>CM018698.1:71560948-72950948 GCA_009363875.1 Mikania micrantha
TAACAAATACCATAAAAACTCACTTGTAATGCTCCCAAAGGCCAAGATGTCGAGACAAAACACTAGATTGCAAATGAAGAGTTGGAGGGCCTTTTTAGTGCTTTTAAGGATAGAATAATCCTCGATATTCTTGATCAAAGTAAGCAGACTCTGTTTCCACAAAATTTCAGTATAATTAAACAAAATAGTTGCTCATAAAAAAAGAGAGTAAAATAATAAATTACCTCGGCCTTTATTTTTTTCAAGCTCCCCTAAATAAGTAACATGAGGGTTAGGGGAGTCGTTTACAGCAGTACCATAATAATAACAGTTAACTTTAGGGGATGACACAAAATTGGTCTAGCTCTTCTCTTGATTCAACCAGTATTAAACCTAATAATCATCTAATCGTTAAAAAAAAATAATTTAACTCAATAATAAAAAACATATAATTATGAATCTAATGATGGTATATGCAACAGACCTTGGCATTAAGTAAGGTCTCAAGACTACTAATGGATGCACCTAAAACAATAAATGACAAGCAAAAGTCAAATGAAATGTTTTGACAATTAGTCATATATGTCCAATATATCCCTTGAAGTATTGAACAATGGAACATATGGGAAGCAAGATGACATTACCTTTCCCAAATATTGGCGATGCAGTCATGCCAAAAATACGAGGGAGCCTAGCAAACTGGTTTGTAAAATATCTGCATTATCAAAAAGGTGTTACGTTGAACAATCATATCTCTAACAATTACTAGTGGCAATTTCAAACCATAAAGTGTCTCGATTTGGGTTTTTATATCGAAAGGTCGAAAATTTACTCAAAAGGCAAGAGGTAAAATGAGGTGGAAGTTACCCAGAGTTTATTTTTAGCACACACAACCTCCTAAATCACTTCTATCAATAATTTAGTTATTGTTATATTGATATTGCTTATGTAATCATTATTAACACATTGATTATTTACAAAAAAAAATAGTATTTGTGATTTTCAACCAATTAGTCTGACATGTGTAAATTATCTACCTTCATAATTTCAGCATATGCATGATTGCTTTCACTTTGTGCATAATGACACTCATCAAATATTAAAAGAGCAATATGCTGAATCCTAATGCAGCAATGAGATAAGTTATCTAACAAAATTTGAGGGATCATTACAAGAACCTGCATGACATGTACATAAAAGAGATATCTGTCAGTAATGACCAAGACAAAATAATCATATAGGCCCGAATCAAGATCAAGTGTTTTATAACATGATATGAGCAAACGGGCCACTGTAACATTGAAATGCTGCTAGTTTCAACAAAATGGCATTTTCATAAGTTTCAACACAAAAAAAAGTATTGAAGCAACAACCTCAAATTGTTCCATTTCCTTCTCCCAATAAAGATGACGCTTCAAACGATTTGAAGGACCACAATAGATTCCAACTTTTACATCTATAGAATCTCTTATAACCTTTGCTTGCTGTATAAATAAGGTATGTTAAACAAAAAAATATTCGTCACAACCAATTTTATTATGTAGAGTTATGTTTTAATCTTATGTTTGTTATACACACATAATCATTTACAAATTCTCAATTAAGTATAAATTTGAACATTTAAAGTGGGAATATATTGGCTAGTTAACTGATTATCACACAAGACCAACTAGTGGAGGGAATATAGTGTAATTATTTCTTTTTTTTTTTATAAACATGTTCCTTGTTTATAATCAAGTTTGCCAAACACTCAAACCTCTGAATATTTTATTAGTAAAACATCAAGCAACATAAGCACAATCAAACACTATATTAGATAACCTTTTCATCAAATAAAAATATTATGAAAAAAAAATATACAAAATTAAAAGAAAACGAAAGGGCTCACTTGTTCAACAAGAGCTACCGTTGGAGCAAGAAAAATACATATATCCTTCTTGGAGTTCTTCAATCGGGCGTATCGTCTCATAGATAAGCAAAACAGCAATATGGGTCTTGCCACAACCTGTTTCCAAATACACAATAATGTTCTCCAGTAAGCCTTTTGACATAACTCAATTTGGTACCTGCAAAAAGAACAAATCAATTGTTTTTTTTTAAAAAAAAACGAGTAAAATCCCTCTTACTATGATCACAAATCAAACAATTCTTGTCACATTAAATCAGAAAGACCCATAGAATGTAAATATAATCAAGAACCATACATATGTAAGAAAATTAAGGAATCTTTATGAAATATACAAAAGACATGTTTGTATATTTAAGAAAACAAACTAGAACTAAATAAGAATAAATATTTAAAGAAACAATTAATAATCTAATAATAAACATAACTGTCTCTCTCATAAGTCATAACCGATTCTTATACATTAAATATGAAGGATTGAAACTAAAAATTTCAGAACCCCTTCTTACACAAAGATTTTGCCTATATATAAACAAATATAAAATTGAAAGGAAAAAAAAAAAACACTTTAGAATGTAAAGAGACTCCCAAGATACCCAAATCAGGATACTCACAGATACATGGAAAAAAGAAAACTTCTACATTTCAAAATCAAAATCAAAATCAAATGTATAAAATTAACAAAACTGTTCAAGTAGATTGAAATTAAACAAGTAAATTAACAATGTATTCTTGTTAAAGATCAACAGTTCAATCGCACATTCTATCAATGATCAGAAGTATAAATGCATTTATTTCAAGAATCGTGTGAAGAAAACTGAAAACCGAATACCCTCTTGCGATTGTTCTCGGATCCTTTTCAGTTTTCTGAAATTGGGTTTCCAGCATGCTCGATTCTTCATCTTGATCACCATATCTGACTTCCAGAGCTTCAAGTGCACCCAACATGTTAATATCTTCGTTAATGTTCCCCATGTTGACTCGTGGTTGACCAGACGCTTCACTACTGAAGAAGAAGAAGGTAATTTACAATCAATCAGTCTTCTAGAGAGAGAATGATATCGATTATTAGATTATAGAGAGAGAAAAGAGTGATGGCACTTTATTATGGTTTCGCGTAAGGTGGGATTGAAGGTTCCGGAGATGATGACGACTGATTTGAGGTTTGCTTAACGAGGTTTAAACATCATCAGGGACTAAATTGTAATCTCAGGCTTCGAGGACTTGTTTAGCTGTTAAAAAAAATGATTTTAGGCCTTGTTTGGGATTTCATTTAAAAAACAACTTATTAACTTATTGACTTTTTGAAGAAGTTAATAAGTTAAAATAGTGTTTGTTAATCTCAAAAGCACTTTTCATTTTAACTTTTTGATTAGTTTTGAAAAGTTGTTTTCAAGAAGTTAAAAATTTTAGCTTTTGGAAATTGCTTTTAACTTTTTGACAAAAAGTCATAAGTTAATCCAAACACTTATTTAAAAACTCCATTTAAAAAAGCAATAAGTTTATAAGCACTTTTGACAAAAAAATCATTTTCAAGTTAAATAAGCAATCTCAAACAGGCCCTTAGTAATCAAAAAGCTTTTAGGTTTAGCGGTAGTGAGTTTGAGTTGTAGTCTTGTCTAAAAAATATGTTGTTGTGTGTTTAGGCCATTTTTAATGGCCGTTCCGTTGGTTCAGTGAGAGAAGAATTGGGCGGGGTGAGCGGGCACACCGCCCCCATCCCGGCGGCCTAAAATGTGTTGTCCTAGCGGCCCTCACGACCCATTTGGGATGCCATTCACCTCGAATATATTGGTGATGATGTAGCTTAGTGAGAAGGATTTTCAGTAGGGTGGGTATTAAGGATGGTCTTAGTCAAGAGATCTTTCTAGATGTAGGTTTTCTTTTGAACATGTAGTCTGGCCATTACGCTATGATATTCGGGCGAGAGGATTATTAATTTGCTATGATGATCCTATGTGACCAGGTGTTTATTATTAAAAAAACTAATTTATAATACCAAATGTAGGTTAAAGATTAATAGATTAAAATTAAACTTAATAATAAGCAAATCTAGGTTAACCCTGCTTATGTTGCTTTTAACTTTTTGTCATTGGATTCACGAGTTGATTTTAAATAAAATTGATACCAAATGTTACAAATATATTGCTAAAACAATTAAACTTAAAGCGTTAGATATCATGTGTCACACCCCCAAATTCCCACTCGTGGCGTCAGTCCACGTGGGTGTGACGTGGCCAGGATCACAGTTCATGGTCATATAGAATGACTCTATATGAGTTACACATTCACACAAATTGTAAAACAATACAAGTTCTCATAATTAAGCAGCGGAAGTGTTAAACATCAAAAGTACATAAGTTTGCAGCGGAAAGTATATTGTATCAGACACTACAAGTTAAGCTGTTTTCAAAATATAACAAATGCACACAAGCTTAGGACATGAGTCTATATGTAAGTTTGACTCCTTAATGTGTCCTTGTGAACGTCCTAGCGTGTGCTCCATTAGTTACCTGAGAATACATGCAAAAAAGTGTCAACTAAAAAGTTGGTGAGTTCACAGGTTTAGACAGACATAAATAGTAAACAGACATATAATGGGTATGTTAAGTTTAGTTGTTGGATACTACGATCCGTTGAGTGTGTCAGTTCATCTTACCGAAACTCGACTGTTTCCGTTTGCCTCCGCGGGTCATCGCTGAACCCGACATCAACATCGAAATTACACTCGTTATGACCTCCAGTCAACATTGGTGCCGAGTGGGGCTAGTCAAACCCACAGTAGTACTACGTAATTACGACTCGTTTGTTACACAACTAACGGTAAGGATAAGTGAGGACTTTATGCGATAATAGTTACACTCGAAAATGATTTTCACAACATACCAGTCATATATCTAAAACAGTTGCATTGTATTCTCACCCCAGTAGTTTAGCAAAAGCAGTTAAAGAGTAAAAGTGGGGCCGTAAACTCACCTGAGTTCAGTAATGCGTTAGCTCAAAAGAGATAGTATAGCTCGCCGGCTAGTAGTCACCTATATCACGTAGGTGTTATGAGTTTGTGTTCACAAATGCGGGTCTCACAGGACCGTGTTTAGCGTTCAACAACTCCAAGTTGTTGGTGGGTCGAATTGACCGTGTTTGACCTAACGACCCGTTGGTGACGGTTTGGATCAAGTGTTCATGTAGTGTGTGTGGTTTAGTGTCGTGTGGAGTGTACGGATACCAAAATCATTCCTATGAGGAAACTTACTATTTATGGTAAGTTTCTATTTTAGGAAAGTTTCCATGTTTGGCAAGTTATGCATAAAATCATATTTCGATTATTCTAACATGCATATTTATCTTAAATGAGCATGTTATCACATAGCACATAATTACACATGGCCGGTTTAACATAGTTTGCGCGTAAAAGTTTCCATATTTAGAAAGTTGCATAAACAAGCACATTTCATCAAGTTTAACAACCAATACTATCTAACATCATTATCCTAGTCCTAAATAGTCCTTTAATAATGATCGTTACGTTTAACATGCGACAAATCATCGGCTTAGCAAAATAAAGTTACTATATTTAGTAACTTATAGAAATAACCAAATCAAGTCTCCCAACAACATAATCCTTTCAATATCATCATGGAATCACTAAATAAGCATCTTAGACTCGAGACATTATCATACATATCGCTCATTTGCAAACTTGTGATAAAAAGTTTCCATTTATAGTAATATTCACAAAATCATGACTTTGACCATTCTAAATATTTCTATGTATCAACAACCATCATTTAACTTTCAAACATCATTTTTAAACATATCATATAGGTCTAAACACATGCATGTGGTTATTTCATCAAAAAACACACTTAGTAACATTAAAGTTACTATTTATAGTAATAGTCCCCAAATGACCACTTATTGACAAATCACTCATTCTAGACCTTGCAAATCATTACCAATAATAATTATAACAACATTTTAATACTCAAAATCGTGTAGATAGTCCTAAAGCATACATGCATGCTATTGAAAATGCCCATTTCACAATAAAATCCACATATAATCATCAAAACTAATCAAGATCATCATGGATTGACGCCATATCATCAAATCAGTGAGTATCATCAAATCACAGGTCTAATGCATCAAAATTTCGTGTAGGTGCGAGTTATGTGCATGCATGTGGCCTTAGAGGCTTGCATGTGCGCCTAGTGATGGTTTTAAGCAAGATTGGACATAAGTACTACCTCACAAAGCTTTAGAATGTATAGGAAGGACTTGAGTAGGTCTGTAGAAGTCCTAAACCTCGCTGGAATAATGCTAATCGCGAGCAAGAAGTAGATATGGTGTTCTTTGGCTTCAAACCTTCAATGCTCCTCTAGAATGTCTTCAAAATTGCTCCTCAAAGGTCTCAAGTGGCTCCAATGGCGTTCACAGAGTGATGGGGGTCGGAGAGAGAAGATAGTTTCAGTCGAGAGAAGTGGTGTAGGGCGGCAGAAATGATTAACATTGGGTTTATAAAGATTATTTGCGTGTTGGGGTCGCCGCGTACCGCGGAAGCTGCCCAAAAAGCACATCCGCGTACCGTGGAGATTAAAATAATAATTTTGTTCCTGAATCACGCCGCGTACCGCGGTGGTGGAAGTTGATCGGTCGTCGCGTACCGCAACTCTTTTCGGAGAATTCAAATTCTCCCGCTCAAGCTCCGCGTACCGCGGGAGCCCAATTGGGTGCCCATCGCGTACCACGATGGGTCTCGGTCGAGCCCAATAAGCCCCATTTCATTGTTTTGAACCGAATCTTTCGTATTTCTCGAATACGATCATCGTTTCTCAACACATAGGCCTCGTTCGAGCTAAATTAGGTTCACCGAACCTAAGTGTAGTGTTTTCGTGCTACAGTTTGATCCGTTCACCAACGTTCGTTATTCAAGACACGTGCGGGTGTTGTGTGATAATTCCCTGAATTATCGGTATGTTCAGACTATCGTGCCACGTGTCACACTAAATGCATTCAATTCTAGTGCCACGTATGAAATAATAATAAACATTATTAATAAAATAATAGAGTTGCTGACCTGGAAATTACGAGGTGTCACATCATCCCCCAGTTATTGGGAATTTCGTCCCGATATTCAGTTTGTGTTGCCGGTGTTGGTTTGATCGGTGAATAGGTGAGGGTATTTCTTTTTCATCTGATCCTCCCGTTCCCAGGTGTATTCCGGTCCTCGCCGTGAGTTCCATCGAACTTTTACAATGGGTATCTTACTATGTTTCAATTTCTTGAGTTCCCGGTCCATAATTTCCACCGGTTCCTCTACGAAGTGTAGTTGTTCGTCGATCTAGATTTCCTCTAGAGGAATTGCGAGAGTTTCGTCTGACAAACACTTCTTGAGGTTCGAAACGTGAAACACGTTGTGTACGCTACTTAGTTCTTATGGTAGCTGTAGTTCGTAGGCCACCGGGCCTATCCGTTTAGTGATCTCGAAAGGTCCAATATAGCGAGGGTTTAGCTTTCCCGCTTTCCGAACCGGATCACTCCCTTCCAAGGCGAGACTTTAAGAAGTACACGGTCTCCCGCTTGGAACTCTAAAGGTTTGCGCCTCTTGTCGGCGTAGCTCTTCTGTCGATCCCGAGCTGCTGCCATTCTGTTGCGTATTTGCACGATCTTCTCAGTCGTTTCGTGCACCAGTTCAGGGCCAGTTAGTTGGCTTTCACCAACTTCTGCCCAACACAGCGGTGATCTGCACTTGCGTCCGTAAAGTGCTTCAAAAGGTGCAGCTCCAATGCTGGTGTGGTAGCTGTTATTATATGAGAACTCTACCAAAGGTAGGTGAGTCTCCCAGCTGTTACCGAAGTCAATCACACATGCCCGAAGCATGTCCTCCAGGGTTTGGATGGTTCTTTCACTTTGACCATCGGTTTGTGGGTGATAAGCTGTGCTCATATCCAACCTCGTTCCGAGTGCGTTGTGCAAGGACTTCCAAAAGTGAGCCGTGAAACGGCTGTCTCGGTCTGATATTATGGAGGTTGGGACTCCGTGTCTGGATACGATTTCCTTCAAGTAGATTCGAGTTAACTTTTCCAATTTATCAGTTTCCTTAATCGGCAGAAAGTGTGCCGACTTCGTAAGTCGGTCTACGATAACCCAGATGGTATCGCAGCCACTTGTTGTCTTCGGCAACTTGGTGATAAAATCCATGGAAATCTGTTCCCACTTCCATACTGGAATTTCCGGCTGTTGGAGTAATCCCGAAGGTTTCTGGTATTCTACCTTGACCTTTGAGCAAGTCAGACACTTACTCACATACGTTGCGATTTCTGACTTCATGTTAGGCCACCAACAAGTTGCCTTTAGATCGTGGTACATCTTGTCAGAACCTGGATGAACTGAGTATCGGCTCTTATGAGCTTCATCCATCACTACCTTCCTTAAGTCCCCAAAACGTGGAATCCAAATACGATCCATTAGGTAGTAAGCTCCGTCGTCCTTCTGTTTCATTTGTTTGTCCAAATACGATCCATTAATATAATTTTACTTTTAGCTCTTAAAGATCTACATATATATTATATGCAATGCAAATGGAGCATTATGTTTCCTATCATATCATGTTTTGTTCGTATAATACAATAGACCACGCGTAAACCCTCTTGTCGTTTTGTAAATTAGCCAAGTCTTATTTTTTTTAAATACTTGTCGCTAACACTATTTAAACCAGATTTTGCACTTCAATATGATACAAATTAGTATGGTAACATAGGGTCACAGTGTCACACTGATGGTAATATCATTTCAAAATAATAAACTGAACCTCACGTAAAAAAACAAATGTCACTCCCAAGAAACACGAACCAAAACATGAGCACACATATTGAAAATAGTATAACTAAAAAACTTATGCTCAGTCGTAAAATTTTGCATTAAAAGACACGAAATCAACGTAAATGAACAAGATGAGTCAATCGATTAAGAACTAAGAAGAAATAATGTCAAATGTAGTTGATGGAGGAAAGATGGATCAACCGTCCAAACCCGTTAATGTATATAATAATTACTGCATTTCATTTATTTGCTCATAAGTCATAGTCATAATAATTGAATTATTATTATTATTATATATTATTATTATTATTATTATTATTATTATTATTATTATTATTATATTATTATACTTTGGATATTATTTAATTATTTTACATAGATTACAACATATCAATGTGTTTACATTTTGTTTCATTTTGACAAACATTAATTTGACCCGCTACAAGTTGGGGTGGTATCTTAACACATATATTGATTCAAATATATCTAGCGGTTATAAATGTATTATATTTGAACTAAGAGATAAATTATAAATTAAAGAAAACTTGAAGAAGGTCAAAGTGATTTTATATAAAGTTTAAGATTTTAATGTACAAATTTACAGTGATAGGCGTTATACAATGTCTAGAGATAAAACGTAAAAGTTTAGAAGTTAAGCATAAAAATTTTGATATTGATTGTAGCAATGAACATTATATTCTAAAAATCTGTGGGGGGGGGGGGGGGGGGTTAAATGATATTTCTGCTGGTTCAGAAAAGTTAAACTTAAAAGTTTAATATTAAGTGATAGGATAAATTTTAAATTTTAAAACTTTGAGACAATTCAAATAAACTTAATCAAGTTTATGACCTTAACTTTTTGAAGTTTTGTGAGTTAGAAGGTTACAAATATCTTTAATTGCATGGTTAATTAGAATTATTATTGATAGAGGAACCAATGTTGTATTAAAGAAAAACGCAAAATAAAACAGAGAAATACAAAGAAAAGACTAAAGTATAAGAAAGTAAAGCTTAAATTAAAAATAAGAAACTAAAGTGTAATTAAAAAGGTTAGAAGAAAACAAAAATACAAAGATTAAGATTTCAAATATAAATGTATCTAATTATTAATTAATAGAAGTTAATATACAAAAAAAAAAAGAAAGAAAAAAAAAAGCAAAGCCGAGGTCACCGATCTTAGTATATACAACACATATGATATGAGAATGATAAAAATACAAGTGTAGGAGTTTAAAATAATTACAACTTTAAAACATATGATACAAACATTTTAAAGATAAACGAATACAATCTTTTAAAGCTAAAATAATACTAATAAAAATGGTGCGATGAATAATGATTCGTTTAGAAAAGTGTCGATTGATATTCACTAACAATGTTGATTATTTATTTATTTATTATTTTTTTTAACAACAAACGCCCGGTCACCCGGTATCATCCAGGCAAATAGATCACCCTTCCGTCCGAATAACAAAGCGTGGTGACTTGACTCACCTGCTCAGGAGGAAACCTACAATTAGGAAAACCCGTTGGCTCACCCAGAACAATATTTGCTCTAGGTGAGACTCCAACCCAAACCTCAAATAAGAGAAGTCAAGAGGCTACCATTAAGCTAGAAACCCTTTGGTAACAATGTTGATTTATATGTATTGTTTTTGTAAGTCAACGACCGTTTAAACATAAGCAAATATGATGACTTAAATTTTACAAAAAAAGCTACCAAAATGTCTACTTATTATTTACTATTTGTTCTTCATGAATCGCTTATACCAACTGTCACTTTAATAAATCACGAACTATCGCCACATAAACTAAGTCATAAAGAGGACCTCTACATGATACGATCATCGAGAACCACCTAATCAAACTGAGTAAAAACAGTTGTTTATCAATGTCATACCGCGCATGCACCTATCTAGTTATAGGTATACCTGGCAAAACAAACCCACCTATCAAATTTTGGGTCAATATGGGTGTTTAGGAAAATTAGATGGGTTACTATGGACACTAAGTAATTTAATGTTGGTTGTCAATGGGTTGAAATAAATAACTCAAAATATCAAGCAGGTCATAATGGGTGAAATCAAAATACCAAACGGGTCAGGATGGGCGGTGACCTGTATAAGCATCTCCACTGCGTGTTCTTTTTTTGTACCCAAAAGTCCACCATCGTGAGTCACATTTTGATCAAATCAAGAGATGCATGCAAAAATGATTACACAGATGACATTTAATGTATTTTTGGAGTTTTTTATTTCCTTATTTTCTCTGTTTCGTTGTATCATTTCTGAGTTTTAAACCCTAGCGATTGATGACGACATGGTATATTTGCAATCCAATCGTTAAAAGCCACCAACAAGTATACAGAATTCTGGTTATTTTTAGATGTTCTAAATGGATTATATTTAAAATTCTAGTTTTTTCATTAAATATGGATCGGCATATTTTTTTTACCTTTTGGTGTTAGTTGGGTCATTTTTTTAACACGGCCCGTTTTGACCAGTGTTTTTTCTTGTAAAAACCCGTTTTGACCCGACCCAAAATGGTCATTTTTTTAGAATGATCCGTCTTGACCCGAACTGTCGCACCCCGAGAAATCTCGTCCCTTTCAGGGGCGCGAGCGTCGGCAGATTGTCAGGATCGCAGTCTCCGGTCACACAACATGCGAGACCTATATGTCTGGTTATGTACGTACATCCAAAAATTTGGATAAAACTGTTTAGTATTATCAGAGTTGCGGAAGTAAAGTATAAGTTATCCAAAACCCATTTAAAATTCATGATCAGCGGAAACATTCATAAAACGGTTTTCAAACAAAACATAAGATTTCAGTTTGCGTAAATGTTAGAAGATGTTTAATATTACATAACATGTCAAGTAGATATATGTTCTCAAAATATACTAAGACATTTAAGCAGATGCATGCGACTCCAGCCTAGCATCCTAATCCTTGTGAGCGTGTCTTAGTTACCTGAGAAAACATGCGAGTAAAAGGGTCAACACAAAGGTTGGTGAGAGCACAGGTTTATCATAAGCAGTAAACATCCAATGTTTACAGTAAGAGTTGTTATTTATGTATCATTACAATGCAGTATCGATTGATAGCTAGTCAATACAGTTATATTATATGCGGGGTCGTACCGAAGCTGACAGTTGTGCCTCCCGCCATGTCCATCACAAGACAATGGCAAAGTGTTGGTCAATATTGCACCCATTCCGACCTCAAGTCGGGTTGGCCTCCTAGGCGCGATGGGTGGGGCTTGTCAGGCCCAAATAGTACTATTCAAGATTACCACGCTAGGCGCTACGCGCTACTAACGGTCCGTGGAGTATCGCGAGGACTTTTAGTTGTGATGTGGTTCCCACATATACATATAGTGATAAAGCATGTCCATACATAAATGAATGAAATGAGTTGTTGTTCAAAACAGTTTATCATGCAATGTTTTCTCCCCCAAAGATAGAAAAAGTAAAAAGGGGCCGTGAACTCACCTGATTAGCAGTTCCGGTGTGTTTGTGTGTTCGCGTCTGCGAATGCTAGCAATCCTGCTAGTAGGCACCTATAACCATATATGTGTGAGTATGTGTTTTGTGGTGTGTTGTATCCCATACAACTTCAAGTGTCTGTATGCCCAACCGAGTGTTTGCATGTCAAGGATTTATCAAACTAATCCTCTATATTGTCATAATCAAATGGTTTAAACCATTATAACCATTGCTATGATTCCATGCAAACTGGGCATTACAACGGCTTAAAACAAAGATTTACCCATTAACAGTTTGAGTTTGTCATTAAAAATCAATCCTAGCCATCATCTAGGCAATAATCAACAACCCTAACTATATCCTTACGTTCAAAACTAAGATTTAATCATTCATAATCAAACCAGAAGGTTTAAAATGAACCATTACCTAATCTGGAGGAGTTCTGCGGATAGAAAGATGATCTGGACTCGTATAAACGTTCCTGGATGCGATCTAAGCGTTCCAGAGGTTTTGAAACAGAGATTGGATGTGTTGAATGATGAAAATTTCGAAGGTGATGGTGGTGTCTTCGGCTGGAATAAAAAGAAGATGATGATGATGATCTGATGAAATCTGATCTTTTTAAGCAAGTTGGCGACATCTCCATCCGTCGCTTACCGCGATGATAAGAAAAGTATACTTCGCGTACCGCGGAGAAATCCGGAGAAATCTCAGATATTTTCAAGCATCGCGTACCGCGAAGAACCCTCAACTTCGCCATCGCGTACCGCGAAGACCCTTTTTTTCATTTTTCGACAGAAACTTCGTTTTGCGATTCCGGACCATCCGTAACTCCGTTTCGCGCACCGTTTTCGCCCACATTCATCATTTTACGCATACTATCATCCCATATTAATTTCGGTTGTCAACTCCACGTGGATTCTAAGCACGATCAACTGTGCTCAATTCATTGCTGACGTAACTCCTCGTACACAGTTATTATCGATTGACCTTGATTACTAATATTCGGTCATCTGTGACTCAATTGACATTCGATTGTTTGTTCACCAACTTCGTGAGACTCGTGTGTGTTTCGATAATTCCTCGAATTATCGGTGATCGTTTGTGTTTGTGTTTTACGAAGTGTTTGCACACTTGATTAATTCCAATCAACGTGTAATGCACAATTCAGTAATTCCCCGAATTATTGTTTTGTGTTAGTGTTGTGTTTGCCACACTTGGTTTCCAAAACCAATGTGCGTTGTGTTTGCCACACTTGGTTTCCAAAACCAATGTGCAATGTACGATTCGATAATTCCACGAACTATCGTTTCGCAGTAGTTTGTGTTCAACTCATCTAATTAAACATAATTAAATGAAATGCAACAAGTATGAATGTGAAATGTAAAGAATGTAAGAGTTGCAATTTACCTGAAATTGCCAGGTGTCACATCATCCCATTGTTGAAAGAAATTTCGTCCCGAAATTTGGTTGTTGTTGGTAGTGTTTGAGGAGCAAAAGTGTTTCGTAACAAAAATTTTCTGGTTGTCACATCATCCCCTTGTTGAAAGGAATTTCGTCCCGAAATTTATTCGTTGTTGTCGGCGTTCGACGCTGTTTGCTTGAAGAGATGGGGATATTTGCGCATCATCTGATCTTCACGCTCCCACGTGAATTCAGGTCCACGTTTCGAATTCCATCGGACTTTAACAATTGGAATCTTACTCTGTTTGAGTTGTTTGACCTCCTGTCCATGATTTCTACCGGCTCTTCCACGAACCGTAGTTGTTCATCCACCTGGATCTCATCCAGTGGAACTACAAGTGTTTCATCAGATAGACACTTTTTCAAGTTTGAGACGTGAAACACGTTGTGAACTCCGTCGAGTTCGGCTGGTAAGTTGAGTTGGTATGCCACCGGACCAATCCTCTTCAGGATCTCGAAAGGTCCAACATACCGTGGGTTTAATTTGCCTCGTTTACCAAAACGAATGACGCCCTTCCAGGGTGAGACTTTCAAAAGGACTTTGTCTCCTACCTGAAATTCCAGAGGTTTTCGGCGTTTGTCGGCATAGCTCTTTTGACGATCACGAGCTGCTGCCATGCGGTTTCTGATTTGCACTATTTTCTCGGTTGTTTCATGCACAAGTTCCGGACCAGTGAGTTGACTGTCGCCCACTTCCGCCCAACAGATGGGTGATCGGCATTTCCTGCCATAGAGTGCCTCAAAAGGCGCTGCCTTTATGCTCGTATGATAGCTTTGTTGTAAGAAAACTCCACCAACGGTAGGTGAGTCTCCCAGCTGTTACCGAAGTCTACTACGCACGCTCGTAGCATATCTTCGAGTGTTTGTATCGTGCGTTCACTTTGGCCATCAGTTTGTGGGTGGTATGCTGTACTCATATCCAACCGTGTGCCAAGCGACCTTTGCAATGATTTCCAGAAATTAGAAGTGAATCTGGCGTCTCGATCTGAAATGATGGAGATCGGCACTCCATGTCGCGAGACCACTTCCTTGACATAGATTCTGGCTAGTTTTTCCATCTTGTCATTTTCCTTGATCGCGAGGAAATGTGCTGATTTAGTCAGTCGATCAACAATTACCCAGATAGTGTCACACCTACTAGGAGTACGGGGTAATTTGGTGATGAAATCCATGGTTATTTGTTCCCATTTCCACATGGGGATCTCAGGTTGTGTGAGTAATCCAGATGGTTTCTGGTACTCGATCTTGACTTTGGCACAAGTCAAGCATTTGCCTACGTAGGTAGCGATGTCGGCTTTCATATGTGGCCACGAGTAAAGTATCTTCAGATCATGATACATCTTATCAGATCCTGGGTGAACGAAATATCGTGATTTGTGAGCCTCATCCATCACAAGGTCTCGTAAGTTCCCGTAATGTGGAACCCATACACGTTCCATAAAATATTGTAAGCCATCGGCTTTTTCCTTAAGTTGTTGCTCCATTCCCCTTAGTGATTCAGCTGTTAGATTACCTGCTTTAAGTGCCTCCACCTGGGCACTGCGTATTTGTTCAGGGAGATTGGGAAGAATAGTGAGTTGTAAAGCTCGTACCCTCTTGGGTTTCGATGTGTTTTTCCGACTCAGGGCATCGCCACCACATTGGCTTTCCCTGGGTGATACTTGATAGCGCACTCATAGTCATTTAGGAGTTCGAGCCAGCGACGCTGCCGCATGTTCAGTTCCTTTTGCTCGAATATGTGTTGGAGACTCTTGTGATCAGTGTATATCGTACACTTTGTACCGTACAGGTAATGTCTCCAGATCTTGAGTGCAAATACCACGGCTCCAAGTTCCAAGTCGTGGGTGGTGTAGTTCTTCTCGTGGACTTTCAGTTGTCGAGAAGCATATGCGATCACCTTCTCTCGCTGCATCAGCACACAACCAAGTCCTTGTATCGAGGCATCGCAATATACTTTAAAGTCATACGTTCCATCGGGAAGGGATATAATAAGTGCACTACAGAGCTTCTGCTTGAGAAGTTGGAATGCAGCTTCTTGTTTGTCAGACCAGAGATACTTCTCATCCTTATGGGTTAAGGCTGTAAGGGGTTGAGCTATCTTTGAAAATCCTTCAATAAATCGTCGATAATAGCCGGCCAATCCTAGGAATTGTCGCACCTCAGTTGGGTTCTTTGGTGCTTCCCAGTTCTTGATCGCCTCTATCTTAGATTTATCCACATGAATCCCTTGTTCGTTAACGACATGTCCCAAGAATTGGACTTCTCGAATCCAGAAGTCACACTTTGAGAGTTTAGCGTACAGCTTCTCTTTCCGTAGCAGTTCAAGAGCCAATTGAAGATGCTCTTTGTGTTCTTCCTGAGTTTTCGAATAAATAAGGATATCATCAATAAAGACAATAATGAACTTGTCGAGGTATGGTTTGCACACTCTATTCATAAGATCCATGAATACTGCGGGTGGGTTTGTCAGCCCAAACGGCATAACCAGAAACTCATAATGGCCATACCGAGTGCGAAAAGCAGTCTTGGGTATATCTTCCTCCTGAACCCTCAACTGATGGTATCCAGATCGCAGATCGATCTTAGAATAATAATTCGATCCTTGCAGTTGATCGAACAAATCGTCAATGCGAGGTAAGGGATAACGGTTCTTGATTGTCATTTTGTTCAACTCCCGGTAATCAATACACATACGAAACGTGCCATCCTTCTTCTTTACAAACAAGACCGGAGCTCCCCAGGGTGAGAAGCTTGGTCTAATGAAACCTTTGTCCAACAGCTCTTGCAGTTGATTGGACAGTTCCTGCATCTCTGAAGGTGCAAGTCGATATGGTGCTCGTGCAATAGGCGCTGCTCCCGGCACAAGATCTATGCGGAACTCCACTTGTCGAGGTGGTGGTAGTCCTGGTAGATCCTCAGGGAATACGTCGGAATAGTTGCATACGACTGGGATATTTTCGATTCTCTTCTCCTCTTCAGTCTTGTCGGTGATAAGTGCCAGAATGGCTGTGTATCCCTTTCGTAAACATTTGTGAGCTTTCATGCACGAGATGATGTTCAGAGGAGTGTCACTCCTTTCACCCTTGATATTTAAAGTTTCTCCGCCAGGGAGAGGTATGCGCACAACCTTGTCGTGGCAAATGATTTCAGCCTGGTTTTCAGACAACCAATCCATGCCCACTACGACATCAAAACTGCCTAGTGTAACCGGCATGAGGTCAATCTTAAATTTATGGCCTGCTAGCTCTAATGTGCATTCTTTCAGAATGTGCTTAGTCACAATTAATTTACCATCAGCTAGCTCTACTGTGTATTCAATATCTAAGGGTGTCGGGGTAATGGCAAGTATCTCACTACAATCCTTAGATATAAAACTTTTCTCAGCCCCAGTATCAAACAACACAGATGCATAATTATCGTTTAAGAGATACGTACCAGTTGCAAGGTTGGGATCTTTTCTGGCCTCCTTTGCCCCGATCACGAAGGCTCGTCCCTTGGACCATTGTTGTTCCCGTTATTGTTGTTATTTTTCAGCTGTGGGCAGTCCCTCTTGAAGTGCCCTGGTTTCCCACATTCGAAGCATCCCTTCGGTGCTTCAAATTGTTGTTGCTGTTGTGGCTGTGGGGTCTTTACAAGTAGTTCACCCCTGCAGTCTTTGGCAAGGTGTCCACCTTTGCCACACCGTTGGCATCGGATAGAGCCACACTGCCCCAAAACATGGTGTAAGTTGCATTTGTTGCACTTAGGGTGTTTGCCTGCATAGGTTCCGGGATTTTGGTTGGTTGGGATGGGTGGTGCGTATGCCTGAGACGAACCAAACTTACGTTGTTGTGGTGGTGGTTGGAGAGTGGAAGTCTTGCTCAGGGTGTCATCCCATTTGCGTTTACCCTTGTCATTGGTTGTAGTTACAGTACCACGAGAAGCTTTTGGGTTAATCGCACGGCTTGTTGCATGGTGATGGGATCAGCAGAGAGTACCATTCCTTGGATTTGAGATGGCAATCCATCAATATACTTCTCTATATGTTTGAAAGGTGGGGTTGCCATTTCCGGGCACAGGTGTGCCAGTTCATACGATCGAGCTGTGTAAGCCTCGACCTCAGAACCAATCATCTTATGGTTCCAGAATTCCGTTTCCAGCTTCTGCACTTCACCGCGAGGACAGTATTCGCGGTTCAGCATCCTCTTAAAGTCATCCCAAGGTAGGGCGTTGGATGCATCAAGCCCTAAGTTTTGCACATTAGTATTCCACCATGTGAGGGCAGCTCCCTCAAATGTCCCTGCAGCGAATTTGACACTGTCATCATTCCTGCAGTTACTCATGGCAAAGGCTGATTCCGCCTTTTCAATCCAACGCAATAATCCAACGGCTCCCTCAGTGCCGCTGAATGAGTGAGGTTTGCAGTCCAGAAACATCTTGAACGTGCAGAGAGGAGGGTTAGGATTTGCTCCTGTGATATGCAGAGAATAAAGTTGAATTAAGTATCGGGCAAACGTATTGAATTTGAAACAAGTGATTGTGATGCAAGGTGAATATGAACCGATTCATCACCTTGGTTCAGTGGATTTTGATTACGGGCAGCTTCCCGTGCAGCAATTACCTCCTCAACTCGCTCATTAATGAGTGCATTCAACTCAGCTTGCGTCAGATTGATGTTTCCACGTCCACCTGCATTCCTGCGTCCTCCACGTCTTCCAGCCATGATCTTCATAGCAAGAATAAGTGTTAGTGTTTGTCCAATGACTAATGTAGTGTGTGCGATAGGTACTGTTAAAAACATGTAGAGCTATCGACTCTCCCCGTCATGGGTAGTCACGTGCGATGATTAACGTAATGCATACAAGATGTGACCTGTGTGCAAGTATCACAATACTAGGCACTAAGTGTAGTGTGGAGACTAGTGGTTATAGACTAAGTTCACTAAATGCAAACCTAATTCGCAATAACCGGAGGCTCTGATACCAATCTGTCGCACCCCGAGAAATCCCGTCCCTTTCAGGGGCGCGAGCGTCGGCAGATTGTCAGGATCGCAGTCTCCGGTCACACAACATGCGAGACCTATATGTCTGGTTATGTACGTACATCCAAAAATTTGGATAAAACTGTTTAGTATTATCAGAGTTGCGGAAGTAAAGTATAAGTTATCCAAAACCCATTTAAAATTCATGATCAGCGGAAACATTCATAAAACGGTTTTCAAACAAAACATAAGATTTCAGTTTGCGTAAATGTTAGAAGATGTTTAATATTACATAACATGTCAAGTAGATATATGTTCTCAAAATATACTAAGACATTTAAGCAGATGCATGCGACTCCAGCCTAGCATCCTAATCCTTGTGAGCGTGTCTTAGTTACCTGAGAAAACATGCGAGTAAAAGGGTCAACACAAAGGTTGGTGAGAGCACAGGTTTATCATAAGCAGTAAACATCCAATGTTTACAGTAAGAGTTGTTATTTATGTATCATTACAATGCAGTATCGATTGATAGCTAGTCAATACAGTTATATTATATGCGGGGTCGTACCGAAGCTGACAGTTGTGCCTCCCGCCATGTCCATCACAAGACAATGGCAAAGTGTTGGTCAATATTGCACCCATTCCGACCTCAAGTCGGGTTGGCCTCCTAGGCGCGATGGGTGGGGCTTGTCAGGCCCAAATAATACTATTCAAGATTACCACGCTAGGCGCTACGCGCTACTAACGGTCCGTGGAGTATCGCGAGGACTTTTAGTTGTGATGTGGTTCCCACATATACATATAGTGATAAAGCATGTCCATACATAAATGAATGAAATGAGTTGTTGTTCAAAACAGTTTATCATGCAATGTTTTCTCCCCCAAAGATAGAAAAAGTAAAAAGGGGCCGTGAACTCACCTGATTAGCAGTTCCGGTGTGTTTGTGTGTTCGCGTCTGCGAATGCTAGCAATCCTGCTAGTAGGCACCTATAACCATATAGGTGTGAGTATGTGTTTTGTGGTGTGTTGTATCCCATACAACTTCAAGTGTCTGTATGCCCAACCGAGTGTTTGCATGTCAAGGATTTATCAAACTAATCCTCTATATTGTCATAATCAAATGGTTTAAACCATTATAACCATTGCTATGATTCCATGCAAACTGGGCATTACAACGGCTTAAAACAAAGATTTACCCATTAACAGTTTGAGTTTGTCATTAAAAATCAATCCTAGCCATCATCTAGGCAATAATCAACAACCCTAACTATATCCTTACGTTCAAAACTAAGATTTAATCATTCATAATCAAACCAGAAGGTTTAAAATGAACCATTACCTAATCTGGAGGAGTTCTGCGGATAGAAAGATGATCTGGACTCGTATAAACGTTCCTGGATGCGATCTAAGCGTTCCAGAGGTTTTGAAACAGAGATTGGATGTGTTGAATGATGAAAATTTCGAAGGTGATGGTGGTGTCTTCGGCTGGAATAAAAAGAAGATGATGATGATGATCTGATGAAATCTGATCTTTTTAAGCAAGTTGGCGACATCTCCATCCGTCGCGTACCGCGATGATAAGAAAAGTATACTTCGCGTACCGCGGAGAAATCCGGAGAAATCTCAGATATTTTCAAGCATCGCGTACCGCGAAGAACCCTCAACTTCGCCATCGCGTACCGCGAAGACCCTTTTTTTCCATTTTTCGACAGAAACTTCGTTTTGCGATTCCGGACCATCCGTAACTCCGTTTCGCGCACCGTTTTCGCCCACATTCATCATTTTACGCATACTATCATCCCATATTAATTTCGGTTGTCAACTCCACGTGGATTCTAAGCACGATCAACTGTGCTCAATTCATTGCTGACGTAACTCCTCGTACACAGTTATTATCGATTGACCTTGATTACTAATATTCGGTCATCTGTGACTCAATTGACATTCGATTGTTTGTTCACCAACTTCGTGAGACTCGTGTGTGTTTCGATAATTCCTCGAATTATCGGTGATCGTTTGTGTTTGTGTTTTACGAAGTGTTTGCACACTTGATTAATTCCAATCAACGTGTAATGCACAATTCAGTAATTCCCCGAATTATTGTTTTGTGTTAGTGTTGTGTTTGCCACACTTGGTTTCCAAAACCAATGTGCGTTGTGTTTGCCACACTTGGTTTCCAAAACCAATGTGCAATGTACGATTCGATAATTCCACGAACTATCGTTTCGCAGTAGTTTGTGTTCAACTCATCTAATTAAACATAATTAAATGAAATGCAACAAGTATGAATGTGAAATGTAAAGAATGTAAGAGTTGCAATTTACCTGAAATTGCCAGGTGTCACACGAACCCATTCTGACCCGAACCCATCCTGACCCATCACCCGACCCAACCCAACCTGCCCATCTTGCCAGCTCTAGTTATAGGTAACCAAGGGCTTCTAGCCTAATGGTTACCCATTGACTTCCCTTTAGGAGGTCTTGGGTTCGAATCCAGACTGAGGCATATTTGCTGAAGCAAGGTCAGGGGGTTTACCTAGTTGTGGGGTTCCTCCTGGGGTGGGCTTGGATATATGCCCCAAAACATCAAATTCGAGGGAACGGTTGAAATCCCATCTTGAGTGTCGTTGTACCAAGTCGTTAAAAAAAAAATCTAGTTATATGTGTTGGGTAAATCCTTAACATTGGTCTACAAGTTAGATGGTTCAAGAATAGAAGATTTACATACTTGTAAATCGGCTAGGTATTCTTGTTCAATTATGTTTTGATTAGAGTATAGCAAGTTGGTTTAGAGTCTTAAGGGTTGTTTGTTTACCTCTTAATAGAACCATTCAACACTTAACCATTCAGCGCGTTTGGTTTCAATTAAATTACCTCTTAATGACTCAGTTCAACACTTAACCATTCAACACCAATACCATGTTGAATGGAAAATACATACCATTCATCATTTAATGATTCAGTTCAGCACTTAACCATTCAGTTCAACACTTAATAGTTCAGACTCTCTTAACTATTCAGACATCTTAACCATTCAGCACTTGATGATTTAGATATATCAAACAACCCCTTAAGGTATAACAATTCTAGTCTAACATGTAGCTTGTTAATCAAACATGGTTAATCTATATAAAAACTCAAGTGAGTTAATGGTTTTGGTATAAATTGTTATCAAGTTTTTGATGTATGTTCAAAAGACATTTCACTTTCAATTTTGCATTGTTTTGGGATTAATTTCAATATCGTTTCTTTCTTCTTCTTTTTTTTATTTTTATAAAATGAGATATATTATTTAGAAAATCATACAATACAACAATAAAGCTAATTTAGATATAAAATGCGATGATCATGATGTGATATAAATGAGATATATTATTTAGAAAATCATACAATACAACAATTAAGCTAATCTAGATATAAAATGTGATGATCATGATGTACTCAACACAAATCACATTAATTTAACAAACAAAATACTAATTAATTAAACAATGATTTATGTGATCCAAACATCATCCATTTCATTACTTGTTTTTGGCACTCATGTTTGCTAAAGCTGAAGCCTTAATTAGGTGAAGGCATTCTTCAAGATCATCACCCAACCTATGAGGGTCTGGTATGGTTTCTTCATCCGCAGATATCACAAATGTCAGTTTATCAATATAACTCACAATATGGATCATCAATGCCTACACAATATATGTGATTGCACATAGTTAGATCACTCAAATTTATAATAGAAAGGAGGTTAAATAGTATAGTTTTTATAAGACCTTCATATGTTATTGTTAGGGTTTTAAAAGAACTGAACGGGGCCTTGTTTGTGACCGTTTGTTTAATATTAATGTGTTCACAAACAGATTACGAACATTAATTGATTGGAAATACGTGTTCATGCTCGTTCATTATAGAATTGAACTTGTTTACATATATTATTTAAAAATAAAATCAACATGTGTCGAACATTATACATAATCATTTTACATAGATATAATGTTAAACATTAATTTGATCTAAAAATTAAAAAAAAAATAATTATCTTAAAACAAAGCAAAAGTTATAAAGAATAATCGTAATTGAAATTATCTTAAACTAATATTTCAAGTATTTGAGTTTCAATTTAGTATGTTTTAATAAGATAAAAATTCCAACTAGCCAAGTTTTTAGTTTAAATGTTATGATATTAAACTAAAAATTAAACAGGTTTAAGAATATAAAACACATTTAACAAATAAACATAATAAAAGAACATTAACAAACATAAAAAACACATTACCAGAACTTCACGAACACAAATGAACAAACACGACATGTGCTCATGTTCATTCATTTAAGTAAACGAACATAAACGAAAAATGGTTAATAACATATTTAATAAGAAAATCACTAAAAATTATCTAAATGGACTATATGTGTACTTAGAACGCATCTTAAGTTAAACTAAATTGATGTTTTTTAAGAACAATCTATTTAGACCTGAATTGATTTTGCTTAAAATCCGTCCTCACCTGCACCCATTTCGACCCGTTACCTAACCTGACTCAACCCGCCTATTTTGCCATGCATATGCGCTACCATGCTTGAAACCATTGGTCACTCATAGACCCATATTGTGGGTGTGCTCTTACTACTTTGTTTAGTGTTTGTATGGTTTTAATTTTTATAATTTTGTGTTTGTTAGCAAAATAGAGACTGATTTCTCGTTATAAACTTATAATATCGTGTATGGAATTTGTGATTAAAATTAGAGCTATAAATGAATCATGTTAAGCTTGTGAGATGTTTATGGTTTTTTTATGTTAAGCTCGAGCAGGCTTGTGACTCCAAACAATCCTTAAATTAGTTTATATTTTATGTTATATATGAAAAGTATATATTTTTAATAAATATATATAAAATTAATAATAAGAAGCTCAAGCCGAGTCCGAGATTTTTCTTATAAGTCAAGCTCAAGTTTTAGAAATTAAGTTTTAAACGATCATGAAGTGAAAATAGAGATATCCAATTTTGCATTTATTTTGTCCAATAAACTAACAAGTATACCCGATATCATATGATTTTACGAGTAATATAATTTTTCTCTTGAAAACAGGAAGACCTCTATAAGAACACATTGGTAAGCCAACACAACCAAATAAGCATCCATTTAACAAAAAAGAAAAAAAAATGAGAAATACAGCATTACTTGGAGACTTGTCAATTAATTGTAGGCATAATTTCTTGCAATTGTACTTGTACATTGCAAGTTTTGGTAATATTCATAACAATGTATCATCTACATAGTAAACGAACAACGTTTGAAAATATCTTTTAACAAGCATTAGACATAGCAAAGTCTATATCTTTTCCAATGTTATCATTCTTTTTAAAATATTTTATAACCAACTGCAATAAAAGTTAGTCTTTTTGTTCAAGAAGTCTAAATGTTACCAATCCTGTATGCTTGCCATCACAAACACATTTATGAATTACTTTTATCACAAAACCATTTACAGTTATCTTGAATCATGTGACGACAACACCATTGTTACGATATCCTGCACCTGTATCCAGTGGCGGAGCTTGACTCCAAGCGTAGGGGGGGAAACTTTAGGGGGGGCGAACATAGGGTATATATTTTTTTCTAGGGGGGGGGCGAAATAAAATTTTTTTAAAAATTTTACAATACGAATCGGAAAATGTACACCACTGAACGAAAAAACAGGGGGGGCGGTCGCCTCCGAGCCCTCACTAACCTTCGCCAATGCTTGTATCAAAAAATTCTCAAAAATCACGAGTAAATAAAAAAAAACATATTTTTTAACACTCGAAAATTTTATATTTTACAAACATGATAACAGATGTAAAACCTGATCGATATCAAATACTAATTTGATGCTAGAAGATTCACTACCAAACACAAATAAGTAAATACCCAACATTTCTAACTATTTATTATTTACAAAAGGCACGTGTTATAAATAAAGTGATTAAGTTAAGAAAAATAAATAAAATGATTTTTATATATAGTTTTCTTGCAAGCATAATAAAGATACTTGTATCACGTCAAAGTACATCGAGGAAGTCTTCTCTCGTCAAATTCGTCAAATAATTGGCATGCATATCAAGGAATCATAGTTTTATTTTTTTATAGGATAAGTTCCAAATCAAATTGACATGTCGTGATCATATGTTTTGCCAGTTTGACGAAACCAATACACATCGTATGAAGCTATACAATATCATGATGGTCAATAATACTAGAGGATCGCGTACAGGTACGGTGCTTTATAGAGACCAGGGGGCGACCAGCGCCCCTGTTTTTTCGTGTAATAGTGTACATATTCCGATACGTAGTGTAACATTTTTTAAAAATTTGTATTTCGCCCCCCTGAAAAAGCTTCACCCCCCATACTTTTGGTCAAGCTCCGCCACTGATCGCGTATGTGTATCAGAAGACAAACAAAATCAGCTTATAATGCACAAAGATCATCCATCACATAATTATTAAGAATAGACATATAACCTCATAATAAATAGCACATCCACGCGTATACATGTCTATATGCTTATGCTACATATGCCCTTTGCTTCAATGTTACAAATACTACACAAGAAGGGAGAATATACAGACTGAAAAACGTTCTAATATCTAGTTTTTCAAATGCCTGGTTTTCTTTAAGTACCAAATCGCCCCTTGAGCTGCAAACTCAGCAGCTTCTTTCTTTTTAGCACGATGATTTCCAATGCATTCCACATGTGTATACGAGGCGTCTTCGATTGTGAAAGACACTTTGAACGCAAACCTACGAAACACAACATACATATGATCACATTATTCTGTTGTTTTGAATAAACAAACAAACTTATCGTTTGAAGCTAATCATCCCAACGTTTTTAACTACCTCTGGCAATCTTGACCCATATCAAGATAAATGGATAGAATTAGGTAAACAATTATTGCATTTTGGTTTGAAATGGGTAACATTATGACATAGTATGTGTTAAGATGGGTAACTCTTTAAGACAAAGCGGGTCAAGATGGGTAACTTAAAAACAATGTGAACATAATGGATTTCAATAGGTAAGAATGATCAATAATATATTTGATGGGAAAATCATTAAAAATTATCCAAATAAGCTATTTGTTTAGTTACAACTCATTTTAACCTAATAGAAATTGTCTATTTTTTAAAACGACCCGTTTGAACCCAAATGGATTTTGCTTAAAACTCATCTTGACCAGCATCCATCCTAACCTGCACCCGTTCTAACCCGTTATCCAACCCAACCTAACCCGCCCATTTCGCCAGACATATTTTTAACGTTGAAAATAAGTAAAATAACGTTAAAATAATGCAATTTTGAGTGTTTGGCAAATTCAAGTTAGTCAAGAAATCTTTCAAATTAGTATGATACTGTTATGCAGATTGTTTATTTGGAACTTAAATAATCAGACAAATTTAAACATTAAAAACTGATTATCACGGCTAGAAATCGACACTTACTGTTTGAGGTGGTCTGGCCCTGTTTCTTGGAAACATTCAAATAATGGTGGCTTCCAACAGTTAATAGCACATATTTCATACAAACGTGATTTAGCTGACGACGTGCGCAAACAATCACCTGAAATTCATGTTTTGTAAGCATATGCCATTATGAGGGAAAAATAAATAAAAACAACAAACCATGAACTATAAATTTGATGTGGCAAAATGGGTGGGTGAGGTGGGTTGGTAAAGGGTTAAAACAGATTTGGTTCAAAACATATTAATGTCAAAACAGATCATTTATGCCTGCATGTCTGGGTTGACCCAAAACCTGTCTATTATCCTTTTTTCACTTTCTATTGTGAGCGTGTCGAACATGAGTACATATATTATTATTTCATAAGATATATATACATATACATACATACATATACACAGGAGAAGGTTCCCCTAAAAAGTCTTTTTTGCCTAAGAAGGCTAAAAAGGATGTTTAAAAACTCGAAAACCGACCCAAACAAACTCCGATTGAACTCATTTTTACATCATTGGTACCTGCTTGTAATTCCCTAAAACCTATGTTGTTCCAATCTTGACTAAGTACGGAAAATAGAAGGATTTATTTTGTACTGTTTTAATTGAGTAGGTAATTGTTTTATTTGATTAAGGTTAAGATTGAAAGAGTCAAAAGGTTATCTCAAAAGTGACTTGAGAATAGCCTACAATAATGGCTCTAATTTAGCTTAAAGGATAAAGCTAATGCCATTATAAATAGGGATAGGTTTTTCATTAATGGATATATGTTTTTACTATCAATTCAATTGGAGAAGGAATTCCAATACTTGTTTTGTTTTCTGGTACCAATATTCACATCAATTGGTATCAGAGCGCAAGTCGAACAACCTGGGAAGATCGATTGTTTCAACGGAAGGATTCGAAGAACCAATCAGCAAGGAAGATCAATTGCAGAACCAAGTCAATGGCAGATGCGGTGGTGACCAGCAGCCAACCAGCACAGGCCGAACGAAGCAGCAACTTGTCCTTCCAGTGTCCGATTTTAACTTCGCCCAATTATCCAATCTGGTCACTCAGAATTAAGGCTATTCTGAGAGCCCATGGTATTTGGGAGGTAATCGAACCTGGAACCAATCCGGACCCGAAGAAAGACAATGCAGCCATAGCATATCTCTATCAATCCCTGCCCGAAGATCTGATCCTGCAGATAGCAAGCTGCGAACATGCCAAAGATATTGGGAATCGATCAAGACAAGGAATTTGGGAGCAGAACGTGTCATGGAGGCAAGACTGCAATCACTGAAGGCAGAATTTGATGTGGTCAAAATGAAAGAAGGATCTACGATCGATGAATTTGTGGGAAAACTCTCGGGCATCGCCTCCAAGTCAGCCACCCTCGGCTCACCTATCGAAGAAGCGACACTGGTAAGGAAACTCCTCACCAGTGTACCGGATAGCTTCTTAAACATGGTGGCTACCATCGAGCAGTTGGTTGATCTGAAGACAGTAAGATTCCAGGAGATCGTGGGTAGACTAAAAGCCTACGAGGAGAGAACAAGTTCGAAGTCAAAAACAGAAAGGCAAGACCAGCTGATGATGACCTACGAGGACTGGGATTCAAAGAGGAAGTCTGAAAAGGGTTCTGGTCGAGGCCGAGGGATAGGCCAAGACACTCGAGGAAGGGGCCGCGGCCGCGGCTGCTCATCAGGCCAACACCGCAGGACCATCGCAGGTCAATGGAGACCAACCCGCATTGTTGATGGCAGTGGAAGATCAAACTAAGAAGGAGCTGGTTTATGTGAACGAAGAGAAAGTGTTTCCAGCCAAGTATGCAGCAGCAGACGAAGACCAAAGCATGTGGTATTTAGACACAGGGGCCACGAACCACATGACAGGTAACAAAGACCTGCTATCTACCTTGGACACAAGTGTAGGAGGCAGGGTAAGGTTCGGAGATAAGTCCAGTGTAGAAATTGAAGGAAAGGGGTCAATGCTATTGGAATGTAAGAACGGGGAGCAGAGGCTTCTAACTGAAATTCTTTACATTCCGTACCTGAAAAGCAACATTTTCAGCATCGGACAAGCTGAAGAAGGGGGGTGTGAGATCAACATCAAACAAGGAACCCTAACCATGACCGAACCTGATGGCACCCTGCTGATGAAAACCCAGAGGACTCCCAGCCGCCTGTACAAAATAAATCTGAAAGTCGGATTGGCAATCTGCCTTCTGACCAAATTGAATGACACTGCATGGTTGTGGCATGCCCGGCTTGGGCATATCAACTTTGACACCATCAAGCGGCTGGGTTCAGGAGAAACAGTCCAAGGAGTGCCCAAGATTGATCACCCTTCACAGTTATGTGAAGCCTATTTGGCTGGAAAGCATGCAAGGCAGAGCTTCCCCAATCAGACAGACTTCAGGGCCGAATTCCCACTGGAACAGGTGTATGCCGATCTCTGTGGGCCAATCACTTCTGCCTCAGAAGCTGGAAACAGGTACGTACTGTTGTTTGTGGATGATCACAACAGGTTCATGTGGCCCTTCATGCTGAAGACCAAAGACGAGGCACTCAGCAAGTTCAAGGTGTTCAAGGCAACAACAGAAAATCAATATGGAAGGAGGATAAAAGTGCTAAGGACCGATCGAGGGGGGGAGTTCACTTCTCAGGAATTCAAAATGTTTTGTGAGCAAGCTGGGGTTGTAAGACAGTTAACTACCACGTACACTCCCCAACAGAACGGGATAGTCGAGAGGAGGAACAGAACAGTAATGAGCACTACAAGGAGCATGCTGAATGCAATGCAAATGCCTCAAGCTTTCTGGGCAGAAGCAGTGCGCCACGCAATCTATGTGCTGAATAGGCTACCAACCAGAAGCCTGCCGGAGAAGACCCCCTACGAAGCCCTAAAAGGAAGGAAACCTAGACTAGACCATCTTCGAGTATTT
The DNA here is from genome assembly GCA_009363875.1 of Mikania micrantha. Lineage (NCBI taxonomy): Eukaryota > Viridiplantae > Streptophyta > Magnoliopsida > Asterales > Asteraceae > Mikania > Mikania micrantha. Next base: position 71,589,993 of record CM018698.1, read on the forward strand.
GGGTGTGTTGGTCATGTCAAAACCCCCCCGAATCTGGTCAAGAAACTGGATGATCGAAGCACTCCCATGGTTCACCTGGGGATTGAACCAGGGACCAAGGGATACCGCATGTACAATGTCGTGGGAAGAAGGGTTGTGATCAGCCGAGATGTCAAGTTCGAAGAAGGACGAAAGTGGGACTGGAACCAACCACAAAGGCATGAACAAAGTGAAAGGGAGTTCGAGATTCATATGGGGTCAACCAATGGGAATATGGAAGCACAAGAAGATGGACCGACCGAACCCACCAGTCCACATGCCTTCTCAGCAGGCAGCCCAACCAGATTCAGAGACACCTCACCTGCTGAAACTAATGTCAATAATCCGAGCCCAGAATCAAGCAAGTTCAGCAGTCCAGAATCCACAGTGAAAGGTCGAGGACCTATGCTGAGTAGACTTCCCACAGATACCATCAATTCCTCTGATCCACACTTAGCTGAAGAAGAAACATATGATGACACGCCAACACAAGGATGGAAGAACATAAGCGAAGTGTATGATCTGCTCCTATCAGAGGAAGAACCAGTCAATTATAGAGAAGCAAAAGGTCATCCAGAATGGGAATCAGCTATGGATAGCGAGATAAACTCAATAGAGAAGAACCAAACATGGCGCTTGGTGGACCCACCTGCAGGGACCCGCCCAATCGGGCTGAAGTGGGTCTACAAGGCAAAAAGAAATGAAATTGGTGAAGTCACTAGACACAAAGCTCGTTTGGTTGCAAAGGGGTACATCCAAAAGCATGGAGTAGACTTTGATGAAGTGTTCGCGCCTGTAGCCAGACTCGAAACAGTCCGACTGATTCTTTCTCTAGCAGCACAACGGGGATGGGAGGTTCATCACCTCGATGTCAAAACTGCATTTTTACACGGAGAGCTCAAAGAAGAAGTGTTTGTCTCTCAACCGAAAGGCTATGAGAAAAAGGGAAAGGAACATCAGGTATACAAGCTGTCCAAAGCACTCTATGGATTAAAGCAAGCCCCTCGGGCTTGGAATACGAAGCTGAATGAGGTGCTAAGGGAGTACGGGTTCCAAAAGTGCAAACTTGAACCGGCTGTGTACACAAAGAGAACCAACGAAGGATCACTGCTGGTGGGCATCTATGTAGATGACATGATTGTCACAGGAAACAACATAGAAAAGATCTTTCAATTCAAAAGACAAATGGAAGCAAAGTTTGAAATGAGTGATTTGGGCCTTCTATCCTACTACTTGGGGCTTGAAGTGAGGCAAACCAGAACCGGAATAACCATATTGCAATCAGGATATGCAAAGAGAATCCTAAAACAATCAGACATGTGGGAATGTCTTCCCACAAAATACCTGATGGAGCCTGGGTTAAAGCTGACAAAGGAAGATGACAGCAGTGAAGTGGATGCTACAAAATATAGAAAAGTCATTGGATGCCTCAGATACTTGACCCATACAAGGCCTGATCTTGCATACTCAGTTGGGTATGTAAGCAGGTACATGCAGAGTCCAAAAGCATCTCATTATCAGGCTGTGAAGTACATTTTAAGGTACATAAAGGGAACAACCAATCTGGGTATTCACTACAAAAGGGGAGGCAGTAATATGTTACTCGGGTTCAGTGACAGCAGCTTTGCAGTAGATCTCGATGATGGGAAAGGAACCACTGGTGTGGTTTTCTACTTTGATGATGGACCAATTGCCTGGATCTCTCGGAAGCAATCAACAGTGGCTTTATCCTCCTGTGAGGCGGAATTCATGGCTGCAAACTCAGCAGCTTGTCAAGGAGTTTGGCTAAGGGGATTATTGGCTGAAATGACTGGAAGGAAAGAAGAGCAGGTGATGATCAAGGTAGATAATCAGTCGGCTATAGCTTTAATGAAGAATCCGGTGTTCCACGGAAGAAGCAAGCACATTAATACAAGGTTCCACTATATAAGAGAATGTGTTGAAGAAGGGAAGATAAAGGTTGAGCACATAAGTGGTATGGAACAACGGGCTGACATCCTTACAAAAGCATTACCCAGAATCAGATTCAATGAGATGAAGGAGCTGCTGGGGGTTGAAAAGATTCAAGAAACCAGAGAATAAAGAAGACTCTAAGTCAAGATTGGGGGGGTGATTGTTGTTCCAATCTTGACTAAGTACGGAAAATAGAAGGATTTATTTTGTACTGTTTTAATTGAGTCGGTAATTGTTTTATTTGATTAAGGTTAAGATTGAAAGAGTCAAAAGGTTATCTCAAAAGTGACTTGAGAATAGCCTACAATAATGGCTCTAATTTAGCTTAAAGGATAAAGCTAATGCCATTATAAATAGGGATAGGTTTTTCATTAATGGATGTATGTTATTACTATCAATTCAATTGGAGAAGGAATTCCAATACTTGTTTTGTTTTCTGGTACCAATATTCACATCAACCTAAACCTTAAATCATAAACAATAAACCCTAATAATGTAACCAAAATTATAAAAACAAACCCTAAGCCTAAAGATAAAACCTAAAAGCTAAAAAAACATGCCCTAAAATCCAAACTCTAAAACTAGTTGTTAAAGATAAAACAAAAATGCAAATATTGTAGGGTTCCATGAGACGGTTCCAATGACATCGAAATGAGTTCAATCGGAGTTCGTTTGGGTCGGTTTTATTTTTAGCTTTCTTAGGCAAAATAGACTTTTTATTTGATCCTTGCCCCATATACATATATATTAATCCATTTGAATTGTATTATTATGCATGCATTGACTTTGGAATCATTTGATCCACTTCATTTTATGCTACTTTTTTCTATTTTACCTGTAAAAGACAAAACATTACAAAAAAACCAATCCAATCATATGTAAACAGGTCAAAATTGTCACTTTACTAGAATTCAATAAATTATACCTGCTGGTGCTTGTGAATTGCTACCATTAGCATCTGGATGCCTACATTGAGGCGTGGGATCCACCATTCGTCTCACACCATTACTACTAGTCTCAGGTTTTGCAGAGCCAGAATGCTTTTCTTGAGGTTTACTTGGGGATTCAATGGAGTTCATATATTTTTTCGTAGGTATTTCATCATATCCGATCAATTTAGCTTCCATTTTTGGGCTTGATTTCAAGATTTCCTCTAAAGATTGCATCTTTTTCTTATAGCCTTTATCCTGTAAACAAAATATTATTAATACAAAAAAAAAAAAACAGAAGTGAGGTGGCAATATGTGTGGGTCACATGAGTTGGGTGACAAGTGTAGCTGGCTTGACCTGCAAACACTTTTTCTTCATTTTAAACTAAAATTAATGAGGCAATTCAGATCACATAAACAATATTTTTACACCAATGCTATACATCTTTGAATAAAACGATTTAGGAAGTCATATGCATTCGGGTTCACCTGCAAATGCTTTTTTGTCAAATTTTTTACAATCCTTTTAAAATCAAAATATAAGGATATGAATAAAATTTGGGATGTTGTATGCCTTAAAAAATGTCCACTGAGTTTCAACATGCATGATTCATTCCTCTTTTAGATAATTTACACAAAACAAATACAAAGGTTGTAAAATCTTTTACCTTCAAAGTCAAACACAATTCCTGACAAGCATTTCTCTTGGCTGTTTTTTTACTGCAATTGGTAGCAATTACAGACGCACAAACTTCTCCTCCATTAACGAGTGCTTTTACCGAAAACATCTTATCTTTTTTTACTGATGAATATTCAATTTCCCAGTTATAAAACTGACACAGTTCTTGAAGCTCTCTGATTGGATTTTGCTGCAGTGCTGAAAATTTCATTACAGGATCCAAAAACGAGATCATGACATTCCAAACAACATCTAAATTGAATCCAGAATCAAGAAGAATTGCACCAACACATGACTCCACCAAGTCACCAAGAGCCTGAATCCCAAAAAATTGCAATTTTTAAAAATGTAGAAGATAATCAAAACATGGCATAAATGATTAAATATATAAAAGGGAATTGATTAAGGTTGAGATCATTTCAAAACCAAAAAAATTCAGGACGATAATTCCTTTCAACCACATTATTTTATGTTTTATAAAGAAAACAACAGAAAAACAATAATTATCCACCTTTTATGAAGTGAAAACAAGCACAACTTTTTGTTTATGTATTATACCTACGCATGTGTAGGCAACGGATTAAAAATTCTAAAGCATGTGGGAAAAATATTTTGATGGCTTTTTATATACATAAGCATAAGCAACTGTATAAAAATGTGCAAAATTTTAAAAATATATGTGGTTGATAGAAGTTCTCACAGTTTTGATAATATTTATGAGATGAAATGATCCAAACCCTAGTTAATTAAAGCATGTTACCTTAGGACATGGTACAGTTTCAGCCAAAACTTTGTTTGATGAAGAAGTGTTATAAAATTCTACATACTTGTTCATTGACTGGATCAAACTAGCAGAATCACATAGCATAAACTTGTAAATTTCCCGATCTACAGCAATACCCGCAAAAGAATTATTGCTGACCGAATAGGATCTTAAATCAGTCAATTGGCCTGGTTTCATTTTTGGATATACGGAATAAAGATAAGAAGTGATCAAGTAATCCAAGACAGCATCTCCGAGAAACTCCAATCTCTGTTTTCATTCATATGGAAATGTAATCATAAGTATCATTGCAATTGTTTAACGGTCAAAAAAGTTATTTTCACCATGAGTCAAAACAGGCTGGGATGAATGGCCAAGGCTTTATTTTCCTTTTCAATTTTATGGTAAATAATGTATTAAGTACCAAAGCACAAAAAAGTCTCTAATAATATTCTAAAGATATTATATAAAACAATATAGGAGGTTGCATGCATTTGGATATGATTCGCCTGAGCTTTGATCCATTCAGGGTAGCAAGATGGGTAGGTGGGTCAAATCAAGCAGATTGGGTAACAGTCAAAACAGGGTCAAGTTAAAACAAATTAGGCTTTAGTACGTGTAGTTGAGGTTGACCCTCTAACACTTTATGGCCATTTTTTAAAAGAAATCTATAAAAAGTAATGTTACTTATGATTGCAAAACCACTTGTTACAATAACACTAAATATATTTGTATGGCATGATTTAGAAGGTACACATTATAAAACAGTTCAATGAGTTAGGATAAACAAATATAAAATATTATTTTTTGTAATTATATATATTATGAATATGCGTAAAAAACAACCAAATTAATTTTTTAAAAAAATAAACAAGCTGGCTCAGCTCAAGCCCAATCCCAACTTTTCAGCTCGTTAAAATAAATGGTTACTAGCCAGCTTGGCTTGACTCTGCTCGGTTCGTTTGAAACCTACCCAAGTCTTCTTCATAAGTAAATGAATGGAACAACATCTAATTAAGCGTTTACCTGATAGCAGCCACCGTAATTATTATTGTAAGATGGATGTAAAAGCGCCTGTAAAAGAAGACCTTTATATTGAAACTGATATCCCAAACGGTTTTCAAGGGCAGAAAGGTCAATCAGACCACTCAAAGCGGTAAAGGTTCTGCTTGCAGCACATATGTCAGCAACATGAGAGTGTTTATAGTCAACAGGCATCCCAATCCACTGAAGAAATTCAATTGCCGCCTTAAAACCACTATCAACTAAAAATGCTCCAACAAGGGCTTCCACAAAGTCTGCAATGGTTTTCTTTTGTAGCCAATGATGACCTTTATTGCATCTAACTTCAGTATTTGCCCCTGTCTTCAAATTACTATCATGTGAAGAATGAATTTTGACTTTTGTGCAGTCATCGCATATCACTGAGCAGCTTCTCCCAAAAGGGAAAAAATGGGTAGGCTCAAACGGTTGATCACGTATATATACCTACAAAAATATCAAATGAATAACAATTTATGGCATTTATAAATCTGCCCAGCATTAAATGCCTTTTAAATCTGTCCCATGCATTAAATGCCTTTTACAGTGGTCCCAATTGGCTAGCAAGGTATGGGTCCTCCTCATGAATTTTATAGTAACAGTTCTCATGGTAACCAAAAATAAGCCGAACTAACCCAAAACATAAATTCCAATTTTTAAAAAAATAACCAGTGCGTCAATTATGATTACAAAAACTATGCTAGTACATTGGTAAACAAAATTTTGAATAAAGCAATCTAGGAGGTTCCTTGCACTAAAATACAGATAGACGATTTCCAACCATTGCACCCCATTGCTACCTCTATCCAGGATTTTGACTAAGGTATGCATGACCATACCAAAAAACAATTCCAGAGGTGCACTACAAAACAAACTCGTATTTTTTTATATCCTAACAAGAAAAGAACTCACATGCAAATTGTTTGAAGATGCTAGTTTCAGTAAATGGGTATTGTTGACCATATTTGACCGTTTCCGCGTAAGTATTCCTTCATCAAGGGAATGATTTTCTAAAAAAAAGTGTCGGCCAACAGCAAATTTAAGAAACGCGTCACCCAAAACCTCAAGTCTCTCAAGAGAAAATCGTTCATTGCATCTCTCTGTTGTAAGCGCTTCAAGAATCTGGTAACATTAAAAAAGCTTGAGTCTATATCGTCATTAAAATAAAAGAAACACCAAAACGGAAAAGATATCTAGAGCCTTACACGTTCTGCAGAAACTTGAGACCCTTGAGAGAATGAATCACATAATTTTTGTCTCAATTCAATTGCAACAAGAAAGCTTTCTAATCTGTGCATGATTGAGGGCAATAAAGACAATGTACTTCCAATTTCCTTTGAAAATCCCATGACCTTCAGAACACAAATTTCAGGAGGTAATTCCACAAAGTGCTCCTCTTTTTCACGTGGTTCTGTTCCATCTGTCATCGAAATAAATGAAAAGACAGACATAAGAACATTGACAAATCCAGTATTTGGTTAACAAGTCAAGTGGGTTGACCCAGAAACGCTTTTTACCCTTTTTTAAAAGATCTTGCAAACAATTAAAATGATCAATAATTACAAAAGGTATGATTATGGGAAAAATCTTAAACTTTGAGAAATTTTTAACCTGTTTGAACAGTTCTTAGTTGACATATTTGGGATAAACACAACCAAAATCAACCCATTCACAGGTAAACATATCAAATTATCTCCTCAAAGTATGTAACAAATTTCTTTAAGGTGACCCAATGAACGTCATCTACTTATGTATTATGAAGATAATCATATTTATTACATTAACTAATTGTCTAATTCTTTTGCATATAAACATAAAAAAGATTACCGCCACTTCCTTTCTTCCTTAGCAGATTGTCCAAACGAAAAAGTTGTTTTGCTTTAAGTAAAGGTTGGTTTGGGTGCAAAAATTGGCTTCTAAATCTGTTTATAGATTAAGAAAAAGTACCTGATAAATCAAGATTATGTGAATCAACTAATCAATAATCAGAATTCACAAAAAAACTTACACTTCAGCATAGTGGTCAACATAGCTTCTTTCATCTTTAAAAATACTAAAAGAATTCTTCCCTCGAAGATAATCAGAGACAAAGTAAAAAGTGTCCTTGCAAGGGACATACACCAAACTATTTAATACATCTTTAATTTGTGTGGGCCCACTGGCAAGATATAAAAAATCATTCCTATTAGACGTGCGATCACACGTGTTAATAATATCTTCTGGATTTTTGAAAATTGGTGATGATAAGCATTTTGTAATAAGCTGCCAATCTACAGTCATTGATCCTCGATGCTTATCCACATTCACAGGTAGCAATAAATAAAAAGTTGAAGCTGAATTGCTGTAATCATCTTTGCCCAACCGAACAAAATCTGTAACAAATTCTGATTTGTCTATAATTGCCTTCAGCCACATTTCTTGAAACCTTTCTGCTAGCAAAATCTGCATTTTAGTAATTCTTATCTATTCATATCACATGGTCATTATATAACACACACCCAAACGCTCAAGAATTTGTCTTTATTGAATGAAAAGAACATGCACCCAAAGCCCAAAGAATTTATCAAAATGAGAAAAAATGATTAAGATTCAATTACCTCATCGTCTGTAAAGTCTAATGTGCCACACGAGACAATCTTTGTCAATACAGATCGACCACGAGCCAATTGGATATCAAGTTCCATTCTTTCTGCCTCTTGTGGGAAAGGTTTTTTTAGAAAAATCCCAAAATCTTTATATAATCTATCAGCAGGAAAAGGGTTCAATATGATGAAGTATGAGTTAAGAGAGAGAGTGGTATTTTCCACTTTAATCCATGGTTCTCGAAGAACAGACGGTACAAGCATTTCTATCAGCTCTCTGCGTGAGCTGTCCTCTGCAGATAAATAACAACAATTAAAAATTGTGGCAGCAAAACATGAATGTTAGTTAACGTTTTGTACAAGTTGAAACACTTCTTCTGTTTTTTGTTTTTTTCTTTAATATATAACTAGTGCAGCATGATGATTACAAAAATTATATAAATTGTATAATAATTTATTTTTAAATAATTTTATTTATTAAAACTACACTTCAGGTGGGTTTTCAACATTTTTGACCCACTTCCTATTCTGGCTAATTTTATTTTATTTTACATGTTTGACCCAACATCTTTTGTCCAAAATTTTGAACTCTTTTAAAAATAATTAATATGGAATATATGATTACAACAAATATATTGTTTCTATAAACTTTTTTAATATTATTTCAGAGATTTTATGTATTGAAAATACTTTTTGGGCATGTTTCAACACATTTGACATGTTTCCTCTTTACCTATTTTTTTTTTTACTTCATCTGCCAAACCCATAACACTTTTAATCCAAATTTCTTTTTTTTTCTTCTTTCTTTTGAATAATCAGTGACAACCTTTTAATAATAAAAATTATTTTGGATAAAATAATTTAGAAGGATTATGCATTAAAAGTACACTTTAGGCCACTTTTGACCCTTTGACCATTTTGCTTTTTAGTTAATTCCTTCAATTTAATTATTTATACTTTACTTGTTAGAAAAAAAAAACATAATGCAAAAGGACCCATTTGCATGAAAAGAGGTAAGATTTACCATATACTTGATAAAAAGAATAGGAAAAACAAACTTACCATCATCACAATCTGAATCAGAAGAATCTTGATCTTCATCAACTTGATCATCAGGCAAGAGATAATGAGTCAAAGCACCCAATTCATGCAATTGTTGGCATGCTTTCAAACAAGCATCTTTTTTTGCTGCTTCTCTTGATGGTTGAGGCGAACTCATGATTTGGTGTATTGGAGCATTAGCGGGAAGAGTTATGTAGCAAATTGTTGAATCAGCATTATCATTAGAGTAAGATAGTATTGGCTTAGGGTTAAAGAATCTGCAGAATCATATAAACAATTAGGTTAAATTAATAAAACTGGCTAAAGAGGTTTAAGTCCACAAAAGGTGTATTTTTGGTGCTTACAGCCTCCAAATCATTATAACAAAGTTTTTGTAATCATATTTTTTTTTAATAGCAACACCTAGATTTTCTAGGATAAAATCACCATAACCTGCACCCTATAGGACTTGAAACCCACCACCAGGATCAGTGGCAAATACAACTTAGTGGGAGGGGGATAGGCCCCAATAAACCAGCCAAACACTCACTAAAACCTTGCAAATTTTAGTTTCTAAAGGTCCAGTTGGGCTGAACCTGGAAGGGAAAATGGGAGCTTTCACAAAAGAAAGGAGGGTATAGGGGCAGACTTTACAAACAATTTAATATTAAACTTAGACTACACAATTTCCAATTGTGTTGGTATTGTTATACGCTTAAATTAGAAAACTTTGCATACAACTTTACTTAAATATTAAGTTCAAAGCTGTAAAAAAAATTCAGTTCTGACTTTCATTTTCTTGTTTATTTTTGTTATTAACGTTGAATTTGCTTTACCTATATTAAAATGATTATCGAAGTTATTGGTTATTAATCTTCTAATGAAGATGTAATGGAGTGTTTCAAAAAAATAAGAAAACGTAGAGGATTTCAAATTGTTTTGACCTGGCCCATTTTTTGCCCCCTAGCAAAAACTTCTAAATACACGAGTGATGGACCGCCACTGACCAGGATATCACTTGGGGATATCTGTAATCATACAAAACTCATTAACTATTTATATAAAACTAGACAAGAAAAGGTTTATGGGTCAACCTAAAACAACCCCATGTTTAACAAGGACCAAATTTAACCTGTTACCCAATCCATTTGACACACCCCATGTTGGGTACTAGATCTTACTCATCATGTGGAAGCTTTGAGCAATATCGATGAAGTAATGAAACACTGGTCGCTAGACTAATAACGGCACCCGTTGAATCCACTTTATAAGTTTTCTCCTTAAAATCAACATATGCCAAAGTACTTTTTCTTGAAGATATTTCATCATTCATTTGGGCTTCATCCTTATGAAAGTTCTTTATCAATTCCATCTCCTTTGGATTCCCTCTGCAGCATATAATAGTTTAAAATCAAGGGCTTATATGGGAATTTTCTTTCCAAAAAATAAAATATAGAAGGTGAAATCAGATCACCTGTCCACCAAAAATGCATATTCTGATTGTGGCATGCGTGCACGACCTCTTGATTGTATAAAACTAGCAACAGTTTCTGGAAGATCAAATCTTATAACAAGGCAGCATGTTTGGATATCAAGTCCTTCTTCTCCCACTTTAGTCGCTACTAATAAATTCAGCTAGCATAACAAATAAAAAATAAATGATTGAACATAAAAAACCTATATAATTATCACTTTACAAAGAGAAGGGTTAGTGAACTAAAATAGAGGTGGCATTTTACACAATTACTTAATAAGGATATTATTAAAAATATAGACTAAAATGAAACGGGTCAAACTAGTCGAGAATTGTCCAAAGTGCATCTTGACTCTCTAAATCTATTCAAACAAATTGTTATTAAAATGATAAAAAAAAATCTGAAATCTTATTTGAAAACAATAATGATATGCAAAAAAACTCGAACCGTATTTGACCCATTATCTAACATGTCTAACTTGCCTATTTTGACACCTGTAAAATGAAGTAGCATACTGCATACCTCACCAGAACGGAACCTCTCAAGAATGGTGCTTGTGGATTTACGTGACATATTCTTGAGCCCAGAGTGGACCCCTACTAAGTAACTACACCTCCATGCTGACAACAATTTAATTTGTTGAAGGATATATGCTAACGATCTAGCGGTTATGATTCTATTCACAAATATAATACATTTCATATCCGATTGTGCCCTGAGATAAACAACACATAAAGATTGTTCAATGATAAAAAGTTTTGAGTAGTTATTAATTCAAATGCATTACAAACCTAAAATTTGAAAGAACTTCCACGAGTTGCAAGAGCTTCAATGAGAAAAATGGAAACTCCAAATTGTCCACAGGTGATAAACCGTCTTTAGTGCCATTTGCTTTAATAGGTTAATCAAGAAAACAGTAATTTTTAATTTCAGACTGATTATGTGGTATTGGGTAATCATAATCAGAAAATCAGCAATAACAAACTTCCTATAGGAGAAACTGTTTGGATATGGTTCTGTTGATTGAAGTTGTAATAAATCAGAGTTGGCAAATTCTTACTGTTTATGAAACTAATAATAAAATGGGCAATAAGAATTACGCATTCTTTAGATATTTTTATTTAACTATGATTGGTGTATTTTTAATCAATCATAATAATATTCTATACAATATTAATAATACAAACAAAACAAACATACCCACCAAAATCCCACTTCATAGTAGGGTCTTGGGAACTGAGATGGTGGCAAATCCCTTATTTTTATCCTATGAGATAACAAGGTTGCTTCCAAAGAGACCACCGGCTCAAGCAAACCTCATTTTTTTTAAAAGAAAAGGAAGATGTAGAAAACGTTCTACAAGAAAAGTCATCCATGGTCAAAATAGGTTCAAGGATAGTGAGATTTCCTGGAGGTCCCAACAGCAATACCGACCTTAGCATAAAATTGACTTACTCACGTACAATGGAGGAGACCTGAGAGGATGGGTATTGATTATTGAAAGAAGAAAAGTATTTCTGGTTCTACAATTCTTAAGACGAGGAGAAGGTTGACATGGCTGCGATGCCCTTATAGGGAGATGCTCTGGACTTATATTCTTGGCTCTTAGCAGAACAGGACCTAGCTTACTGAGAGGAATTGGTTGTTGCAATGCATAAAACACTTTGGAAAACCTAGATTCAGAATCTGCACGAATACCTTTGTAGCATCAAAGAGGAGTTGAAAACCGACGTGCGAATCCATAAGCCATGAACCGTTTATGATGCGGTAATTCTAGCCCTTGAATTATTCAGCCACATCCATACCGATAAGAAAACCTAATGTAACTCCCAATTGAAACCTGAACTGAAACAGTTCACCCCCATCGCCTCATCTTTTTCAACCCAGCCTAAGCCAAACACCAAACCCTCTTCTTGCCATTATTGATCCAGAAAAACAAGCCCGCTTCCTTTGTAGAGAATGTTTTCACAGTGACAAGTACAGGTTAGGACATAGGTGCCAAACCAGCACCTTAAAACTTTTAGAATTCGACGACGAGCCTGTCGAGCCACGAGAAACAGTGGAAGAAGAGTCAATTACTAATCAAGATGATATGGTTGAAATTAGCCTTCATTCTGTTATTCTTAAAAAATTACACACCTCCACAATGAAAATTAGTGGTTCCTAACATGGTTTAAAAAGGCGAACCGAGGCGCGCCTCGAGGCGTACGCCTCGGCTGAGGCGGTCAGAAAAGGCCTTTGAGGCGTAGCCTCAGCTGGGTATTTTGGAACTTAAGCCTCAGGTTAGTCGAGGCGTGTCGAGGCGGGTCGAGGCGTAGAGGCGCAGAGGCAAGGCGGCGAGGCTTAAGCCTCACCACATGCAATTTTTTTTTTTGACCTATTCCTTTGAACTCTTTAGTATTTTTTTGACCCTTTTTTGACCATTTAACTAAATTTGTAATCGGGAAACCCGAAAACACTCTCAATCGACCGTAACACTCCTACACTCACAAAATCGGCGCTCATCAGAGGTCTTCGGTGGTTCTCAGTGGTGGTCGGCGGCGTCTGTGGCGGTCGGAAGATGAATTTTTTAACATTTGAAGTTCAAAACATTATTAACTTTGCTTGTTGGAATATTTTGATGTTTAAATTGTGACACTTTTATTGTTTGTTTTATGTTAAATTGCAACTTTTATTAAATATATTTGAAGTTTTAATTATATTTCAATATAGTTTTGAGGCTTACGCCTCGGTCCGCCTCGAGGCTAACAGAAAACGCCTTGAGGCTCGTTTCCGCTTTTTTAAACCTTGGTTCCTAAAACTATATTAAAATTCTTATACTCATTGACTCATTGATAGTGGTTCAACCCATAACTTTTCAGCAATTACCCAACATTTTACAGCCGTTCACTGTGGAGTGTGATGCTTCCTATGAAGAGGTGGGTGCGGTGCTATTTTAACTCAAAATGATCATCCCCAGGCCTACTTTAGCAAGGATTTTCCCTTTCAATCGGCTCATATTTGCTTATGATCGGAAAATTTTAGGTTAGATGATGATCATCCTCTTTTCCACATTTTAGAAAAAGGCTAAGGTTTTTCTTCATCTCTTCCTTCCCAGACCCCACTTAAAAGTGGGAATTCACGGGGTATAATGCTTGTTTATTTGTTTTCTTTTCATGAATAGTTGGTTGTGTTGGATGATTGATGGGTAGCAAAATATGGACAAATCTTTTTAGGTTAGATGAAGTTTCATTTTAAGTTTTCCGGCTTTTTTTCAAGCTTCAGAAAGGCTTGAATTCTAGTTTACCCATTTAGTTTTTCTTCATTTATTGTTCTATTTCATCTATACGGTGTGATTTTTGGCTTTTTTACAATTTTTTTTTTTATTTTTAGCATAAGTAACCACCCTTTGTGGGGAATCCTTTATTCTCAATTAAGATGCCTCAACCAGATAAATTCACTTTGAAATTGATGTAGGCATGTTATTCCTTTGTTACAAACGTATGTATTTGTCGGATGCTTTTCGGGGTTGGCATTTTACAGATTAAATAAAGAAGTTTTTCACTATTTCTTTCAACTAGAGAGAATGATAAAATTATCTTTGACTATAGTGTTGGCTATGCACGCTTGGAAGAACTATGTCTCGTAGGGCAACTCACATATATTGAGTTTGGTGATGAGCCTATTCCTTGTGATGAAGGCTGGATGGTCTTTTTATAAACTAATTGTAATACGGTGTGTATGTGCTATCCTAATGAATATTATAAAAGAAAAGGTAATAGTTGGTCGTAGTTGTTGAACGGGCAGTATTTTATTGATAACGTATAAGTTGCTTATTGCTTTGAAGCGAGTTAATCAAGTTACTTAAATTTAGTAGATCAAACCAAGAATCAAATATCTAAGTTTTGGGCTTAGAATAGGAGGTAGGATACTTCCAATAATAATTGGTAAACTAGCAAGCAGTTCAATGGAGCTATCTGAAGAGCATATGAAGACTTTGGAAATGGATTGCAGCGAGTTATCTTACGGTAAGAAAAGTGTTGTCTACCGGAGGCATGTGTAGGCAAGGTTTTAGCCTTAAAGGTGTGCTTCACTATGGTTTCTCCCATAAATCCAGTGGATAAAAACCACTAAGGAGTCTTTGATCCCGAAGTATGCGCCTATAGGTGGAAGTAGCATGGTGAGAGGATGGGTGGCAACTAGGCTGATTAGTGCCAACTAGTGTCGACTAGGCCGATTAGCGCAGACTAAGGAGTATTTGATCCCGATTTTTTAAGGTAGGCCAATTAGGTCCAACTTTGACCGAGCTTGACAGACTACCAATTTTCCAATCGATTACAAGAAAATTAATCGGCAGTTCTTCACCTAGTCAACTACCAATTAATCGGCCGACTAGGAAGACTAATACAGCCATGACTTTATATGCAAAACTCCCTATTTATAAACATAAGAATCATAGTCTATGGATCAGATTGTGCATTCGAATTTTGAATACACACACACACACACATATATATATATATAAACACACTATGCTAATACTCCATGTATTAAACATGCTTAATAATAAATATATAAAATAGTTAGTAATAAAAATTTGAAAATTATCAAAAACAATTTTGTAAGAACAAATTTATTTAGAATTCCAAATAAGTTAGTACTTTAAGTAACAAAAAATTAATATCATTTTTTAAAGTTTGAATAATATAATATAAAAAAAAGTTAGTAACTAAAATGCAAAAATTCGAAAACAATTTTTTGAACTAAATTATATTTATAGTTACATACAAGTTATTAATTTACGTAATCAAATAATCATATCATTTTTTTAAACTTTCATTTTTTAAAAAGTTTGGATATTTTAAAAATCTTGATTTTAAAAAATTGTTTATGATAAAATGTCTTCTATTTTACAAAATTGTAGGCTGCTACTCGTATACTATATGGATTATATAAAAAGAATATTAAATAGTTAAAATCAACGATTTTGGAATTAAAGAATGGCATATAGAGATAAAATATGAAGATATTATGCATTAATAAGTGATTTAAGTAATAAAATAAAATAAAAATCATTTTTAAAAATTTTTGCGTTTAAAAACAGTTTGTTTTTTTTTTGAACATTTAGTTTAAAAAAATATGTTATGAAAAAATTTTATTTTTCAACAAAAATGTATGCTGTCACTCTGTTTATTATATCTAGTCTAATATGAATGGAAAAAAAAAAAAGCAAGTAATGTTAGTTTTTTGGTTTTTCATTAAATTATTAGAATCAAAATCATTGTATTCAAACACTAAACTAAAATTGCAACTTGAAGTAAAGATAGTCAGATTATTAGTTTCAATCAAAAATGGTTACAGTACCTTTTTTGCATTGAGTATCAAAGTAGAAAGCAGCTGGTGATAGATAACTGCCACATAGAATATCATCGCCGCATTGCTCATTTACCTCAATAACCTCATTTCTCGTAATCGGGTCACCTTTCAACAGAATCCTACAAGCCTTTACAAGCCAAAAGAATTACTAAATTATCCAGATTTTTTTTAAAGAGAAATTTTTACATGTTTAATTTTTTACATATGTTTAATACAATGCAAACGTATACATTCAACAACGAAAAGTAACAAATACCATAAAAACTCACTTGTAATGCTCCCCAAAGGCCAAGATTGTCGAGACAAAACACTAGATTGCAATGAAGACGTTGGAGGGCCATTTTAGTGCTTTTAAGGATAGAATAATCCTCGATAGTCTTGATCAAAGTAAGCATACTCTGTTTCCACAAAATTTCAGTATCATAACTAGCAAGGGACCAATTGTATAATTAAACAAAATAGTTGCCCACAAAAAAAGGAGAGTAAATAATAAATTACCTCGGCCTTTATTTTTTCAAGCTCCCCTAAATAAGTAACATGAGGGTTAGGGGAGTCGTTTACAGCAGTACCATAATAATAACATTTAACTTTAGGGGATGACACAAATTGGTCTAGCTCTTCTCTTGATTCAACAGTATAAACCTAATAATCATCTAATCGTTAAAAAAAAAAGAATTTAACTCAATAATAAAAACATATAATTATGAATCTTATGATGGTATATGCAACAGACCTTGGCATTAAGTAAGGTCTCAAGACTACTAATGGATGCCCCTAAAACAATAAATGACAAACAAAAGTCAAATGAAATGTTTCGACAATTAGTCATATGTCCAATATATCCCTTGAAGTATTGAACAATGGAACATATGGGAAGCAAGATGACATTACCTTTCCCAAATTTTGGAGATGCAGTCATGCCAAAAATACGAGGGAGCCTAGCAACATCTGGTTTGTAAAATATCTGCATTATCACAAAAAGGTGTTACGTTGAACAATCATATCTCTAACAATTACTAGTGGCAATTTCAAACCATAAAGTGTCTCGATTTGGGTTTTATATCGAAATGGTTGAAAAAATTTACTCAAAAAGGCGAGAGGTAAAATGGGGTGGAAGTTACCCAAAGTTTATTTTTAGCACACATAACCTCCTAAATCATTTCTATCAATAATTTAGTTATTGTTATATTGATATTGTTTATGTAATCATTATTAACACACTGATTATTTACAAAAAAAAAAAAAGTATCTGTGATTTTCAACCAATTAGTCTGACATGTGTAAATTATCTACCTTCATAATTTCAGCATATGGATGATTGCTTTCAGCTTGTGCATAATGACACTCATCAAATATTAAAAGAGCAATATGCTGAATCCTAATGAAGCAATGAGATAAGTTATGTAACAAAATTTGAGGGGTCATTACAAAAACCTGCATGACAATGTACATAAAAGAGATATCTGTCAGTAATGACCAAGACAAAATAATCATATGGGCCCGAATCAAGATCAAGTGTTTTGTAACATGATAATGAGCAAACGGGCCACTGTAACATTGAAATGTTGCTAGTTTCAACAAAATGGCATTTTCATAAGTTTCAACACAAAAAAAATGTATTGAAGCAACAAACCTCAAATTGTTCCATTTCCTTCTCCCAGTCATGATGACGTTTCAAACGATTTGAAGTACCACAATAGATTCCAACTTTTACATCTATAGAATCTCTTATAACCTTTGCTTGCTGTATAAATAAGGTATGTTAAACAAAAAAATATTCGTCACAACCAATTTTATTATGTAGAGTTATTTTTTAATCTTATGTTTCTTAAACACACATAATCATGTACAAATTCTCAATTAAGTAAAAATCTGAACATTTAAAGTGGGAATATATCGGCTAGTTAAACTGATTATCAACAAGACCAACTAGTGGAGGGAATATAGTGTAATTATTTCTTTTTTTTTTATAAACATGTTCCTTGTTTATGATCAAGTTGGCCAAACACTCAAACCTCTGAATATTTTATTAGTAAAACATCAAGCAACATAAGCACAATCAAACACTATATTAGATAACCTTTTCATCAAATAAAAATATTATGAAAAAAAAAATCTACAAAATTAAAAGAAAACGAAAGGGCTCACTTGTTCAACAAGAGCTACCGTTGGAGCAAGAAAAATACATATATCCTTTTTGGAGTTCTTCAATCGGCGTATCGTCTCATAGATAAGCAAAACAGCAATATGGGTCTTGCCACAACCTGTTTCCAAATACACAATAATGTTCTCCAGTAAAGCCTTTTGACATAACTCAATTTGGTACCTGCAAAAAGAACAAATCAAAGTTGTTAAAATAAAAGGAGTAAAATCCCTCTTATTATGATCACAATCTCAACAATTCTTGTGACATTAAATCAGAAAGACCCATAGAATGTAAATATAATCAAGAACCATACATATGTAAGAAAATTAAGGAATCTTTATGAAATATACAAAAGACATGTTTGTATATTTAAGAAAACAAACTAGAACTAAATAAGAATAAATATTTAAAGAAACAATTAATAATCTAATAATAAACATAACTGTCTCTCTCATAACCGATTCTTATACATTAAATATGAAGGATTGAAACTAAAAATTTCAGAACCCCTTTCTTACACAAAGATTTTGCCTATATATAAACAAATATAAAATTGAAAGAAAAAAAAAACACTTTAGAATGTAAAGAGACTCTCAAGATACCCAAATCAGGATACTCACAGATACATGGAAAAGAAAATTTCTCCATTTCAAAATCAAAATCAAATGTATAAAATTAACAAAACTGTTCAAGTAGATTGAAATTAAACAAGTAAATTAACAATGTATTCTTGTTAAAGATCAACAGTTCAATCGCACATTCTATCAATGATCAGAAGTATAAAATGCATTTATTTCAAGAATCGGTGAAGAAAACTGAAAACCGAATACCCTCTTGCGATTGTTCTCGGATCCTTTTCAGTTTTCTGAAATTGGGTTTCCAGCATGCTCGATTCTTCATCTTGATCACCATATCTGACTTCCAGAGCTTCAAGTGCACCCAACATGTTAATATCTTCGTTAATGTTTCCCATGTTGACTCGTGGTTGACCAGACGCTTCACTACTGAAGAAGAAGAAGGTAATTTACAATCAATCAGTCTTCTAGAGAGAGAATGATATCGATTATTAGATTATAGAGAGAGAAAAAGAGTGATGGCACTTTATTATGGTTTCGCGTAAGGTGGGATTGAAGGTTCCGGAGATGATGACGACTGATTTGAGGTTTGCTTAACGAGGTTATAAAGCATCATCAGGGTCTAAATTGTAACATTCGTGAAATCACCTCAATCAAATGATTTTTAATAACCAAAGGGTAGGGTGTTCAAAATAACCGAAAACCGTTTAAAACCGTTAACCAAACCGTAACCGTAATCGAAACAAACCGAATCGAATTGCTAATTCGGTTTTCAGTTCGGTTCCAAACCGTATCCGTATTACAAATTCGGTTTTCGGGTCGGTTTACGGTTCCAGTATTTTTTGAAATTCGGTTTAAACCGTTTAAACCGAATTAATATTTAAATATATTATTATTTTTTTAATTTCTTTATGTAAAATAAGCCCTTGCAACCTGGCAATACTCGTTCTTTTAAAATCAAATTTCTAAGAATTCTCTAAATCAGCCGACACTCCATACGCTCCACCCCCACCTCCCGCCGCTCACCCACCACTCACCCCACCAGCAGTCACCGCTCACCCCCATAGACAATCACCACTCGTCCCCACTGCAGCGGCGCAGCCCACCGGACGCACACCCCACCGATGCATTCACTCAATCTGCACGGTCACGGTCGATCTACACGGTAAATCTGCTCGATCTGAGGCTTCTGAGCTCTGCTCCGGCCCTCCATTCGTCTCTTCTGCTATAAACTCAGTTTGCACGAACATGTACTTAAATTCTAGTATGGTTATTTGATTAGAGTTTCTTTGAAAAGTTGAACGACATGTTAGAGTTTATCTAACTAGGGTTTTTTCCCCTTTACCGAATACGGTTTAAACGGTTTAATTCGGATTGTTCGGTTATTAACCGAATCCGAACCGATTTGGATGCGGTTGAATTCGGTTTGGTTTTGCTAGTCTTGAATACGGTTCGGTTCGGTTCGGTTTACGGTTAGGGCAAAAAAAATTGCAAAATCGTTTAAACCGAACCGAATAAACCGTTTAAACTGTAACCCGAACCATTGAACAGCCCTACCAAAGGGCTTTTAGGTGTAGCGGTATTCGGTTTGAGTTGTAGTCTCGGCTAAAAAATATGTTGCTTTGTGTTTAGACCATCTATAATGGTCGTCCCATTGGTTCAGCGGGAGAAAAATTGGGCGAGGGTGAGCAGGCACATCGCCCTCGTCCCTGGCGGCCTCAAATGTGTTGCCCCAGCGGCTCCCGCGACTCATTTGGGATGCTATTCACCTATTGGTTGGTTTTAGAAAAAGGAGACCCACACCTCAAATATATTAGTGATGACGTAACTCAGTTGAGAAGTTTTTCAGTTGGGTGACCATTAAGCGGTTTTAAGATTTTCAGTGGGGTGAGATTTCAGCAGGACGAGTATTAAGGATGGTCTTAGTCAAGGGATCTTTCTAGCTATGAGTTTTCTTCTGAGCATGTAGTCTGGGTATGACGCTTTTGATATTCGGTCTATTTGTTATGATGATCCTATGTGATTATGTGTTTATTATTAAAAAAACAAATTTATAATACCAAATGTAGGTTAAACATTAAGAGATTAAAATTAAAGTTAATAATAAGCAAATCTAGGTTAACCATGCTTACGTTGCTTTTAACCTTTTGCCATTGGATTCACGAGTTGATTTTAAATAAAATTGATACCAAATGTTACAAATATATTGCCAAAACAATTCAACTTAAAGCGTTAGATATCATGCAAGGTAACTTATAATATAAAAAAAAAAGGTCGTGGTATGGTCATAAATCATAAAAAAAAAAGACTTCAAGAAAATTAGTGTTTAGAAATAGATTGACAAATTTACACAGTCGTATTACAAAAATATAAATCACAAGAAAATAATCGAAAAAATTATATCTTAATTAATCTGGCTCGGGTTTGAATGGAATTTATGTCAAAACATGTTCTAACTCAGTTTTGAACGAATTTATATTGTATAAAATCAGCACATGTCGACCATAAAATTAATTATAATATAATTAAACAACAAAGAACTTTAAAATAAAAAAAAATTCAATTTTGCGCCGTGAGAGTGAAAAGCGAAACAAAAGTAAAATAAAATCAAAGGTGTGAAAGTTAAATAAAAGAAAGTATCATGACAATAAAATAAAATCAATGAGAACAAAATTTCCTTACTAGTAAAAGTTATAAAATGTTAAATTTAAGGTTATTGGATTTAAATATTTTCAACTTTAACCTGTTGGTTGGAAATACTAATAACTGAGGAAATGTTTAGTGACAAAATGGAGTGTAACCAGAAATTATGTTGAAAGCTGAGAGTGCTACTAAACATTTCCTCAGTTGAGAGTATTGTCTTCCAACTGGCTAAAGTTAAGAGTATTTAAATCCATTAACCCTTTAATTTATGTCCATATCGGTAACATGTATTTTTAAACCAAAAATATATAATATTTGATAAACTCAGTTTTTATGAAATTTATATCAACATATATATAAAAAAATAACTTGGCTTTAAGAGTATACCGAAAGTATAAAAAGAGTTTTGTATTAAAAGATATACAAAAACAATATTTTAAATATACTATTGTAAATATAAAAAAAATATTAATGTCATGTCATTCGTCTCATCACAAAACAGATCATTAGTCCATTGAATGTCTTAAATATGATTAACGGAAAAACATATTCATCTTAAAAGAATTGGGAAAAAAAAATTTGTTTAAAAAGTAAAACACTATAAAAATATATTATTATTCTATCATATTTTCGTTGAAGAATATTATTAAACGGTAAATCTTTTTATAAAAATGTAACTTACAATAAATATCAAACGGTGAATAGTTTTAATATTAACATATAAAATACGGCCGACTAAGGGGGGACGGAGTGGATCACGGGAAGAATCCGGGGAGCACAACACCAATCTGGGGCCGGCCGGGAATACCGGTCCCCAGGAAATGGGGTGGGGGGAATCGGGGTGTGCTCACCGAATGAGGCCGAGCGTGGGGAGAAGAAAAACGACCGTTGGAGGGGAAAAAGTGATGAGAGGAAAGGGGAAAAAGTGATGTGGGGAAAAGTGGGAAAAAGTGGGACGACACAATGCAAAATGCGGAAAAGTAGGGAAAAGTGGGGAAAGCTGATGTGGCGCTGATGTGGCAACGGGGAAAAGTGAGACTACTCCGAGTGGCCTAATAATCAAATAATAACTATATTTAAAGTCAACGTTAAAAAGGCAATTCAATAAATAGAAGCTTATACAAATTTTAATTAACACCACACCTATTTTATAGTTATTTTCCGTACATTTAAGATTAAGTCTTGAACTGTTAAATTTTAGTAGTAATTAAAAATTATAGTAAATAAGAAAATCTAATAAATAAGTATCTAATATAATGCCATGATTTATTTCGAATCCGAGAAAAAGATTTTACAATTATCACGCGACCGAATTTTACATGTTAAACAAAATCTGGATTTACCAAGATTCTAATACCATAATTAATTTCATACCCAAGAAAAAGATTTTAAATTTATCATGTTTCCTATCACATGCAACAACCAAACTTGCGTAGGATATCTCACTTTTTAGTATGGGTCGGAAGGTAAAGATGAATACAAACGTTACCTTTATCCATATTAGCATGAAATCAACAGGCTATAATCGTCGGTATTCTATGAGATCCGAGAGTATGGTAAGTAATAAATTTATCTCTACTTACCATACTTTCTATTAGTGTTATAGTAGCGTATCAAATTGTTTCTAATAAAGTTGGTATACTATATTAGCTTATATCTTCAATCAATATCAAAACAGTATTCGGCTCAAATTTATCGCTTGACATTTTTTCACAAAATAAGAAAAATATTATTAAAATTAATAAAATTTTACTTTTAGCTCTTAAAAATCTACACATATATTATATGCAACGCAAATGAAGCGTTATGTTTCCTATCATATCATGTGTTGTTAGTATATTACAATGGCCCACACGTAAACCCTCTTGTCTGTAAATTAGCTAAGAGGTTGTTTGTTTGCCTCTTAATGGAACCATTTAGCACTTGTATAACCATTCAGCACTTAACCTTCCAACACATTTGGTTTAAATTAAACTACCTCTTAATGATTCAGTTCAGCACTTAACCATTCAGCACCAATACCATGTTGAATGGAAAATACATATCATTCAGCACTTAATGATCCAGTTTAGCACTTAACCATTCAGTTTAGCACTTAATGGTTCAGACCCTTTTAATCCTTCAGACATCTTAACTATTCAGCACTTAATGATTCAGATCTACCAAACAACCCCTAAATCTTATTTTTTTAAACACTTTTCGGTAACACTATTTAAACCAGATTTTGCACTTCAATATGATACAAATTAGTATAGTAACATAGGGTCACACTGGTATCATTTCAAAATAATAAATTGAACCTCACTTAAAAAAACAAATGTCACTCCCAATAAACACGAAATGAGCACACTATATTGAATATCGTATAACTAAAAAACTTATGTTGAGTCATAAAATTTTGCATTAAAAAACACGAAACCAACGTAAATGAACAAGATGAGTCAATCGATTAAGAACTAAGAAGAAATAAGGTCAAATGTAGTTGATGGAGGAAAGATGGATCAACCGTCCAAACCCGTTAATGTATATAATAATTACTGCATTTCATTTATTTGCTCATAAGTCATAGTCATAATAATTGAATTATTATTATTATTATTATTATTATTATTATTATTATTATATTTTGGATATTATTTAATTATATTACATAGATTACAGCATATCAATGTGTTTACATTTTGTTTCATTTTGACAAACATTAATTTGACCCGCTACAAGTTGGGGTGGTATCTTAACACATATATTGATTCAAATATATCTAGCGGTTAGAAATGTATTGTATTTGAACTAAGAGATAAATTATAAGTTAAAGAAATATTGAAGAAGGTCAAAGTGACTTTATATAAAGTTTAAGATTTTAATGTACAAATTTTACAGTGAATAGGCGTTATACAATATCTAGAGATGGTACGTAAAAGTTTAGAAGTTAAGTATAAAATTTTTGATATTAATTGTAGCAATGAACATTATATTCTAAAAATCTAAGGGGGTTAAAATGATATTTCTGCTGGTTCAGAAAAGTTAAACTTAAAAGTTTAATATTAAGTGATAGGATAAATTTTAAATTTTAAAACTTTGAGACAATTCAAATAAACTTGATCAAGTTTATGAACTTAACTTTTTGAAGGTTTGTGAGTTAGACGGTTACAAATATCTTTAATTGCATGGTTAATTAGAATTCTTATTAATAGAGGAACCAATGTTGTGTTAAATAAAAACGCAAAATAAAACAGAGAAATACAAAGAAAAGACTAAAGTATTAAGAAAGTAAAGCTTAAATTAAAAATAAGAAACTAAAGTGTAATTAAAAAGGTTAGAAGAAAATAAAAATAAAAATATTAAGATTTCAAATATAAATGTATCTAATTATTAATTAATAGAAGTTAATATACAAAAAAAAAAAAGCAAAAAAAAAGCAAAACCGAGGTCACCGATCTTAGTATATACAACACATATGATATGAGAATGATAAAAATATAAGTGAAAATAATTACAACTTTAAAACATAGGATATGTTACTACAACCAAATCCGGGTCGGGCTTGAGTCAGGCTAGGTCATGACTTGCTATCCCGAGCTAGATCCTAGCTGCAACAACATAGAAGATCTACGTTAGAGGGCCCAAGGGGATTATCCCCGAGGACACTCCGACGCTCAAGTCAGTAATCTATATAAGATAATAGAGTAAAGAATACATAACAAGTAATTATAGAAGATAAGAGATGAGGAAGGTGTGGTTGCCAAGATTGGCAAGGAAGAATGTCTGGAAGTAATAATTGTTCCAGGGACCAGCGACCAAGAGCTTGCCAAGGCCTTGATAAGTTTGGCAAGGATGAGAGCATGGAGGTGTAGTTCATGTCATCTCACGACAGAAGATGAATGTATGTTGTTCAAGAAGGGCAAGAGAACCAGGATCCTGGCTAATGCAGGCAAGGAACTCGAAGCCCTGCTAAGAACGACCAAGGGTGAGGAGAATGAGAGAAGCAAGTTCTCTGCGTAGAGGGAGAATGAGATAAGATGCTTAGCATGGGTTTAGATGCTAGCAAATGGTCTGTCCAACTTGTGAAGTTGAACCTTCTATTTATAGGGGAAAACAGGCTTTACTCTACTTGGGCTTGACCAATCTTCTTGGGCTAATTTCATGGGCCTTGCCAAAGTTGGCAAGGACATAAATGAATTGTCAACATATAGAGTGGCACGTCCGATCTGATAGTGATTGGCAAGGCAAGGCAAGGCATACCTTGCTAAGATTGTTAAGCCACGCCATACCCTACATCATCAGCCCCCCAGTCTAGTGTGGTGTAGTTTTAACTACATTATACTAGACCCGGCTTATACTTTTTATTTCCTTAGTGTTGATGTCCTTTGTTTTGCGGGGTCTCAACTATGAAAAATACTAACTTCAACCTTGCAAGATTTGGTTTGTCAAATCTAAACTTTCTGAGCTTTAAAATTATGAATTTACCATAATTAACTCCAGCATTATTGATTCTATCTTCTTTTATTTGTTACCAAAGTGGTAACTTGATCCCTGCTTATAAGGATACACATGGCTTTGGGAATTATTCTTGTTGAACTTAAACAAGCTTCAAGGTATGGTTAGGTTGCGTAAGTGAGGTCGGGCAAGGCTACTTGTTGAGCCAAGGTATTACAGGTAAGACCAGACAAGGAGCTTTAGTGGAATTGTATAAGGCTTCCTGGGTAAGAATGTATAAATAAAATTGGATGAGGCAAGGCCCCCTTGATAAGAGGAGGCAAGGTTGCCTAATTTAGACAATGCTTGCATATTTGTAGCGTTGTCTCTTTGATCATGTCATTATATTTTAATAAATGTATTGTAATGTTCACATTATGAATGAGTTTATTGTAAGGTTGTGATCTTGGAGATGGAATATTGTCTTACGAGATTATTAAGTCAATCACAACCTCGTGCTAGTCAGTTAAGCAAGAAAGCTTTCTGGATTGTTCTAAACGTAAGCCTTGTTATAACAGGCAAGGTTTTTAACCCGTTGTTAAAAATGAATTTAGGCTAGACCTCATGATATATCATTAGGTGAAGCTTTTGTGCTTTTCACATGATGTCTGTTAGTCCAGGACGGATTTGTCCTTAGCAAGACTTGGTTAAACCAAATATGATCATAATTGTTTAGCTAAGACGATTTTGACCATGACAAGTTTAGCCAGTGCATGTTTGGCTGACCCGTACATATATATGTTTAATCATTTGGTTCTCACAATATCGGTAGTAACCATGGATATAACAATGTTTTAAGTAATGACTTAGGGGTATTTTTACCAAAAGCCATTGTTTGACCTAATGGTCGTATCCCCAAATGATGAGTAGATGTTTAGATCAATAAGAAGAAAGTAATTTGATGAAACTTCCTCATCACAGGGCTTTCCTGACATGCTAAAGAAAATGTATTTGGCGTATAAGTGGATACATTCTCGCTATATGTGACCAAGAAAAATGGCAAGTCTTCTTTAGCACCTCATCAAATGAGTTCTGATGACAAAACATCATCTATATAATCAGTTTTTGGAATGATGGACTTTTGTTACTGCCTTTGATAAAAGGTACTCTTAACTAGAGATTGTGGTCAATCAGTTGTTTTTTCTATAGTTCATCTAATTTGAACAATTACGCGCGTTATTTTACGTGAGTAGGTCAAGGCCGGATCCCACGGAGCAGTATTGTATCAGGTGCTCAACCTTTACATGGGTAGGTCAAGGCCGGATCCCATGGAGCTTTATTATGAGGTGCTCACCCTACACACGAGAAGGACAGGCATGTAACTCATTAAAAATCGATGCTTTGTATT
Source organism: Mikania micrantha (assembly GCA_009363875.1). Classification (NCBI taxonomy): domain Eukaryota; kingdom Viridiplantae; phylum Streptophyta; class Magnoliopsida; order Asterales; family Asteraceae; genus Mikania; species Mikania micrantha. Next base: position 71,617,017 of record CM018698.1, read on the forward strand.
GTAATGATGATGCTTCTTTCATAAATATTTTTCAATGTAATCACTTTGATTTTAGTGGTACTGTACCATGCTAGCCCCAGTTCAATACTACTAAGATAACGTTAGTAGTGTTGAATTCATCATGAGTTTGATCCAATAAATGTTGCCATTCAAGAAGGATAGAGCCGAAAGTTCTTCTACCCCATACTCACGAGTAGGAACAATGGTCCTTGCCTAACGATCAACCTTGGTTGAAATGTTACGGCAAGGTAATTATCATGATTATGAATAATTGTTTATAAGAAATAATCTCAAGGCCGATGTAGTTTATGTGTATCTTCTTTACATCCATGCAAGATGGGAATGTCCAAATTTTATGAGTTAAGATATCATTGTATTGTTCTAGGCAAGATGACTTGAGCTTTTATTAAAGAATGTGGCCCAATATCCTTCACACCAAGGTGGCTTTCCCTTTTGTCAAGAACGCGGACTTGGGGTTTTACACGCAAAGTACCTGTTTGTTTTGCAAGGGAAGGTAAACGTGACTTGATTTTTCCCAGTAAGTTCCCTTTCGTTGAGCAATGTGACCATGATACTTTTTTCAAAGTAAGGAAAATTTTCCATTTATTTAGCAAGAGCACCTTGCTATCGAGTGTATTTTCATTATGTTGTGGAATATGGTCATCTTTATGGATAGACGTTGTTACTAGCAGGATGACCGTGTTGTGCCTTAGCTAGGATAAAAATTCTGGTTAATACTCTTAGCCTAGCTGAGTTAGTATGCTTAGTTAGGATTTGGGGATTAACTCCCCATGTCCTTAGCACTCTTAGCCATGCTAACTTGGTACTCTTGGCCAAGAGTGAGAGGTTTACCTACCTTGTAAAAGATGTAATTTAGCCGACTTGTGCCCTTGTTATGCTTAGCTAGTTTGGGAGGACTTATGTCTTCCTTCTGTTAGCAGTTCTGCCTTGATGAGCTTAGCATGGATGGTGAGGTGTTACCTCCATCTGTCATCACCTTGTATGTAGCGTATCTGTGAGAAAGCCTTGGCTAAATAGACAACTTGCTACTAGCAAGACAAGGTGACTTGGATGTTGATGTAGACTCTTGGCAGGTATGGTGACTTGCCTTCTTTTAAGGAAAAAAGACCTTGCCTACAATCAGGCAAGGATAAAATGTGACTGGCGTTCTTTGGTGAGTAAGTTGATTTTATCTCTATTGAAGGAAGTATGATCTTGCCTTCTGTGTGACTGGTAAATATAGTCTTGCCTTGTTTTAGGCAAGGTGACTTTAGCTTTTGTTAAAAAATACAACTTGAGATCCTTTAGAATAAGGTGGTCGTGCTTTCATGTAAGGTGACGTTGGTATCTTGTTAAACAAGATGACTTGATACTTTACTAAGTAAGAAGATCTTGCCTTCTGTAGCAAGGTAGCTTATGGCCTTTTTTTATGAATGGTGGCTTTGCCTAGCCTCTTGAGCTCTTGCTAAACAAGATGACTTGAGTTTCTTCAAGGTAAGGTGACCTTGCCTTTTCTCCAGCAAGGTGGCCAGGCGCTTTCCAGGAAATGTGGCATGGCTTGGCCTTTTGGGCTCTCATAGTAACTTGAGCTTCTTCAAAGTAAGGTGGCTCTGCCTTTTATCAAGCAAGGTGCCCATGATGCTTTCCAGGCAAGGTGACGTGGCTTAGCCTCTTGGGCTTTTGAGCATCTTCAAAGTAAGGTGACCCTGCCTTTTATCAAGCAAGGTGCCCATGATGCTTTCCAGGCAAGGTGACATGCTTAGCCTCTTGGGCTTTTGAGCATCTTCGAAGTAAGGTGGCCCTGCCTTTTATCAAGCAAGGTGCCCATGATGCTTTCCACGCAAGGTGACATGCTTAGCCTCTTGGGCTTTTGAGCATTTTCGAAGTAAGGTGACCCCGCCTTTTATCAAGCAAGGTGCCCAAGATGCTTTCCAGGCAAGGTGACATGACTTAGCATCTTGGGCTTTTGAGCATCTTTAAAGTAAGGTGGCCCTGCTTTTTATCAAGCAAGGTGCCCATGATGCTTTCCACACAAGGTGACATGCTTAGCCTCTTGGGCTTTTGAGCATCTTCAAAGTAAGGTGACCCTGCCTTTTATCAAGCAAGGTGCCCATAGTGCTTTCCAGGCAAGGTGACATGACTTAGCCTCTTGGGCTTTTGAGCATTTTTAAAGTAAGGTGGCCCTGCCTTTTATCAAGCAAGGTGCCCATGATGCTTTCCACGCAAGGTGACATGCTTAGCCTCTTGGGCTTTTGAGCATCTTCGAAGTAAGGTGACCCTGCCTTTTATCAAGCAAGGTGCCCATGATGTTTTCCAGGCAAGGCTTAGCCTCCTGGGCTCTTGCTAAACATGGTAACTTTAGCTTCTTCAAAGTAAGGTGACCTTGTCTTGCATCAAGAAAGGTACCTATGGAACTTTCCACGCAAGGTGGCAAGGCTTAGCATCCCTGCCTTGGTCTAGATTCAAGGCAAGCAAGGAGACCTGGCTTGTGGCCAACCGATGTTATTTTTTAAAACTAAAAGATTATTCTTCCTTAGCTGGATAAGGTGATTTGAATGGATTGTGTTCGAATTTCCTTATGTTCACGATGGCATAAGATGATTTTGTAGCACGTTTTTCCCTGAAGCTATTGAGTTAGGTTAGGTTAGAGGTTTTTTAGAATTGTATCCTTGCTGAATAGCTAATTACTCTATTTGCTACACATTATCATGAAAGTGTGTGCATGTAAGTATCCTTGCTAAGTAGGTGGACTTGGAATACCAAGTCATGATCATCAGAATACCTCTCGTAGACCTTGTCTGAAAAGTAACTGCATATCAACATTTTTTGCTAAATGGTTGTACTTGACAACTCATGACAACACATGTCTGGTTGAACGTCAGAAAAAGGTTTCTGCAAGTTTGTAAGAGTAGCTTTTCTTTTTCTGTACAAGGTGATATTTCTTTCTTATGAAAAGACTAATCTCAAGTATAAATAGAAAAAATAAATGTTGGAGGAAGTGCAACAATATAATATTTTTCCTTTTTCTTGTAATCCTAGGAATCTTCATAGCATCTGACCATATATTTAGTCATAATAAGCTGACTACGTTAGTAAGGTATTTTAGACATTAGCATTTCCTCGGAAATAACAGGCACAACCAAGGAATGCATAACCATTTTAGCAAATTGGTACAAACCTTTTACTTTTTTCTGTCTTTTTTTTTTAATTGTTGCCCATGATTTGTTAGAAGCTCTTTAGTGAATCATACGTTGCATTTCAACAGTAGAGCTAAAACCAATATTTGCTTATAGGTTAATAATAATAATAATAATAATAATCATCATCATCATCATCATCATCTCACCTTTTATGAAAAAATACGAAATGCGACTTCTTTGTTAACAGGTTAGACTACCTTATGCTTTAGTTTAATGGTAACCCATAGTTTTGAGTAAACACAAACCAACCAGCATCATTACTTACTTGGTATGACATGTCAAGCCTACTAAATTCTTGCTTCATTTCGTATGAAATCAAACGTCTGCAAAGCATAGAGCTTGTTTCGTTTGTTTTCGTAGAACAAAGAGGGCGCGAGGCATTCGTGTCAGTTGAAATTCTCGGCCCCACGGTGGGCGCCAAATGTTACTACAACCAAATCCGGGTCGGGCTTGAGTCAGGCTAGGTCATGACTTGCTATCCCGAGCTAGATCCTAGCTGCAACAACATAGAAGATCTACGTTAGAGGGCCCAAGGGGATTATCCCCGAGGACACTCCGACGCTCAAGTCAGTAATCTATATAAGATAATAGAGTAAAGAATACATAACAAGTAATTATAGAAGATAAGAGATGAGGAAGGCGTGGTTGCCAAGATTGGCAAGGAAGAATGTCTGGAAGTAATAATTGTTCCAGGGACCAGCGACCAAGAGCTTGCCAAGGCCTTGATAAGTTTGGCAAGGATGAGAGCATGGAGGTGTAGTTCATGTCATCTCACGACATAAGATGAATGTATGTTGTTCAAGAAGGGCAAGAGAACCAGGATCCTGGCTAATGCAGGCAAGGAACTCGAAGCCCTGCTAAGAACGACCAAGGGTGAGGAGAATGAGAGAAGCAAGTTCTCTGCGTAGAGGGAGAATGAGATAAGATGCTTAGCATGGGTTTAGATGCTAGCAAATGGTCTGTCCAACTTGTGAAGTTGAACCTTCTATTTATAGGGGGAAAACATGCTTTACTCTACCTGGGCTTGACCAATCTTCTTGGGCTAATTTCATGGGCCTTGCCAAAGTTGGCAAGGACATAAATGAATTGTCAACATATAGAGTGGCACGTCCGATCTGATAGTGATTGGCAAGGCAAGGCATGGCATGGCAAGGCAAGGCATACCTTGCTAAGATTGTTAAGCCACGCCATACCCTACATCATCAGGATACAAATCTTTTAAAGATAAAACGAATACAATCTTTTAATTTAAAGCTAAAATAATACTAATAAAAATGGTGCGATGAATAATGATTCGTTTTGAAAAGTGTCAACTTATATTCACTAACATTGTGTCAATGTATGTATTTTTTTACAGGTCAATGACCGTTTAAACATAAGCAAATATGATGACTTAAATTTTACAAAAAACCTACCAAGATGTCTACTCATATTTACTATCTGTTGCTTCATGAATCGCTTATACCAACTGTCACTTTAATAAATTACGAACTATCGCCACATAAACTAAGTCATAAAGAGGACATTTCCATGATACGATCATTAAGAACCACCTAATCAAACTGAGTAAAAGCAGTTGTTTATCAATGTCTGTGTTAGACTATCCACAGTGGTCACCTCACTGAAAATCCATCCCCACCGAAATTTCTTGCCACGTCATCACCTCACTGAAAAACTTAAAACCCCACAGTGGTCACCCCACCGGAAAAACTACCCATTTGTGAGAGAAGAGCCGATGGTATGTGAGAAGGGTGGAGCGGGGAGCGGTACCCGCTGAACCCACGAAATCAATCCCGCTGGGGGAGGGGGGCGGTGTTCCCGCCGATTGCCCACTATCCCGCAAGGCCAGAGGCCTTGCCGCTGCGTACAGTCTTAGTATTGCTTTCCCTACCATATCGCGCATGCACCTATCTAGTTATAGGTGTTGGGTAAATCCTTAACATTGGGCTACAAGTTAGATGGTTCAAGAATAGAAGATTTACATACTTGTAAATCGGCTAGGTATTCTTGTTCATTTATGTTTTGATTAGAGTATAGCAAGTTGGTTTAGAGTCTTAGGGGTTGTTTGTTTACCTCTTAATAGAATCATTCAACACTTAACCATTCAGCGTGTTTGGTTTAAATTAAATCACCTTTTAATGACTCGGTTCAACACTTAACCATTTAGCGCGTTTGGTTTAAATTAAATTACCTCTTAATGACTTAGTTCAACACTTAACCATTCAGCACCAATACCATGCTGAATGAAAAATACATATTATTCAGCACTTAATGATTCATGGCTTGTTCTAAGCTACACATAATTATCTGATCACTTTTTTCTTTGAACTAACGGATCATTAAAGTATCATTGTTTGATCAGCAATACTACATAATAATATCTACCACTAAGTCAACAGTTCAAGAGGAAACTCAACACTTTTGCGAAAACCCCCTTGTGGGATTCGAACCCAGGACCATTTGGCTCCTAAGCCATATCCGACCACCAAAATACCGCTAGGTTGTAATGCCTTTAGTAATTATCTGATCACTTAAAGATGGTTGATAGTATTTTAATAATTATATCAAGAAGTTACATTGGGATAGGGGTAAGGTTTGTATCTATCCTTCCCCCCAGACCCTACTGAAAAGTGGGAATATATTGGGTATGGTTGTTGGTATATCAAGAAGTTACATCTTAATTGGCTAGATGTTTGGTTATCGGGTACCCTCTTAACCACACATCATTTTTAATAATTAAACTGAAAACACGTGCAAAGTCAGTCGTATCTTTTACCTATTAAAATGTTTACCAAACAACCCACACTTGGATAGTAATAGCTCAGACGGTATTCATCGGTAGTAACTTACGAAAGCAACTTCACACAAGCAAAACAATTGAGTAGCAAAAATATGTCATCAAAGGACCACATTGCATTTATTTCTTATGTAAACAAAAATAAATTAGGAATATTGCAAGCACAAGGCATAAACAAGTATTGCATTTTTTTATTTGGATTCACAATTTTTATGGTTAACAAAGTGTTCCTAGCCCAATTAATTTCATTACAATGTAGCAATGTTTTGTAAACCAGATCGGCATGTCAGATCGGGAACCGGTGGGTGACTCTTTAGCGACGTAGAAGTTATTGAAAAAGATAAAATAAAATAAAATTAAAATACTAACTTACAGGTTGCATAGTTCATGAGGTGGTTGGAATATAATCAAAAGAGATTAGGTCTACAGGGTGAATTTCCGTTTTATATATTTATGGTATTGTTACGATATATTAAAGTCCATGCAATGTGCATTTCTTTCCCTAAATGCTTGGACTCAAAAGCATCCAGTTTGTTTCAAATATCTTTTACAATTCACACAATCACCTTTTGTGTCGTGGGTAAAAGCAAACATTGACGGAGCTTGAAAAAAGCTTGGAGGGGGTCGAAGGATTTTTAGGAAGAAAATACAAGGGGATGAAGGGTTTTTAGGAAGAAAGCAGATGGGGTCGAAAGATTTTTAGTAAGGAAACAAAGGGAATCGAAGAATTTTCCGAGAAAATACTACTAAACCGACCCTACTGACCAGAAAAACAGGCGGGGAAGCCCCAAAGAAGATCTATCCATGAAAGCAAATCCATATGAACAATATCATCATATATATTTAATCGTATATCATAATGTGCCACGACAAGTGAGACTCGAGTTTAAACCAAACTCGGCATCACCCAAAAAGTTCGTTGAGTGATAGTTACTGGACATCTAAGTGATTGAATGAATAATTTTTATCTTAAGATTATACATGGTCAGATATAAGTTATTTTTTTAATGGAATATAAAATACTTTTTTTGGTCAATTGATTTGAGATGAGAACAATAACATTCAATCTATGTTACGGTTTCGTCATAACTTCATAAGTAAATTCTAGATGTTATATATTGTATCATGTAGTTCTTTTATTGTTACTTTTATCTAGTTTGTGTGTGTGCAAGCATACGTATTGAGGATAAAAAATACAAATGAAATAAAAAAAAGGTGAAAACATAAAAAGATTAAAAAAATTGTGGTTGATGATTCGTGTTCAACACAAGTCTCTTGAAACAAATTTCAAGTCTCTTAAGAAGACAAATACCATTAGAGATGTCATTAACGCTTGAAATATTACCTTGAAAAAAAATAAGAAAAATTTAATATTGTTTCAAAAATATTCAATTTACTTTATTCACTTTAATTGTTTTTATGAACTAAACTTTGTTTTATTGTTTTTGAAGTAAACTTTGTTTTTTGTAACTAAGTTTGATTAGAAGTGACATTGTACTTGATACTGCAAACTTTTTTCGCAAGTAAGCTTGCTTTTTGAAAGTAATTTTTTTTGCGAAAGTAAATTTGTTCTTTGGAAGTCTGTTTTTCATAAACAAACTTGTTATTGAGAAGTAACTTTGTACTTAGAAAGTAAAATTTGTTTCTTATAAGTAACTTCGAAGGTAAATTTCACAGCTTTCAAAGTTTCAAACATCCAAATTTAATCATCGATATCTCATTCATTCAAACCCGTTTTAGATATGATTTGGTTCGCTATTAACCTCTCATATGATATAATACAAACCCGGTAAATAAAACTTGTATTAACAAAAGTTGCATACGACTATTTTTGTTTTCAAAGTTGGTGAAAACTTATTTTTCCAACCTAATGAAAAACTCATTTTTCATCTTTTTCTTCCAATTTTCCAATATTCGAATCATATGAAACCAGAAGAATCAATATCAACATGATTTAAATAGTAAAAAATACCTAAAATTAAAATTTTGTTCGAGGCCCCAAATAGCTTGAGATACTATAGGTCTATTTAGAGGTGGGCAAACGGTTTTTTTTGAACTAGTTTCGATCAACAAAGTCAAGAACCAGTGAAACCCGGTTCTGGTTTTTGGTCAAGTAAAGGTGGAACTGGTTCCGGTTACGATTTCTCTGAAAACCCGGAATCACCTGTACCCACCGGTTCAGGTATGACCAGTTCCGGTTCGAGTTGTCGGTTCCGATTCCCTTTTTTTGACCACCTCTAGGTCTAGGTGTAGGCATGGGAAGAAACAACCAAAGTTTAAGAAGCAAATTCAGATTTAGAGTCGAAATAACAAAAAAACCCATAGAAAATGAAACAAGTGATTAGTTAATGATACAAAGGTTGGTGATTTTTTGATGCATGCATCTTCCTTTTGTTCAAGTTCTGTTCCAATTTTAATTAGCAAACAAAAACTGAAAATACCGAATGCGAATAGAATTAACTAGAAAAAACCTCACCGAATAACCAAGAAAACCGAAAAACCGACCCGTTTTTTAGTCTTGTTTAACAATTACCATATATGTTGCTATTTTTAGATTTATTTAACAGAAATAAACATACAAAAAGTCTACCGTTAGGGTTGATAAATATTTGAATAGAGAAACTCTATATCATAAAAGATGATGAAGTTTGGAACCATTACATAATTAATTCTAAACTTTGTTTTTTGATGATAATTTAGCTTTATTGTAATAATTTGTGCCTAATCAATTACTTTATGAACTATACATCTTTAAACATGTTTGTGTTTTAAGAATTGGGTGTGAGAGAGAACAGAAAACAGGGAAAAAACCCGAAAAAACCGAAACTAAAAAAACGAAAAACGATAGGTTTGTAATAACAGCAATATGGAATCCTCTTTTGGCATGGTTTACTGCTTCATATCCAGATTTGAATAGTAAAATCAAGATATAATGGATACCATGCAAAACAAGTTCACTTTAGCTTAAAGCCTCGAATCCTATGTGAATAGTAGAATCAAATTTAATTGCCCATGGATTCAGTCAATCAAGTAACAAGTATTAAAGATTACAAACTCCGTAAACAAGATTCCAATTCGAAAAACTAGAACAAAAACTCATACAAACTTATTCTCATTTCTTCCAAGTTCATCAAAACCGCCTTCAAGTTTCAATCAAGTTTCACCGAAGAGAACAAATAGTGCACGAACCAGAAAGATGAAAGGAACCCAACGGTCCCAGTTGCAAGCATAATGGCTAGAACCATGAACAACGAGTAACCCAAGTAAAGGGTTGCAGAAACAGGCCCACTTAAGCTCTTGAGGTCAAAAACAAGATAGTTAATCGAGTACAAGAAAATGTATAATGCAACTGAACCTGATGCAAAAAACGACTTCCACCACCACTTATAATCCTCAACACAAAGATGCATGTAGGTCAGGACTAATGACACCTCGGCACAAACTACTACCAGCAGGATCAAAACAATGAATAAAAACCCGAAAACATAGTAAACCCGACCCATCCATATGCTAGACATTATGAAGAAAAGCTCAATAAAAAGGGTCCCAAATGGAAGTGTACCTGCACCCAAAACCAGCAACCAAGATGGGTACTTTTGAGGTGGGATTTCACGGGGTATTTGGTTGGTTCTAACCGGGTATTCTATGTGTGGTGCCTTCGCTCCAAAATAACCACCAACGAGTGTTAAAGGCACGGATATGCAAAACCATAGTAGAATCAGGATAACAAATAACAAAAACGGGATTGCACCGGTGCTATCTGAGCCCCACAAGAGGAAATTCAACACGAAAAGGATCAAGAACGCGATACCAGGGAAAAAGCAAGAAACTTTCCAACAAACAGACACCCATCCCTTATGATCACCACTAAAAATCGTTCTCCACATACGCACAGCAACATAACCAGCCAAGATTCCAAGAATCATGTAAAAGAACAACATACCCGTGAGGAGGGTCCCACGGGAAGCAGGAGACATGAACCCAAGTGCGGCAAATAAGATTGTGACAACTGCCATTCCAAGAATCTGAATTCCGTCGCCAACCATCACACATAAAAGTGCAGGATGATCAGGAACACGAAAAACATCACTCACAACTAGTTTCCAGCCCGATAACTCTTCATTCATTTGGGCTTGAGCCTCTTTGTCTAACTCTTCATAATGAGTCAAATCCCGCCTCACGGTTCTTAAAAAAATCACAAGAACAATTCCTGCCAAGAAAGTGATCACCATTAATGAATTCAAGATTGAAAACCAGTGTACTTTTGCTCCATCCATTTTCAAATATGCATCCCATCTTGATTTATATGTATTTTTTTTAAAAATAAGAAACTAAAGTGTAATTAAAAAGGTTAGAAGAAAATAAAAATATAAAGATTAAGATTTCAAATATAAAGTATCTAATTATTAATTAATAGAAGTTAATATACAAAAAAAAAAAAAAAAGCAAAGCAAAGCCGAGATCACCGACCTTAGTATATACAACACATATGATATGAAAATTATAAAAATATAAGTGTAGAAGTTTAAAATAATTACAACTTTAAAACATATGATACAAATCTTTTAAAGATAAAACGAATACAATCTTTTAGAGCTAAAATAATACTAATAAAAGTGGTGCGATGAATAATGATTCGTTTTGAAAAGTGTCGACTGATATTCACTAACAATGTTGATTTATATGTATTTTTTTTTGTAAGTCAATGACCGTTTAAACATAAGCAAATATGATGACTTAAATTTTACAAAAAACCTACCAAAAAGTCTACTCATCTTTACTATCTGTTGCTTCATGAATCGCTTATACCAACTGTCACTTTAATAAATCACGAACTATCGCCACATAAACTAGTCATAAAGAGGACCTCTCCATGATACGATCATCGAGAACCACCTAATCAAACCGAGTAAAAGAAGTTGTTTATCAACGTCTTTGTTAGTATTGCTTTCGCTACCATACGGCGCATGCACCTATCTAGTTATAGGCGTTGGGTCTTTAACATTGGGCTACAAGTTAGATGGTTCAAGAATAGAAGATTTACATACTTGTAAATCGGCTAGGTATTCTTGTTCAATTATGTTTTGATTCAAGTATAGCAAGTTGGTTTAGAGTCTTAGGGGTTGTTTGTTTACCTCTTAATAGAACCATTCAGCACTTAACCATTCAGCGCGTTTGGTTTAAATTAAATTACCTTTTAATGACTCAGTTCAACATTTAACCATTCAGCACCAATACTATGTTGAATGGAAAATACATACCATTCAGCACTTAATGATTCAGTTCAGCACTTAACCATTCAGTTCAGCACTTAATGGTTCAGACACTCATAACCATTCAGACATCTTAACCATTTAACATTTAGTAAATCAGATCTAACAAACAACCCCTTAAGGTATAACAATTCTAGTCTAACATGTAGCTTGTTGATCAAACATGGTTAATCTATATAAAAACTCAAGCGAGTTAATGGTTTTGGGATAAATTGTTATAAAGTTTTGAATGTATGTTCAAAAGACATTTCACTTTCAATTTTGCATTGTTTTGGGATTAATTTCAATATCATTTCTTTCTTTTACATATATAAAATGAGATATATTATTTAGAAAATCATACAATACAACAATAAAGCTAATTTAGATATAAAATGTGATGATCATGATGTGATATAAAAAGAGATATATTATTTAGAAAATCATACAATACAACGATAAAGCTAATTTAGATATAAAATGTGATGATCATGATGTACTCAACACAAATCACATTAATTTAACAAACAAAATACTAATTAATTAAACAATGATGATATATGTGATCCAAACATCATCCATTTCTTTATTTGTTATTGGCACTCATGTTTGCTAAAGCTGAAGCCTTAATTTGGTGAAGGCATTCCTCAAGATCATCACCCAACCTATGAGGGTCTGGTATGGTTTCTTCATCCGCAGATATCACAAACGTCAGTTTATCAAAATAACTCACAATATGGATCATCAATGCCTACACAATATATGTGATTGCAATTTGTTAGATCACTCAAACCTGTAAGAGAAGCATGTTAAATGTGGTTTTTACATGACCTTCATATGATACTGCTGTTAGGGCTGTAAACGAACCGAACGAGACATTGTTCCTGATCGTTGTTTAATATTAATTTGTTCACAAACGGTTTATGAACATTAATTGAACAAAAATACTTGTTCGTGTACGTTCATTAAAGAATTAAACTTGTTCAAGAACGTAAACGAACATATAATATTTAAAAATAAAATCAACATTCTCAATGTTAAACATTTGATTTAGAAATAAAAAAACATACAATTATTTTAAAACAAAACAAAAGTTACATATGATAATTGTAGGTGGAATTATCTTAAACTACTATTCCAAAGATTTAAGTTTTCAAATTGCTATGTTTTTTAATAAGATACTAATTCCAACAAACTATATTTTTAGTTTAAATGTTATTATAGTAAACTAAAAATAAAAAAAAACTTAAGAATACAAAACACATGTAACAAGTAAACATAATAAAGGAATATTAATGAACATAAAAGAATACATTACCGAACTTCTCGAACACAAATAAACGAACACGACCTCTGATCATGTTCTCATTTAAGTAAATGAATGGAATATCATGTTCATGTTCGTTCATTTATTAAACGAATGAACATATACAAACTTCTAGCTAAACGGTTCATGAATTGTTCATTGAACGTTCGGTTTATTTACATCCAAACATAAAAACATATTATTAGTGGAATCTCTGCCAAACGGATTCAAATGCTTACCATTAGATCAGCACATGCATCATCCGTTTAACGGTTCAAGTATATATAACTTATTGGGGCTTAATATAAAAGGTTTTTGCCATTGGGCCAGGATGCTTTTATATCATATAAATACATAGGTATGGTGTACTATATAGCACATACACTTACATAGCAGCAGAGCTTGAACGTTTTAAAACAAGGGGCTCGGAAATTTACGAAAGCTACAATACATGTTAATTTTTTGAAGTGAAAGGAGGTGAAACCAATACTTAAAACCAAAAATAACCTTTCGCTCGAAAAATAAACACTACGGATGGAATAAAGAGGGGTCGTTCGCCCTTGTACTTACATTTGGTTGTCCATAGCAGCTAGGGGCAATATAAGTGACATCATGCCCACAAAATGTGACTTCTTGTTGCGGTCCAGGCACGTTGCTGAACCACAAAGTTGTGTTAAAAAACACCTTGTGGTTTAGTTTCCCTACAGCCTGCACAAACCCAAATTTGCTTTACAAACTTTGTATCAAGTATAATCTCATGGTTTTCATACCGTCACTAAGTGTATAAATATACGATTACAGTCGCAAAATGAAAAGTAACTTATGTACCTTAATCCCGAACAACTTGAGGACGGATTTAACAACAAAGTAAGAGAACAAAGGTTCGAACGAGGCTTTCTTTCGATCGATGACTGCCTTGGCCTCTTTCACATAGTCTAGTGGCTTGGTTTTGAGCCCGACGGCAAACGGAAGAAGCACGTAGCCTATCTGGTTGCCCCATCGACCCAATGTACCCCTTTTCATCGAGTCAACGAGAGTCTAGTGTTGCACCAAAGATAAATCAACGTAAGTTTGATCATTAAGATCAATTTTGATTGATTCAGTTTCGGTAAATTTAAAATTAGATTAGACTAAAAAAAGTTGACTCGTTTTTGTGCTGACTTTGTTTTACAAAGAAGAAAAATCTGGGTTAGGAATATAAAGATTAATCTCATTTTTATTAATGTTTGATTCACTTAACCATATCAATTTAATTAAAGATTCAGTCGCTATATATATTTTTTTAACAGTTTAAAATGCTGAAACCTATGGCACAAGTGTCCCCTCATATTTGATGCGCTAGGGCATATGTTCGAGCCCATCCTACAAGGAACATTATAATTGAGTAAACATTGACGAAACTTGAAAAAAACATTGAGGGTGCTGAAAGATTTTTAGAAAGAAAACGGAGGAGGGCGGAATCAATATCTATAAAATTTCCAACAAAATATTACTAAATCAACCATTCTGAGCGAAAAAACAGAAATTTTATGACAAAATGCTACTAAATCAATCATTCTGACCAGAAAAACAGCGTGGGCCAGGGCATCCTCGGGCATGGACGGGCCTTTTCTAGGGCCTGGGGGTGCCCCGCCTCCTATTTTTACGATCAGAATGGTTGATTTACTAGTATTCCGTCTGAAAATTTCTGTTTTTCCATTCAGAAGGGTCGATTTAGTATTTCGTCAGAAAATTTCCGTTTTTCCACTTAAAAGAGTCGATTTAGTAGTATTTCGTTGTAAAATTTTATTGATATTGAGTCTGGCATCATCTGTTTTCTTTCTAAAATCTTTCAGACCCCAATTTCAAGCTCTGTCAATGCCCCGGGCCCTTCAAAACCACCGTCCTTGTGGGTAAACCTTCTAACATTGACTCAATAATATGTCTCGACACGGATTCGAAGCCAAGATTTCTCATAAGAAAGTTAAAAGAAAACGACTAGATTAGAAGGTCATTCATAGGATAACTATATAGTTTATTTTATTATGAATATATTTTTTAGAAAAATGGATATAGGGATGAACTCACGTCGATCCTGATGGTTGCTCTTAGGTTGAAAAAGAACGTAGCACGAAGTCGAATGCCACTAGGAATGAAGTCCTTTTTATCATTAAAATTCCCGATTTCACCTGAAATTGTGACTGTTAGATACGCCACTAAGAAAGTTTAATTTGGTGATATAAGGGCTATATGTGTTACAAATATCAAAAGTTTGGGACCATATGTGTAATTTATAAAACCTAGAGAGCAAGAGTGAAATACTAGCAAATCATAAGAACCATCTCAATAATTTACTCTTTACTCTTAAATTTAAGAGTTATCGAAATAGTGTCATATATGTTGTTAAATAGTCACTAAAAAGGATTAATTAGAGATAATGATCTTTTTTATTTTTGAATGGCCAAAGAAACATTTTAAGCCAAGTCACCCATGCAAAATCAATGTCAAAAAGGCGCCACCCATGTCCGTGAAACGCAGACAACACTGTTGACTCAGCTCCCCACTATTCTAAAGAAAACCCACCGTTTGAAGACTCACAGTAGTAAAACATCTTACCTGTTTGAAACATATTGTTTGAAGTGAGACTCGAACGCATGTTATTTATATTAGAAAGACATGAGGTTGTCTTCTTTCAAACTAATTGATCTAAGGATGATTGGTAATAATGATCTTTAGTAACACTTTTAAATGTTGATCGCAAAAGTTATAAAAAGGTGCGACGAAACTCACTGTATCTACGATTTAAGTAGCGCGATAAACCTGCCTGAGTGACTCCAAGAACGACGTCGTTCAATGTCTGCAACATCGTAAAAATGGTCACTAAAGTTGTTTTTACACGATCTAGACGAAAATATGGTCACTAAATATGTCTACTTTCAATATTATTTCGTGACAATTGATGTTTTATGCAAACCAAATCTAAACATAACTAACTTACCACATTCATAGCATTCTTGACGGCCTTAACGTCGGCTAATCGGACACTCTTGCGAACGAAACGCCTCGGTCGATTCTCGACGCCAGCGGATCCTTTCAACGGCGTTTCAGTGTCTTTAAGAAACAACACAGTGAACACAAACATGATAATCGCTAGAATAGAGTTCCAAAGCACAGTTATAACCGACCAAAAACTACCAAATTTGATGTAAGCTGACTCTTTGTTCACCGGAAGTGTCGGTAAAGCATCAGCATCCGACGTCTGCCGCGTGCATGCAAGAAAAAGAGTCATTAATGACAAACCGTCGCCTAAAGAATGATGGAAACGAAAAACGCCTGTCCCTTGGGCATCGGTCGTCTTGATGTCGAGAAGATGAAGGTCCCATAAGGGTTTCGAGTTGTCGATGGGAGATCGGCTTAGGTTCGACATGTAGTCTTCGACAAACTTGTCGGGACACTCGATGTCTGGATCTAAATCGGGGACTATAACATGGTTGTCTATGTTCACGTTTGTTGGAACCCATTTGATGTTATTCGTTTGTTTATCGAATACCTGAAATAATATGGATTTTCATGTAACAGTTCGTTTAACTTATTAATAAAAGTATGTAACAACACATGAAAACATACGTTATAGCATAATTTTGATACTTTTAAAATGCATGATAATTGCTGATTTCTACTAGTCGATCGGCTGAGTAAACATGCATTGCATGAACAAGAAACACATTAAAATAAATATTATATAAAAGTTTCAATATTTTAAAAGGGTAAATTACGGTTTTAACTTATGTGTTTTAAGTGTTTAATTATTTTAACTAAAAATATAATGTTTTATCAATGTAACCTACGTTGTTTAAACAACTAACATTTTGACCTCTTTAACGTTTTTGACCTCCCAAGGCCCCAAACCTAACTATGAATGGGGACCAGAATTATTAATTGTTCGAACCACATGAGTTGTATTGATAAAATATTCAATTACCTGTAAGCTCGAGAATCGAGGATGGCGGAGTAAAGAATGACACAAATTTTGTTTGAAAACATCAGGTTTGATTTTGGTTTTGCACCCCATTATAGTTATGATATAGACATTGGAACCAGGCTCATGGAACAACCGAGCCATAGGGCTCAAAGGTTGGTCTTGTTCCTTGAATCTTGGACCATCTTTGGTGGTGGTCTTGATTTGCTTAAGATTCTTGAGACCATGTGAGGAATCCATGAACTTTTTTAGGGTTTAAGTATGAATGCCGGTATATATGATTCATGATGGGTCATATATATATATATAGACACACACACCAACCATATATGATGCTCATAAAAACAAGAAAGATATAAATCATCTTGTTTGGCCTTATCTAAGCAGATTCATGATTACTCACAATCTCACATGACCATGCAAATCTAACATATCTATTGTCAATAATGCTGCCAATATTTAAAATAAGAAAGTATGAAAACATATATTCTAGACAGGATACTTTTGAAAAAAATATATTAATATTACTAATGTCTAATAAATAGTACTAACAAGCAAGTTAGGCCTGCGCGCTTTGCGACGGGTAATAGACTAATTTTTTATATAACTTAAAAGGATGCGACGTTTACATAAACGTCGCTAAGCACAAAATGAGGCGTGCAAAATTGTTGTAGAACGCTTCATCTTGTCTCACATTTTATGACATAATCATGATTTAACATTGAAATTACATCTGTAGAAAAAGTTAGTAACATATACAAACAGATACAACATTGTCATAAACATGGTTTAACATAAAAAGAAAAGTGTATGTCATACCGCATACATTGCGAAATAAATAGAATTTAACATTGATACTAAAAATTAAATAATGTGGAAAAAAACGAAAGAAAAAACCTATAAAAATTAAAAAATTAAAAAAGACCATGTTATGAGGATGTGAGGCTCAAAGCCAGGTGAAAAGATTATAGGACAGAGCGTGTTAATAACTCAAGTGTAAAGACATTTATACAATCTATATCTATCTATACTATATAATAAAAGAATAACAATACGCCACATGTCGTTATTTTAGCCTATCCACATCACATTTGACACGTGGCATTTTTATAGGCGATCCATGTGGCATATTTAATAAATTTAAAAATTAATTTCATTTAATACAAAAAAGTCAAATTTCCAAAATTAAAGAAATATAATTAATATTCATATTTTAAAATATTAATGAAAATATAATCATTTCAAACTTTACATTTTTAATTAATCATTTTGAAAATTCAACATTTTAAATCTTATTTTTATTTGCATTGTTTAAAAAGATGTTTAGATATTTATAAAATATACTTTTATTTTCATTTTTAAAAATTTCATATTATTTGTATATCTAATTTTCTATGATTGTTTTGTTATACAACTCTGTGTAATACACAGGTCAATAAGCTAGTAATAATATATATCGCATGTTATATTATAAAATTTTAACAAATGTTATTTAATATAAAGATATAAGAAATTAAAAGGAAAAATAAGAAGAAAAAAATCTGCTCAAAACCATGTTGAAGAATTGGAGGACGGAGCGTATTAAGAAACAAAGTATAAACATACTTAAACACAAATAAATACGTGATACGTGATATGTGATATGTTAATATATAAAACTTCTAATAAAAATATTTAATATAAAAATATAAGAAAACTGAAAGAAAAAAAAAATTCAAACGCATGTAACGGTATAAGAGGTTTGAAAAGGAAAATTAATATAAACTTTTAAGAAAATATCCAAGGTAAAAACACAAAATAATAAAAAAGAAAACAAAAATAAAATTTTGGCATCAAACCTACCTCAAACGTGATTCGTTACCAACCTTTGAGAATATTGATATTGTAATAAACAACATTAAATGAATTTAAGTTGTCACACACTTTTTGATTCATGGCTTGTTCTAAGCTACACCTAATTATCTGATCACTTTTTTCTTTGAACTACTGACTTTTTATCACTGATGGATCATTAAAGTATCATTGTTTGATCAGCAATACTACCTGATCATATCTACCACTAAGTCAGCAGTTCAGAAGGAAACTCAACACTTTTGCGAAAACCCCTTGTGGGATTCGAACTCAGGACCATTTGGCTCCTGAGCCTTATCCGACCTCCAAAATACCGCTAGGCTGTAATGCCTTTAGTAATTATCTGATCACTTAAAGATGGTTGATAGTATTTTAATAATTATATCAAGAAGTTACATCTTAATTAATTGGCTAGATGTTTGGTTACCGGGGACCCTCTTAACCACACATCATTTTTAATAATTAAGCTGAAAACACGTGCAAAATCTGTCGTATCTTTTACCTATTAAAATGTTTACCAAACAACCATACAGGATAGTAATAGCTCAGACGGTATTCATCGGTAGTAACTTGCGACAGCAACTTCAGACAAGCAGAACAATTGAGTAGCAAAAATATGTCATCAAAGGACCACATTGCATTTATTTCTTATGTAAACAAAAATAAATTAGGAATATTGCAAGCACAAGGCATAAACAAGTATTGCATTTTTTTTATTTAGATTCACAATTTTTAAGGTTAACAAAAGTGTTCCTAGCCCAACTAATTTCATTACAATGTAGCAATGTTTTGTAAACCAGATCGGCAGGTCAGATCGGGAACCGGTGGGTGACTCTTTAGCGACGTAGAAGTTATTGAAAAAGATAAAAAATTAAAATTAAAATATTAACTTACAGGTTGCATAGTTCATGAGGTGGTTGGAATATAATCAAAAGAGATTAGGTTTACGGAGTGAATTTCCGTTTTATATATTTATGGTATTGTTACGGTATATTAAAGTCCATGCAATGTGCATTTCTTTCCCTAAATGCTTGGACTCAAAAGCATCCAGTTTGTTTCAAATATCTTTTACAATTCACACAATCACCTTTTGTGTCACGGGTAAAAGCAAACATTGACGGAGCTTGAAAAAAGCTCGGAGGAGGCTGAAGGATTTTTAGGAAGAAAACATAGTGGGGCGAAGGGTTTTAGGAAGAAAACGAAGGGGCTCGAAAGATTTTTAGGAAGGAAACAAAGGGAATTGAAAGATTTTCCGAAAAAAAATACTACTAAACCGACCCTATTGACCAAAAAAACAGGCCGGGAGGGGGGGGGGGAGGCCCCAAAGATGATCTGTCCATGAAAGCAAATCCATATGAACAATATCATCATATATATTTAATCGTATATCATAATGTGCCACGACAAGGGAGACTCGAGTTCAAACCAAACTCGGTATCACCCAAAAAGTTCGTTGAGTGATAGTTACTGGACATCTAAGTGACTGAATGAATAATTTTTATCTTAAGATTATACAGGGCCAGACATAAGTCATTTTTTTAATGGAATAGAAGTTACTATTTTTGGTCAAGTGATTTGAGATGAGAACAATAACATTCAATTTATGTTACGGTTTCGTCATAACTTCAGAAGTAAATACTAGGTGTTATATATTGTATCATGTAGGGTTCTTTTATTGTTACTTTTATCTAGTTTGACTGTGTGCAAGCATACGTGTTGAGGATACAAAATAAAATTAAAATAAAAAAAAGATGAAAACATAAAAAGATTAAAAAAATTGTGGTTGATGATTCGTGTTCAACACGAGTCTTTTGAA
The DNA here is from genome assembly GCA_009363875.1 of Mikania micrantha. Taxonomy (NCBI): domain Eukaryota; kingdom Viridiplantae; phylum Streptophyta; class Magnoliopsida; order Asterales; family Asteraceae; genus Mikania; species Mikania micrantha. Next base: position 71,637,197 of record CM018698.1, read on the forward strand.
ACAAATTTCAAGTCTCCAAAGAGGACAAATACCATCAAAGATGTCATTAGCGCTTGAAATATTACCTTGACAAAGATAACAAGAAAAACTTAATATTGTTTCAAAAATATTCAATTTACTTTATTCATTTTAATTGTTTTTATGAGCTAAACTTTGTTTTATTGTTTTTGAAGTAAACTTTGTTTTTTGTAACTAAGTTTGATTAAAAGTAACATTGTACTTAATACTGCACACTTTTTTTGCAAGTAAGCTTGTTTTTTGAAAGTTTTTTTTTTTTGAAAGTAAATTTGTTCTTTGGAAGTCTGTTTTTCATAAATAAACTTGTTATTTAGAAGTAACTTTGTACTTAGAAAGTAAAATTGGTTTCTTATAAGTAACTTTTAAGGTAAATTTCACAACTTTCGAAGTTTCAAACATCCAAATTTAATCATCAATATCTCATTCATTCAAGCCCGTTTTAGATATGATTTGGATCACTATTAACCTCTCATATGATATGATACAAACCCAGTAAATAAAACTTGTATTAACAGAAGTTAAACACGACTAATTTTTTTTTTCAAAGTTAGTGAAAACTTATTTTTCCAACCTAATGAAAAACTCATTTTTCACCTTTTTCTTCCAATTTTCCAACATTCGAATCATATGAAACCAAGAATAAATATCAACATGTTTTAAATAGCAAAAAATACCTAAAATTAAAATTTTGTTCGAGGCCTCAAATAGCTTAAGATACTATAGGTCTAGTTAGAGGTGGGCAAACGGGTTTTTTTTGAACTAGTTTCGATCAACAAAGTCAAGAACCGGTGAAACCGGTTCCGGTTTTTGGCCAAGTAAAGGTGGAACCGGTTCCGGTTACGATTTCTCTGAGAACCCGTAACCGTCTGTACCCACCGGTTCGGGTATGATCGGTTCCAGTTCAAGTTGTCGGTTTCAATTCCCTTTTTTTGCCCACCTCTAGGTCTAGGTGTAGGCATGAGAAGAAACAACCAAAGTTTAAGAAGCAAATTCAGATTTAGAGTCCGTAGACTCACCACAAGTCGAAATAACAAAAAAACCCCATAAAAATGATACAAGTGATTAGTTAATGATACAATAGGCAGGGGCGTCTCTGAGAGATTAGGTGCCCTGTGCGAATGATAAAAATGGGCCCCTATGTGTGTGTGCCCGCATGCACACACAAATTGACGATAGTTAAAACCAGAGTAAAATCAATATTAACAATATTGCTTTAGCAAAATGATACATTTCAATGTTTCAAATAACTAAATAAAATGTGACATTTTTCTAGTATTTTTTGATGCAAAGTTGTTGATTAAATATTCATAATCCACATTATCTAGTATTTCATTCTCAATAGTTATCATTGCCAATACATTATGTCTTTCTTAAGACATTATCGATCTTAAGTATGACTTCAACAACTTCAATTTTGAAAAGCTTCTTTCTGCGGATGATATAGTTACCAGAATAGTCAACAAGATTCTATATGCAATTGATGCATTTGGAAAACAATTGACTCGCTTCAAATAATTTAAAACATCAACCAGGTTTAGAATATCACTAGGTAATAAAGTATCAAACTTTAACTCCATATTAAGCTTATAACCATCAATATATGATCTTCCATCATACTTCAAAGCATCCTCAAGAAGAATACAACATGAACTAATGTCATTGTCGTCCAATTCCTTCATCTTTTTAGGAAATAAAAATCCAAATAATTTGTCATACTTTTTGTATTGTTCAAATCTTGTTTGAAGTGAAGCACTGGCTTGATCAACAATATATAAAAAGCCCACTTTGGTTTTTGGTAATTAGTTTTTAATTAGGTTAAATATATTTAAGAATTGGATTGTAAATTATATGTGTTTGTTGTAAAATAAATTAAAATATATATAATATATACAAATTTTTAAAAAATTTAGGGCCCCTAAAAAAATGAGCCTTGTACGGTTGCACATCCTGCACATACTCTAAGACCCCCTGACAATAGGTTGGTGATTTTTTGATGCATGCATTTACCTTTTGTTCAAGTTTTGTTCCAATTTTAATTAGCAGACGAAAACCGAAAATATCGAACCCAAATAGAATTAACTAGAAAAAACCGAAGCAAATGAATAACCAAAAAAACGAACCGTTTCTTAGTCTTGTTTAACGATTAACATATATGTTGCTACTTTTAGGTTTATTTAACAGGAAAAAACACACAAAAAGTCTATCGTTAGGGTTGATAAATATTCGGATAGAGAAACTCTTACAGTCTTACCATCGTAAAAGATGATGAAGCTCGAAATCATTACATATTATTTCTAAACTTTGTTTTTTTAAAAGTAAAAAAACTTTGTTTTTTTAAAAGTAAAAACTTGACGATGATAATTTAGCTTTATTGTAATAATTTGTGCCTAATCAATTACTTTATGAAGTATCCATCTTTAAACATGTTTGCGTTTTAAAAATTGGGTGTGAGAGAACAAAAAACAAGGGAAAAACCCGAAAAACCGAAACTAAAAAAACGAAAAAGGATAGGTTTGTAATAACAGCAAAATATGGAATCCTCTTTTGGCATGATTTACTGCTTCATATCCAGGTTCGAATAGTAAAATCAAGATATAATGGATACCATGCAAAACAAGTTCACTTTCGCTTAAAGCCTCAAATACTATGAATAGTAAAATCAAATTTAATTGCCCATGGATTCAGTCAATCAAGTAACAAGTATTAAAGATTACAAACTCCGTAAACAAGATTCGAATTCGAAAAACTAGAACAAAAACTCATACAAACTTATTCCCATTTCTTCCAAGTTCATCAAAACCGCCTTCAAGTTTCAATCAAGTTTCACCGAAGAGAACAAATAGTGCACGAACCAGAAAGATGAAAGGAACCCAACGGTCCCAGTTGCAAGCATAATGGCTAGAACCATGAACAATGAGTAACCCAAGTAAAGGGTTGCAGAAACAGGCCCACTTAAGCTCTTGAGGTCAAAAACAAGATAGTTAATTGAGTACAAGAAAATGTATAATGCAACTGAACCTGAAGCAAAAAACGACTTCCACCACCACTTATAATCCTCAACACAAAGATGCATGTAGGTCAGGACTAATGACACCTCGGCACAAACTACTACCAGCAGGATCAAAACAATGAATAAAAACCCGAAAACATAGTAAACCCGACCCATCCATATGCTAGACATTATGAAGAAAAGCTCAATAAAAAGCGTCCCAAATGGAAGTGTACCTGCACCCAAAACCAGCAACCAAGATGGGTACTTTTGAGGTGGGATTTCACGGGGTATTTGGTTGGTTCTAACCGGGTATTCTATGTGTGGTGCCTTCGCTCCAAAATAACCACCAACGAGTGTTAAAGGCACGGATATGCAAAACCATAGTAGAATCAGGATAACAAATAACAAAAAGGGGATTGCACCGGTGCTATCTGAGCCCCACAAGAGGAAATTCAACACGAAAAGGATCAAGAACGCGATACCAGGGAAAAAGCAAGAAACTTTCCAACAAACAGACACCCATCCCTTATGATCACCACTAAAAATCGTTCTCCACATACGCACAGCAACATAACCAGCCAAGATTCCAAGAATCATGTAAAAGAACAACATACCCGTGAGGAGGGTCCCACGGGAAGCAGGAGACATGAACCCAAGTGCGGCAAATAAGATCGTGACAACTGCCATTCCAAGAATCTGAATTCCGTCGCCAACCATCACACATAAAAGTGCAGGATGATCAGGAACACGAAAAACATCACTCACAACTAGTTTCCAGCCCGATAACTCTTCATTCATTTGGGCTTGAGCCTCTTTGTCTAACTCTTCATAATGAGTCAAATCCCGCCTCACGGTTCTTAAAAAAATCACAAGAACAATTCCTGCCAAGAAAGTGATCACCATTAATGAATTCAAGATTGAAAACCAGTGTACTTTTGCTCCATCCATTTTCAAATATGCATCCCATCTTGATGGCCATTTGATATCACTTTCAACAAATTCAACTTCATAAGTGAACGCCACAGGCTCGTTTTCTTTTATGCCCATTGTCACAGTGTTCGTTTCACAAACAATTTTAGACGGGTATTTCCCATACATCTTTAAATTCTTTAAAGACTCCAAATTGTGCTGGAAGCTACATGGTTGAACCTCAAATCCAACAACAATATAACCAGGAATATCAGATCCTGATTTGTCAACAGGTGGGATTACCTCAGCTGCATCCCCAGTACCCATAACACTTGCCACATTAGTTTCTTCATACTTATGTACAAGAACTGTGAACTTTAAGTGATTGAACACATAATATGTATCTTGAACCTTGATCCCAAGTGGATACCCGGTCCATCTCACCAAGAAATTATCCCTCTTAGTATACCTAATTGCGGGCAAATTATCAAGAATCACATTGACTTGATACATTTCATCGATTCTAGTTGTTAACGTCTTAAATTCATCGCTTGACAATGATTTAGTTTGACAGAGAAAGATTTCAGATTCATTTGTCTGCATTTTGAACTTATAAGGCGAATTTTCGATCCTATCCCCCATTAAAAGTTCACCAAGATTCTCAGCACTATCTTTGACACCTTCTTGGGGTTTACAGAAGGGCAAACTGTAGTAACTGTAAGGGATTTCGGTATCGATTGAAGTCAAAGAGTTGACTTTCACGGACAATAGGTCACCTACAACATATTTGTGAGGATAACTACCAGGCAGGTAATACCCATAACCCAATTGAGAGATCAAGCAGATCAACAAACCCCAGATCTTGAATTTTTCTAAAACTTTCATTTTTCTCAGATCTGAAAAAAACCCAATTCGCAGAATGCAAGAATCAGTACGATTTCAATGTTGATTTCAACATTTGATCAAATTAAGCTATCAATTACGAAACGGGTCAGGTAAACATCACAGATTCATCGTAACTGGTGACAGAATATGCAATGGACAATTAAATTAAACGGGAAATTGAATGAACATACATGTTTTCATTGTATGAATGTAATTGGGAACGAAATGGGTTTGGATTTAACTGACCTTATGATGAAACTTACGGAAGATGATTGAATTGAGGGAAGAACAGCCCCTTCCCTCTTTGCTGCTGCGACTGCGAGGTGTTAGACGATTTGTCGATCTTGATTTTCGTCGGTGATCTTGATCTTGGAGAAAACTATTGGCTGATGGGGTTACTTAAATTGAATAAAAGGGCGATGTGAATGTTTTAACACGCTATAAACCCCTTGAAAGTTGAAAACGTGAATAATTAATTCGCTATTAATTTGTAATAATTCATATTTATTATGATTGATTTTCGTTCGGATTTGTTAATAAGGAAGGTACATTTCGCCAGTAATTATCATTGTAAGCGAAATTGAACGTAAATTTAAGTAACAGGAAATTTTATTTTACGATTACTTTTTCTTGATCGACTTGAAATACATACACTTAGACGGAAATACACTTCGTATGTTCGAACTCTTTAATGAATACGTTTTTTAGTTTTAATCATTGACTTAATATATCGCACTGTTATTACGTGAATAACATTACAAGATTCAGAACGTCAATCCGACCCGAAAATTTTTATGTCCGCTTCTATTTAATTAAAACGTCAGAATATAGTGAACTCACTAAAAAAACTCATGGATCCGCTACTGAGCCCACCTTATAAGAAATCCCACAATTAGGTAAACCTTCTAACTTTGTTTTCACAAGAGGTGTGCATGGTACAGTCTGACAGGATCGTCTCTGAGAGATTAGGTGACATGTGTGAATGTTAAAAATGAGCCCCTATGTGTGCATGTGTGGTAACTATTTTGTAACTAAATATGAAGTGAGTTAATTTGTTTTTTAACCTAAGTTGTAAATTGTAATAAGTTATTTGGTCAAATGTTTAAGCAAAAAGTTTTTCTTTTATCTTTTATAAAATTCATAATTGGATAAAATATATTTAAAAAATTGGAATGTATATTATATGTGTTTGTTGTAAAATAAATTAATATATATAATATATATACAATTTTTTTTAAAAAATGGGCCCCCCTAAAAAATGGGCCATGTGCGGTCGCATCTCCCGTACTTGCTCTAAGACCCCACTGCAGTTTGGTGCGGTTATGACCATTTTCATAAGCAAAACCATTACTTCGGTTAATTCTAAATTCATAACCATAACCAATTGATTGGTAAACCACTAATCGGTTAATCAACAGTTATGGCTCGGTTTCGATTAAATTCGGTTAATCAGCGGTTCATCGTAGTTGTTCATAAACAACATCGAGCAAGTGTTTTATGCATGTACCTCTTAAGTGTGTATTTAACCTTGGTTGTCATGGTACCACCCCTGATGTGAGAATGTAAATAAACATACAACAAATGTTTGTAGAATTGTAGTGATGAACCTTGGGTTCATGCGTATCTAACTTGACACTAACACGAAACTTGAATCCGAACACAAAAATCTTGTCGGACATATAACCCGAACACAAATGTATATAAAAATGACATTATAATTATAATAAAATACATTTTAAAACTTGATCTACAGTGGTAATTCGAAAGTCAAAAATTAAATCAAAAGTTGAAACTACCCCAAGAAAATTACAGTATACAAGTCTACAGTTTTAATTTGTGATTGGTTAAGAAATTTTTTATATATTTATAACATATCCTTTAACTTATTAATTTTTAACATGACATTGACTCAAAAGCATCAGTATTATTATATGGTTGTTTTTTATCTATTTTTTATCTCTATAATTACGTCGTAATAAGATTCTTTTATATAACCATTTTTAAAAAATGAGTTTATATTAGATTGCGTCATCTTTTTTCCCTTTTACTATTTAATTAAATACTTAATGTTTTATTTCTGTATCATTTCTTGAAATTCTTTGTTTTTCTATTTTCTAATATTTCTTTTACCAATATAACATTGTAACGTGTTTTTTAACTACGTTCAAATGGTTAAAACTGGGTTAATGTAACAATTTTTTTATTAACATTTTGTTTTCCTATAATACCTCTATGACTTTTGAGTTTTGATTTAAGTCATTTATTAAATATTGACCCGATCAGTTGATTGCGTTTTCCATGTTTAATATTATAGTTATACGATTTATATATATTTATTTTCATGTTTCTAATGCTCATTTTTACAATGGCAAAACACATTTATGTTCGAATCAATTGACTAGATTACCGCCGCGAAGCTCGGGTATATCCTTAGTTTGATTATAAAATCTTATATAGCGCAAAATACCCAACCAAGTCAATTTATGACAAACACTTTTATTAATAATGAAATATACCGTTAAACATATCAACCTGTGAACTTGAAAACACAAAGACGATCCATTTAGCTAAAGACTTGAAATTGATCAAATTTGTTCAACTAAACCCACACATTATATATTCACACCCCTATTAAACAATAATAAAATCCAAATCATTTTCATGGCATGGTTGTTCAGCTAGATAGAGCCTACAATTATGAGGAAAACACTTGCTAAAATAATCTACGCGTAAAGACACCATCTCACTTCCTAAATAAAACCTTCAATTTTTTAAATTGGAAGTTGGAAAAATGACACCTGATACGAAATTTCAACCGTCTCTTTCGAATCTGACTCTCTAGAACGTATGCCTAGGCCGCCATAGGAACGTCACGACTAGTGCTTGAAATTAGTTACCAAGCATAAATCTTCCACAATTATATTACAAGAAACAAATTAAATAGGATCACCAGCTAAAATAAATTAACAGGATTTAATAGCAATATTAATTATTTAATTGGTAAATAATGGAAATAAACTCTTTTAAGCTGATAAAATAAAAACACATAGTACATGTTAGAACATGATCAACACCAATGAACAACATACATCATGACTTTCACCCCCTCATTTTTCTAAACCAGTCCTAGGGTCAATATAACCTAACCACTCGCACCCAAGCCTCTAGACTTAGGAAGCCTGGTGGCCACAAGGGGGTCAACAATGCCTTGTGAATCTCTCCCGAGACCTGACCCTTCAACATACCCCATTTTCGCCATCATTTTTGACCCGAAACCTTTTGTATGCTTTTCAAAGGACCCGACACGCCCGCCCCTACTTTCACTACTCCTAGAGCTTTGGCCTGTTAACCGTTGTGGTGGGGTTGTCTCTTCAGAAGCCTTTGCTCCTAACCCAAGTGATTTAGGTCGCTGGATCACCTCAATGGGCTCTGCTATTCCTGTACCATCCTTACCCAGCCCATTTCCATCCACATACCCCATTTTAGCCATCATTTTTGAACCAAAACCAGTTGTGTGCATCTCAAAAGCACCATAGCTTGATGAGGTGGCAGTTTGGTCTCTTGGTTTTGATTCATTGACGACTAAAGTGGTCACATCTGGTTCAGGTTCCATGTTACCTGATGAGATAAATGAAACTGGTTGCGTAGCATAAGCGACGTGCTTATCTTTTTCACGTTTTTTATTATTGCTTGATTCACCACTAGTTTTGCTTTTTGTTAATGTCGTGTCTAACTGGCTCAAACCAGTGTTTCCTTTTGAAGCTATTTTACTTCTATTTGCAGCCATTTTGCCTGATGACATATTGTTAACTGTTAAATCAGCATCTCCTAAAAGCTGTAAACAAACAAATGTATCTTTTTAATATATTTCATCATATGAATGTGATCCATAATATGAATAATGTTAAATAACCAAACTGAATTTTACATGCCTTCTCAAGGCGAATCCTGTCAGTGGATGATGGCATCCCAGTGTGTTCTGTTAGCGTCACTGTTACGAACCTGAAGAAAAGAAAATAAAAGTAAAACGACAACTATTTAGAATAAGAATAAGACTAAAATAGAAGGGATAAATATTCAAACAAAAATAAATAAAAAAAAAAGTACAAGAAGATGGATAGGCTTGAATTCTACAAGTGATGGCTGAAATAATCAAAACTGAAAACTTAAAATTTCAAAAACAATTACATCATTATTGAATTGATATTTTTTTTTGTAATTGTTTATAAGAAAAATTCGAAGGTATTGAACAGAACGTGTTTCAGGGTCAAACTGATACATTTCAGCCTGCACCAAAAAATTATCCATTTTGACATTCTACCAATCCACCCAACCGACCGACCTACAAATTTTGCCACCTGTAAATAACAATGAAACACATACTACCTTCTTTTGCCTGAACCTTGACTGCAACTTCTCAAACGATAAATTGACGCCAACTTTTGAACCTAAAGTGGCTCAGAAATTCATGATAAAATTATATTAATACAATTCAGTTACATACAATTTCATAACAAAAATAAACCGAGCCTAGAAAATAGAACAATATTAATGGTTTATGAATTTTTGTACCTGTGAACAATCCCGAGAGTGCATAAGTTGAAATGACATAATATCACCCTCATTCTGGACCATCTGCTCTAATTTCTGCATTTAAGAGCCAAGTAAACATTCATAAATCTGGAAGTATTAGCAAGCTAGTATGCATCAACTAATTGTAATGCGCATATTTTAAAAATACTGGTTTTGTGCTTACAGAATTTATTTGCTTAAGATCAACACCTCGACGTATCATTCTCTCCCTACGCTTCAAAGCAATTGTATCTTGGCGTTGTTTTTTCTTCTCACCTGAAATGATACACTGAGGAGCATATGCAATACAATTCAAGAAAAGCAATTAAATTACCAGGGTTTGCTTAAGCATATAACTAACATTTTGCAACACATGCAACTCCAAAAGTTTGTATCAACGGAGGAGGAAGAGGAGGTAAACTAGCATATGAATTAAGTACGGTATTCCAAAAGATTCAACATAAAGAATATGGTGTTTTTATACTACTTTTCACAATTATTGCATAAACTTATGTTGAAGATGCAAACAAACAAAAGATGTAAAAAATAATCGTGTTAACTGCGTAAAAAGGCAGTTAATGTTGGTCTGAACTCTATGGTTGTTGTTTTAACACATAAAATCTTCAGACATTCTAGAATCTCAATTGAAGATAAACTTTAACATTGTTAACAGATAGCCAGTCTTCTCAGCACCGTGTAATCAAAGAGAAGTAAGGCATGATCATGCTTATGGAAACAGGACACGTGATCTACCACACAATTGACCTAATAGCCTCCTCAAATCAAACTTTTTACATAAATTTTAGACTTTCTATCAAATTTCTTGAAAATTTGGTGGCTTTCCCTGCGAACTATTACATGTTTACCTGAAATATTAATAAGACCCTTTTTTGCTAAACCAAGATAACTTCATAAATATTTTTACCTGGGAGTCTCCTAGGATGGTTACTTTTTGCATGCTTCTTCCTTTGTGCATTAACAATTCGAGGATCTTTTACTAGCATAAGATCGTCTATAGCAGACCAATCATCTTTATCGGCTCTAAATTTTATAGAGTTTGTTTGACTTTGACTTTTCTTTCTTGACTGAGGTTTCTTCATACCATACTCCCTTGATGCCTCTTGAAGTGCAATCCCTCCAAACTTAATTAAAGTATCATTAATATCAGCATCACCATCTGAAACACCAAAATTTGAATCTTTATAACTCCTACCAATTCCTTCAATGTAATCCTTTGCAACCTCATCATCTATATCAGATGACGTGTCACTATCAGATGAGTTGGAGGAATCTTCAGATTCTGAAGACTCTACACTTTCATTATCCTCATCATCTTCCACATCAGATATATCATGGGTGTATAATTTCATGCCTCCAATTGACAAAAATCCTGAATTTTTTTCTGGAGATGATGAAGGATCAGTTTCTACTTCCTCTGAGGATGATGAATCAGAATTAAAACCTTCCTTTTCTTCCTTAACACACAAGTTTTCTTCTTTATCAATAAACCCTAATCCTCTATGAAAACTATCATCTACTTCTGTATTGGCATCATGCTCGTTGGTGTATTTGACGGTTTCACATTCCTTAATTTCTGATGTGTCAATGCAAGCAACAATCTTAGTATCGATCAAAACGATAGGGTCTAATTCACCCAACTTTTTATGTTCTTCAGCACCATCATCTGGAAGAGGATCTATCTGCAAGATATCATTAGTAAAGGTCGGTCAAAAATATCTGATAGAGCTAAATTATAATTCCACACTTGATCAAAGAATCACATAATTAGGCCTGTAAACGAACCGAACGAACACGAACACAGGCATGTTCGTGTTCGTTCATTTAAACTTAACCGAACACGAACACGAACACGAACACCTTAACGAACAAGAATTTTGTGTTCGTGTTCGTTTATTAAGAAAATGAATATGTTCGTGTTCGTTTGTGTTCGTTCATTAATAAATTAAACGAACTGTTCATGAACATAAACGAACACAAGCGAACTAAAATAAACGAACAAACATAAATGGGCATTTTTTTAACACCATTGAACAATCATAAACGAACATGAACACTATTGAACAAACATAATTGAACAAGTATAAACGAGCACAAACGACAAGTCTCTTAAATGTAAATACATATCATTCGTAAATTAGTCAGTTAACCGAACAAAAACTAACATTACATAGTTAACGAACATAAACGAACATTAACGAACACAAATAAACGAACGTAAATAAACGAACATAACCGAACTGTTCATGAACATAAATAAACGAACACAGGGTGTGTTCATGTTCGTTCATTTAATTAAACGAACACCAATTTTATGTTCGTGTTCGTTCATTTATTAAATAAACGAACATAAACGAACTTCTTACCGAACAGTTCACGAACAGTTCATGAACTGTTCGGTTCGTTTACAGGCCTACACATAATCACAAAAGTGAAACAAAGGCTATGAATTTCTTTGAGGAACTGAATTTTAGAAATATTCATTAGAAAATGGCAATGTTATTTAGCTTTTAGATGCCCATAATCCTCTCTCTGATCCATACATGTTAACAAATAAGCTACAAGAATGCCAATGTGATTGTCCAATCATAACAAATGAAACTGTTTTGAAAATTTACTTATATTTTAGACGGTTGATAAAAACAAGATAATGAATGGAGTCAGCTTTTTGGTTTCACTACCAAGTTTCACTCAAAACAGTTGATTTTTCAAACTGGTTCCTATTTACAGGAATGAACAAAACATTTATTATTTCAACAATAACACATGAAGTTTTAGAAATTATCCCTTTTGCATCGCAAATTGGTTCCTATTCACAGGAATGAACAATTTTGATCATTGATTAGACGTCATCCATCATTTTTCGTATCATCGATCCAATTCATGCACGAATTTTATATGAATCATTAATTACATCTTCAAAAATTAACGCAATTGCAAAACGAAATGCGAATGGAGACAATCTCGAAGCTTAAGGGTGGAGAGAAACCATTACTTGAGGATAGTTGTAACCAACAGCATTCATTTGACGCTTAACAGGTTCAATGATTCTCGAATTAGAAGTCGAAGCTTTCGATTTACCACCAGAACCACTCCCAATCGATTTATTCTTCGAAGCACTCGATTTATTCCCGCTATTGCTACCATTATTACTTTTTCCTAAACAAAATAAATCAAATTACAATTCACATAACAACAATAACAACAGGATGAATCTAATTACCTTTCAAATGGGGAGAATCAACAACCGGAGACCAATCGGATAACAATCCACCCTCCACAAACATAGACGGTTTCATCGGTTTTCGACTCTTGGATCTTCTTGAATTTTGCTTATTACCGCTTCCGGCCATCGTTGCCGGAATATCGATCGCCGATACGAAAACGACGACGAATTGTTTTTGTTCTTATTTGAGAAAACGATCGGAAATTGGAAAGCGGTGAGGAGATTGTTATTGTGTGCAGCGCGATGCAAATGTTATCGTGGTCCGTCTGTTTGGATCAAGACAAGTGGTTTGTTTGGTAGGCTCTGATTGGTGCTGCAGGTGTTTGTCTTTGTTTGTGTTGCACACGATTTTGACCTACGATCTTGGCTGTCACTCGCCCAGAAAACTGAAGATAGCACGTTGGATTAGTTTAACTGTCGTTCAAAAAAAAAACAAATAAAATTTGAAAGACCGGCCGTGCTTGAAATGGCCGGTTCATTCAAAAATAGTTCTAAGCATATGACCAGACCTTCTGAGTGGCCAAAACTCAACAAGACCGTTGGTCCGGTCCGAGTTTGAAAACGTAGCTTAGGATTAAAAGTAACATTATTAAGATATTAAAACCAATATACATAATATGTATTACGTAAAGATCTTCATAATATAACACAATATTAATTACATATTAATAAAATTTTAATAAAATAAACATATCTTATATTATATTAAAGAAACTCTAAGTAAAATCTAAAAAATTTAAATGAGATAAATCTAATGTATTACATAAAGATCTTCATAATATAACACAACATTAATTACATATTAATAGTATTTTAATAAAATAAACACATCTTATATTATTTTAAAGAAACTCAAGTAAAATCTAAACAATTTAAATGAGATAAATCTAATGACAACCTTATGATTAAAAAGGTGCATATTAGCAAAGGTATATGTATGTTAATCAAGATATTCAAATTCACTCAAATAAAAGAAGTGACCATGGTTATAGCTTATAAGAACGCCCTTGTATATATATTAAGACTAGATTATTACCCTGTGTATTACACGGATTGAATATAAAATATTAAATAATTAGTAATAAAAATTTAAAAATTATACAATATTATGTTATAAATTAATTAAATTACATATTAATGAGTATTTTTACTAATAAAATAATAATTAAAATTTTCAATAACTAATGAAATAATATGTGACCTACTTGTTTTGTAATAATAAATATTATTAAACTAATTGATGTTAAAAATTAATTAATTTTCTATAAAAACCTAGTTGTTACAAATCAAGAAGATAATGTACAATTTGTGTAATTATTAAAATTTGATTACTTAATTTGATATATCATTAAATATAAATAACTAAAGTTTAATTTTTCCTAACATTTTAACAACTTTTGGTTTAAAATAATTAGTTTTTAAGCATTTCTTTTTAAGAAACATTATTTGTTTATAAAAATTTTATTATTTGAAAACTATTATTTATAGTTTATTTTAGTTTTAAAATTTTTTTTATTAAACTTTTATTTTCTAAAAATACTAAGTCAAAATATTTTTCTTACTTTAAAAAAATAATTTTTAGAAAATTTCATATTTTATAAAGTTTTTTTAAGTGTGATTTTTAATAAAAGTATTTGATTTTTAATGTATTTAAAACTATTTTCTTGCATAAAAAAGACATAATATTATTATTCATTAATATTTTAAGTATTCAATAGGATAGAGTGCGATTCATTAATAGGATAGATAATTTAATAAATTGATAAAAAAATGACAAGTGGCAACATAAGCATAAGAATTTGACAAGTGTCAAAAATTATTTTTGTTTACTAGAATAGAAAGATTAAAAATACACTTCAAGATAGGGGAGTGTTTTTTACCCGAACCCGAAGAACCAACCCGAAAAACACAAACCCGAACCCGAAAATACCCAACCCGAAAAGCCTATTACCCGAACCCGAAAACTTAGAATGGTTCGGTCCTTGGGTATCCATAAGGTTTATCCGGGTAAACCCGAAAAACCCGAACTAGGTTTCTAAGGGCGGTAACATTTTTTAATTTTCAGAACATCTATATGTTTTAAGATTAATGAATAAATGCATGTTTTGGTTAAATACGTTTTAGTTATGTTATGGTTAAACATTTGAATTTTTTAAGGAAATATATGTTTTGGTTAAATATGTTTTAATTTTATTTGTTTGAAAAATAGAATATTAGTTTTTCAAGTATTACCCGAGAACCGTTTAACCCAACCCGATTAAACCCGAGAACCGAAACCCGAGAACCAATTAGACCGAAGTTAAATGGTTCGGTTCTCGGTTCCAATTTCATATTACGAAAACCCGAATAACCCGACCCGAGCAACCCGAAACCCGAGGAACCAACCCGAACGACACCCCTACTTCAAGATGGGTTGTACACTTTACTCTATACATAGGAGAAATTAAGCAAGGGATGGACAATGTACGTTTAGAGACAATTCAGTAATTCAAAATGATGTTTTATGAGAGTATATAGTTATAAGACGGTTTGATAAAAATGTTGGTTAGCGGGTTAGAATTGTACAAGTGTAGAAAAGTTTTAAATATATAGTTTGATTTTATTAAATATATGGTTTTAAACAAGTTTAAGATGTCATGTCAACAAATCTACTACTAAAATTTTGAAGAATGTAAAATGTATTAGAAAAATAATTTCAAACATGTTTCAGGTGTCACGGGATTCATATAACGTAAGTAACTTACGCAAAATATCAATGAAAATACTATAAAATATTTAAAACTATGTTATTACTATTTTGTTCCTGGTGTACACACTTATATATGGAAAAACAGTTAAATAAAATTAAAAATACATATTTTTTAAAATTTTAGGCACATAAGATTTGCATGGACACATTAGTAACAACTCATAATTGATAAATCCTAGATTGCATGCATTTAAAAAAATTAAAACTCACCTTCAACACTAGGCTCGGTTACTGTTTTCTTTTATATCCTTCAATATCGACTTTTAGTTGTTTTCACAATTTCACTTGTTTTGTTGCTGTTTTTTTAATAGGTTATGCCAGCCTTGGTGCCCAAGTAAAACCCAAAGTGTTCATCAAGTAAAGCATACGTGGCCCCCAATCTAACATCCACATTTACTTTGTTTTTAGTCGTTTAGTGTCCCACATGCTACATCTTCCATCACATTTGTTTAATTTTCTTGAAGTTGAAAAATAGAAAAAAAATTGTTAATTTAATTATTATGATTATTATTATTATTATTATTATTATTATTTAATGGGTTTGTTTTCACTTGTATGAGAGCTTCGCAACAAACTCAATTGCGTCTAAAATGAAGCCATAATGAATAAGATATCATTATTTGAAATTGAATATCTGGATTTAACAAAGCTAGAAAAAATTGTACTAGAAATGATAGAGTTTGTTTCACGTTGGTGAAAGGGCAAACATTGGAGTGGTTTATATGAAACAATATTATATTCCTTAAATGATATTTCTCAAATACACAAGCAAGACCCTAAATGATATTTGACGTCATACCTCACACTCGCACTTTGTTAGTTCTATGCCAACAGCAAGAACGACACTGAGCAACGAGAGCTTGTCGCTGATGATGTGTGACTGCTACTACTAGTATGTTGTAATTCACATTTCACAATGTTGTTCCAACTTGTGTTCGTAATTTAATTGGTAGTTTCGGTCCGAAAATTAGATATAATTGGGCTGAAATGTAAATGATTAATGATTGAAAATTTGAAATATTTGATTATGTTGATCACTTGATGAAAATGAATCAAATGGGTTTTGGGCTTTCATAGATATGACTAGGTCTTTATGAATTATGAGGGCTCTAAGCCTGCTTTATCATCAATTTCAGAAAAATACAAGATGAAATTCCAATTCGTAAATTTAATAAAATCTACTAGTTGTATGTGTTGTAAGCGTAGAGACTTCGGATTTGATAACGATTTATTTCGATTTAAAAATTTTAAGATACTATCCGAAACCGATCCTACCTAAATAATAATAACGTTTATCCGATCTGAATTTATTCATCCAAATAATCTGAATAAAACACATTTTATTCGGTTAATTATTCGGGTTGAATTCAGATATTTGATTTGAATAAACATGATTTTGAATTATATGACATCCAATCCGATTCGAATAAGAGAAATGGATATTTGACCCGAATTTATCCAAGTATCCTAATAAGAATTGATATTGGTTTTTTCGTGTTTTAGATATGATTTTTTTTTTTTTAATTTTGTTTTTTTAAACCCCTGTTATGCCCTAGATAAACTTGTAGATTTTGTGGTTGACCCTAATTAACTCCTAAGGATTTCATAATAAGTTTTGAAATCAATATATATATATATATATCATAAAATGAATATAAAATATCGATGAAGATCCATAAACAGACACACAATATATTCTTTTTTTACAAAGTCAACAATATATTTTAGTAGCAAAAGTCAAAACCTAAACGTTATATATTTTGACTATATATAACTTGAATCACAAACATTTAACAATTTAATATTGCATAATAACATTTGAAAATCTCATATTTTATTTTGTTACGTCCACGTAGTTATAGACTTCTAGATATATATAGGCACCAACCATCGATGACAAGGCTCATAAATGACAATGTTAGTAACCTAAAAAACAATAATCTTTCATTTTTTATTATTAGATAATCAATAAAAATAAATTAAATAATATTGAGGTCCTTTACACACATATACACACATACATACATATATATATATATAATTACGATAATAGATATCATATAACATGTAAAACTTAAAAACGAAAGTTCATACAAGAAATGACGACCTTTCGAGTTGCAACCTGCCTCAAGTTTTTTCAAGATCGTGCATTTGAAGGATGCATAAACTTTGATGATATGGAAGTTTCTAGAAGACCCTATCATCGTAACTGTAATTGTCCCCTTCATAAGATGGTGTCTCATGATTATGGCTCTCCTGTATGTCACATAACCAATGTTTCATATCCTGTTAAGCATGAAGGTTCTCTAGCAATGTCGACGACGATTTCAAGAAATTATTATTTGCCTGTGACGATAAAGGGGATAAGAACCAAAGTAATGTGTCTTGAGACATCACTAGCGAGTTGATTTTGGTGATGATCCACATTCATAATTATCACTAATTAAACACAATTATTGTCATTGTTATTATCGTTCATATTTGGCATTGTATTCAAATTCTTTATAAAAACATGATCTTTGTGATGCTGATTGTTAGATCATATTGATGGTGTTTTTCTTCCATTAGGCTATGTGTAATGGGGGTGACTGAGGCATGATGGGCTCCGTCACTCCCCCTTGGCACCCGCACCCCACTACATCCTGTCATGACCGGGGCGTTGCTGGCTATAGGGGTGAAGGTGTCATGGGAAAGAAGCATGCGTGAAGAGGGGGAGTTGAGGAGTGATGAGAGGGTGATGATAACACATATGTATGTGAAAAAGGGGTGACGGTGTTATTTGTTTATGTGTGGTGCCTACGTGGCGCCTACGTGGAGTGATATGGGTGTGATAAATGCATATAGCCTTAGAAACCGATCCGACTTATAATTCTAGCTTGGATCCAAATTAACGCCATTGTCCATATATCCATGTTACACTGTGTTTTGGTCCATGTGCTAGACAGAGACTCGATGACTAGAACACATGGACCAAAACTAAAGCATCTTCCTCAATAACAAAAAGGGTCACATGTAGCCCTGTAAAACGAGTTCATCAATCTCTCTTTATTGGTTGTAATTAAAAAGTGTTACAGGAGATGGTGTTTGAATGTGTTTTTGCCGTGTGAAGTTGTTATAATCAGTTAACCCGTTCGGTTACTAGATTTGTTTGTGTTTTAATTAGAGTTAAAAAAAAACTTGAAATATTAGTATATAAATAACCTTTAATTAAACTTGAATTTGTCGTGCATGTTGTATGTACGCATGCATCAAAGAGAAAGAAGAAGAAATGCTTACATTTGAGCCTCTTTATCTAAGGGTGCAATTATAAATTCTAACATATAATTTCTCTTTTTCAACTCAAATTTTAAAAAGAAATTTTGTGATTGAAACGACTCAAATACCCAAACCAAAAATATGAATTACCCAATAAACAAAGCTGAATTACAACTCAAAAAAGAACAATACAAAACAAAATAACTATATTAAAATCAACTTCAATAACAGAGTATACTTAGATCACTACAAGAAAACTGATCTTCACAAGCACGAGAGGCGTGCGTTGGATCGATTACTTTACGGTAATTCTTCAGCAGCAGGAGAAATGTGGGAAGGAGGGAATGTAGGCGTCATATAATTGACCTTCAGTGGTGACATGTCGTTGCTACTAAAGCTATCACCATTATTTGTAAATAATCTCAGCCTTTGATTTCAATGGTCGGATCGGATAGTTGAGGATCCACGTTTTATATCACCACCATTGATGGTATCGCCGCTAAAGCCTAAAGGTGTCGTCACTATTGAGTTGTTTTCATGTAGTGAATGTTAATATAGGGAATAACCATAAAAAAATATTAAAAATAAGAGTCGTCATATAGTGAATTACAAAAACAACTTCATAAAAGACACTCTTAACGAGCAATCATAGCTGATGATGTTACTTGATGACGCAATTATATGATAAGCATAGTTTAACAAAAGGCACTCTTAACATCTGCCCAAAGGGTTTCCTCTTGTGATGAGTTATTTTGGGTTCAGGTGTTACCGTATGATCCGAGTCTTGCTCAGTGCCATCTTGGTTCATGTGTTGCTATTCTAAAAAAAAGTCTATGTCCGAAGCCTAGCTAGGTTGCGTAAGGCTAAAAAAATAAGGGATTTTTTATATATGCACATAATATTAATTAAGTTATCAGTTTTAAAGGTTAACATATTTTAGGTTTAAAAATTAAAAAAATATATATATATATATTCATAAAGTATAACTATAAGACAATTTTATATACAAATTTTAAAATTTAAAAACCATTTACGATTGTTTTAGACTGGTTTATAGCTGGATATTCCAAAATTTTGCCCAATTTTCCATAATTTTGTCAGAATCTCGCTGGTACACCAGACTGCCAACAAATGCTTTTCTTGCGCCTCAGTATGATGATGAGACTATAAGAGTATCTAAAGAAAAGACAATGAGAGCAGGTTAGACTCCAAAGAAATAGATAGATGAGCAGAGAGTGTTTTTACAACAAGTAAACATAACCTGAATTGCAAATTAAAGTAAAAGAAATTGAACATGTGTAGTGGCTGAGAATTCTTCTTAACAGAATTTCCTTAAAATAGATTTTGGGTCACCATGTGAAATTTATACGTCTCTCAGGGTAGATGCACTCTCTGAGTTAATTGTGCACCTAAAATTGTAAGTAAAACAAAAATGCAATGACCAATAGTTTGGAGAAGGCTAGAGAGTTGTTTGTGGTTTTTTCTATCGTACTGATTAGGCATCCAAACCTTGAATTAATAATGTGAAAACTCGCTTTAAACAACCGAATTCAAGTGCTACAACCATCACCACATTAAATTGATATATAAAACCTAAATTAATTCGATCAGTTTCAACTCATTTAATGAACATATGAAACAGTCTTCACTGGTTTGAAATTTGAAACAACTGAAACGTCTCGGGTCAACCTGAATTGAATCGTTATGGTTCAAAAACATAAAAGACATCTTTAGCGGCATGTAATGATGCAAGCATGCAAAGTGTGCCATCACATACAAATTAACAAAATTGAATTAAAGTATAACTCTAAAACCCAAACCCAATCCCTGTAATTAGACCCTAAATGAAATCACCAAAATATGTAGTTTTTTTTTTTCTTTTATTGTTTTTAACAGTGTTTGATCCACATCATTATAAAAAATAAAAATATAATCAATATGTTGATATGACTTGCTACCAAACTGACTTAAAACTTGTTACATCCAACCAGATAACCATATGGAATACACAGGCAAACAACGTGTTGTAGGCCCTGGATTAAATTGCATTGTTACATATCTTTGTCTAAGTGTCATCATCCTTAAATAGCTTGTTACAAGAAGACAAATTGGTCTTCCACTTGAAAGTTTTTGTATATTTTTGTAACCCTCTTTTGTTACCAGTTTGAATCTTTTATTTATGACATCACCATATCAATTTGCTGCAAAAAATGTTCCAATAAAAAGAAAGTTTGCTATAATTAGTCATGCAACGAAATTTGTATATTTGAAATCAGTAGGTATTACGTTTTTTTTTAACAACAATTTATGACATCACCATATCAACGTTTATCGTTTTGGTATAAAAAATCTTAACAATTGTTGTAATTACTTTTGTGCCCACACCCATGGGTGCATATTATATAGAAATCATTTGCTTACCAAACTCGTCTTAATGAAAAACTTTCAAAACTCACTTATCAGGTTTGTAAAATTTAATTTTAACTCATTCAAAACGTTAAAGTTTATTTTCGTATATATAATCTTATTTTCTTGAGAACTTTAGTTTTTTACTTTGTTAATTAAAAAAGTATTTATATGTATTATAACAACTAAAGAGACTTATTGTTTGAAGAAAATAGGTAACATTATATAACTTTTTTTAATTACCTATGTATTTAACCATGTTAACTTTACCGACATAACACACATAATGGCATTGAAGTTCATAAACATGCTACAACGCATGATGTTACTTTCGATTATATATATATATATATATATATATATATATATATATATATATACATGCATACATACATAGATATAGGGACGTGTTCAATTGTTAACCATTCCTTATTGCGATAATCAAATAACTACATATTATTACTTTGGGGTTCATATTAAAGTAAATCTAAATATGTATGTTTTTTCTTTTTCTTTTTAGTTAATGTAAGTGAGCTGACATTAATTACATTAATTAAAACAGAAGAAAAAACACCTTTAAATTTACTTTAATGTGGATCCAAAGGTATTAAGATGTTGTTATTCATTTATCGCAATAAGAAAGGGTTAACAATTAAGAGTGTGCATGGTTTGGTTTGGTTTGGTTAAAGTCGGTTAATGACCTGCCTTAACCATAACCAAATGTTTCTATTAATGGTTTTGCTTAACCATAACTGTCGGTTAAAGTCGGTTTTGGTTCGGGGCGGTTATCGGTTATTTTTCGGTTATGGGTATATTATGCTCACCCCCATTAACAATTGATCATTCACCCAAAGAGGTATATATATATAGAGTAAGAAAACTCTTTATTTTGAAAAACCATGAAAACTCATACTAACTAATAAATTTAACAATATTTTATTATTTGGTTAGATATGTTATAAGTAACAAAAAAATTAAATAAAAATATGTATATCACGAATTTACGTATATATAACTCAAAAAGTCTATACACATATAACTTCTTTTTTTAACAACTAACGAGGGTTCAGCGGCATGCATCTTCATAGCCCAAATGGATCCTCGGACCCAACAATCCACGCGTTGCGACCACAGTCCGCTACCAACTCCCCGGTATCTAAAGCCCAGGTGTTGGCGAACGCTAAATTGAGTAAATCCACCTGCTTCTTAGAAGGAAACCCACTATGTGATAAAACTAATAAAGTTACATATATGTAATAATATGAAATACATAATTTTTTAAATTTTTCTCTCTCTTTTTTTTTACATTTTTACCTTATAATATAAAGATATAAAAACAAAAAATGAAAAAAAAAGTTTAATTGATAATGGTTGTGATTCGTTTTCTTGTTTTTCCAAAATAAATGTTTTCTTATGATGTAATATATCTGTCATAATAATGTTTTCTATTTTGGTATCAATATATTAAACTGATACACCATGACTAATGCATATATTTTTAATCATATCACTGTGTCGTAATACGTAAATTGAATTTAATTTGAAAATTATTTATTTATAATTTTTTTTGCAATAACGTTAGTCTTTAATTATACATTTGTCATTTATATCTAAGAGATAAAACTTCTGACAGAAAAGCTATTCCATAATCCACTTTTTTTGAATAACATTTAATTTAACCTGTGAACCACTGATTTTTAGGCTATGTTACTAAGTTCTAGTTACCATGACTTCCGTTGAGACCCCATCAACACCCCATAAGAAAACCGTACCGGAAACCCTCTTACCTCCCAAGAACCTTATTTTGCCTTGAGAGTGATTTGAACCCGTTACCTTTTATTTGGAAAGCCAAGGAGGTACCGCTTGGACAAAGCCCCTTTGTACCCCATAATCCACTTGTATCAATAGTTTTCAATCTTTAAAATAAGACATGTTAAATCAATTTTGAAACATAGAAGAACCATCAAATTGATGATCTTGGCACCTATATTAAATGATAAGGTCGGTTATTGGTTAGCTCTCACACCTACTTGCCCAACTCTTAAATTTTGAATTTAATGTCCTATCTGTATTATCATTTATTTAATTATTACGCATCTGCCTTTTCTTTCCAGATTCATACACCTGTCTATTTCCATTGTTGCACTAATTAAGCATTTAATGTAGTTTCATTGAATAAATAGTTATGGTGTTACTTAAACCTTTTTAATCTAACCAAAACTTTAATATTGCCTTATAAGTTATAACTTATAAGGCTCACATACATAGTGGGATGAACACGCTTATATAACAAGATATGTGCAAATGTGGGAATAACTATTTGTTATAGATATTGTCTCTTCGAAACAATATTTTTGGTTCAAACTTAAATAAAAGAAAATATTTAAGAATAGTTTAAAAGTATGATAATATTGTTGTTCATAAAAAAATATAACAAGCTATATATATTTAGATGTCTAAAGCACGGTGTTCATGTGAAATAATCTTTTATTTCTTTCTCCATAAGAATACATTTTCGGTTTATTTTATTTTTATGTCTTATTATATTAACTTCGCAACTATTATACACACATATAGGTTTCATCTTTTTTATTTTTAAATTTGTTTAGTACATAAAATTTTTTTTGATCAAGTAAAACTATATTTTTGAATATGATAATTTTTTAGAATATAAATTAAGTCACAATTAAGGCCTTTCAAATCATGAATATAAAGTGAACACTTGAATTTTTTCCATTTTCAGATTATATATATATATATATATATATATATATATATATATATTCTTTTTAAGAACAACAAATATATTATACCCATATTTTAAAACTCTTTCAAACTAATATATTTTTTGTCAAGACTTGAACCAAGAGGATACCTTCATTCTAAGAGATAACTCATATATTAACCTTACAGTAAATTTTTATAATTAAGACACAAATTTTTTAATATCGTTATTTGATTTATATATCATGTTTAAATTTGAAGTTATGAATTGGGAAGTAAAAAGAATAGGGGAACATAGTTCGATTTTGGTTAAAATCTTTTATGACTCGGGACAATTATAAAACATATTTCGGTTTTGGTTATATTACTTTCACCAGGAAGGGTCAACGACCTCTTGGTCTAACTCTAACAGCAACTAATATTTACTTTTATCAAATGTGGTGTATGTTCATGTCTCATGAAATAAAAAATAAAATAAAAAATAGATACATTTTAAGCGTAGTTTTTAAAAGATAAACAACAGCAACCTTACCCAGTATATTTTCACTTTTCAGTAGAGTCTGAGGGGAAGGATATATACAAACCTTACCCCTATCCCAAATTGGATAAAGAGGCTGTTCCGAAAGAGTCACCGGCTCAAAGTTATCGTTTGAAGTTGATCATCTCAATGATTTGAACATTATTTTCACAAAATAATTAAAAGATTCTTCTGTTAATTTGAAAATAAATTTGTTGGGAAGATATCATTGTCCTACCAAGTTAAGTTTGTTATGAATATATGGATATAAATCTAAGTTAGCCCGAAAAAACCATAAGAAATTACCAAAAGAAAAGAAAGATAGAAAGCAATTACACACTTTTGTCTTAAATATAATACACACAAATAAATAAATAAATACATATATATATATATATATTTATTGAAAATAAAATGAAAAAAAATATTTATATTGCCATGCCCTTGTGATGATTGAAATGGGTAATAAACGATAAGGAAATAATAATAACAACAACAGCAGCAACAATAATAATAAAATAAAGATGTTTTCATTACTAACGACTTGTGTGGTGTCTACATAACGCGACGTGAAACAAAATATTTAAGTTTATGATTTTGGCTTTTAAAAATTTAAAGACAGCTCATATTTGTTAAGATAGTTCTTTTAGCTAAAAATCCTGATTTAAAAGGTTAAATATGTCATAGAAGCCAAATGTGAAAAAATGATTAAAAAAAAGGGTTTATATGTTTTGAGAGATTATGTGATAGTCATTTTATCTTATTTTATTTTTAAATGCATTAATATGACATAAGCTATTTGGTTTAGTTTAAAAGATTGTATATTGTAGTTTAAAAATTGTATACAAACTCTTAAATTTTAATAAAATTAGCTTGTATTACTCTAATATATATTATAATATAACCAATTATTTGCATCAACAAACTTTATTAGTGCATTTCGCTTATTTTCAAAAAATGGGCGAAATTGATAGTCCTTATTATTTATTTTACAACTTATAATTAGAAAATTAGAAAAATGTGGTCATCCAACAAAGTTAGCTTAGTGGTTAAGGCTTGACACTTTCTCATCACTGATAACACTTTAATGGATACCAGGTGATGAGAGAAATTATGAGCTTAATCTCGGATTCTGAAACAATGGGGGCGAGGGTTACCTATTCCACAGGGTTCCCACGCATTAAGGTGTACGGTTTGACGGTCGGTGATTGAGGAAGCGATCTTGGTTACCAACTGTCAAGATAACTGAAGGTAGTAAGACGTGACCCTCTGTTGTTTAAAAAACAGAAAAAGAAAAATGTGGCCATATACAAGCAAGGTCCGGATGTTGAGGTTAAGGATAAGAAATTATACGAATTTGGACCCATGTATATATTTTATTAAAGTTATGAAATCTGATCTGAACACAACTAATTGATGAATTTGAGATGGTGTCTTCACAGCTGTGAGCTTCCTCCTGAATTGAAGATGTATAGGTGATGTGGTTAATGTACGAGATTTGATGTGGTTAATGTTCGAGATTCGTTTTGAAAATATGACAACTAATCGACTGTTGTCGTGTAAAAAAATCTAAAAGCTGGACAGATGGGTACAATTTATAGGTTGTAAGCAATTACTAAATATTTTGATGGGTCGTAAACATGTTCTAGTAAAGTTAGAACCGAATTAAATAAAAAAAAAAAAAGGGAAAAAAAACTTATCTCTAAAGATTATTACTATGTTAAACAAGTTGGATCCACTCATTTAGTTTTATTACAACATTGTTACACATGTTTATTAAAGAGATTAGCCATATTATTCAAAGTTATTTTTATTTTTAACTTTAATTTTTTTTTTTGTTTTAATTTTAATGATGATGTGGGTATATATAGTTAATTATGTGATTGGTGTATTTTTTCTTCGTGTCAAAGTACGATGACATTAGAAAGTCAATGGCATAGCATTTAAAGAGATGTACCTGTTACACCAACTATAATTATAAATTATAAATTTCCAAAATATATAGACATAGCAATGGCATCTTGGTAATTACCACAAGAATCAATACCAGTTATACATTTGATGAATTATATATGTTGCATAACCCCTCCCCAATCACCACTTCATCCCACTCCACAACAACAAACCAAAATTTATAAATTCAAAATCCTAATCCAAATCAAGCACCAACATGTCTCTTGTGACAGAAGAAATCAGAGCAAGTGCATCAGAAGTTTACTATGGGGATGCAATTTGTCAAGAAAAGTCAAAATTTTTGCTCACAGAAATGGGACTACCCAATGGTCTCTTGCCTTTAGAAGACATTGAGGAATGTGGGTATGTCGAAAAGACTGGCTTTGTGTGGCTTAAACAAAAGAAACAAAAGGTGCATAAGTTTGAAAAGATCGGGAAGCTTGTACAATACGCGGCTGAGGTGACTGCAGTCGTCGAGAAGTTTAAGATCAAGAAACTCACGGGTGTTAAAAGTAAGGAGCTTTTGTTGTGGATCACATTGAGTGAGATCGGTGTTGATGATCCGCCCACCGGAAAGATCACTTTTACAGCCAGTTCTGGGCTTTACAGGACCTTTCCGGTGTCAGCTTTTCAAATTGAGGATGTTAAGAAAGATGTTGGATGTGTGGATTTGGCTAAGGATGGTCAAGTGGTTGAGGAGGTGAAAAAGGATGTTGCACAAGTTGGTGTGGCTAAGGATGCACTAGTGGATGTGGCTAAGGATGCACAAGTTAAGGAGGTTTGAGTGAGTGTTATGGGTCAAGTAATGAAGTTTTTATAATATATATATAAATGAAGTTAGTTGATGATTTTCACTTAATATTTTACCATCTTATCAATAACTAAAGATCTATTGCTTAAAGATTTTGAGTTTTGATATGGTCATCAACTTTTGTTATAACATCTTTGTAAGATGTATTCATATATTATAATCCAATAGAATCATGTTTAAAAGTATCAATTTGATTTTATTTCTCATTATGGGTCCAAATATTAACAAAGATTAATAAAAACAAGCATTATTATTTATTAACTTAATTTTGATGGGATTGGAACTACTTGTATGTCTATTGCTTATACATACTTTGACAATATTTCCCAAATCATGAGAAACATAAAAACTTGTGAACCATTGAACACATTATTTGATTTCAAGTTTATTGCTTAGAAGACATGTTTTTATTTGATCTCAAAAGTAAATAAATAAATAAATAAATAAATAAATAAATAAATAAATAACAAGATAAAAAGTATTAGAAGTAGAATAAAGGATTAAAAATGATAATTCCCTTATCAAGCACATAACGAAATACCAACATAATTAAAACAATTAGAACTAAGAATGGTAATTTTAGTCGTTAGGGTCATGTGTACCAGATCTATTCTTTCTAAGCATAGATAGAGTGGTAACAGGAAGAAAACCTGTTAGACGGGTTTTAAATGTTGCAAACTCAGGTTAACTTTCCGACTAAGTCATTGTCATACATGACTACAAATATAAGTATATTTAGTCGGGTATTAGAAGAAACCATGTGTTTATCACGTGTGTTAAGAAAAATTATGTAGTTACTCCTTTGCACCATTTAAATCTCGATCAATCCTCCCAAGTTAGAGCAGAAAGTTTGATTATTTAAAATGAGGTGAAACTCTAAGTTTTCTTTCTTTTGAAAAATAGCCTGTCCATACTTGGCTCACATGAATCATTATATTACAAATAAATAGGATAAGAACAACTTGTTTTATGTGACAACTTTTATTTTCTCAAAACCATGTAAATTAATTTTGAATAAAAGTCAAAGTAATCACATGGTTTCTACACCATACTTCCTGCCAATTCAAAAGAAAGATAGAGAGAAGTTTTTGTATGAATTATATATGTTGGATAATCAATGTACACCAAATAAATGATAATAGATATATTGTATGACATCACATAATAAATGATAATATATATTGTACATTGATTCATATCATATTATCATTTTACTTTAACAATAATATGTTTTTGACATAGGTTAGGTTTTGGACATTTATCATGTTTAAATGTGTATATGGTATATTTGTTTAGTTTGAGACCATTTGAGATCATATATCAAAGGCAACATTGTAGTGTATTACGTCTTGGGCATATAGATCCAACCGTCACAAGCATTACATCATTATTTCTAATGCTAGATTAAACTATAACCTTCATAATCAAAACACCCAAGTCAATTCAAACCTAAAACACTCATTCTACAACACGGGCAGTGTGCATGGCCCTCTAACCAGGGCAGCAAACACGTCGAATGGAACCGATGCGCGCAAGGCAAACGATCTAGCTTCTCGCCAACTTTAAACTTCTCCAAACAAACAACACACTCTCCTTGATCCGAAGATCTACCACTTAATCCAATTTTCCCCCAATTAAACATCTTTGGACCACCCTTTTTTGACCCAACAACCTCGGCTCGTAGACCTCCAAGCGTCGTGCAAGTACCCGGCCTTCTCCCGGTATCTTCTACAAGACTTGCACCCCTAGATCTTTCTTGGCTATTTTGGATACAAATTCAGTGACAAAGATGGTAACCCATGTCATAAAATGAAAAATTGTAACCAAAGATGCCAGCTTTTTTAGTTTTTCGGTGTCACGTGCGCATGTTAGCAAGTGGATTGTTTTTGTGCTAACATGCGCCTTGACCATTTGAAGTTATTTCTTATTTGTTTATTGTTGGTACCTGTTGATTTCTGTTTTCCAGTGGCTTCTGAGCCTTCCATCCAGTCTTTCTTTTGCTATTCTGGCTACACCACCAAGATTGTCATCTTGTTCTGATTGGCTTATCATGCTTCTTTGCTGTTTTCAAACATGGAAAGCTAATTACTTGATACAATATTAAGATCAAACACAAAATAAATGTAGTATATGGACATAAGGCGTAAATTTATAAATTTTAAAAAAACAATCTAATCTTGTAATTGTAAGTTTTTAATCCTACACCACAATCACATGCTCGTGTGAGCCTCGTGCATCAGGTTTGTCATTTCGATACAACTTCTAGCTCATAAACTATGAATATGGTGTCAATCTTTACCGAAAACGGAGCGGAGACGAAATGGGTATCATAAAACCTCCTAATCCTAGTCGATCCGAAAGGCGAATTGGTAATAAACGAAGAATCAGACCATCCATTACTCCCACCAAACCTTCTTCTCCGAGCACATTCAATTCCAGGTAGCTTACCAGCCATTCGACGAAATGCCTCAGAGAAAACGTTATGAATTTGATGTCTGACAGTTGTTTTCAGTTGAATAAACTAAAACCCAACTCAAACATAGTTCATCAGATCAGTAAATACCCATGAAAAGCTAACATGAAGCTGTAAATTGGATTCTTTATAATGTGATGCATGATTACTGGGCGACAAAAGAGCGACCCACTAGCGATTTGAAAATTATTATGCTGATTAGAGTGGATTAAAAGAGGCAGTTGATTGAAGCAATCAGAAGCTTGTTTTGGATGGATTCGAATGGAGGGGAGGATAAGAATCATAGGAATTGCCGAATAGGAAGGAGACAAAGATAGGGATTTCGTGTTGGAAGAAGAGACACGTGATCGTTGTAACACACAAATCTGCCATAGGTTAAGCATTCAGGATTCGAATCTAATAGGTATATCCGTACCATTAACGATAAATGTTTTGGCTACTATAAATGTTTTGGCTGCCAAGAATTTGTGTTCATGTACGGTTTTTAGGTGAAACAGTAAATCTAACTGTTTATAATGGTTTTTGAATAACGAAGCCAAAACCAAACTGTTATAAATAAAAAAAAGACTAAATTGAACCGTTGTCGATGGTTTGGTTATGCATTGGTTTTATGCTTTGATCTTCTAGGCTTGGGCTTTTTGAGGTTGTTAAAAAGCCGACTCAAACATCAACTCTACACGCACACAGTTTTAGTGAAAACTGTATATCAGACTTTTCACTACGGTTTCAAAGTTTGAAACCGATCGACCGAGAAAAAACCAATCATGAAACCGAACTGATAAGCGGTACAAAAGAAAAAAACATTTTCTATACATATTACACGTAAGCATAGCTTAGGTAAATACCAAGTGTCGAACCATGAGAACTAATGTTATATAACCAGACTGAACAACTAAACGGTCGTCTTAGCTGTTTTCTTGGTCAGAACCATTGGATTGGATTTATGAATTGATAACACTACAATTAATATAAAGATTTAAAACATAAATCCAAATTACTTGGGATAAATTAGTTATTCAATTTATTATTTAGTCCAAAAAAGTTGTCCTTTTTAAGAAATCATATACAGATTTAAATGGTCCATTTACCCACCCATCTTAAAATTTAACTAGCTCCATTTCCCTTCTTTTTTCTATCATATCCCTTGTTCTTTTTAGCATCTTCGTCTCTGGCTAAGGACGCAACTTAGTCAAATGAAATACTAAAATATAGGACACACCACAAGAATAACGTGAGTTAGCAACGACAAAAATCATCGCTATAGAGTTCTAAAATCACCGCTTTAGCTTAAAACGACACCTTGTCACAAATAGGTTGTCGCTATTGGATTACCCACAACCGCAAAAATTCCCCTTTTCCAGCCCTATATATTGCGACAACATGTTGCTACACATTGAAAGTTTGAAAATTCAGAGGAACACTACCGACAAGGTGTCGTCGCTATATCCTCTTCTAATCATTCTAATGAATAATAAACAACTCAAAATAAAGTGCTAGAAAGATTGTATCCATACAAAGATTTAAAAAAAATCAAATAATCTAGTAGACAAACTGCTATACTCACTTTTAATCTTTTAAGATGATTAAGAAGGGATATATTACCAATTTACCATTCTATATGACTCAAGAAAGCAACAAACTTAATTAATCAATGACGTTTTTTTTATAAAGCAAGCAAAAATTAATTACTTTGCACCCTAAGCATGCATGTAGACAATTTAAACAAAGATTTTATTCCTTTCACTTAGACTCGATCAATGATAGCTCAAACTAGAGGTGACAATTTTTACCCATATCAAAGGAAATTGGTTGGTTTGAGTAAACAATTGCAGTATAATGAGTAACATCATAATATTGAATGAGTTGAGATGTGTAGCACTTAAACACAATGCGGGTTAAGATGGGTAATCAAAAACTATGTAATAGATTCAAACATTTTAAATTCTTAGTAACATATTTGATGAGAAAATCACTAAAAAAATAATGAACTATTTGTTTACTTATTAACACATCTTAAGTTAAATTAAATTGATGTTTTTTAAGAACAATCCATTTAGACCTAAACTGATTTAGCTTAAAACTCGTTCTGACCCGAACCCGTTCTGACCCGTTACCCAACCCGACCATTTTTCCAGGCAAAGCTCGAACGTTCGATATTCACCATATGGCACTTGTTATTGTATAGTTAATAATGTAAATGCTAGTTGTTACAATTATAGAAAGTTATTTATTTACTTTTTGAACAACAAATCAATCCTATCCTTAAATTACTCTAAATAATATACTCTTTATCTGAATTTAAAACGAGAACCTTCCATCTAAGAAGTAATTGATTCACCAGGTGAGTATATATTAAGTTAATTGATAAGGTAAATTTAATATGTTAAAGATGATAGTAACACATCTGTTTAAATTATTCTGGCAATTGGGGATTTAGATTTTAAAGTGTTGAATAAGTCAAGTATTTCATGAAACTTTTTTGATAAAAAGTTTTTTTTTGTTTCTAATCCACTTATTTATTTAAGTTAAGCAAGATCAGATCATAGATTTAATTAGAACACACTATAAAAGCATAACTTCAATTGAAATATGGTTGGTATTATATGTTTTAAATTTATAACGGTTTAATTTTCGTTATACTTAATAATAATAAAAAAAAAAACGCTAGAAGGAGGGCTTGAACCTCCGACCTTGTGGTTAACAGCCACACGCTCTAACCAACTGAGCTATTCCAGCTTATGTTATTATTTATTTATTTGTTAAATATAAACACTAGTAATCAACAGGAAATTATTTAAGGCTACTGTTTGTTACTGTAGCACTAATTTTTTTTAAACCGTTAAAAGACATGATTTCAATCGTTCCTTCAGATTTGACGCTCTGAGACGTACATCCGTGCCAACCCCAGGAGGAACCCCACAACTGTATAAATCCCTGACCTTGGCTCGGCAAATATGATTCGGCACATATTTGAACCCAAGACCTTCTATAGAGAAGTCAAAGGGTATTAAATGAACACATATTCTTATTAATTTCTATTTTTCAAACAAAATTTATATTTAAAAATAGATAAACTTGAATTTACATTAATTCATGTACAAAATTAAAACTTTTTAAAATTTTGATGCCTTGTCACGTACTTTTATTTTCTCGTATAAATCTTTGTTAAATAATTATATTAAGCAATAATAGTTAATCTTTTCTTTTGTTCGTAAGTGGTGATGGCATTGTGTGCCATTTCGTATTTTTTTGATGGCATTGGGAGTTCCTTGATTTTCACTACGATCAGGATTCAAGTTTTATGACTCAAATTTTATACATATATATGTATATGTATATTATCATACGATGCAAGTTCTTCATGTGTATATGTGTGTGTTGAGATCATACGTACAAACCGTGAGAAACAATCTTTTACACAAATGTTTAGAATATAGTTGCTTAAATCATATTACAAAGCAATTTGTCTTCTCTCTAAACTCTGAACAGAGCGGTAGCTAAGTTAGGGGTAGGGTGGTCTTGTCATTATTTCTTGTACTTCTGTTTGTAAATGTTACTCATTGATTAGCATCATTAATTATTTTATTATCTTTTAAATGGTACTCTTATTTATATTTTTTTTGAACGGCGAAGGTACTCTTATTTATATTCTTCATATCTCAATCACCCATATAAGTTTCTTCTATTGCTTATGCAAAAATTTTAGTTTTTGTTAGTTAAAAAAATATATATGATGTTTATTAATAATTGTTAATTTTGTCTTCTGACATTTAATTATAAATTTTCTATATTATTAAACTAAATTAGCTAATATAAAAACTAATTCGACGGGTAAACCAACAAAATATCCAATTTGTTGTTAGGTCTGATTATGAAAACTTGATCAAAACCAGTAGAAATCTTACTAGATTGAATGGGGACATCGAATTATATATTTCTAATAAGTGAGTTCAATATTATTTTTTTTGCTAAATTAAATGGGTTCAATGATTTAGTTGTTTTAGCTTTAATATATAAAAGTTGGTCAATCAAAAATTTTTTTTTTATTTTTATTAGTCATATTTTTTCATACATGTCGTAGGATCAAAAAAAAAAAAAAACAGATGTCTATTGTGGACATGTCATTTAATCGACTATCAGTCTTTTAAAAATTAATTATAGAATGGATAATAATAAAATCTTATATTCTTGTATGACGTATTGATGTCTAACTCAATAATAATAAAACTCAGAATGAGAAACTCCTGTCTACTCCTGTGTGAGGCCCATCACCAATATCCAGCCCAAATCAACAATCTCAAATCACCAGGTCAAGGGCTCAAGGCTCAAGCCACTATTTCCATACCCAGACCGTGGGCCTTTCATCCAAATACTCAAAAATCAAAAGCAGGGCTGCAGAGGTAGTGATGGGCAAACCGGGTTCAATTTTGGACCGGGTCCGGCGAAACTGGTTTTGAGGTGAACCCGAACCGGTTTGGAACCGGTTTCACATTTGTAGATCTAAAACTGGTAGAACCGGGTAGGGTCTGGTCGGGTCCAGAACCGGGTACACCTACCGGGTTCAAACCGGGTTTGGTTTATTTATTTTTTTTATAAATGTGAATACATAAATAAAAAGAAAATAATATTAAAAACATACATTATTATTTCTAATAATTTACAATAAATTACATACATAACTTTAAAATAAAAATAACTTTTAATACATTTATTTATATTTCAATTATTTAAAAAAAAGACATACATATATAATAAAAAAAATACTTGATTTAAGAACATGTATAAAAAAATAATGATATTAAAAAAATTCATTATTATTTCTAGTAATTTTACAATAAATTACATACATAACATAAAAATAAAAATTGTATTTAACATTTATTTCTCTTTTAATTATTTAAAAAAAACATACATAACTTAAAAAGATAAATACAAATACAATAACTTGAGAACATGCGTTTTATTCCGTGCTTGTTCCCGCTTGCGTTTGCGTACGTTTACGAGCATGAGCTTCTTGTGCAAGTTCTTCATCGGATATGTCGGGAGATAATCCTTCATCCACCTCCTCTTCGTGTACCCTTGTTTCAAGTTCGATTTCATCTTCGAGGTTTGTTATGTTTTGAATTCGATCGATCGCGTCCAAGTGATCCTTTAAGCAAATACACATCTCTACTGATTCCGGAGTAAGTCTTGTTCTTCGTAAAGATAATACCCTGCCACTAAGAGAAAACGCAGATTCCGAAGCTACCGTAGAAGCTTAGACGGTTAGTAAATCACGTGCCATAGTGGATAGAATCGGATAATCGGATTCTTTTCCTTTCCACCATGACAAAAGTTCTAAATTGTGATAATCCTCGGATTGAAAAGTGGAAACAAAATCTGTTCCACTATACCTTCCGAGCTCACTTGAAGGGGTGTTACCCCTTTGTCGTTTTGCCGTTTCATTACGAACGGTATTAAATAAACTAAGAAGCGGATCACGAGGTCTACTACTCGAGCTTGATGCGCTCGTGCTCGTACGTATGTTTATATTAGGACCATATTTATTTAAATAAAATTCATACATACTTTGTAAACTTTTTTGAAAACTTTTTTTTGCATCATTTGAAAAATTTGGATCTTCTTCATGAATATCCAAATTATCATTTATTTCGTCTATCAAACATTCAACCCCCGTAACATTCAAAATTTGGTTTAAAGCAGCGGCACAAGTAAACACGGGTGGTAAATCTTTAAAATATTTCTTTAATTTGACTTTCATTGGACTTATCATTTATTCAAACATTTGGTTTTTCATTTCAAATTTTTTTTAAATTTGACGTCATCAAATACAATTCTGGTAACACCAATGGACTAGTAGGATAATAAACCCCTGATAATTTTGTAGTGGCGGTTTTAAAAGCTTCAAGAAAATCAGTTAAATCTTGAATATTTTCCCAAGCCAAGTCCGAAAATTGTTCGGCGTAACCACCTTCACAAAGACTCGTATGAAATGTTTGTAAAGTTGCTCTTTGTTTTAAAGCACTTTCAAACATTTTAAAAGTGGAGTTCCACCGAGTAGGTATATCCCAATTAGGACTATAACAAGGTCTGTTCGTATCTTTACAAAATTTTTTGTAATCGGTAAATGTTTTTCTACTTTTTTTAAAAACATCATGTATCATATTTCTAAAACCATATTTGAAAGTTTCAAGATTTGGTGAAGAAAGACCGTCTTGCACAGCTAAGTTAATAATATGTGCTACACATCGACTGTGGAAAAATATACCGTTGCAAAATGGTGTGTATTTTAATTTTAATTTTTCCACTGCAGCAGTGTTGTTTGAAGCATTATCAAATGCTATTGAAAATAGTTTCTTTTCCAAATTAAATTGTGTTATTACGAAATCTAATAGTTGAAACAAATATTCAGCCGTATGTGGATACGGGAAAAGTTCAAACGCAATCGTACGTTTCATCATTTGCCACGAACCGGGATCCACCCAATGGGCGATGACGCAAATATACGATTCCGGTAAACCATTTGGTGCAGACCAAACGTCTGTAGTTAAGTTTACACCAGTGTTTAGTTTTTCAAAAAATAAGATCAAATCTTTTTTTGCGTTGTTCCACATTTTTAAACAATGACGCCTTAGCGTCCTTCGACTTACATGATTATAACGAGGCTGAAGCGTATCTCGAATCATGTTTGTTAAATGAGGGTTGTCGAAATGTCCAAACGGCAACGCCTCTTGAATCACGAACTTCGCCATTCTATCACGAACCTCGTCTACGTTGTAGTGAAAAATTCCACCATAATTACTGATTTGTGTTTGTTGACTTTCTGGATCATTCTTCAACGCCTTGCAAAATGGTTTGGTATTATGTTTCTTCAAACTCGTGTTTGATTCTTTTGCAAGAAGTATACCACAATACTTGCAACGAGCCTTTTGAGACCCATCACTCATCTCAACTAAATCCCAGTTACACCATATTTCCATGTTCCTACTATGCGTAAGAACACAGACAACTGAAACTTCGGCGTTAGAACCTTGACTGACAGAAGATGTAGATTGAGCCATTGCGTTAACAAGTGGTTTAAAATACGCGTGTAATAAAAATGTATCGCGAAACAAAGAGAGTAAAGCAGTCGGGTATACGAAACGAGAGCGTTTTTGGCTTAGAATGTTCGTTTTCAAGTGTGGAATCAAACTAAACAAGCCACAACAATTTATACTAAGTTTTGGACCAAAAAACATCAAAAAAAACGGCTAAAAATTGGTCCAAACGGCTAGAACTCGACTTTTTGGTTCAAACTGTCAAAACCGGGTTGAAACCGGGTTGGATCTACCGGGTTGGAACCGGTTCGGGTTGAACCCGATTTGGAACCGGTGGCGAAATTCAAAATACAAACCGGTTAGGAACCGGGTCCGGTTCCGGGTTGAACCCCGGGTTCGGGTTTGAAACCGGTTTCAATGCCCACCTCTATGCAGAGGTGGACAAACTTTTTTTTTAACCGGTTCCGGTCAACGAATTCAACAACCGGTTCCGGTTTTCTACCGGTTTCAATCAGTTTTTGGCCGGTTTCGGTTCGGGTTTTGCCGAGTAAAGGTGGAATCGGTTCCACTTTTTCCGGTTCCGGTTCCGATTTCTTTGAGAATCCGGTACCATCCGTACCCACTGGTTCGGATACGGCCGGTTTCGGTTCCGGGTTTTTGCCCACCTCTGTTCAGAAGATCAAATACAAAATAATGAGTAACAATTTAATCATCAACGGAAATATAGCTTAAACTAATAAATGGACAATCAAGGGAAACATTACCTTTCAACAATAATTGCAATAAAATGATGTCCTTACATACTTAAACTAATCATGACGTCCTTCAAATAAAACTTGTAGATCAAATCTTAATAATCAAAATATAAATTATTATTCATTAGTCCAATAGTAGAAACAAAAAATGAAACATTAGAATTCAAATAATAAATAAATAAAATAAAACTATTTTTTGGTGACTTGTCGTGGTTAGGCCTGTAAACGAACACAAACACAAACACAGTCATGTTTGTGTTCGTTCATTAAAATTTAACCGAACATGAACACATTAACGAACATGAATTTTGTGTTTGTGTTCGTTTATTAAGAAAATGAACATGTTCATATTCGTTTGTGTTCGTTCGTTAAAAAATTAAACGAAATGTTCATCAACATAATTTAACACAAACGAACCAAAATAGACGAACTAACATAATTGAACATACATGAAAATTATTGAACACTATTGAACAAACATAAACGAAGACAATTGAACAAAGCATAAACGAACAAAAACGACAAATCTCTTAAATGTAAATACATATCATCCATCAATTAGATAGTTAATCGAACATAAAATAACATTAGATAGTTAACGAAAATTTACAAACACAAATAAACGAACATAACCGAACAGCTCGTAAACATAAATATACAAACACTATGTGTGTTCATGTTCGTTTATTTATTAAATAAACAAACATTAACGAACTTTTCACCGAACAATTCACGATTTGTTCAGTTCGTTTACAGGCCTAGTTGTCACTATAGGGAGTTTATCAGGCAACAAATTTTCCCTCCTACGTTGCCAAAGGCAACATGACAATATTTAGTTGCTACACATCAAATATATCTATATATAGACACACACAAATGTGAACATCTATAGCGATGCCAATTTATTTCTATATGTTAACTTACAACAATTGTTCTTGCTATCGCTATAGGATTCATCTTAATAAACAACTTTTGTTGTAGTGTTAATATATAATAACGAACTTATATTGGTTTCATCTTAATAAAATCTGGTAGTTTTGAATGAGGGTGGTGCTGTCGGAGAATCGGAGTGTTTGTAAATTTTGAATGAGGCCTCCTCCTTTGGGCTTCATTTTAAAATTTAATCTCTTGGACCAAACTTTTTTCTTCTAAGTTGTAATTAGAGGAGCTAAAACAAACCGGTTCGGGTCGAAAAACCGGTTTATAAACCAGTCCTGTCAAGAGCAAAAACCGGTTTCACCCAAATCGGTTTGGAAACCGGCCCGATCTAGCGGTTTGGAGTAGGTTTGGGTTTTCGACCGTTGTAACCAGTTTGGAACCGAACCGAACCGGTTTAGGAACCGGTTCCCCAAACCTGTTTACAAACCGGTTTCAACGGCTAGTTTGGATATTACCATTTTTTTGACCGTTTGAATCCATTTTGGACCCTTTTTTTGGTGTTTTTTGCCATCTTAGACCCCATAAGTTTAGTATAAATAAGTAGGGGTTGTTTAGGATCAATCACACAACTCTCAAACGCAAAAAACGCTCTCAAAACGCAAAAGACGCTCTCCAAACTCTCAAAATGCAAACCCGCTCACAAATGGCTTCATCAAGTGCTAACTCTTCGGTTGGTTGAGGTGCTTCAACAAACCTTGAGTTGTTGAAGTTATTCCTACGAAGAGGAATCCCGAAATATGGAAAAATTATGATTTGTGTAGGATGTCGAGCGGTCCGAATAAAGCTCGTTGCAAGCTTTGTGGTAGTTTTTTCAAACACGACGCGAATAGTACTTTGAAAAACCATCACGAGTTCAAATATTGCAAAGCTTTGAAGAACGAAGCGGCACGAGGTCAACCGAAGATGTCGAACGAAGGGAATATTTTCGCTTATAGTGTGGATGCGGTTCGGGAGCAAATGGCGCAATTCGTGATTCAACAAAGTTTACCATTTAACCACTTCGACAACCCTCGTCTAACTCGACTTATTCAACAAACTCTTCAACCTCGTTACACACACGTAAGTCGTTCTACCATTAGAAGAGATTGTCTAAAAATGTGGAAAAAAGCTAAAAATGAACTTATTTTGGGTTTTAAAAACTTACAAACCGGCGTTAGTTTAACTTGTGATGTTTGATCCGCTCCACATGGTTCACCCGACTCGTACATTTGTGTTACCACTCATTGGGTACAACCCGATACGTGGCAATTAATGCTTAAAAAATAAATGGGTTAAATAATTAAGGTAAATTGAATTTAAATGATCCAAACTTTTATCAGTTGGCAGCTACCGAACCCAACTATGAAAATCCACAATAACAGTTACTTCTTTCGACCTATTTACCTCTGGTGGATCTCTGTTAAAAAAAACTTAACGCCATAAACTTTTTTTTTTTTCGAATTTCAAAAGGATCTTTTTGGGCTTTTAATCAGAATGAGAATACAAGTCGAATGATGTATAACTTACCTCGAAACGTTGCTTCAAATAATGAAACGATTCTTCAATCGGGTGTTTAAACTTTCAATTGATCAAGGAAATAATCAATCAGGAAATTTGGAGCAACATTTCGAGTTAATTTATACATCATTCGACTCGTATTCTCATTCTGATTAAAAGCCCAAAAAGATCCTTTTGAAATTTGAAAAAAAAAAGTTTACGACGTTAAGTTTTTTTTTAACGGATATCCACCAGAGGTAAATAATATAAAAGTAGAGACATATATTAGGGATTTCCATAGTTGAAACCGACGAAGACCAACTTCTAAAACTTTAGATTATTAAAATCTAATTTGCCAATAATTAAAAAGTTTTTTGTTGTTGGATCTCTATCTAATCTATATAGTTTGGGTTAAATAGTATATGTTTTTATATACTATATATATAGGATACACATTTTATAATAACCCACCATAAATGCGTTAACCGTTTAACCCTATATTTGCCATTGATTTAATATAAAACAATCAAGATTTAGATCCAATGATTTACATTGCTAAAGGGTAAGATGGTAAAATTCTTTATTTCAAAATATGATTTAATGTGGTGGTGACAAGTGTCACCCACCTTCTCTCACATCTATATTTTAATTTTAAAAATAAGTTTACCCCCTAATTTTTTAAACCTTGATAACTTTTTTATAAATTATCATTTTTTATAAAAATTATACCATTAAATTTATCTTATTTTTCTCTTTAATTCAAGTACAGTCTCGTTATTTTTTTAATATTTCGTAAGAACATCAATGTAAGTATCGTCATTTTTTTCAGCGTAACGTAATTACATCAGTGTAAGTATCGTCATTTTTTTTTAATATTTCGTAATAACATCAATGTAAGTATCGTCATTTTTTTTAGCGTAACGTAATTACATCAATGTAAGTCTCGTCATTTTTTTCAACATTTTGTAATTACATCAATGTAAGTTTCGTCATTTCTTTTCAACATTAGGTAACTACATCAATGCTTTCTCAACGTTTGTTTTGCATTAGGTAAGTACATCAATATAAGTCTCATCATTTTCTTCAGTCTTTCAACTTTCGTAATTACGTCAACGTAACAAACGTAGTGTAACAGCATCCATAATTACATCAATGTAACAAACACTGATTAAATAGAAATATTACATTACGTTTGTTACGTTGAAGTAATTACGAAAGTTGAAAGGCTGAAAAAATAACGATACTTGCATTGATATAATTACAAAATGATAAAAAACGTTGAAACTTACATTGATGTAATTAGATAATGTTGAAAAAAATGGCGAAACTTACATTGATGTAATTACGAAATGTTGAAAAATATGACGAAACTTACATTGATGTAATTACGTTACGCGGAAAAAAATGACGAGACTTATATTGATGTAATTATGAAATAGTGAAAAAAAAGACAAGACTATACTTGAATTAAAGAGAAAAATATGACAAATTTATTGTTATAATTTTTATAAAAAAATAATTTATAAAAAAGTTATCAAGTTTTAAAAAATTAGGGGTAAATTTTTATTTTAAATTAAAATATGGATGTGAGAAAATGTAGGTGACACTTGTCACCACTAAGTTAAATATGACTTTTTTTGTATCTAATCAGTTGACTATAATACTTTTTTTTATTAATAAGACAAATTTGACACATGACATCATCTTACTCCATCTCATTTTTGATCAACCGTTAATATTGAGTTAAATGGTTAACACAATAACATTGGGTTAACAATGGATTTGTACCCTACACACACACACACATATATAGTAGGAAAGTGTTCAAATAATAACCCGCTCTTAAAGCAATAACGCAGATAACTTTGCCAAGATGAAGCCAAATCTTGGATTTCTTTTTTGAACATCATTGTAACACATTTAAAACACAATGTTCTTTTATGAGTTTGTGAAAATTCATCACCGTTTAAAAGATATCATCGTTGTAAGTTTTTGATTTAAAGCACTGTAACTGTTTTAGCCCCAAAACTTACAACAATGTAAACTCTTAAACGGTGATGAGTTTTCGCAAACTCATAAAAGAACATAGTGTTTTAAATGTGTTACAATTATGTTAAAAAAAGAATCGAAGATTTGGCTTTATCTTGGCAAAGTTATCTGAGTTATTGCTTTAAGAGTGTGTTATTATTTGATCCCAATCCTATATATACATATTAAACATAATTATTTCTAAAAAAAAAGTAAAGAAAAAAAACTTATCTTTTTCTTATATATTAGTGCACAAAAAACATTCACCTATTTTCCCCGAGCTCAATCTAATTTTTTAACAATGTTGTATATGAAAGCTCAAAAACCTTTAAAAATATAAGACAATTAATATTTTTGATGCCATAATTCATATGTCCTTGATTGGGCTGATTGACCCATCAAACTAGTCTAGAAACTAGCATTGCTCCGGATTAGGGACGACTCAATATAGACGTGCGTAAATCGGGTTTTTTTCTGGAACCGGTTAAGGTTCCGGAACTGGTTCCGGTTCCAATCGGTTCCAGTTCCGGTCAACAAAGTCAATGCCGGCCAGTTCCGGTTCGGGTTTTGGCCGGGTGCAGGTGGAACCAGTTCCGGTTTTAATTTGTCTAAAAACCGTACCCGTTTGTACCCATCGGTTCGGGTATGACTGGCTCCGGTTCGGGTTGCCGGTTTCGGGTTCGGTTTTTTTCCCACCTCTAACTCAATATATAAAGGGGTCCTAGACTAACTTCAAAATTAGGCCCTTTGATAAATATATTCACTATAACATTTTAAAGTGATTATAGTGATCACAAACTTATTTTTTATGCATGCTTTCCCAAAGATTAAAATAAAAAAAAATAAATAACAACTCTAAATTCTTTGATTTAAAAACTCCAAACAATGAAAGAAATATTAGCATTTGACACACATCTTCTTTCAGAAAAGCACGACACACCAAGGCAATGTAAATATGTAATTCAACTGAACTGTGAATTAGCTTAAAGCGCACCAATTCATATATGCAAGAAAGTGTATTTAAAAAAAAATACTAAGATAATTTAATACCTACATAAAAAAAAAAATTTGGTACAATCTCCGTCCAACCTAAATGATTTATACACAATCGTTTGTGTTTATAACTTGTATGTATGTATGTATGTATGTATGTATGTATGTATGTATGTATGTATGTATGTATGTATGTATGTATGTATGTATGTATGTATGTATGTATGTATGTATGTATGTATGTATGTATGTATGTATGTATGTTATGTATGTATGTATGATGGTTCATTGAAACAAGGAAAATGAAGCGTTGCAATTGTTGGATATAACTAATGAATTTGTATGTTCATTTTTGGTTGATTGTTTTTTTGAATGAAGTTGTATCTACCATCTCAAACTTCGTATAATTTCTACCAATTCTAAACATTATATTGGGTGTGTAGACATTCCCGACGGTACACAGATTGTTTCGGTTGTTGTGCCATAGAATTGAAGACAGACACGTTCGTGTTAAGAAGATGCGTGACACCTGTTTTAAGTGAAGCATATTGAATATGTGCATCAACCAAAGTCATTAATACGTTTATTCTATATTGCGGTGGAGATTAAGTGAAAAACACAATAGATTGAATACTAGAGTCGATCAAGAAGACTATAAAAAGTATTTTCGAAGAATTTGTTGTAGTTATCGGTTTGAATTATCTATAATATTTTATATAATT
This sequence comes from Mikania micrantha, assembly GCA_009363875.1. NCBI lineage: Eukaryota > Viridiplantae > Streptophyta > Magnoliopsida > Asterales > Asteraceae > Mikania > Mikania micrantha. The sequence continues at coordinate 71,680,655 of CM018698.1, forward strand.
TTGATTTTAATTTTATACTGTCCTTAGTTTAGTATACATGGCTTTGCACTAATTTGTTCCCAAATATAAAGAGAGTATCTTTAATATGTTTTATTCTTATTTTAATAAAACATGACTCGCCTTCTACGTTAATTATTTCCACCAGACAAGACAAAATAACATAGAATATAATTTTTTTTTATTTATTTTGTAATTGCATATCGTATTGTATACATTTACGCAGCATGATGATAGAAGACAAAACTCAAAAAAGACTTATGATTCCTATTTTTATTACATAATTTTTAAATTTGTCTTTATTTAATTTTTAATTGTGTATCGGACTCTTTTGCCTAGCAGGAGTATAATCGACAACGTATATGTCATTCGGGTAGGGTCCGTTGGCTTCATGTTGGAAACTTTCCGGCAACAAATTAAACATGAAATTGTCTTTGTACGCTATTGGTCCGTTAGCAGATTTGATTTCTGATTTCGGGTCGTTTTTGTCTTCTTCATTATTCGGGTCCTGGGCATATATGAACAAAATAAATTAACATAATTATAAATATATTATATGTCCTTAGATTTTAAAGCCAATTTAATTTACTCCTGAATATCAAAAAAAAATTTGCTGATAGTCTTTTGGCCTAATTTCACCTCGTGTTTATCTTTGACAAGCTAGGTGATACATATTCGAGTTTCATAAAACGAGTCTAGGTGGATTTTAGGAGTATACGTGTTCGATGTTAAAAATAATAATGATAATAGTAATCGATTGTACTTACAATCAGTGACGGATTTAGAAATTTTCGTCAGTGGGGGCATAAAACAAATAGAATAAAACAACAAGGCTAAATCAATTAACGCATGTCAGTTAAAAAGAGTCAAAATAGGTTAGGTAAAACACGAAAAATGAGCTTGTTAATATGGATGACAAATTGAAGTAAAAAATAAGTTACATACACTATAATCATATTCGCGAAATTTAAACCGCTAGTTTGTTTAATTCATAAATTCAAAATGAAATATTCATCTGTCTAAAATTCAATGTGAAATAACGTGTGGTTCAAGTGATTTCAAGACCTAGATTAACAACAATATGAAAAATAACCATAAATTTTAGTTTGATTAGGGGCATGTTAATAAAACACAAGGGGGCCAAATGTTTTTTAGTTTAATGTATTAAGAATTTTTTTGTTTTGATTGGGGGTCTTGCCACCCCCTCCACTCTACTTGAATCCGCCCCTGTTTATAATTAACAAAAAATAAAGAAAAAAAAAACCTACCTTAGAATAAGTGGTGGTAGCGGTGAAAGATGCAATTTTTGTCATAAGTTTTCGGTTTGTGCCTGCAAATAAGTTATAAAATATGCAAAACGTGAGATATACAAGTGATGACAAGTAATTGAAACACGGTTATATATGCATGCCGTTAATTGGGTCATCGGTTAACCGGGGATGAAAGTGTTAAAAATGTTAAGATAAGTATGTTCATGATAAGCCAAGACTGGCTCATGCTCGGTTTAATTTGTAAATGAGTTGAGTTGTTTGAGTTTATAAATGATTCGAGCCAAACCAACTCATAAGTTGATTTTAATTTTTTTTGTGTTTTCAATTAAGCTACTGCGCCCAGATGTTACGTATTTTTACGTGAGTTACGAAATAATTTTTTTTAAATTCACTTGGCGAATTTTTTCATTTTTATAAAAATTTACCAAATAATGCTACAAACCTATAAAAAAAATTCAGGAAAAAAAAACGTTTTTTACATGATTTTTACGCGATTTTCATAGTTTTCACATTAAGAAGGGTTTTCAAATTATCTTTCTCATATATATATATTAGTGAGATACCCGCGCGATGCGGCGAAAAACAAAACAATTAGGCTACTGATTTTGACTCGTAAAAAGCTTAAACCACTTAATTTTTGTCAAATCAATTATTTTAACTAAAAAGTATTATGATAAAATTAATAATTTAAAATGCCAAATATGATATGACAAAAGTGTGAAGAAATGATTTATTTGATTTGAGAGGAACTATTATATGACATTTTATATTTTAAATGTATCAATGTGGGACAAATTACTAAAAAGTGAAAGAAAACATTTACTTGCTCTTAAAGGGTTGTTTGTTGTACTTTGCGTTCTAAGAGTTGTAATACTCTTAATTTTAAGAGTTTTTTGGTAAAATACAATTGTGTCATTCCTATATGTATTATAAAGTTGTATAGATAATATTGGAACTCACGTTAAATTAAAAAAATGGGTTTAATTAAATTTTCACACACACATATATACACATATACAATACATACCTTGAGCTTCATAAGTATACAAGCTTGACAGAAGAAACACAATAAAGATGAGATAAAGCTTCATTCTTTGTAAGGCAAATTAAAGGTAATCAACAGGCTGCAAAATGCAATTTAACCTAAATAGATTTTCAATAACCAAAATACGTAACAATTTTATGGGATAACTGAATGTAACGCGACGAGACCCTCTGCCGTTCAGGAAAAAAAAAAAGTTTCTGAGGAAACTTGAAGCAATGAAGGAGCTAGATATATTAACTGAGATGGAATGGTTTGTAAGATGTGCATCATCCTGCCCAACTTATTTATACAAACAAGATTAGCTAGGGGACCCATGCATGCATCGTCATGTTGCAGGTACAGTAGCTATTGGATCCTATGGTGTACGTACGTTTTCTTTTATTTGCAAGTTTTGTCTTCCATTAATTAATTAATTAATCTCATTATTAAATGAGCAATTAATTAGGTAAGAGTTTCAAATGAAAATTAGTTAATTAAATGTGGATGTTGGTGACAAATTAGGGTCCATACAAAAAGGTGTGGTTTCCTTTCAATTCTATGAAACTTATGATTTTTTACAAAATGAATTATATATTCATCAGCGCTTCTTAGAAAGAAGGTTATCTATCCAAATCTAAACAAAAAAAACTATTTAAGAGTAGAATATGAATATGTTAGGATTACTGTTCAAAAATATATATATTGATCGATTAGTTAGAAGATAATAGTTTGCTAGGACAATATATGTGTTTATCACGATACACACACATATACATATATATTAACTAATAAAAATATAGGATTTAAAAAACAATTTTTGATATAAAATATACATGATTGAATTTATGTATATATACATATTTTAAATAACAAAACAATAATACCATTTTTTTAACTTTTTGTTTTTTTAACATTTCATTTTTGAGATTGTTCAAAATCTATTTTTTATTAAAAAAATTGATTTTTAATTTATTTAAAATTTAGTAATTAGCATTTAATTTAATTATTAAATAAAAAGAATATATGTGCATTTCATTGGAAAGAAAATTGTATATCATAGTAAGAATGTGACACATGTTAAAATGGTTTAAAAACTTGACAAATGGTATTTGAGTTACTTATTTATTATAAGCAGAAGAGAAAATGTTCTCCTAATTTTTTAACCGTTCATTGCTCCTACCCACAAGACACAAAACATTTGTAGTTTTTGGCAAGTATACGTGCTTTAAGAAGTGATTAATTATTTTATTTTATTTTCTTTCAGTTTTGTTAATGTTTTGACTTCTTAGATTAATTCATTCACGAGGTTTCCTATAGAAAACAAGATGGTTGTTAGCTAGGGTGTATATAAAACTAAAAACTGACCCAAAAACGGGAAAATTAAAACCGAAATAACCAAAATTAAATAGAAACTGACAAGTTTAGTGTAAGTTTTCTAAAAAACTGAAAATTTGGGCTGGTTTTATCTTTACCTAAAATAAAAACAGAAAAAAACCAAAAAAAATCAAATATTCGTGTAAGATTATAAAAGGCCGGTGTTTACCAAAACACATAAAGCCTTGACAAACTCCAACTTTTACAAGTCCAAACTAGCGTTGGAAGGATATCTAGGTTTATCCTTAGAAAACCTTCAGTGTTCAGATGATCAATTAACCTTCACAAGATTGGAAGCGTTTGAAGAATAACAATATCCTTCATAACCAAAAAAGAGAGAGAGTGAGGGTGTCTTTTTCAAATGTAGTCTGGAGAGTTATTCCTTATAAAACTAAAAACTGACCCAAAAACGGGAAAATTAAAACCGAAATAACCAAAATTAAATAGAAACTGACAAGTTTAGTGTAAGTTTTCTAAAAAACTGAAAATTTGGGCTGGTTTTATCTTTACCTAAAATAAAAACAGAAAAAAACCAAAAAAAATCAAATATTCGTGTAAGATTATAAAAGGCCGGTGTTTACCAAAACACATAAAGCCTTGACAAACTCCAACTTTTACAAGTCCAAACTAGCGTTGGAAGGATATCTAGGTTTATCCTTAGAAAACCTTCAGTGTTCAGATGATCAATTAACCTTCACAAGATTGGAAGCGTTTGAAGAATAACAATATCCTTCATAACCAAAAAAGAGAGAGAGTGAGGGTGTCTTTTTCAAATGTAGTCTGGAGAGTTATTCCTTATAAACTCCATAAAATTTTTCATTTGTGGAGTTTGAGAGCATATGAAGAGTAAGTAATGTAATCTTATTTACTATTGAATATTATTTGTTTTTACTTTTTAATCATTACGTTATATTTCATATTTTTGTCTCTTTTCTTCACCATCTTCATCTATTTTTAAAACTTTCTCTGTTCTTAATATGCTTAATCTTCATAAATCGTCTGCATGCTTTACCCTTACCCACATAATACGTATCCAAATCCAAGTTCGTCCCTCTAACGCTCCAACTCTCAAAGTGACGTCATGTGTGCCTATATATTTTTTTAAACTATGACATAAACACTCCAATAATAAGGTTTAAACCATGGAAACTTAATAAAGAAAAATTTACTAAAACATTATAGGCCACCAGGTGCGTACACAGGTTGGATTCGGTTTGTAATTTGTTGGCTTCAATGAGAACTCTGCTACAAGCAATAAGACCATCTGTAATACCCACCCTACTGAAATCTCACCCCACTGAAATTTTCTGCCACGTCATCACCCTACTGAAAATCTTAAAACCCCACAATGGTCACCTCACCGGAAAACATTCCATATTGTGAGAGATGAGATGGCGGTGTGAGAGAGGGGGAGAACGGGGAGCGGGGGCCGCCCAATTCACAAAATCAATCCCGCCGAGGGGGGGCGGTGTTCCCGCCGGGGGCCGCTACCCCACCGAACCCCACTCGTCCCGCGGTGAAACCATTACGGGTGGTCTAAGGGTTCGTGTCTAGGGCTCGAATATATATGGGTTCGTGAAACATGTTGACCGCTTGCAAATTGGTCATGTGACTGTTTAAAATGATTAAAGAAGTTTTATTTTTATTTTTATTTATTTTTACATTTTCTCACCTTATAAACTAACCCAACTCGATCATTCATTTTAAACATACAATCAAATATCTTTGCTACTCTAAAATTTTTTCTATCTTTGCTACTCTAAAAAATTTTCAAGTCGATCAACATAAAATAAAATTTCATGAATTATCAAGTAGCTCTGATTCAGTGATTGAATTTTTTGCGAAAGTGGTTGTCGTGGCTATTGCACATGAAGATACAACACACCCAAACAAAAAATAGATATCATGTAATCAAGAATTGACTCATCAATATCTAATGAATGACTTCTTTAACTCTTTTAGTTTGTGATATTTCTAAAGTTAAAATATTTTGACTAATATAATTTTAATATTTTAAAAAAAAAGTAAAAAGTTTGAGTTGATTATGAAGTTTTTTTTCTTCCTTTTTTTTGGGTGTAATGTATATTTTTCATTTACTTAATTCAAATGTGCACCCAATGGAGATGGTTAGTACGTGATGTAGAACTATTTGTGACTTGTTGATTCGCCTCAACTTTATAAAACTTTTTAAGCATATACCATCACGTTGTAACACATGAATTTAATAATACCAATTTATCGTAAAGCAGAAGTAACTTTGCTCGTTTATCCTTTGATTGTAATACATTAAGGTTAGGCAACTAATTGCCTAATTGGTAATGTCAACCTTACAATTCCAAGACATAATTATTTTCTTGTCGGAAAATCGTACATTTCGAATTCTCCTATCAGAAAAAAGTCTTCTTTTATTCTTAAAATTTCTTAATTAATAAATGAGATCATAAAGAAGGGGCCCTAAGAATTTTTTTGGGGGTAAAGGAGCTTAATTATTTTTCCATTCACGTAAGTGCATAATATGAATTAGTGACTCGTTGGATTATAAGGTGGAGCACGTCTTAATATGTAAGATGTGACTCATTATGAAGACTTAATATAACGTGTATTGTTTTATGACACATAAATTGTTGAAGAACTCAAAGATTAATACAAGTATTTTTATTAGATCGTGTAATGAATCACTTTCTGAAACCAATATTTCTGCTCATCCAAGTTTAAGATAATTGATCGGGATAATCCATTCGAATTTTGTGAGATTAAGATGTATCTGTGAATTTGCTTTAGTTTCACCAACCAACCGCAAGATAGTTAAAAGTGGTTAATTTTTTGCAGGACCGCCACCAGGAGTTCTGCCAATTGGACACCAGGAGCTCTGCCAATTGGACACCACTACCCCATATTCGATTTTTGGTTTCAAAATATTTTTTTTGATTCATTTTGTTCGATTAACAAATTAAACGAAAAACATATTAAAATATATTATTTTTATTAATAGGATATATGGTTAAATTCGGTTTATTCGGTTTTTAACCACTTTATTGGTTTTTAATAGGTTTAATAGGTTATATTTGGTTTGTTCATTTTTAACCGAAATCAAACCAAATTGAATTAGGGTTTTGGATAAGGAAAAATAAAATTGAAAACCGATTATGCCTAATTGAACCGAACTGGTAAAATATAGAATTTGTATCCTTTTTTTAACGTAGTTTCAGAGAGTTATTTTTTTATTGTTTTTATATTTATTTTAAATCTGATCAAAAATATTGTAATAATTGTTTATTTATTTTATCTCTTCGTGTTTTTGGCTCAAGCACGAGATCAGGCTCGTTTAGATTCGGCTCGTTCAACCTTTATATCAATCCGATCCCAATATTAATTAAGGTTTAAATCTAACATGACTTTACATAAAAAAAGTTATACAGATGTTAAGTATTATACAAAAGTGAATTTAAACATACACATAAAAAACAAAGTATTGTGTGTGTATGAAAATAATATTCGAAAGAAAAAAATAGATAGCCATGTACTTTTCTAAAAATTATCACCAGTGGCGGAGCTTGGATTTTTAAATTCAGGGGGGGCGAAACCTCTATTTTTAACTAAAAATCGCATTTCGGCCGAAAAATTAACACTACGGACGGAAAAACAGGGGGGGCGGTCGCCCCCCTTGTCTCTACAAAGGTGCGCCCATGATTATCACGCAAGAACATTCAAATCTTGATTGATAATTATCATACATCCTTCATACAATTCTTACACAAATCATCTTTTGCTTTCAGAACTCTCCCTTTGTATCTATATCTATCTACATATATGTGTGTATATGTATTTATACATTATACATACATACGTACATGCATACATACGTACGTAGAAAGAAAGAAATAAAATTCCAACAAAAACACTGTGTTAAGGTTGTTGAAGAAGTGGTTATTACTTCCTTTCTGATATTTGTGCCCTAAACTAGGATGAAAGCTCAAAAAGTCGAACATGATGTAACATTCAGAACCCTACTATAAATCTTTAAATTTTTGATGATTTTCCGATAGAAATTCCTTGTCGTGAATTCGAAGCTTAAAATTAAGGTGAATTATAAATGCTCATTTGCACTTGTCGAAAATTTTAACAAATTTATTTTTTCACAATTTTCAAGTAGTGGAAATTTTTTAGGTTCAAAAGTGTAATCATTTTCATGATCTACCAAAAAGTTGAAATATAAAACAACATAAAGCTAAGACATTTAGAGTGAGGTCCTGCTTTGAACACATATAAATGTTTGACATAAGTCATTCCATTAAATGGTTCTTTGGATCAGTGGCGGATTCAGAAATATTGGTCAGTGGGGGCAAAATGACGAGTTAATTAAAACGGTTTGGCATGTTAAAATTGGTCAAAACGGGTAACTAAATTCAGTTTTACGTATAATAATAGTTTTTTTTAATACACAATTTTACTAACGCATTAAAATTAACTCATACATAAATGTGTAACTCATACGTAAATGTGTAACTCATACGTACAATTCTTTTTCGTAAAACCAAATAAACTTCCTATAGCATAACTTGGTTTTATGTTCAAAATGTAGTAACCAGTTTTGTAAATAATTAGTGATCAATAGTCCCGTACATTTGGTGAACTCATGAAGCCATGCAGATCTCACATCATTGGCTCAAAGAGACAAAAAATTGTATAGTTTAAGGCTTCATTGTGGTTCTCAGCGTGTATTTCGGAATAAGACTAACTAGTAATGTTACCCGCGCGCTGCGGCGGGCTTTTATAATGAAACCCAAGTGTTTACGAAATGATAATAATACTTAAAGAAACATATGTGGCCGTGATGAGTCGGTTATGCAGACAAAAAAAAAGATAAAAAATATTATTATGTCTCGGTATACCAACTATAGCACGAAAAAAGTGAGAGGTCGTAATAGAAAGCCACCCTATGAGTTGTGTTGGATGGGATGCAAAAACTGTTTTTTAAAGAATCTACGTCAGGTGGTACAACATGTTAACAGTAATCGTTACACGTGTCACGTCGATAACATTAACGTAGTTAAGTACATAGGTGAAACATACAAAGCTTACCTGACATTACTCGTTTTCCGGAAAAATTTGCGTAAAGACGTAGGCTAACTCAAATTTATACTTACACACATATACAAATAAGGATGTTGCAAAATATATTTTGTAAAAGCGAATGTTATGAAATACAAATTTCATTTTTTACCCGTGCGTAAAATATGCACTCGTTTTCGAATAAACCGATACGTATATAAAGTATTATAAACTCAAAACGCATGTAAAAAATAACCTTGATAAACTATTATATTAAAAATTACCCCTTTTCAAGAAAAAAATACACTAAAACGTTGAGTAACTCGAATTTATACTAACACATATACAAATAAGCATTCTCTTTTAGCACAACTTATGCTAAAAAAAAGTAAAGTTTGTTGCCTAAAGGAATTGAACTCGGGCCAAGTATAAACATAGGTACAGGCTTGCCCCATGTGCTCTAGCTCACGTTTGTTAAGTATTTTTGAATTTTTTGAAAGTAACATATTTAAACCACACATATTATCAATAACACAAACTTTTGAATATGGATGCCAACCATCTCATCTAAGAAGATAATTCTACCAAAGGTGATCCAATTAAAGGAATAGCGTCAGGTACACCTGTTACAATTTTCACTGCCCAAGCCAAATCTGTATGAGTATATTTAATTAAGCAGCCACTAACCAACTTTGTCACAAAATTAACTCATTTGTTTAGATAGAACTAATTTTTCTTGGTTCTTGCCCTTGCACATCGGACAACACAACAAAATTGTATTTGTATAAAAGGACGTTTAAGGAATGCAAATTGAAGAGAAACGTAATTAGGTATTAAGTTAAGAAGGAAGTTTTGTTCTTCTACATCCCACATCGGACAAAACATCAAAAGTTTGTTTGTATAAAGAGAAGTATTAAGGAATGGAAGTTGTGAAGCTGCTTATTCAGCCATGAAACCAAGTTGCAGTGTTTTTATTGATTTTCTGAAATCAACAAAGCACAGGAAGCCAGCACGTATCCACGTCAGTCTCCCCACCGACATTTGGAAATAAGTATATAGGAATGCTTGGTAAAATTTTTGCTTTTAACATTAGGTGCCTACAAGAAAAATGTCAGGGGTCAAATTGTTTTTTCTTTAAAATTAACATTATTTTTTCCTTTACCAGCATATTCCCAGTGGGGGCCTTCCCACCCTCTAAGGAAGGCATAGATCCGCCCCTGCTTTGGATCCATCTTCTATATCTTCAACGGGCATCATATTTTAGAAGTCAACTCAAAACTAATGCTAGTGAATTTAAGAAAAAAATGGCATATATTTTCTTACTTTTTTATAATGGTGTTTGATTGGTGTACAATTGTGTAAATTTCATTAGAAGATATTGCTTGATATAACCAAAAATCAAGCAGTTTGATTTATATAATTTGTTAGGCGCTAAAATTTCTACCCGGAATATTTCAGGATCCGGAATATTTCAAGATCAAGGATATTTAGGGATATATAATTGACTAATCATTATCTCTGTTTTCCTAATTTGTATTGCGAGATTTCAGGCATTGACAGGTTGTTATACAACTCAGCCAAATATCACGGAAACGTACTTCAACTGATTTATTTTGAGACGCGGCATCCAAGAGAGATTTACGCCATTATTTTGAACAAGTCTCCCACGTTTGGAAAGTGCCAAGATATTCGCAACTACCTTGTGAACGTTGTTGACCGTTTGTTTGTAAATTCATTGTATATATACCGAGGCAATTGATCGATATATGACACGTGATACACACTGAATCACAGAGAAGCTCATTTACTTACTTAGCATCGATCAACTTGTGCTCTTTGGTTGTACTTTACTTGTTCGCATATTAACAAAACTAGGCAGAGTGACAATTGTCAACTCCCGAGGTTTTTATGCCGGCAATCCTAAGGGATTAAAGGTCTTTCCTCGTATAAATCTCGTGTGTCTAACTATTTTTCTGTTTCATATATTGAAATATCCCTAAGGATACTCAGGGATATTCTGATCACTGATTTGATATATTTGAGATATTTGAGATATTTGATTGTAAAACACAATACCCCACTTTTCTAATTCGGTTTTGCTAAAAGTTAAGTTTGTTAATTTTTACCCGAAACATAATTATTAATAACTTTAGCCAATGATATAATTAAGGAGGAATATTAAAAATTTATAATCGGTGTAAAGGTTTTTTTAATCTAACACGGCAATCCAACACAACGATTCTTATATGTTTAGAGCCATAGACTAAACCTAAACGTACCCAACTTCATATTAAAGTTCTATAACAAAGAGTGTGAATGATTTTAACATGCTAGCATTGGCTTGTTTGTGTAGTATTAATTGGGTTATAGGAATTTACTCTATTGACGCCAAAAAAATAAAATAAAAATTAAAATAAATAAAAAAAATTAGGGCACTAGAGAGTGGAAAATGGAGCTCTAAGAGCATAATAGCAAACAAGCATGCTTCAAAAATGATAATGTGACCTTCAATACTAAGATTCAAAACTCTAATCTCAGATATATATATATCATGTTTAAGTTTTAACGAGAAATACAAGATTGTTTCTAAGAGGGAATGAAAATCGACCAAAGCAAAGGCGAAGCTCTTTAAGGGCCGAGGGCGACCATCTCCCCTCTTTTTCGGTCCGTAATGTTAATATTTCGGCCGAAATGTTATTTTTAGTTAAAAATATAGTTTCGCTCCACTTGCTTTAAAAATTAACATGTATTATAAGTTATATAAATTTCCACCTCATCTCAATTTACTCAAGCTCCGTCACTTAGTCAAAGGGAGTTTTATTTATTTTTGTTATTTATTTATTTAATATTTTTTAAACAAAGAAATGACTTCAAGCATTTAGTTGAGGTCAATAGTATCATGCCTACTAAAAACCTATTGAAACATGTATTATGAATGAGTGAATTTCATATATAATTACACGCAAGCAAGACTAAAACAAATATTGCTTCTGTTGGGTTTTAAACATGCCTTATAAAATTATTTTGCAGCGGAATCTTGTTTTAACATGTTTAAATCTAAAACTTTAGAAACCAAAACCCACCAAGGATCCATATGTAGTTCTTGAAATTTAAATAAAATACAACCATAGGGTGTTTAGTATCAACAACCTTTGTAGAGAAGTGGTAGCTACAAAAATGAGGATGGTATGAACACAAGTGTCTTCACTCGAAGAGATGAACACACCAAGCAAGTTTGATCCAAAGGTGCTAGCCTCCAACCCCAATGTCAAGAAACATACACTCTCTAAAACACTTGATTTGTGGTGATTATATGTATGTAAATAGAAATCAAACAATTCACAAGAACAAAAGAAAACTAACATATAGTTTTATGAAGTTCTTATTTTGTTTTCTTTCAAAACTCTTCCTTTTGATTCTCACGTATCACACTCTTGAAAGCCTTGATAATCCCTTATTTCAAATGAAATTTTTAGAAAGGAATCAAACCTCTTTTGATATCTTAACTTTTGTAAAGCCATAAATGTCAAAGTCTTGGAACCATAAAATTTAAAGTCAACACTTTGAAAATATTGCATGTGCCATCGTTGGAAGACAAAATTAGTCAAATGGGATTATTTCATATTGTACATTGGATAATAGAATAATCTCATATAATCTATTAATTTTGTAAGTCTTCTAATATACAATATAAATCATATAGCAACTCATATTTACTACATTGATTCATTATGTATTATTATTTGACTTAATAATATTATATCCTTGACATTAATTGGGTTATACACATTAAACCGAGTTTGAATGTGCATTTGGAATATTTGCTCGGTGTGTGACCTTTTGGGATACCATATCAATAGTAACATTGTTACACGTTGTGTCTTAGGCATATCGGTCCAACAGCTTCATCTTACCTCATGCAAGAATTAGTTGTATCATGGAAGAATTAAAGATGTCAAAGTGAGGCAACATTAATTTGTTCGGTTTGTGATTAATTTTAAGGTAATTAAAGTTGAGACACTTGATATCGAAAAGAATGCAACATATGTTTGCAAACACTTATGACTTCATGAGTAGAGAGATGCACAAATAAAACAATTTAACTAAACCGGTATCGTTTCGTAACTTGTTAGAAACTCGTTTTTTGAACCAATTTTAGGTTTTTGGTAAAATTGATGGCTTAGGACCGGTTTGAGGTTTTAAGAGATAAAATTGGTTAACTTAAGTAAAAAATCGGTTATCTGATGGACAACTGGTTTCGATTTTAGAGCTTAAAAAACCAATTATTAACCGAACTGCTTATTTGTAAAACTGTTGACTAAACTTTGACCTGTTAATCTGTTCGATTATTTCAAAACAAGTTTTTGACCGGATAACCCTGCCTCTACTTATAAGATCTAAAGTTTTCAAAGTGTTTGAATATGCTAAACACTACTTGAATATGTTGGATATTGATTTTGACATAAAGTGGATGTTGTTAAAGCATACTTACAAAAGTTAGCGATAAAGTCGAGCAAATTTCTACCGAAGGTCAATGGAGTTGGACGGTTTTTTTTTTTGATACCTAAAAAGTTGTTTTTTTTTTGATACCTAAAAAGTTGTTTTTGTTTTGTTTTGTGTTTTTTTTTTCTTTTTAAAGTTGTTGGTGCTGACTTTTGTTGTTATTTATTTCTCGTTCACTAATTAAGTGGTGCATAGAAAGGGGCAAGGAGTGAGAGCCAGCCCGTAGTTTTTTTTTCCTTCAAATTTTTTACCTTATTATATTAGTACGCTAATATTACGTGTAATAAACAAATTAAATAAAAAATATTAAATAGTTACTAAAAGACTGTAACATGTTATATTTTTTTTTTGGATAAAATACGATTGGTATGAAGGAATGGAATGGACGGGGGAATGGAATGGACGGAGGAATGGAATGGACGAAGGAATGAAATGGATCATTACCATTCCATTGTCCTGTTTGGTTACCTATGGTAATGAAATGATTCATTACTTCATGTTGTTTGTTAGACATGAGAAGATGAAGAAATGGAATAAAATTTATAGGTTGATTCGTGGTTCTAATCATTGTTCGAATCATGGGTCGGGTCGTGGATCGGTTCATGTGTCATGGGTCGAGACATGGTTCGGACCGCCAGTCGGTTCATTGGTCCGTTTTTGTTTTGCCCATGGTTTGATCATGGGTCGTGCCACGGGGCAATTCATGGATCGGGTCATGGTTTAGGTCATGCGACGAATCATAGTTCATATCATGGTTTGGGTCATGGGTCGGGGCACGGTTTGGTTCATGGGTCGGGCCATTGTTTGAGTCATGGGTCGGGTAATTGTTTGAGTCATGGATCAAATCAAGGTTCGGTCATCTTTCGAGTTATGGTTTGGGTCATGGGTTTTGTTATGGGTCGGGTCATAGTTCGAATCATAGTTCACATTATGGTTTAGGTCATGGGTCGAGTTATGGTTCGAATCAAGGTTCGCGTCATGGTTCGGGTCATGGGTCAGGTCAAGGGTCGGGTTGGGGTTCTAGTCATAGGTCGGGTCAAAGTTTTGGACATGGGTCGGGTAATGTTTGGACATGGGTCGAGTCATTGGTCGAATCATTCCTTCAAGAGAAGGAATGAGAAAAAAACACCCTTACTCCAAGGAATGAAAATCATCAAAAGTGAAGGAATCACATTCCTTATGTAATAGTGCATTTCATTCCTATGTGGTAACCAAACACACTTCTTTTCATTCCAACGTAATGACTCATTCCATTCCACCATTCATTCCTGCATACCAAACGCTACCTAATTCCATTCTTAAATTTTTTAATTAATATATCGTTCAAAAAAAATGTTTTGCAAACAACATCATTTTTTCACCGTTTAAAAACTCTGGTTCTAGTTTTTGTTGGATGGTCGGACAGGCCGATTTTGTAGTATTTTGTCGTAAAATTTCCGTTTTTCTGCTCAGAAGGGCAGATTTAGTTGTATTTCGTTGGAAAATTTTATAGGTATTGAGTCCGGCCTCCTCTGTTTATTTCTAAAAACCCTTCGGCCTCCTCTAAGTTTTTTTCAAGCCCCGTCAATAGCATCAACAAGGTCTCCTAAATGACAATGGGCTAAAAGAATCACGGTTCTAGTTGTTATAGTCTCTCGAAATGATTTCTTGCTTTCAAGAAGGATGTTTGTTCTCAAGGGATCTTTAGAACAACAAATCTATAATAATAAAAGCTATTAGGGACAAACAATGAGTTAGGGATAGTTTCAACATGCCATCACTAATATGTTGAAGCTTGGTTAGTTAATGATAAGTTGACGGTAACTAAGAAGCGCATAAAGATTTATTGACAAAAACGAAACCCAAATTGTTTTTCTTCAAGAGCACAACAAAAAAAAAACACTTTTATCTCCAAAACACTTGACTAGAAACTTGCAAATTAAAACAAGTTGAGGAATCAACCGTTAGATTAATTTTCTCAGTAATATGGCTTTGATACCAATTGATAATTCTAATATGGAAGCTAGATCTACTTGTTTTGTAAATTAATCTTATATGAACACTCAATTAAAGAGCACGAGATGGGTGACGATGGTTAAGAATGAGTGAATAACAATCATGGTTCGAATGATGTAATTAATATCTATGTATTCTAATACATAAAGATTTTTATTGTCACAAGATATATTTCTGGAGCGTCTCAACCCTGATTTCTAGCATCTTTCACATATTAAATACATCAAATATTAAATAATAGTATTAAATATCAAATATACTCAGTTTACATTTTTTTAAAATAAAAAAGATTTTTTCAATACACGTAAATTTTAATATATTAATATTAAAAAACACACTTTTTTAAAAAAATATATTATAAATTATAAAATTTTCAAAAACAATTATTTAAAACACGATATTTAAAGAAAAACAAACTATAAAAAAGTCTATGTTTAAAGAAATAATATAATTATTTTAATATTTAAAATACTAAATCATACTAAATTGTATTCATATTTTAGATTAAAAAATCATCTTATATCATCTAAATTTTCATTGATAACTATTCGTTATATTTCTTTATTTAATCTTTGTAATACATAAGTACTAACCTAGCAAGATAATAAACAATAGAATAATTGAAAACAAAGGTAATCAGTCATCACAAATTATATTGCTCTTGAACTTTATAAATGATCAAGATCAATCCATAGAGTCCTTAATTGGGATACACTCAATATTCATTTAAGATTACACATACTCATATATACATGCTACAATTAAACAATAATTCCATTCATCATCTCTTTAATCTTCAAAGGCTCTACTATTTCTTCGTGGTCTTGATTTAGTGGCTTGTTATGGTGACTTACTATTTTAAGCAAATATATTGTATTTCAATGTCATTAAATTTTCCTTTTTTTTATTATAACATCAAATCTCAGTTACCACTAATATTCTTCGTTTTGTCTGTTTAGAGCCCATTTATTAGCATGCATGATATGGATCATAGTAAAGGGGGAAATGTGGTTTTGTTTCAAGAGACCATGGGGGACTCGTGGGTTGGTCTGATCATGGCTAGACCAAAATGGACACATTTTCTATCGACTGATTGACGGCATGTTCTGTCATCTATATGGCAAAATTGAGTAAGATTGATTGATTACTTAGTTTCTTTAATTAAGAGGGGACGTGTTTCATTTTATTAGGGTTTTTATCAACCACAAATGTCATGTGAATACGTGTGTTATCGAGCTCAACGTTAAATATGAAATGTAACATATTAATATATACATGATATTAATTTGATTTAATAAACTACCATATACTATATAATTGTGTTTGAGGTAAAATTAACAATCTTTTTAAAAACTACCATAAATTAATCTCAAGCCCGTACGTATTTTGTAAACCTTTAATATGAGTATTCAATTCACTGTTTTAAGATTTAAGTGATTTATTAATAGGTCTCCAAAATTTCCAATAGTTACAAGTATAAACATCTAGCATGCATGCATGCATGGATTGATGTATGTATGAATGCATGCATGTATGTGTGTATGTATGTGTGTGTACACATTCAATTGATAACCAATAATTTTTAAAGAACTAAAAAGAATCATTTTAGCATATGTTTTAGAGGTTATAAACTTAAATTTCTTTTATAATAGGGAAAATTAGTTGTATAACCTTTTTACTTATGGTTATAAATTGTTATTTTAGTTCTCAAGTAGCAATAGTTCTCAATTGAATATCACTCTAGCTCGTCACAAATTACATTATACACCCTCTCATACTCTTGAACTTTATAAATGATAAGATCAATCCATAGAGTCCTTGGAATACGCTCAATATTCATCTAAGATTATACATACACATACATGCTGCAAAGTATAAATCTCTAGCATATGTGTGTGTACATATATATCATTTTTCATGCAAGTTATAACCATGGCTAGCTGGTGGCTCAAGTCAAAAGAAGCTTTATAACACACAGTGGCGAAGCTTTTCAAGGGTAGGGGCAACCGTCCCTCTCTTTTTACGTCCGTAATGTTAATTTTTCGGTCAAAAGATTATTTTTAGTTAAAAATATTGGTTTCGTCCCTCGTTTCAAAAAATTAACGCCACTAATAACACAACACATTGTCTATCACCAAAACATTCCTCGATCAACAAGTAGATTTTTTTAGAGATGGTATCGTTTAAGTTGGTGATCGAATCGCAAATGGGGCTAGAACCTAAAACCTTTCGCATATGGATGGTTGCAACAATGGCGATTAGGGGTTAATTTAAGCTAGTGATGCAAAGTTCCTAGTATGTATTCGATCATTTTTGTGTGTGTGCGTATAGCATGGGTCTATTTTATTTTGTTTTTTTGAACGATTAAGCTTTCTCTTACTAAATTATACTAAACTAATTACAACATTACACGTTCACAAATATAATTATTAAAACATCTTTTAAAAAATAAACTTAATGTCACGTTAATATATATTTCACGTGCAATATCAAAAATGATGTAAAATTATACTGTATAGTCACTGACGGAGAGCCAAAGGTCCAAAAAGAATATACGTGGCACTTCGCCATTCACGCCCTGTGTGGGGTTTTTCACGAACAAAAAAGACATTTTTTCTGAGGAAAATTACCAAAAACATCATTGTTAACCATCTTTTTACCAAAATAACCAATCAAATTCCGGTATCTAACACGCCCCTTTAAACGCTCATTTAGACTCCCTTTTGTGTACTTATTTTAAACATACTGACCCACATGTCGACGGCTTTGTCGGGGTGTCTAAGACTCCTTTTCTACCGGCGTCGTTGACGCCGCCTTAAACGTCACTTTAGACGCTACTTTTTGTAAACATACGAGCCCACATGTCGGCGGCTTTGTCTAAGACCCCTTTTCTACCGGCGTATTAGACGCCGCTTTAGACGCTCATGTGGGCCCATATGTTTAGAAAAAGTACAGTTTAAGGGCGTCTAAAGCGGCGTCTAAAACGCCGGAATTTGATTAATTATTTTGGTAAAAAGATGGTCAACAATGATTAGTTTGGTAATTTTCTCTTTTTTTATTCTTCTTCTCATCAACCAGGTCAGAAATTTATATATTATACGTATTGTTTAATAAAAGTAAGGCACTAACATAGGGTTTTAATATTTTTAAGGCCTTTAAATTTTAGTTTTTTAACTCGTATTTAGGATAATTCATTTTTCTTAAAGATAGAAATTGATAGAAAAACGAAAAATAAATTTCATCAATTCTATAATTTATTCATTGTTATTGATTGTTTATTTATTTTTTATAGTCATGTTTTTTTCATGCCTAGTTTTTTTTCAATAAGTTGCTTCATATTTGTGAGGTTTATTTTTGTGCTCCATTGCAATAATCTTAGATTTCTAACTATGATTATATCATTATATTGATCAAGTATTTATATATGTAACTTAATATAAAGAATAATGAAATTTGTTTCAATCAATACGCTTCACAAGTCCAACAATTACCATAGTACTAATTGAACTGAATTTCAATTATCACTGGTCCAACCGGTTCAACCGGGCGGACCAATTCTGAAAACAATGTTAAAAAGGGAGGTGGTTTGAACTTTGAACTATCATGCAATCTG
Source organism: Mikania micrantha (assembly GCA_009363875.1). Taxonomy (NCBI): domain Eukaryota; kingdom Viridiplantae; phylum Streptophyta; class Magnoliopsida; order Asterales; family Asteraceae; genus Mikania; species Mikania micrantha. Next base: position 71,699,484 of record CM018698.1, read on the forward strand.
CATAGAGTGTTCACGGTTTGGTTTAAAACCATGAAACTGTTCAAACCGGTCATTAGTTTAGTTATGTGGTTGGTTTTATATAAATTTTGGCCAGATGGTTTAAAAAATTTTAAACAGTAACAAACGATTTGGTTTATGGTATATTTCTAAAACTGCCTCAGTTAGTCCTCATCCTATATCTCAAAATGGTTTCAATTCTGTTTTATTAACTAACTTGAGTTTATGTATCTGCAATTATTTACCATAGTTTTTTAATGAGATTAGCATGTATATATTTATTTTAAAATCTAATATACACATGTACATCCGATTTAAAGTTTAGGTTGCATATATTTCAATTCTTAGTATATGATCCAAATGTCATGCCATCAGATTGAATCATGTGTGTAACTACCGGAGGACATTGTATTAATTAGATGAATATTGTCCTGCCTATTATCACCTTATATTTTAATGTATTTTGTTTGGAGTGTAGAATATTTAGTATGAAATTCCCAAACCATTGATTTTGGCTTTAATACTTAACGGTTCGGTTTAAGTTTGAATGATCAAAAACCGTTATACACGGTTTAAATTATAACCAAAAACCAATAACCAGACTATAAGCATCCTAGTTCCCACACCTAGTCCCGGCGATAGTGGCCTAGTGGTAACGGGGTGAGAATCCATAATGGATGTCTAGGGTTTAAAGCCCGTCACCACCCAATTTTTCCTAAGTCACGTGATTTACCTCACTCATGTTGGCCATGGTATCGGTCGGTTAGAGCCGCCTAATGGTTGCGTTCACAATTTTTTTTTTTAGTTCTCACACCTAAGCCCATTTTTTTGTTCTCGCGTGTAGGCGTGACCTACTGTTTTGACTTTTGACTGTCGACGCCTTCTTGGGTCGTACTCGTGTTGGATCACAACCCAATTATCAATAGTTTGATGTGTCCAGCCCAAACTCTTAATTCAGCAATTCAGCATGTACAATTGTACACCTAGACGTGGGAAAAAAAAAAAGACCCGGAACCGGCAACCCGAACAAGAACCAGTCATACCCGAATCAATGAATACAAATGAGTCCGGTTTTTTAGACAAATTAAAACCGGAACCAGGAAAACCGGAATTGGTTCCACCTGTACCCGGCCAAAACCCGAACTGAAACCGGCCAAAACCAGAACCGGAACCAGTCAAAAACCGTTCGAAACTCGGAACTGAAACCAAAACCATGTATTGACTTTGTTGACCGGAACTGAAACCGATTGGAATCGGAACCGGTTCAAAAAAACCCGATTTACGCACCTCTATGTACACCAGATTTGATATGTTAAATATGAGTCTAGTATCCTAATATTACACGTACACTAGTTGAGTATAAAATATATTAAATATGTATTAAAAATTTTACAAATTATAAAACGATTTTTAGGAAAATAATGATAGAAATTGTGCATAACTTCATAATTTAATTAATGAAATAATAATATTATATTTTTAAACTTTTGTTTTCTAAAAATTTTGTTTTATAATGTTGGAAAATTTTGTGAGACAGTTGTCTTATATTATCCAACATTTTTCTAACAAAAATATTTTGGTTGAAAAATTTTGGAAATATGTTCGCTCAAAAATTAAAGGATTTATAAGCATGACATCTAGTGGTACTCATTTTTCAAATTGGATTCGGAAAAACTGAAATTTGATTCGATTTTAATTCTAAAATCACCATTTCGAAATTTAGTTCAAATTTTCCCATTCGAATTCGATTCAATTCGAAACCTGATATTAAATCTCGAATTGTGTTTTTCAATATGATTCGATTCGAAATTCAAATTATACATATTTATATATGTATGAAATGTTATTGTATATATAACTAGTTATAAAATTAATGTTAACTTTATAATAGAACTATTTATTTATTGTTTTAATTATTTTATGTTTTGATGTTTAAAGTTAACATTAATTTTATAAATATAACTTTAGACAAATTAGTTAAGTAAATTGAAATCAAATTAACTCGAATTCGATTCGAATTTGAATTTTGAATGAGAATATAATCGAATTTTGAATTTGATATTGAATTCAAATTTCGAATTGGTTTATTCGAATTTATTTCAAATTCGAATTGAGTACAAATCGTACTCGAAAATACAAAATTCGAAATTATTCAATTTGAAATATTCGAGCTATTCAAAATTCGATTCGATGAACACCCTTAATGACATATATAACAAATAGTTGTGATACACTTGTAGATAAAAAATTTGATATCAGGTGGTTTTAATCATGATTACTTTTGTTGGTTTTTCAAGTTTTTTACCTTTTAAAAATTTTAAATTATAGCTTTTCTGATATAATATATTATTTTAAAAACAAATAATATTATATTAATAAGCATTTTTTATCTTTAAGATGAACGTATGCTGTTCAATAAAAAGTACGTGCTCTCAAATGAACAACAATCGATTTTGTTACACACGGTATTCGCACGCTAGTCAATTTCATCTAAATTTAAGTGACCGCGTAGGTATAATCCATGGGAAAAATTACGAAAATAGCCACTTTGACCAAAAATTTAACCAAAATGGCTATTTGACTTTTCCATCACCAAAATGTCCATGCCTTTACAGGCGCCGGCGCCCGTATACTTACGGGCGGCCGCCTATATAGGATCCAATGGGATTTCGCCATGTGTCCTACACGGGCGCCCACGCCTCTTAAATCTGACGAACGCCCTTTAAAAAAGTAAGTTGTCATGGGCGTCGGGCCCACCCTGACACCTTTGTCACGGGCGTCCGCCCCTAAAAAAATAAAAAAATAAAAAAGTCATTTAAAAAAAATTAAAAAAATAGAAAAAAATTAAAAATAAAAAAGTACAGTCGGACGCCTGTAAAGTACGGGCGGGCGCCTGTAAAGTACGGGCGGGCGCCTGTGACACGTTTTGCGAAAAAAAGTCTTGGACGCCCGTAACTAGGTTCGGGCGCCTGTGTGGTCGGTCCGGGCGCCCGTTAAAGACACATGGCGAAATCCCATTGGATCCCATATAGGCGGCCGCCCGTAAGTATACGGGCGCCGGCGCCTGTAAAGGCATGGACATTTTGGTGATGGAAAAGTCAAATGGTCATTTTGGTTAAATTTTTGGTCAAAGTGGTTATTTTGGTGATTTCCCCATAATCCATGTTCAGTTTTTCCTTCCGTACCAATATTATTCAACCAATGTTATGCACTTATGCCTTTTTAATAAGCATTTACCCAATTATTAAACGCCAGCTGCAATATTTGAATTTCTTTAGATGCGTAGGTTGAAAAACTAAACTTGTCGTTAAATGTCATTATATGCAATTTTGTACTATCTCTGTTTAGTGTTTAGCTTAAAAAAAACTAGGATATAATCAACCTACTAAGGCCATGTATAGTGGGAGGTGATCGCTCGTGAAGGGCCTCGGTCACGTCTACATGGCACCCGAACGGCCGAACCCACTACTTATGGGCATAATGGGACGTGAATGAGGGCATATGTGAGTATGGTCATGGGAAGCAGTGTTCGATCGTGAGGGAGTGACGGACGTGATGAGTGAATGATAGTTTTAGTCGTTTATGTGATGCATACATGAAGTGATAAACGTAGCGTAACATTCTATTGACAGGATACAACCTCACTCAAGCATTATACTTAATCCATTGTCTCCCTTCTCTTATCTATTTATGACTGGTCATTACAAGTTACCTAATCTCGTTAAATGATCGATATTTCAAATTGGACTTAAAACTTGGGTCACTACACACACCAAACATTAACACCAACTTTTATTACCACTAGATGATCTTAGTTCTTTATTTAGCTTCTGGCTAGTACGCATGTTCATTGGGTTGAATAGCGGTTTATTCATATTTGTAAATTATAAGACCATATCCGAAACATAACCCGATTTGAATTACAAATATGCTATTCCTAACTGAATTCATCCTAATAATCTGAATAAACTTAATTTTTACATCTGAATAAACTTGTTTTATTTGGGTCGAACTCAGACATTCGATCCGGATAATCAAAATTTTGTATAATCCAATCCGATCTGAATAAGAAAAATAGATATCCGACCGGATCTGTCCGAATATTCGAATATCTCATTCGAATCGTTTTCTTTTTGTTTTTGATACACTTCAAATCTCAGATTTTTTGAATTTTGCTTTCTTAAACAAAATGTTCAAACCAATCATCAGTTCGGTTTCGTTTTTATTTTTTTATTACTTTGGGTCAGATGGTTAAAAAACTTCAAACCATAACAAACGATTTGATTTACGGTTTATTTCTAAAACGGCCTCATGCAGTCCTCCTCCTATAGTCCTATATCTCAAAATCGGTTCAAGTCGGCTTTATTAATTTACTTGAGTTTGTGTATCTGCAATTATTTACCATAGTTGTTTTAATGAGATTTATATGTATATATTTATTTTAAAATTTATTAACATGTAAATCCGATTAAAAATTTAGGTTGCATATATTTTCTTTGTAGAATATGATCCAAATGCCATGCCATCAGATCGAATCATATGTGTAACTACTGGAGGACTTTGTTTTAATCAGGTTAGTATTGTCCCTAGAGCTGGCAAAATGAATACTTGTTAAGATACGATTAGAACTGTTTAACAAAAAATCTCTGTTCGATTTTTTTTTTAAATAAAAAAAAAGAGACGAGACTTCACAATTTTTCTTTTTTGATGCATAATATATAGAATTGTCATGCTTAAATCATCAAACAAAGTCGTTTTCATATTTTATATTTGCATTAATTGTGTTGTCTGAAACATGTTAAACCTATTACGAAACACGTTTTGTCAGGCTTAATTGTCCCACTTATTACCTTGTCTTAATGCATTTTGTTAACTGAAGTGTAGAAAATTTGGTACGTAATTCCCAAACCGTTGGTTTCGGCTTTATTACTTAACGGTTCGGTTTCAGTTTGTAAGGATCAAAAACGGTTACTAACAGTTTAACTTATAGTTTTCCCCAAAACTGTTATTACGAGACTATAACTCTATAAGCATCCCCAATTCCCACACCTAAGCCCTTTCCCGTGTGTGGGCTCACATATACTGTTTTGACTAGGGGTGTTTATAAGTTGGATAACAGTTTATTCGGATTTGAAAATTTTAATGCCTTATCCGAAACCCGACCCGATCCGAATTCGAAAATTTTCAGTCCGATCCGAATATACCCGAAAAACCTGAATAAACTTATTTTTCTATTCGAATAATCCGAACAACCCGAATGACCCGAAAAAACAAGGTTTATTCGGGTTATTCGGATTGAATTCGGATATCTAATCCGAATAAAAAAGATTTTGTATATCCGATCCGATCCGAATTCAGAAAACGGATATCAGATCTGAATATCTGAGTCTTTAATTCGGATCGGTTTTTTCGGGTTTCGTTTTTCGGATACAGTTCGGATTTCGGATTTTTTCGAATTTTTTCGAATTTTTTGAACACCCCTAGTTTTGACTTTGACAGTCAACACCTTCTTGGGTCGTATACATGTTGGATAACAACGCAATTGTCAATAGTTTGCCGTGTACACCCCAAACTCATAATTCAACTAATTTCAACATGTACATCAGATTTGATATGCTACCATGAGGCTAGCATCGGACCTAATACTACACACGAGTTGCGTATAAAAAATATTTAATTTTTATTAAAAAATTTACAAATTATAAAACGAATTTTATGAAAAGAAATGAGAGAAATTGTTTATGATTTAATAATTGAAGTAATAAAATTTTTCTAACAAGATTTTTCTAACAAAAATATTTTGCTTGATGATATTCTGTCTAAAATAGGAGGATTAATATTCATGACATTTATAACTAATAGTTGAGATCTAACATGTAAATAAAAGTTGTTATAAGGTTTAATCATGATTAATTTTGTTGATTTTCAATTTTTTATTTTTTAAAATGTTAATAACTCTTATTATACACGGCATTATTTAAAAAATAATAGTATCATATTAACAAGCATATTTTATCTTTAAGATAAACATAATATCATCGTTATGTACATATATAAATAAAAAATGAAATAGCCTAATTACAACAAGTAAAACAATCAACATACTTAACATGACGTCATAAATCGAACATTCCATGTATGGTCGATCGTTACAACCGAAACTAGCATGACGTCATGAATCGAAAATGCATTTCGAAAATTTACAATTTTTCTAGAAATGATGATTTTCAATTTTAAACTCGTTTAACATTAAATTACTAATGCTCTCAAACACATACATCGAACATAAAGGAATGATAACCACAGATTTTTCACAAACCTAAAAACTTAAAATAATCTATTTACAATGCTTAGACAATGGACAAATCTTAACATGACGTTAGCAAATCGAACATCTCAACTCACGTTACTACCGAAACTTGAAGTTTAATTAACCTTTTTACAGCCATTATTGTAACATCAGTGCCGGACGCGTGCCGGAACAGTGATCGGAACAGTAAACATGTACAGTGATTCAGGTACACATTTCGTTAAACTATGTTTAGACTATTTATACATATTGATTAGCATGAAACTATTAAACGATTGTCTGAATCTGACTAAAACCTTAGGGTTTAACAGTCAGAAAACATGTCAGACAACACAGTGTTGAAACACGAATACATGATGTGATATTAGTTGTATAAACGTATATGAGGTTTAACAAAACGAAACTAAAAACGGTTATTGTTGCGTAATGCTAAACTGACGAGTTATTCGTATAGGTGACGATCTGTACGAATAATTCTGATAGTTTAACGTTATGAGACAATAACTTAACAGTAGAAAACAAGAATCAGAAAGCCAAACCATCGACGTGTTCGTTCGAATGACGATTCGAACGAATACGTGCGATGGTGACGCGATCGGATGAAACGATAACGAAAACGAATAACGACACGAACGATCATAAATTTAAAGAAATATTATATTTCTTATTTTACAATTTTGAAACTTATCATAAAACAAAATAACTTGAATTATTTTGTTATATCACGAATAAATTTAACGAAACGCGAAATTTAATTAAACGCGTAAAAATAATTAAGAACGTTAAATAAAATATTTCAACGATAATTAAATCAAAATTTTAGAAATAAATATTTATTTAGGTAGTTTAAGATAAACTCTTTTTATTTTATTTACGAAAAATACGCGCGTAAAGTGCCGGATACGTGATGGAAACGCGAACCGAGAAACCGAAACGAACCCGAATACCCACGGGGTATTTAAACCCTAAATGAAGCATTAAATCCATTTTCATCATCTCTTTTCCTCTAAATTTCTCTCAAACCCGTCACCACTCAAAACCCCCATTTCCAACCTTTGCAAGCTCATATCTCTCTCGTTTCTAGCCCGATTTGGGTGATTCTTTCGCCCACGTGAAGCTCTTGAAGCCCTCTACATAGAAGTACAACAGATCTAGAGAGTTACTCACTGAATCGCAAGGTATGATTCTGTGAAGATCCACGAAAATAGGGTTTTTTCATGTGTATTTAATTGATCCACCATGGCTGGCCGGCTCTAGATCGTGATAAACGCACCATGTTAGGACGAAGACTCCCTCATGACACCATCTTAGGTTAACACAACCACTAGAAATGGATCTCAACTGGTTCGAGTTGAGAATGATGATGCGAGGGAGGGCTGGTTCGCGAACAGAAGGGCTGTCGAACCTTCTTGGCTGAAGCCCCGAACCCTGACGAGCCTTCATGCCACGAACCAGATACGAACCCTGATGTCCCGAACCCTTCTGCTTTCAACTTGTTCCCGAACCCTCAAGCCATGAGACGAACCCACACGACGAACCAGTGGGTCACGAAGCTTCTGTTAAGCCGAACTATCACCATTTAGACGAACCATGCAGGTTCAGCGAACCCATGATGAGCAGAAAAGAGCCGAAGCTTTTTCAAATTATTGACCGAACCATGTTGTGCCAAACCCTTGACCGAACCCTCTTCAGGCCAGCTGCGAACCCACACCACAACGAACCTGGTCGAACCACTTCTCTGATCACGAACCTTGTGTGTCCTCTTCACCGAACCCAGGATAACAGACCCAAGGTTCGCTACCTTGGGGTTTTGTTGTTCGAATAGATAACCAGATGTAGCAACGGCCTAAAGCATGGCCCAACATCAATCTATCTTGGCCCAACAGAAATCATATGTTTTGGCCCAACATATTGAAACATTAATTATTCTGATCCATTCCTTGGCCCACTTTCTTGTTAAAGTCCACGTGAATAACCAAGGCCCAAATTCTTTTTATTCGGCCCAGCAACCATCACACGGCCCAAGTAGCCATTTCAGCCCACATCCAATTGCTTAACCGGTTTATGCCCAACCCTTCGGCCCAAGACATTGTTCGGCCCAAATCCAACCGAAGGCCCACATAAAATTCAGCCAATGGGATTCCTTCGGGCCCAAGACCACACAAAATCTATAATTTACTAATTAGGTCCATATGCGTGTCATTCGGTCCAAAATACTAACAACAAGGACAAACAATTTAAAAAGGAATAATAATAGGCAAATTGTATACAATTGAAATAGCTTGTGATTAAGTTGGTGGGATTGAGTGAAATGAGTATTTATAACAATGATCATTTTTATGATGTTACAACATGACAAGGTTAAAACAAAATGGATCAGAAAAAACCCGTAATGGACTATACTAAGTTTTATCTAAATTGAACTAGCAATAGTGAAAAGTAACAATTATTAAACCGAGGCCGAATGACAACAAGGATCGGGACCTACAAGTGTTAGCAAATTTGAGGGCTAACACTAACACTTACACGCACAACAAACCCTTACGAACTTATACTTATAAACTACAACATCATGAAATCAATACAGGAACGTGAACAACAAAACAAGAGCAAATCAAGAGAGCGTGCATTCTTATTTAACTAAGTCAAGCACTTTGGACCTAAGGTGAGTTCATTGTCCCCTTTCAAACTTATTTGTTTTACTTCGGGACTGAGAAGCATGTTAAACATTTTCCTAAAACTCTTGAAATGTTATTTATGCTTTAAACATAAACATGATACTTATGTTGAAACTTATACTAGAGCTTAGAATACTTGAAAAGCAATAGCCTTGAAACTTATACTTTAAAATTGAGGCTTGAAAACATATGTGGGATGCTTAGGAGACTTGATACTTATGCTACAACAATATGCTTAAACTTGGTGATTGATGCTTATGTTGAAAACTAGAAGTTTAATATATTTTTAAACTATATTCTTGAAGCTTATGCTATAAACTATATTCTTAAACTATATTCTTAAACTATATTCTTGAAGCTTATACTATAAACTATATTCTTAAACTATACTCTTACTACTTATGCTCTAAGCTATATTCTTAAACGCTACTCTTGATGCTTACGCTGTAAACTATATTCTTAAACCATACGCTTGAAGCTTATGCTATAAACTATATACTTAAATTAGATGCTTAACATTTATGCTATAAACTATATGCTTAAAACTACGGATGCTTTAAACCTTTTGTAAGCTATAAACTTGTTATGCAAAAGCAACGGTTTGGCCTCTCAGTGCTTGCCTCTCCGGTTGCTAAACTTAAAAGCTATAAACTTGATAAACAAAAGCAACGGTTTGGCCTCTCAGTGCTTGCCTCTCCGGTTGCTAAACTTAAAAGCTATAAACTTGTTATGCAAAAGCAACGGTTTGGCCTCTCAGTGCTTGCCTCTCCGGTTGCTAAACTTAAAAGCTATAAACTTGATAAGCTAAAACAACGGTTTGGCCTCTCAGTGCTTGCCTCTCCGGTTGTTAAACATTGGATGCTATAAACTATTGACTATGGAAGAACAATAGTTGGTCTCTCAGTGCTTGCCTTCATGTGTTCTTCCTAGTCGGGACTTGAAGAACAATAGTTGGTCTCTCAGTGCTTGCCTTCATGTGTTCTTCACAGTCAGGACTAGAAGGCACCTATTATGGTCTCTCAGTGCTTGCCATATGGTGACCTTTATAGTCGGGACTTGAGGGGTAGACTTATGGCCTCTCAGTGCTTGCCATACAGTGATTCCTCAATGTTCACTCATGCTATAAACTTAAACATAATGCTAAAGCTATAAACGATATGGAGGGTAGGTAAGACGCTTAATTATCATTAACAGCAATGTCCTATGCGACTTAGTATGTGGTGGGACGGCGTCTGGGCGGGTTGTAGGCTCGACTCAGGGGTATGCCCTATACATAAGCATACCGAGTTGGATGATACAGGTGGTGTTAATGAAATTAAGGTTGTTACCTAGGGGAAACATGAATGCTTTTGGGTTAATATCATAAACTTTAAACATGATGCTTTTAAACGAATATTGAAGCTATTACATACGAATGCTATAGACTTGTAAACTTTGAGACAATAACCTAAAGCTGTGATGGGGAATGAATCGAATGATAGGTAAAATGCTTAATTATCATTAATAACAATGTCCTATGTGACTTAGTATGTGGTGGGACGGCGTCTGGGCGGGTTGTAGGCTCGACTCAGGGGTATGCCCTATACATAAGCATACCGAGTTGGATGATACAGGTGTTGTTAAAGAGGTTAAGGTTTTACCGAAGGAGGTTTTCTAAAGCTATTTTCTTTTAAACTTATAAACTCCATGAACTCACCAACCGTTGTGTTGACTTGATCTTTTACATGCTTTCTCAGGTAATGCACAGGAGTAAGCTTAAGCTTTTGGATTGCATACTAGGATGCCAGATAGCAGACCTAGTAGACTTTTGGAGAAGCACATATTATGCTATGGATGCGATACACTTTTGATATCTTGTACAGATACAAGATATAAACATTATTCTTTTGATTAGGTTTACTTAGTTAAATTGCAGAACATTGCTATTGTAATTTAACTTTGTAATCCTATATATCATATGATTGTGCTTTAGATATTCTTAAACGTTGATGCTATGTAAACAATCTGATCTCCATGATTATCACCCGCGATATCACGCCCCGGGAACCTTCCGCCCGGCGGGGACTCCGATCCAACCCCGCCGGCTCGGGGTGTGACAGATTGGTATCAGAGCTCAAGGTTATAGAGAATAATAGGTCATTTACTTAAAACGGTTTGACCTAGACTATAACTTAGGGACCCTCATATAGAGAACTTAGGATTTAAGCTTGCATTGTGCCTCTTACATTTAGTCTTTATGCTAATCGATGTTCTTTCGAGTAGAAGCAGCATGTCGCTAAGAAGACAACCATCACCACCTCCTCCATCACAAGAGATGGACCCAGCAGTGGATGTACTCGCAACTCTGATTACTGAACAGTTGAGGACGGTTCTCCCTGAAATCATCACTCAAGTCATAAACGGTGACGAGAACACTCGATGCTACCCGAAGGCAGTCACGGGAACCAAAAGAGTAGTACAAGGAGAGACAAGCAAGAAGCGAAAACGGTGTCGTACTAAGAAATCAAGAGGCCCTGTAATCTACACTGAGGCCATTCCTCTTCGCCAAATGGCCGTTGCTCCTGAATCAGAAGGTCATAAGCATTATGCTGGAAAAGCTCCTCTTTGCACTAACTGCCACTATCACCACAGTGCTACAACCTCATGCAGGCAGTGCACTCGTTGTGGTAAGATGGGCCATTGGGGTTCTCAATGTCGATCTCCGATGAACTTAATATGCACACCGAAGGATAGCAAGTTTCCTCAATGTGCCACGTGCAACCTTCATCACACTAAGAACAAACCGTGCAGATATTGTCTGAATTGCGGAAAGAAAGGACATTGGAGTCGTGGTTGTAATAATCCCCCGACTCATAACCAGAACCCTGGAAACACTACATATCCCTTCCTCGACACAGCAAGGATTGCTATGTGTGCGGACTGTCCGAACACATTGCACGAGATTGCCCTGTCAGGGTATTTTCAGCAAATCCTACACATTCTGAGGAAGTGGATGCCTTACCAACCTTTGATGCAAGTTTGGGAGGGTATGATCCCACAGGTATGCAAATTCCATCATGTTACTTAAAAACGTTTATTTGTATACTAATTTGAGATGCATATTCTGTTGTGATCTTAGAAACAATAAATCAAAGATAACCGTAAGCAACTCGGTGTTAACAAGGTAATCGGAGTAGTAACTCAAGGAAGCCTTAGAACAAATAAGCATTAAATGATTAGAAAAAGATAGAGTAATTCGTAATTATAGCTATCTACTGCAATTAAGAAGGGAACCTTATCTAATAAGAACATTAAAAGCCATAAGGGTTCGAAATGCCAAAGCTAGAATATAAGCTTTTACTCACCATCTAGACTTCATAGAAATCGAATTTCTTAACATAGAGAATTTAAATTCTAGGATGTTAAGAAAGGATGAATGTGGAATTATGCTGGAATCATAGTTAAGCTACATATGCAGACAGGGAACTCAGTTACGAATATAAGACAAAGGTATGCCAAGGATAAGTACTGGTATGTGATATGTTTTAAATCATAAGTGTTTGTTTCATTTGATATTAGTACATACGAGAAACTTAACTTGTTCCTCTTGGTACAATCACATGAGTACTTCATAGAACTTAGAAATTCTTTCATTGCGATAGAAACTATGAGTGAATCCTTGGTTAATGCATATAACATACGTAGAAAGCCATAACTAACACTAAAGTCGTGAAACAGTTGATGTTCATAACATCGGTTAGTTTGAACAATGAAGTGTTAAAGCCACACAGGGATTAAGCGAGCAATAACGATAAGACAACTAGGAGCAATACGACTAGCAAAACTTTGAGGCTATATGTAAGAAATTCCAAACGCAACCTAGAGTTTAATCTGGGAGCGTAAGGATATCCCATTGACCAAAGTTTTCCTATTATTATAGAAAGAGTAGTACCTCATAATAAATTCTAAATTTCGGGACGAAATTTCTTTAACAAGGGGAGACTGTAACATCAGTGCCGGACGCGTGCCGGAACAGTGATCGGAACAGTAAACATGTACAGTGATTCAGGTACACATTTCGTTAAACTATGTTTAGACTATTTATACATATTGATTAGCATGAAACTATTAAACGATTGTCTGAATCTGACTAAAACCTTAGGGTTTAACAGTCAGAAAACATGTCAGACAACACAGTGTTGAAACACGAATACATGATGTGATATTAGTTGTATAAACGTATATGAGGTTTAACAAAACGAAACTAAAAACGGTTATTGTTGCGTAATGCTAAACTGACGAGTTATTCGTATAGGTGACGATCTGTACGAATAATTCTGATAGTTTAACGTTATGAGACAATAACTTAACAGTAGAAAACAAGAATCAGAAAGCCAAACCATCGACGTGTTCGTTCGAATGACGATTTGAACGAATACGTGCGATGGTGACGCGATCGGATGAAACGATAACGAAAACGAATAACGACACGAACGATCATAAATTTAAAGAAATATTATATTTCTTATTTTACAATTTTGAAACTTATCATAAAACAAAATAACTTGAATTATTTTGTTATATCACGAATAAATTTAACGAAACGCGAAATTTAATTAAACGCGTAAAAATAATTAAGAACGTTAAATAAAATATTTCAACGATAATTAAATCAAAATTTTAGAAATAAATATTTATTTAGGTAGTTTAAGATAAACTCTTTTTATTTTATTTACGAAAAATACGCGCGTAACGTGCCGGATACGTGATGGAAACGCGAACCGAGAAACCGAAACGAACCCGAATACCCACGGGGTATTTAAACCCTAAATGAAGCATTAAATCCATTTTCATCATCTCTTTTCCTCTAAATTTCTCTCAAACCCGTCACCACTCAAAACCCCCATTTCCAACCTTTGCAAGCTCATATCTCTCTCGTTTCTAGCCCGATTTGGGTGATTCTTTCGCCCACGTGAAGCTCTTGAAGCCCTCTACATAGAAGTACAACAGATCTAGAGAGTTACTCACTGAATCGCAAGGTATGATTCTGTGAAGATCCACGAAAATAGGGTTTTTTCATGTGTATTTAATTGATCCACCATGGCTGGCCGGCTCTAGATCGTGATAAACGCACCATGTTAGGACGAAGACTCCCTCATGACACCATCTTAGGTTAACACAACCACTAGAAATGGATCTCAACTGGTTCGAGTTGAGAATGATGATGCGAGGGAGGGCTGGTTCGCGAACAGAAGGGCTGTCGAACCTTCTTGGCTGAAGCCCCGAACCCTGACGAGCCTTCATGCCACGAACCAGATACGAACCCTGATGTCCCGAACCCTTCTGCTTTCAACTTGTTCCCGAACCCTCAAGCCATGAGACGAACCCACACGACGAACCAGTGGGTCACGAAGCTTCTGTTAAGCCGAACTATCACCATTTAGACGAACCATGCAGGTTCAGCGAACCCATGATGAGCAGAAAAGAGCCGAAGCTTTTTCAAATTATTGACCGAACCATGTTGTGCCAAACCCTTGACCGAACCCTCTTCAGGCCAGCTGCGAACCCACACCACAACGAACCTGGTCGAACCACTTCTCTGATCACGAACCTTGTGTGTCCTCTTCACCGAACCCAGGATAACAGACCCAAGGTTCGCTACCTTGGGGTTTTGTTGTTCGAATAGATAACCAGATGTAGCAACGGCCTAAAGCATGGCCCAACATCAATCTATCTTGGCCCAACAGAAATCATATGTTTTGGCCCAACATATTGAAACATTAATTATTCTGATCCATTCCTTGGCCCACTTTCTTGTTAAAGTCCACGTGAATAACCAAGGCCCAAATTCTTTTTATTCGGCCCAGCAACCATCACACGGCCCAAGTAGCCATTTCAGCCCACATCCAATTGCTTAACCGGTTTATGCCCAACCCTTCGGCCCAAGACATTGTTCGGCCCAAATCCAACCGAAGGCCCACATAAAATTCAGCCAATGGGATTCCTTCGGGCCCAAGACCACACAAAATCTATAATTTACTAATTAGGTCCATATGCGTGTCATTCGGTCCAAAATACTAACAACAAGGACAAACAATTTAAAAAGGAATAATAATAGGCAAATTGTATACAATTGAAATAGCTTGTGATTAAGTTGGTGGGATTGAGTGAAATGAGTATTTATAACAATGATCATTTTTATGATGTTACAACATGACAAGGTTAAAACAAAATGGATCAGAAAAAACCCGTAATGGACTATACTAAGTTTTATCTAAATTGAACTAGCAATAGTGAAAAGTAACAATTATTAAACCGAGGCCGAATGACAACAAGGATCGGGACCTACAAGTGTTAGCAAATTTGAGGGCTAACACTAACACTTACACGCACAACAAACCCTTACGAACTTATACTTATAAACTACAACATCATGAAATCAATACAGGAACGTGAACAACAAAACAAGAGCAAATCAAGAGAGCGTGCATTCTTATTTAACTAAGTCAAGCACTTTGGACCTAAGGTGAGTTCATTGTCCCCTTTCAAACTTATTTGTTTTACTTCGGGACTGAGAAGCATGTTAAACATTTTCCTAAAACTCTTGAAATGTTATTTATGCTTTAAACATAAACATGATACTTATGTTGAAACTTATACTAGAGCTTAGAATACTTGAAAAGCAATAGCCTTGAAACTTATACTTTAAAATTGAGGCTTGAAAACATATGTGGGATGCTTAGGAGACTTGATACTTATGCTACAACAATATGCTTAAACTTGGTGATTGATGCTTATGTTGAAAACTAGAAGTTTAATATATTTTTAAACTATATTCTTGAAGCTTATGCTATAAACTATATTCTTAAACTATATTCTTAAACTATATTCTTGAAGCTTATACTATAAACTATATTCTTAAACTATACTCTTACTACTTATGCTCTAAGCTATATTCTTAAACGCTACTCTTGATGCTTACGCTGTAAACTATATTCTTAAACCATACGCTTGAAGCTTATGCTATAAACTATATACTTAAATTAGATGCTTAACATTTATGCTATAAACTATATGCTTAAAACTACGGATGCTTTAAACCTTTTGTAAGCTATAAACTTGTTATGCAAAAGCAACGGTTTGGCCTCTCAGTGCTTGCCTCTCCGGTTGCTAAACTTAAAAGCTATAAACTTGATAAACAAAAGCAACGGTTTGGCCTCTCAGTGCTTGCCTCTCCGGTTGCTAAACTTAAAAGCTATAAACTTGTTATGCAAAAGCAACGGTTTGGCCTCTCAGTGCTTGCCTCTCCGGTTGCTAAACTTAAAAGCTATAAACTTGATAAGCTAAAACAACGGTTTGGCCTCTCAGTGCTTGCCTCTCCGGTTGTTAAACATTGGATGCTATAAACTATTGACTATGGAAGAACAATAGTTGGTCTCTCAGTGCTTGCCTTCATGTGTTCTTCCTAGTCGGGACTTGAAGAACAATAGTTGGTCTCTCAGTGCTTGCCTTCATGTGTTCTTCACAGTCAGGACTAGAAGGCACCTATTATGGTCTCTCAGTGCTTGCCATATGGTGACCTTTATAGTCGGGACTTGAGGGGTAGACTTATGGCCTCTCAGTGCTTGCCATACAGTGATTCCTCAATGTTCACTCATGCTATAAACTTAAACATAATGCTAAAGCTATAAACGATATGGAGGGTAGGTAAGACGCTTAATTATCATTAACAGCAATGTCCTATGCGACTTAGTATGTGGTGGGACGGCGTCTGGGCGGGTTGTAGGCTCGACTCAGGGGTATGCCCTATACATAAGCATACCGAGTTGGATGATACAGGTGGTGTTAATGAAATTAAGGTTGTTACCTAGGGGAAACATGAATGCTTTTGGGTTAATATCATAAACTTTAAACATGATGCTTTTAAACGAATATTGAAGCTATTACATACGAATGCTATAGACTTGTAAACTTTGAGACAATAACCTAAAGCTGTGATGGGGAATGAATCGAATGATAGGTAAAATGCTTAATTATCATTAATAACAATGTCCTATGTGACTTAGTATGTGGTGGGACGGCGTCTGGGCGGGTTGTAGGCTCGACTCAGGGGTATGCCCTATACATAAGCATACCGAGTTGGATGATACAGGTGTTGTTAAAGAGGTTAAGGTTTTACCGAAGGAGGTTTTCTAAAGCTATTTTCTTTTAAACTTATAAACTCCATGAACTCACCAACCGTTGTGTTGACTTGATCTTTTACATGCTTTCTCAGGTAATGCACAGGAGTAAGCTTAAGCTTTTGGATTGCATACTAGGATGCCAGATAGCAGACCTAGTAGACTTTTGGAGAAGCACATATTATGCTATGGATGCGATACACTTTTGATATCTTGTACAGATACAAGATATAAACATTATTCTTTTGATTAGGTTTACTTAGTTAAATTGCAGAACATTGCTATTGTAATTTAACTTTGTAATCCTATATATCATATGATTGTGCTTTAGATATTCTTAAACGTTGATGCTATGTAAACAATCTGATCTCCATGATTATCACCCGCGATATCACGCCCCGGGAACCTTCCGCCCGGCGGGGACTCCGATCCAACCCCGCCGGCTCGGGGTGTGACAATTATTAAAGATAATAATTATTCAAAATAAACTTGTAAAGAATACAAGTATATCGAAAACACAAACACTCAGTGATACTTATTTATTAGCTTCATAGTGCTTAAATACATCAAATGCCTAAACGGCTAACATAAGACTTGGTAAACTCAAACGTAAGCAAACAGACTCAACAGATCAAAACACAAATGGGCCATACAAATTATGCTGACCCGACCCGACCCAACATGGACTAACTAGCCCATTATTGAACATTATTAGTGATCTAAGCTTAGCCGGAAATGTACGGCAACATTTTCACCGTTTAGTTTTGCCACATCCAAAAACTTCACAATAAGCTTGTGCCGATAACGTCAACACTGATACAAGACTCAGAA
The DNA here is from genome assembly GCA_009363875.1 of Mikania micrantha. Classification (NCBI taxonomy): domain Eukaryota; kingdom Viridiplantae; phylum Streptophyta; class Magnoliopsida; order Asterales; family Asteraceae; genus Mikania; species Mikania micrantha. Next base: position 71,717,459 of record CM018698.1, read on the forward strand.
TGAAAGCTACAATCTTCCATGAAGATTCAACAAACCCACCAATAGCCTTTAAACCCACTAACAACCAAAGTGCAAGCTTTTTCAAGAACAAATATGGCTTCATCCTCCGCCTACTGTTATAAACCCTATTTATATCATCAATTATTTTCTGAATATACGATTCTTCAGTCGTGTTCATGGCGAGTATGGAACTGCTCATTCCAGTGAAGAGTTTGACAACTTCATCCGCAGGCAAGTCGCCTTTGATAATGTAATTGAGACTCTTGACATCATTCACATTCACGACAAGTGCACACATCAATACCATGAAATTTGCAAGCGGAAGTTCATTAGTGTTGGATGTTAACGATTCGTAAGCAAACAAATTTCTTATTATGACATCGGAATCTTTGTTCAATGTTACAACCGGCAGGTAGACTTCCTTTTCCCTAACGTGTGTTTCAAGAATGCCTTTGTGTTCTGGAAGACTATGAAACCTGAATCCAGAAGCATGAAGGTTGGAAGCTGAAGGGATAATAAGTTTAGTTTGTGTGAAAGTTTCTAGAATTGAGATGATTTTTTTATATGCTTTAACAATCTCATCTTTTGGGATTTTTTTAAGGACCTCAAAACAGTCATTTGTATAAGGCAAATATACTTCAAGAGAACAAGGGCGAGGGCGAGGGCGAGATACTGCGGAGACATTGTTTACTATTGAGTTATACAAATAATGGAGTAGATGATCTACACTAGAGGGAACTTTCGACTTTAAACACAACTTAAGTGGCGAATGGATCGTACAAAAGATATGAAATATGGAAGGTGAAAAATTATTGGATGTATCGGATGAACCACCTGATACCTATAGAAAAAATCTCACTCATAAAAAATCAATTGAATTTTTTTTGTTGAAATAGGTTATTGAAGGACTGTTAAATGATTTTTAGGTAGTTTTTTTTTATCTTAAAGAGTTTCCAGGTAAATCGCTAGAGAGTAGTGACTTTCACTTTTCTGCATCAAAGTTGACGTGGGGTTGGAGGTAGGGCTGTAAATGAACTGAAAGTTCAGCGAACCGTTCGTGAACCGTTCGGGGGAAGTTCGTTTATTTTCGTTCGTTTAATAAATGAACAAACACAAACAAGAAATTCCGTTCTTTTAGTTAAATGAACGAACATGAACAGAGGCCGTGTTCGTTCATTTGTGTTCGTGAACGTTCGGTAACATGTTCGTTTACGTTCGTTTATGTCCGGTTTAGTTCATTTATTATATTTACTAGGTTATTACCCGTGTGTTACACGGATTACATACAAAATATTAGATAGTTAGTAAAAAATTAAAAAATTCTGAAACAATATTTTGATATAAAATGTTTGAATTGCGTATTGATAATTGCTTAAAGTAGTAAAACAATAATTAAAATTTTTATAGCAATAGAAATATCATCTAACCTTCTTGATTTGTAATAATTGAGATCTTTAAACTAATTAACTTTAAAACTTAAGTTAATTTTCCTGCAAAAACTAATTATTTCAAATTAGTAAGATAGGATAATATTTTTGTGATTATTAAAGCTAAAAATCTAATTTCAAATCTACCTATACTAACAAATAAAGGTTTTAGTGCCACATGACATGATTCTAGAGTATTTCTACATTCATTTCCCGCTTCTCTCTCATACTAAATAAATCTAACATTAAATAATAATACTAAATATACTTTTTATGCATTTTTAAATTAAAAAAGATTTTTTAATACATGAAAATATATTAATATTAAAAACACACATTTTTAAAAAAAATATTATAAATTATAAAATTTTAAAAACAATTATTTGAACCCTAAGGAAAAACGAACTATAAAAGAACTTGTTTAAAGAAATAATAATATTATTATAATACTTAAAATATTAAATAATACGAAATTGTAATCCTGTTTTATATTAAAAATCATCTTATATTTTCTAAATTTTCATTGATAATTATTCATTATATATTTTTTTATTTAATTCGTGTAATACACGGGAACTAACATAGTTATCTTTATACATACAAGAAAAAAATGTAACTTGTAGTATCATTTTTATAGCTTTCGGTTTATTATCATTTTTCTGAAAAATAAAATTTTTTTTATGAAAACTTATTTTTTATAAAAAAATTATTTTCTAAAAATAAATGATTTGAAATATTTTTTTATAATTTTGATTCAAAAAATATAATATATAAAATTTTTAAAGTATGTTTTTTTAATAAAATGATTTGATCTTCAATTTATTACAACCTATTTTTAATTTGTAAAAGATAAATAATATCATTAGTTATTATTACTACTACTACTATTATTATTATAAATATTTAATAAGAGAGATAATATGATTATTTATTATTTAATAAGAGAGAAAGAATTAGTTGAGTTTATAAAAAATTGACAAGTGGCAAAAGTAATCTTAGAATGTGACAAGTGTCAAATGTAGATTTTTGTTTATTATAATAGTAAGATAAGATAAGATAAGATTCATTAAATGTGTTGTATATTTTTAAATTTTTTATTTTTAGTTTAATACTATAATATTTTAATTTATTTATTTACAAAAGTATATCTACAATGATTTAGATTAAACATTTTTATATTTATTGTTTAAATAATCCATGTTCGTTAGCGTTCGTGAGCAAATTAAATTATTTAATGAACGAACACGAAAAAAATTTTTCATTCAGTTCGCGTTCGTGAACCGTTCATGAACAAGTTAAACGAACGAACACGAACACGAACAAGGGCTCGTTCGTGTTCGTTCGGTTCGTTTACAGCCCCAGTTGGAGGTAGCAACTTTGGTACAGAAAAAGCGAAAGTCATTGCCCCTTAAAAACTTTGATGGAGAAAAAGGTGGAAATTGCTAAATCTCCAACGATCTCTTTATAAACACTACAAAGTTTTTTTATAAAAAAAAAACACCTTAAAGTCTTCTAAGAATCTACTTTCAACAAAAATTTTCGTAGCCATTTGGAAGAAAAACTAGAATTTTTTAGTAAGCCGCAAAGATGTTATAAAAGCTAGAGTCGTGACTTAGCAACAAAAACCAATTGTTTTCAAAAACACTATAAAACCCTTTATCTTTTCCTAAAACACCTAATATTACCCCAAAAATAATCAAAGGAACTAGCTACCTGATGATGATAACAAAGACTCGTCGATTTCTTTCAAGACCACTGATGTTGGATGCAAAGCCTCATCGATTTCTTTCAAGACCATAAACGGAATTTGGTTCTCTACCATCAATACATCTTGGGCTATCATTCTTTCTTTAAGGCCAACTTCTGTTAGTTCAGGTTGATTATAGTTATGAAAGAGATTAAGCAAGAAGAGACCATCAATGGCAAAAACCCAAGTCAAATGTTCATCATCATGTTCAAGGAACATGTCATAGCATGAACGTACAATGGGGACAATTTTTTTAACATTATTAAGGATAGTGAGTTCATAATCCTTAATGTCATTATCTTTTAGGACCTTTCGCATGACATCAAGTTTCTTCTGCTCCATCTTCTTGTAGGTTCGTGGCTGAAAGTGATGAATCGGACCCAATCCTATCTGTTGTGGTTCATAGGTTTCGGGCTTTTTCGTGGTCATGGTTTCAGGTACTTGAAACACTGTAACTGAAGGGATTTCGATGTCGGTTTCGAGCTGATGATTCAAGATTTTGCTAGTTTCATCAACCCATTTTTGCTCTTTAGGGTTTGATAGCAAGTATGGATCTATGGAGGCCATATGAACATAAAGTAACAGTTGGTGGTAGTAAATTAGGATGGACAAATTAAAACAGTAAATGTGTTGTGTTTATATAAGGAGGTGTGTACTCGGTAGTCTAAATGAACAGCAAGGATAACAATAATATGTTTAAAGTCGATTGCAATTTATGCGTACATGTATTATTTTTTATTCAAGTTTGTTTTTCTTTCTTTTAACGGCGGCGACCTACATACTACGTATGTTATCTTAACAGGGCTCACCGAGCAGAGGTAAGATGTGGCCACACCAGATGTGCGGGAACCTCCTGGAATGGGTAAACCCTCGCCCCTTATTGGTACAGAACCTGAGATTAAGCTCAAGATTCTTTTTCTCACATGGATGTCTTTTAAATCGCCTTTGACTGACTTGAACCCATGACCTCTCGGTCACAATCTCGGTCACAAGGTGAAACCTCAACCAGTATGCTAAATTCCTAGGACTTCAAGTTTTTTTTTTCTAACTCCATTTTTTTTCCTTTTATATAACAAACAGTGACGGAGCTTTGAAGAAAAGTCGGAGGGGGCCGGAGGATTTTTAGGAAAAAAACGGAGGGAGTCGAATGATTTTTAGGATAAAAATGATGGGGTCGAAGGATTTTTAGGATAAAAACGGAGGGGCCGAAGGATTTTTAGGAGGAAAACGAAGAGATCCGAAGGATTTTCCAACGAAATACTATTATATATATCGACCATTCTAAACGAAAAAACAGGTGCCCGGGCCCCTTAAAAGCTTCGTTCCTGATAACAAACATAGTCTTGTCTTGATAGTTCAATTGGTTTATTAATATTAAAAAAAAACCTTATTAAGGGTATGTGTTATGGTGTGTGATAGGGCATGAGAGGGGTCGGTCACGCCTCAGTGGTGCCCTCCCTCATTACAAAGGGGCTTGAAAGGTGCGTGAGGAGCATCACGAGGTGAAAGAAAAAGAAAGGGAGAAAAAGGGGTGATTACGTGTAATGATAGGAAAGTGATGGGGGGTGATGATAACACATATAATGTTGATATGCAGTGATAAGGGGGTGATGATATTGGTTGATTATGTGGCGCCTACGTAGAGTGAAGAAAGCTTGATGATAACACAGCCTAATAGTATGCATCTAATTGATTTTTTTCACTTGTGTATGTGTATATGTATATAGAAATGGATACTATAAAAAGTTTTTTTTTTTTAAAAAAAAAAAAAGAGTTTAAAGAGATCTAAGTTTTCTAATTTTAAATCAATAATTAAGAACAAAATGTTGAAAAAAACGTGAAAAAATATAATAGAAAGAGACATTTTTTTTTCAATTCCCTTATTTTTTAAATATTCATAACTTTTTATATGACATTATTTTTTAAAATAATCACACCATAAAATAAGTGTTTTTATCTTGAATTTGAGTATACTGTGTGTATATATATATATATATATATATAGGGTATGAATAATTTGAAAATACTTCTTAGTGTGAAAACCATGAAAACCCATGTAAAACATACGTAACAAAACGTAAAAAAAAAACATGTAAAACATACGTAAAAATGTACAAAATTTCGTCAGATCTGACGCAACGTTACGTATGTTTTACAACGTAAAAAAAATTTATAAAATATTTTTTTTAAAAATATTTCTTCGCGCTTTTTTGATTTTTTTTTATAAAAATGTGCCTAATAATGTTACAAACCTGTAAAAAATTTTCAAAAAAATTACGTTTTTTTACATGATTTTTGCCTAATTTTCAAGGTTTCCACACTAAAATGAGATTTTCATTTTATTAATTCCCAATATATATATATATGGCATGTATAAAATAGAATCTCTTTCTTTTGTTTTTTTTATTCTTTGAGTGTAATGTGGTTGCTTACTTGCTTGTAACTAAAATAATTGACATTATAAGTAACTCACCAAAATAGTTTAAATAAAACATTTATCAAATGTTTATCAAAAATTAATTGTAATAATTTCAACCTTTATTTATAATAGAAATTCAATTTCTACTCCATATTTTATTTGATTATTACTTTGTTTATTAAATGTTAAAACAAACATGGGTATTTTAATTTACCAAAAAAAAGTTATAGAATAAATATTACTGTTTGTTTTTATTTTATTTTTTTATTATTAAACCTTTAAAAAAGATAATAATAATTCTGAAATATTTATTTACATTGAATAAAAGTAATATACATTTATTATATATATATATATATATATTTACGGAAATTTGGTAGAATAAAAATATAACTATGTATGATATTAAAATAAAATATTCTAAAATAATCAAAGAATAAATTGTATATATTTTTTTTCCGTTTGCAAATAGTTTTATAAATAACAAAATATATGATTAAAAGTTTCTGGAACAACAATTGATTAACAAAATGTTCTAGGTTATGTTTTGATGTTTTTTAGAATTTTTTTTTATTTTTTCGTATAAAGTAAAATAAGTTAAAACAAGCTTAAAAGAAAAAAAACGGTTTTGAGGTGCTACAGCCGGGTTTCGAGCCCGGGTCAATCCCCTGGCTCGGCGGGTGTTTAACCGCTGGGCTAGGGGTTGATTCGCTGAGAACTTCGGTTTTCATTTGTTGTTATTAATAAACAGCAAATCAATCCCAACACATATGAACCCTAAAATCAAGTTTGGATCCAATTCGTTTAGTACTGAAATCGTGAGTGTAATTAACCATAGGGTTAATGTTCTTCATCGATTTCCGAGTGAAATGGGAATAAAACTTACTTGATATGAGTTCGAATTTGTTGTGGTTGAGTCCTTGAACAGGTGCGACTGGAGGGTTAATCGATCTCTTCTGAAGGTTTTTCTGATAGTGGTTTTGTGTTGTTTTGATTCAGAGAACAGTCGTGAGTGTTTGTGTATCTTTAATTTGATAGATTGTTCACTAATTTGGTTGATTATATCTCATTATGACTGATCTAGACTATGACCGATCTAGACGTGAGCCGTGATTATTGTGCGAATTGTGGTTTATTTTAGGAATTGATCGCCCTAATTGATTTTGATTGTATATATCAACAGGGAATGTTTAAAATTTGGATTTAGAAGGCGGTTTAGACCGTTTTTGCAACAAAACCGGTGGTGAGGGTGATCGAACCCATGACCAGTAGGGAAAGGGTGAAAGAATTTGTTATTTACATATTCAGTCCCCAGATTTTAGAGCTTTTCTCAATTTGTGGTTCTAAACTTCTGCTTCTCTTGATTTAATTTACACATTGGCAAACTTAGTCCCTTTTTGTTTATATATTATTATTTTTATGTAAATGAAAACAAAGACGGTTTTAAAAAAATTTAAGACATTATTATTTTTATTATTATTTTATTTTATTTTATTTTATTTTATTTTATTATATTTTATTTTATTTTATGCTTGCAACTAATCTAAACTAAAATAAACTTATATGACCTTTAACTTAAAATTATATAACTTAAAGGTTTATTAAAGTTTACGAGTAATTCTCTTTTTTTTTAATAAGACCTAATAAGTTTTATAAAGAATTATACATACACTCAAAATAAAATTCTTTTTAGAGCATTATTAAAAGTGGTTTTATTTTAAAATGTTTTATGGCTTGTGATGTTTTAAATTATAAATTTGGGTTTATTATAATTGTGTAAAATTATAAATTTGATTTCATAACAAATAATCTTAGGAATTACAGTCTCCCCTACTTTTGGAAATTTCGTCCCGAAATTTTATTAAATTCCATTGTTGCTACACGTGTAGTTTGTTATTATTTTTTTTATTTTTATTTTTTTCTATACTTGGATTATCTGTTTAGCATGTTTATTTACTTTATTAGTATGATAAAATTAGGGTCTCAATTCGTAGATTATTATTTAGGAGTGAAAAATAAATATAAGTTACATATTCGTTTGTATACACTTGGCTTGCTTTACTAAAGGTAACGCATTAACGATAGTTTACTTAACTTAAGGTAAACATAATTTACCTATCTTTTTAATTAACATGGTGTAAGAATGCACACCAATTGTTTGTATATGCATAACCATTGATTTAGCTAATATGCTTGACTTGAACACGGTTTGCTTGACTTCTAGTATAAGTTGACTAATCCAATCCTTGATCTAAACTAATCTAAACACTAAAAACATGCTTGATTATGTGTTGAAGACTTGATTGTAAAACAGATTACTCGAATTGTAGATTGAATTTTAAAAAAAAAACTTATCCTTGGTCAAGCTTTCGGTACTACTATCAATGTATTAGTGTTGCTTATATATAGGGTATACCGCAGCCAACCCAACACATCACTAATACTTTGATAGCATTCCAATTACCTACCAAGACTAACATAAACTTTGAATACATCTGAATAGGTGTTTGAATACTTGACTTGATTTAAGAGTTGTATGAGTATAGAGGTTCTAATATTTGCAGTCTTGCAATAGAATCTTATGGTTGTATGAGTTGTTAAATAATCGATTTTGAATATACAAATGATATAGAATACACTAGTATGTGATATTATACGGTTGTGATAACTAGTTATCACTAACCTTACAATAAATCATCGAATCTTTGTGTCTTTGTTTGAACATGCGTATGTGAAACAATTCATTTAGAAATCAATAACATGATTTATGAAATTTTGCTTTGGAATTTTATATGGAATCACCCGTACAAAAAATTCATAAGTCCAAGTCATGTCTTCCTAATGAAATCTAAATGAATTATAAAATGTAATAAAGAATAATGGTGTCTTGACTCCTTTATTAAATAAGATATAGGTATATGGTTGTTTAACCAAAATGTCCTGTTTCTCCATGTCGTTATTATCTTGAATCAGATTCATGATGACATTAAAAGCTCAACCCCTTGCTTCTTGGTTGGCTTGGTTGTTGGTAATCACCATAGCTTTGTTATAGCTTTTAAGGGGCAGTTGACGATGAAATGGTTCGAATTCCCACAATGATAACAAAATTTAGGCTTTGGAGCTATGCTGAATGACACATTTTTTAGAGGAGCTTGAACGTTATTAAATCGGCATGTATTAGCATAATGACCCAAATGGTTGCAATTGGTGCACAACCGACAAGGGATAGTAGCAGGGTGATGAATATTGCTTGTGGTGCACAATGGATGAACACCAGTGTAAACCTTTTTATGGGCTTGGGTGTTGTGATTGGTAGGGGCTACTTGTCGGGTTGCTATAGCATTGATCGCAACGAAGTTCATGTGATCTGCCATCTCTTGTTGGAGTTGAATGATGAACCGTCCTTTGACCCCTCTTTTGGAGTCCCAGTTGGACCCCTTGCTGGTCCTTTCTCAATCTTTGATCCTTTCCTGATTAGATTTTCTGCTTTGACATGTTTATCAGTAAGGGTTGCAGCAATATGGATGGCATCAGCTAGTGTAGCATGCTTGCTGCTTAAGACCGAGTCTTGTATTTGCATTGGCAAACCACCGATTTATTTCTCGATCACTCTTTCTAACGGAGCCACCATGTTTGGGCACATCAAGCAAGCAAAGTTCATGAAATCGGTTGTTATAGGCCAGGTTCTCGCCACTTTCTTATTTGAGCTCCTAGAACTGAAATTCAAGCTTCTTGACCTCATTGCGAGGACAAAATTCTTGGGTCATGAGTTCCTTAAGCTTATCCCAAGTCAATTCAACAACAATGTTTTCCCCAATGGTTCGCTTTTCATTATTCCACCAGGTGAGGGCTCGTTTTTTAAGAGTCCCCATTGCATAGCGGACCTTCAGATTTTCCGGACAGTCACTGTTCAAGAAGGTACTCTCCATAACTTCGAACCATTGGAGCAACCCATTCGCTCCATCTGACCCATCGTACTTGGGTGGGTTACATGAATTGAAGTGCTTAAACGAGCACTTGGGTTGATTTATTGCTTCGGTATTGTTGTTTGTATTGGTTGGGTTGAGGTTGAGTTGTTGTAATCGTATCACCATGTTAGGTATCACGATTTCCATTTGTCGAGCCATCTCGGCAGCCATGCGACGTTCAGCAGCACGTTCTCGTCTAGCCAATTCTAATCAATCATGAAATGGGAATATATTAGGTATTTTAAAATAAATGTATAGAATGCTTTTGAGTATATTTGGATTGTGACATTTGTTGTATCTTAGATATAGTAATAATGAATTAATACTAATCATAGATAAAATGTCATTAATGTAGTCACAATTAGTTAACTTTGTTGGTTTTATGTGAAACTTCAAGTATAGTATTCAAGATTGAATTCTTATTGACATGCTAGGATTTTTGATCTTTGAATTTTTGCATAGTATTCATTTAAGTTTATGGAGTTATAGTATGGGTATCATGGATTGTGACATCATGCCTGTTAAGATTTTATGATGAATCACCATCATAAATCATAAGTATGATGTTACTGATTTTTCTTGGATCTTAAAATATACATTGTTTAGATCAAAGAAGAATAACATCTTAATCCTTTAGATGTAGTGATGTATCACCATCACCAATATTAGACTTAATATTATTGACTTCTTTAGGTCATAACATATGTATTATAAAAACAAACAAAGGATAATGACATCATTTTCTTATAGATGTAGTGATGAATCACCATCACTAATCTTAAATAATGATATCATAGAAGTTGGATTTATATAAGAAATATGTTGAACTCGTTTGAATTTTAGTAAAACTCATTTAGAATTAATATTGTTTGTAAGAAGTTAACATGCTTTGGCCTATAGGTAAAATACTTTTATTGAGAATCCCCAGGTAAGCCAGACTGGTCCCTCGTCAGGGATTATGAATTGCTTTCCTAGACAGGAATCTCAATTACTGGTATTCACCCTTTCAGTTGGTACATGTCACTCTTAAGAACTTAATTCTAATAGGATTCTAAACAAACCAAGTTTGCAAAAGTCGTTAGGCGCTCCTAGGTAGGAGTAGCTCCTTGGAGCGAGTAATCGGAGAGTACTCGTGTCACACCCCTAATTTCCCACTCGTGGTGTCAGTCCACGTGGGTGTGATGTGGCCAGAATCACAGCTCAAGGTCATATAGAACATCTCTATATGCGTTTACAAATCCAATGTTTGACACATACACATAACAAAATAGTTTGCAGCGGAAAAATAATTCATAGCAGCGGAAATAAAGATATTTGATACATGCAACGGAAATAAAATAAGTTTAACAAATGCAGCGGAATCAGAAATTGTCAGACCAAAACATTGTATCAATACATAACATAAATAAAATTGTTTTCAAATAATTAGACAGAAATGCATGTGGTTCCTAATGCTCGTCCCTTAAAGTGTGCATTCTTAATATCCATAGCTTGCTAGTTACCTGAGAATACAAGTTTAGAAAAGTGTCAACACAATGGTTGGTGAGTTCACAGGTTTTTGATATACATATAGTAATGAAAGTGTGTCATGTTGTTTATCATATGTTAGTACCGAGCCCTAGGCTCCAAGTGTCAGTGCGTCACTACCGAACTAGACTTGTTTGTCCTTGCCTCCACTGTGTTTCGTGCACACAGTAAGTTAGGTCAGAATTTCACGGGTTATGACACTCAGTCAATATTGTGCCCCGTGGGGTTAGTCACACCCAAACGGATCCATTCAAATCAACCACGTTGTTTGTACATTAACGGTAAGACTTTGTGAGGGCTTGTTACGAGTTCAACACTTAATGTTTGTCTAATAAACCAGCATACACCAAAAATGTTTTTCATAGTATAAATGTTTGACTCGATGTAACTAGTATTCTCCCCCTATTTAAAAGCGTTTGAAAAGAGTAAAGAGGGGCCGTAAACTCACCTTAGTGATGAAAGTAGTAAGTAAGTGTAAGCTCTTGAAGTAGTAGCGCGTCGGTCACCGGCAACCTATATCGTACACCGTACGTGAGTTGGTGTAAGTGACCGTGCTAGTGTTTGTGTTTGTGCTCGTGTTTGTGTCCAACAACACTTGGTTGTTCATGTTTGTCCGTGTCGGTCCACAATGACCGTGTTTGCTCGTGTTGGTCCACATTGACCGTGTTTGACCGTGTTTGACCGAAGTTGACCGTGTCAAGTCAACGACCCGTTGGTGAACCGTGTGACGGTTGTGAATCGTGTAGAAATCGTGTAAGTGTTTATCGTGTTCAGAACGCGCAAGTCGCGTCTATGGACAACTTACTATTTATAGTAAGTTTCCATTTATAGAAAGTTCACAAAGCATATCGGTTTTATAGTTCTAGCATGCTCATTAGTCCTACGTGATCATGTTAACACATTGAACATCATCATACGAAATCATATAACCCGTTTACATCATGTTAGTACACAAAAGTTTCCTAAAATGGAAAGTTTCCATTTTTAGCATACGTGATGTCGGAAACTATCTAACTTAGCATCTAATCATCATGTTATAACATATTAAGCCACTTAGCATGCTCAAATCATACAAATATTCATAAGTTGGTTTTTGTAAAAATAAAGTTACTAAAAATAGTAACTTTGTAGTTTTGCATAGAAATAACCATTCTAACATTTCTAAACCAATTTTCATATCACCAATCATCATAATAGGCTACATACCATCATTTTAAACATACCAATATAGCCAAATCGTCTCCTATCCTTATTTTGACCCGAAAAGTTAATAAATATAGTAACTATGTCAAAAATGATCATAAACATTATCAAGATCACATTTTGAGCATCATTATCATTCTGGTAACATTTAAATAGCAATCCATAAGCATGCATGTTATCAAATATCATTCATATCACCATTTCTTAAATAAAAAGTTTCTATAAATGGAAAGTTCATCAAAGATTATCATTTTAACCATTTCAACATCATCTAAGCATGTAATCATCCTTCAATATCACCTATGAACATTTCTATATACTCAAAATCATCTCAACCATCATAGATCATACATGCATGCATTCAAAATGCTATAAATCTTCATTTCAAACATAACAACATGTGTACAACAACTCGGATCATTACAAATCACCATTACAACATCATAGATCATCAAGAATCATATTAAAACTAGCAAACCCATAAACAAAATTCGTGTGGGTGCATCAAGGGTGCTTGCATGTGAGTTTTAACACATGCATGTGTGTGTAGAAGCATTTTTATGCTACAAGGAGTGATGAACTACCTTCCAAAGCTTCTAAGATCTTGAGATGGTGATGAAATCGAGTTGGAGGTCTTCTAGGTGCTTCTGGACAGCAGGTTCTTCAATGAATGAGAAGGCGGTGACGATGGATGGTGGTCTAGGAAGTCACCAAGCTTCAATCTTCCAAGTATTGAGCTTCAAGATGGTCTTTAATGGTGGAAATGGACTGGAAAAGGGTGAAGAAGACGGAGTTGGTCGAGTGTTGGAGTGTTAAACCGGATATAATGAGTAAAAAGAGTAGTATATGCATCATTAGTCTTGGATTTATAAGATTTTGTCGACTGAGCGGCGTCGTGTACCTCAGTGGGGCTTCCAATTCGTCTCCGCGTACCGCGGCGGATTTCAGGAGTCAACTCCCGCGATGCCTGCCGCGCACCGCGATGTTGCTTCTGGTTGGGCCATCGCGTACCGCGATGAGCCCTTGAGAAGCCCAATAAGCCTATTTTAATGGGTTTGATCCGTTCGTCATCGTTTTCACGTTTACGAACTATCGTTTGGCCTCGACTGAACTTCCAAGTTCAATGTGTGAGTGTTTCGTGAGGTTTTCAAGTGTTGTGTTACACAATGTGCTAGACGTTTACCAACGTTCGTGTGTTTCGACACGTGTGTGTTGTTTGTCGATAATTCCTCGAATTATCTGGTCATGTGTCAGTGTTCGTACTGTCGTGCCACGTGTCACACTAAATTAAACTAATTCTAGTGCCACGTGTACATAGAGCATTTAAATAAATATTTAAATAAGGTAAAAGCTGACTTGGAAATTACAGGGTGTCACAACTCGGCCCTAGGCGGGAGTACTCGGGTAATATTCAGAAAGTACTCGGCCTCGAGACAACTCCTTGGAGCGAGTACTCGGCCTTGGTGACCGACTTTTCCAACAGTGAAACAAACCATTTGATCTTGTTTGAAAACATAAGGAATGGTATTCAAAATTGAATATCGGGTGACATATTAGAATCATATAGTTTGTAAAGTGTTTGGTATGATATGTTTTGGCCTATAAGTGGTCATACTCTCATCAGAAATCCCCAGGAAATCTAGACAGGTCCCACATTACCTTGGGGATTTATACGAATAGCTTTCCTAGACAGAAATTCTAACTACCAGCACTACACTCTTCCAGTTACTACATATCCATCTCACAAACTTAATTCTAACGAGAACTAAGGATTGTTTGCGCATATGTGAGTTTGAAATGGAGTTTAGTTAAAGCAAGTTCTAAATCAATTGCTTAAGTAAGTAAATCTCATGATAACAAATTATCTTAATCTAAGGCATTCCTAAATAAGTGTAAGCAAATGCATATTATCAAATATGACATTCCTCTATGGTAACATGTATATATAACATAACACCATAAGTATTGTATAGCACATAGCACGTAAGCAAGTAATAGACAATCAATGATAATATGAGATAACTCATATTTGGGTTAACTTAGTTATAGTCTAGGGCACCATTTCTAATAACCTAAATCCCTATAACCATAGCTCTGTTACCAGTCTGTCACACCCCGACCAATGACGGAATATGTCGGGGCGCGAGCTCGACTGTTCATTAGCACATGGTGCTACTAATAAGTTTAAATAATTAATGCATCATTATTACAAAATGAGAACAACTTTCAATTAAGATAATAACCAACATTATAGGAATTGAAGGTACAAAGTGTTACAATTTGAAATGCTAAACATTTGTTCAATTAACTAGGTCTACTACTTATCCTATGTCTTCATCATATCTTCACTTTAACCTATTACATATGTAAAAATGGTTTTTGGGTCATCTATATGAATAGTTGGTGAGTATAACATACAGTTTAAATAAATGTTTTAAATAATTGATGCATAACAATCAGGCTATCTAAAATTAGAATCAAGGCACATATAAGTCATGTTGGCATATAATATAAATACAATATCAATACAGTCTCCCAAACAAGTGTAATACATATAACTTAGTCAAGAATGATCAAGTCGTAAACTAAGGCATGCAATAACACAAGTTTGCAATAGATACAATCTCTCAAACCAGTTTCAGTAATAGTATAAATTACTACTTCAACTAAGTCTGCAATAGATGATAGTCTCTCAAACAAGTTTCTATACGAGAATAACATCTAGTATGTCAAACTCGTTAGCAATAGATAACAACTGAATAATGAATAATAGATTTCAAACTAACAAGTATACACATAGAATGAATTCTAACTATATAGACTAAGAGTTTTGCATCGAATGATTTTGATTATGAATATTATTTTTGAGTAACATATGTAACATCCCAAAAATACAAAAAAGTAAAAGAGGGAGTATGAGTACTCACTTGGATTTGATTAGCTAGTCCAACGTGCTTGATTGAATTATAAGTTAAGGATCACACTTCAACCTAAATTAAGTTTAAGGAATAGCTTAATAAACTTAGTATTTTCTAAAGTTCAAGTTTCACGTATATGAGTCTATGGCATTCTAAGGAATAGTTATTTTTATGTCTAAGCTTGAGTGAAACATTTAGCATATTTATTTAATAAATATACTATCAAGTCTAGCCAAATAAATAGAATATTTCATTTTGTTTTCTATTTAATTAGGTTTGATTAGAATCTCTTTCTTTTGTTTTTTCTATTCTTGAGTGTAATGTGGTTGCTTGTAACTAAAATAATTGACATTAGTAACTCACCAAAATAGTTTAAATAAAACATTTATTAAATGTTTATCAAACATTAATTGTAATAATTTCAACCTTTATTTATAATAGAAATTAAATTTCTACTCTATATTTTATTTGATTATTACTTTGTTTAATAAATGTTAAAACAAACATGGGTATTTTAATTTACCAAAAAAAAGTTATAGAATAAATATTACTGTTTGTTTTTATTTTATTTTTATTATTATAAAACCATAAAAAAAAGATAATAATAATTCTGAAATATTTATTTACTTTGAATAAAAGTAATATACATTTATTATATATGTATATTTACTGAAATTTGGTAGAATAAAAATATAATTATGTATGATATTAAAATAAAATATTCTAAAATAATCAAAGAATAAATTGTATATATATATATATATATATTTTTCCCTTTTGCAAATAGTTTTATAATTAACAAAATATATGATTAAAAGTTTCTGGTATAACAATTGATTAACAAAATGTTCTAGGTTATGTTTTGATGTTTTTTAGAATTTTTTATTTTTTCGTATAAAGTAAAATAAGTTAAAACAAGCTTAAAAGGAAAAAAAAACGGTTTTGAGGTGACACAGTCGGGTTTCGAGCCCGAGTCAATCCCCTGGCTCAGCGGGTTTTTAATGATCGAGGTGTCGTAGGTTAATAAAAAACAATATAAAACTAGGGACTTAGCTACGTATGACTATAGCACGGGTAACTAAGGTTGTCTCCTCAGGGAATCATTGGAAAATGCTAAGCTTTAATTGAAAACTTAATTAAACGAAGAAAATGTAAACTTAAAATTGATTTGAATTGAGAAAATGTTCAAGCAATGATTTTAAAAAATTATAAGAAAAAGGTAATCACTTCCGGGTTTAGGTTAGTAGAATCACAATGATTTTAGGTCAAACTTAGTTGGAAATCACATAGACATGATCTTGTTAATCAGTTTGATCAAAGTGACAACAACGGAATAAACGTTTAAGATTTGCTCATTCACACAATTGCCAATTTAGATATGTTAAGCAACACACAAATACCAATGAGTAAACGATGCAAGAAAACCGAATCACTGATGGCAAAATGTAAATACTTAAACACAAATAAATCGTTTACATCAATCAAACCACAGTTGAATTCTGGTTATCAAAACGAAAACAATCCAAAAACCTAAGTTTAAACATTCAATCAAAGTTCATCCACTAACCTAATTTCCTGGAAGCAATTACAAAGGAAAATTAGCCACGCATCTTCATTAGCACACTTGGATTCTTGATTTGGATGATGATTCCACGATTACGGATGGATTCGGAAGAGTTTTGATGCCCAAAATCGATACTTTTTCTCCCCCAATTCGTCCAGAAAGTTAGTCCCCAACGAAACCCTAGAATCATGGCTTAAATATGGGAAAGATCTGCCAAAATATCAATTTTTCCGGCCTCCGGCGTACCATACGCCGGGCCTGGGCGTATGGTATGCCCAATTGGTTATCCTACGCCCCCATGTTTCTGCCAACGCTCAAAACTGGGCGTATGGTACGCTGGCCGTATGATACGTCGGGCTGGGCGTATCATACGCCCAAAATGATCTCGCCAACAGCTTCGTCTCGTCGAGAAACTCAGTTTTCAAATATTATGGGCCCCGTAACTCCTCTCCTGGCTCCAGTTATGCGTCCCCGAAGTTTTAGCTTTCGAAAACCATGTTCTTGCACTCTTTACCACTCGACGCCTCTTCTAACCATCCAATACGCTCCCGAACACGTCTTTAACCTCTCCACACCTGAAATTCACAAACATACTCAAAGTAAACGTGTTTCGGGCCAAAATTCACAAATATCACGTATTTACACATTGATTGACGCAATTATTTACAACGTGATCATTTAACCGTTGGGCTAGGGGTTGATTCGCTGAGAACTTCGGTTTTTCATTTGTTGTTATTCATAAACAACAAATCAATCCCAACACATATGAACCCTAAAATCAAGTTTGGATCCAATTCGTTTAGTACTGAAATCGTGAGTGTAAATAACCATAGGGTTAATGTTCTTCATCGATTTTCGAGTGAAATGGGAATAAAACTTACTTGATATGAGTTCGAATTTGTTGTGCTTGAGTCCTTGAACAGGTGCGACTGGAGGGTTAATCGATCTCCTCTTCCGAAGGTTTTTCTGATAGTGGTTTTTGTGTTGTTTTGATTCAGAGAATAGTCGTGAGTGTTTGTGTATCTTTAATTTGATTGATTGTTCACTAATGTGGTCGATTATATCCATGGTTGTAGAAGTCGCTAGTTGGGCAGCGAGGTACCGCCTAGGGATTAATCGGCGCTAGGCGGATTGGAATTTTTATATGTAATTTTACAACTATATATTATATACACACATCGATATCAATAATTTAATATAATAACTCAAATAATTTTAAAAATAAACTTAAATATACTAAATCAAGTACTTCAAAGTTCAACTTATACACCAAGTTCAAAGTTTAGAATTGGATTTCGATGTTAAGTGGCTAGATTCGATGTTTTAGAGACATTAAGAATTTTTGGTTGAGAAATATATAAATAATCATGAAATTGGTCTATTTTTACCCGAAAAAAGTCAAAAAAATTCAAAAAAAGTCAAAAAAAAAAAATAAAAATCCGAGAAGGCCGCCTTGGCCCCGCCTAGGACAAAATCGACAAGGTTGGAGCGCGCCTAGAGCCTAGGCCGATTTTTACAACACTGATTATATCTCATTATGACCGATCTAGACGTGAGCTGTGATTATTGTGCGAATTGTGGTTTATTTTAGGAATTGATCATCTTAATTGAATCATGATTGTATATATCAACCGGGAATGTTTAAAATTTGGATTTAGAACGCGGTTTAGACTGTTTTTGCAACAAAACCGGTGGCGAGGGTGATCGAAACCATGACCAGTAGGGAAAGGGTGAAAGAATTTTTATTTACATATTCAGTCCCTGGATTTCAAAGCTTTTCTCAATTTGTGGTTCTAAACTTCTGCTTCTCTGGATTTAATTTTACAAATTGGCAAACTTAGTCCCTTTTTGTTTATATATTATTATTTTTATGTAAATGAAATCAAAGATGGTTTTAAAAAAATTTAAGACATTATTATTATTTAGTATTATTATTATTATTTTATTTTATTTTATGTTTACAACTAAACTAAACTAAACTAAACTTATATGACCTTTAACTTAAAATTATATAACTTAAAGGTTTATTAAAGTTTATGAGTAATTCTCTTTTTTTTTTTTTTTGATAAGACCTAATAAGTTTTATAAAGAATTATACGTACACACTCAAAATAAAATTCTTGTTAGAGCATTATTAAAAGTGGTTTTATTTTAAAATGTTTTATGGCTTGTGATGTTTTAAATTATAAATTTGGGTTTATTATAATTGAGTAAAATTATAAATTTGATTTAGTAACCAAAAATCTTAGGGATTACATGTTACGTCTGTGTTACATTGTTTACAACTTTTTTTTTTTTAAATTTGTCGGCGTTTTTTTCATTTTTTATATAAAATTGATCCTAATAATGTTACAAAACTGTAAAAAAATAGCTTTGTTTCCTTTGTTTTTTCAAGAGTAAAATTCTCTTTTGCTCCCTGCGGTTTGACAATATTAACCATTTTGCTCCAAAACTTTCAAAATGATCATTATGCTCTCTGTGGTTTGACATTTTAATCATTTTGCTCCAAACTTTTCCAATATATCTCCATTATACTCCATTTTTTTCGAAACCACAGGGAGCAAAAAGGTTATAATTGTTAAACCACGGGGAACAAAATGATTAAAATGTCAAACCACAGGGAGCATAATGATCATTTTCAAAGTTTTGGAGCAAAATTGTTAATATTGTCAAACCACATGGAGCAAAAGAGAAGTTTACTCTTTTTTCAAGGTTTTCAAAGTTTTCTCAACTAAGGGTGGTTTCCAAAATAACTATCCCCTATATATATATATATATATATATATATATATATATATATATATATACATTTTATAGTGTAAATATCTTTTTATATAAATAAAGGGTAGTAGCTACTCATGGTTTGATTTATTTATGTTTCAGACCTATTATTATTATTATTATTTATTATTATTATTATTATTATTATTATTATTATTTTATGTGTGATTTTGTTTTGGCAATTTGTTGACACTGACTTTTGAAAATTGTTAGGCTCTCCTCCTTTGATACATTTTTGGGTTGAGTGGCATGTTTGGCTGATTGAAAATGATTGGTATATTCAATTCTTCTAAAATGTCCAAACTCTCTGTTTAGCCAAAAAAAGAAAATAAAATAATAAAGAAAAAACCCCCCGCAAAAACAGAAAGAAAGGCAAACAGAAAAAGGATTGCTCAGAGAAATCCCCGGGCATTTGTTAGATTTTACTAATAAATAATGACATTTTTTTCTGTGTTAAAAAAAAATAACGAACCCACAAATCATTTCAAAAGGGAAACATCACATAACTTCTGTTTCCAAGAGTTCTATTTTAAACAAAGGAGTAACGATTTATCATCTATTAATACTAATAAATCAAAATAATTGTGGACACATGTCACAATTTTATATCACCTATTCTCTCTCATATTTAATTATCTATATTTATTATTTAATTAGGAATTAAGAATTAAGAATTATAATAATTAATATAATACAAATTAATTATATTTAAAATGAAATCAATTATGATGTTTTTAAGTGAACTTTTTTTTTTTATTTAACAGCTTTAGTTCTTTAAATATAATTGAATTCAACTGATATTTTTTAAAATATTTATCAATATAACAATAATGTTAATAACTTTTTTTATGATTGCTTTTAAAAAATTTTAAGCATTTAATATAATTGGATTATTTGAATATTAAAAATATATTATGTTGAAATATAAAAAGTAAGAAATTTTTAAAAATCCAAGTTATATATATTAATATAAATTTTAGTTAAAGTACATTTAATGTGTTAAAAGGAGAATAAATATACTTTAATTAAATTATTTATGAATTACATTACATAAAAATATTAACACATTTTTAAAAAAATAAAATTTAAACATAATTTATAATTATTACATCGAATATCTTAATCATATTTTGAAGACTTTATGCATTAATATATTATATCATATTTTATTTAACCTTTGTAAACATGAGTTTAGTAAAACTTTACAATGTACATGTTTTCTAATTACATAACTTTTTGTCAATAAATTTGTATATACAACATATTATTTTTTTCAACCCGTGTAATAAACGGGATTTTAACCTACTTAGCATATAAATAAAGAAATAATTACATATAACCCCTAGAAAGATGTTTAATTAAGAACTGTTCTACTTGAGAAATAATTGAATCATTTATAGACACAAGTTTAAAGGTATAATAGTAATTTTCTCTACTTTAAAGAAAAATTATTTTTATACCTCATAAATCATGTGTCACACCCCAAGCCGGCGGGGTTGGATCGGATTCCCCGTCAGGCGGAAAGTTCTCGGGGCGCGATATCGTGAGTGATAATCGTGATGATCAGATTGTTTACATAGCATCAATGTTAAGAATAACTAAAGCACAATCAAGCATTAACTAGGATTACAAATTTAAATTACAATATCAATGTTCAGTAATTTAACTAAGTAAACTTAACAAAAGAATCAAATGTTTTCTATCTTGTAATCTGTACAAGACATCCAAAAGTGATTCGTATGAAAAACAAAATATGTGCTTCCAAAATCAACTAGGTCCTCTATCTAGGCCGCCTAGCATGCAATCCAAAAGCCTTAGCTTAAACCTGTTCTTCATCTGAGAAAGCATGCAAGAAAACAAAGTCAACACAATGGTTGGTGAGTTCATAAAGTTTATAAGTTTAAAATAGCTTTAGCAAACCGCTTTCGGTAAAACCTTAACCTCATTAACTCCACATGTAATATCCAAATCGGTATGCTTATATATAGGGCATACCCCTGAGTCGAGCCTACAACCCGCCCAGACGCCGTCCCACCACATACTAATCCGCATATGACAATGTTGTTAATAACAATTAAGCCTTTTACCTACCATTCAACCCATTCTTCATCATAGCTTTAGTTTACTGTTTCAAAGTTTACAAGTCTATAGCATTCGCAAGTATTAGCTTCAATGTAAGTTTAACAAGCATCATAGTTTCACACACCATAGTTTAGCTTTCACTAATCTCATGCGTGAGTACAAGCCCTGCTATAGCAGAAGTTTAGCAATTACGTAGCTCACGGCTAGATACAAGCTCTGCTCTAGCAGAAGTTTAGCCATTACGTATCTCATGAATTAGTTATGCTTAGTCTAGCAATTACGTGTCTCCTATACAAGATACAAGCCTTGCTATAGCAGAAGTTTAGCAATTACGTATCTCATACATAGACACAAGCCATGCATACACAAATAGTTCCAGCATTTGCATATCTCATATAAGCAGACACAAGCCCTGCTATAACAAAAGTTTAGCAATTACATGTCTCTTATATCTAGATAATAGCTTAGCCTCGTCATAGTTTAGCTTTCACGTATCTCAATACATGGGTACAAGCCCTGCTATAGCAGAAGTTTAGCGATTACGTAGCCCATGATTAGATACAAGCTTAGCATTTCGCGCGCAATCATAGTTTCAAGCATATATTTTCAAGCATTCGCACATAGTTTAATCATGAAGTTCAAAGCATAAGCATCAAATCTCAAGTTTAAGCATTTCGTTTCTAGTATAAGCATCAAGCCTCAAGTTTAAGCATTTAGTTTCTAGCATAAGCATCAAGCGTCAAGTTTAAGCATTTAGTTCATAACATAAGCCTCAAGCATCAAGTTCAAGCATCTCGTTTCAAGCATAAGCATCAAGCATCAAGTTTAAGCATCTAGTTTGTAGAATAAGCATCAAACACATAGTTTCTCAAGGTATACTAGTTTCCAAGCATAAGCCTTGTTGTAAGCATCATAGTTATGTTTAAAAGCATTAAATAACATATTAATAATTTATTAAAATGTTTAACACGCTTCTCAGTCCCGAAGTAAAACAAATAAGCTTGAAAAGGGACAAATGAACTCACCTTGTGTCCGTAGTAGTTGACTATGTAAAACAAGAATACACACACTCTTTATTTGTACTTGTTGCGATGTTCACGATCCTGTATTGATTTCACAGTATTTGTAGTTTATAAGCATTTGTTTGTAAGAATTCGTTGTGCGTGTCAATGCTAGTGTTAGCCCTAAAGTTGGCTAACATTCGAGAGTCTTATTCATTATCCGGCCCGGAATTCTTCTATTAGTTTACATCATGTTGAACCTCCTTAATTGTTCAAAGTTTCACATTTAACTTTGAATTACAAGTTTGCATCTTTAAGTAGGGTTTTTACATCTTTGTGTAGCTTGTTTAAAAACTTGTTATCACTTTGTAACACATAAAATAATAACCTATGCATGATTTTGTTATTCATTTTTCTCGTTCACGCATGTAATCATTAACCTTTTATCTCAAATGGGCCGGATAATTCATTAGACCATTTAATATGAAATCGAGCCTAGCATTTGCATGTGTGTAGGCTGGATATGGGTGTTGGGCCGGATATACACATGGGCCGAATCTGTTTCTCCTATGGGTCATTATGGGATTGGACTTGGGTCAATAGTGGGCTGAATGAAAAGGGATTAAGCCCAAAGGTATTGGATCACTTAATTGGGCCACATAAGATAGTTTTGGGCCGGTTGAGATTGATTGTGTCGTATAATTCGTGAATTAGAGTAACCATCATGTTCCAAGTAACCAAGGTTTAGTCCGATCAAGGTAGGTTAAGGCTCCATTCCAGCGAACCTATCAGTTGGGTTAGCTGAGGTTCGGCCCTATTTTGCCCCTAGCGAACCTATAGGTTCGTTCGTGAGTATGGTTTGGCTAGCAAGTAACAGATTCGGTGACAGGAAACATGCACAGGCTCGGCTGAGATCATGGGTTCGTGAGTGTACAACAAGGTTCGGTTAGGGTATGTTGTCAACCAAAGGGTTCGTTTGGATGAAAAGGTTCGTGGCATAGGGTTCGGTTGTTGCTTCTGTTTCAGTGGTCACAAGATGGTTCGTAGACTAGAGGGTTCGGCCAAAGTACAAGCAGGGTTCGCATGTGGCTAAGGTTCGTGGGTTCTCCTCACTTGAAGGTTCGTTCCATTAGGGTTTAGCACCATAGGTTCGCAGCTTGGACATGAGGGCAGCAAGGTTCGTCTAAGTACAAAAAGGTTAGGTGGTAGGTGGTATCACCAAGGTTCGTGACTAAGTTTGCTGGGGTGAAGTTCGGCCAGCTCCACATCTCACGAACCCTGTGTGTTTGACCTCACTACCACGTTCGATCTCTTGATCTGGTTACTCCCGTGATAGTTCTACATGCAGGTTAGTTCTTAGTGTTGTAGAGCGAGTGTGGGTTAGAGTTTTGTACCGGTTAGGTGGGTGTAGTCGCACAAGGTTTACGAAAACCCTAATTTTCGTGAACTTCAAAGCCTCATACCTCGAGTTTCAGTGACTGGATCTTCAGATCACTCGTACTTTTGTGTAGAGGAGATCAAGAGCTTCAAATGGACACCAAGAACACGAAGTTTCACCAAGATTTGAGCAAGTTAGAAAGGTTTAAAGTGATGAACTTTTAGAGAGAGAGAGAGGGTGAACGGCCATGGAGGTTTTTAGAGAGAGAATGAACATGAAAAAATGAAATAAATGACTCATTTAGGGAATACCCCGGGGGTGTTTGGGTTAGTTTTCGGTTGTTCGGTTAGCGTTTTCGTCACGTTTCCGGCATGTTACGCGCATGTTTCGTAACCTAAATAAGAGAGTTTTATTTTTAAACAATTTGGATGATATTTATTCCTAGTAATTATTTTAAATATCATTTTATTAGTTTATTTATTGAATTATATATTTTTACGCGTTTCGTTAATTTGTTCGCGATTTATTAAGATAGTTTCGTTTAATTTCGTTTATGATGAGTTTCAAAATTGTAAAACAGGAAATATTTTATTTCCTTAATTTTATTATCCTTCGTATCGTTTTCGTGTTCGTTTTCGTTTCGTCAGGACACGTCGCCATCGCGCGTATTCGTTCGAATCGTCATTCTTGTTCTCTACTGTTCAGTCATTATTTCAGAACGTTAAACTCTCAGAATCATTCGTACAGATCGTCACCTATACGAATAATTCATCGGTTTAGCATTCCGTAGTAACAACCGTTATAGATTCGTTCTGTTTAATCTCACATACGTTTATACATAATAGCATCAAATCAAGTATCTGTGTTTCAATACTGTGTTGTCTGATATGTTTCTGACTGTTAAACCCTAAGGTTTTAATCAAATTTCAAACAATCGCATAATAGCTTCATGTCAGGTATAATGTATCAATAGCTTAAACATAGTCTCACGTAATGTGTACCTGAGTTACTGTACAAGTTACTGTTGCGATCACTGTTCTGGCACGCGTCCGGCACTGATGTTACATCATGTGAGTATATATATGATTCTTTTAGTTATTTACAAAATATTGGTTCTTAATAGAATGAATCTTTATCCTCTATTTACAACTTTAATTACATATATATTCAAATCAAAAGTTAAATTACATATATCACCTTCTTTTATAATTTTCTTTCTTTAAATAAGAGGATATATGTAATTTAAAAATTTAAGTAAGGTGAAATATGTAATATAAAGGGTTAGATAAGAGGATTATGTAATTTATCTTTTAAGTCGATTATACATGTAGTTTATGAAGTTTATAATGAAAAACCTTAATTAAAGCAAATTGGGTCTTTAACGTATATGTGTAGAACAATAAATGACAAAGGAAGAATAAAAACAAATGTGGGCATCAAAGAAAATAAACATTTCAAGGATTCATCAAAATCCCCAACGGAAACTAACGGATAATCAAAAATCCCAAGTCATATTGCAATGCATCGAGCAAGATTATGTTTTGCATGATGACATTAAAAAAACACAAACAAACATGTAAAACAAAAGCCTAAATCAGGTTCTAGAGATAATATCTAAACCCTAAAAATTCTCACATTGCTTAAGTGATTTTTAACATAGGCCAGCTCATTTAATATGTCAATCTGTAAATCCATCTTCAACACAGAAATATGCAAATTATGAGGCAGAACTTTTGATCGAAACTTGGTTATTTGAACATTCATTTGAAAATTATGGTTACATAGCAACATCAAAATCTAGACATTGAACCCATATATATATATATATATATATATATATATATATATAGAGAGAGAGAGGAATTGAATCTAATGAAAACCCAATCTTAGATATAAAACCCTTAAACCCTATGTGAGCCATTGATTTGATGTCTTGAAAATAAATATGTGGTCCACATTAACCAACAAAAGCAGACAAACAAAAGCAGACAGATTAAAGGAATTTTTAAATCAAGTTCTAGTTATAATAGCTTTAAATAGGTGACACCCAAAATTCAAATTGAACCCAAGATTTCTACATATGCATCTATCTTCAAGGTTTTTGAGGAAAATTCAAAAATATAAACAATGAGATAAACCCTAAACCCAAAAAAGAAAAACAACAACATTGAGGCAGATTCTAAACACAAATTAAAGGAACATCAATGTGACAATTGCATTTAAAAATTACGTCATAAATAACGTGAGCACATTTATTCGTGCTTGAAATCCACGTTGATTTAACAATTGTAATTATTACAGGTTGATAGTATGCGAGAAATGGTGAACATAGGCGAAAACCGTGAGCGAAACGGAGTTTCGGATTGTCCGGAATTGCAAAACGAAGAAATATACAAAAATATCAAAATCCATGATGCCAGACGGTACGCCTAGCCCCAGACATCCACGCTAGGCAATATCTGGAAACCTTGGGCTCGCGCGCTATGCCCTAGGCCAAACGCCCACGCGGGGCGGTACGCCTGGCGTGTGGCGGTATGGTGGATTAGATCAAAACATCATATTTGCATGAGAGAAAGATTATTTCTTCTTCTTCTCAAATCTGCTTCATTTCCAGACGAACAAAACTCAACTTTTACCATAAAATCTCAATTCTAAGACTATCAGATCGTATATTTGAAGCCAGGGAACTCGATGGTTGATTAGATCTTGTTTCTTCTTCTTCTAGTATGATAATGGTTGATTAGATCTTGTTTCTGAACGTAATGGTATAGTTAGGGTTGTTGATTATTGCCTAGATGATAGCTAGGAATGATTAGAAATGAAGAACTCGATGTGTTAATGGGTAAATCCTTGTTTTGATCCGTTGTCATGCCCGGTTTTCATGAAACTATAAAAATGGTTGTAATGGTTTAAACCATTTGATTGTGACAATGTATGTGATTATCTTGATTAATCTTTGAAATGCAAGGTTAAATCCAAGTGTTTCAAACAAATCACAATCATTAACATACTCATTGGAATGATTATCTGATGTTTACGATAACAGTCAGATTAGTATGTTAAACATGGTTATTAAACCTATTCCAATGTCACATTATGATATTTCATGATATTTGGGTAATCAATAACAAGGATTGATCATTCGTAAGCCATAAATTCATCTAGAAATTGTTTCAGCACTATAATCAACAATATTAACTATCTGGTTATCTGAGATTATTCTGATTAATCAAACGTGTCATCAACCTTATATTAGGAACCTGAACCAGTATAGGTTCCTATATTATCATACATTGTATGGTATGACATTAAATTGAGTAATTAAAAACCTAATATTGGTTTGATGAATTTCAAGACAATGTCCCTAACATTGAATATTCAGAAAGATCTAATCAGTAAGTTAAAACATAAATAACTCATTAAACATAAACTAATGCAGAATTTAGCTACCAGTATTATTTTACGTGTGATTTCACCACTCTTGTGATTTCAGGTGAGTTTCGTACAACCCCTTTTATCTTTAATGTTTTATAAACATCGGGGTATTTCTGTAAATATGTTTATGAACATATGATTTGTATCACTGTAATCTGTGTGATTTCATGTGACTCTTGTAAGATTTTTCATGTGATTTTTCCGTTAGTATCTTTATCAAAATATCAAAAGTCATCATCCCTCGAAACTGTATCTAGTGAACCCATGTGGGGCCGAACAGGAAACAATGACAGTACTATCGGCTGACAACCCATTTGCTAGGAGCTTGCACCTCCCCTTGCTGTGAATGTTTGTACTTGTTTCCGAAATATCTTCTTAATGTTAGTGATAGACATTAAGATAATGACACATCAAGATATTTACCGACGGGTAGTATTTACTTTAAGTTAATATGTGTGTTGTGATTCTGGATCAAGAAAGTCACACCTCATCTATGAGACATCACCACTATGCTTCCGCAACCTTATCAGAATGATGAATGACATCATCTCAGGTGACGAGAGGTGGGGGTGTGACAGTGAGACGGTGTTATCAGAGCCACATGTTATAGACTTTAGGTGGACTTAGTGACCTAGACTATAACATAGGCTCGTACAGTGACACAGAGAGCACCGAACATAACTAACGAACAAAACTTGTTTTGAATTTAGCCAGAATAACCAGGTGGTACGAATTTCAGTTATGAGTGGCCAGCATAACTGAAATTCACAACACATGTGCGTTCTAGTAAAATTTAATACAAGCAGAACAATAATAATTATAAGGACGAGTAACTGCTTTGAGAAAGGAAGAGACATCATATCATATTAATGTTGAATATTGTTATTCAATATTTATCTCATGATACTGATCTGAACATTTTGTGTGTACAGTGATGGCTGATCCTGGCGAACGTTATATATATAAGCGATTCCCCTATGTTATCCTAGACGATACTCCTAGTTTGAGTTCTGGTTCAGACTCGGACCCATCAGAGGCTTCATCTGCAACATCCCAGGGGGTACCCTTAGCACCTCAGACACCACCACCACCTGTACCAGTTACACCACCACCAACATAAGGTTCACAGATACATTCTCAGCCGCATGCTGAGAATGCCTCTGCAGGTATACGAGAGAGCTCATCCCCTCAGCGGGTTCTAGTGTGGGATGGGTTGAGGCCCTAATGGCTCCAAATGGCACAGAGAGATGTGCCTCCTGCTATACATGAGGTGGGAGAATCCTCCCACCAAGCCGAGCTCCTAGCCCAGCTACAGCAGGTCTTTCAAGACCTGCAAGGTGCACGACAGGGTTTACAGTAACATTGTGCCACCTTAGAGGATACTCATACTACGGTACTAGATATCCTTACCTCTCACCTGACTCTTATGGAGCAGATGAATACCTTGGATACTGACACTCGGGCTTGGAGGATTATGTGGAGGATCGATTGTGGAGGTCGTGGAGACAGGCGGTCATTGCTGCATTCTGGCAGTAAATAGAGGTGTTGAAGGCGGGGATGGTGAGAGTGAGAGAGACCATAGAGTGGTTTGGGATGTTGAGCCTAGAGACTAGGCTACTGTGTTTGGCTATAGTGCTGGCTACTATAGCTATTATCATGGCTTGTTTATCATATTTCATGCGGTAATGGTGATCAGGAGATGATTATTTTGGGACTCCCATTGTGAATACCATCAGTTTTAGTTGGATAGGTTGAATGTGTTGGGTTGATGGTTGTTTGTATAGTTTTGATAGCACTTTCTTGTACAACACAGTGGTACAATAGTAATGACATATTTTTCTCTTTTGTACACCGATTATGTTGTGTTGTGTATGAACTATGTATCAATATCAAACTTGTACGAACAATAACTAATTAACGTAAAATACCTTGTGTGGTATACTCTCGTAAAATACCTTGTGTGGTATGCTCTCGTAAAATACCTTGTGTTGTATCCTCTCGTAAAATACCTTGTGTGGTATACTCTCGTAAAATACCTTGTGTGGTATGCTCTCGTAAAATACCTTGTGTTGTATACTCTCGTAAAATACCTTGTGTGGTATACTCTCGTAAAATACCTTGTGTGGTATCCTCTCTAGTGTCTGTGTGACAACGTAAAATGTCACACCCCCAAATTCCAACGTGTGGTGTCAGACCACATGGGTGTGACGTGGCCAGAATCACAGCTCATGGTCATATAGAACGACTTCTATATGCTTTTCAAAGTACAAAGTTTGTCATAAACACAACCAAATAGTCTATACTACAATGCAGCGGAAAATAAATTGTCAGACATTACATATTGTAGTACAAATAACATAAATAAAAATTGTTTGTTTCAAAGAACATGATATGAATGCACATGATCTTATGCCTGTTCCTTATGTGCATCATGATCCCAACGCAGCTAGTTACCTGAGAATACATGTTTAAGAAAAAGTGTCAATACATAGGTTGGTGAGTTCATAGGTTTTGATATACATATAATAAGATCAAAAATGTTTGTCATGTGTCATGATGTTTATCAAATGTTAGTCCCGAGCCCTAGGCTCCAAGTGTCAGTGCGTCACTACCGAACTAGACTTATTAATCCTTGCCTCCGCCATGTCTCGTAATAACATGGAAAGATAGGTCGAGATTTCACGTGTCCCGACCTCCGGTCAGTATTGTGCCACTTGGGGTTCGTCACACCAAAACAGATATATTCAAACTCACCTCGTTGTTTGTACATTAATGGTAAGACTTTGCGAGGGTTTGTTACGATTACAACACTTATGTTTGTCCAATAAACCAGCATACACAATATGTTTGTATAAGTATAAATGTTTGACTCGATTCAACAAGTATTCTCCCCCTATTTGAAAAGTTTGTGAAAGAGTTAAAGAGGGGCCGTAAACTCACCTTAGTAAAATCAGAAAGTGATAGCGTAAGCTCTGGTTATACTGCAGGTGACCCATTTACCGGTTACCTATATCGTATAGCTTACGTGACTTCGTGTAAGTGTTCGTCTTTGTGCTCAACAACCCTCGGTTGTTATATTTGTCCGTGTCGGTCCACATTGACCGTGCTTGCTCGTGTTTGACCGTGTTTGACCTTGTCAAGTGTAACACCCAAACTTTCCACACGATTACACGTGTCCCATTTTAGGTCCCTGATTAAACTTTCTCAAAAATTTTGTTCGGAAGCGTAGAAATAACATTTCATAAGTTAAACACACTTAATTTCAAATCATTTACATTTTTGATTAATAAAACTAGTGTGTTTAAGTTTAATACCATCAGAGAATTTTACATAACGTTTGGTTCTGCTTTATAACATGCCCGATCAGATCGCCCGATGCATATCTATCTTCGACTTGTAACATCACATATAAGTCACCATTAGTTCATACGAACTAAGTAAGTAACCCCTCCCCGAGTTCCCACAACTCATTTAACACATCCATATACATATCATATGGATGTTTATCATATTTAGATGATAATATATTATCCAATACAACTTTATCACCAGCACCTCTGGCTAATTTAAAACCCAATAATCACCACATATATATATACATATATATATATATATATCATTGGCTCAACCAATTTCCCACACACCTGTGGTTTCAACAATTCAATTTCCGGTGTAACCGGTTATCCACACATTTGTGGTATCATACACATATTAAGTCTTAAGATGTTCACCCACCGGTCCTTCCATCTAAGACAACTCCTAGCACCTTTAGCTAGTGTATCCCGTAACACATTACGGATACACTACCGATGTCCCAAATATAATTTGGTAACATATTCAATCACCTACAAAACGATCCACTAGTGGGTCGTTTCCACCCAAAACCCCATGAATCACCCATTCATGTACAATTATTATAATTTAACACCACACATACATGTGCATATTTCCAATCCACCATTTGTTCACACACCTTGTGAATCTTTTACATTGGAATTGCAAGTTATACGTTCACACACCTTGTGAATCTAAACATGCACATTACCAATTCAACGTCTACGCATTCGTAGATCACCACATGTTAACACACCTTGTGAATCTTTTACATTGGAATTGCAAGTTATACGTTCACACACCTTGTGAATCTAAACATGCACATTACCAATTCAACATCTACGCATTCGTAGATCACCACATGTTCACACACCTTGTGAATCTTTTACATTGGAATTGCAAGTTATACTACGCATTCGTAGATCACCACATGTTCACACACCTTGTGAATCATGCAACAACAATAACCACAATTATGATCACCACATGTTCACACACCTTGTGAATCATGCAACAACAATAACCACAATCATTTATATAAACACCAAAATCATATTGATTAATCACCGGTTCATCCGGTTATTTTAATGCAAATATATTGCATACACGTTTCTCGTTGAAACTTCACAACACAAACTAAAGGATTTCTCATCCATTAGTTTCAATCACATATTTAACATCATTCACATATTTCGAGCACGCAAGTAGACTCATTCTACTGCTTATATGTAATGTTACAGTAAGTTGGGTAACTTACCTGGTTCAAACGGTTGTTCACTTGCTACAACCTCTTTTCCACTTCTGTGAATTGTCACTTGACGTTCACCACCAACACCTAGTTGCATATACACGCATATACAACTATATTCAATACATATACACATACAATCAAGTTCAACTCACTTGACGGGTTTGACTTTCTCAAAGTCAACTTATCACATAATTGACTCTATCATACTATTTTGAGTAAGTTGTAGTCAATTATTATAATTAATCATACCCTAGGCCTCTCTTAGGCATTTCCTCAAATAATTGATGTTCATTATATTAGTTACGATCTTTAATCATTTTTATTATTCAAAATTCATTTATGATCATAACTGCTAATAATTTTTAACATCAATTCATCAAAATCATCATTTAACCTATGGATCATGATCCATATTTCATTTAAAATCATAATCTACCCATCCTACTAGTTATCACACCATGATATGGGTTTCATAACAACCGGACATTATCCCGGCTTCAAAACGAAGATTTCACCATCAAAATATCAAGTTCTTCGTTTCTAACAACCCTTAGTTATCAACTAGGCAATAATCAATACCCATAATCATAGTAATACATCCAAAACTAGATTTGATTCACAAACTATTAAACTAGTAAGATAAAACGAATCGTTACCCAATCGAACGGATTTCTACGGGTAAAACCATGATCAGAACTTGTAGATACGATCCCTGGTGCGATCCAGACGTTCTGATGACTTCGGAATTGAGTTTTGATGGCAAAATCTCGTTTTAGTGGCTTATGGTGGAGCTGAAGTTCGAAAACAATCGAATTTTATGTTTTCTGGCGAATTCCTTCAAAGATAAGCTTTCTGCAGCCGCCATAGACGTCAGGCGCATCGCCCCACTAGGGACGTTGGTCTCAGGCGTACCGCGCGGATGGGACATGGCCAGATATTTTTCCCTCTCTCGCGCGCATCGCCTATCGTGGGCGTGTGGATCGGGGCGTACCGCCCCAGGCCATTTTCTTCGTTTTTCGATTTTATCTTTGTTCCGCGATTCTGGACAATCCGAAACTCCGTTTCGTGCTCGGTTTTCTCCCACGTTCATCATTTGTCACATATTTTAAATTTTTAATAACCAAAACCATTCTACTTACGATTACTTCAATTGTATTTGATTTATTGAAAACGGGTCGTTACATCAAGTCAACGACCCGTTGGTGAACAGTGTGTTGGTTGTAACTCGTGTAACATTCGCGATCGTGCTCATTGTGTGCAAAACACGCAATTCGTGTTTATGGACAACTTACTATTTATAGTAAGTTTCTATTTTTGGCAAGTTCCACAACACTTATCGTTTTAAGGATTCTAGCACATTGTTACAAACGATCGAGTAAACATATAAGTCATTTTCATTCATTAAAGTTTCCTAAAAAGGAAAGTTTCTATATCTAGCATGATTATCATCAAAAATCACCTAACTTAACACACAGCAATCATATCACTTCATGTTAAGCCATTTAGTATGTACAAATCATATCTAGCATTACTAAATCAAGTTTTCACAAAATAAAGTTACTAAAAATAGTAACTATGACTAAATGTTTCTAAAATGACCATTCTATCATCCCTAAACCTTCCCTTATGAATAAATCATCATTATGTATCACAAATCACCATTTAAAGTTGCATGCATATTCATTTCACATATTCTAATGAGATTTGCACAAATAAAGTTACTATATATAGTAACTAAGTCCAAAATGACCACAAATCAATATCTAAACCATTTTCATGTCACATATCCTCATAGTATTACACAAATGTTCATCTAATGTTGCCTATATGGCCATATTACACCAAATCATCAATTTGTACAACAAAAGTTTCTAAAAATAGCAAGACCTTCCAGTAACCCATTTTAGTTCATAAACACCCTAATGAATCTTGCAAATATACTTAATCATCATTGATAATCACTTCTCAATACCCAAAATCATCTAAAACACCTTAGATCATGCATGCATGTAGGTATCTTCACATTTATGAACAAGTTATACACTATGACATATTCTCAACATCATGGATCATCAATATTCATCATCTAATCATTCTAGATCATCATAATCAATACTAAAACCATCAAACCCAGATTCAAAGTACTAAAATTTCGTGCATGCAAGGTTTGAGTGTGTGCATGTGGGTTTCAAGGCTTTCATGTGGGTTTTTAAGTGTTGAATGTGTGTGCAAGTTTGTTGAAACTACCTCACAAGTATTGAATCACCAATATGATGTTGTAGCAGCTTCAAAGACTTCTGTATGGCTAGTGTTTAGTCGAAACAAGGAGGTGTTGATGGTGAGCAAGCTCCACAAGCCTTCCTCTTCAATCCCTCAATAAGTTCCAAGCTTGTACCTTCAGATGAGCTGTTCCAATGGCTTCCAAAGGGTTTTCAGGAGGTTTTGCAGAGTTTTTGGTTGAGTGATGGCGTGCAAGATCGAGTCATGATGAAAGTGGATAGAGTAGCAATAGTTGTCTTGGTTTTATAAAGATTTGGCATCTGGATGTTGTCGCTTACCGCCAAGAGCTTCAAAAAGCTGCTTGGCGTACTGTAATGAATTTCATGATTCAAAATCCCCGCCCATCCATCGCGTAACGCCAAGGAATTATCCGGGGTCCTTAGCGTACCACGAAGAATCCCTGAAGAGCCCAATAGGCCCAATTTCAATGGTTTGGCTCGTTTTCGACGTTTTCTCGCTTATGGGATATTGTTCAGCATTGTTTGAACTCTCAAGTTCAATGTTCGAGCGTTTCGTGATGTTTCTAGTGTTTTGTCACACGATGTGTTAAGCGTTCACCAACGTTCGTGTTTTCGTAGACACGTGTGTGCGTGTTGCAATAATTCGCCGAATTATCAAGTTTGTGTTTGTGTTTGTACTGTCATGCCACGTGTCACACTAAATTAAACTAATTCTAGTTCCACGTATACAATTAACAATTAAATAAATATTTAATTAAAACAAGATGTTGACCTGCATTTTGCGGGGTGTCACATAAAATACCTTGTGTGGTATACTCTCGTAAAATACCTTGTGTGGTATACTCTAGTTAAATACCTTGTGTGATATCCTATTTATTATTTGTGTGACACATCTTAAAGTCCCGTAAGATTATATCTCTAAAATTTATGTGATAATATATCAAAACACAATCTATATCAGTATCACGATGTCGTGTGCTGTGTGATGCTATAACATGTTTTGAGATAACAAGACTAAGTATAACTACAAACATCTGTACGATTACTGTGAACTGAAAACATATCTAAATCTTTTCAATGTAGTTATACTATATTTCTTATAATCACAATTCAACATAAAAATTTTCAGTATAACTGAATATGATTGAATTTATGTGATCAAACGGGTTATATCTTTTAATGTTCTTGAACTGACCTGAGTTTGTCTGCATGTGAGCATAACAATGGCTCCGAAACGAGGTCGACCAGCTAAGAAAGTTGCCAAGAATGTTACTAACCCTGAGCTGAATCAAGTCCCACCTGTGAATGTAGAACGTAATCCGGAAACAAATGTGGTTCCACCTGTAAATCCTGGAACAAATACAGTTCCACCAATAAACCCGAAAGTGAACACGGTTCCACCAGCGGATGCAAGTGGAGCTGAACTGAATGAAGCAATGATAGCTCGAATTGTGAGAGAACAACTATCTGCTTGTGGTGTTTTGACACAACACCAACCACATATCACTTCTGGTTTAGGTAGGAACCACAATCACATTGAACATAATGCTACCGGTGGCCACGTAGAAACTTATCATACCATCGGTACAACAACTGTTCCCGATACATCACAGCAGGAATGTACTTATAAGTACTTTGCTTCCTGCAACCCTCCTATTTTCACAGGCAAGGAAGGAGTGGTTTGACTTTTGATGTGGATCGAGGAAATGGAGACAAAATTTAAAATCAGCAAGTGTCTGGAAGAGCACAAAGTAGTATATGCTACTTGTTCTCTTAAGGATTCAGCTTTAACATAGTGGAATACCCAAGTGAGAATAATGGGTACGACCACTGTTGATGTAATGGGCTGGAAGGAGTTTAAAACCTTGATTATCTTAGAGTATTGCTCAATTACCGAAATCAAGAAACTGCAAAAAGAATTTTTGAATCATTCTATGGTCGGTGCGGGATGTCAGAATTATACTGATCGATTTCATGAGGATACATGTTTACTACCTAACACGTTTCCTACTGAACTAGCTTTGGTAGAGAAATATACTAAAGGTTTGGTTCCTCAAATCCGAGGAATGGTAACCGCTACCAAACTCACAACTCTAGAATATACCATTATCTTGGCCACTAAGCTTACTAATGAGGCAGTAAGAAGTGGTACATTGACAATGAAAACTCATACTGTTATGAACCTTAGTGATCCCAATGTCTCTAGTAACACGAGAGGTACCAAAAGGAAGTGGTTTTGGAAAAACAAAACCAAAGATCTAGCTGAGAATAACCAGAGTAAGCCAAAAGTGAAAAACTATGGTGCAACTAATTCTGAGAGAAAAGCTTATATTGGAACGGCGCCCAAATGCAACAAGCGTCCATATCATCACACAGGACAGTGTCCTATTTGTGTGAACTGTAACCGAGTTGGACACTATGCAAGCTACTCTAATTTTCATGTTTTTCAACCAAACCAAGCACCACTACAAACCACTCAAACAAACCGGTCATGCTTCAAGTGTGGAAGTCCTGACCATTTTATGAGAAACTGTCCCAACAATAACACAAAGCAAGGCAACAAAGATATAGAAAGAGTCTTTTAGTTAAGAGTAAACAAAGCCAGGCAGGATGTGAATATTTCTGGTATGTTTCTTCTTAACCTAACAACCTGTATGTGTCACACCCCCATCTCTCGTCACCTGAGATGATGTCACTCGTCCCTCTGAGATGGTTGCGGAAGCATAGTGGTGATGTCTCAGAGATGAGGTGTGACTTACTTGAACCGATATCACAGCACACAGATTGTCTTAAAATAAGTACATTACAAGGGTTCGTAATCACATTAACATTATAATTTACTCACTAAGTTCATACACAACAATGTTATTTAATTACAAATGCGAGGTGTGCATCCTCACCCGATAAGTCACTGTCTCCCTGCAAAAAGGTTTAATTTGAAAACGTCAGCACAAAGCTGGTGAGATCATACAGTTCAAGTTCCACACTATGATATGATATGTAATACAAGTTCTCAAAAAGTTCAGTTCAAGATAACCATGGGACCAGTATCTAGTTCCTTTCGGACGTTCTGTTCTTGTTCTATAAAGATACTACCCGTCGGTAAATATCTTGGTGCCTCATTGTCTTAATGTCTATCACAATACATTAAGAAGTTCTGGAAACATATAACAAGCATTTACACCAAGGGGAGTTGCAAGCTCCCGACAAATGGGTTGTCAGCCGATAGTACTATCATTGTTTTCTGTTCGGCCCCACATGGGTTCACTAGATACAGTTCAGAAATGAGGACTTTCAAGTTCTGTGATACAGTTTTGTTCTCAGGCAAAATCCCATGAAATCCACAAGTTCTCAACAGTCACATGAAATCACACAGATCACAGTGATACATATCATATGTTCAAGAAAAGTTCCACAGTGCTACCCCGATGTTTATAAAAGATTTAAAAAGAAAAGGGTTGTACGAAACTCACCTGATATCTTATTGATAGCAGAATATCACACAAACTAGTAATAATATGATGATTCTGCATTTATTTATGTTAAATTAGTTATTTATAATTTAGCTTACGGATTATATCTTTCTGAACGTCCAATGTCAAAGACATTGTCTTAACAGTCATCAAGCTGATGTTTAATATTTAATTATTTATTTTAATGTCATATCATACAATGTATGATAATGTAGGAACCTATACTGATTTAGATTCCCAATATGAAGTTGATGACATGTTTGATTAATCAGAATAATCTTGGATTAACCAAATAGTTAATGTTGTTGATTATAATGCTAAAACAGTTCCTAGATAGATTAATGGCTTAGGACTGATTAATCCTTGTTACTGATTACCCAAATATCATGAAATATCACAATGTAGTTTTAGAATAGGTTTAATAACCATGTTTAACATACTAATCAGACTGTTATCATAAACATCAGATAATCGTTCCAATGAGTATGTTAATGATTATGATTAGTTTGAAACACCTGGATTTCACGTTACATGTCAAAGATTAATCAAACTAATCACCTACATTGTCACAATCAAATGGTTTAAACCATTATAACCATTGTTATGATTTCATGCAAACCGGGCATTACAACGGATCAAAACAAGGATTTACCCGTTAAAACATTGTGTTTTTCGTTTATAATCAATCATAGCCATCATCTAGGCAACAATCAACAACCCTAACTATATCATTACGTTCAAAAACAATATTTAATCAATCATTATCAAACTAGAAGGTTAAAACGAACCGTTACCTAGTTAGACGGAGTTCTGCGTGTAAAAAACACGATCAGGACTTGCAGAAACGTTCCCTGGTGCGATCCAGATGTTTGGAAGGCTTTGAAATGAAGATTTTATGGGTTAAAGGGTTGGTTTTGCTTCTGGGATTGAGGAAACGTCGAGAGGAAGAAAAATTATGAGTTTTCTGGATGAAATCTGACTTTTTAAGCAACCT
Source organism: Mikania micrantha (assembly GCA_009363875.1). Taxonomy (NCBI): domain Eukaryota; kingdom Viridiplantae; phylum Streptophyta; class Magnoliopsida; order Asterales; family Asteraceae; genus Mikania; species Mikania micrantha. The sequence continues at coordinate 71,756,201 of CM018698.1, forward strand.
GGAGACTGTGACACCTCGGAATTTCCAGGTCAGCAATTTCTTTATTTTAACTGATAATATAAACTACTGTTGCATACGTGGCACTAGAATTATTACTATTTGGTGTGACACGTGGCACAACAGACCAAACGCACCGATAATTCAAGGAATTATCGCAAAACACAACGCACGTGTCTTGAATAACGAACGTTGGTGAATTACACAAACCACAGTCCACTTGCACAACACTTAGGTTCTAGGGAACCTAAAATAGGTAAAATAATGTTCATATGTCTCGAAACGATGACCTTAATCGAGAAATACGCGAAAACTGGGCCAAAACATGAAAATGGGCCAAATTGGGTCCAGGCGGTACGCCCGACCCGAAAACTCCCCACTCAGGCGATACGCGCGGATGAGGAAGGAACGCCTCTCATCTGTCTGCCTCGCGCGTAACGCCTAGCTTCGGTGGTTATCGTTAGGCGATACGCCTGAGGGACAAAATCGCAGATTTTTTCTTTTTAAACCCCAAAACTCATCATCACACTTACACACTCATTTTTACCAAGCATACACGCAACAACTTCGGCCATACCGACTTCTCAGCCCTGAAACACTTTGATTTGACCTCTTGGAAGCCATTGAAGGTCATAATGAAGCTCAAAGCTTGAAGAAGTGAAGGCTTGAAGCTTGAAGATCACCACCACCATCATTTTATTGCAAGAACCTACTGTTCAGAGAGTTTAGGGGTTGTTCTTGTCATCATCTTGGCATTCTTGGAGCTTGGGAAGGTAGTACCATGTCTCTTATGGCTTAATATCACTATTACACACACATGCAAGTGTTAAAACCCACATACAACCACCATTGATGCACATCAAGAAGCCTTGAAAACTGAAAACCTCACTCTTGAGGCCATGCGAGGAATGGATAAACAAATGAAACAGAAGGATGACGGAGCTTACTATCTGATGGATCGAATTTGGATTCCATGCTACGGAGGATTGAGAGAAGTAGTGATGGATGAAGCTCACAAGAGTCGATACTCAGTACATCCAGGTTCCGACAAAATGTACCACGATTTAAAGGCAACTTACTCGTGGCCTAACATGAAGTCAGAAATCGCGACCTATGTGAGCAAGTGTTTGACGTGCTCAAAGGTTAAGGTCGAATATCAGAATCAGTCAGGGTTACTCCAACAACCGGAAATTCCAGTATGGAAATGGGAGCAGATTTCCATGGATTTTATCACCAAACTGCCGAAGACAGCGAGTGGTTGCGATACCATCTGGGTTATCGTAGATCGACTCACGAAATCGGCACACTTCCTACCGATTAAGGAAACTGACAAACTGGAGAAGTTAACCCGAGTCTACTTGAAAGAAATTGTATCCAGACACGGAGTCCCATTCTCTATTATATCTGACCGAGACAGCCGTTTCACGGCACACTTTTGGAAGTCCTTACACAAGGCACTCGGAACAAGATTGGACATGAGCACTGCTTATCACCCACAAACGGATGGTCAGAGTGAACGAACCATCCAGACCTTGGAGGACATGCTTCGGGCATGTGTAATCGACTTCGGTAACAGCTGGGAGACTCACTTACCCCTAGTCGAGTTCTCATATAATAACAGTTACCACACCAGCATCGGAGCTGCACCATTTGAGGCACTTTACGGACGTAAGTGCAGATCACCACTCTGTTGGGCAGAAGTTGGTGAAAGCCAACTGACCGGACCCGAACTCGTGCATGAAACGACCGAAAAGATTGTGCAAATACGAAACAGGATGGCAGCAGCTCGAGACCGACAAAAGAGCTATGCCGACAAGAGGCGCAAACCTTTAGAGTTCCAAGTGGGAGACCGAGTACTTCTTAAAGTCTCGCCTTGGAAGGGGGTGATTCGATTCGGGAAACGGGGAAAGCTAAACCCTCGTTACGTTGGTCCATTCGAGATCACTAAACGGATAGGCCCTGTGGCCTACGAGCTACAGCTACCACAGGAACTGAGTAGTGTACACAATGTGTTTCACGTTTCAAACCTCAAGAAATGCTTATCAGACAAAACGCTCGCAATACCGTTAGAAGAGATTCAGATCGATGAGCAACTGCACTTCGTTGAGGAACCGGTGGAAATTATGGACCGGGAAATCAAGAAGTTGAAACTTAGTAAGATACCTATTGTAAAAGTCCGATGGAACTCACGGCGAGGACCGGAATACACCTGGGAACGAGAGGACCAGATGAAAAAGAAATACCCTCACTTATTCCCCGAGCAGACTAACACGAGCAACACGAACTGAATTTCGGGACGAAATTCCTATTAACTGGGGGATGATGTGACACCTCGGAATTTCCAGGTCAGCAATTTCTTTATTTCAACTGATAATATAAACTACTGTTGCATACGTGGCACTAGAATTATTACTATTTGGTGTGACACGTGGCACAACAGACCAAACGCACCGATAATTCAAGGAATTATCGCAAAACACAACGCACGTGTCTTGAATAACGAACGTTGGTGAATTACACAATCCACAGTCCACTTTCACAACACTTAGGTTCTAGGGAACCTAAAATAGGTAAAATGATGTTCATATGTCTCGAAACGATGACCGTAATCGAGAAATACGCGAAAACTGGGCCAAAACATGAAAATGGGCCAAATTGGGTCCAGGCGGTATGCCCGACCCGAAAACTCCCCACTCAGGCGATACGCGCGGATGAGGAAGGAACGCCTCTCATCTGTCTGCCTCGCGCGTAACGCCTAGCTTCGGTGGTTATCGTTAGGCGATACGCCTGAGGGACAAAATCGCAGATTTTTTCTTTTTAAACCCCAAAACTCATCATCACACTTACACACTCATTTTTACCAAGCATACACGCAACAACTTCGGCCATACCGACTTCTCAGCCCTGAAACACTTTGATTTGACCTCTTGGAAGCCATTGAAGGTCATAATGAAGCTCAAAGCTTGAAGGAGTGAAGGCTTGAAGCTTGAAGATCACCACCACCATCATTTTACTGCAAGAACCTACTGTCCAGAGAGTTTAGGGGTTGTTCTTGTCATCATCTTGGCATTCTTGGAGCTTGGGAAGGTAGTACCATGTCTCTTATGGCTTAATATCACTATTACACACACATGCAAGTGTTAAAACCCACATACAACCACCATTGATGCACATACACGAATTTCTTGACATTTGAATCTGGGTTTAATGATTCTTAGATGATATTTGATGATCTATGATGATTTAACAATGTTATATGATGATCCATGATGAGGTGTGTTGTTATAATGCATTATTTGTATATAAAATGATGAAATCATTACATGCATGTATGATCTAAAGTATTTGAGATGTTCAAATGTGAGTATGGATGATGTTAGAAGATTATTGCGTGATTAGATCTTGTTGAAATGGATTTTTGATGATGATTATAGTCATTTTTGGCATAGTGCTATTTTAGTAACTTTTGTTGATAAAATAATGTTAAATGATGACTTGGGTTATGTTGATATATTTAGATGATGTTAAATGGTTTATTTTGGTGATTGGTGACATAAAAATGGTTTAGGAATGTTTAGGTGGTCATCTTTATGCAAAAACTATAAAGTTACTACTTATGATAACTTTATTTTTTTTAGAAAAACCAATTAATAATCATGATGTATGATTTATGCATGTTAATGGGTTTAAAATGCTTTAACATGATGATAGTATGCTAAACTAGATGGTTTCCGATGACACTTATTCTATAAATGGAACTTTCCATTTTAAGAAACTTTTAATGTGCAAACACGATAAAAACAACTTATGTGACCTCATATGATGATGTGCTATGTGTTAACATGCTCATTTAGGATAAATCTGCATGTTAGAATAATCGGATTATGATTTATTGCATGACGCGTTAAATATGGAAACCTTTCTGAAATAGAAACTTACTATAAATAGTAAGTTTCCTCATGGAAGTGATTATTGGTATCCGTACACATCACACGACACTAAACCACATCTTTACACGATCACTTGATCCAAACCGTCACCAACGGGTCGTTAGGTCAAACACGGTCAACACGGTCAACTCGAACCATATAACAACTTGAAGTTGTTGAACACGAACACGGTCCTGTGAGACCCACATATATGCAAACACAAACTTACAACACATATGTGATATAGGTAAATACTAGCCGGCGAGCTACACCGTTCTTGTAAGAACACGCACTTCTCAAACTCAGGTGAGTTTACGGCCCCACTTTTACTCTTTAACTGTTTGCTAAACTATTGGGGTGAGAATACTATGCAACTGTTTTAGATATATGACTGGTATGTTGTGAAAACCATTTTCGAGTGTAACTATTATCGCTTAAAGTCCTCACTTATCCTTACCGTTAGTTGTGTATTCAAACGAGTCGTAATTACGTAGTACTACTGGGTTTGACTAACCCCGCTCTGCACCAATGTTGACTGGAGGTCATAACGAGTGTAATTTCGATGGGAATGCGGGTTCAGCGATGACCTGAGGAGGCAAACGGGAACAGTCTAGTTTCGGTAATATGAACTGACAAACTCCACGGATCGTAGTATCCAACAACTAAACTTAACATACCCAGTATATGTCTGTTTACTATTTCTGTCTGTCTAAACCTGTGAACTCACCAACTTTTTAGTTGACACTTTTCGCATGTATTCTCAGGTAACTAATGGAGCTTACGCTAGGATGCGCACAAGGAAGCCTTAAGGAGTCTGGCCTGCATATAGACTCGTTTCCTAGGCATTGTGTGCATTGGATGTGTTTTAAAACAATTTAAACTTTTGTAGTGTCTGTTAAACAATTTACTTTCCGCTGCAACTTATTTACTTCTGATGCTTAAACATTTTCCGCTGTGTATTAATGAAAACTTGTATTGTTTTACAAATCTGTGTGATTGAGTAACTCATATAGAGTCGTTCTATATGACCATGAGCTGTGATCCTGGCCACGTCACACCCAGGTGGACTGACACCACAAGTGTGAATTTGGGGGTGTGACAGCGACGAAACTAACCCCAGGCGCATCGCCCCAGACGGGCGTTCGGCCCGGGGCGTACCGCGCGGATGGAGGCTACCAGATATATTTTTTTTTCATTTCGCGATTCCGGACAATCCGTAACTCCGTTTCGCGCACGGTTTTTGCCCACGTTCACCATTTCTCGCGTACTATCATCCTGTAATAATTAAAATCATTAAATCGACGTGGATTTCAAGCACGACCAAATGTTTCATTTCGTTGATGACGAAATTCTCAACTGCAATTGTCACAGTATGCATCAATTCATTTGATATGGGGATAGATAAGAACCTTACTTCTTCAGAATGAATATTTTTATTTGCATTACATTTTACATACCTAGATAAATCAGGTGCTGTTGAATTTACTGATAGCAAGTTGATAAAAGCTCCTTATCTACTAGTACTATATGAGATTTGAGAACTTTCAGATTAACTCTAAGAACTTTGAGACGAAGGCTTTTATCAGACCTAATTTATCACTTTGGGGAAACACTGATCCTTTTTGTAAGTAAAAAGGATAGTACTTACAGGATGAGTATCGATAATAGGAAACTCAATTAACTGATAATCGAGAATCTTTATCCATTACCTTGTATCAATGATCTATGTGATCAATTGCAAGGTGCTACTTATTTTTCAAAAATTGATTTAAGATCCGGATATCATCAGTTACGAATTCAAGATGATGTTCCTAAAACTGCTTTTAGATTTTGATACGGACATTAAGAATTTCTAGTAATGTCGTTTGGATTAACAAATGCACCTGCAGTTTTTATGGATCTAATGATATGAGTATGTAGGCCTTATTTGGAAAAAAGCTCGAAAAAACTTATTCCACCATTAAAGATATAATAACATAGGACTACCATTAGAATTTTTTTTGTCCTTATTTTTTGTGTTTTTTATTAGAATGACCCAGGTTAATGCAATAATTGACATGATTCAAAAGGATGATTTTAACACAATATTTGATCGTGCTGTTGTAAACAATGATGATGTGTTAGAGAATGAAATAGAAGATGAAATTGAAAACGATATGGATGACGAGTTAAAAGAAGACGTATCTGGAGATGAAACCCAAACAGGTAGAGATGATGTTGTTGTCGTTTCCAATCGATTTTATTTAACATTTTAATTTAACTTTATATTTGATTGGGAGTGTTAAGGTTTTACTATTTGTTTTGTTTAATTTTCTCAACTAGTTTAGTTTATGAAGTTTGACAATTTTTTGTTGTTGTTGTTGAAGTTAAGAAGGGTTAAATGAAAATCTTTAAAAAATGTATCATAAACTAGGAAATGTGAAAGCAACGAATAAAATGAAAAGAACTATGGAAAGCTGGAAGCAAGAAATAATACGAAAAAAAATGTACAATGGTGAACGTGAAATGTAAAAGACGGGAAGCATAGAATAAAACAAAAAAAAACATGTATAATAAATGGAGTGGTGAACGTGATTTGAGGATGAGAGATATATTTTTTTAATCCTTTTTCTATTTGCAAGATAAAAGAAAGATTACTTTAACCAATTTTGGTACATATCTTTCAAAACAACCATTATGGTAAATATTTTTTCCACCTACTCTTATTTGGAAAAAAGCTCGAAAAAACTTATTCCACCATTAAAGATATAATAACAGAGGAATACCATTAGAATTTTTTTGTCCTCACTTTTTTGTTTTTTTTTATCAGAATGACCCAGGTTAATGCAATAATTCACATGATTCAAAAAGAGGATTTTAACACAATATTTGATCATGTTGTTTTAAACAATGATGATGTGTTAGAGGATGAAATAGAAAATGAAATTGAAAACGATATGGATGACGAGTTAGAAGAAGACGCATCTAGAGATGAAACCCAAACCGGTAAAGATGATATTGTTGTCGTTTCCAATCGGATTTTATATAACATTTTAATTTAACTATATATTTGATTGGGATTGTTAAGGTTTTATTATTTGTTTCGTTTATTTTTCTCAACTAGTTTAGTTTATGAAGTTTGACAATTTTTTGTTGTTGTTGAAGTTAAGAAGGGTTAAATGAAAATCTTTAAAAAATGTATAATAAACCAGGAAATGTGAAAGCAAGGAATAAAACAAAAGGAAGTATGGAAGGCTGGAAGCAAGAAATAATACGAAAAAAAATGTACAATGATGAACCTGAAATGTAAAAGACTGGAAGCATGGAATAAAACAAAAAAAAACATGTATAACAAATGGAGTGGTGAACGTGATTTGTGGATGGGATACATTTTTTTAATCTTTTTTCTATTTACAAGATATAAGGAAAAATTACTTTAAACCTATTTTGGTGAATATTTTTCAAAACAATCATTATGGTAAATATTTTTTCCACCTACACTTATTTGGAAAAAAAACTCGAAAAAAACTTGTTCAACCATTAAAGATATAATAATAGAGGACTACCATTAGAATTTTTTTTGTCCTCATTTTTTTGTGTTTTTTATTAGAATGACCCAAGTTAATGTAATAATTGACATGATTCAAAAGGAGGATTTTAACACAATATTTAATCGTGCTGTTGTAAACAATGATGATGTGTTAGAGAATGAAATAGAAGATGAAATTGAAAACAATATGGATGACGAGTTAAAAGACGACGTATCTGGAGATAAAACCCAAACAGGTAGAGATGATATTGTTATCGTTTCCAATCGATTTTTTTTAACATTTTAATTTTGCTTTATATTTGATTGGGACTGTTAAGATTTTACTATTTGTTTTATTTAATTTTATCAACTAGTTTAGTTTATGAAGTTTGACAATTTTTTGTTGTTGTTGAAGTTAAGAAGGGTTAAATGAAAATCTTTAAAAAATGTATAATAAACCAGGAAATGTGAAAGCAAGCTGGAAGCAAGAAATAATACGAAAAAAAAATGTACAATGGTGAACGAGAAATGTAAAAGACGGGAAGCATAGAATAAAACAAAAAAAAAACATGTATAATAAATGGAGTGGTGAACGTGATTTGTGGATGAGATATATATTTTTTTAATCTTTTTTCTATTTGCAAGATAAAAGAAAGATTACTTTAAACCAATTTTGGGACATATTTTTCAAAACAACCATTATGGTAAATATTTTTTCCACCTACACTTGTTTGGAAAAAAACTCGAAAAAACTTATTCCACCATTAAAGATATAATAACAGAGGACTACCATTAGAATTTTATTGTTCTCATTTTTTTGTTTTTTTTATCAGAATGACCCAGGTTAATGCAATAATTGACATGATTCAAAAGGAGGATTTTAACACAATATTTGATCATGTTGTTGTAAACAATGATGATGTGTTAGAGGATGAAATAGAAAATGAAATTGAAAACGATATGGATGAAGAGTTAGTATTCTTGTCGTTTCCAATCGATTTTATTTAACATTTTGATTTTACTTTATATTTGATTGGGACTGTTAAGGTTTTAGTATTTGTTTTGTTTATTATTCTCAACTAGTTTAGTTTATGAAGTTTGACAATTTTTTGTTGTTGTTGAAGTTAAGAAGGGTTAAATGAGAATCTTTAAAAAATGTATAATATCCCAGGAAATGTGAAAGCAAGGAATAAAACGAAAAGAATTATGGAAGGCTGGAAGCAAGAAATAATACGAAAAAAAATGTACAATGGTGAACCTGAAATGTAAAAGACTAGAAGCATGGAATAAAACAAAAAACATGTATAATAAATGGAGTGGTGAACGTGATTTGTGGATGGGATATATTTTTTTAATCTTTTTTTATTTACAAGATAAAAGAAAAATTACTTTAAACCTATTTTGGTAAATATTTTTCAAAACAACCATTATGGTAAATATTTTTTCCACCTACACTTCTTTGGAAAAAAAATCGAAAAAACTTTTTCAACCATTAAAGATATAATAACAGAGGACTACTATTAGAATTTTTTTGTCCTCATTTTTTTGTGTTTTTTATCCGAATGACCCATGTTAATGCAATAATTGACATGATTCAAAAGGAGGATTTTAACACAATATTTGATCATGCTGTTGTAAACAATGATGATGTGTTAGAGGATGAAATAGAAGATGAAATTGAAAACGATATGGATGAAGAGTTAGAAGAAGACGCATCTGGAGATAAAACCCAAACCGGTAGAGATGATATTGTTTCCGTTTCCAATCGATTTTATTTAACATTTTAATTTCCCTTTATATTTGATTGGGACTGTTAAGGTTTTATTATTTGTTTTGTTTGTTTTTCTCAATTATTTTAGTTTATGAAGTTTGACATTTTTTGTTGTTGTTGAAGTTAAGAATGGTTAAATGAAAATTTTTAAAAAAAGTATAATAAACCAGGAAATGTGAAAGCAAGGAATAAAACGAAAAGAACTATACAAGGTTGGAAGCAAGAAATAATACGAAAAAAAGTGTACAATGGTCAGTGGCGGACCTAGAATTCTTTTTCATGGGTGTAGGGATTTTTTTTGTGATAATTATCTGTATCTAAATTTTTTCTGATCAATTCAAATAGGGTCAGATCAGTTCAACTAAAAAAGGATAATTAAATTAAATCACAAATACAAAATAAAATTACATCAAATATCATCTCATTGATTAAGATAATAAGATAAAATTGGTTTTTTTCGGCATGATTTGAAGGGATCCTGTTTAAATTAACAAAAGCAAGACCCAAAAAAGGTGAAGGTCGAAGTTTTCTTTTTGAAAAATTATTTCATATTATCTATATATACGAATTATACATAAATCAACTAAGTTTCTCATCATGGTAATAAGTTTCAATTTTTAAAATTATACAATAATTACTCAATTTGTATATTACGGTATTAAGTTATTGCTTTAATATATTTTTAGAAAAGAATCAAACACGAATTATAATCGTCAAATTCAATTACTCAATATACAAATTAGGTCTTATTACTTTTTTTAAGTGGGCTATGAGTGATTAGATATTAAGTTAAATTATTAATTACTAATTGAGTTTTATCACAAGTAATGCATGTTTCGTTATTTGGGTATTATTTTATTATCACAAGTAGTGCATGATTCGTTATTTGGGTATTATTTTATTATTTTTGGCTTTAAAATGGTTTTAAATTGGCTTTAGCAGGTTCGTCAAATTTTCATGGGGGTCGGGAATAAAATTTATTGGGGGTCGGTCAAGATCGGATCGTATATATAACATTAAAAATAAAAAGTTTATGGGGGTCGGTCGACCCCCATAACCATATGCTAGGTTCGCCCCTGACAATGGTGAACGTGAAATGTAAAAGACTGGAAACATGGAATAAAACTAAAAAACATGTATAACAAATGGAGTGGTGAACGTGATTTGTAATGGGATTTATATTTTTAATCTTTTTTCTATTTACAAGATAAAAAGAAAAATTACTTTAAACCTATCTTGGTAAATAATTTTCAAAACAACCATTATGGTAAATATTTTTTCCACCTACACTTTTTTGGAAAAAAAACTCGAAAAAGCGTGTTCAACCATTAAAGATATAATAACAGAGGACTACCATTAGAATTTTTTTGACCTCAGCTTTTATTTTTTTTATCAGAGTGACCGAGGTTAATGAAATAATTGACATGATTCAAAAGGAGGATTTTAACACAACATTTGATCATGTTGTTGTAAATAATGATGATGTGTTTAAGGATGAAATAGAAAATGAAATTGAAAACGATATGGATGACGAGTTAGAAGAAGACACGTATGGAGATAATACCTAAACCGGTAGAGATAAGCAGTTGTTGCTAGAAAGCACAATAGGATAAGCATGCATAATAGGTGGATATGTTAACAATATTGCAATTTGTAACGTGCTCGGAAAAAGGTCGGATAAAGCTCGTTTGTAACCAACATGCTATACTAAAATATAAAATTACAAATTTACTTTCAATAAGAAATATACTTTGGTGTTATTTTGTATTTATGTTAAAAAAATAAAAATAAAAAAATAAAAGAAAAGTGGACGGAAATATAAAATAGATCTTAAATCGCGCGTGTTTCACTAATTTTCTAAATCAGATTCTTACGTCTTAGTTCCACATATTCACGCCTCTTCTCTTATTCTCTTATGTAAAAACAGAACCAAAAATGAACCGAGCAGAGATGAGGTAAATACTCTTCAAACATTAAATTTCGCATGTAAAAGCCAAGCCAAAAAACAAACCGATCCAAGGCAACTCGGTTAAAAACAATCTGATTCCGAGCTGACCCTTTATTCGGTTCGGCTTGTGAACACCCTATTTGAAATGCATACGATATAAAAGTGTTTTTTTGTTGCCGAAGAATAAAAAGATATCTACATCTTCTAATTTTATATTCGAGTTTATAGCGGTGAAAAATCTAAAATGTTAATGTTTTATGCTTTATTTATATTTGTTGTATTTTTTATACTATATATCTATGACATGTTTTTTGTGTTGTATTTTTTGCTTAATCTTTTTATCTATTGTTTTACACTAAAAATATAAAATACCTTTCACAAAATTCATTATGTATTTTAATAATATTTTTTTAAAAAAATATATCACATGAAAAAGTTATGAACATTAAGAAAAATAAAGAAAACTTTAAAACGTAATTTTTTTTTCTAATCATTACACCTAGCAAGTGTTAAACTTTTATTCTTTTCTATTTTTAATCATCTTTTTAGAAAGAAATAGTTTCTTATTTTAATTTTTCTTTATTTTATGTATATAGAGAAATGATTAAATTGGAAGAATTTTTTTCTTAAGAAAAGTAGAAATTAATAAACTTTGACATGTGACAAACTAGAAATAATGAATTAATGATAATTTAGATATGACATCTTATTTTTCGTACTAAATTTTTATTTTTTTTGTAATGAATTTTTTGTACGACATATTTTTTGTACTGAATTTTTTGTTTTTTGTACTGAATTTTTGTTTTTTTACTGCATTTTTGATTATTTGTACTGAATTTTTTTGTACTATATTTTATTTTTTGTATTGAATTTAGGGATGGCAATGACTTGGGTTTTGGTACGGGTTTGAGCAATCGCAGTCACATACCAAATTATAAAAGCTTGTCTCATACCCGTCTCAAAACTCATCGGGTATCTATCAGGTATCGGGTATCCCGTCAGGTTTCGGGTATACCCACCAGTTAGCTAAACATACTCGTTAAGAATAACTGACTTAAAACACGTCGGGTATCGGGTAACTAATAATAAATTTGTTATAACCAAAACTATATGTTAAATATGATAAGAACAAACTGTTGATATATCAAATAAAATGAAATTTCAAAATGTCATAAGTTGATTATAATCATTCAAGATAAACCAAAGAATAACAATTATCAACGAAAGAGTTAAAAAAAACTATTATAGTTGTCACAAAAAAAACAAATATAAAAAAAGAAACAAATTCAAGAAACAATTATAAATTTCAAAAGAAATAAAAAAAGAAACAAATTCTATTAACTTTAAATGTATATAAATGAGTACTTATAATTGAGTACACAGTATGGGTACACGGGTATATATAATCAGGTAATCGGGTCGGGTAAACGGGTATATGAACAAATCTCAAACCCGTCCCACACCCGCGAAAATTTTAAAATTTAATCTCATACCCGGCCCAATACCCATAAGTGTTAACCTGATTTACCGAACCCGATCTAGTGATAAACCTGAACCAAAAGGTTTTACATGGTTTGGTAAATGGTTAATTTTCTCAAAGATTTGGTAACTCGAATAACCTGATTATGTATATCATCGACTTATTAATATGTTATATGTGTGTATATATGCATTTATCACACGTATATGCATTTATTATTTTGAATATCACTCATAATAACGTTTGTCAAGTTAAAACTTTATATGTTATGTGTATGTATGTATATATGCATTCTTCCACATGTATATATTTGCATTATCCGTAAGCTATCTTTGTTTTCATCTTTCAACTTATATACATATGTTATGTGTATATATGCATTCATTATATCTATGTTATATACGTATACATTAACATGTGACACACATTTATTTTATACTATGTGTATGTGTATATTGTATAATATTTCAAGTGTTTTTAGTGTTAATTTTAAGTTTATCGTTAAATTGCTAATATTATAAAACTTATATATGTAACTTAATATAAATAAATTGAAATTTGTTTCAATGAGTACGCTTCACCGTTCCAACATTAATCATCGTACTAAATAAACTGAATTTCAGTTATCACTGGTACAGCTGATTGAACCGGGCGAGCCGAATCTGAAAACAATGCTAAATAGGAAGGTGGTTTAAACTATCCTGCCTAGGGTGTTCATGGTTCGGTTTTAAATAGTAAAATTGTTCAAACCGGTCATCAGTTCGGTTTCGTTGTTATTTTTTTATTACTTTTGGTCAGATGGTTTAAAAAATTTCAAATCATAACAAACGATTTGATTTATGGTTTATTTCTATAACTGCCTCAACTAGTCCTCCTACTATAGTCCTATATCTCAAAATCGGTTCAAGTCGGTTTTATTAATTAACTTGAGTTTCTGTATCTGCACTTATTTACTATAGTTGTTTTAATGAGATTTACATGTATATATATTTACCAGGTTATTAACCTGTGTATTACATGGATTTAATATAAAATATTAAATAGTTAGCAACTTAGCAATGAAAATTTAGAAATTATAAAATAATATATTGATATAAAATGATTAATTTACATATTAATAAATATTTTAAGTGATAAAAAAATAATTAAAACTTTAATCATATACAAATGATATATAACCTTTTAATGTTTTTCAATTGATATATTTGAAAAAATAGACGTTAAAAATTTCAGTTATTATTATATTAAAAATTAACTTTTATAAATCAATAATGTAAAATATAATTTTTATAATTACTAATTTAAAACTTAAATGACCCAATTCTAAAAATAATGTCAAACATAACGGACCAAAAGTGTAACTTTATTATTTTATTAATAAATAAATTAAAAAACGTCATTTGTTTATAAAAATCCCATTGCTTAAAAACATCTTTTATAGTAGTATACTTTATTTTTAAAAATATTATTTTTTAAGATAAAGTGTTTTTTACATAAATTTTGTTTTTTGAAAAGAAAATATTTCTTGTAGTGTAAGAAAATGATAAGTGACAATAATGTTATAAGAATGTGACATGTGCCAAATATTTACTCTTTTATTATAAAGTATAGATTTTAAAATTTATTAACTACATGTACATCCGATTAAAAATTTAGGCTGCATATATTTTCTTCTTAGTATATGATCCAAATGACATGCCATCAAATTGAATCATGTGTGTAACTACTGGAGGACTTTGTTTTAATTAGGTGAGTATTGTCCTAGAGTTGGCAAAATGATACTTGTTAAGATACGATTATAACTGTTTTACAAAAAAATTACAGTTGTACACCACCAGATTTGATATGTTAACTATGAGGTTAGCAGGACCGTATCTGAGAGATTGTGTCATGTGCGAATGTTAAAAATGGTCTCTACGTGTGTACGTGATAACTAGTTTTTTATTTACAAAAGTGAGTTTTCACAATCATAAAAAAATAAATAATAAATAAATAAATAATTACCACATCTAAACCCTTTTCTTTTGTTCTTTTGTTTTTTTTCCCAGTGTGTAGGCTCAGAAGTCATAAGTAGAGGTGGGCAAAAAAACCAGAACCGGCAGCCCGAACCGGAACCGGTTATACCCAAATCGATGGGTACAAACGGGTCCCGATTTTTTGACAATTTAAAAACACCGGTTCCACTTGTACCCGGTCAAAACCCGAACTGGTCAAAAACCGGTCGAAACCCGGAACCGAAACCGAAACCGAAACCGGGTATTGATTTGGTTGACCGAAACTGGAACCGATTGGAACTGAAACCAGTTCTGCCGATTCCAAAAAAAAACCCGATTTGCGCACATCTAGTCACAAGTAACATCTACTGTTTTGACATCGACACCTTCTTGCCTGGGTAGTACTCGTCTTAGATCACAACCAGTGGCGGATGTACATACAAAAAATGGGTTCACAGGAACCCGCCGAGCTTCGGCTCGTTAGTAGGAAAAAAAATTTTCGAAGGAGTTTAACAATAGGGTGAACCCATTGATATTTTAGGGGTGAATCCTGAAGTGAATCATTAAGATTTTTAAGAGTGAATTATTAATGAAATTTTCACAGTAATTTATCAACTTGATTGATACAAGTGATATTTGTTAGAGAAAATCTTGATTATTGCAGGCGAAAGTGAATTATTTAGGGCAATTTTCGCACCAAAATCTGGTGAATTTGATTGGGTATTGTTTGGAAGATGAACATAGGCTTCTAGTTTATGAATTTATGCCACGAGGCAGCTTGGAGAATCACTTGTTCAGGAGTAAGTCCAGGGACGGATGCAAGAAGAGGTTAGTGGGTGGCAAGGATCCCACTCAACTTCTTAAAAACCATGTAATTTATATTAATGTTGATTAAATAAAACAATTAGGCACACTTGGAATTTATTTAAGGCCTCTATGGTTTCAACCGCGACAGTTGAGAGATGTTTTTTGGCAGTGAAGATCGTAAAGACAAATGTGCGGTTGAAAAGGAAGCACTTGAAAGCGTTACGAATGGATTAAGTGATTTTTGTTAGATAATTATCGATAATCAATGCATGAATTTATATAGAATCGTGTTAAATCACTTTCCGAAATTAATATTTTTTCCTAAATTTCTTTTATGTTTCGGGGCGTTGCCCCGAACCCCACAAGGGCGCGACCCCTTTGACTCTCGTTTAGTCCGGAGCTCAGAAATCTTAAACGATCGTACACTTCGCACCTTCGAACTCTTTAATTAATGACGATATTTTTTTAATTATTGACTTAATATATCGCATTGTTATTACGTGATAAACATTACAAGACTCGAACCGTCAAACCGACCCGAAATTTTTTGTGTCCGGTTCTATATAATTGAAGTGTTTATAACTAGTGAACCCACTGAAAATTTTTCCTGGATCCGCCACTGATCACAACCCAATTGTTCAAAAAAAAAAACAACCCAATTGTCAAAAGTTTGCCGTGTCCAGCCCAAACTTATAATTCAGATTTCAGCATGTACATCAGATTTGATATGTTTGGTGATAACTTTGAGCTTGTATCTTAGTACAACACAGAGTCGACTATAAAAAAATATTAAATATTTATTAAAAAAGTTATAAATTGTAAAGCGATTTTTTAAGGAAAAATATGATAGAAATTGTGTATAACTTAGTAATTTAAGTAATAAAATAAAAATATTATTTTTATTTTACTTTTGTTTTCTAAAAAGTTTGTTTTATATTGTTGGAAAATTTTGTCCGACTGGTCATTTTTTATTTCCAACAAGATTTTTCTAACAAAAACATGTTGGTTAAAAATTTCTTGAAAATGATATTCTGCCAAAAATATAAGGATTTATAATCATGACAATCTATAACTAATAGTTGAGATTAACATGTAAATTAAAAGTTGATATAAGGTACCAATGAGGTATTGCCTCAATGGTACCCTGCGAATGGACCCATACACATTAAATACATTCGCATATGCCCCTGCAAATGACTCAGTTCCCAGTGTAACAACATACAAATACATACAACTGAATACAATTCAACAAATACTAATTTATAATATTCGACCAGTAGTGGACACCCAAAATATGCATCAACACTTTGTTTTGATTAGGCAAGTATTGTCCTAGAGCAGGCAAAATGGATCCCTGTTAAGACACGATTAAAATACTGTTTAACAAAAAAAATTAAGAGGCTAGACTTCACAAATTTTCTTTTTTGTTACATAATATATAGAATTGTCATACTTAAATCACCAAACCAAGTGTTAAACAAGTCGTTTTTTATGTTTTTGTTTTTTTTTGTTCTCTCTAACACACAATATTGAGAGTGCAAAGATATTTAACAATAGCTAATTCATAAATTAATTGATCGAACAACAACTAATTAAAATAAAACTAAATAATTGTCATCATATTCTTACAATTAAAAAAATCAAAAATAAATAACTAAATATGCAATAATTCCGGTCTTTATCTTTTAAAATGATAATATTCATCTAATTCAAATCATTATCTTTAACCGTATACTATTTGTGTGTTTTATCCCGTTAAATAAGTATAAAAATAGCAACATATATATATATATATTAATTTTTAAAAAAGATTACATATCGGTTCGGTTCGGTTATTTCGGTTTTTAAAATATGAAAAACCGAAACAGGACCGAATAATTCGGTTTTGGTTTTTTTCGGTTCGGTTTTCTTCGGATATTCATTCGGGTCGGTTTTTTCGGTTAATTCGGTTCCGGTTCGGTTATCTCGGTTTTTTGCTCACTACTAGCTAGTATAGAGGTGCACAAAAAACCGGTTTGTGTTTACAAACCGGTATTCAATAGTTCTCAAACCGGTTCCCAAACCAGTCTGAACCGCCGGTTTGGCATAGGTTCGGGATCTTACCTTTAAAAGCAGTTCCTAAACCGACCCAAATCGGTTTGAAACCCCTCCAAACCGGTTTCAACCCTTCCAAACCGGTTTCAAACCCATCTGAACCGGTCCCTATACGTTTGGCATCCTCATCTCCCAAACCGGTTTCCAAACCGAACCGGTTTAATCTAAACCGGTTTTGACCACCCGTAGACCAAACCGGACCGGTTCCTAAACCGAACCGGTTTGGTAAAAAAACCGATTTATGCAACCCTAGGCTAGTATCCTAATAGTCTAATACTACACACGAGTTAAGTATAAAAAATTAATTTTTATTAAAAAATCTACAAATTATAAAACGAATTTAAAGAAGGAAAATGATAGAAATTGTGTATGATTTAATAATTTAAATAATAAAATAATAATTTTTTTTAACTTTTGTTTTTAATTTTTTTTTATATTGTTAGAAAATTTTGTCAGAATAGAATGTTGTCTTATTTTATTTCCAACAGGATTTTTCTAACAAAAATATTTTGGTTGAAATTTTTTTGGAAATGATATTCTGTCAAAAAAATGTTGTCTTATTTTATTTCCAACAAGATTTTTCTAACAAAAATATTTTGGTTGAAATTTTTTTGGAAATGATATTCTGTCAAAAACAGAAGGATTTATAATCATGACATCTATAATTAATAGTTGAGATCTAACGTGTAAATAAAAAGTTGATATTTTGTTCATATTTCAAGTCTTTTTATTTTTTAAAATGTTCATAGATCCTATTATATACGACATTATTTTAAGGGCCAATTTCATATCCCCTATAAATTTCATTTATTACATATATATACCCAACTCAAAATTTTAATTACATATATCCTCTTATAAATTTTATTTATTACATATATACCCAATCCAAAATTTTAATTACATGTATCCCTTCTCTAATGAGAGGCCCCGAACCCCTCAGTTGGCAAAACATCATACCGATAATACTTAAACCATAATTACATTATCATAGCAGCGGAATGTAGGGTAACAACATAACTATCATAAAGATCTAAACAAACTTTTACACATTAAACATAACCCACTCTTCTAACAGTCATATAGTACAGCCAGTCTATGCCAGGGATAGTCTTCAACGTATGCCATGAGCCTTCCTGGTCTCCTTTCTCAAACTATTCAACCTGATATGCATGTAAATCAAGTCAGCTTTATGCTGGTGAGTTCTAAGTTCATTTCTTAGAAAAAAAATCTTTATTTATTCATGTCATCACATGACACAATTTAAATACATAACATATCTGTTCTCATATCATACTTTCATCACATACATATCATCATAACATACTTACATAACATACATATTATCATAACATCATTCATATAGTGAAGGAACTTCACCGTTAACTGCTGACCCTAAAGTCAAACAGGCTTGTGCAATCACAAGGCTCTTAAACTACCAACCCGCAGCTGGTAACTCATACATGTATAAGATTTCTTTAACACTATCAACGCGCAGCTGATAACTCAAGCATGCCTAAGATTTCTTTAACTGAACTGGCGACACACAGTCGGCAGGCCTATGTTTCCACAGGACTCTTTAACCATCAACCGAAATTGACGGCTCATACCGGTACAAGACTTCTTTACATATATTATTCATACATAATATGGTTTAAATCATTTAAACCATCATCATCATAAACGGCTCCTTTCACCGTAGTGTTCAAGTTTTGCCCAACCGCAGCCAGCAAAACCTCATTTCCTACTCAACCTCGGTTGAGTCCTTTAAAATCATTTCTTTCTCAACCGCAGTTGAGACTTTAAAACATTCATTATATTTTAGCTGAGATTCTTAAAAATCATTTATTTCTCAATCATCATTGAGGCTTAACATATTCATTACATCTCAGCTGAAATTCTTTAAATCATTTACTTCTCAATCATAGTTGAGATTTAAAACATTCTTTTCTTTAAAACATTCTTTATCTATAAACATTCATTATCTGAAACATATTTCACCTTAAAACATACTTTATCTGATCATAATCAGATTACAATCATTTTCATAAAATAACTTTATAACATGCATATCAGCCCAAAATGCTAAAACATTTAAAATAGGGCTATAAGAACTCACCTGTTGTCTTGCTGTAGCAAGATCTCTCGTAAACTGGTACTAACAGTATAATTCTGCATCAGTTTACACTTAATAAGTCACTTACGTTTTAACCTACTGATTAGATCTTTCTGAACGTTCAATGTCAAAGACATTGCCTTGAAAGTCATCAAATAGTTAATATTGTTGATTATAATGCTAAAACAGTTCCTAAATAGATTAATGGCTTAGAAATGATAAATCCTTATAATTGATTACCCAGATATCATGAAATATCACAATGTAATCTTAGAATAGGTTTAATAACCATGTTTAACATACTAATCTGACTGTTATCATAAACATCAGATAATCGTTCAATAAGTATGTTAATGATTGTGATTAGTTTGAAACACTTAGATTTAACCTTTGCATTTCAAAGATTAACCAAACTAATCACCTACATTGTCATAATCAAATGGATTAAACCATTATAACCATAGTTGTGATTTCATGCAAACCGGGCATTACAACGGATCAAAACAAGGATTCAACCGTTAAAACATCGTGTTCTTCATTTCTAATCAATCCTAGCCATCATCTAGGCAATAATCAACAATCCTAACTACATCATTACGTTCAAAATCAAGATCTAGTCAATCAAAATCGAACTAGAAAGTTAAAACAAATCGTTACCTAATCTGACGGAGTTTTGACTGCAAAACAACGATCAGAACTTGTAGATACGATCCCTGGTATGATCGGTGACTTCTAGTGGCTTCAAAATAGTGTTTTGATGATGAATTTTCGTCTGGTATTCGTCTGGGGGTGTTCTTGTTCGAGATGTATAAAAATTAAACTTTCTGCGTGAAACTGATGAAGAAATCTGATCCATAACACCGCCTCGCTCGTCGCGTACCGCGACAAGGGGCCAAAAAGAGCTTCGCGTACCGCGAAGAAATCCGGAGGATTTTAGCTATTTTAGTCCGTCGCGTACCGCGAAGGATCCTCAAATATTCGTCGCGTACCGCGACGAGTCCAGAAGTTCAATACTTTGAAAATTTTCTTCGTTTCGCGATTCCGGACAATCCGTAACTCCGTTTCGCGCACGGTTTCCGCCTACGTTCATCATTTCTCGTGTACTATCAATCTGTAGTAATTACCATTGTCAATTCAACGTAGATTTTATACACGATCAAATGTACTAATTATTCGGTTGTTACAAATCTACCCTCCTTACAATAGGTTTCGTCCTCGAAACCTGTTACGTTTCAAACAAACGTGGGTAGAGTCGTTTCATCTCGTCTTCAGTCTCCCATGTCGTCTCAGATCCTTTTCGATGTTTCCATTGAACCTTAACTTGCCTAATCACCTTGTTACGTAACTGTTTTTCTTTCGTATCAACAATTGCAACTGGTTCTTCTATGTAGTTTAATTTCTCATCAACTTCAATGTCATTTAACGGCACATATGCTACATCATCTGCTAGACATTTTCTCAAATGTGAAACGTGGAATGTTGGATGAATTCCACTCAGTTCATCTGGTAGATCTAATCGGTAAGCTATCTTACCGACCCGTGCCATTATTCGAAAAGGTCCAATGAATCTCGGACTCAACTTTCCTCTCTTCCTGAATCGAATAACTCCCTTCCATGGTGAAACTTTTAACAATACTTGATCACCTACTTCAAACTCTATTGGTCTCCGTCTTTTATCGGCATAGGACTTTTGTCGATCCTGTGCAGCTTTCATTCGCGCTTTAACTAGTTGAAGCTTTTCTGTCAAATCTAACACTGCAGCTTTACTTCCCACTTCTTTTTGTCCTACACCTCCCCAACATACCGGTGTCCTACAACGCCGTCCGTACAATGCCTCATATGGTGGCATTCCAATACTAGCATGGTAGCTATTGTTGTACGAGAATTCCACCAATGGTAAATGATCATCCCAACTGCCACCAAAATCAATAATACAGGCTCTGAGCATATCTCTAAAGTTTGGATAGTCCTTTCAGACTGTCCGTCGGTTTGAGGATGATACGCAGTGCTAATATTAAGTCTTGTACCCATTGATTCATGGAACTGTTTCCAGAATCTTGAAACGAACCGCGTGTCACGATCTGACACTATAGAAACTGGAACTCCATGTCTTGTAATTATTTCTTTTACAAATAGTTCAGACAGTTTCTCCGACGTATAAGTCTCCCGTATAGGCAAGAAATGAGCACTTTTCGTTAACCGGTCTACAATCACCCAAATAGTATCATGACGTTTCGCCGTAAGAGGCAACTTAGTTATAAAATCCATGGTGATGTGTTCCCATTTCCATTCAGGGACTTCTAAAGGTTGCACATAACCATAGGGTTTCTGATGTTCAGCTTTCACTTGTGCACATGTCAAACATTTATTTACGTACTGCATTACATTGAATTTCATACCTGGCCACCAATAATCTTTTCGAAGGTCTTGATACATTTTTGTTGCACCAGGATGAATAGAGTAGCGTGACTTATGTGCTTCGTCTAGAATCCTTGACCTGATGTCCCCATTTCGTGGAACCCACATTCGACCAAATCGAATCTTAATACCAAATTCATTTTCTTCTAGATTCTTGACTTGACCAAATATTCTTTCGAACCCCACATTTTCTTCCTTCAATCCCTCCTTTTGTGCATCCTTAAGCTCATTTAGAAATTTTGATGTTATTACCAAACTATAAGACTTAACTTGTATAGCAGAGTGTTCTGTCTTGCGACTTAGAGCATCAGCCACCACATTGGCCTTGCCCGGGTGATACAAAATCTCACAGTCATAATCCTTTAACAGCTCAAGCCACCTTCTTTGTCTCATATTCAAATCTTTCTGTTCAAAGAAGTATTTTAAACTTTTGTGATCTGTGTAGATCGTACATTTCACTCCATATAAATAATGCCTCCAAATTTTTAAAGCAAATACCACAGCAGCCAATTCCAAATCATGTGTTGGATAATTAGCTTCATGGGTTTTCAATTGTCTTGAGGCATATGCTATTACCTTTCCCCTTTGCATAAGTACACAACCCAAACCCAGATAAGACGCATTTGAGTACACCACCATGTCTTCATTACCATCCGGCAGTGTGAAAATAGGAGCTTCGGTTAATCTCTTTTTCAATTCATCAAAAGCTTGGACTTGAGCTGGACCCCAATCATATTTTGTTTCTTTCCTAGTCAATTTCGTCAGTGGGGTAGCAATCCTAGAGAAATCCTGAATAAATCTTCTGTAATAACCTGCTAAACCGAGAAAGCTACGCACTTCCGTTGGTGTTTTCGGAGGATTCCATTTCATTACCGCTTCTACTTTAGCTGGGTCCACCATTATGCCTTCTGGACTAATAACATGACCTAAAAGTTGTACTTCCCGTAGCCAAAAGGCACATTTAGAGAATTTAGCATAAAGCTTTTCTCTTCTTAGTATTTCAAGAACTTCCCGGATATGACACGCATGATCACCTTCACTCCTTGAGTATATTAATATATCGTCAATAAACACAATCACTGATCGGTCTAACATAGGTCTGCACACCCGATTCATTAAATCCATAAACGCCGCAGGAGCGTTTGTTAATCCGAAAGACATCACAAGAAACTCATAGTGTCCATAACGTGTGCGAAATGCTGTCTTCGGAATATCTTGTTCTCTCACCTTTAATTGATGATACCCTGATCTGAGATCTATTTTAGAAAACCAACTTGCCCCTTGCAATTGATCAAATAGATCGTCAATTCTTGGTAACGGATACTTATTCTTTATTGTGAGCTTATTCAATTCCCTGTAATCAATACACATTCTCATACTTCCGTCCTTTTTCTTTACAAACAACACTGGTGCACCCCAAGGTGACACACTCGGTCGTATAAAACCTTTGTCTAGAAGGTCTTGTAGTTGGGTCATTAATTCTTTCATCTCTGTTGGAGCCAGACGGTACGGTGCCTTGGCGACAGGTTGAGCTCCTGGCACAACATCAATTTGGAATTCGATTTCCCGATCAGGTGGAAGTCCTGGCAAATCCTCAGGAAATACATCAGGAAAGTTACACACCACGGGTACGTCTTCCAATTCTTTTACTTTAATTTCTTTATCAATAACATAAGCCAGATAAGCCCCACACCCTCGCCTCATAAATTCACTCGCCTTAATCATTGAAATGACTTTAGGCGCATTAAACATTTTATCCCCGTAAACCGTTACTGAACTCCCATTAAGAGCTGTTAAGAAAATCATCTTTCGTCGACAAACGATGTTAGCCTCATATTTGGCCAACCAATCCATTCCCAAAACTACATCGAAACCTCCTAACGTAATCAGAAACAACTTAACAGGGAATCTATGACCTTCTATATCAATGTAACAATCATCCTCAATAGCCTCCGTTACTCTAGTAGATTTACCAAGAGCAGTTTCTATGTTAAAGGCATTTTCTATCTTTCTAACATTTGCACACAGTTTATCACAAAAAGTAATAGCCACAAAGCTCATACTTGCACCAGAATCAAATAGCACTGAAGCAGGGATATCATTAATCAAGAATGTACCTGTCACCACATCCGGATCTTTATCTGCTTGATCTTTAGTCATAGTAAAGGCACGAGCTTTTGCCTTTTGCTTCTCACTTCCCTTGCTACTTTCAGGTTTACTGGCTTCAGTAGGTATTGTCTTTGGTTTAAAACAATTCTTGCTCATGTGACCGATTCCACCACAATTGTAACACTTAAGTATGGTTGGACAATTATACGAGAGGTGTCCAGTTTTTCCACAACGGTAGCACAAAGTAGTCCCCAGGCGACATTCTCCCCCATGCTTCCTTCCGCACTTGGTGCACGTTTCAAATTCTTCTACTTTAAGCTTTTTCATGGGGAGTCCCGGTTTACCATTTCTATTTCTTTTGAATCCCGGTGACCACTTTTGCTTCGGTTCTTCCTTTGTTGGTTCAGCTTCCACAACATCATCCCAAACAATGCCGCTGATTTCTACTGCTGATTCAAAAGTCCTAGGAGCATGCACCTTCACATGTGTTCGGACTTTAGGTGGTAACCCTTCCACATATAGCTTCAATCTGCGTTCCTCCGTGTTTACCAAATGAGGAACCAGTCTTGACATTTCATTAAATTTTGACGTATATTGCCGATGGTTCATACGTCCAGCTTTCAAAGTCAGAAATTCCCGTTCGATTTTATCAATTTCATTCTTTGGACAGAAGTGTTTTATAACTAACTCCTTCAAGTCCTCCCATTTAAAACCCTCCACATCAGTAGTGGTCTTTGACTGCTTAACAGTGTTCCACCAATGTAGAGCTTCTTCAGTAAATGAGTGAGCTGCAAATTTCACAGCTTGATCTTCCCGGCATTCACTGATAGCAATAACCGCCTCCATAGCCGAAACCCAATGACAGGTGGCCACAGCATCCTTCTTACCATCAAATGAGGGTGGATTGCATCCTTTGAAGGCCTTGTAATCACAACCCTTCCGTTTCTCTGACGTAAAATCACCGTTCTTAGTTCCGGTGATCACAACTTCCTCTTCTTTGGTGCTGTCATTAGCTCCTTCAGACTTGTCTTTCAAAGTATCCTTCAGTATTTTTGTAACCAAAGCTGGTAGCTTATCATCCAAAACTTTACAGACCTCATCAGAAATAGCCTTCACTACGATAGGCTCTAGAGTAAACTCATCTTCATCTTCCGGTCGCTCGTTGTGCTCGTAGTCGTCTTCATTGACGGGTTCTTCATTCTCGATATGCGGTTCTTCAGGTTCCTGTGGTTGCTTCCTTGGTCTACCCCTTTGTCCAGCCATTTAACTATCTACAAGATGCATCAATTGGAGAATCAGTACAGGATTAGTTTAGCACGAAATAAGCTTTGTAAATCGTTAATGACGTTGATCAGGTGTTATTAACCATTTACCTAACTCATAGGCTCTAAACGTTTCCCATCACGTCACCCCAAAGTGCATGACTCTAACTATCTTTCTAACCTTACACCTATGTCTTAACTCATACATAATATTCAGCTCATGGCATCAAACTACCCTTGACTGGCATTCTTATCCTTCAGTCCCATTTTCAGTTTAAGTCTAGTCATTAGGGATGACCAGATCTCTCAAACCTTGGCTCTGATACCAACTTGAGAGGCCCCGAACCCCTCAGTTGGCAAAACATCATACCGATAATACTTAAACCATAATTACATTATCATAGCAGCGGAATGTAGGGTAACAACATAACTATCATAAAGATCTAAACAAACTTTTACACATTAAACATAACCCACTCTTCTAACAGTCATATAGTACAGCCAGTCTATGCCAGGGATAGTCTTCAACGTATGCCATGAGCCTTCCTGGTCTCCTTTCTCAAACTATTCAACCTGATATGCATGTAAATCAAGTCAGCTTTATGCTGGTGAGTTCTAAGTTCATTTCTTAGAAAAAAATCTTTATTTATTCATGTCATCACATGACACAATTTAAATACATAACATATCTGTTCTCATATCATACTTTCATCACATACATATCATCATAACATACTTACATAACATACATATTATCATAACATCATTCATATAGTGAAGGAACTTCACCGTTAACTGCTGACCCTAAAGTCAAACAGGCTTGTGCAATCACAAGGCTCTTAAACTACCAACCCGCAGCTGGTAACTCATACATGTATAAGATTTCTTTAACACTATCAACGCGCAGCTGATAACTCAAGCATGCCTAAGATTTCTTTAACTGAACTGGCGACACACAGTCGGCAGGCCTATGTTTCCACAGGACTCTTTAACCATCAACCGAAATTGACGGCTCATACCGGTACAAGACTTCTTTACATATATTATTCATACATAATATGGTTTAAATCATTTAAACCATCATCATCATAAACGGCTCCTTTCACCGTAGTGTTCAAGTTTTGCCCAACCGCAGCCAGCAAAACCTCATTTCCTACTCAACCTCGGTTGAGTCCTTTAAAATCATTTCTTTCTCAACCGCAGTTGAGACTTTAAAACATTCATTATATTTTAGCTGAGATTCTTAAAAATCATTTATTTCTCAATCATCATTGAGGCTTAACATATTCATTACATCTCAGCTGAAATTCTTTAAATCATTTACTTCTCAATCATAGTTGAGATTTAAAACATTCTTTTCTTTAAAACATTCTTTATCTATAAACATTCATTATCTGAAACATATTTCACCTTAAAACATACTTTATCTGATCATAATCAGATTACAATCATTTTCATAAAATAACTTTATAACATGCATATCAGCCCAAAATGCTAAAACATTTAAAATAGGGCTATAAGAACTCACCTGTTGTCTTGCTGTAGCAAGATCTCTCGTAAACTGGTACTAACAGTATAATTCTGCATCAGTTTACACTTAATAAGTCACTTACGTTTTAACCTACTGATTAGATCTTTCTGAACGTTCAATGTCAAAGACATTGCCTTGAAAGTCATCAAATAGTTAATATTGTTGATTATAATGCTAAAACAGTTCCTAAATAGATTAATGGCTTAGAAATGATAAATCCTTATAATTGATTACCCAGATATCATGAAATATCACAATGTAATCTTAGAATAGGTTTAATAACCATGTTTAACATACTAATCTGACTGTTATCATAAACATCAGATAATCGTTCAATAAGTATGTTAATGATTGTGATTAGTTTGAAACACTTAGATTTAACCTTTGCATTTCAAAGATTAACCAAACTAATCACCTACATTGTCATAATCAAATGGATTAAACCATTATAACCATAGTTGTGATTTCATGCAAACCGGGCATTACAACGGATCAAAACAAGGATTCAACCGTTAAAACATCGTGTTCTTCATTTCTAATCAATCCTAGCCATCATCTAGGCAATAATCAACAATCCTAACTACATCATTACGTTCAAAATCAAGATCTAGTCAATCAAAATCGAACTAGAAAGTTAAAACAAATCGTTACCTAATCTGACGGAGTTTTGACTGCAAAACAACGATCAGAACTTGTAGATACGATCCCTGGTATGATCGGTGACTTCTAGTGGCTTCAAAATAGTGTTTTGATGATGAATTTTCGTCTGGTATTCGTCTGGGGGTGTTCTTGTTCGAGATGTATAAAAATTAAACTTTCTGCGTGAAACTGATGAAGAAATCTGATCCATAACACCGCCTCGCTCGTCGCGTACCGCGACAAGGGGCCAAAAAGAGCTTCGCGTACCGCGAAGAAATCCGGAGGATTTTAGCTATTTTAGTCCGTCGCGTACCGCGAAGGATCCTCAAATATTCGTCGCGTACCGCGACGAGTCCAGAAGTTCAATACTTTGAAAATTTTCTTCGTTTCGCGATTCCGGACAATCCGTAACTCCGTTTCGCGCACGGTTTCCGCCTACGTTCATCATTTCTCGTGTACTATCAATCTGTAGTAATTACCATTGTCAATTCAACGTAGATTTTATACACGATCAAATGTACGAATTATTCGGTTGTTACATCTAATGCTAAAATTTCAAATATATCCATTTTAATTAAAATGAATTAAGAAATTACTATTTTACTATTACTTTAAAAAATTTATTATACCTATTTTACCATTGCTTCAAATATACCCTTATTTTACGTTTTTTCCCCTTTTTTTAGTGTTTTTGTTTCTTTTTTTATCATTTTTCGTGTCTTTTTTTCATTTTTAATTGACGGAGATTCAGTCGTATGAGGGGAGGGCGATTAACGAATGTGGTATTTGTGTATGGGGCTTACGTATGTGTGTTTGGAATTCAAAGATTAGTAAAATGGTATGTTTGTCACAATGTTTAAAAAATAGTAAAGTTGGGTATATATGTAACTAGGTTAGGACCCCGTGTATTACACGGACTGAATGATAAAAATATAATAATAATCTATTAATGAAAATTTAGATAATATAAGATTTTTTAATATAAATGGCTAAAATTTTGTATAATTTAATAATTTAAGTAACAAAATAATTATATTGTTTCTTTAAACAATAACTTTTTTCAAAATTTGTTTCTTAAATTTTTTTTAAATACTAATTTTAAAAATTGTATATTTTATAATAAGTTGGATATTTAATATGTGTTTTTTAATATTAATATATTTTAATATATTATAAAATATGTTTCTTAGTTTAAAAATGTAAAACAGAGTATTTTATATTTAATATTATTATTTAATATGAGGTGTATTTAATATGAGAGAGATGCGAGAAAAACCAAAGATGATGTACTATGTAATCACGCCATGTGTCATCCTAGAAATCTTGATTTATTAGAATAGATAGATTAATTTTTTCAGTTAGGTATATATGTAATTAAATTTTTCCTCAAAAGAGGGGATATAATGATATATGTAATTATCTCTTATTTTTTAAAAAAATAATACTTCCTCCGTCCCATTAAAAGTGTCATAGTTTGAAAAATACGAATATTAAGATAGATTGAATGATTGTTTTTTTTGTTTACCAAATAACAATAATGCCCTTGATATATACAAAAATATCAATTATGTAAAGATGTAAACAAATTTTTGGTGGGCCCACTTAAGGGTAAACTTGGAAATTGACTACTAAATTTTGAAAGTGGACATTTGAAATGAGACAAATAAAAAAGGGAATATAGACACTTTTAATGGGACGGAGGGAGTATTATATTAACAACCATTTTTTTATTTTTAAGATGAACATAATATCATCGTTACGTACATATATAAAAAAACGAAATAGCCTAATTACAACAAGTAAAACAATCAACATACTTAACATGATCGACATCATAAATCGAACATCCCATGTATGGTCGATCGTTACTACCGAAACTAGCTAGAAGCTTAACTTGACAAAAAATGTAAAATTAAGATAATAACTCAAACGGCAACAATGTGACCGTTTTATCACAACCATAAACATCACAATAAGCTTGCGACGTTAACATGAACATTGTCACAAGACCAACCACATAAGCTACAATCTTCCATGTAGATCCAACAAACCCACCAATAGCCTTTAAAGCTACTAGCAACCATTGTGCAAGTTTCTTCAACAACAAATATGGCTTCATACTCAACCTGTTGTTATAAGCCATGTTAATTTCATCAATCATACCCTGCAAATTCGATTTCTTGTTCGTTTTCATCGCGGGTATGGAACCGCTTATCCCAGTGAAGAGTTTGACAACTTCATCTGCACGCAAGTCGCCTTTGATAACGTTCTCGAGTTTCTTGACATCATCCACATTGACAACAAGTGCACACATCAAAACCATGAACTCAGCAAGCAGAAAGCTATTGGAGTTGGATGTTAATGCTTCATATGCAACCAAGTTTTTTAATATGACATCTGAATCTTTGTTCAAAGTGACAATCGGTAGATAAACATCCTTTCCCCAAACGTGTGTATCTTTAATGCCTTTGTCTTCTTTGAGGCTATGGAACTTGAATCCAGTAGCATGAAGGTTGGAAGCAGAAGGGATGATAAGTTTAGTTTGTGTGAAAGTTTCAAGAATTGAGATGGTTTGTTCATATGCTTGAACAATCTCATCTTTTGGGATCTTTTTAATGAAATTGAAAACCTCAGTTGTTACACTAGCAGGCGCAATTAATCGTACACGAAAATTGTTAACGATCGAGTAATACATATAATGGAGTAGATGATCCACACTTGAGGGAGCTTGTGACTCTGAACACGACTTAAGTGGTGAATGGATCTTACAAAAGATTTGAAATATGGAAGGTGAAAAGGCATTGGCTATATGAGATTGATTGCCTGAAACAAACAAACAAACAAATTTACCGTTAAAAATATGCATAACTATTTGTAGGGTCTGGAACAGGAACTACCTGTTGTTACATGCAAAGCGTCGTTGATTTCTTTCAAGACCATAAACGGAATTTGGTTCTCTACCATCAACACATCTTTTGCGACCAATCTTTTCTTCGGGCCAACTTCGGGTAATTCGGGCTGATTGTAGTTATGGAAGAGATTAAGCAAAAAGAGCCCATCAATGAAAAAAACCCAAGTCAAAAGTTCATCATCATGTTCAAGGAACATGTCATAGCATGAACGGACAATGGGGACAAGTTTTTTAACATTATGAAGGAAATTGAGTTTATAATCCTCAATTTCGTTATCTTGAAGGACCTTTCGCATGACCGCAAGTTTCTTCTGCTCCATTTTCTTGTAGGCTCGTGGCTGAAAGTGATGAATCGGACCCAGACCAACGTGTTGTGGCTCATAGGCTTCGGGCTGTTTTGTGGTTATGGTTTCAGGTACTTGAAACAAAGACACCAAAGGGTTTTTGTTGTGGATTTCGAGCTGATGATCCAAGATTTTGGTAATTTCAACAACCCATTTTTGCTCTTGAGGGTTTGAGATCAAGGATGGATCTTTGGAGGCCATATGATCACAAAGAAACAGTTAATTCAATTGATGGTAGTTGAATAGTATGTATAGACTACGTGAATGAGATGTGTTTATATATACACTGATATAAATAGGTGTGGACTCATGAATATTTATAAACATTGTGAATATCAGCTCATCTAGCTTAGCTATTAGATGCTTGTCACACAAAGATCCTACCCAATAAGCATTAAAGATCCTGCCCTACAAGCATTAAAAACTTTTAACCATTATCAGTTAACATTCAATCACCAATGAGGCATTGCCTCAATGGTACCCAAAGATTCTTTCATATAGAAGGTCTTGGGTTCAAATCCTTCCCGCAGCGAAATAGGGGTCTGAAGGGGGTTAAGGGGTTTTCCAAAAGGGTTTCCTCCTGGGGTAATTGTGTTGGCTCATAGGAGGTCCAGGGTAACTAGACCTTGGTGACATGGCCTGGAAACAGTGAGTTCATACGATTGAGACCTTCGTCGTTAAAAAAAAAAAGTTAACATTCAATCATTAAAAGTCCTCTAATTTTTTTTATTATTTTTTGGATAGCTTGGAAAACCCAGACACCTTAAACTGGATTTAAACCATTTTCTAGAATTTGACGCTTTATGTCATATGCCCGAGCGGCCGAGCCCATGTCAGGAGGAACACATAATAAATTTTTAGCTAGTCAACCTATGTTTTATTTTTTTAACCAACCGTCCCCTCTAATAATTCATAATTTATTCTACTTCTTTGATATCTCTCTCTTTAATCAACTTCTTCATATGTTTTATTTTCTGACCAACCTATTAATTATACATGATTGATTATCTTCAAGTATATTTTTACAATGTTACCTAAAATCAACAAATATAAGTATTAAGTGTCATATAAGTGTCATATGTAATTATATAATTCTAGTATAATAAAATGTCATTTTTAATTTGAATGTTTCAGAAGAAAAGGAACTGTAGTTGCTTTATGCGATCAACTTAAGAAATTCAAATAATCCTTCATGTTAGTGATGGAATTTCTAACTTTATATTAAAATGTTTGAAAATTTGCCAAAAACGCTCTAACCTTTCTTCTTCAAATACTCCTTCATGTTAGTAATGGAATTTCAAACATCTTTTCATGTTAGTAACAAACTCTATGCATAATGTTTAAAGGTTTAAACTATACAAGTAATTTATTAAATATTTGAAACAAGAGTGAAATACTATAACAGAAGACCATTTCCACAATTTACCCTATTCCTTCACATCCCGGGTACCTCTTTAAGTTGAGCTTACGCGCTATGACATTGTTTTTTAACCAAAAATTTCCATAAATAAGCGGCGAAAAAAAAAATCATTGTTTTAGGTTACATCAAAATCTAATGTTTAAAACATCGACAAAAGATTTTTCATAACTCTTTTTCAAGTATTTTCAATATTCGTCTAAACGCATACTTTTTCGTTTTGAGCTCAATACTTTCTTTTCATATAGAACATCAGTTGTTTAAATTTCAAGATTACATTTGAAACACTATAGTTTTTTTTAAAGCATTATGCTAACCAAACAAAACTTAAGACAGCTTTATAATCAAATATTAATCTAAGTTTTCTAATTAATTTAGTTTAAGTGAATAAAGTTTAAATTTTAAAATATATATATATATATATTGAATCCTTTGAAAACCCAACCTTAGAGAGAAAACCTTAAACCCTATGTGAGGCACTCATTTGGAATCTTGAAAATAAATATGTGGTCTACATTAAACCTAAATAAAAAATTGGGTTTTGAATAAACAAATCATTTTTAATGTAGGTTAATGTGGACCACATATTTATTTTCAAGATTCCAAATGATTGGCTCACATAGGGTTTAAGGGTTTTCTCTCTAAGGTTGGGTTTTCATTGGATTCAATTCATATATATATATATATATATATATATATATATATAGGGGATGGATCAAATACAATAGGGATGAATGATGAGAAGGGTAGGATAAATTATGAGCCATTGATCAAATCAATCAATGGTTAAGATCTAGTGGTCCCCACTCATCCAATTATTTCAAAAAACATGCGTTGATTTGTAACTGAAAGGGCAAAAGAGGAAATAACCCATTTTTTAAATTAAAAGAAACTTTCACCAGTTTTTTAAAAATTCAATAACTTTTAAACGTTTTATTATTTTTTTAAAAAAAATACACCATAAAATAGAGAATTTCATAATCTTTAATTTGAGTATCATATTGATATGGTTTTTTCTCATTTTTTTACCATGATCCGTATTTTTTTAACTTGGTACGTGATTTAGGTATCAGATATGTAAGAACTTATTTTTTTGCCTATGGAACGTATTTTGTTGCCTTCAGAACGTATTTTTTTGCCTACAGAACGTATCATTTTGTATCAACTGTTTGGCCTTTGAATAATTAAATTGTAAAGACCGGTACGTATTTTTTTGCCTATGATCCGTATTTTGAATGCTCAAGTCCGTAATTTTTGGCCTATAGTCCGTATTTTTATTCAGTTATATATGTGAACATAACATTTTTTATTTATTACGGACCATTATACCCCTTACCCAGATTACACGTGGCGCGATCCTGTGGCTTCCTACGCTTCTCACATTAATTTCCTTTGTACAATAACCGGCCCCTATATATATATATATATATATATATATATATATATATATATATATATATATATATATATATATATAATATTGATAACATAACATTAAACTTAGGTGTGTTAACATTTTCACTATTACTTATGAGATTAGTTGACTACATCAGTTATCGACCCTCCAAGAGAAGACAAAAGATAAAACATGTTATTAATTTTTTAAACAGATAGTAAGTGTCTAAAATCCTTTCATAAACAATATGAGAAAGAAGAGGATTACATGGAGTTGTTGTAGAAGTAAATTATGGGTTGTTTCAAGATATTAAGTCCATTTTTTTGATGAGAATAATTAAGGAGCTATTAAAATTCAAGTAAACAAAACTAGTGTTGTCTTATTGTAAAATATGAACGAGTATTATCATCGAATGCTTGTCTTAGGTTATCAGTGTCTTTACTACTAGTCGTTGACGAAGCTTAACAGGTCCTGGGAGGGTTGTCGTCCCTTCTTCTTCTTCTTTTTTCCTGTTTGTAATGTTAATTTTTTGATCAAAAAGTTATATATTTTTTTGTTTAAAGTATCGGTTTCGTCCCATCGCTTCGAAAAAAATAACACGTATTGTGGTTCCCTTAAATTTCTGCCCCATTTTGAAAACGTTCAAGATCCGTCACTGCTGCTAGTGGCATGATTTATTAGAATAGTAGAGGTTCTTGATGTTGATTAAAAGGATTGGTGATAGTAGTGTTGTCTACTAATCTTCTTGTTTAAATTGTTTTTAGCATATATGGCTAAGCATATTTTTAATAAAAATTTGTTTGTCGTTATAAAAATCTATATGAAAAAAAAAGTGGAAATTGATATTCTAATTATTGATTACTCAATAAATAAAAAAATAGACTCAATTTTTTATTGATATATTTAACCCTAACTAAATAGAACTGAATTCTGAAATCTGAATGGTTTAATTATGATTAATATAATTCAAACTTAATTAAATAGAATTGAATTATGAATGAAAATAGGGTATAAATCAGATGTGTCCTTTAGATATAATCCAAAATGAAACAAAATCTAACGGGTGTTGTTGGCTTGCTAATTAGACTCATCTTCTCGGTTAGTCGGGTACTGAGGGGACCCAAAAAACTCATCTTTATACGACTCGCATGGGTATGATTTCAGTTAAATCAGTTGTTTCCCCTATCAACCATTCAACCAATATATTATGTCACGTGAAGGTTGGTTTTAGTTAAAAATGCATTAATCCAGCAAAGTTAGTCTAGTGGTTAAGGTTTGTTCTTTTCTCCTTGGAGATCAGGATTCAAGTTTCACTTTTAACACTTTAATGGATAAGTTAACAACCGCCTGGATATCTGAAGGTCGCACGACGGGATCTTCCGCCGTTAAATAAAATTAAAAAATGCATTAAAATTAAATTTTAACGTGGTATATTAATTAAAAATGAATTTGATGTAATTAAATTCGTTAAAAAATTATATATTATGTTTTTTTCCTACCATTCACACAATAATTAAATGCCAACAGCAAAATCTAGATTTCTTTAAATGTTTATGTCGAATATTAAAACTCGTCATTAAATGCCATCACGTGTAATAAGGGTGGTATCCTTAACTTATCTTATAAGGGCTTGTGTTCGACTCTTATTGGAGTTATTGCTTTTGGATGAGTAGGGCATTTCAAATTTTAGGTTTTTTTTCATAAATTGGTGAAATATAGATGATGTGACTCATATGCTAGCTTTCTTCATAAACATGTCAACCGACTGCTGTCATTCAAAAAAAAAAATGCCAACACCTGTATTTCGGTGTAGATTTGTTTCTAGCTTACAGTTTAGGTTCTCTCTTTTGTTGATAAATACTTTACCGTAGGGTTTTTTTTTTTTACCGGAATCCAAAGAACCAATCAAAAAAAGCTTACCTGAACCCAAAAAACCCAAAAACCATTTAACCCGACCTGAAAATGTGATGAACCCGAACCCAAGAACTTTAACTGGTTCGGTTTTTGGTACTATAGGGGCAGATTCGGGTAGACCCAAAAAACCTGAATTAGTTCTCCATGAGTATTATATATGTAATATATATGACCCGAATACCTAGAGTCGTCTGGGTCTACCTAAAAAAACACACCTCAAACGTGATTGAATTCAATTCAGTATTCAATACATTCCTAATTTCCCACTTCCCATACATCCTAGACATTATTGAACAATGAACAACAATAGACAATAGTGATGTGTTTTCTACAAGACAAGTTCTTGTTTGTTTAGCATCTGGATTGTTAAAGAATTGAGTTTGTGATTTGGTTTGTTAAACATGTTCTAGTTTGTTTTGACATTTCATTCATATTAAATAGCAACCAATTTAAATAAGCTATAGTTTTCTTGAAAAAATAGAAATCAATAAATCATAATTATTCAAGTATAACATGAGAACCATTTAACACAACCCATTAAACAACCGAATATATTTTGGTTATTTGGTTCTGTTTTTGATTCCATTTTCATATATTCAAAACCCGAATAAATGACCTGAGAAACCCGAAACCTGATAAACTAACCCAAACGACATCCCTAATAACAAAATCATCTTTAAACAACGATCATTGCATTGTTCCGCTATCTTCCAACAAGTATTGTTCAACACTTCAACAACAATATATCCTGCTACTTCTCTGAATTTAAACCAAAATCTTCTTTTTAAAAGACAACGTCTCTATCAAGTAGGAATAGTGAAGATTGTTGATTTTCGTCTTGCGAGGTGAAACAACGAAGACGAGGCAAAAGTCCCCAACGAGACCAAAAAATGATGCCAATCGGTTAAGAACAAGAAGAATGGATGAATCATGCGACGATCGGAGTTAGACGTGGTGATGGTGGTGAATCTCATGTGTTGTGTGAGATGCAACAACAACAACAACAACAACAACAACCTTACCCAGTATATTCCCGCTTTTCAGTAGGGTCTGGGGGAAGGATAGATACAAACATTTCTCTATCCCAATTGGGATAGAGAGGCTGCTCCGAAAGAGTCCCCGGCTCAAAATTATAGTTTGAGTTGATCATCCCAACGATTTTAACGTTATTTTCACAAAATAATTAAAATAACGAAAGATCCAGGGGTAATTAAGAGGTTCAATATTTAGATTTGGTTTTTTTCTATCCTTTTTTTTTGTTTCCTCTTTTTTGTAAACTAGATACAAGAAAAACATACATTTTTAGTAAAAATATTTAAGGTTACATGTTTTTTCTGAATAATGATAGTCGATTGGTTAGCACGTTTCAAAGAGAACTTCGTACATAAACCACACCATCTATTTTTCACAAATACAGAAGAAAACTTAGCACTACAATAAAACTCTCCAGGTATAATCAGGACCAAACATGAGACCTCAACAGTCACAAATTTTATCCCTCATATTGAACCATATTAAATGTATTTCTATCAACCAATAATGTTTTTTCTTCTAGCATTCACATGATCATTGAATATGTTTGTTGAAAATTAATTTGGTCACTAAATGTGCCAACCCATATAATAATAATACAAATTATTATTACTACTACTACTATTTTACTATTGTTTCTCCTCCTACTTCTACTACTCCTTCTCATGTTTCTGTTGTTGCTGCTTCTGTTCATGCTCCTGCTCCTGTTGCTGCTACGACTAAGATAACTACGACGACCACCACCACCACCATTGTTGGTTTATTGTTAGTATTATTAAATTTTCCTTTTTTCGTATTCAGATAATAACTTTTTTTTTTTCTAAACAACCCTTTTTCATCATTTTATTTATTAAAAGATTTGAAATCTCAACTTATTTTTTAATAACAAGGTTAGAGGCGAATCATGTTTTGATACCAAAATAAAGTTGGTAATTATGGCCGTAAATGTATTTCATAATGCCGTGATTACATAGGGTATGTAACACGATTTTGTCTCTAAACTTGAGTGTCATATACAAATATATTAAAAATAAGTTCCTATGGATAAAAAAAATATTGGTTCTTAATAGTTGAAATAACAAGTTAATAATAAAAAAATACAGAATATTATGCGAAGTAATATTTTTAACTTTGTTGAACGAATGTGATTTTAAATTTTAATTGACTTGTAAAATGAGTTAAATACTTAACGGGTTTATAGTTTTGGGCCTCTGTCAAATTTGTATCTAGGTTAAATAAACTTATTACACATATAAAATATATGCATTTAAAGATAAAAATCATCATTCTTAATTTCAAACATTAAAGATAATCATTTACATAATTTATAAAATTAAACGCTTGATACAAAAGTCAAAAATTAATTATCATAAAACAATGTAAATGTTATAAATAATAATCGTAATTGAAATTATCATAAACTAATGTTTTAAATATCTTAGTTTCAAATTATTGTTATACAAGTTTCAAATGATTAGATTTTTAGTTTAAATGTTATGTTATTAAACCAAAATAAAATATATAAGAATATAAAACACATTTTATAATAAATGAATATGAATACGTAAACGAACATTTTATTGAACACAAATGACTGAACATGATTGTTGTTCATGCTCATTCATTTAATTAAACGAACAAAGATGAAGATATAGGAGATTATAATACTTTGATGATAACCTGAAATAAAAAAACACAATTAAACTTCATACTATTTTAATAGTTAAGGAATATATATAGATATAGATAGTAAAAATACAATTTATATAAATGTAACATTTCGATTAACTATGTAATTTCATTTTTATTAATGAGAAATTGTAAACATTTATATATATATACACACACATATATATATATATATATAATACATTATACATAAATATATAACAAATAATAAAATATTAATAAGACAAATAATAATAAAGTTTAAAGTATTTATAAAGTAAGTTTTATAAAGTACTAAATAATATATATAACAAAGAAAAGTAATAAATAATAATAATAGTAATAAATTCAAGTTTTAAAAGCTTATAAAATAAGTTAATAAATAACAAAACATAATCAACACTTTCTTTAAACAAGTTTTAATTTTATAAAGTTTATAATATAAAAAGATCTTATAAAACTATAGGGGCTGATTTTGTCAAGGATTAAAACTGATTTTTAGAAGAAAACATGGAGGGACTAGTTATGTCAAAGTCTCAAACCTTTTATCTCTTTCACCCAAACACCTCCATGGATACCCATCAAATACCAAATCAACCCAACTCCAACCCGACTTGAATCCAGCTACAACTGTTGACTAAATCCCATAAAAATCGAACCTTTAGCAACTACAAACGATTATGAATCCATATCTATCGGTAATTCGATGTTTAAAAATTAAAAATTCACGAAATCGTAGCCTAAATACACGTATGCGATCGGGATTCTTGAAATCTATATAAACGATCATGAGAATGAAATTAAATCGATACACACACACATCTGAGGTCGACGAACAAGTCTGTGTATCCAAAACATACCCAGATCCTCTCTTGATCGCGTAACCAGACCTGCAAAGCCTCGGTCGATCGGTTTTAAACCACGATTCAAAATCACAACAAATCGCAACAAAGGTTAGTGTTCTATACACCAATAGACTCGTTTTTAGATGCCCAACAAAAGCCCCATTGTGGCTCAGTCGATCGGGATCGTATTCGTGCGAATTCGAGGACCAATGGAACTAGGGTTCGTTTTGGGTATACACTGAATTGGGGGTAGAACCGACTGAATAGGTTAAATATATTTAAAACTCAAATCGGATTCGAGCATGTCTCTAGATCAACTGGTCCGGCACTTGGAATGAGAGTCTTGAACTCTCTTAGGTCGCGGTTCGAACCAGGGCTGGGGCGGGAGGTTTGGGTTTTTGTTTTTGATTTTTTTACAGTTTTTATTATTTAACTTTTTATTTAGTAAATATTTTTAAATTCTAATTTCACAAAAAGTTTTATAAACTTAAAACTATGATTTGGATAAATATATATATATATATAATTTTTATGTATATATGAAATAGAAATCAAAACTTAAAGTGTATTTATTTTAAATAATTATTTAATAGAATTATTTAAAATTATTTAATAAAAATGGGATTTAAAGTTCAAACATTATACTTTATAAATAGTTTATTTAAATAGCATTATTTAGAGTTTATCTAAATAATAAGAATGTTATTTAAATATTTATAAAGTTTGAACATTACATTGGTTATAAAAAAAATTATTTTGTAAATAGTTTATTTAAATAACATTAATTATTATTTTACATAAATAAGGAAATGTTATTTTAATACTATAAAAGTTAGATACTACATTTATTATTAAAGTTAATTAATTAATTTTAATATGTTATTGAAGTGATTTTATTAAACAATTTATTAACTAATAAACTATTAGTTATTTTAAATTGTTTTAGATTTAAATTATTTAAAATAAAAATTACGAACACTATTTCAAATTTCTAAAAACAAATATTATTAATACTATTATTTCAGCACTACAAATTTTTATTATTTACTTTTACATATAAATTAAACTTTCAATAAATATCAAAAAGATTAAAAGCTAGGGTTTCATACAAAAACCTTTTAATATTTAAACATCTAAACATAAAATATAATACATTACTGCAACTGTATTATGAATTTCATAGTAGGTTAAAGTAGCTTATACTTAACTTAACAATATAGGATAACTTGTGTTGCTTAAACTACACACTTGGCATCATTTAGCTGCAAACTGGCTCATTAATCAATGTGAGTCTTCATATCCCCTTTTTACGCTTTTATCTTTGGGGTGAAACATGTTTACACTATCAAATTATATTTTAAACTATTAATCATGTGAACTTAGTTTAATGGTCTTAGATGTAGTGAATCTTAGTTATGAATTTGCATTGATCACCAACTTAAACTTTCTGGTAAACAATGATAGATCTATTGGCCCGGCCAGACCCACCGTTGTTTGATTTACCCTTCGGGGGAAGCCCGCGGTGATTGTTTGCTACTTCAGCATTGTTAGGAATGCTAAACTTGGTCAAACATTACTTGTTAACATTATCTGATCTGCTTTGACATGCTTTGTTCATTATCCTAGTTCATTATGCTTTGTGTTCACATGTGACAACTAAGTATCTATATTATATCAACTATTTTTGGTGTGTGTGCTTTTAAACATGTGAAGCTCACCAACTTTTTAGTTGACCTTTTATTTTAAACAGGTTTCAGGTGGAACTGCAAACTAAGCTTGATTGATTATCATATTAGAGCTTGGACCTAGTTACTTAGTTAGATTTGTTGATTTGTAACTTTTGTAATGACGTTGAATGTAAGTATTTTACAATTTAGTACCTTGTGCTTTTGAACAATCTACACTTCGTGTACGCCCCGATGATTCCGCCGTTGGTCGGGGTGTTACAGATTGGTATCAGAGCCTTGTTTATAGAGAATTAGGTCAAACATAGTTAAAGACCTAGACTATAACTTAAGATTCCCTCACACGCTTAGTAATTGCACAATAGAAAATTTAAAGAAATTCCTAACTTTTCCTTAAATTTCTTAGCCATGTCTTCATACTCTGCCGACGTATCTGCATGCTTTTCTCGTAATGATTCCGAGGACTTAACAATAGTTCCATATTCCTTCGAATACATAGCCAGGGAAGAACTAACATCTCCGGGGTACAGACCTTTGTCTACATGGGAGTATGAGATAGAGTTAGAGAAGGAAGAACTAAAATCTGATGCTGAAAGCCCATACCATCCTTGTGAATCCTCATTGCCTTTTATCAACCCTCCAGAACTTCAACCAAAAGCCTCTAATGCCTCTACAAATCCTAAAGTTTCTAAACCAAAAGCTCCAAGGCGTCCTACAAGCCCCACCAGTAGCTGTGGAAGCCGGATTGGACCAGAATCTACTACTGTTGAGCCACCACCAAAGATACGTCGCTTAAGTCAAGGCGTACGACTACCTCCACCACGTGAAGGACGTGTTTATGCTAGGAAGCTTGCTCACACGATTGGATCGTGTTCTTGGGGAACTCACGAGGAATCTGAGGATTAGCAGACGTTATTGTTCCTTTCTTTTCTTTTCTTTTCTTTCACTTTTATGTACTAGATGTCACACCCCGAGCCGGCGGGGTTGGATCGGAGTCCCCGCCGGGCGGAAGGTTCCCGGGGCGTGATATCGTGGATGATAATCATGATGATCAGATTGTTTACATAGCATCAACGTTTAAGAATATCTAAAGCACAATCAAATGATATATAGGATTACAAAGTTAAATTACAATAGCAATGTTCTGCAATTTAACTCAGTAAACCTAATCAAAAGAATAATGTTTATATCTTGTATATATACAAGATATCAAAAGTAATGTGTATCATCAACAAAATATGTGCTTCTTCCAAAAGTCTACTAGGTCCTCTATCTGGGCAGCCTAGTATGTAAATCCAAGAGCTTATGCTTAAACCTGTCCTTCACCTGAGAAAGCATGTAAAAAGATCAAGTCAACACAACGGTTGGTGAGTTCATAAAGTTTATAAGTTTAAAATAGTTTTCAACAAACCTCTTTCGGTAAAACCTTAATCTCATTAACTCCACATGTAATATCCAAATCGGTATGCTTATATATAGGGCATACCCCTGAGTCGAGCCTACGACCCGCCCAGACGCCATCCCACCACATACTAATCCGGATATGACACTGTTGTTAATAATAATTAAGCATTTTACCTACCAATCAATTCAATCCTCATCAAAGCCTTTGTTATCTGTCTCAAAGTTTTCATGTCTAATGTATTCGTACGTGTTAGTTTCTCATCATGTTTATCAAGCATCATAGATTCACACACACATAGGTTAGCAATTACATATCTCCTATAAGCAGACAAAAGCTCTGGAATACCAGAAGTTTAGCAATTACATGTCTCTTATATAGATAACAGCTTAGCATCCAACAAGTTCATGTTTAGCCTTTACATACCTGTTATAAGACGACAAAAGCTCTGGAATACCAGACGTTCAGCAATTACATGTCCCTTATAACCAGGTAATAGCTCCGTAACGTTACGTTTATGTTTAGCCTTTACATACCTCATATAAGCCGACACAAGCTCTGGAATACCAGACGTTCAGCAATTACGTGTCCCTTATAACCAGGTAATAGCTTAGAATCGATACTTTCATGTTTAGCCTTTACATACCTCATATAAGCTGACAAAAGCTCTGGAATACCAGACGTTCAGCAATTACATGTCACTTATAACCAGGTAATAGCTGAGTATCATTACGTTTATGTTATTACATGTATCTCACCCCATAGGTACAAGCTCTGGAATACCAGACGTTCAGCAATTACGTAGTCTATGGTTAGATACATGTATGATGGCCTAGTAGCATGTAATAGTATCAAGTCTCATGTAATTGAATCAAGTATCATGTATTTGTATCATGTCTCATGTAATTGAATCACATCTCATGTAATTGAATCAAGTCTCATGTAATTGTATCAAGTATCATGTAATCGTATCCAGTATCATGTATTTGTATCATGTCTCATGTAATTGAATCACATCGCATGTAATTGAATCAAGTATCATGTATTTGTATCATGTCTCATGTATTTGAATCAAGTCTCATGTAATTGAATCACATCTCATGTAATTGAATCAAGTATCATGTAATCGTATCAAGTAATCTACAATGGATTTTAAGCATCAAGCTTAAAGTAAAGGTTTCCATCATAAGCAATCATGTTTATGTTTAAAGCATTAAAGAACATTTCAATAAAAATGTTTAACATGCTTCTCAGTCCCGAAGTAAAACAAATAAGTTTGAAAGGGGACAATGAACTCACCTTAGGTCCGAAGTGCTTGACTTAAGTAGAATAAGAATGTACGCACTCTTGGTTTGCTCTTGTTTTGTTGTTCACGTTCCTGTATTGATTTAATAGTGTTTGTACTTATAAGTATTTGTTTGTAAAGATTCGTTGTATAAATATGTGTTAGTGTTAGCCCTAAAGTTGGCTAACACTTGTGACTCATGGTCTCGATTCGGCCCATATTTCTTATGTTGTAATTGATTATTAACTCATGACTTGATGTTGTGTACTTAGACTAACTCCACTCTTGTATAAGCTTCATACTTTATGATTCGTTAACTTCATGAAATCGCAATCATAATTACCTTTTTGATAGACGGGCGTCGTGAAAGTAATCTCAATTGCGTTATTATAGTGGATTAGGTTATAAAATAAGTCATGTGGGCCGAATATTAGACCATGGGCCAATTGGGCCAACATGGGCCGATTAGATGTTTACTTAGCCAAATACCCACTGTTGGGCCAAATCAATAATATTGGGCCAATTATCTGCAAATGGGCCGAATAATTGCAATAGACCCAAATCCGATTCTAATGGGCTTTTGTTGGGCTTTAGGCCTGATCAACCATTATGGCCCATTTAAAGTTTGTGTTGAAGCATGCTATTGGGCCGAATCAATTGTATGGGCTGATCAATGATGGGCCAGTGATTTGGGCCGAAAATGAAGCTGAAATAGAATGAATATGGACTTTGTTGGGCCGAAATGGTTGTGTTGGATTGAAACAATGATAATGGGCCTGTAACAGAATACAATTGGGCCAAGACTTTGGCCGGTTACTTGATCTGCTCATCAATCGAAGGAAAAAGGGTTCCATGGCAGCGAACCTATCTGGCTAAGTAGACCAGGGTTCGGCCCTATGCAGTTCTGGGTTCGTGGCATGTGGGTTCGCCACTGGCTAGAGTTCGGCACCCTACAAGGGTTCGGCTTCAAGAAGGCTCGCAGAAGTAAAGGTTCGTCGGGATCTTGCATGTCCA
Organism: Mikania micrantha; assembly: GCA_009363875.1. Lineage (NCBI taxonomy): Eukaryota > Viridiplantae > Streptophyta > Magnoliopsida > Asterales > Asteraceae > Mikania > Mikania micrantha. The sequence continues at coordinate 71,800,717 of CM018698.1, forward strand.
CAGGGTTCGGCTAAAGAATGGTTCGTAACTCAGCTGGGTTCGGTGGTAGTTGGTTCCAGGTAGGGTTCGTCTACCCCATGGGTTCGGCACCCGAGTAAGGGTTCGCAAGGTGATGAGCTAACAGGTTCATGGTCGGCACACCAGGGTTCGGCCATAGCTGTGGCTCACGAACCCTGGTTCGGTCATCATCATCTCCATGGAGTTCATCAACTACGAGCCACGAATCACATTGAGAAGAGCGGTTAGCTGTGCGTGACTAAAAAAAAAGTGGTGTTAAGGTCCGGCTAAGGCCCTCGTCGAGTACACACACATAAAACCCTATTTCTTACACACTTGAGAGCTTCATACCTCGGATTTTTGCTGTGTAAACCACCAGATCGTCTGTACTTTCTTGTAGAGGGCTTCGAGATGGTCGTTTAGGCGAAAGAATCACTCGAATCGGTTAAGTAACGAGGGAGATATGAGGGATTGAAGTTTGAATTTTGTAGTGAGAGAGAGGGTTCGTGAATGGCTTCAAGAGAGAGAATGTGGCTGGTTGAAAATGAGTAAAACACCACATTTGGTGCTTAAATACCCCACGGGTATTCGGGTTCGTTTCGTTTGCTCGGTTTGCGGTTTCGTCGCGTATCCGGCACGTTACGCGGCTCTTTCGTAAAATAAAACAAAGTGAATATTTTAGAATGACTAAATTATAAATATTACTAGGAATTATATTAAATATCGTTACGTATAAATAAATATCGAATTTTAATAGTCTACGCGTTTCGTTTAATTTTCGCGTTTAGATAATTTGTTCGCGATTTAAATTAAGATAGTTAAAGTAAAATTATTTTATGATGAGTTTCAAAATTGTAAAATAAGAAATATAATATTTCTATAAATTTATGATCGTTCGTATCGTTATTCGGTTTCATTATCGTTTCATCAGATCGCGTCACCATCGCGCGTATTCGTTCGAATCGTCATTCAAACAAACACGTCGATGGTTTAGCTTTCTGATTCTTGTTTTCTACTGTTAAGTTATTATTTCAGAACGTTAAACTATCAGAATTATTCGTACAGATCGTCACCTATACGAACAACTCGTCGGTTTAGCATTCTGCAACAATAACCATTAAGGTTTTGTTTTGTTTCACCTCACATACGTTTATGGCAACTAATATCACATCAAGTATTTGTGTTTCAACACTGTGTTGTCTGACATGTTTCAGACTGTTTAAACCCTAAGGTTTCAGTCAGATTCAGACAATCGTTTAATAGTTTCATGCCAATCAAATGTATAAATAGTCTAAACATAGTTTAACGAAATGTGTACCTGAATCACTGTACATGTTTACTGTTACGATCACTGTTCCGGCACACGTCCGGCACTGATGTTACAGTCTCCCCTTGTTAGAGAAATTTCGTCCCGAAATTTAAGACTCGTTATTCGGTACGACTTCCTCGGCGAAGAGTTGGGGATACTTGTTTCTCATGTGATCTTCACGTTCCCAAGTAAACTCAGGTCCGCGCTTTGAGTTCCAACGAACTTTAACGATAGGAATACGACTTCGTCTCAGTTGCTTGACTTTACGATCCATAATCTCCAATGGCTCTTCAACAAAACGTAAGTTTTCATCCAATTGAATTTCTTCAATTGGTATGATAAGAGTTTCATCAGCAAGGCATTTCTTCAAGTTTGAGACGTGAAACACGTCATGTACACCACTAAGTTCATCCGGTAAGTTCAATCTGTATGCTACAGGACCAATACGTTCGATGATTTCGAACGGTCCTACGTATCGTGGTGTTAGTTTGCCTTTCTTTGCAAAACGGACTACGCCTTTCCAAGGAGAAACCTTAAGCATAACACGATCTCCCACTTGGAATTCCAACGGTTTACGCCGTTTATCAGCATGGCTCTTTTGTCTGCTTCGTGTCGCTTGTAGTCTTTGTTGTATCTGAGCAATCTTGTCTGTAGTTTCTTGAATAAGTTCTGGCCCGGTGATACGATTGTCTCCCACTTCTGACCAACAGATCGGTGACCGACATTTCCGGCCATAAAGAGCCTCGAATGGGGCACAACCGATGCTGCTGTGATAACTGTTGTTGTAGGAGAACTCAATTAGTGGTAAATGAGAATCCCAATTACCACCAAAGTCTAGAACACAAGTTCTTAACATATCCTCCAGGGTTTGGATAGTACGTTCGCTTTGACCATCCGTTTGTGGATGATAAGCCGTACTCAAGTTTAATTGCGTCCCTAGAGATTTCTGCAACGATTGCCAGAACCTTGATGTAAATCTGCTATCACGATCTGAAATGATAGACAATGGCACACCATGGCGTACCACTATCTCGTCGATGTAAAGCTTCGCTAGTTTATCCATCGTGTAAGTTTCTCGCATTGGCAAGAAATGAGCAGACTTGGTTAATCGATCAACGATAACCCAAATGGTATCATGTCCACTGGAAGTGCGGGGTAGCTTGGTAACAAAGTCCATAGCTATCTGTTCCCACTTCCATAGTGGTATTTCAGGCTGTTCCAGCAAACCAGATGGTTTCTGGTGTTCCGCCTTCACCTTAGCACACGTAAGGCATCTACCAACATACTCAGCGATGTCTTTCTTCATACCCGGCCACCAATAGAATGCACGTAAGTCTTGGTACATTTTATCAGCACCGGGATGCACAGAGTACTTGGTTTTGTGTGCTTCATCAAAAATAAGTTTCCTTAACTCATCTACTGCAGGAATCCAGATACGATCCTTGAAGTAAACAAGTCCATCGGGTTTTGTTTCCAAATGTTTCTCCACACCGCAATCTAAGTCTTTCTTCAAGTTTCCTCGTTCAATTGCTTCCTGTTGTGCTTGCCTAATGTGATCGTGTAAACTTGTCTGCACAGTCATTCCCATTGCTCTGACGCGCAAGGGTTTGACTCGTTCCTTCCGGCTCAAGGCATCAGCAACAACGTTTGCCTTGCCCGGATGGTACTTAATCACACAGTCATAGTCATTCAGAAGCTCAACCCAACGTCGCTGTCGCATATTGAGTTCCTTCTGATCGAATATATGTTGTAGACTTTTGTGATCTGTAAATATGGTACACTTGGTTCCATATAAGTAATGCCTCCAGATCTTCAGTGCAAACACCACTGCTCCCAATTCCAGATCATGAGTTGTGTAGTTCTTCTCATGAATCTTTAATTGTCTCGAAGCATAGGCAATGACTTTGTCCCGCTGCATAAGTACACAGCCAAGTCCCTGATGGGATGCATCACAATAAACAACAAAGTCATCACAACCATCTGGGAGAGATAAGATCGGAGCATCACATAGCTTTTGTTTCAATGTCTGAAAGGCTTCTTCTTGTTTTTGCTCCCAAATAAACGGCTCGCTTTTCTGTGTTAGTGAGTGGCAGAGCTATCTTAGAAAAGTTTGAAATAAACCTTCTGTAATAGCCTGCTAAGCCTAGAAAAGAGCGTATCTCCGTAGGTGTCTTCGGAGTGTCCCAATCTTTTATTGCTTCGATCTTGGCAGGATCAACGTGAATTCCCTCACTGTTAACAACGTGGCCTAGGAATTGAACCTCTTTTAACCAAAACTCACACTTAGAGAATTTGGCATAGAGTTTCTCTTCCTTTAACAGTTCCAAGATCGTTCTCAGATGTTGCTCGTGTTCTGCTTTGCTTTTAGAATAGATCAATATGTCATCAATGAAAACAATAACAAATTGATCTAAGTACGGCTTACACACACGGTTCATGAGGTCCATGAAAACCGCAGGTGCATTCGTCAAACCAAAAGGCATCACCATGAACTCGTAATGCCCATACCTGGTACGAAACGCCGTCTTGGGTATGTCTTCGTCTTGTACTCTAAGCTGATGATATCCGGAACGCAGATCGATCTTCGAAAAGTACTGAGCTCCTTGCAATTGATCAAATAAATCATCAATCCTCGGTAATGGATACCGATTCTTGATGGTTAATTTGTTTAGCTCCCTGTAGTCTATGCACATTCGAAAGGATCCATCCTTCTTTTTCACGAACAAAACCGGAGCTCCCCATGGTGAGTAGCTCGGGCGGATGAAACCTTTATCAAGCAGTTCCTGTAGTTGGTTAGATAACTCCTGCATCTCCGAAGGTGCTAACCTATAAGGAGATTTAGCAACAGGCGTTGCTCCAGGAATCAGGTCAATACGAAACTCTACCGGTCGCACAGGAGGCAAACCAGATAGATCTTCAGGAAACACCTCAGGATATTCTCTCACTATCGGTACGTCTTGTAATGTTTTCTTGACTTTGTCTTTCTCCACCACATGAGCCAAGAATGCTGTGCACTTCTTTTGCAGACACTTACGCGCTTTTATGCATGAAATGATCTTTACGTTTCTCTTGGCTTGATCCCCACGAACTTCCAATACACGATCATCCGTTACTGGAATCCGAAGTAGCTTCTCGGAACAGATGACTTCAACTCGATTGAGTGAGAGCCAATCCATCCCCACAATGATATCGAAACTGCCCAACTCCATCGGCAACAGGTCGATGGAAAATGTATGATCTACGAGTGTAAGTGGGCAGTTCCTAAGTATAGTGCTAACTGTAACTTGTTTCCCATTAGCTACTTCAATAATGTAAGGGGAGTCTAAAGTATCCTCAATAAGACTAAGTTGTCGTGCAAAATCAGATGAAATAAAACTCTGGTCTGCACCAGTATCAAATAGTATGGATGCATAAGAGTCATGTAAAAGAAATGTACCAGTGACCACATTAGGGTCCTGACGTGCAGCATTAGCTCCAATGACAAAAGCTCGTCCACGAGGTGCTTGTGCTCCAGCTTGCACCTTCTTAGGACAGTTGCGAGAGAAATGACCCATTTCCCCGCAATTGTAGCATCCTCTGTTGTTGTTGACTGGGTCCTGTGGTGGTGGTGGTAGTGCTCTGGTTGCAGTGTTGGTAGCCTGATTCACCGCAAAGCGGCATTTGTTCACCCAGTGGCCAAATCGACCACAATTTGTGCACTTCCTGCATTGAGCACCTGCAGGATGATGATACTTACAACTTGTGCACTGAGGATATTCTCCTCCATAACCCCTAATAGCAGGGTTGACAGGTGCTACAGTTGCCTGTCTCAGTGGGGTGACGGCCGCATAGTTCTTTACGACCTTCTGTTTCTTTTTCTGGTGGTACTCGGGCTTCTTTGATGTTGTCTCCTTGGCTTTTCCAGCTTCATCTTTTAAAACTCCAGACTTTACCATTACTTTGGTAAGCTTAGCAGAGAGGGAAATGGCTGACTCTAAAGTAGCAGGATATGAAGCCAGTACAACGCTTTGTATACATGAAGGTAATCCTGCTACATAGCGATCAATTAGCTTTTCCAAGGTTGGCACCATCTCTGGCACCAGGGCTACCAGTTCATGATAACGGTTGGTAAAAGTCATGTGGTCAGCTCCCTTCATCTCATGATTTGAGAGCTCAATCTCTAGTTGTTGTAGTTCATGTTTCGGACAAAACTCATTCCTCAGAAGAAGCTTAAATTCTGCCCAAGGCATCGCCATTGCCTCATCTCTTCCCTTTGCTCTTATCTGTGCGTTCCACCAAGTCAAAGCTCGCTTGCTGAAAGAACCAGCTGCATAGCGAACTTTGTGATGTTCTGGACAACTGCTAATGTCCAGAGTGTTCTCCATTTTCTCTAGCCATTGGATTAATCCAACAGCTCCTTCAACTCCAGTGAAACTAGGAGGTTTGCATCCTACAAAGGATTTGTAGGAGCAATCAGACGTATGACCAGTGTTTCCACTAGCCTCTCCGGTGGTATGGGCAGAGGTGTTGCCTTGCCCCTGAATCCGATTTATCATCTCTGGGATGACTTCTTTCAGTTGGCTTGTCAGTTGAGTACTCAGTAGCGTAGCCAACGCGATAGTAGCAGGATCCAGTGTCGGTGTATTGCTTGAGCCTGGTGGTGGAGAGTGCGGAGGAGGAGGAGGTGGCGGTGGTGAATCCGGTGGTGTAGGAGTCGAAGAGTGAGGAGCAGAGACTTGCGGAGTAGGTTGTTTTCTCGGCGGCATTCTGATCATAACCAAAAGAATTTGGTTAGTGCAATGATCGAACGCAGAAAACATAATGCAAACTTAAGTCTTAAGTTCTCTACATGAGGGTCCCTAAGTTATAGTCTAGGCCAAACCGTTTTAGTAAATGACCTATTATTCTCTATAACCTTGAGCTCTGATACCAATCTGTCACACCCCGAGCCGGCGGGGTTGGATCGGAGTCCCCGCCGGGCGGAAGGTTCCCGGGGCGTGATATCGTGGATGATAATCATGATGATCAGATTGTTTACATAGCATCAACGTTTAAGAATATCTAAAGCACAATCAAATGATATATAGGATTACAAAGTTAAATTACAATAGCAATGTTCTGCAATTTAACTCAGTAAACCTAATCAAAAGAATAATGTTTATATCTTGTATATATACAAGATATCAAAAGTAATGTGTATCATCAACAAAATATGTGCTTCTTCCAAAAGTCTACTAGGTCCTCTATCTGGGCAGCCTAGTATGTAAATCCAAGAGCTTATGCTTAAACCTGTCCTTCACCTGAGAAAGCATGTAAAAAGATCAAGTCAACACAACGGTTGGTGAGTTCATAAAGTTTATAAGTTTAAAATAGTTTTCAACAAACCTCTTTCGGTAAAACCTTAATCTCATTAACTCCACATGTAATATCCAAATCGGTATGCTTATATATAGGGCATACCCTGAGTCGAGCCTACGACCCGCCCAGACGCCATCCCACCACATACTAATCCGGATATGACACTGTTGTTAATAATAATTAAGCATTTTACCTACCAATCAATTCAATCCTCATCAAAGCCTTTGTTATCTGTCTCAAAGTTTTCATGTCTAATGTATTCGTACGTGTTAGTTTCTCATCATGTTTATCAAGCATCATAGATTCACACACACATAGGTTAGCAATTACATATCTCCTATAAGCAGACAAAAGCTCTGGAATACCAGAAGTTTAGCAATTACATGTCTCTTATATAGATAACAGCTTAGCATCCAACAAGTTCATGTTTAGCCTTTACATACCTGTTATAAGACGACAAAAGCTCTGGAATACCAGACGTTCAGCAATTACATGTCCCTTATAACCAGGTAATAGCTCCGTAACGTTACGTTTATGTTTAGCCTTTACATACCTCATATAAGCCGACACAAGCTCTGGAATACCAGACGTTCAGCAATTACGTGTCCCTTATAACCAGGTAATAGCTTAGAATCGATACTTTCATGTTTAGCCTTTACATACCTCATATAAGCTGACAAAAGCTCTGGAATACCAGACGTTCAGCAATTACATGTCACTTATAACCAGGTAATAGCTGAGTATCATTACGTTTATGTTATTACATGTATCTCACCCCATAGGTACAAGCTCTGGAATACCAGACGTTCAGCAATTACGTAGTCTATGGTTAGATACATGTATGATGGCCTAGTAGCATGTAATAGTATCAAGTCTCATGTAATTGAATCAAGTATCATGTATTTGTATCATGTCTCATGTAATTGAATCACATCTCATGTAATTGAATCAAGTCTCATGTAATTGTATCAAGTATCATGTAATCGTATCCAGTATCATGTATTTGTATCATGTCTCATGTAATTGAATCACATCGCATGTAATTGAATCAAGTATCATGTATTTGTATCATGTCTCATGTATTTGAATCAAGTCTCATGTAATTGAATCACATCTCATGTAATTGAATCAAGTATCATGTAATCGTATCAAGTAATCTACAATGGATTTTAAGCATCAAGCTTAAAGTAAAGGTTTCCATCATAAGCAATCATGTTTATGTTTAAAGCATTAAAGAACATTTCAATAAAAATGTTTAACATGCTTCTCAGTCCCGAAGTAAAACAAATAAGTTTGAAAGGGGACAATGAACTCACCTTAGGTCCGAAGTGCTTGACTTAAGTAGAATAAGAATGTACGCACTCTTGGTTTGCTCTTGTTTTGTTGTTCACGTTCCTGTATTGATTTAATAGTGTTTGTACTTATAAGTATTTGTTTGTAAAGATTCGTTGTATAAATATGTGTTAGTGTTAGCCCTAAAGTTGGCTAACACTTGTGACTCATGGTCTCGATTCGGCCCATATTTCTTATGTTGTAATTGATTATTAACTCATGACTTGATGTTGTGTACTTAGACTAACTCCACTCTTGTATAAGCTTCATACTTTATGATTCGTTAACTTCATGAAATCGCAATCATAATTACCTTTTTGATAGACGGGCGTCGTGAAAGTAATCTCAATTGCGTTATTATAGTGGATTAGGTTATAAAATAAGTCATGTGGGCCGAATATTAGACCATGGGCCAATTGGGCCAACATGGGCCGATTAGATGTTTACTTAGCCAAATACCCACTGTTGGGCCAAATCAATAATATTGGGCCAATTATCTGCAAATGGGCCGAATAATTGCAATAGACCCAAATCCGATTCTAATGGGCTTTTGTTGGGCTTTAGGCCTGATCAACCATTATGGCCCATTTAAAGTTTGTGTTGAAGCATGCTATTGGGCCGAATCAATTGTATGGGCTGATCAATGATGGGCCAGTGATTTGGGCCGAAAATGAAGCTGAAATAGAATGAATATGGACTTTGTTGGGCCGAAATGGTTGTGTTGGATTGAAACAATGATAATGGGCCTGTAACAGAATACAATTGGGCCAAGACTTTGGCCGGTTACTTGATCTGCTCATCAATCGAAGGAAAAAGGGTTCCATGGCAGCGAACCTATCTGGCTAAGTAGACCAGGGTTCGGCCCTATGCAGTTCTGGGTTCGTGGCATGTGGGTTCGCCACTGGCTAGAGTTCGGCACCCTACAAGGGTTCGGCTTCAAGAAGGCTCGCAGAAGTAAAGGTTCGTCGGGATCTTGCATGTCCACAGGGTTCGGCTAAAGAATGGTTCGTAACTCAGCTGGGTTCGGTGGTAGTTGGTTCCAGGTAGGGTTCGTCTACCCCATGGGTTCGGCACCCGAGTAAGGGTTCGCAAGGTGATGAGCTAACAGGTTCATGGTCGGCACACCAGGGTTCGGCCATAGCTGTGGCTCACGAACCCTGGTTCGGTCATCATCATCTCCATGGAGTTCATCAACTACGAGCCACGAATCACATTGAGAAGAGCGGTTAGCTGTGCGTGACTAAAAAAAAAGTGGTGTTAAGGTCCGGCTAAGGCCCTCGTCGAGTACACACACATAAAACCCTATTTCTTACACACTTGAGAGCTTCATACCTCGGATTTTTGCTGTGTAAACCACCAGATCGTCTGTACTTTCTTGTAGAGGGCTTCGAGATGGTCGTTTAGGCGAAAGAATCACTCGAATCGGTTAAGTAACGAGGGAGATATGAGGGATTGAAGTTTGAATTTTGTAGTGAGAGAGAGGGTTCGTGAATGGCTTCAAGAGAGAGAATGTGGCTGGTTGAAAATGAGTAAAACACCACATTTGGTGCTTAAATACCCCACGGGTATTCGGGTTCGTTTCGTTTGCTCGGTTTGCGGTTTCGTCGCGTATCCGGCACGTTACGCGGCTCTTTCGTAAAATAAAACAAAGTGAATATTTTAGAATGACTAAATTATAAATATTACTAGGAATTATATTAAATATCGTTACGTATAAATAAATATCGAATTTTAATAGTCTACGCGTTTCGTTTAATTTTCGCGTTTAGATAATTTGTTCGCGATTTAAATTAAGATAGTTAAAGTAAAATTATTTTATGATGAGTTTCAAAATTGTAAAATAAGAAATATAATATTTCTATGAATTTATGATCGTTCGTATCGTTATTCGGTTTCATTATCGTTTCATCAGATCGCGTCACCATCGCGCGTATTCGTTCGAATCGTCATTCAAACAAACACGTCGATGGTTTAGCTTTCTGATTCTTGTTTTCTACTGTTAAGTTATTATTTCAGAACGTTAAACTATCAGAATTATTCGTACAGATCGTCACCTATACGAACAACTCGTCGGTTTAGCATTCTGCAACAATAACCATTAAGGTTTTGTTTTGTTTCACCTCACATACGTTTATGGCAACTAATATCACATCAAGTATTTGTGTTTCAACACTGTGTTGTCTGACATGTTTCAGACTGTTTAACCCTAAGGTTTCAGTCAGATTCAGACAATCGTTTAATAGTTTCATGCCAATCAAATGTATAAATAGTCTAAACATAGTTTAACGAAATGTGTACCTGAATCACTGTACATGTTTACTGTTACGATCACTGTTCCGGCACACGTCCGGCACTGATGTTACACTAGACATCAAGTATATATATGTATGCATACGAAATATGTATGCTTATGTCTACACTTTTGATTAAATGTTCATTTCCAAAATTCGAATAACAATAATGAAGACATTATTTATTAAAATTCGTAAATGAACAATGCATATATTGATTTACAATAACTATTAACTAATATACGTAACAACTAAATATGTTATAAAATGCATCATCTTCGTGACATATGATCGAGTGAACTTGCAACCTTTATCGCACAACACTTAGCTAAACTAGAGTTAAACCTCTTGACTCTTTCCTTACGTTTTGCAAAAGGATCGCCACTATAAAGACTGCTCTTACACTGTTAAGTCTAATTTAATCTTTGAATCTCGTCAATAGTCTTTAGATTCACATTAGTGAGTAGGAAACACATACAATCTGGAAGGGGGAATACATGTACTTTGGGGAGTTCTGTCTAGGAAAACATTTCGTATAAATCCAAATCTACCGATGGACCTGTTATGCTTTCCTAGGAACCCTTAGAGTGAGTATGAACCTATAGGCTAAAGTATGTCTTTCTGAAAGTTAATTTGGACTTAAACACTTTGATATGTCAAAAGTGTTCCTTAGGGAATGCAATCTGTGTATTGATTTGTGCTTGAACCCTCATTTGAACTATCAATTTCTTATTTTTGAACTCTTTGAGTTAATTATGATCCTTTTCATTTTGAACTCTTGTAGAATCATGCCTCCTCGTCGAAATGGTGCTAACAACGCCAACAATACGAATGCTAACAACAATGGAAATAACACCACAAACCCCAACTTACAAGAATTGGCTGCTGTCATTACTCAGCAAATGGCAGTAGTCCTACCTGGACTTGTGAACCAGCTCACTCAAGCCAATGGGGTTCAAAACATCAGAAATGGTGAGGGTGCAAACCAAACTTGCACCTTCAAGCATTTCAACTCTTGCCACCCTGCCAAGTTCCTTGGTTCTAAAGGGGCCACTGGACTGCTTCAGTGGTTCGAAAGCATGGAGAGTACCTTTCTCCATTCAAACTGCCTTGAGAACCTTAAGGTTCGTTATGCCACCAGTGTCCTTCAGAAAAGGGCACTTACTTGGTGGAATACCGAGAAACAAACTAGGGGTGCAGAAACTGCAATGGCCTTAACTTGGGATGAGGTCAAACGGCTGATGACAGAAGAATTTTGCCCTCGCAACGAAATGATGAAACTGGAGTCGGAATTCTGGAATCTTAAACAGGATAGTGGGGAAAATATGGCTTACACGAACCGTCACCACGAACTTAGTCTGTTGGTGCCACACATGGTCACCCCACTTTCTCGTGCTATTGAGAAGTATATTAATGGCCTACCCATGCAAATCCAAGATACCTGTTATGGGAGCAAACCGGCTACATTGGAAGAAGCTATTCGTTTGGCTGCTACCCTAACTGACAATCATGTTAGGGCAGGTTCCTTAACCAGAAAAGGAGCCAAGAAAGTGGAAGTCAAGTCTTCAGCTGATGAATCTTCTAAGGAATACAAAGTCGAATCTTCCAATGGTTCAAAGTTCAATAATCGAAAGCGAAAGGCTAACAATTTTTCTATGACAACCCCTGCTATCTCTGCGGTACCTGTGAACCAACAGCCTCCAGCCAAACAAACCAACAAGCCATATGTGGGGGAGCATCCACTTTGCATTACTTGCGGATACCACCATGCAACAAACCGACCTTGCCGAGTTTGCACCAGCTGTAAAAGGTATGGTCATCTTGCAAACTATTGCAGAAATGAACCAAGGGTACAACAAGGCCAGAATGCTCCACAATTGAACCAACCACAAGTTGAACCTATTCCTGCTTTAACTCATGGAAGAGCTTGCTATGAGTGTGGTGATCCTAATCACTTTAGAAACAAATGCCCAAAGCTTGTGGGCAACGATCAAAGGGGTACAAGGGCACGGACTTTTCAACTTAATGTTCAAGCCCCTCAAGTTAACCAAGACATGGAGAACGATACATTGTTGATTAAGGACTGATAGGCTCCAGTGCTATTATGATTCTAAGACTTAAGTTTTATATTTCTTTGTAGTTTGAGGTTTTATTTGGTTGAACGCAAAACTAGAATTTAACTATCATTTAATGTTTAAGTGTTTGATGATAATTCTATCAACATTTATTATACTTGTGTGCATTGTGAGCATCAAGGATCTTGTATCCACCCAGTTGTGCTAAAAATCAGCAAGTAGGGTAAACATGCAAGGTAAATTTTCGTTACGGGTGCACACGGAACGAGAATTTGCAGTACATGTAAACTCTACGAATGCGATATAAAGGACACAACGGTTGAAAACTTTGAGACGATTAATTTAAACTCAATTGGTTGAAAACTATTAACCATACTTATAAAGCCAGCAACAGGTAAACTTGTTTTAAACTTTTATCATGTGAAACATTTTATGTTGTGTAGTGTTGGTAGGTGATTGGTATGCTTTCAAAGTATTGTTGGTGTGGTGGGTTGGCTGCGGTATACCCTATATATAAACACCAACAATATTTTGGGAGTAGCACCGAAAGCTTGACCAATGTTAGGTTTCATAAATTCGAGTGTGTCAATAAGATAATCGTAGACAAAGGTTGTAGTTGAATCAATAAACTCTAGGTGTGTATCCTACAAAAGCCTTAGTCACTATTCGCATATCGAAACAACTAGAAACGCGGATACGTAACCTAATCATCGATAGTAATTCGTGACTAGGAGCTTTGATTTAATCACAAGTTGAGGTTTTATATGTAGTATAAGGAATTTGGAAGATTTCATTATCCTTTCAATTGATCACAAATAACAAAACACTCACACTAAGAATCACAACTTAATCCTCGATCACTGTCACCCAATTACATAAATTCATGAATACAAACCTTAAATAATTAAAAATAACGTCTACCTTAAAAATAATGTCTCTACAGGTTCTGACTGGTAAAAACTATCAAATATTGACAATGTGGTGGGTTGGTGGCTGAGTTCGCCCTACATATACCCTATACATAAACATTGTTAATAAATGGTAGATTACTCTAGCCAGAATTCAGTGGAAATTAATAATTATATTAAAGTAGGAGAAAGTATGTTATAGGGTTGCAAGATTTAAATTAACGGTAATAAAATTCTCAACACCTATTACAATACACTTGCAATATAAACTTCATCTATACTCTATAGTTTCTTCTAAATTTTGGGACGAAATTCCTAAAATCAGGAGAGACTGTAACATTTCGATTAACTATGTAATTTCACTTTTATTAATGAGAAATTGTAAACATTTATATATATATATATACACACATATATATAGATATATATATATATATAATACATTATACATAAATATATAACAAATAATAAAATATTAATAAGACAAATAATAATAAAGTTTAAAGTAATTATAAAGTAAGTTTTATAAAGTACTAAATAATATATATAACAAAGAAAAGTAATAAATAATAATAATAGTAATAAATTCAAGTTTTAAAAGCTTATAAAATAAGTTAATAAATAACAAAACATTATCAACACTTTCTTTAAACAAGTTTTAATTTTATAAAGTTTATAATATAAAAAGATCTTATAAAACTATAGGGGTTGATTTTGTCAAGGATTAAAACTGATTTTTAGAAGAAAACATGGAGGGACTAGTTATGTCAAAGTCTCAAACCTTTTATCTCTTTCACCCAAACACCTCCATGGATACCCATCAAATACCAAATCAACCCAACTCCAACCCGACTTGAATCCAGCTACAATTGTTGACTAAATCCCATAAAAATCGAACCTTTAGCAACTACAAACGATTATGAATCCATATCTATCGGTAATTCGATGTTTAAAAATTAAAAATTCACGAAATCGTAGCCTAAATACACGTATGCGATCGGGATTCTTGAAATCTATATAAACGATCATGAGAATGAAATTAAATCGATACACACACATCTGAGGTCGACGAACAAGTCTGTGTATCCAAAACACACCCAGATCCTCTCTTGATCGCGTAACCAGACCTGCAAAGCCTCGGTCGATCGGTTTTAAACCACGATTCAAAATCACAACAAATCGCAACAAAGGTTAGTGTTCTATACACCATTAGACTCGTTTTTAGATGCCCAACAAAAGCCCCATTGTGGCTCAGTCGATCGGGATCGTATTCGTGCGAATTCGAGGACCAATGGAACTAGGGTTCGTTTTGGGTATACACTGAATTGGGGGTAGAACCGACTGAATAGGTTAAATATATTTAAAACTCAAATCGGATGCGAGCATGTCTCTAGATCAACTGGTCCGGCACTTGGAATGAGAGTCTTGAACTCTCTTAGGTCGCGGGTTCGAACCAGGGTTGGGGCGGGAGGTTTGGGTTTTTGTTTTTGATTTTTTTACAGTTTTTATTATTTAACTTTTTATTTAGTAAATATTTTTAAATTCTAATTTCACAAAAAGTTTTATAAACTTAAAACTATGATTTGGATATATATATATATATATATATATATATATATATATATATATATATAATTTTTATGTATATATGAAATAGAAATCAAAACTTAAAGTGTATTTATTTTAAATAATTATTTAATAGAATTATTTAAAATTATTTAATAAAAATGGGATTTAAAGTTCAAACATTATACTTTATAAATAGTTTATTTAAATAGCATTATTTAGAGTTTATCTAAATAATAAGAATGTTATTTAAATATTTATAAAGTTTAAACATTACATTGGTTATAAAAAAAAATTATTTTGTAAATAGTTTATTTAAATAACATTAATTATTATTTTACATAAATAAGGAAATGTTATTTTAATACTATAAAAGTTAGATATTACATTTATTATTAAAGTTAATTAATTAATTTTAATATGTTATTGAAGTGATTTTATTAAACAATTTATTAACTAATAAACTATTAGTTATTTTAAATTGTTTTAGATTTAAATTATTTAAAATAAAAATTACGAACACTATTTCAAATTTCTAAAAACAAATATTATTAATACTATTATTTTAGCACTACAAATTTTTATTATTTACTTTTACATATAAATTAAACTTTCAATAAATATCAAAAAGATTAAAAGCTAGGGTTTCATACAAAAACATTTTAATATTTAAACATCTAAACATAAAATATAATACATTACTGCAACTGTATTACGAATTTCATAGTAGGTTAAAGTAGCTTATACTTAACTTAACAATATAGGATAACTTGTGTTGCTTAAACTACACACTTGGCATCATTTAGCTGCAAACTGGCTCATTAATCAATGTGAGTCTTCATATCCCCTTTTTACGCTTTTATCTTTGGGGTGAAACATGTTTACACTATCAAACTATATTTTAAACTATTAATCATGTGAACTTAGTTTAATGGTCTTAGATGTAGTGAATCTTAGTTATGAATTTGCATTGATCACCAACTTAAACTTTCTGGTAAACAATGATAGATCTATTGGCCCGGTCAAACCCACCGTTGTTTGATTTACCCTTCGGGGGAATCCCGCGGTGATTGTTTGCTACTTCAGCATTGTTAGGAATGCTAAACTTGGTCAAACATTACTTGTTAACATTATCTGATCTGCTTTGACATGCTTTGTTCATTATCCTAGTTCATTATGCTTTGTGTTCACATGTGACAACTAAGTATCTATATTATATCAACTATTTTTGGTGTGTGTGCTTTTAAACATGTGAAGCTCACCAACTTTTTAGTTGACCTTTTATTTTAAACATGTTTCAGGTGGAACTGCAAACTAAGCTTGATTGATTATCATATTAGAGCTTGGACCTAGTTACTTAGTTAGATTTGTTGATTTGTAACTTTTGTAATGACGTTGAATGTAAGTATTTTACAATTTAGTACCTTGTGCTTTTGAACAATCTACACTTCGTGTACGCCCCGATGATTCCGTCGTTGGTCGGGGTGTTACAATAAAATTGTCAAATTTTATATCATATTTGTTAAATTCTGTTTCTAGATTACTTTTGGACCTTTTGGTCCCTCTTTGCAGTCTATCAATGGAACAATATTGCCTGAGCCCAAATTACATGTAGCTCAATAAATCTACTTAGCACTCGGCCCACGTATAATCCAATAAATATTGTTTTTGAAGCCCGGCACACGGCCCTCTATTCTTTTATTTTTTTTTACTTTATATATATATACAACCAAGTTTTATAACTATTTAATCAACTGACTTTATTTTTTTTAATTTAATTACTTATTTATAGGTAATATGTTATCTCTCTATATGTATTACTCGTTGAACAGGTAAAAGTACTGAGGTGACAATTTTTTTAATTTTTCTTTTTATTGAAAAATTTAATCAATTACATGGAATTAAGAATTATTAAGATTATCAAAATATCAAAAGCCAGTGTCATATATATAAAATGAGAAAGATAGGGCATGCTGAGCAAGATGTCACTAAGGGGCAATCAATTGATGATTCAAAGACGAAACCATATTTCAAGAAAACTCAATCTCTTTAAGGCAATAATCTCGATAATTTTGTCATGATCAATCCAAATTCTTTTATTCTTTTTTCGAACATTAGGTGTTCAAAAAATCAAAGATTTGGATTGATCATAACGAAGTTATATTGGTTATCGTTTTAAGAGTGATATGTGTGTGTTTGTAATAAGACGAAACAATAACGACACTTTTCATTTAGTTTTACTTTAGGCAACATCCTAACTTTACACGGTCCTGTAAAATATGTGGTTAAAATTCACTTGTTATCTGCTTTATGAGATGCAACCTCACATAAATTAGGGGGACTAAACATTATGTAATTCACTAGAAAATTGGTAACACATCTTAAAAAGGATTAGCCATGTAAATTGTTTAAATGCTAAGACAACCTTAAATATTGAAAAATTTATAATGAAATAAAAATTTAGGATATCTTTCGAAATATTGGTTTGGTAGGTTTGGTATGATGATCAATACAATAATTCCTGTTGTACGATTGAATTTTTTTTTAGAGTTAAGTGTCATTTTAGTCCTTGTGGTTTGACAACTTTTGCCATTTTCGTCCCTGTGGTTTGAATTTTGCCTTTTTGGTCACTATGGTTTCATTTTATTGCCATTTTCATCCCTACAGTTTGATAAATTTTGCCATTTTAGTCCAAAATTTTAAATTTAATTGGACTAAAATGGCAATAAAATGGAAACCATAGGGATGAAAATGGCAATAAAATGAAACCATAGTGACCAAAATGGCAAAATTCAAACCACAGGGACGAAAATGGCAAAAGTTGTCAAACCACAAGGACTAAAATGACACTTAACTCTTTTTTTTAGAAGAAGATAACACTAGAGGCATCCGGAAAGAATCTTAAAGGATATCTATTTTGGCTCTTGCACCATTTATGTCTTATTATTCATCTCTATCTCTATAATTTAGAGATTTTATTTTTCATATTGTTTATTTTCTTGTCAATTTTTTGTGGCATTTCTCAGGTTTGACGATGAAGTGGTTTTTGAGGAATTTTTTTTTTGTTTGGTTTTAGAATTTTTAACAATGGGCAATTAAGTTTGAGTTTGTGTTTCTTGACGTACGATTTTATGATTTAGCATGTTTTTTGGTTTTTACGACAAGCTGACGCCTGTTTTTTGACGCAGGGTTCGATTTAGAGTTTTTCGCATGAGTGAAAACCCTTGCGAAAGGTTTTGGGTTTTAAGTTAGAGTGACGGTCGCCTTTATGATTAGGTAGGCTTTAGGGTTTTACTATTTTATTAAAAATCCGTCTGCCCTACTTCAAAAAAACGACAGAAATTGGCTAGTTATCAGTATAAGAGATCTAATTTTTTGGTCATTAAGGAGCACACGTCACAATGAAAGCTCTGACAAAAAAGTTCACTGTCTTCTTACAAGAGAAACGACTTTAAGAACATTTACTTCAGCTCCCTTGTATGTATCTCCATCTCCAAATTATAGAAAAAACATGAAAAATCATGCAATTTTAATGACACATTAGGTATCTCATCCCTTTCTTCGTTCCTAATATTTTTAACAGAGTGCAACACAAAAGTGATAAGCATACATGAGCTCAAACAAATATCACTCATAAAATTAAAAGCAAAGAACACGATATTTTAACATGGTTTAGTCGATGTAACCGACGTTCACGAGTTGTAAATAAGGTGTTTTATTATGTTTAGTATGAAGACTGCCATTAAAATCAAGGGGCATAAAAAGATAAATAATTAGGGCTTTTAGCTTAGGCTCCAACAAAGCAATATTCATGGATCAAAACACACATAAATTCTTCTAAGCCTTCATCAAACCTAACAAATCATCATCCCTTACATTTGGAGTTAACCCCATATTATTTTTGTGAATAATTGTATGTGAAAGAAAGAAATAAAAAAGGGATGTTAAAAAAATTAAAAAAATATATATTATTTTAATTGATATAAGGATGTATATGAGGAATAAAATACAGGAGATTTTTAGAAAATAAGGAATAAATTTATGAGTTAGTGATTTTAATTAAATTATAGAGATGAGAATGGAGTGCCTAGTTTGAACTTTTATATTTCTTGTGAATGTATAAAAGAAGATAAAAATAATAAAATAAATGTTTGAGTGAAACAGAGATAAAGATGAGGAATCTACGTTAAACAAAAGTTTGAGATAATTTTTAAGAATGTGATATTCAGTTAAAGTGGCAATAAAGTATAATGAAACCTCAGGAAATGGATTTCTAAAAATTAGAACCATGATGCATTCGTTTCGATGACTTCTGTGTAGCGCCTTCAAACTAAACAACACGTACAACTGCAAAACAAAGTTTTTGATCGATGTCATGATTCTGTGTAGACAAAGTGGTCTGTAATTTGCAAACCAAAGAAGATGCAACAGTAACTTTCATCTTCACAAAACCCAAATTGCAACAATCTAAACTTGACAGAACCTTGGGAGTTTAATCAAATACCACAACATCAAGTTTTATAAAAATGCAAGTAGGAAATTTAATCAAATACAAAGAGGCGCATTAATGGAACCACTTATAACAACCTCAAATTTTAAAAAGTCACATATGAAACAGGCACTTTAATCAAACATAGTAACTATTACGTGAGGAAGAAAGAAAGCGACAGGGGTAATACCCTATAAGTTTTAAAAACGTGCCTGGAAGAAAGGAAATGCAAGGGGTTTTAAGACGATGAAAAACCCTAACCTGATTGTAGATCATATGGAACTTTAGGAAGAAAACAAAGAATCGTTCACTCCTGAGTTCAACCGGCGTGATTCTTCTGTTAGCCTCATCAGTCTGTATGTGGGCGTTGATGGGGCAACACCTCCATCATGACGGATTTCGGTGGAGCTAGAGGTGAACCATGCGAGGGTCAAACCTTTTGCCGATTTATGCTTAGACAATATTCAATCATTAGACTGTACGCAGCGGCAAGGCCTTGCGGGATAGCGGGCAATCGGCGGGAACATCGCCCCCCTCCCCCGGCGGGATTGATTTCGTGGGTTCAGCGGGTACCGCTCCCCGCTCCACCCTTCTCATACACCATCGGCTCTTCTCTCACAAATGGGTAGTTTTTCCGGTGGGGTGACCACTGTGGGGTTTTAAGTTTTTCAGTGGGGTGATGACGTGGCAAGAAATTTCGGTGGGGATGGATTTTCAGTGGGGTGACCACTGTGGATAGTCTTATAGCCACAGGTATAGGAACAATCCCGACAGAACATAAGCCTAAAGCCCTGCAAAAGGAGAGGGTGTAGAAATCCTCATTGAATGGCAAAAAAACAGAGACGCGTAGCAGTGAAGGGAAAATGAAGCAGTGGAACATGAAAGGGATAATCGGACTATTGCGGGTAAGAAAGTGGGTCAAGCAGCAGGTCAAAGCTCCGTTACTATTCCTAAGTTCTACTTTATATATATAGATAATTGTTTGCATCCAGTGGCGGAGCTTGGTCGATTTGAGAAGGGGGGCGAAAATTTTGGCAACCCAGAATACATGTTAATTTTTTGAATCGAGGGGGGGCGAAACCTTTATTTTTAACTAAAAATCGCATTTCGGCCGAAAAATTAACACTACGGACGGAAAAACAGAGGGGGCGACCGTCTCAACAAAGATGCGCCCTTCCTTGCATCTATGAATTTAAGCAACTAAAGTGCAGACTGCAGAGGCCATTCTTAAATCCTTGCATCTATAATTAGTATTTTTCTCTAAAGACTTTAATGTGGATATAAGCAGATTCTATTATAATAGTAATGGGTTTGGAAATGAAACTTACTCGGTTGAACTCGGTTTGGTTGGTTTTCAGTTAGGATAAAAAAAATTCCAAAACCGATTTAACCGAACCGTATAAACCATAAACCGAACCGACGAACAACCTTGATTCTAAGATGGATTTAGTTAGTGTGGACTTTTGGTTATATAGATGATTAAAATATATATGGTTTGTTTTTATGAACGGATCTAAGAGGTTAACGTAACTAACCGAGCTGTAACCCGTAAAAGTTACAGCGTGAGCAACGAACATTAAATCTAGTTAATTTGATTAACTGGTAATCACGAACAGTTTCATAATATATAATTGTTATAAATCACTCATCGGATCCGGCCAGGTTAGAAATCGGTTAAAAGATCACAAACTTTAAAATTAATATAAAGTTTCTGATCTAAATGCTTGAAATTCGGTTATCTTTTAATGCATTTTGTTTACTGAAGTGTAGAAAATTAAGTATGAAATTCCCAAACCATTGATTTTGGCTTTAATACTTAACAGTTCAGTTTCAGTTTGAAAGGATCAAAAACCGTTTGTGGACCAAAAAAACCCGGTTTGGCCACCTCTACCCACGCCTAGGCATTTTCTCGTGTGTGGGTTCACATATACTGCTTTCACTTTTCACAGTCGACACCTTCTTGGGTCGTACTCGTGTTGGATCACAACCCAATTGTCAATAGTTTGCTATGTCCAGACTGTCCATCCCAAACTCATAATTCATCGTAGGGATGAGATTTTAGTACTGAGTACCGGTACCGTACCGGTTTCGTACCGGTACCGTACCGAACCGATACCGTACCGGTAACGGTACTTGATTTTCTCATATTTCGGTATCGGTACTAACCGGTACCAGTAAAATACCGAAAATTCCCGAATTGGTACCGGTACCGAAATATGCATACTTTTTGTTTTGAATGTGATTATTTATCAATCTAATGTATTTAAAAAAAAATATTTAACGTAATGCTTTGAACCTAATTATTGTTTTAGATATTAAATATAAAAAAATACCATAGAAATCCAAAAGAAGATACATTCGTATTCTTCTGTTTACAATTTATAGTTTTGTAAATTTAATTTTTCTTATAATGTGTTCATATAATGCATTTATATTCCTATGATTTCGGTACTGGTATCGGTACTCGCTTTTCTGAAATTTCGGCACTGGTATTTTCGGTATCGATACCGATACGGTACCGGTATGGTACCGATCTCATCCCTAATTCAGCATGTACACCACCAGATTTGATATGTTAACTATGAGGCTAGCATACTAATGCTACACAAGTTGAGTATAAAAAACATTCAATTTTTACTAAAAATTTACAAATTATAAAAAGAATTTAACATGTAAACAAATTTTTACTAAAAATATTCAACAAGATTTTTCTAGCAAAAATATTTTGGTTGAAAAGTTTTTGGAAATGATATTATGTCAAAAATGGAAGGATTTATAATCACGACATATATAACTAATAGTTGAGATTAACATGTAAATAAAAAGTTGATAAAAGGTTTAATCATGATTAATTTTGTTCATTTTTCAAGCCTTTGTTATTTTTTAAAATGTTCATAGCTCTTATTATACACAAAATTATTTTAAAAAAAATAATATTATATTGATGAACATTTTTTATCTTTAATAAGAACATGATATCATCGTTACGTAAGTATTTAAAAAAAATGGAATAGCCTATTGACGATAACAAGTAAAAACCATAAACATACTTAACATGACATCATAAATCAAACATCCCAAGTAACTAAGGTCGATCGTTACTACCAAAACTAGAAGCTTGACCTAACAAAGAATGTTAAATTAAGATAATAACTCAAACGGCAACAATGTGATCGTTTTATTAAAACCATAAACGTCACAATAAGCTTGCAAAGTTAACATGAACATTGTCACGAGACCAACCACAAAAGTTACTATCTTCCATGAAGATCCAACAAACCTACCAATAGCCTTTAAAGCCACTAGCAATCATTGTGCAAGCTTCTTCATAAACAAATATGTCTTCATCCTCAACGTACTATTATAAACATTGTTTATATCATCAATTGTGACCAATGTTTTCATAACCGTACCGGACGTCGAACCAGTCTTCTTACTGGTCAGAGGTCGGACCGGTCGAACCGGATTTAAGAACCGGATGATTTTATATACATTTTATAAATATATATATATATATATATATATAATCAAAAAAAAAATTTAAAAATATAAAAAAATATAAAAAAAAACGGCTCAATTACCGGTCCGACCACCGGTTTTCCGGTCTGACCGCCGGTTCGCCGGTTCGACCGGCCGGTTCACCCAAAAACGGCCCAGTACCCCTAACCGGTTCCCGGTCAGACCGGTCCGACCGGCCGGTCCGGTTTTCAAAACATTGATTGTGACCTTCAAATTCGATTTCTCTATCGTTTTCATTGTGGGCATAGAACTGCTCATTTCAGTGAAGAATTTGACAACTTCATCTACATGCAAGTCGCCTTTGATAACGTTCTTGAGATACTGGACATCATCCACATTGACAACAAGTGCACACATCAAAACTATGAATTCTGCAAGCATAAAGCTATTAGATTTGGATGTTAACGATTCGTACGCAACCAAATTTCTTATTATGACATCTGAATCTTTGTTCAATGTAAAAACCGGCAGGTATACTTCCTTTTCCCAAACATATATCTTTTGAATGCCTTTATCTTCTTCCAAGCTATAAAACCTGAATCCAGCAGCATGAAGTTGGGAAGCTGAAGGGCAGGGGCGCATCTTTAGTCAGGCCCCCCCCTGTTTTTTCGTATAGTAGTGTAAATTTCTCGATACTTAGTGTAAAAATTTTTAAAAACCTTTATTTCGCCCTCCCTGGGAAAAAAAAATTATTTCGCCCCCCTGGGATTATGGTCAAGCTTCGCCACTGCTAAAGGGATAATAGGTTTAGTTTGTGTGAAAGTGTCTAGAATTGAGATGGTTTGTGAGATAATTATGAATCTCACTACTGAATAAGTAGGAGAGGATATCTATAAATAAATGAGTAAGTTACACAATACAACCTTAAAGAATGACAAAATACAAAGTAATACAATAAGATACAAGATTGTCTAATATCCCCCTCAAGCGGAAGGTGGGGGACTGAGCCGAAGCTTGTGTCGAAAGAACTCAAATTGATGACGAGGTAGGCTCTTAGTGAATATGTCCGCCACCTGAAGCTTGGTTGGAATAAACTTGGTGTGAAGTTTCCCAGAGGCAACCAGTTCGCGAATGAAGTGATAATCCAGGTCAATGTGTTTGGAGCGCTTGTGAGATACCGGATTTTGTGTGAGAAACAAGGCACTCTGGTTGTCACACAAAAGTGCGGGACGAGAGGGAGGCAACGCATGCAGTTCCTTGAGTAGATGAGTGATACAAATAATTTCTGCAGCGGTGTTGGCCATGGCGCGATACTCAGATTCACAACTTGAACGGGATATTGTTGGTTGTTTCTTAGCACTCCATGAAACGATGTTGCCTCCAAGAAATATGGAGTAACCATATGTAGATCGGTGTGTCTCAACACATCTAGCCCAATCGGCATCAGAGTAACCATACAGGTTGGTGATGAGCGGTTTGGAAAAAGATAAGCCAAATGTGAGTGTTCCGTTGATGTAACGAAGGATTCTTTTTACCGATTGATAGTGGGCAACACATGGTGCTTGAAGGAACCGACTGACTTGATTTACTGCGTATGCAATATCGGGTCGAGTGATGGTGAGGTATTGTAGAGCACCAACAAGAGACCGGTAGTGCGTGGGATTGGAATATAGATCACCATTTGTCACAAAGGCAGCATTAGATGCAAGTGGAGTAGGTACGGGTTTTGCGTCTAAGAGTTTGGCTCGATCCAATATATCATGAGCATATTTTTTTTGTGATAAAAATAACCCTGTTGACGTGTGAGTTACTTCAAGGCCCAAGAAATAGTTGAGTTTTCCCAGATCATGGATGCCAAATTCGGCATTGAGTTTGGCAATAAAAGACCGAATAAGGGAAGCATCATTGCCTATGATAATCACATCATCGACATACACGAGCAGATAAAGGAGGCATGCATCACGTTTAAAGACAAACAGAGAAGTATCTGACCGACTGCAAGCAAAGCCATTTTTGGTGAGAAATTGGCAGAGACGCTGAAACCAAGCCCGGGGTGCCTGTTTGAGACCATAAAGAGCTTTATTGAGCCGACACACGTGATGAGGTAAGTTGGGATCGCAGAAACCCGGCGGTTGCTCCATATAAACTGTCTCGGTTAAATTGCCGTGAAGAAAAGCATTGGAGACATCTAATTGATGAAGCGGCCATGAGTTAATTACCGCCAGTGATAAAACAATACGAACAGTTACAGCCTTTCAAACAGGACTAAAGGTGTGTGAGAAGTCCATGCCGGGAATTTGACTAAAGCCTTGAGCCACAAGCCTAGCTTTATGTCGTTCAATGGAACCGTCAGCATTGAATTTAGTTCGGTATAACCACTTGCATCCAACAACATTGTGATCTAATGGTCTTGGGACCAACGTCCACGTTTTATTTTTGTGTAGGGCATCCATTTCTCTTTGCATTGCATCGATCCATACGGGTTCCGAGGACGCCATTTTGAATGATTTAGGGTCCATTTTTGCGAATAATGTCTGGATAAGACTACAACTTTCATGAAAAGCAAGGTTAGATTTATGTTTGGTTTTAAAAATGCCGGACTTTGCTCGGGTTTGCATAGGATGGGTGGTAGGCGGTGGTGGTGGTGGTGGAATAGATGATGTAGATTCGGCGGATGGTATTTGAGTCGAGGAGGGAGGAGTAATGGTAATAGGCTCAACAAAAGTCTGAGCGGCTGGTGGGATTGGTTGTGGTTGGATGGTAGGTGATTGAGCCGATGGGTTGGTAGTAAGTTGGTCCAAGTTGTTTGTGTTGGGTAGGAGATCAGTTGCACAAATAGTGCAGGGAGTAGTTTGTGAGGTTTGTATGGGATCTGTGGGTTTGCTTTGAGTGGGATTAATGGGTTTGTTTTGAGTATTGGTTACAATACTGTCTCCAAGAAATTTAGTGATTTGGAGATCATATATGGGGGTTGTAGGGTTGGCACCGGTATAAAGTAGGTAAGTTGCATCAAAACGAGCGTGACGTGTGATGAACATTCGGGACGAGATTGGTTCAAAGCAACTGAACCCTTTGTATTGGTTGCAATATCCCATAAAAACACATGGCAGGCTACGTGGGGATAATTTATTTTCCGCATAATCCCGCAAGTAGGGATAAACCCTACAACCAAAAATGTGAAAATTGTCGTAAGACGGTTCCCGTTTGTATGTTATCTCAAAAGGAGATCGATGTTGAAGGATCTTTGTTGGGAGCCGATTAATAATATAAACTGCCGTGCTAAAGGCATGAACCCAAAAAGATGATGGAATGTTTGCATTAAATAACATGGCTAAACCTGTGTCAATAATATGCTGATGTTTACGTTCAGCACGACCATTTTGTTGAGGTGTATATGGACACGATAAACGATGAAGTGTGCCATTTGTATCAAGTAATTGTTTAACATTGTTGTTTACAAACTCCCCTCTACCATCACTTTGAAAGATCTTGATCTTACGCTCAAATTGCGTTTGAACAAAGGTGATGAACTTTTGGAACACCTTGTAAAATTCGGTTTTAGTTTTGAGTGGATAGAACCACACAAATCGTGAGTGATCATCAATAAATATAACATAAAAGCGGTGAGAATCATAAGACAAAGTATGGGACGGTCCCCATAGATCACAATGTATCAAATCAAGTATATTGGGTGCCCTTTGCTCATTTAAATTAAACGGTAGCCGATGAGATTTTGAAAGTTGGCAAGCCGAACATAAAATAGGTTTTGGTAAAATTGAAGTAACCGACAAACGTCCCAAATTATTCAAGTGTTTCATAACATCAAAGGACACATGTCCTAATCTAGAGTGCCATAATTCATATGAGGCTTTCATACTTGCTCCTTTGACAGCCACAAATGCTTGCGGTTTATTGTTTAAAACATAAAGGCCTTGATCACATTATCCCCGAGCTAGAACCTGTTTCGTTGTCCGGTCCTGTATGTAAAAGTCAGATTTGGAAAAAATAACATCCACATGGTTATCATTAGTAAGTTTACTAATAGACAGTAAGTTGTTTGTAAGATGAGGCACAATCAAAACATCACCAAGAAGAATATTGTTAGCAACAGAAGTATTGCCAATATGAGAAATGTTTAGTTTGTTTCCAATTCCAAATGTCACTTGTGATTTGCCCAGGTAAGGAGATGATGAAGAGAAGTTGGAGGCAGACACACTCATATGATTAGTGGTGCCGGTATCAACAAACCAATCCGGTGTCGAGTGTGACATATTACATTGAGCATGGAAGGCTTTGGCAAGGTCCGCATCGGAACCGGGAGCATGAGATGCATATGAGGCAAGGTGAGGGCAGGCATTGGCATAATGACCATCTGTTCGGCATAATTGACAGTGAGGTGGTCGACGCCCTTGACCACGACTACGACCACCACGAGAACCTCGACTGTTACCTCGGCCACGAGCGGTTACAGTGGCATGAGACTGTGCAGTGTATGCAGCAACTGGGGGGAGTCACCATGAATAGATTTCAGAAATAATTCATGTGCTTCGGCCTGTGATAGGATCTCACGAAAAGTGGTAGCTGAGAGAGAAGCCCTAGCGGCAGTGGAGAAGTCGAAAAACTTAACTCCAAGGCCACACAGGAAGACATGAATCTTATCAGTTTCGATCATACTACCACCAATAGCAGCAAGCATATCACAAATACCTTTAAATTTTCTACCGAACTCGGAAACAGATGAGTTACCTTTCTTTAGAAGCCGTAGTTGGTCTTTCAAATTCTGAATGCGTTCAACAGAAGCACAACGAAAGGCGCTTTCAAGGGCACACCAAATTTCGCGGGCAGTCGAGAGACCTACAATCTCCGCCACAGCCTCTTCGGATAGGGATGCCTGCAATATTATGATTGTTTTCTGATCAGCAACAATCTAGGCGTCATACACAGGGTTGGGAGCAAGTTTTTTGTCGGTTGTGATGGTGAGGGACGGCGCAACAGAGGTCCCGTCCACATGAGGGGTGAGTTTCTGGGATGCAAGGACCGGCAAAACTTGGGTATGCCACAACAGATAATTTGAGGATGATATTTCGCGGGCAGTCGAGAGACCTACAATCTCCGCCACAGCCTCTTCGGATAGGGATGCCTGCAATATTATGATTGTTTTCTAATCAGCAACAATCTAGGCGTCATACACAGGGTTGGGAGCAAGTTTTCCGTCGGTTGTGATGGTGAGGGACGGCGCAACAGACGTCCCGTCCACATGAGGGGTGAGTTTCTGGGATGCAAGGACCGGCAAAACTTGGGTCTGCCACAACAGATAATTTGAGGATGATAACTTGATGGTGATCATATGCATGAGGCCATGAAGATTGGTGGATTCAGAGGTGGAAGAGGAGCCTGCCATGGAAGAGTAGGAGAGAAGCTGAAAGGATGAAGGAGATCGGAATGTGAAAGGGAAGGCCAGGAAACGATCAGGCGTGTGATACCATGAGATAATTATGAATCTCACTACTGAATAAGTAGGAGAGGATATCTATAAATAAATGAGTAAGTTACACAATACAACCTTAAAGAATGACAAAATACAAAGTAATACAATAAGATACAAGATTGTCTAATAGTTTGTTCATATGCATGATCAATCTCATCTTTTGGTATTTTTTTAAAGAAGCTAGAAACATCAGTTTCAGATATTTGGCAATAAGAAATAAATTCAAATATATAAGGCTCACTGCATGTTGGAACTATTTTTGCGGGGACATTGTTAATTATCGAGTAATACATATAATGGAGGAGATGATCTACGCTAGAAGGAGCTTGTGACTCTGAACACATTTTAAGTGGTGAATGAATCTTGCAAAAGATATGAAATATGGAAGTTGAAAAATTATTGGCTGTATTGGATAAACTACCTGAAACAAACAAACAAACAAACAAAGTAACGTATCCTATAAAAATCTCATTCGTAACAAAGCTAATTTTTTGTTCAAATAGGTAGATGATGGATTGTTTGAGGATTTTTAGGTGATTTTGTTTTACTACGTTCTAGGTAAGTCACTAGAGGGTAACAACTTTAATCTTTTTTTTATCAATGTCGGTAGAAGGTAACTATTTTAGTATAGAAAAGGTGGGTGTTATTGCCGTCGTAACAAATTTGATGCAAAAAATTGTTGAAAGTCACTATCCTGTAGCGACTTTTCTGTAAACATGAAAAATTAAAAAAGAATAAAAAACCAAAAAAAATAGTCTTTTTAAGAATCTACTTTCAACCTATTTTAACAAAAAGTTTCATAACTATGTGGACAAAAACTTTTTGTAACATTAGGTTATAAGGAAAAAGGATTAAGGGTTATTATGTGTGTTTCTATAAAGAACTAATTTTTATATGCAAGTAGCAAATATTGCGATTTAAACAAGACAAAGCTTTGTCTTTTCTCAAGGTGTAGTAAGGGTTGTGACTTAGTAAGAAAACAAGCTTTGAAAAATAAACTTAGATCTTTTACCAAAACACCTAATATAAAAAAACTCTTACTTAACTAATAAATAAAGATTTTCTAGATATTTGTCACATTCCTAGAATACATTGATATTTTTTCTCAGTCTCTCTTATTAAATATATCATATATTAAATATTAAATATATTTTTCACACATTTTTAAATTACAAATAAATTTTTTTTAATACATTAAAAAATTTTAATATTAAAAAAACACTTTTTATTAAAAAAACAAAATTATTATAAAATATAGAATTTTTAAATTAATTTTACAAAACGAAATATTTAAAGAAACAAACTTTGAAAAAATTAGTGTTTAAAAAAATATATAATTATTTTATTATTTAATCCATGAAATTATATGTAATCATAATTTATATTAAAAAGATCATCTTATATATCTCAAGTTTTTATTGGTAATTATGAATTAATAATTTTTTTTATTCATATCGTGTAATACACATGATATTAACCTAATCTATCTTATATAATAAACTAGGTTAGTAACCTGTGTATTACACGGGTTGAATAAAAAATATAATAAATAGTTATCAGCTAAAATTTAAATAGTATAAGATTATAACTAAATACCACATGAGATTAAAATTTTATATATTTAATACTTTAAGTAATTAAATAATTATATTATTTATTAAAATACTAAGTTTTTCAAATTTTGTTTATTTAAACATTTCATTTCAAAAAACTTATTTTGATATTTTATTTTATTTAAATATTTTTTTTAATATTAATATATTTTAATGAATTAAAAAACTTTTTTTAATTTTAAAAAATATAAAAAGTATATTTAATATGAGAGATATGCGGTAACTTAAAGTTAATGTGCTATAGGAACACGACATGTGTCCCAGAAAACCTTTATTTATTAAAATATATATAAGATAGATGTTTTAGGCGGGAAAAGAAGATGAATGTGTTCTAGGGACGCGCCATGTGTCCCTAGAAAACCTTAATTTATTAGAGATAAGATTAAGGTTTTTGTATGCCACATATCATGTAATAGAGAATGTTTCATTTTTATTTACTTCCTAAAATTTGGAGCATTAACTCATTTATTAACTCTCATTCATTAATTGTGATAATTAATAAATTTGACAAATTATTACTTTAACTTATTTTCTTATATTTACACTACTAGAAAACACTCATATTTCCTACAAAATTTTCCGACGAAATACCGACAAAAAAAAAAACTCCTACAAAATAGCGATAAATTTCCGATAAAATAAATAACACCAAAATTTCCAACATTTTTCCAACTAAATAGCTACAAAAAAATAAGTTCGTCGCTAGTTAGTCGCTAATCTAACTTCAATTCCGACAATTTACAGACAAACTATAAATTAAAGGATGAGAATTAAAAGAAAACTGTAGTTGTCGGAAACTTGTCGGAAAATGGATTACATTTTCGACGATTTACCGACAAAAGAAAAAAAATATATCATTTTTTGGCTTTATTAAACTAGCTTTTAGAAATGAAAGGTAACATCTCCGACTACTTTCCGACAAACTAAAAATTTATTTTGTTTAGTTTTATAAATAAGACATGCATTAATTTTCATGTCAAGTTTTGTCGGAAACTTGTTGGAACATTAATCGTATTTCCGACATACTTCCGACGAAAGTTCAACTAGCTTTATATAACTAGCTTTTAACAAAGGAAGATAACATTTCCGACTATTTTCCGACAAACTAAAAATTTATTTTGTTTAGTTTTTTAAATAAGATATACATTAATTTTCAAGTCAAGTTTTGTCGGAAACTTGTTGGAACATTAATCGTATTTCCGACAAACTTCCGACGAAAGTTCAAATAGCTTTATTTAATTAGCTTTTAACAAAGGAAGGTAACATTTCCGACTACTTTCCGACAAACTAATTTTTTTTTTAGTTTTATAAATAAGATGTTGGATCGGTTTGTTTAATTCAAACAACACACAAACATGATCTTCTCACAATCAATCTAATAAACGCGGAATATCTATTAGAAGGATCTTACAAACACTTAAAGATGAACAAATAATCTTTGAATAAGCAGTAAGAACACAAGAGTTAATTCAAGTTCAAAGATATATTTCTCTCAAAGTATATCAAGTGTACAACGAACAAGCACAAACACAAGCACGCTTAGACGGTTTACAGTGAGAGGTTATATAGACGAGGCTACAACCGTATACACGTAGGTATACCAGTTGGGTATACTAGACAATACATAAAGTAAAGCTTATTCTAGTATGTTGAGTGTCTTAACAGGCTAAGACACTCTGTCATAATCATTACATTAATAGACATTGTCTTTACAAAGGACTACTAAATACAAAAGACATTTAATGTTGTTGATCTTCAAGGCTTCATATGATCTTTTGCATTTAATGCAGCATGGGAGAAGTAAGGCGCTTTGTCTGACTCTTTACATGTTGTCTTTGTCTTTACTCAGACCAGCATGTCTTGTGTCAGTCCCTTTTGTACTTTAAAAGTACTCAGCTACAGTCCTTTATCAGAGGATAATCTTCGGAAGTCTTTGTCTGAGGAAGCTGCTGAGGAGAGTCTTCGGAAGCTCTGAAGCTCTGAATTCTTCTAAGTGTTTGTCTTCCGAAACCGTTGTCTTGTATACCCTTCGGCAGGAATAAGTTATCCTTCGGAAGCAATGCTGCTTCCGAAGAGTCACTTCTTCCTTCCGAAGGCTTTTATTCATTGAAGCTCCTATACTTAGACAAAATAAGAAGTTTGGTGAGCATCAGCCTTTATTAGTCTTTACAGACATTCGCCAAAGCACACGAGGAAACAATAACTCAAATCATAAACATCATAAACATTCATACACATCCAAGAATCCAAACCAAATCATTAAACCATTGAAAAATCCAAACTTGTTCCACAATCAATCGTTATAAACATCAAACATGCATATTTGTAAAACCCTAGGTGGTCTAAAAGGTTTAGCCACAAACCATCATGAACAAATAGGAAGAAACAGTGTAAAACCCAATATTAAACATCATTCAAATGAGTTATTATTGCGGAAACATCATAAACATTCATACACATCCAATTGTAAAAAAGGTTGCGGAATAGGATCTACCCGATTTGTGAAGATGAAGCAATTGAAGAACAGAAAAAGTCTTGAAGATGGTGAAGAGGTTGAAGAACACAGTCAAGAATCTGAGATGCAATGTAAACTGAAGAACAAGAAATGATATATAACAATAATTGTTCAACATTCAACAAGATTACATTACCTACCCCTCACATGCTCTCAAACTCCATGGATAAAGAATCCATGGAGTTCATGGGGGAGATCTCTCAAGACTACATTGAAGCACACCCTTACACACTCTCTTGTCTGTGCTATTTTTCTACAAATGAGAATAATCTTTATTTATAGTGTCACATGACCTAAAACCCTAAATACAACAAATACAACAAAATGATAATAAATAATAAATATTAAATGAAGCTCTATCATTTGTTGTGGTCTTCAGGTCTTTTGGTCATCAGGTGTCTTCTGTAAACTTTAGGGTTTTCGGTTTCGAATCCAAAAAGTAATTTTACTCAAATCAAATTTTGTGACATTATAAGATTTAATCAAACTATAAGGAAATCCTATAACATAAATTTAACCAAGTTTTAATTATATGTATATATATTAACACTCTAAAGTTTTTATAAAAATAAATAAATAATTATTAACTTCATATCACAAAATAATAAGACTTACATAAAATGTGTATAAACTATTGAGGTTTATTCTAACTAGGAATGTATTTAATTACAAATCTGTAAAGTATAAAAGTGTTACAGAAACCTTTAATTACAAATGAGTTATGTAAACTTAAAAAAAAAAAAAAAACTAAAATAATAAAAATGAAAATAAAAATATATAATAGGAGGGACCAAAATGGACAGAAATGAATCTAAAATTTTTAAACAAAAGAACAAGGATTGTTCTTGCCATATCATCATAGTTGTTTTATTCCCAAATCCACCTGCATCCAAGAACCGACCCACATGACCATTTGCAAAATTCACACGGTAAAAATTCAATGGGAATCGATTTTGGGAAGTTTTCGAATTGCGCAAATCACGTCAATTGTCAATGAAGATTATTAACAACTGTAACGCGTAAAATCAATTCTAAAGATGTCAAGGTCAAACTCGAAATTGAAATCCATCCTAAACGTGAAAAACATCTCAATTAAACAAACCCAAGGAACGCTTTGGCCATTTCGAACTTCTCTGCACAAGTTAAATCCTGTTAAAAACTTCCAATCATTTCGAATGGAACCTGCAACCTGTCGACGTTCGCTTTCGGGTCCTCTAATCGAAACTCAACAATCCTCATACCATTGTAAGTAAATAATACCCCAAACCACTCGTTTCTCATCCCCAAACAAAAGCCCTATGATGATAAGGACTCACCCTACATGGATCAATCGAATTTGAGTCTAGGGTTATCGAGTGTTCAATGTTCATAAGGAATTTGGGAAAGCATGGAGACTATAGATTTATATATTTTCAATCAAGCTTTCTTCAATAAGAAGGCTCAGATCAGATGGTTATGCATGCGTGATTGCAGATCGGCAGCCTCGTTCGAGCCTTGCTTATAACAGGTTTTGGAACCTTCTTTTTGTTTTGCAGCCTCCTTGTTCTTCCTTTTCTTTTTGTAAAAAAATATGTATATATAATATATATTTTTCCATTTTGATTCATAAGGATAATTTATTATATGATTTAAAAACCATATAAAATCTAAAATGCCTAACAACATTTTAATCTCACAAACACACCCTTTCGTTTCAAGAGTACATATTTTTTTTTATTTAACTTATAAATCAAAGTTAAATATTTCTGTAAAAGATATTTTATAAAAAAAATAAAATAAAATAAAAAGAAAAGAATAAAGATATATATATACGTTTTCTTTTTCTTTTAAGCTGTTAAGGAAAATTAGCATTTTGTTGATTATTTCTCTAAAATATATATATAATTTTCTAGTAAACAATTAAATAAATCATTTATTTATATTCAATCTTTGAATTCTATTTTAGTTTATATAAAATTTTTAATTATACTAAATGGTTACTCATAATAATTAAACTTATAATTAATCTTAATTGTAAGACAATTAACATTTAAGATTAATTGGATGGAATATCATTCTTGGATTTTCAATACAAAACGTAAATAAATAGAATATTTAAGATTCTATTTTATTTATTATACAAAAATTAAGAATATTTATTTATAATAATAAATAAATATTTTCAAAATATAATTATATCTTATTCATTCAATTAAAGATATTGATAAATAAATAAATAAAAGAATATTTTATATTCTATTTTATTTGTTATTCAATATTGTGAGAGTATTTATTTAACAAAATATTCCAAAAGATTTTATTAAAACCTAGATACATTCATTTAGGACTACATTAGGATGCCATAGATTTAAGACTTTGAACTTGAACTTTAGGATGCTAAGATTTAATTACTCAAAACTTTAGGTGAGTGGATAGCCTTGCTTTCTCATTCGCGAATCAAGGACTTGGAAACTATCTAAGCATTTAAACTGTGAGTTTCTTCACACTCCCTTTTACACTTTGTTTTTGGGATGTTACACATGTCTTATTCAAACTTTATTCAATCTATTATTCATTCAATCTATGATGCAATCCTTAGACTAGTTAGCTTATTGTGTTAGAGGCTAGGCTTATACAATGTGTTGATTATATGTGTGATTCTATGTGTGTTGCCAGTCAAGCAATCTAGTACTTAGTAGCCTAAGATGGTTAGATACTATCTTCGCAAAGGCTTTTGCCTTTGTGTGAAAAAGGTGAAAAGTACACCTAGCAAAATGGTTGAATTATAACTGTTAATTTATAGTATGGCCATACTTGAATTAACATGTTGTAAGGATACTAGTTTGGACACAAGTAACTGTTATTCATTCATTCATTCAATTTATTCAAACTTGTATTTATGCTGTGCTTATGATACATATCTGGTTAGGCTATAGTTTGCATCCTTTTTATACTTATTATTTAAACTTAGTGTGTGAACTCATCAACTATGCAAATAGTTGACAAACTCTATTTTACATGTGTAACAGGATAAGGAAGCATGATGAAGACATAGGATAAGACTTAGTAGACCTAGTTAAATTTTAAACAATGTTTTAGCATTCGATTGTAATTATTTTGTATTCAATTCATGTAATGTAATTTGAATTTAATGAATGACATGTTGTATTGTTTTAATGATGATGCATTAAATATTGAAACGCATAATAGCACCATGAGCTAATGAACAGTCAAAATCGCACCCCGACGTATTCCGCCGTCGGTCGGGGTGTGACAGATTGGTATCAGAGCCATGGTTATAGGGATCTAGGTTATTATAAAATGGTGGCCTAGACTATAACTAAGATAACCCAAACATGAGAATCTCATGTTACTATTGTTTGTTTATTAGTTGCTTATGTGCTATGTGCTATGTGCTATACATTACTTAGCGTGTTACATATAAATACAATGTGTGAAATATACATGTTGCCATAGAGGAAGGCCATAGTTGTTAATATGCCTTTGCTTACACTTAGTTAGGAATGCCTTAGTTTAAGATAACTTCTTATCATGAGGATTACTTAGTTTAAGCAATTGTCTTGTAATTTGCTTTTAAAAGTCTATTCTCAAACTCACATACACACAAACAATATTTAGATGTTAGGAATTCAAACTCATTAGGCCTACTGCCTAATACTATTCCTTAAACAAAATAGGAATTCCAATATTAATTTTAAGATCCCGTTAGAATTAAGTTTGTGAGGTGGATATGTACTAACTGGAAGAGTGTAGTACCGGTAGTTAGAATTCCTGTCTAGGAAAGTTATTCGTATAAATCCCCGATGTACTGTGGGACCTGTCTAGCTTTCCTGGGGACTTCTGATGAGAGTATAATCACTTATAGGCCAAAGCAAATCATACCAAACACTTTACAAACTAAAATGATTCTAATATGTCACCCGGTATTCAATTTTGAATACCATTCCTTGTGTTTTATCAAACGAGTTCAAACGATTTACTTATTTGTGATTCTATTATCTGTTCAATTTTGATTCAAATTCTCATTAAAATTAAGTTTGTTAAGATGAACATGTAGTAACTGGAAGGGTGAATACCGGTAGTTGAGACTCCTGTCTAGGAAAGCAATTCATAATCCCTGACGAGGGACCGGTCTAGCTTTCCTGGGGATTCTTAATGAGAGTATTTTACCTATAGGCCAAAGCATGTTACATTTTGCAAACAACATTAATTCTAATAAGCCAAAAGGTGCCCCACTTGGATACTACTCCCTTAGATTTCTAATCAAATTCAAATCGATTTCAATACATTGTTTTATAAAAATTTCAAGCCTAATGATATTATACTTAAGATTTGTGATGGTGATTCATCACTAAATCTCACAAAATATGATGTCATTTTTCCTTTGTTGAATAACATATATATATTATGATTTAAGAAAATTAATAATATCATACTTAAGATGGTAATGGTGATACATTACTACATCTAGGGGCTATGGTGTTATGTTTCCTTGGATTTATAATGAATATGTTATGATTCAATACCTCCATATTATCATGCTTGAGGATAGTGATGGTGTTTCATCACTATTAAACAAGATATGATGTCAATTCTCCTTTTATTTGTGTTACCTATGTTATGGTTCAAGAATTAGTAACATTATACCTAGGACTTGTGATGGTGATTCATCCCTACATCTAAAGGTCATGGTGTTACATTTCTTGGGTTGATAATGCCTATGTTTAAATTTTTAGAACTCCACGATATCATACTTAAGATTAGTGATGGTGATTCATCACTACGTCTCACAAGATATAACGTCACCTCTTTTTTGTTTTATGTTACACATGTCACGATTCAATAAGTTAGTAACATTAAACCTAAGATTTGTGATGGTGATACATCACAAAATCTAAAAGGTTATGATGTTATCTTTCTTTGATTTATGATGTATATTTTTATTCAAGAAAATCAGTAATATTGTACTTAAGGATTATTGATGGTGATTCATCAATAAATATAAAAAGTTATAATATTACATATTCCAATACCCAAACTCATGATAGAAAATTCGATGATATGGTTCTTATGATTAGTGACTTGTCACTACATCTATAAAGATAATATATCATATATCTTATTGTAATCATTCTATAAACCCACTAGGATATTATGCCTAAGATCAGTGTTAGATAATTCTAACATGTCATTAGGTATTCAATCCTGATAATCCCTTTTCTATGTTCCAAACAAGTCACAATGATTTCTAATTTTATTATTTTAACAAAGACACACTGATTTCTTATTATGTTAGAAAGATATGATTTGGACTTATGAAATTAAGTATGGGTAATTCCATGTAAAATTTTAAAACAAGTCCACACGAATCATACTATTGATTTTTAGACAAATTATTATATATTCACAACTACTCAAAGATTCATTGATATCATAATTAAGCTTAGTGATAATTAGTTATCACAACTATCAAAGCTTATATTATCAAATAACTATGTATTCTACATCATTCATTTATCCAAAAAAATCGATCATCTATCAATTCATACATTACAACCGAGATATTCCATTGCAAAAATTTCAAATACTCATGCAATTTTAAAAGCAAGTCAAAGTCTCCCACACCTATTCAAGTTTGTCTAAAGTTTTTGTCACCCTTGGTAGGCGTTTGGTATGCTATCAAAGTATTAGTAGTGTGGTGGGTTGGCTGCGGTATACCCTATATATAAGCACTAGTGGTATATTGGTAGTAGGATCAAAAGCTTGATCAAGGGCTAGAGTAGTCAATTCAATCTACAGTTTCGAGAAACCATGCTAGTCAAATCAATTGTTACTCAATTTCTAATCTTGGTGTGTATTCTTACACCAGGTCAAATTAAGGATATCGATAACCATAGGAATCATACTAATGATTCTTAAGTGAATTATTTTATATTCATATGTTTAAACAATTACTCCATGATTCAGTAACATCATAGTTAAGGTTAATGATAAGTATTTATCACAACCATATAATATTGCATACTAGAATATTCTATATCATTCATATATTCAAAAGCGATCATTTAGCAATTCATACAACTATGAGATTCTATTGTAAGATTGCAATTGTTAGTATCTCTAAACTCATATGATTTATAAAGATAGACAAGTATTCAAACGTCTAATCAAACGTAGTTAAGGTTAGGTTAGTATTGGTAGGTAATTGGAATGCTATCAAAGTATTAGTGATGTGGTGGGTTGGCTGCGGTATACCCTATATATAAGCACCAGTAATACATTGGTAGTAGCACCGAAAGCTTGACCAAGTATAGGATTTCTTAGTTTAATCTACAATTCGAGTGAACTATTCTTCAGTCAAGAATAATCGGCAACTAAGTTATTATTCATATAACAATATCTGGGCAATATTTAAATCTCAAGTTATTCAAATACATTTGTAATTAATCACACTATGAGTCAAGTCAATTATCGTTAAATTCAGAATCCTCATAACAAGTAAACTAACTGTATACAAATCCGAAAATCCGAATGTGTTACTAATACTTATTTTGATTAAAGTTCAAATCTCATTTCAAAGTTCTAAAGTAAATTGTAATTTAAACTCCCCTAAACTATCAATTAGTGTTTAAATATTAAGACACTATACTAAAACATTAATTATAATTCTAATAATATTAAATCCAGGACCAAAGTTATTAAATTACTATAAACCGATAACTAAAGGTGATAAAGAAACAAAAACAAGTTTAAAGAAACAACTAACAATTATGTCAAAAAAAAATTCCAAATTATAAATTTCGGGACAAAATTCCCTAAAGTAGGGGAGACTGTAAACTTTAGGGTTTTCGGTTTCGAATCCAAAAAGTAATTTTACTCAAATCAAATTTTGTGACATTATAAGATTTAATCAAACTATAAGGAAATCCTATAACATAAATTTAACCAAGTTTTAATTATATGTATATATATTAACACTCTAAAGTTTTTATAAAAATAAATAAATAATTATTAACTTCATATCACAAAATAATAAGACTTACATAAAATGTGTATAAACTATTGAGGTTTATTCTAACTAGGAATGTATTTAATTACAAATCTGTAAAGTATAAAAGTGTTACAGAAACCTTTAATTACAAATGAGTTATGTAAACTTAAAAAAAAAAAAAAAACTAAAATAATAAAAATGAAAATAAAATATATAATAGGAGGGACCAAAATGGACAGAAATGAATCTAAAATTTTTAAACAAAAGAACAAGGATTGTTCTTGCCATATCATCATAGTTGTTTTATTCCCAAATCCACCTGCATCCAAGAACCGACCCACATGACCATTTGCAAAATTCACACGGTAAAAATTCAATGGGAATCGATTTTGGGAAGTTTTCGAATTGCGCAAATCACGTCAATTGTCAATGAAGATTATTAACAACTGTAACGCGTAAAATCAATTCTAAAGATGTCAAGGTCAAACTCGAAATTGAAATCCATCCTAAACGTGAAAAACATCTCAATTAAACAAACCCAAGGAACGCTTTGGCCATTTCGAACTTCTCTGCACAAGTTAAATCCTGTTAAAAACTTCCAATCATTTCGAATGGAACCTGCAACCTGTCGACGTTCGCTTTCGGGTCCTCTAATCGAAACTCAACAATCCTCATACCATTGTAAGTAAATAATACCCCAAACCACTCGTTTCTCATCCCCAAACAAAAGCCCTATGATGATAAGGACTCACCCTACATGGATCAATCGAATTTGAGTCTAGGGTTATCGAGTGTTCAATGTTCATAAGGAATTTGGGAAAGCATGGAGACTATAGATTTATATATTTTCAATCAAGCTTTCTTCAATAAGAAGGCTCAGATCAGATGGTTATGCATGCGTGATTGCAGATCGGCAGCCTCGTTCGAGCCTTGCTTATAACAGGTTTTGGAACCTTCTTTTTGTTTTGCAGCCTCCTTGTTCTTCCTTTTCTTTTTGTAAAAAAATATGTATATATAATATATATTTTTCCATTTTGATTCATAAGGATAATTTATTATATGATTTAAAAACCATATAAAATCTAAAATGCCTAACAACATTTTAATCTCACAAACACACCCTTTCGTTTCAAGAGTACATATTTTTTTTTATTTAACTTATAAATCAAAGTTAAATATTTCTGTAAAAGATATTTTATAAAAAAAAATAAAATAAAATAAAAAGAAAAGAATAAAGATATATATATACGTTTTCTTTTTCTTTTAAGCTGTTAAGGAAAATTAGCATTTTGTTGATTATTTCTCTAAAATATATATATAATTTTCTAGTAAACAATTAAATAAATCATTTATTTATATTCAATCTTTGAATTCTATTTTAGTTTATATAAAATTTTTAATTATACTAAATGGTTACTCATAATAATTAAACTTATAATTAATCTTAATTGTAAGACAATTAACATTTAAGATTAATTGGATGGAATATCATTCTTGGATTTTCAATACAAAACGTAAATAAATAGAATATTTAAGATTCTATTTTATTTATTATACAAAAATTAAGAATATTTATTTATAATAATAAATAAATATTTTCAAAATATAATTATATCTTATTCATTCAATTAAAGATATTGATAAATAAATAAATAAAAGAATATTTTATATTCTATTTTATTTGTTATTCAATATTGTGAGAGTATTTATTTAACAAAATATTCCAAAAGATTTTATTAAAACCTAGATACATTCATTTAGGACTACATTAGGATGCCATAGATTTAAGACTTTGAACTTGAACTTTAGGATGCTAAGATTTAATTACTCAAAACTTTAGGTGAGTGGATAGCCTTGCTTTCTCATTCGCGAATCAAGGACTTGGAAACTATCTAAGCATTTAAACTGTGAGTTTCTTCACACTCCCTTTTACACTTTGTTTTTGGGATGTTACACATGTCTTATTCAAACTTTATTCAATCTATTATTCATTCAATCTATGATGCAATCCTTAGACTAGTTAGCTTATTGTGTTAGAGGCTAGGCTTATACAATGTGTTGATTATATGTGTGATTCTATGTGTGTTGCCAGTCAAGCAATCTAGTACTTAGTAGCCTAAGATGGTTAGATACTATCTTCGCAAAGGCTTTTGCCTTTGTGTGAAAAAGGTGAAAAGTACACCTAGCAAAATGGTTGAATTATAACTGTTAATTTATAGTATGGCCATACTTGAATTAACATGTTGTAAGGATACTAGTTTGGACACAAGTAACTGTTATTCATTCATTCATTCAATTTATTCAAACTTGTATTTATGCTGTGCTTATGATACATATCTGGTTAGGCTATAGTTTGCATCCTTTTTATACTTATTATTTAAACTTAGTGTGTGAACTCATCAACTATGCAAATAGTTGACAAACTCTATTTTACATGTGTAACAGGATAAGGAAGCATGATGAAGACATAGGATAAGACTTAGTAGACCTAGTTAAATTTTAAACAATGTTTTAGCATTCGATTGTAATTATTTTGTATTCAATTCATGTAATGTAATTTGAATTTAATGAATGACATGTTGTATTGTTTTAATGATGATGCATTAAATATTGAAACGCATAATAGCACCATGAGCTAATGAACAGTCAAAATCGCACCCCGACGTATTCCGCCGTCGGTCGGGGTGTGACATCTTCGTAAACTTGAGTTTTTAGTGGCTCGTGCAGTGACTCGTTGTCCCTAATCAACAAATATATAATACTTCTTGTTTACATTCCATCTATCCAAATTAACCGTCGGTCTTGACTTTTCTAAACCCAACAGTCTCCCCCTATTTGGTTAGATGAATGTAAGTCAATGCAGAAGTATGATGAAACAAACATGAATTATAAGATTGAACTTGTGTAGATGCAATTCATGTTTCTTTCACCGCAACACAAAGTGAATCTTCCTTTATCCGCTTCTCAAAACCCATAACAAACATCTTGAAGTTCTATGGCCTTCATTTATCTTCTCCCCCTCCGATTAAGCTCCTCCTACGATTAACTAATCTCAATCTTCATCCTCAACACCAAGAGTGGAAGCATATAGAGTGTAATCTTAATCTTCATCCCAACCCAAAAGATGTAAGAATATAAGATGCCGGTTCAAGTGTAGGACTCCAAACAATCCTTGTAATGAACATATGACAAATGCAAGCTCAAAGATAAAAGAAAACCATATCTCAACAATCTGAAAGTTAAGAGTCTTCAAAGCAGAATAAGAAATCTTCACATCAATGAAACCGAAGTCGTCACTGATAAACCACTGATAACACACTTGCCATCAGTTTAATCCATCAATTTCCCCCTAAACTGATGATATAGATAACTGACGTGTGAAGATCCATCAAGTCTTCAAAAACAAGTAGTGTTCTTCGAAAGCAATCATTGCAAACCGGTAATATGTTCCATGCAGTAGATCTGGAACACCAATTGGACTTACATAATAGACATCATTAACTTATATTGATTTTCTGATGATGTATAAGTTTCAGCTCTATCATGCCAAAGAGTAAAGTACTTCCAATGATGAAATCGAATGAGCGAACCAAAGGCTGATGTTTTCAAAAGTGATGTCATATGTTATCAATTTCTAAAGTGTTTATTTGAGGATGCATTATGTAACACCCGAAAATCTAGCAATCTAAAAAATAAACGTGCGAGATTTCGGTAACTGTTGATGTTCGAAGAATTTCGTTATCAAAGAAATAAGCACATTTGATCGTGTTTGAAATCCACGATGATATGACAAACGAAATTGTTACAGGATGATAGTATGCGAGAAATGGTGAACGTGGGCGAAAACCGTGGAGTCCTGGATTATCCGGAAATGAAAAACGAAGAAAAATTTCAAAGTATGGAAATTTCTGGACTCGTCGCGGTACGCGACGGAGAGGTTGAGGGTTCTCGGCGGTACGCGATGGTCGAAAAATATCTGATTCCTCCAGATTTCTTCGCGGTACGCGAAGCCTTGTTTTGCTTCTTGTCGCGGTACGCGACGGGTGAGGCGGCTGGAAAATGGGATTAAAAGATCAGATTTGCATCAAGAAACTTACTTTTATCTTCCATTCGACGTTCCAGCCACCAACCACGAAAAAAAAACCCACTCCCAATCCATCAAAACCCAGTTTTGAAGGCTTCTCAAGGTTTAGATCGCACCAGGAAACGTTTCTGCAAGTCCGGATCATCGTTTTACCCGCAGAACTCCGTCTGATTAGGTAACGGTTCACTTTAACCTTCTAGATTGATTATGATTGATTAAATCTTGTTTCTGAACGTGATGATATAGTTAGGGTTGTTGATTATTGCCTAGATGATGGCTAGGATTGTTTATAAGTGAAGAACTCGAACTGTTAATGGGAAAATCCTTGTTTTGAGCCGTTGTAATGCCCGGTTTGCATGAAATCATAACAATGGTTATAGTGGTTTAAACCATTTGATTATGACAAGGTAGGTGATTAGTTTGATTAATTTTGATATGCAAGGTTAAATTCAAGTGTTTCAAACTAATCACAATCAATAACAAGGATTGATCATTCCTAAGCCATTAAACTGTATAGAGACTGTTTTAGCTGGATAATCAACAACATTAATGATTTGATGGTTATTAAGGCAATGTCTTTGACATTGGACGTTCAGAAAAGATTTAATCAGTATGTTAAAACATATATAACAGATTATATGTAAACTAATGCAGGACTATACCATTAGCACCAGTTGTGAGTGATCTCGCTACCGTGAGACATCAGGTGAGTTCTAGACGCCCTGTTTGTTTTTATGTTTAATGTTTTGGGCTGGCATACATGGTTAACGTTATGTTCATGATGTTATGTGTTTAAGATGATGATAAATGAATAATGAAATGCCATGAATATGTATGCGGGTTAACGTGTTAATATGATTTGTAAATGATGACATGCTAAGTATGATATGTTCATATTAGTAAGACATGATGATGAGCGGTATGATAACACGCTATGAGGATAA
This sequence comes from Mikania micrantha, assembly GCA_009363875.1. Taxonomy (NCBI): domain Eukaryota; kingdom Viridiplantae; phylum Streptophyta; class Magnoliopsida; order Asterales; family Asteraceae; genus Mikania; species Mikania micrantha. The sequence continues at coordinate 71,845,115 of CM018698.1, forward strand.
TTACAGATGTTAAGCTATGATGAAATCCTAGGCTGCTAGGATGAAGGCATGAAGTATGATATGAAGAATAGGTTGTAAGTGAGGCCAGGAGGTTATGATACGATGATGTGATACTAGCATAATGTAGTATGATGATTCCTATGTTATTAGGAAATTGATATGATGACACAGTGCTAGCATGATATGTTTAGAATGCCATGATGACATGATGATAAAGATGCTAGCATGAGATGTTATGATATGATATGTGCTTTGCTGCTAGGGCATAATGCTAGGATGATAAGATGCTAGTATGACAAGTTATGACTGCCAGAACATATAATCTGATGATATGATGAAATGATACTGGCATGATATAATACGAGGGTTCCTATATTATATCAAGACAAAGTGATGATATTATGATGATAAGAGACTAGCATGAAATGTTATGATGTTATGTTGAATACGATGGATGATGTTATGATGCTAGTATGCTATGAATGAGGAATAAGTGATGTGCCTATACGTGTTATAGGAAAGTGTATGAATGAGAGTCAACCACGACTATAACTGGGTATGATGAAACATATGATGTTTATAACGAATGAGGATATGTGCTAACGTATCATATATGATGAACAAATGATGTCCCTATATGTGATATGGGATATGAATGAATGATGACGCTCCCGTACTTGTTACGGGAGATGAATGACGTTGCTCCCATATTCGTATGGGGTAAGTATGGTTGTTCCTGTACTTGTTACGGGATAAGTATGATGTAACTCCCATATTCGTATGGGGTAAGTATGGTAGCTCCAGTACTTGTTACTGGGTAAGTATGGTTGTTCCTGTACTTGTTACGGGATGATTATGACGTAGCTCCCATATACGCGTTATGGGGTAAGGATGGTAGCTCCAGTATGTGTTACTGGGTAAGTATGGTAGCTCCAGTACTTGTTACTGGGTAAGTATGGTAGCTCCAGTAATTGATACTGGGTAAGTATGGAGTCTTATGCCGGTGTAAGCCCACTGTTAAGACAGTGGTTATGATCAAAACTATGGTTTTGATAAGGTAAAGGAATGTGTGTTACAATTACGTATATGTGATGTATGATCTGTCAACTTCGGTTGATAGTGTTAAAGAAATCTTATACATGTATGAGTTATCAGCTGCGGGTTGATAGTTATAGAGTCTTGTGCTGCACAAGTCTGTCTGACTTTAGGTCAGCAGTTGACGGCGAAATTCTTTCACCGTATGAATGATGTTATGAGGATATATATATATATATATGTTATGTAGGTATGCTATGAGGAAAGGCATGTTATGTGTTTAAGATATACCAGGTGAAGATATGTGTATTATATATACGAATTATGTTTTGTTATGTGATGATGTTGTATGTTAAGTATATTTTAACTTAACAAAACGTTTATGATGTCTTATGAAAACTAGAACTCACCAGCGTAAGCTGACTTGATTTAGCATGTATGTCAGGTTAAGCTATGGTCAGAGAAAGCATGAAGCTCCAGGCATCAAGAAAGAGTATCCGATGGTGTTGGCAATCGTTTATGTTTTAATTCAGACATGTAATTATGTTTGACATTATGTTTAAGTTCCGCTGCATGTTTATGAAAGTTTTTAGTTAAAGAGCTATGTGTTATGACGAGACCAACGTACGTGGGGTCGCCCGGAGTCGGGGCCCCACAAGTTGGTATCAGAGCCATAGTTTGAGAGATCTTGGCGTCCCAAATGCCAAGACTTAAACTGAAAATGGGATTAAGTGATGCGGATTGCCAACCACGGATGAACGGATGCCACGAGTTGAATGATATGTATGAGTTAAGACGTAGGTGTAAGGTTAGAAAGGCAGTTAGTGTCATGCACGTTGAGGAGATGGGATGGGAAACGTTTAGAGCCTATGAGTTGGGTAAATGGTTAATAACACCTGATCAACGTCATTAACGATTTACAAAACTTATTTCGTGCTAAACTGATTCTGTATTGACTACTCAATTGTTGCATTATGTAGATAGTTAGATGGCCGGACAAGAGGGTAGGTCACGTAAGCAACCACAGGAACCTGAAGAACCACATGTCGAGACCGAGAAACCGGTCAACGAAGGAGAAAGCGAGCACAGTGAGCCACCAGAAGACGAAAAAGAGTTCACGCTAGAGCCGATTGTGGTAAGGGCTATTTCTGATGAAGTTTGCAAAATTATGGATGAGAAAATGCCGGCAATGATTGCTAAGGCACTGAAGGATGTTCTAAAAGACAAGTCTGAAGGAACCAAGGAAAGCACCAAGGGAGATGATGAAATTGTGATAATCGAAAATAAAAGCGGTGATTCTACGTCAGGGAAAGTGAAGGGTTGTGACTACAAGGCCTTCAAAGGATGTAACCCACCGACCTTCGATGGAAAGAAGGATGCTGTTGCCACCTGTCACTGGATATCTGCGATGGAGGCTGTTATCTCCATCAGTGAATGCCGAGTTGATCAAGCTATCAAGTTTGCAGCCCATTCATTTACGGAGGAAGCTCTACATTGGTGGAACACCATTAAGCAGTCTAAGTCTGCAGCTGATATGGAGAAGATGACTTGGGATGATCTCAAGGAGCTGGTCACTAAACAGTTCTGTCCCAAGAATGAGCTGGACAAAGTAGAACGAGAGTTTCTGGTTCTGAAAGCTAGGAGTATGAATCATCGACAGTATACATCAAAATTCAATGAAATGGCAAGATTAGTTCCTCACTTGATTGGTACTGAGGAACGCAGGGTGAAACTGTATATGGAGGGTTTGCCTTCAAAGGTGCGGATTCATGTGAAGGCCAATGCTCCCAATACCTTTGACTCCACGGTGGAACTCAGCGGTATTGTATGGGATGATGTGATGGCTAATGAGCCAATACAAGAGGAAACAAAGATGAAAGAATCCTCCGGGACTAAGAGGGGTCGAACAGACCAACAAAAGTTCTCAAGCAAGAAATTGAAGCGAGAGGAGATGAGCCGATGCAACAAGTGTGGGAAAAACCACACGGGACAGTGCCTGTTAGGCACTAACTTATGCTTCAGGTGCGGAAAGACGGGACATTTTTCTAACAGTTGCACGAATGTTACTCGATGTTTTAATTGCAATGGGTTAGGACACATGTCCAAGGATTGCAAGAAACCACGGGCGGATGCTTCGGGCTCGGGTAAGAAAGAGGATAAAGGGAAAGGAAAAGCAGAAGGCTAAAGCACGAGCCTTCACGTTGGACCCGGACGTGGTCACAGGTACCTTTTCTATCAACAATATTACTGATTTTGTATTGTTTGATTTTGGTGCCATTATGAGTTTTGTGTCTTCTACTTTTCGTGATGGGTTATCTGGAAAGGTTAAGAAGATAGATCGGGTATTTGATGTAGAGACGGCTATTGGTAAGATGACCAGGGTGACTGAGGCTATAGATGATTGTTATGTTGAGATAGAAGGTCATAAGTTCCCAGTACGATTATTTCTTATAACCTTGGGAGAGTTCGATGTAGTCTTGGGTATGGACTGGTTAGCCAAATACGAGGCTAACATTGTATGTCGACGAAAAATGATATGATTACGTGCGATGGATGGGAACTCCGTAACGATTTATGGTGATAAAGCGATGTATGCGCCGAAGATCATTTCCATGATCAAGGCTAATGTTATGATGAGGCGAGGGTGTGTAGCCTACTTGGCCTAGGTGATTGAGGAACATACGGATATGAGCATGATTGATGATGTACCCGTGGTGCGTAACTTCCTTGATGTATTCCTTGAGGAATTGCCTGGATTATCACCGGAACGGGAAATTGAGTTCCAAATCAACTTAGTGTCGGGGTCGCAACCCGTTGCCAAAACACCTCACCGTTCAGCTCCCATCGAAATGAAGGAAATGATGGCCCAGCTACAAGAACTCCTTGATAAAGGTTTTATACGACCGAGTGTCTCTCCTTGGGGAGCCCCGGTGCTGTTTATGAAGAAGAATGATGGTAGCATGCGAATGTGCATCGACTACAGGGAACTGAATAAGTTGACCATAAAGAACATGTATCCTTTACCTAGAATTGATTATTTGTTCGATCAATTTCAAGGTACAAGCTGGTTCTCAAAGATAGATCCCCGATCTGGTTATCATCGGTTGAAAGTTCGAGAGCAGGATATTCTAAAGACTGCTTTCCGTACACGTTATGGACATTACGAGTTTCTCGTTATGTCATTTGAATTGACGAATGCTTCTACAACATTTATGGATTTGATGAATAGAGTATGTCGACCGATGTTGGACCGATCGGTGATAGTATTTATTGACGATACTTTGATTTATTCAAAGAACGCGGGAGACCATGCTTGCCACGTATGAGGTATTGGAGATCCTGAGGAAAGAGAAACTTTATGCTAAATTCTCCAAATGCGTTTTCTGGTTACGAGAGTTACAATTTCTGGGTCACGTGGTGAACCCAGAAGGCATTATGGTAGATCTAGCTAAAGTTGAAACGGTTATGAAACGGAGCCCTTCGAAGTCACCTACGGAAGTACGCAGTTTTCTTGGTTTGGCCGGTTACTATCGAAGAGTTATTTAGGAGTTCTCCAAGATAGCGACACCACTGACGAAGCTCACAAAGAAAGATGTAAAGTACGAATGGGGCCCGAACCAAGAACAAGCGTTTACAGTGCTAAAGAAGAAACTTACCCAAGCTCCTGTTTTAGCACTGTCGAATGGAAATGATGATCTTGTTGTATATGCTGGTGCATAACGACATAGCTTATGCTTCACGCCAGACTCTCTGGACGAACACAAGCAGGCACAACAGGAAGGATTGAAAGAAAAGAATTTAAGTTTGAACGTGTCTTTGGACAAGTTAAGAACTTGGAAGACGAGATGAAACAACTCTACCCACATTTGTTTGAGACGTAACAGGTTTCGAGGACGAAACCTATTGTAAGGAGGGTAGATTTGTAACACCCGAAAATCTAGCAATCTAAAAAATAAACGTGCGAGATTTCGGTAACTGTTGATGTTCGAAGAATTTCGTTATCAAAGAAATAAGCACATTTGATCGTGTTTGAAATCCACGATGATATGACAAACGAAATTGTTACAGGATGATAGTATGCGAGAAATGGTGAACGTGGGCGAAAACCGTGGAGTCCTGGATTATCCGGAAATGAAAAACGAAGAAAAATTTCAAAGTATGGAAATTTCTGGACTCGTCGCGGTACGCGACGGAGAGGTTGAGGGTTCTCGGCGGTACGCGATGGTCGAAAAATATCTGATTCCTCCGGATTTCTTCGCGGTACGCGAAGCCTTGTTTTGCTTCTTGTCGCGGTACGCGACGGGTGAGGCGGCTGGAAAATGGGATTAAAAGATCAGATTTGCATCAAGAAACTTACTTTTATCTTCCATTCGACGTTCCAGCCACCAACCACGAAAAAAAAACCCACTCCCAATCCATCAAAACCCAGTTTTGAAGGCTTCTCAAGGTTTAGATCGCACCAGGAAACGTTTCTGCAAGTCCGGATCATCGTTTTACCCGCAGAACTCCGTCTGATTAGGTAACGGTTCACTTTAACCTTCTAGATTGATTATGATTGATTAAATCTTGTTTCTGAACGTGATGATATAGTTAGGGTTGTTGATTATTGCCTAGATGATGGCTAGGATTGTTTATAAGTGAAGAACTCGAACTGTTAATGGGAAAATCCTTGTTTTGAGCCGTTGTAATGCCCGGTTTGCATGAAATCATAACAATGGTTATAGTGGTTTAAACCATTTGATTATGACAAGGTAGGTGATTAGTTTGATTAATTTTGATATGCAAGGTTAAATTCAAGTGTTTCAAACTAATCACAATCAATAACAAGGATTGATCATTCCTAAGCCATTAAACTGTATAGAGACTGTTTTAGCTGGATAATCAACAACATTAATGATTTGATGGTTATTAAGGCAATGTCTTTGACATTGGACGTTCAGAAAAGATTTAATCAGTATGTTAAAACATATATAACAGATTATATGTAAACTAATGCAGGACTATACCATTAGCACCAGTTGTGAGTGATCTCGCTACCGTGAGACATCAGGTGAGTTCTAGACGCCCTGTTTGTTTTTATGTTTAATGTTTTGGGCTGGCATACATGGTTAACATTATGTTCATGATGTTATGTGTTTAAGATGATGATAAATGAATAATGAAATGCCATGAATATGTATGCGGGTTAACGTGTTAATATGATTTGTAAATGATGACATGCTAAGTATGATATGTTCATATTAGTAAGACATGATGATGAGCGGTATGATAACACGCTATGAGGATAATTACAGATGTTAAGCTATGATGAAATCCTAGGCTGCTAGGATGAAGGCATGAAGTACGATATGAAGAATAGGTTGTAAGTGAGGCCAGGAGGTTATGATACGATGATGTGATACTAGCATAATGTAGTATGATGATTCCTATGTTATTAGGAAATTGATATGATGACACAGTGCTAGCATGATATGTTTAGAATGCCATGATGACATGATGATAAAGATGCTAGCATGAGATGTTATGATATGATATGTGCTTTGCTGCTAGGGAATAATGCTAGGATGATAAGATGCTAGTATGACAAGTTATGACTGCCAGAACATATAATCTGATGATATGATGAAATGATACTGGCATGATATAATACGAGGGTTCCTATATTATATCAAGACAAAGTGATGATATTATGATGATAAGAGACTAGCATGAAATGTTATGATGTTATGTTGAATACGATGGATGATGTTATGATGCTAGTATGCTATGAATGAGGAATAAGTGATGTGCCTATACGTGTTATAGGAAAGTGTATGAATGAGAGTCAACCACGACTATAACTGGGTATGATGAAACATATGATGTTTATAACGAATGAGGATATGTGCTAACGTATCATATATGATGAACAAATGATGTCCCTATATGTGATATGGGATATGAATGAATGATGACGCTCCTGTACTTGTTACGGGAGATGAATGACGTTGCTCCCATATTCGTATGGGGTAAGTATGGTTGTTCCTGTACTTGTTACGGGATAAGTATGATGTAACTCCCATATTCGTATGGGGTAAGTATGGTAGCTCCAGTACTTGTTACTGGGTAAGTATGGTTGTTCCTGTACTTGTTACGGGATGATTATGACGTAGCTCCCATATACGCGTTATGGGGTAAGGATGGTAGCTCCAGTATGTGTTACTGGGTAAGTATGGTAGCTCCAGTACTTGTTACTGGGTAAGTATGGTAGCTCCAGTAATTGATACTGGGTAAGTATGGAGTCTTATGCCGGTGTAAGCCCACTGTTAAGACAGTGGTTATGATCAAAACTATGGTTTTGATAAGGTAAAGGAATGTGTGTTACAATTACGTATATGTGATGTATGATCTGTCAACTTCGGTTGATAGTGTTAAAGAAATCTTATACATGTATGAGTTATCAGCTGCGGGTTGATAGTTATAGAGTCTTGTGCTGCACAAGTCTGTCTGACTTTAGGTCAGCAGTTGACGGCGAAATTCTTTCACCGTATGAATGATGTTATGAGGATATATATATATATATATATATATATATGTTATGTAGGTATGCTATGAGGAAAGGCATGTTATGTGTTTAAGATATACCAGGTGAAGATATGTGTATTATATATACGAATTATGTTTTGTTATGTGATGATGTTGTATGTTAAGTATATTTTAACTTAACAAAACGTTTATGATGTCTTATGAAAACTAGAACTCACCAGCGTAAGCTGACTTGATTTAGCATGTATGTCAGGTTAAGCTATGGTCAGAGAAAGCATGAAGCTCCAGGCATCAAGAAAGAGTATCCGATGGTGTTGGCAATCGTTTATGTTTTAATTCAGACATGTAATTATGTTTGACATTATGTTTAAGTTCCGCTGCATTTTTATGAAAGTTTTTAGTTAAAGAGCTATGTGTTATGACGAGACCAACGTACGTGGGGTCGCCCGGAGTCGGGGCCCCACACATTAGCACTTGGACATCACAGAAATAAACACTTAAGAAGTGGACATTGCATATCGAGAAAAGACATCACTTATGAAATATTTTGTTAATTTCAAAGTGCTAATTTGTAGATGCATTAGAACTTGGACATCACAAATGAGCACTTAGAAAGTTAACATCTTGTCATACCAAATGAGGGAACCAAAGTCAAATGTGTTTCAGAAGTAAAATCATATGTTGTCAAATTCTAAAGTGTTGATTTGAAGATGCATTAGCACTTGGACATCATCCAAATTGACACTTAGAAAGAAGACATTACATATCAAGAGATAATTTTACTTAAGAAATATTTGATTAAATTCATAAGTGCTGATTTATAGATGCATTAGCACTTGGACATCATAAATTAGCACTTAAGACGCTAACCTCCTTTTATACCAAAAACTTTGGTTCTTTAAACAGTTTAGTTAACTTCAGAAGTATTAATTTGCAGATGCATTAGAACTTGGACATCACAAATTAACACTTAAGAAACTAACTTCTTACATACCAATAATACCTCTGCTCTTTGGAAGTAACTCTCGGAAGCAATAGTAATTCAATTTCAGAAAAAGCTTCACTCATCAGAAGGAGATGCCCTCAGAAGATGCTTCGGAAGTAGTTTCCAATCGGAAGCAAATTATGCTTAGGAAGCAACTTTTGCTTAGGAAGCAAATTGTGCATCGGAAGCAAATTGTGCATCGGAAGCAAATTGTGCTTCGGAAGCAAATTGTGCATCGGAAGCAAATTGTGCATTGGAAGCAACTTGTGCTTCGGAAGCAATTTTTATGCTTCGGAAGCAAATTTTTGCTTAGGAAGCAATTTCCAATCATAAGCAGTAGCCATAGGAAGCATTATCCATAGGAAGCAATAGCCATAGGAAGCAATAGCCATCAGAAGCTTATATTTTTAAAGAATATCCATGGTGAGCTTCCGAAAACCAATCAAATAAAACCTTCTGAAAAACCCTAAATTCAAGAACGCCATCATCATCATTATGTTCTTTCTTGAAACAAAACCCAGCTGCCCTAAAATTTTTCATCCGTCTCCATTTTATCAAATGAACAAAAATTTGATAACTCGTCCGATAAAGATCACATTTGGGTGGGGTTTTGACATATATTAGGGATAGTCAAAACCCACTTGTGTTTACCATATCAAAACACAAAAAATATAACCCAAATAAATTGAAGAACGAAGAACCCAGAACAAGAACATCTTCAAAGAACTTTCACAAAAATTCACAAAATCAGGGTATTGAGCACAAGTTTGAGAGAATCAATGGTTAGAATGATAATCTCGAGAACTTGGCTCTGATACCAATTGTAAAAAAGGTTGCGGAATAGGATCTACCCGATTTGTGAAGATGAAGCAATTGAAGAACAGAGAAAGTCTTGAAGATGGTGAAGAGGTTGAAGAACATAGTCAAGAATCTGAGATGCAATGTAAACTGAAGAACAAGAAATGATATATAACAATAATTGTTCAACATTCAACAAGATTATATTACCTACCCCTCACATGCTCTCAAACTCCATGGATAAAGAATCCATGGAGTTCATGGGGGAGATCTCTCAAGACTATATTGAAGCACACCCTTACACACTCTCTTGTCTGTGCTATTTTTCTACAAATGAGAATAATCTCTATTTATAGTGTCACATGACCTAAAACCCTAAAAACAACAAATACAACAAAATGATAATAAATAATAAATATTAAATGAAGCTCTATCATTTGTTGTGGTCTTCAGGTCTTTTAGTCATCAGGTGTCGTCGTAAACTTGAGTTTTTAGTGGCTCGTGCGGTGACTCGTTGTCCCTAATCAACAAATACATAATACTTCTTGTTTACATTCCATCTATCCAAATTAACCGTCGGTCTTGACTTTTCTAAACCCAACATAAGATATGCATTATTTTCTATTCAAGTTTTGTCGGAAACTTGTTGGAACATTAATCGTATTTCCGACAAACTTCCGACGAAAACTAGCTTTTAACAAAGGAAGGTAACATTTCCGACTATTTTCCGACAAACTAAAAATTTATGTTGTTTGCTTATGCAGAGTCTTTGTGTTACAATATATTTTGGAAGCTTTTTAAAGTTTCTATTCTATTCTATTATAATAATTTATGCTTATCAGCTTGATGCTTTATGCCTTTATTGACTTGTTTTTAGGGCGGTTTGTTATGGAGAATGAAGAAAAGAATGCCACATGTGTAAATATATGATTTTCTTAATTTGTTGTTCTTTAAGGCAAATTGCATTGCATAATTGCTAACACTCTTAGGTTGTTGTTAGCAGAAAGCTTAGGGCTGGATGTGCAAAGTTCGTAAAGTTTGAACTGGTAATTAAAGTCAACTGTGTATTTTTCAGCATTTTCTTATAGTTGTAATTGATATGTTTGTGGTTGTTTACAGCAACTCTCAACCTTAAGCTCCATATCTGAAGGTGATCTTTGTGGTGAATGCAGGTAATTAAAGTCATCATTTGTACAATTTTAATGTTTAGATAATGATATCCATTTTCACTATCTTCTGCTACAGTTAGAAGACATAAAACAAAACTATCACTATGCATTATTTCACTAAAATGTCATATCCATAATTTCATGTCTAATGGGCTATGACTCGTGAATGTTGATAATTACAAATTATTCAGCTATTGCTTTAGACCATTAAGCCAGTTAGTGAGAGGACCTCACTACTTTCACCGTTTGAGGATAAATGGTTGGGTCAAATTTTGAGATGAAATGGGCATTTGATTTAAAGTTTTTTTTTTGCCAGTCTTTGCCCATTGATGAAGCTTAATGAAGAAACCGCTCGGAAGGGGTAACAATATTATTATTTCTTGTTTAAGCATTCTTGGTTGGGACGTTGGGTTGGAAGTGCCAACGTTGGTCTTGATATACAGATAGCGGCATCCTCTCTTTTGTGTGTTGTATTTTGATTCTGTCCAAACATTGGAGTAGTAGGTGATCTTTTATTAATAAAGATTTAATAGTGTTTTTGATACACATATTGATGATTTAGCTTACTTAAAAAGTTTCAGACTTGTATTTTTGTTTGCAAACTAGGTAAACATCATGTGTAAACGTTAAAAAAAATATGTATATGTATAAATAGTTTCACTTTCCTGAACTTATTGAAGCCAATCTGTTTAAATTCTCGTTGCTCGTGAAGGGAAACTTACTTCATAGGTTTACGCATTTATTCATCTTTCTAAATAGAATTTAATGTTTATTTGTAGATGTTTACTTGTTTTAAGGCACTAGTTATGTTTTTAACACATTATAACTGAAAGATGTTCAATTCCAATTAGAAAAGAAATGGAGGCTTGATAAAGCATGGAAAATCGCTTGGAACAAATGGAAAGATAAGCGGAAAAAGAGCGGGAAGAACGCAAGAAACTATAAAAATAGAAAGAGAGACGTAAGGAGATCGGGTCGAATGCGAGAAACTACAAAAACAAGCTAAAGAAATTATGAAAAAAATTCTTAGTATTTTCGTGTTTATTTTGTTTTTTGACATGTTAAAACATGTGCTATATAATTTATTGATTAATTTTAATGGCTAAAAGAGATTGTTCTTCATGCATATATGTACTAAAATATTATTTCCGGGTGTTTTAGCCTTTTTTATGTGATTTTTTTTTTGCAATTTATCAGCAAAAAAGCTGAATTCTTTTAAATTATTTTTCAATATATGCTTGTCAGATTTTTGTTGAAAGAAAAACTAAAAGCTGTCGGAATTTTGTCGGAAACCAGAGATAATTATATATCGTCGGAATTTTGTCGGAAACCAGAGAGAATCACATATTGTCGGAATTTTGTCAGAAACAAGAGAGAATCAAATATCGTCGGAATTTTGTCGGAAACAAGAGAGAATCAAATATAGTACACTTATAACAATTATCGGAAATTTGTCGGTAAATATATAAGTGAAAACTAATTTTGTTAAAATTTTGAAAAAAAATTGTCGGTAAATTGTCTGTAAGTTTAAATTAATTAAAAAATTTTAAAAAATGTTTGTCGGAAAGTAGTCGGAAAATTTAAATTATTTACCGTAGGTATATTTTATTATTACTGTTATTTGTTAATAATAATTAAAAAAGAGTGATTAATAAAATCAGATATTGTCACAAAGTTGTCGCTAATTGGTCGGAAATCTATCAAATTCATTTCGTCGGTAATTTGTCGCAAATTTAGCGACAAAGGTCTTTTGTCGCTAGTTTGTGGGAATGGTTGTCGCAAATTCGTCGGAAAAGCTTTTTCCAAGGAGGTTTTTTCCAACAAATATGTTTTGTCGGTAATTTGTCGCTATTTAGGTTTTCCGACAAATTTCCGACGAATATTCTGTCGGAAAAATTTAATTTCTTTGGTAGTGTTAATAAATTATGTACACAAATAAATAATTAAGTCATGAATATCTTACATTTTCAATATATAAATTTAATAATATATTTAGAGTATATTGAAAAAAACAAATAACTAAACAAAATAATATAAAATAGATACATTATAAAACAAATTGTAAACTATACAAATAATGATTTTATTAAAAATGAGTATATTAAAACCCGAATTATTTCATAGATATTCATATATTTTTATGACAAAATAAAATAAAATAGATATATTATAAAACAATATCGTAAACTATACAGATAATGATTTTATTAATAATAAGAATATTAAAAACCTAAATTATTTCATGCATATTCATATATTTTTATATTTTAACTTATTGATTTCATTAAATAATATAAAACTTTTAAATCTTTTCATTTTTTAGGTAAGTTACAAAAACTAAGGACTTATTTATATATTTTAGAAATTATGGTATAATTATAATTCATAAAAGTTAATTATTTTTATGTATAGTAATATTATTAAATGTTATTATATAAATATTTTTACTTATTCAGCTAATTATATAATAAATTATGAAAATTAACTTTAATATTCCTATATTTTATTTGTCTTTTTTACAACAACTTATTTTAAATTGTTATTATCTGTTTATAACTCTTAATTTACAAAAATATAAATAAGTGGTAACATTTAATATCATTGTAGTCATTTAGTTTTTGTTTATCAATGTGTATCTATTATTAAATTATTAATATATATTATTTAATCATGTATTGTGAATCATAAATATGAAAAATAATTAATATATTATTAAGCAAATGAAGTTAATATGCAATTAGTTATAAAGTTTTTAGTTAAACTTATTTTCTTATTTACACTTTTATTTAGGTTTCTTACTATCATTAACTTTCATTAAAATATTCAACAACAACAACAACAATAATAATAGTAATTGTTTTCCAAGGATTATTTTTAAATATTTTAAAATATTTAGCTTGATAGGATGATTTGAATGTTAAAATATAACATGTATAATTAAAAAAATATATCAAAAAATTCAAGTGTAATTCTTATTTTTTTATAGACATAACTTTTTTATTAAAAAAATAACATATTGTATATTAAACATTTGTAACACATGGGATTTAACCTAGTATTAATAATAATAAATAAAGGAAGTACCCGATGATGAACGCAAAGCCTCGTGGATTTCTTTCAAGACCATAAACGGAATCTGGTTCTCTACCATCAACGCATCTTGCGCGACCAATCTTTTCTTCGGGCCAACTTCGGGTAATTCGGGCTGCTTATAATTATGGAAGAGATTAAGCAAAAAGAGACCATCAATGGCAAAAACCCAAGTCAAATGTTCATCATCATGTTCAAGAAACATGTCATAGCATGAACGGACAACGGGGACAAGTTTTTTTAACATTATTAATAACATTCAATTTATAATCCTTAATATCGTTATCTTGTAGGACCTTTCGCATGACATCAAGTTTCTTCTGCTCCATCTTTTTGTAGGGTCGTGGCTGAAAGTGATGAATCGGACCCTGACCTACGTGTTGTGGTTCATAGGCTTCGGGCTTTTTCATGGTCATCGTTTCGACTACTTGAAACAGTGAAACCGAAGGAGTTTCGATGTCGGTTTTGAGTTGATGATTCAAGATTTTGCTAATATCAACAACCCATTTTTGCTCTTTAGGGTTTGATAGCAAGGATGGATCAATGGAGGCCATATGATCATAAAAAGTAACAGGTGGTGGTAGTAAATTAGGATGGACAAATTAAACTAGCTACGTGAAAGTGTTGTGTTTATATAATATAAGTAGGTGTGTACTCTCGGGTTGAAATCTCACTGGTGACACTTTAATGGATATCAGGTGAGAGGAAGAATTTTAAACTTAATCTCAGGTTCTGAACCAACAGTGAGCGATGGTTTACCTATTCCACGGGGTTCCCGCACATCAGGGGGAAACAGTCTAACAATCGGAGATCGAGGAATACATATTAGTTATCAATTGACAGGATAACTGAATGTAGCACGACGGGATCCTCTGTCGTTCAAAAAAAAAAGTGTGCTCTCGATCCTGCAAATGAACAGCAATCAATTTCATCTAAATTTAAGCGACCGCGTTGGTTTGATCCATGTTCAGTTTTTACTTCCGTACCAATATTATTCAACCAATGTTATGCCTTTTTTTCTAAGCATTTACCCAATTATTACGCCAGCTGCAATATTTGAATTTCTTTAGACGCGTAGGTTGAAAAATTAAGCTTGTCGTTAAATGTCATTATATGCAATTTTGTACTATCTCTGTTTAGTGTTTAGCTTAAAAAATTAAGGATATAATGGGCCTACTAAGGCCATGTGTAGTAGGATGTGATCGGGCGTGAAGGGCATCGGTCACGCCCCCATGACGCCCGAACCCACTACACATGGGTATAATGGGACGTGAAGGAGGGCATACGTGAGTGTGGTCATTGGAAACAGTGTTCGACTGTGAGGGGTGATGAGCGTGCTGAGAAAGTGATGGTATGTATGTGAAAAGGAAGTGATAGTTTTAATCGTTTATGTGACGCATACATGAAGTGATAAATGTAGCCTAACATTCTATTGACAGTTATACAACCACACTCAAGCATTATACTTAATCCATTGTCTCCCTTCTCTTATCTATTTATGACTGGTCATTACAAGTGGTGTTCATCAGGTCGGATAACGGTTTATTCAGATTTGAAAATTTTAAAACCCTATCCGAAACCCGACCCGACCCGAATTCGAAAATTTTCAATCCGATCCGAATCTATCCGAAAAACCCGAAAAAACTTATTTTTTCATCCCAATAATCCGAACAACCCGAATAAACCGGGTTTATTCGGATTGAATTCGGATATCCGATCCGAATAATCCATATTTTGCGTATCCGATATCCGATCCGATCCAAATTCGGAAAACGGATATCCGATCCGAATCTATCCGAATATCCTAATTTTTAACCCGATCGGTTATTTCGGGTTTCGGATACGGTTCGGACTTCGGATTTTTTAGGATTTCGGATTTTTTGGACACCCATAATTACAAGTTACCTAATCTCGTTAAATGATCGATATTTCAAATTGGGACTTAAAACTTGGGTCACTACACATACCAAACATTAACACCAACTTTTATTACCACTAGATGATCTTAGTTCTTTATTTAGCTTCTGGCTGGTACGCATGTTCATTGGGTTGAATAGCGGTTTATTCATATTTGAAAATTATAAGACCATATTCGAAACATAACCCGATTTGAATTACAAATATGCTATTCCTAACTGAATTCATCCGAATAATCTGAATAAACTTAATTTTTACATCTGAATAAACTTGTTTTATTTGGGTCGAACTCAGACATTCGATCCGGATAATCAAAATTTTGTATATATGATATCCAATCCGATTTGAATAAGAAAAATAGATATCCGACAGGAATCTATCCGAATATTCGAATATCTCATTCAAATCGTTTCTTTTTTTTGTTTTTGATACACTTCAAATCTCAGATTTTTTGAATTTTGCTTTCTTAAACAAAATGTTCAAACCAATCATGAGTTCGGTTTCGTTGTTATTTTTTTATTACTTTTGGTCAGATGGTTAAAAAACTTCAAACCTTAACAAACGATTTGATTTACGGTTTATTTCTAAAACGGCCTCAAGCAGTCCTCCTCCTATAGTCCTATATCTGAAAATCGGTTCAAGTCGGTTTTATTAATTAACTTGAGTTTGTGTATCTGCAATTATTTACCATAGTTGTTTTAATGAGATTTATATGTATGTATTTATTTTAAAATTTATTAACATGTAAATACGATTAAAAATTTAGGTTGCATATATTTTCTTCGTAGTATATGATCCAAATGCCATGCCATCAGATTGAATCATGTGTGTAACTACTGGAGGACTTTGTTTTAATCAGGTTAGTATTGTTCCTAGAGCTGGCAAAATGGATACTTGTTAAGATACGATTAGAATTGTTTAACAAAAAATCACTATTTGATTTTTTTTTTTAAATAAAAAAAATAAGAGACGAGACCACAATTTTTCTTTTTTGATGCATAATATATAGAATTGTCATTCTTAAATCACCAAACCAAGCGTTAAACAAGTCGTTCTCATATTTTATATTCGCATTAATCGTGTTGTCTGAAACATGTTAAACCTATTACGAAACACGTTTTGTCAGGCTTAATTGTCCCACTTATTACCTTGTCTTAATGCATTTTGTTAACTGAAGTGTAGAAAATTTGGTACGTAATTCCCAAACCGTTGGTTTCGGCTTTATTACTTAACGGTTCGGTTTCAGTTTGTAAGGATCAAAAACGGTTTCTAACAGTTTAACTTATAGTTTTCCCCAAAACTGTTATTACGAGACTATAAGGCTATGTGTTATGGGAGGTGAGTGGGGCGTGAGAGGGGCCGGTCACGCCCCGGTGGCGCCCTCCCCCCACTACACCCGGGCGTGAGTGGGGCGTGAAGGATGGAGGCGTGAGCTCGGTCACGGGGTGACGAGCGTGAGAGGGAGAAAAAAAATATATATTCTAATCTTAAACGGCTATGTGACCGTTGCAAACAAAAAAAAATAAATAAATAAATTAAACCCTATATAAACTCATTCAACCCACAAAAATTTCTTCCAAAATTCTCAAAAATTATTTAAATTCTCTAAAAAAATCTTCTAATCTTCAAAACTTTCTACACTATCATGGATCCAAACAACCCAAACAACCCATACTTTAACCCGTTTATGAATTGTTACCGACCTCAACTCGATCCAAACAATCCAAACAACCCAAACCCGTTTTTAACCTTCTCAAATTGGTACCCACAACAACCTTTTTTCAACCAAAATTCACCCGCCTTTGACAACGTATCTGAGACTCAACCTGTGACAACTAGTACCTGACCGTCCGGCAAGTCCGTACGGTACGTGTACTTTCTACAGTAACTATGTGTATGTACATGGGTGTAAACAGTGTTTGTATTATCAAAAGCCTAAATACAAGAAATCGTTGTACGTATTTTCGTGTAAACTTAAATACATTAAGTACAACGTACATTTGAAACATTAGCTGTGTTTATTAAGTGAAAACTTAATTACAGTTAACACAACACATCAAGAGAAACAACGATGTTCAAGCGAATATCAATAACAAGTCGGTTGCGATCTGATATCCATAGATGACAGGAATCAGATGGCCGACAATTCAATGTGAAAACAATGTGATAACATGATGTTTAGTTGAGTCCGACAGTGAGGAAACACAATTCAAACATAAACTGCAGTGTCGTTTCAGAATAACGAACTGACAATGTGTTTGCGTGAGTGACGATTCACACAAACATATCTGTGAGTTTAACGTTCTGAAATGATGACTGGAAAGTAGAAAACAAAAGTCGAAAAGCAAAAACATCGTCGTGTTCGTTCGAATGACGATTCGAACGAATACGCGCGATGGTGACGCGATCCGACGGAACGAAAACAAAATACGACGCGAAACGAATTTAATTTTAATTAAATAAAATAATAAACATTTTTACAATTTTGAAACTCATCAAATTAATTAAAAGAACATTTTTAGTTATTTATTATTAATTACGCGAAATTATCCGGTTACGCGACGAGATCGCGAACCGAGCACCCGAAACGGACCCGAACACCACACTGGGTATAAAAACCCTAAATGAATTCATTTTATTCATTTACCATCTTCATCTCTCTCTCTCTTCATAATTTCCGGCCAAGAAACCCACCACCATTTTCACACCTTCAAAACCTCATATCTAGCTCGTTTCTTAACCGATTTGGGTGATTTTCGAACCCACGCGTAGCCCTTGACGTTCTCTACATGAAAGTACAACAGATCTAAAGGTTTAACCACTGAAAACGAAGGTATGAAGCCATGAAAGTCCACGAAAAATAGGGTTTTCAGTTGGTTTTTGTCGCACACCTACATGACCGGTCCTAACCTACTCCTTTCGAAGCTCACACACACCTTCGATGGTTGGTCTGGGTTACCATGGCACTGTGGTAGTTCTGGAACATGGGGTTCGATGGAGATGGTGATAGTTACAGGTCAGGTTCGTCGGGGAGGAGTGAAGGCGTGTTGGCCGAACCGCCTCTCAGCCGAACCCTGCTGCTTCATCAGACCCACGAACCATGTGCGAACCATGGCATCCTCACCGAACCCTGATGCAGATCTGGCGAACCGGCATGCCACTCCCGAACCCTCCTGCCTTCGGCATGTTCGACGAACCCTCGAGCCATCTATCCACGAACCCTCGCTGATGATTCTGTCCCGAACCCTTATCATTGTCAGCCGAACCATTTCACTAGCATGCAACGAACCCTACTACAGATCTAGTCACGAACCCTACTGACCTACCATGGACATCGAACCCTCTGCGAACCTTGTGGAACCACGAACCAAATGTGAACAAACCTAAGAGCAGATAGCAGAAGGTTCGCTGCTCTCCCTTGGCAACCGGTGACCACATGTGATCCACTTTCTAGCTCAAACGACCAAGGCTTAAAGCCTTCCTTCCAGCCCATTTGTTCGATCAGCCCAACAGAAATCGTATTAGCCCAACAGCCCATTTCCTTTAGCCCAGTTTTGGTTCGACCCAACACAACTATTCTAGGCCCAACAGAAGTATTTCAGGCCCAAAGCCTTAACTTAATAACACTTATGCAGGCCCAATAACAGCCCATAATCGGCCCATCCCCATAATATTGCGGCCCACGTATTTAAACACGAGACTCACACGGTTAACATTCGGCCCAATGGTTTTAAATGTAATCCAAGTCATGAATTAATGATCTTAATCGGCGATGGAACAAATTGTTTTGAGTTTAACAAAACCCACATTTGAAATATTAATTGATAACCTAAAATCACCCTTAGGTTGAACGACAAAGTTATGGACTTAAGAACCATAAATCTAGATCAACATGATAGAACGTTTCAATAAGTGAATTCAAGTAATGTGAAGTCAAAACGGATCAACAAACAATAAATAAGGGCCGAATCATTACCGATACTCACGAGTGTTAGCCAAGTTAAGGCTAACACGCATACGTGCACAAGAAACAATTACACTCAACACTTATAAATTTCATACAATGTGAATTCAATACAGGATTGTAAAACAAACTCGAGTACAACAAGAGCGCGTGCATTTCTTCTTTTAAGCTAAGTCAACCCTACAACAACAAGGTGAGTTCATATGCCCCTTTTACTTTAATCTTTACTGATTTTAACTCTCGGGGCTGAGAAACATGCTTTACTTTTAATTACTTAAAAGTTTTGCTTACATATTGTAAATACTTTGATTAGTTGATATTAAATTGTTTATTATCATAAATCATTGTATGCATGCTTGTTTGAATTCAAGAATACAGGAAAGATAAGATGATGATGATATTATAATATCATAACTCATCGATACAATAGAATAACTTAGTAGTAAGTTAACTCTTACAACACTTAGTTATTCTTACAAGAAATGACATTACAACAATTACAAGGAAAAAAATGGTGACATGATTTCATGAACATAACACAAGAATGATATAAAGATAATATATCTTTATTACATCATTCAATACAAGAGTTAAATAAGTGTATTAAGACTAGCTCTTATAACACTTAACTTTACAACTCAACACATATTACAAGAAGACCAAGGAACACGGAATGATAATCATGATAACATAATTTCATGATAACAACATCATTCACTCAATTAATTAACATAACTTAATAAGACTAGTTCTTATTTAACTTTGTTAATATCACGGAGAACATATTACAATGAGAACAAGAGTACAAGTGAATACAATTACAATTAGTTACATTTGACCTGTTTGCATTATATCACTTCAATCATGTGCCAATTTGTTCAAGTGATCATGTAAGTCCCTTAAATTCGCTGACCAGTTAGTTTGACGTGACTAAACCGACGATAGCATAGTGGTACCATAGGTTTGACAAACCTCTAGCTTGTAGGGCTAGTATGTTGATCGTAACAATTCATTGGCCGGTAACGTATGACCGGTGACAGGGCGACCCCAAGTCAGGTTCTGGTAAGCGACACATGGTGATATTAATCTACAGTGATAAGTAATTAATCCAGCGAAAACCCTATTGACTAGTAGGTTGAGAAGGTGATCTGCTCTCATGTTACACTACTAGTAATAGATTTCGTTGAGGACAATAGACATGCAAAGTGGTAGAGATAAATCGGATGCATTGAAATCTGATTACGTGAGGATTTCAATGGATTCCTTTTAGGCTCTATGCACTATGGTTCAAGAACAAGTTGCAAGGGGTTAACTCACACTCTTAATATTTAATAGAGTATCATCAGTTAACCCACCTCAAGTATAGAATAATACAAGGACAGGATTATATTAATCTAAAATTTCTTAATACATCGAGGGTTATCAATACTTCGGTTTGATAATTAAACCCCATACAATATATTATTCTATCATCAATACAATAACTGAATACATATCAATGGAGATGAATAAGCGGGGAAATGGATATCTTTAGTTGTATCGCAAGTGGTGTGGAACTTGACTGAGTATGTGGTGGGATAGCGTCTGGGCTTGACCCTTTCAGGATTCCCTATATATAAGCATACTTGATCAGGTGATACATTACTTGTACATATAACTAAGGAGAGGCCATTGGGTGGTACAGATGACACAAGTATTACAAGTAACAAGTATGACATTGTGGATGTGTGCATGATCAATTCAATGGTTTTCAATTTACTTACTTATGAACTCACCAACCTAGTGTTGACTTTGTTTAAATGCATGTTTTCTCAGGTGACGAACAGGCGTAGATACATATATGCAAGCGCTAAGCTAGTGGACTTATAGAAGACCTAGCTTACTTTTGATTGCATACTTTTGAAATGACAAAACAGTGAATCACTTTTGTATATCTTGTACAGATCAAGATATAAACTCATTGATTCTTTTTGATTAGATTTACGTAGTTAAATTATGATGTACAATGTAATTTAACTTTGTAATTCTATTTCATGTCATGTTAGCATTTCTCATTTATATCTCATGTGCTATGTAAACAATCTGATCATTTGATTATCACTCAAAGATATCGCGCCCCGGGAACCTTCCGCCCGACGGGAAAACACGATCCGTTCCCGCCGGCCCGGGGTGTGACACAACCGGAACCTGATGTTGACGCGGTTCCGGAAACACAACCCGACGCTCAACCAGCTACATCGCGTCGCAGACACCGACGAAAGGAGGTGCCGGAAAAAACAACAAAACCGAGCATCACTCGGTGGTTGGAATCTGAGAAGGTGGCACTATCCCGTGCCTACATTGACGTTTTTGAAGACCCGTTCGTTGGTAACAACCAAACGAGCTCGGAATTTTGGAAACGCGTGAGAGCCCAGTTTTTTTCGGCAACGGGTCGTGACTCCCACCGGACGAACGACATGATTTCCGGCAAATGGCGCGACTTACAACGTAAAGTCGCGAAATTTAACGGCGTATGGGCTCAACACCACAACAACCGTAAAAGTGGTGAGAACGACGAATCGATCATGAAGGAGGCGTTGATGACCTATGCTCGAGAAAACGGGCCATTTAATCATATCGCGGCGTGGCAAGGTGGTGATGACGTGGAGTGATGGGGGCGTGATGGATAACATAGGAAAAGATGATGTGGAGTGATGATGGGATGATGGTGTTGGTTGATTATGTGGCGCCTACGTGGAGTGAGGGGGGCTTGATGATAACACATAGCCTAACTCTATAAGCATCCCCAATTCCCACACCTAGGGGTGAGCAAAAAACCGAAAAAACCGAACCGGAACCGAATTAACCGAAAAAACCGAACCTAAAAAACCAAACCGAATGAATAACTGGGAAAAACCGAACCGAAAAAAACCGAAACCGAATTTTTCGGTTCGGTTGCGGTTTTTCATTTTATAAAAACCGAAAAAAACCGAACCGAACCGATTTTTAATATTTCTTAAAAATTAATATATATATTTTTATATATTGCTATTTCCATACTTATTTAATGGGAAAAAACATACAAAAAGTCTACCGTTAGAGATGATAAAAATTTAGATTATATAAAATCTATCATTTTAAAAGGTAAATTTCGGAATTATTGCATATTAGTTATTTACTTTTGATTTTTTTTAAATGTAAGAACATGGTGGTAATTATTTTGTTTTTTAATTAGTTGGTGCTCGATCAATTAATTTATTTATTGTTAAACATGTTTGTATTTTCAATGTTGGGCGTAAAAGCGAACAAAAAAACCAAAACAAAAAAAAGTAAAAAAAAAACCGAAAACCGAACCGAAACCTACAAAAAAACCGAAAAACCGAAAAACCGAAAACCGAACGGTTTGTAATAACTAAAAACCGACTATGTCGATTTCGGTTTCGGTTTTAGCCAAAAACCGAACCGAACCGTGCACACCCCTACCCACACCTAAGCCCTTTCCCGTGTGTGGGCTCACATATACTGTTTTGACTAGGGGTGTTTATAAGTTGGATAACAGTTTATTCGGGTTATTCGGATTAGAAAATTTTAATGCCTTATCCGAAACCCGACCCGATCCGAATTCGAAAATTTCAATCTGATCCGAATATACCCGAAAAACCTGAATAAACTTATTTTTCTATCCTAATAATCCGAACAACCCGAAAAAACAGGGTTTATTCGGGTTATTCGGATTGAATTCGGATATCTGATCCGAATAAAAAAGATTTTGTGTATCCGATCCGATCCGAATTCAGAAAACGGATATCAGTTCTGAATATCCGAGTCTTTAATTCGGATCAGTTTTTTCGGGTTTCGCTTTTCGGATACAGTTCGGATTTCGGATTTTTTCGAATTTTTTGAACACCCCTAGTTTTGACTTTTGACAGACAATGTCACACCCCGACCGACGGCGGAATACGTCGGGACGCGAGTTTGACTGTTCATTAACTCATGGTGCTATTATAACGTTTCAATATTTAAATCATCATTATTACAAATTAATTACAACATTAATTGAAGCACAACAACATTACATGAATTCAAAAATCAAAGTATTACAATTGAAAAATCTATACAATTGTTTCAAGTTTAACTAGGTCACTAATCCTATCTTATGTCTTCATTATGCTTCCTTAACCTGTTACACATGTAAAATAGAGTTTGTCAACTATTTGCATAGTTGGTGAGTTCACACACTAAGTTTAAATAATAAGTATAAAAAGGATGCAAACTATAGTCTAACTAGAATATGTATCATAAGCACAGCATGAATACAAGTTTGAATAAATAGAATGAATGAATGAATGAATAACAATTGCTTGTGTCCAAACAAGTATCCTTACAACATGTTAATTCAAGTATGACCATACTATAAATTAACAGTTATAATTCTACCAGTTTGCTAGGTGTACTTTTCACCTTTTTCACACAAAGACAAAAGCCTTTGCGAAGATAGTATCTAACCATCTTAGGCTACTAAGTACTAGATTGCTTGACTGGCAACACACATAGAATCATATATAGAATCAACACATTGTATAAGCCTAGCCTCTAACACATAAAGCTAACTAGTCTAAGGCTTGCATCATAGATTGAATGAATAATAAATTGAATAAAGTTTGAATAAGACATGTGTAACATCCCAAAAACAAAATGTAAAAGGGAGTGTGAAGAAAACTCACATTAAATTGATTTGCTAGTCCGAATGATCATGAAATGAGAATGGAGTCAAAGGTAACGCTTCGTCCTAGAGTTCAAAGACATAATAGTCTTAGTATTGCTTAAAGTTCAAGTTCTATATCCTCGGACTATGGCATACTATGAAAGCTCTAAAATGATACGTCTAAAGCCTTGTTTGGGATTTCATCTAAAAATGACTTATTGACTTATTGGCTTTTTTAAAAAGTCATTAAGTCAATAAGTTGTTTGCCTAACCTAAAAGGACTTTTGAAAATGAATTTTTGTTAAAGGGTGATAAGTTGTTTTTCAAAAGCTAAAAATTCTAGCTTTTCAAAATGACTTATGACTTATTGACATAAAATTACAAATATATCCCACTCTTTACCCTTTACCCAATAACATTAAATAGTGTCAATAAAAAAATGTCCTTTTTTGTCACTTTGAAAATTAATTTTGAAAATGTTAATCCAAACACATTTTTAAAAACTTCATTTCAAAAAGTCATAAGTTAATAAGTACTTTTGACACATTTTTAAGTTAAATAAGCAATCCCAAACAGGGCCTAAGTTTGAATAGATCATTTAAATATTGATTTAGTTCTTTAAATGAATAATCACACCATTTTGTCTATTAAATATAGTAGATCATTTGAATATTCTATTTGTTATAAAAATCTATAATTTATGTTTATGACACAATAATACGGTTGTTAATATTTAATCAACCATATATAATTATATATACAATGGTTCAATAATTCCTTAAAATAATTAATAAAATTATTCTACATACAGTTCACATAATAATTTTATTGTTTTCGAAGGTTTTGAAAAAAAAGGTCTAGTGGTTTTACTATCATAATAGAAGTATTGAAAAAAAAAATATATTGTTTGAATATTATGGCTTTAAACAAACTTGGAATTTTTATTGAAATTCAATGTAAATATTTCTGTTTATTGCTCATGTAAAAATGATTTTTCAACCATTTATAAAAATCATTTTATTTATACTGTTTATTGTTGTGTTTTTAAAGCATGTCTAATCGTTAAAATTTAAAAATATAAGTTTTATAGTTCCATATTGTATATAGTATTACTAGGTAATCATAATAAACTTATATATATATATATATATATATATATATATATATATATATGTATACATATATATAATTAAACAACTATCAGTTTAAAAATTTAGGTAGTAAAGAAAATAGTTAATTTGTTAAATAACTATCATTAATTTAATTAATAACATAATTATATATTTTCTGAAATTGTTTAAATTTGACAGAATATTAAATAAACGTTTTTAGATTATTAATATTATTATTATTTTTTTTTAAAGAGTCATATATCAAAAGAAATAGGCTGAAGATTAAAATGAAGAAAAATGGGGCAAAACCGACTTAAGTCGGATTCGAACCGGGGCGTGCAAGGACGCGAGCTTAAACACAAATGGGAAGAACCGGCTAGCGTGGGTGTACCAATTGGAATGAAACTCAGTTAAAATTTACTAAAGAAAAACGCAGTGGTTTTCCCCAATCTAATAAGAACTCAAGAACCCTAATCCTTCCCATGTTCCAATTCGTTTAGTTAACTAATCGATTGGCCAGAAGAACATAGGGCTTTTGTTTTCGACATCAAACTGAGTAAAATGGTGTAGATATTTACCTGTATTGTTGTTGATTTTTATTGAAAATGATCCTGTTCGAGTAGCATTGAAGCTTTCGTCGTTCTCGAGATCAAACCGTAGATTTAGGAACCCTTTGCGAGCATTCTTGGTATGTATCTACTCATAACCGAGTCGCCAAGAGTTTTAGATGTTCAATTTGATTTATCCTTGTTGGTTTGAGCGATTTTGAGTTACGATTCGACTTTTATCGTTTGATTGTCATTAAACGTGATTTAAGTATTGATTGTTGAAATTGATTGTGAAATCTCATCCAAAAATTGGTGTACAGCTTGTACAGATTGTTGATTTCTGTTCAAGATAAGCACATATCGATTTCTTTTTGATTTGGACCGTGATTGCCGGAGTCGAACGCGTGAATGGATTAGGAAAGAAAAGGGAATTCGATTTTGGGCAAGTATAGTCCCTGTTCTTCTACTCTTTTCATTTTCTGTTTGCTAAAATTCCCCACACAAACTCAAGTTTTAGGAATTTACAATTTCTAACCTCAAATTTTACACTTTATTATATTCATAAATTTACTAGAATTTGTTATTGTGATTATTATTATTTTTAACATTTTTAGCTTTATTTTATAAATTGTTTACGTATTATTATTATTTTATAAATGTTTTTATTTTATTATAACCTATTATAAATTTTCTTTTATAAGAATCGAAACTTTATAAAATGAAATTTATAAAAGATTAGATTATACCTTGTGTTATCATTAGTAGTATTAATTTATTAATGAAATAGACAAATATATAAATTTTTGAATACACATGTTTTCAAAGAACATTCGACACTTTTATTTATTTCGAATTAAACTAGATTACCATATTCGAATTCGTAACGGAAAACCCTGGGGATTACAGACAACACCTTCTTGGGTCGTATACATGCTGGATAACAACCCAATTATTAATATATAGACATCGGTCTTTCTAACTTTCCTGAGGATAAATCTTGACCCTTTAAAATAGCTGAGATTGAATCTCATTCGTTTAAAATCAATTTAATCGGCAGTTGCACTATTGTAGGAGAAGTTAGAGGAGGCCTTCTGACGCCGCACGTCTTCCTATAACCTATTTCATCACCACAAAGCATAGAGAGAGAGAAAAACCTGCAAAGACAACCCCTTTTCCAAAGCTCACCACAATCGGACATTAATTTGCTTGCTTCAGGTAAATCTCTTTGTAGGTAATGTTCTTATGTCCATTCTTGCTTGATTTCTGCCTCTCCCTCGATTCTCTATACACCATCGTTCCTGTTTCTGATTTGGTTCTAGCAGATTCAGATTTCTTCACCACCAAGACTTACAACTTGCTTCTGATGTCATTTTGTTTCCCTTTTGTAGCTTGGATACTTACAGGCACATTATCCCCATATGTTATTGCGATTCAGCCATTCAGGTCAGTTTTGATTTAAGTTTTTTAGCCCTAAATTTTATTGTTCTTCATTTTGGGCATTTTGGGCATTTTGCCCACGATACCCTTTTTTGCGTGCGAATAAGCCGCTCAATTTCTCACACTTATTTCAATGGTTGCTATTCGTGATATGCGGATGTGAGAGTGAGAAAACATCGATTACACCTAACCAATTTGAGCAAATTCTGTAAAATCAAAGGTAGGTTTTCAGAGAACGAAAGAAGGGAGATCAAGAGATCGAGGCTTTGAAAGTGTCAGTGGGTTTGGTGGTTTGATTATAATTTATGATGTCAATTATAGTTCACTGTTTTCAAGGTTCTTTGATTTTGCAAGAGAACTCATCTGCCCTTGCAAAATTGATCCATTTTGCATTAGAGTAACGATGAATAGAACTCTTCAAGTTTTGCTTTGGCACTTTCATAGCAATTTTGATCAATTCCTTCTCGGTGGCTACAACCTACATGTAACTTAAGTTCAGTCTTTCATCTCGATGTTTTATTTTTTGTTTGTGGTTTTATTTTTTATTCTTTTCTTGTGTTAATGTTACTTAATCTATCACACACACAACTTGTACAACAAGTGAAAATTTTTTTGGTTTTGATTATTGAATATAAATGTTAATTTGAAAAATTCATTCTAATACTTATGGCTCATGAATTATGATTTGTTTTCTATGTTGGATTGAGACAAAGAAGGCTAAGACTCAATCTGTTGTATTCTGGCTTTTGAAGTGTTAGCCAATTTTTTATTGACTCCATTACATACCCGTCTTTTATTCTATCGGAAATCTAACGCGAACAGGGGATGAACATGAAATGTATTCCTTTCCTTTTGTTTTATCAAGATCAATGTTATTGTAAATGCGATCTCTTCCTGCACAGCTTCGGATATTTGCATTTGGATCTTGACTTTGAAAATAAACAAATGCTCACTGCAAACATTCTTGTACCAATTTAATGATGGTCATATGACTAGCCCCGGTAACTAATATCTATTTTTCAGCACATCTAAGACCTCAAAGGCTACAACTTCAATTATTTAACTATTTATACAGACTTTTTTTTTCAACATTGTCATGCAAATTTGATTCTTTTAAAGGGGTCATCTGAGGTGTTGAATCAATAGGAGAATGAAGCAAATCTTGGTAGAATTGTGAAAAAAAGGGGCAAACTAAAGTGTTTGAATTAAAACTTAAAAGCATTGACAACTTCCTAATCCTTAATTGGCTATTCTCAACCTTGCCAAATTTACAGCTACAAATCTTAATAAATCATCTCAAGTTTGAGGGATTAAGGTTCATCCATCACACTACTATTTACTCAAATTTTTTTTTTTTTATTTTCTATTGTAAATTTGCTAATAGATTTATAACAAAAACTGATTGGACAAAGTTCATTATAGTTTTGTTTAAAATGCATAAAAATACAATTATATGACATCAAGCTACCCGGTCACCGAACGGGTATAAAACTAGTTGTCAACAGTTTGCCGTGTACAGCTCAAACTCATAATTCAACTAATTTCAACATGTACATCAGATTTGATATGCTACCATGAGGCTAGCATCGGACCTAATACTACACACGAGTTGCGTATAAAAAATATTTAATTTTTATTAAAAAATTTACAAATTATAAAACGAATTTTATGAAAAGAAATGAGAGAAATTGTGTATGATTTAATAATTTAAGTAATAAATTTTTTCTAACAAAAATATTTTGCTTGATGATATTCTGTCAAAAATAGGAGGATTAATATTCATGACATTTATAACTAATACTTGAGATCTAACATGTAAATAAAAGTTGTTATAAGGTTTAATCATGATTAATTTTGTTGATTTTCAATTTTTTATTTTTTAAAATGTTAATAACTCTTATTATATACGGCATTATTTAAAAAATAATAATATCATATTAACAAGCATATTTTATCTTTAAGATAAACATAATATCATCGTTATGTACATATATAAATAAAAAATGAAATAGCCTAATTACAACAAGTAAAACAATCAACATACTTAACATGACGTCATAAATCGAACATTCCATGTATGGTCGATCGTGACAACCGAAACTAGCATGACGTCATGAATCGAAAATGCATTTCGAAAATTTACAATTTTTCTAGAAATGATGATTTTCAATTTTAAACTCGTTTAACATTGAATTACTAATGCTCTCAAACACATACATCGAACATAAAGGAATGATAACCACAGATTTTTCACAAACCTAAAAACTTAAAATAATCTATTTACAATGCTTAGACAATGGAGAAATCTTAACATGACGTTAGCAAATCGAACATCTCAACTCACGTTACTACCGAAACTTGAAGTTTAATTAACTTTTTTACAGCCATTATTAAAGATAATAATTATTCAAAATAAACTTGTAAAGAATACACGTATATCGAAAACACAAACACTCAGTGATACTTATTTATTAGCTTCATAGTGCTTAAATACATCAAATGCCTAAACGGCTAACATAAGACTTGGTAAACTCAAACGTAAGCAAACAGACTCAACAGATCAAAACACAAATGGGCCATACAAATTATGCTGATCCGACCCGACCCAACATGGACTAACTAGCCCATTATTGAACATTATTAGTGATCTAAGCTTAGCCGGAAATGTACGGCAACATTTTCACCGTTTAGTTTTGCCACATCCAAAAACTTCACAATAAGCTTGTGCCGATAACGTCAACACTGATACAAGACTCAGAATGAAAGCTACAATCTTCCATGAAGATTCAACAAACCCACCAATAGCCTTTAAACCCACTAACAACCAAAGTGCAAGCTTTTTCAAGAACAAATATGGCTTCATCCTCCGCCTACTGTTATAAACCCTATTTATATCATCAATTATTTTCTGAATATACGATTCTTCAGTCGTGTTCATGGCAAGTATGGAACTGCTCATTCCAGTGAAGAGTTTGACAACTTCATCCGCAGGCAAGTCGCCTTTGATAATGTTATCGAGACTCTTGACATCATTCACATTCACGACAAGTGCACACATCAATACCATGAATTCTGCAAGTAGAAAATATTTATTAGAGTTGGATGTTAACGATTCGTAAGCAACCAAATTTCTTATTATGACATCGGAATCTTTGTTCAATGTAACAACCGGCAGGTAGACTTCCTTTTCCTTAACGTGTGTTAGTAAAATGCCATAGTCTTCTGGAAGACTACGAAACCTGAATCCAGCAGCATGAAGGTTGGAAGCTGAAGGGATAATAGGTTTAGTTTGTGTGAAAGTTTCTAGAATTGAGATGAGTTTTTTATATGCTTTAACAATCTCATCTTTTGGGATTTTTTTAATTACCTCAAAACAGTCATTTGTAGAAGGCAAATCTTCTACACCAGAACAAGGGTCATATCCGTCTAGTAGGTTGCCATTGTTTACTATTGAGTAATACATATACTGGAGTGGATGATCTACATTAGAAGGAGCTTCCCACCTTGAACACAACTTAAGTGGCGAATGGATCGTACAAAAGGTATGAAATATGGGATATGAAAAATTATTGGATGTACAGGATGAACCACCTGAAACAAACAAACAAAGTAAGATACCTATAGTAAAAATCTCACTCATAAAAAATCAATTGAATTTTTTTGTTGAAATAGGTTATTGAAGGACTGTTAAATGATTTTTAGGTTGTTCTTTTTATTTTAAAGAGTTCCCTGGTAAATCGCTAGAGAGTAGTGACTTTCACTTTTCTGCATCAAAGTTGACGTGGGTTGGAGGTAGGGCTGTAAACAAACTTAAAGTTCAGCGAACCGTTCGGGGGGAAGTTCGTTTATTTTCGCTCGTTTAATAAATGAACAAACACAAACAAGAAATTCCGTTCTTTTAGTTAAATGAACGAACATGAACAGATGCCGTGTTCGTTCATTTGTGTTCGTGAACGTTCGGTAACATGTTCGTTTACATTCGTTTATGTTCGGTTTAGTTCATTTATTATATTTATTCATTAAATGTGTTATATATTTTTAAATTTATTATTTTTAGTTTAATATTATAATATTTTAATTTATTTATTTACAAAAGTACATCTACAATGATTTATATTAAAAATGTTAAACTTTATTGTTTAAATAATACATATTCGTTAGCGTTCGTGAGCAAGTTAAATTATTTAATGAAAAACACAAACAAGAATTTTCATTCAGTTAGCGTTCATGAACCGTTCATGAACAAGTTAAAAGTTAAACGAACGAACACGAACAAGGGCTCGTTCATGTTCGTTTACAGCCCCAGTTGGAGGTAGCAACTTTGGTATAGAAAAAGCGAAAGTCATTGCCCCTTAAAAACTTTGATGGAGAAAAAGGTGGAAATTGCTAACCCTCCAACGATCTCTTTATAAAGTATAAACACTACAAAGTTTTTTTTTTAAAAAAAAAACACCTAAGAGTCGTGACTTAGCAACAAAAACCAATTGTTTTCAAAAACACTATAAAACCCTTTATCTTTTCCTAAAACACCTAATATTACCAAAAAAAAAATAAATCAAAGGAACTACCTGACGATGAATGCAAAACCTCATCGATTACTTTCAAGACCACAAATGGAATTTGGTTCTCTACCATCAATACATCTTGAGCGACCAATCTTTCTTTCAGGCCAACTTCTTGATTATAGTTATGAAAGATATTAAGCAAGAATAGACCATCAATGGCAAAAACCCAAGTCAAATTTTCATCATCATGTTTAAGAAACATGTCATAGCATGAACGTACAATGGGGACAACTTTTTTAACATTATTAAGGATAGTGAGTTCATAATCCTTAATATTGTTATGTTTTAGGACCTTTCGCATGACATCAAGTTTCTTCTGCTCCATCTTCTTGTAGGTTCGTGGCTGAAAGTGGTGAATCGGACCCAATCCTATCTGTTGTGGTTCATAGGTTTCGGGCTTTTTCGTGGTCATGGTTTCAGGTACTTGAAACACTGTAACTGAAGGGAATTCGATGTCGGTTTCGAGCCGATGATTCAAGATTTTGCTAGTTTCATCAACCCATTTTTGCTCTTCAGTGTTTGATAGCAAGGATGGATCTATGGAAGCCATATGACCACAAAGCAACAGTTGGTGGTAGTAAATTAGGATGGACAAATTAAACCAGGTGAATGTGTTGTGTTTATATAATGAATATTCGATTCCATTTCAATTCGAAAAACACCGAGTTGAAATTCGATTCGAATTTTCATATTCGAATTCAATTCGATTCGATTCGTAGTACAATATTGAATATTGAATTTCATATTTTTAATTCGATTCAATTCAAAATTCGAATTTAAAATATTTATTTATATTTATTTTATATACACAAGTAATTACTATATTTAAAAATTCGGCTTCTTTGTTATGTGATTTAGTTTATAAAAACTGAAAGACTACTTTACAAATGTCAATTTAATTATAAAATACCCATAATTTTAAAACTTTTAAATACGCTAAACTTAAACATTAACAACAAAAGCGTCAATCGAGAATCTCAAAAAATTGATCATTTTGGTTGTTAATTTCTAATATTTTGATTACTTGTCACTTTATGTTTTTTGTATGTTATCACTGGCATTATATATTGAACTTTTATCATTTTATTATTTTAAATGATATATCTACGATTACAACTTAGATGTTGGTTATTTGATATTTGGATATTTAATATTTTGATTATTTGATATTTGGAATATATAAAGATAGCTAGTGTAAACAATATTTTAATTAAATTCAAATAAAACCAATTCGAATAGAATTTGAGAACGGATTTCAATTTCTAATTCGAATTGGATTTTTCGAATTGATTTCGAATTTGAATGCTTTTAAAAAATTCGAAATTATTCGATTCAAAATATTTGAGTTATTTGAAATTCGATTCGATGAACACCCCAATTTGATTGTTTGAGAGTATGATTGTTAGTATTTAGAGTTTAATTTTGAAATTAGTAAATAATTAAGGTTTGGTGTCGTTCAAAAAAAAAATTAAGGTTTGGTGTATGGGGCTTAATTAAACAATGTTATCAAATGATGGGATAACAGTTTGATGGATCGTCTAGCTCAAATTGCATTAGACATAATGCAACAATTTTATTACATATTATACAACACAACTCTTACTATCTCTTTACTCTTGTTTCGGCTAGTGGCGAATCCAGAATTTTTTTCACGGGAGGAGAAAATTTTGTATAGTTGTTGGATGATCGCTATATAAAAAAAAATTCTCCTGTTCAAATCGAGTTATGTCAAGTTGGGTTATGTTAAAAAATACAATCAAACTAAATTTTAAATATAAAAGCATGATAAAAGTAAAATACATCTAAAATTGTTCTTATGCCTAGCAAAATGGGCGGGTTGGGTTGGGTAACAAGTCAGAACGGGTGCGGGTCAAGATGAATTTAAGCAAAATCAATTTGAGTTTGAATAAGTCATTTTAAAAAACATCAATTTCTTTCAAGTTAAAATAAATTGTAAGTAAACAAATAGTTTACTTGAATAATTTTTGTGATTTTCTCGTTAAATATATCATTGATCATTTTTAACAGTTTGAATCCATTATATTCACGTACTTTTAAGTTACATATATTGACATGCACTATGTTAAGATGTCACTTATCTCAACCTATTTTATGTTATAATGTTACATGTTTCAACCTAATGTAAAATAACTGTTCGCTCAAATCTCCTTATTTATCTTGCTATTGGCCAATAACATTATCAGGACTAGTTGTTCTATGCGGGATTTTAATTTTTAGAATCTATCCAAATCGACATCTATTTAGACTTTTTAGTAACTCTTTTCTCAAAAAAACAAGTGCAACTATCACTTAAATTCTCATCACAAGTCCGAAGATACAAATTTAAAGGTGGCGATTGCAAAATATTAAGGGGGTCGGTCAGGATCTTAACATATCTATACTAATTGGAAAGATTCGTCTATAATCACTTGGAAATCTATCGGATCGTGTATGAAATTACTATCCGAAATCAATATAGTTCAAGAAACTTGATTTTGGGACAATCCAATAGAGAGAATTTCAGTGATACGAATTTCGATTGAAGAATGATTCTGCAAGTTCATTTTTCTTGTTAATCACCAAACAATTGCATCGCAGTCATTTGCGGTTAGTTTTGACGGGTATAGTT
This sequence comes from Mikania micrantha, assembly GCA_009363875.1. NCBI lineage: Eukaryota > Viridiplantae > Streptophyta > Magnoliopsida > Asterales > Asteraceae > Mikania > Mikania micrantha. The sequence goes on from CM018698.1 coordinate 71,879,573, forward strand.
TGCGGGTCAAATCTTGCGCGCCAAGGGACAGAGCCCTTGGTGACGGTCCCCAATAACACCTCTTCCTCAAATACATACACATACCTTCCTGTCCCCCCTTTGACGAAGACCCTAAACTGAGCTCACTTTTTCTTTGAACTCTAGACCTACTAGCTATGGGAAATCTAGTAAAAATACACTTTGTTACTAAGTTATGAATGAGATTTTGATTCTTAAGTTAAGTGTTTGAAAGGTGAAATATGAAACTTGATTACATCTTTTAAAATAAATTCTTAAATAATTTTTATTACTTAAATACAATTTTTATTTATTATTGTGTTTATGACTTTTTAAATTGGAGCCATAAGTATATATTAACAAGAGATGGTTCATTGATACTAGTTAAATGAGCAAGTTTCAAATTTTGGGTATAAATAATGAGCTTGTATGTTTATTTTTTGGTTGGTTGTTTTTGAATTAAGTTGTGTAAAAAATGAGAGATATGTTCTCTCTTGTTTATCCATCATCAAACTTCATATATTTCCTTATTAGAAATTCTGTGATAACTCGGATGCGTGGACATCCTCGACAGCACACAAACTGTTTCGGTTGCGCGAAATCTGTTTTAAGAAAAAGCCTATTGAATACGTGCGACAACCAAAATTATCAATATGTTTATTCTACGTTGCAGAATGCAGTGGAGAATAAATGACACAATGAATTGAATATTAGAGTCGAGAAAACTACAAGCATATTTTGAAGAATTTGCTGGAGTTATCTTTTAGGATTATTTATAATATTTATACAAATTGGATTTTATTTTTAGATTATCCTTCGTTTAGTATACTTGGCTTTGTACTAATTTATTTCCCAAATATAACGAGAGTATCGTTAATATATTTTATTATTATTTTAATAGAATGTGACCTACCTCCTACACTTACAACATGCACACCATATATGCATCCTTAGCTTGGGTATTTCCAGCTCACACACTATCACCCAACACCCTCTCTTGTGTCGAGCACCACATCTCCCTATTTCGGCTCATAAGCACGACCACACGGGCCACACCACCACCTTTGAAGCACAATTTAACCAATAACAATTCTAACCTTCACGTTTGTTGATAAAATCAAATTTTAGTAGCGTAATCATTTATATATGATTTACGCTTGATTTTTACTAGATTATGTTGCCATGTTTCCTTGTCTTGTTTACTACCATTATTGTGAGTGGAATCCAGTATTGTAAATATCTGATGATTATGTTACTGGAATTGTCTTTGACAACAAAAGTAAAAGTGAATATGATCATAAATCAGATTGCTAGTATGGATACCATGAGAACTCGCTTACGTGGTAAACCCTCATGTCCCCTTAATACCTAACTAACCGAAAGAAACTTGTAAAGATGCGACTGCAAGCAACTGAGTATGTGGCCTCCAGGAATAATAGCCCTACGTGGGGATTGATGTTGAGACCTTTAGGTTGTCCTTCCTTCACCTTAACCGGCCACTACACCACTTTTTTGAAGGTTTATTAAAATCTAATTTGCCTTTCTTAAATTATAAATATAAAAAATATCAAACTACTAAAATCTTATGAAATAAAGATTATACGATAAATGTCTCCTCATACTTTTGAAACGTGACACTAATGTAGCAAATTTTGCATATGTTGTTATTACGGGTCACATACAAATATAACCATATACCTTATCATGCAACTTGGAGTCTAATTGGTGCCTGCCTAAGTGGTCTACGATTGAAACTTTAAAAAGACAATGCAATGGAGGAGCATATATATATAATATGGTTATTGGTTAATAATGATATAAAATGAACGTTCCTCTCTCTGAAATCAAGCTCATTGAAATAATGTTAAAATAGCCTTGTATTTCTTTCAAGCCTTAGCCTATGGGCTTCATATTTTTGTAGAGTGGCACTGTGGCACAGTGGCAGAACCAAAAATTTTTTTGACGGGAGTCGGAAATTTAATAGGGTAATTGTGTGTCATTGAATATTTCATTTTTTGGACCGATTCGAATCGGGTCGGGTCAGGTTACCAAAAAAATAATAAAACTAAACTAAATCACTAAAGCATTAAAGTTGTTGCTTCTGATTAGGTCAAATATTCGATCCCTTTAGGTCAAAGATAATGCATATTGGGTTATTTGAACATTAATTTTATTAGTTTTGCTTTTAAAATGGTTTTAAATTGGGCTTCAACAATGTCATCAAAATTTCATTAGAGTCGGTGTCAAAATTTCTTCGGGGTCGGTTAAGATCAGATCATATATAGAACACTTTGAAAACAAGTTCATGAGGATCGGTCGACTCCAAAAATAGTGTTAGGTCCGCCCCTGGAGTGGCACCTAATAAATATACTTTAAACTGTTATAATATATTGGTTTGAGTTAGCAAATAAAATACATCCGGAACTCAAACTTTTAAAATGAACATTAATAACTTCTGATAATTGTATATATACACAAAATGTAACGTCGGTGTCCCATGGTAGGACTTTTCATTTTATAATTTTTTGGTTAAATTAAAACATATCTCACCATTTGTACACTAAGTAGGGTTTTACCTGCGCGTTGCGGCGGTAATCCATATTGAACCGAAAAAGACGATATCAGTCGAATTAAAATTTCGTTAAGCCATACTACTTTATTAATATATATATATATATATATGATAACGATGACAGTGACAACATAACGAATATTAAACTCATAACCAAAAACCAGCAAACAACTGTTACTCTATCATGGAAACAATAGATAGCACACAATGTTAAAAACCCGCCTTGTTGATATGAGTTTTCAATCAAGAGAGCGGTTATAAAATCATGAATATTAAAATGCAGATGGAAAAACTGGTTGTAACGACAACAAATCCGTTATAAATCAGTAAATTTAACCGTAAAAAAAGCAAGTGTCGACCGTAAGGAATATGAACCCAAATGAAAGTTCACAAAGCTAAAAAATATATAACTAAAACAACAAAAAAAGATGTTCGTGATAGTAAAATCATTATTTAATTTAAGAATTGTTAATGTTTTGATTTAAGAATTGTTAATCATTAATTAATGTGGTGCAAGGATTCGTACTTCACAAATTTTAAAATGCAGATGCAAAAACTGCCAACAAAAGTTGTTAATCTGTCCTAAAATGATATATTAATGCATAACAAAGCAAATGTCAATTTTAAGGAATATAAGCGCATAATATTAAAAATCATATAACTAAAAAAAAGTTGTTCGCAGTCGTAAAACATTTATTTTTTAATTGATATCATTTTTTGATATAAAGTGATGCAAGGATTCGAACATCACGAATATGAAAACGCAGACAAAAAACCAACCACAACGGATGTTAACACGTCCTAAAACAATAAATTGAATCGTAACAAAAGCAAGTTTCAATCATAAGAAAATACGAACCCAAATAGAAGCGCACAATGTAAAAAGTCGTATAACTTAAACAAAAACAAACAACAAAAAAACGTTTACAATCGTATGAACGTTATTTTTTAAATTAGTACGATCGAAACTTGCTTTTATTACGGTTAAATTTATTGTTTTATAACGGATTAGCAGCCGTTACAACCAATTTTTCGTCTAAATTTTAATATTCATGAGTCTAAACTTCATGGTCCAAAATAAAACTTTGAAATTTATTTATAGTTGTCAAAATAAAATAAAAAACTAATTCTTTACTATTCCTTTCGACCTCTAAATATATATACACAAAAAAATCGGATGCAATGGCCGTCAATTCGATACCGAACTATCGTAAAAGCACACGACACTCTCAAAAAAAACATAAGCACCTGATGTTAAAAATCGTAAAACGAAGATAATAAAAAAAGTCCTCTGCATTCGCAAAATTTTGCGTAAAGAATGGAAACACTTGAAAAATCGTAGAACGACAATAATGAAAAACTCCTCATCATTTGCAAAATTTAGCGTATGTTAAAAATCATAAAACGAAAATAATAAAAAAAATCATTTGCGTTCGAAAAATTTTGCGTAAAAAAATGAAAACTTATGAAAAATCGTAGAACAAAAATAATAAGAAAAATCTTCAGCATTCGCAAAATTTAGTGTAAAAAAATATAAACATAGGACTGACGTATAAAACGAATAAAACATTGTTTAATTATTATTATTTAATTACTACCATTATTTCATTATTAATATAATTTTAGTAGTTATTAATAGTTAAGGAAACAAAAAGAAATAAAAAAGTATGTTGTTGAAGGGCATCGAAAACCGACCCATTTTTTGAAAGTATGTTGTTGAAGGGCATCGAAAACCGACCCATTTTTTGAAACTATGCCTTTCAACCAGCAAGGCAAGCTCACATACGTTTATTTTCATTAAAAGGATATATATTTATTTACTTCATTTTTTACTAGATTATATCCCGTATATTACACGGATTTAATATAAAATAGTAAATAGTTGATAATAGAATTAAGAAATTATAAGATTATTAATTTACATATTAATAAATAGTTTAACTAATAAAATAATAATTAAAAACTAAAATAACTAAAAAAATAATTGATTATCTTCTTGATTTGTAAGAATTGATATCATTGAACTAATTAACATGAAAACTTCAGTTCATATAATGTCAAAATCTATTTTTTGTAAATGAAGAATATAAGTTATAATTTATGTAATTATTAAGGTTAAATGAGCTAATTTGAAAATATTATAACATAAAGGACAAAAAATGTAACTTTTCTAACAATTTTATCACTTTGGTTTTTAGAAAATTAATAAACATCATTTGTATAAATATCACATTTTTAAAACTTTGATTTAATGATTATTTTATTTTTCAAAAAAAATCAATTTTTAAGAAATTGGATTTTTTTTTTCAAAAAGTTTTGTATTTTATAAACTTATTTAGTTGGTGCTTTCTAATAAAAAGATTTGATTTTAATTTTTTTAAAAACTATTTTGCATATAAAAAGGTAAATAATATTATTTTTTTCACCATTATTATTATTATTATTAAATATGAGAGAGTATAATTATTTAATATGAGAGATAATTGAGTATATTGATCAAATACTGACATGTGGTAATGCTTGTTTAAAATTTAACAAGTGGCAAACAAATATGTTTGTTTATTATAATAGTAAGATTTTACGCAAACCCATCTTCCATAAAATTAATTAATTAACTATTAGACCATGAGGTGTGTCTCATGGTTGAAGTCACTCCACCTAGACGCCACCTAAGCACCACCACAACCACCCACTCAACTACTTGGTTCACTCAACCACTTGATAGTGAAAATGCCAAGTGGTTGACATTATGATGGTTTCAATGCAATTGTATAAATTATAAAAAAAACATAACATAACGCCCGTTGCCGTGACCACACCCAACCCAAAAACGCCCCAAGGGGGCGGTGTTCAACGCCCAACCACGCCCCCTTTTTCCATAACCTACGAGACACACCGCACACTTATTATTATATATATTACTGTTCGCTCATCTTTACAGTTGAAATTTATATATATATAGTAATGTTGGTTTGATGGACTTGGTAAGTTTATGTGATTTCGAAACCTACTCTAACCTTTTTGTTTCCTTCTTTCATATTTTTATTTTGTTTACCATTCACATTTTTACCCTCTTAACTTTTTAAAAACTTTGTAAAATATTATTTTGACCATACTTAAGTTTCTAAAGTTTCGGATTTTTCCATTCGTTTCTTTACTCTTCACCCTGTATTATCGGGGTTAACACTTTCATCTTTTTGACTTCCGTCAGTTTCTAAAATTTAATTCCAGTTTACCCTTTTTGTACCTTAGTTAAAAATGATAATTTGTTGTGTGCTTAGTTTTACTTAAGAGTTTGTATATTTTCGTGTTGATCCACTTTTCGATATAAATTTCCTCGGAAATGATTCCAGTAAGATATAATATGTTTTTGTGCTTATTTTATATATGTTTTCTGTTGGTCTACATGTCGACATACATTTTTTAGGAGATAGCTAGGTTGGGTCAAATGTATTATATTTTTCATTCAACATAGTAAATTCGAAGTACTACATTTTGAAGCCGCCGCAACACGCGGCAAGTAACTTTACTAGTTAAAGAACAAACCGTAATGAATATAAACCATTTTGATACTAATCACACATTTTTACTCTCTAAACGTAAATTTCCTTGAATTTAGGTTTGATACCATGAGAACTCACTAACATAGTAAACCCTCAGGTCCCCTTAATACCTAACTAACCGAAAGAAACTTGTAAAGATGTGACCGCAAGCAACTGAGTATGTGGCCTCCGGGAATAATCGCCCTACGTGGGGATTGATGTTGAGACCTTTAGGTTGTCCCTGTTGGATCGATTCCTTTGATTCGGATTTAAACATGGACACAAAAATAATAATGAAATAGAGATTAGATGAAACCTGTGAATCCAGTGAACGCGTTGTTGATTCCAGACATGATTTCTTGAGATATGACGATCCGATCGGTTCCCGTTTAGGGTGTATCGTGAGGATGGAGATGAGATGAGAGAGAGCTCGGTTATGGGTCACGAATTCTCTAAGGGTGAGGAGAATTCGATTATGATGTTGTTAAGAGAGAGTAACCTTGATTAGGGGCCATAAGTCTCATATTTATATACACCCAAGGGGAAACCCTAATTAGGATAAATAAGGATAATTACGTCCATCAAATAATTTATTATGAGCATTAAATAAGTCAGCAGATTGATAATACTCATCTAAATTGTAATCATAGCAGAGAAATACAGTCATTGAATCAGTTATTCAATTCAAGACCCCCATTAATCATACTACAATACAAATTTAAAACTTAAGTTAGGATCAATTAACAAGTAAGCCCTTTAACGAATGATTTGTGTAATTAGTGTCTATATGTCATTAGGCATGCATAAACATATATTTAGAGACAAACAAATCAAATAAGTGAGGAAATTTTATTAATCAAAAGTAAGTACATTATGCAATAAGGTCTTTACATAAGCCCATCTTCGAAACATGTTCTTCGAATATCTTAGGAGGGAGACCTTTAGTCATCGGATCCGCAAGCATAACTTTAGTACTTATATACTCAATACAAAGGTTATTTTCCTCAACTCGCTCGCGAACGAACAAATACTTTGTATCAAGATATAAACCAGCACCGGTCGAACTGTTACTATTCGAGAAGTTAACGGCTGCTGAGTTATCACAGTAAAGCTTCAATGGTCTAGAGATGGAGTTAACGACTTTGAGTTCAGCGATAAGGTTTCTCAACAACATTCCATGACATGTTGCATTGTACAATGCAACGTATTCAGCCATCATAGTTGAGGTTGTTGTCAGCTGCTGCTTATGACTCTTCCATGAGATCGATCTACCTGCTAACATAAAGATGTACCCCGAAGTGGATTTATTGTCATCTTTGCATTTAGCAAATTCAGAATCAGAGTAACCAACCACTTCCAAATTATCACTTCTTCTATAAGTCAGCTTGAAGTCTTTTGTCCCTTGGAGATATCGAAGCACTTTCTTAGCTGCTTTCCAGTGATCAAGGCCAGGATTAGTCTGATAACGGCCAAGCATTCCAGCAATGTAAGTGATATCAGGACGAGTACAGACTTGAGCATACATAAGGCTCCCGACTACTGATGCATAAGGTAACATTCTCATTTGCGCCTTTTCAGCCTCAGTCTTCGGACACTGAAATGAACCGAAGACATCTCCTTTAACTACTGGAGCTACAGAGGGAGAGCAGTGTTGCATGTTGTAGCGAGTGAGGACCCGTTCAATGTAAACCTTCTGAGATAAACCCAAAAGTCCATTGACTCTATCTCGGTGTATTTCGATGCCAATAACGTAAGAGGCCTCTCCGAGATCCTTCATGTCGAAATTATGCGAAAGTATGCGCTTCGACTCATGCAACATGTCTAAGCTGTTACTTGCCAAAAGAATGTCATCGACATAAAGGAAAAGTATAGTAAAGTTGCCCCCACTCATCTTGAGGTATGTGCATTGATCCACTTGATTTTTCAGGAAACCGTGTTTCTTCATCACTTCATCAAACTTTAGATACCATTGACGTGAGGCTTGCTTCAACCCGTATATGGATTTCTTTAGCTTGCAGACTAAATGCTCTTGACCTTCAGGCATAAAGCCCTCAGGCTATTTCATGAACACGTCCTCATACAAGTCGCCGTTTAGGAAAGCAGTTTTGACATCCATTTGATGTAACTCTAAATCAAAATGAGTTACGAGGGCCATCACGATCCTTAAGGAATCTTTACGAGAGACAGGAGAGAAGGTCTCTTGATAGTCAATTCCCTCTTTCTGAGTGAAGCCTTTCGCAACCAATCTTGCTTTGAAGCGTTCAATGTTCCCATTCGGATCCAGTTTTGTTTTGAACACCCATTTACATCCTACGGGTTTTACCCCGTTGGGTAATTCTACCAAATCCCAAACATCTTTTCTCTTCATGGAATCAAGCTCATCAGTCATAGCCATCTTCCATTCAGAAGACTGATCACTAGTAATGGCTTCATGATAAGAGGTAGGATCAGTAAACTTTCCGGCATCCATTTCAGCTTCAGTCAGGTAGGTTACGTAATCATCAAAGTTAGTAGGCACTTTAGGCCTAGATGACCTCCTGAGTTGATTAGCAGGTTCAGCATGGCTGGTATTGTGTTGATGTTGATTAGATGAGGTGCCTTCATTCTCGGTAACGTTTGGAGCAGTAGTGAGTCTTGATTGTGTCGGAGTAGGTGCAGTGAAGTTCGGAGTAACATGGTGTACAAGAGGAGTAATCGGAGGTAAGTTAGTAGACGAGTGTCTCCCCCCCGCGTCTTGTACTTCTTGCAAATCAGAGTCAAGATTTTCGCTGCTCCCACTGACCTTTGAATCCTCAAGGAAATGAGCATGCTTTGTTTCTACAATTCGAGTGACATGGGTAGGACAATATAATCTATAACCCTTTGAGTGATCGGGATACTCGATGAAGTAACATGTAACAGTTTTCATGTCAAGCTTCTTTAAGAAGGGATTATAGAGTTTAGCTTCGGCAAGACAGCCCCATACTTTCATATATCTAAGACTCGATTTCCTTCCTGTCCAAAGTTCATAAGGAGTTTTAGGGACAGATTTGGAAGGAACTCTATTGAGTATATGAACTGCTGTCTTTAAGGCCTCGGTCCAGAGGAATGAGGGTAAATCTGAGTTGGCTAACATACTGCGTACCATGTTCATTAGGGTTCTGTTTCTCCTTTCAGCAACACCATTTTGTTGAGGAGTACCGGGCATGGTGTATTGGTTCACGATCCCCTGGCCTTTACAAAACTCATAAAATGGACCAAGAGCCTGACCACATCAGTATGTCTACCATAATATTCACCTCCTCTATCTGATCTCACAACTTTTATTTTAAGATTTAGTTGATTTTCAACTTCAGTTTTATAATCTTTAAAAGTTGTAAGTGATTCAGATTTGTCCTTGATTAGATACAAGTACATGTAACGAGAATAATCATCAATGAACGTGATAAAAGAAGTTTGTCCAGTTATTCCAGCAATGGTGTAAGGGCCACTAATATCAGTGTGAATAATTTCTAATAAATTAGAACTCCTAGTGGCACCTTTCTTAGTTGCTGTTGTCATTTTGCCTTTAAGGCATTTGACACATGTTCCAAAATCAGTGAAATCAAGAGAAGGTAAAACTTCATCATTCACAAGTCGAGATAAGCGATCTCGTAATATGTGGCCTAAACGTTGATGCCACAACATGGATGAAGTTTCTAAGTCTTGTTTTCTTTTAGTCTTTGTTGAGTTCTCATTAATGTTATATGACAACAAAGACCTATAGAAATCATCATCTAGTTCTAACTTATAGAGACCACCATCCAAAAGACCAGTACCAAATACTTGAGAATTAGAACTAATAGTAAGTCTGCCATTACCATGAGAAACATAAAAACCATCCATGTCTAACTTTGGTCTTAATACAAGATTCCTGGAAATTTCAGGAATATATAAGGTATCATAAAGTTTAATACATAGATCGGTTTTCATTATTAATTCTAAGGTTCTCACGGCAGCAACAGATAGTTCCTTTCCATCCCCAAGCTTAAGTGTTCTTTGGTTTCTTTCCAGCCTCCGGATTGTAAGGAATCCCTGAGTAGAATTGGTCACATGAACCATAGAACCAGAGTCAAACCACCATGTATTAGTTGGAACATTTAAATTAAAGGACTCAATTATCATATTTAGATGATTACCTCTCTTAGCCAGCCATTCCTTGAAGTCAGGGCAATCTTTCTGCTTATGTCCTACCTTTCGGCAGAACTTGCAGTAAGGCTTGCCATTGGAATTGTGAGAGCTGGATGATGCACCTGCATTGGACTTAGGGACTTTAGAAGCATCCTTATGAGTATTGTTCTTCCTTTTCTTTGAATCAGTAGCCATCAGGTAAGCAACATCGGGTTTGTCCAGCTTCTGACGCTCTTCTTCTTGTACGCACATGGCAATCAACTCGTTCATCATCCACTTCTCTTTCTGAGTGTTGTAGTTGATGTTGAAAGCCTCATAAGATGCAGGAAGAGAAGTCATGATGAAGTGGACTAAGAAACCATCACTGATCTCCATGTCTAATCCCTTAAGTTTACGGGCCATGTCGTTCATCATCATGATGTGCTCACGAATGCCACTGACTCCGTCATATTTTGTAGACACCAATTTCATGATAAGGGTGCTAGCATGTGCCTTCGAGGTTCCTCTGAATTGCTCCTCCACAGAAGTAAGGTAAGCTTTAGCATTTGGTAAGTCAGGAATAGCTCCTCTAATGATTGGGCTAATGGAGTTCTTGATAAACATGAGAGCCATCCGATTAGCCTTCTCTCATTTCTCATACAGCAACTTAGCTTCAGCAGTGCTCTTATCAGTGAGGGCAGGAGGTGCAGGCTCTCTTAGTGCGTAGTCAAACTCCGTGATCCCAAGAGTTAGCATCAGTGAATCTTTCCAAGCAGAGTAGTTCACACCAGTAAGGTTTCAATTCCCATATTGGGAGCTGTGGATTATATTATGTGAGAAAGAGTAATATACTTAGGCTATAGAAGAACTTAGAGTGATCTTATGGGGTAACTTAGATCTAAGGCAGGCAGATATTAGGACCATTATAATAAGGAAGCTGTGATAAAGAGTCTACTATAACATCAAATTAATAGACTAGATTAGGTTCTACTTAAACAAATGGGTTTCAATTTGGTTAATAACCATTCATCTAAGTATTAGAACAATTTAGTTAGAAAATAAAATGTGCATTAGGAATGTAACACATCCAAACAGTATGGGAGCCTTTCAGCTCGTACTGCTACTTACGGAATCTTGTATATATTTACAATCTTGTAGATATAATTTTTTTAAACTATTAAAACGTATTTACAATCTTGTATATATAACGAATTTTGGTTTTTATTAACAAAATGTTATATTATTTTTTTTAAAGTATTAAAATGTTTTTACAATCTTTTAGATATAATTTTTTTAAGTATTAAAACGTATTTACAATCTAGTAGATATAACGAATTTTGGTTTTTATCAACAAAATGTTATACTATTTTTTTAAAGTATTAAAATGTATTTACAATCTTGTAGATATAATTTTTTTATAGTATTAAAATGTATTTACAATCTTGTAGATATAACGAATTTTGAAGCATTCGGAAAAAATAAAAAAACCTAGTCAAGAATAAAACATAATTAACTAGCTCGGGATCGGCTTGGCTCGTTTACACTCTTAAATGTAAACCATATTTATTCTACAACAATGTAAATCCAAATTCGTTACAACTCGTTCCAAATAATTTGTTATTTTTATACTTGTTACATTGTTGTAAATACGAACATCCGAAAAAAAATAAAAGACATAGTCAAGACTATAACGGAATTAAAGAGAAAAATAAGATGAGTAAAATGGTGCAATTTTTATATAAAAATATTATAGTATAAAAAAGTTATGTATGTATAAAAAAAAGAGGGAGTAAGTTAGTACATAAATCAAATTACTAATTTACCCATATCAAATAATAAAAGAAAATTCCATGTGTTTATTTATGATTGGGTAAAGAGAGTTAATAGGTTAGTGCTCTAAGTGTGAGTTAGTATTTGATCCAAATCCTATATATATATATATATATATAGACACCGGTGATTATAACTGTCTTAAGATTGAATCTGAGTCGTGTAAAACACCTTAGATATGTGTAAAGACTAATAAAGGCTGATGCTCACCAAACTTTCTATTTTGTCTAAGTATAAATGCTACAAAGACTAACACCCTTCGGAAGGAAGAAGTTACTCTTCGGAAGCAACATTGCTTCCGAAGGATAACTTACTCCTGCCAAAGGTTGCACAAGATAAATGCTTTGGAAGACCCACACTTAGAAGATTTCAGAGCTTCAGAGCTTCCGACCATCAAATGCTTCCGAAGACTCTTCTCAGCAACTTTCTCAGAAAGACAAAGACTTCCGAGGTTCATCCTCTGACAAAGACTGTAGCAGATTACTCTCATGGTACAAAAGGTACTGACACAAGACATGCTGGTCTGAGTAAAGATAAAGACAACATGTAATGAGTCAGATAAAGCGCCTTACTTCTCCCATGCTGCATTAAATGCAAAAGATCATCTGAAGCCTTGAAGATCAATAACATTAAATGTCTTTTGTATTTAGTAGTCTTTTGTAAAGTCAATGTCTATTAATATAATGATTATGACTGAGTGTCTTAGCCTGTTAAAACACTCAACATACTAGAATAAGCTTTACTTTATGTACTTGTCTAGTATACCCAACTTGTATTCCTAAGTGTATACGGTTGTAGCCTTGGCTATATAACCTCCCATTGTATGTTTGCTTAGAGTGTGCTTGTACACTTCAACTTTGAGAGAAATATATCCTTGAGCTTGAAATTATTCTTGTGTTCTTATTAGTGTTCAAAGATTATTACTTTGTCATTTGAGTGCTTGTGAGATTATTCTAACAGAACATTCCGCATCTGTTAGATTGTAGAAAGAAATACTTGTGAAGTGTTGTTTAGATTAAGCAACCCGATCCTACAAGTGGTATCAGAGCATTGGCTCTTGAACTTAAGTGACTAATCATCCTTAAGTTACCAGTTCTATTTCTTCTAAAAATCTCATCGTTTCAACACTCATATTTTCTGTGTTTGTCTAAGATGGCTGCTCTAAACAAACATGATACAGAAAATGGCACTCTCAGCAAGCCACCGATGTTCACACCTGAAGACTTCGATACCTGGAAAGTCAGAATGGAAGGGTTCATCAGGAACCAAGACTTCAAACTTTGGAAGTCTGTTCTTGAAGGTCCTTACATTCCTACAGTTGCTGCTGCTGGAGCTGGAGTTGCTGCAGTACCAAAAGACCCATCTATGTACTCAGACGAAGATTACAAGAAGATGGAAGTTGATTCTAAAGCTCTTTGGCTCATTCAGATGTCAATACCGAACTCCATTATACATGCATTCAAGAAATGCAAGTCTGCTCAAGAACTGTAGAACTCCTTAAAGCAGATGTATGAAGGTTCAGATGATGTCAAAGAAAACAAGAAGGATATGCTAAAACAAAAGTTCTCAAACTTTTGTCAACAAAACAATGAGAATATGTCATCTCAGTATCTAAGGTATGTTCAACTTGTGGATGAATTGACAACTGCAGGTGTAATTCTGGATAATCAAGATGTACTCAGAAAATTTCTGAGATCCCTTCCAAAGGCATGGAACATTTATACTGTTACAATCAGAAGAACAGAAAACCTGAAAACTCTAACTCTGGGAGAGTTGTTTGGTATTCTCACTGCCTATCAGATGGAATTAGATGCCCAAGAATCTAAAGTTTCCCATTTACCATCTGGTTCAACTGCTTTTTATGCTCCCATCAACAATCCTCCATACCAAAGCTACCAACCCATCTACCATCCTACACCCATACCCAATGTCATCTTTCCTGAAAACTCAACTCCATCAAACTCACACCCAAATCTTCTCTCTAACCCAACTCCACTACCAACATCTGGGCAAGGAGCTTTTATGGCTGAAGAAACCAACTACTTCCAATTGTGTCAAGAAGATTTAGATGGTATTCCTGCAAATGACTTAGAGGAAATGGACATAAATTATCAGATGGCCATGATCTCCTATCGAGCAAAGAAGTTCTATCAGAGAACTAGTAGGCAGTTTAAAAAGCACAATATGAAAACTGAGTTTGGTCTAGACAAGTCCAAGCTCAAATGCTTTAATTTCCAACAGTTAGGCCACTTTGCCAGAGAATGCAAGTCCACAGGAACTCAGCCAACAACTTCTGGGCAATCACAACAAAGACCATCAAGCTCAACAAACAATGCAAACATTGCAGAGCAAGACTTTGCAGATTGGAGCTTTCAAGCTGAGGATGCTTCCATCTCCAACAGTGCTTTGATGGCAAATGACTCATCTTCCTCAAGCAAGATAACTGATAACATGTGCACACCTGAATGCTTAGAAACATTAACTGTTTATAAAAAGATAAATTCTCAACTCTGTAACGAGCTTGAGTCTTTACAAGTTGTCACGGCAAATTTCTTTGAGGTTGAAAGAAATTACAAAGAAAAGATTGAAGAAATGGAAAAGACTATTTCAAGTTTGAAACATGAAGACACTAACAAACAGTGTCAAATTAAAAACCTTTTAGAAAGACTAACCACTGCCAAGACTGAACTTGTATTGGCTGAGTCTTACAGAGACAAATTTCTAAGCCAAGGTGAAAAATATGAAAAACTTTTCAGGATGAGCAGCACAACTGAATTGGTGAATAAACATGGGGCTGGTTTGGGATATAACAGAGTAGAACCTCCATCTGCTTATACTTCCATAGTAGATGTTAGGTGTAAACCACTAGTTGATCTTGTGTATAATGAGGAATTGGATATACACAAGGTGGTTCAAACTGATAATCTCTCTAATCCAAGTACCTCAACATGCTCAGATGAGGATGATATTCCTATTAAACCAGTAAAAGAAAAACAAGCTTTGAAAATTAAGAAACAAAATAAGAAAACTAAGAAACATTCAACAGTTTTTGTCAAAGCTAAAATCACAGAAAATATCTCCTCAGATGAGTATGTGACTTGCCCATCTGACAAGTCAAAAAGAGGTAGATCAATGGAGAGAAAGATCAATTTTTTAGGGAAAAAGGCAAAGTCTAAGACCAACAAATATGTTGGAACATCCAAATCATCACTTTCTGAGAATCAAAGCTCAACCTTCATTAAAAGAAATCAGCAGCAACACTCTCCCAACAGTCAAACTATATGTCTGATGTGCGGTGAGAAGAATCATTTTGCTGCTGATTGCTTCTATAATCCAAGAAGCAGCATTTCCTCAAAATTACAGGGAAGAGGAAGAAAGAATAGTTGGAGTAAGTCATCTACTTCCTCGGAAGAACAGAGAAGAAATCCAGTCAAGAAGGTATCGGAAGCAAGTATATCCGATAACAGGAAGAAACAAAACAAAAAGGCTTCCGAAAAGAAAGAATTGGAAGCAAAGAAAAGGGAAGCTTCCGATAGAAAAGGAACCTCGGAAGCTCATAAAAGGAAGGCTTTCAACAAACAAAAGAAACCATTTTCCTTCGGAAGAAGACCATCGGAAGAAAAAGGAAAAGTAGTTTCCGATGACTATCAAAGGAAACAAAGTCTTCCAACAACTCAAAAGGCAAAACAAGTATGGAAGAAGAAGGAATCAACTGATAAGCCATCCCTCCCATCAGAAGCTAACACATCATCTGTCCCACCTAGGATGATGTCAAAGAAATTTACTTACAATGACGCAAATGGCAAACCCAAGACCACATGGGCTTGGGTTCCCATCAGAAACTAACTCACTTCTGGTCATGTGCAGGGACAACAGGAATCAAAAGGCAACTTGTGGATAGTTGATAGTGGCTGTTCCAGGCACATGACAGGCAACAAGACTCACCTGCACAAATATGAACCATTCTTTGGAGGGTCTGTTGCTTTTGGAAGTGATCCAGTGGGAGGTTACATAACAGGTAGGGGCACAATCACTAATGGTAAGGTAAGCTTTCAGAATGTGCATTTTGTAAAAGAACTTAACTACAATTTACTAAGTGTATCACAGGTGTGTGATCAAAAGCACAACATGTTGTTTACTGAGCATGAATGCATTGTCCTGAAACCAGGATTTGTGGTACCAAATGATCAAATTCTGCTTAGAGCTCCAAGAAGAAACATCATGTATATGCTAGATATGAGCACAGCTGAACCTCTTAGTAATATAAGCTGCTTTGTCTCAAAAGCTTCACTTGATGAATCATCTCTTTGGCATAGAAGACTTTGTCATGTAAACCTCAAAAATATGAATAAACTTGTCAAAAATAATTTAGTAACCGGTCTACCAACAAAGGAATTCATTTGTGTTGATAAATGTGTTGCATGTTTAAAGGGTAAGCAGCACAAGTCATCTCATCATGCCAAAGAGATAAATTCTATTACAACAGTCCTGCATTTATTGCATATAGACTTGTTTGGTCCCACAAGTGTTAAAAGTCTTGGTATAAAGTCATATTGCTTGGTGATCACTGATGATTTCTCTCGGTATACCTGGGTATTTTTCTTAAATACCAAGGATGAAACTGCTGAGATCCTAAAGTCATTTATACTTAGGGTGGAGAATGAAAGTGATCATCATGTAAAAATAATTAGGTCAGATCAGGGAACAGAATTCAAGAATCAGATTTTAAATTCTTTTTGTGAATCTAAGGGTATCACAAGACAATTTAGTGCTCCTAGGACTCCACAACAAAATGGTGTTGCTGAGAGAAGGAATATGACACTAATTGAGGCTGCTAGGACCATGTCTGATGCCAAGCTTCCAATAACTTTTTGGGCAGAAGCATTCAACACTGCCTGTTATGTCCAAAACAGAGTATTGGTAGTTAAGACACATGGTATGACTCCTTATGAAATTTGGCATAAGAGAAATCCATTCATTGGATTTCTCAAACCATTTGGATGTCAATGTACCATCTTGAATACTAAAGATCATTTAGCCAAGTTTGCTGAAAAATTAGCAGAGGGCTACTTTGTTGGGTACTCTTCACATGCTAAGGCTTATAGAGTATACATCAAAGCTTCCAGAATTATTGAGGAGTCTGCAAATGTTCAGTTCAATGAGCACACTCTCAATAAACCTGGAACAGGCCCTGATTGGTTATTTGATCTTGATAGCTTTACATCTATATTTAATCTGGTGAAAGAGTATGTTCCAGTTTCACAGTCAGCTACCATAGACACATCCAAAGGCACAAGAGAAGATGACTTTCGTGTTGAACTGCCAATAGCTTCAAGACAAATCTTGGCAGAATCCACTTCAGCACAAAATGGTGTGTCACAGTCTGAGACAGTAAACACATCTCAGGCAGGTCCGTCAATTGAATCTACTTCTGAGTTACAACATCAAGAAGAAGTAGGAAGTCCTTCAGCAGAGGCAAATCCTCAGGAGACCACCATTCCTGGAGAAAACCAACCCTCCACAGTCCAAATTCAGAATCCACAAGATTTGCCAGAAATCCAGCTTGAGGTAGTATTGCCTAACCTTGAGTCAATCAACTTGG
Source organism: Mikania micrantha (assembly GCA_009363875.1). Lineage (NCBI taxonomy): Eukaryota > Viridiplantae > Streptophyta > Magnoliopsida > Asterales > Asteraceae > Mikania > Mikania micrantha. The sequence continues at coordinate 71,897,244 of CM018698.1, forward strand.
ATGAAGCTTCTCAACTGGATGTGATTCCAAGAACTCGTATCCATAACACTCATCCAGTTGAAAACATTATTGGTAATGTTGAAGAAGGGGTAAGAACGAGAAGCGCTATGAATGAAGCAAACATTTGCTTGTTTTCCTGCTTTCTATCCCAAATAGAACCAAAGAAGGTTTATGAGGCATTAAAAGATAGCAGTTGGGTAGAAGCTATGCAAGAGGAGCTTCTTCAGTTTCAAAGACAAGGAGTTTGGAAGACTTGCCCTTTGCCTAAGGGAAAGTATGCCATTGGAACCAAATGGGTGTTCAGAAACAAGAAGGATGACAAAGGTGTTGTCATCAAGAACAAAGCAAGACTAGTTGTTCAGGGATACACCCAAGAGGAAGGCATTGACTATGATGAAGTCTTTGCACCTGTTTCCAGAATTGAAGCTATCAGAATCTTTTTGGCGTTTGCAGCTGCAAAAGATTTCAAAGTTTTTCAGATGGATGTCAAGAGTGCTTTCCAGTATGGAAAAATAGATGAAGAAGTTTATGTGTGCCAGCCTCCAGGATTTGAAGATCCAAAGTTTCCGGATCATGTCTGTAAGCTTGATAAGGCTCTCTATGGGTTGCATCAAGCTCCCAGAAAATGGTATGAAACCTTATCTTCTTTTCTGTTGTCTAACAACTTCAAGAGAGGTACAATTGACAAAACTCTCTTTTTCAAGAAGTCTAATCAACATATCATGCTAGTTCAAATCTATGTTGATGATATTATCTTTGGTTCTACTAATGAATCTCTCTGTAAGGATTTTGAATCTCTGATGAAATCCAAATTTGAAATGAGTTCAATGGGAGAACTCACCTTCTTTCTTGGATTACAAGTGAAACAAACTCCTACAGGGATTTTCATTAGTCAATCAAAATATGTCAAGGACATTCTTGAAAGATTCAAGCTCTCTGATTGCAAAGCACTGGGAACTCCTATGTCCAAGACAACATCTCTTAGCCCTGATCTTGAGGAGGAGGATGTTGATCAGCACCAATACAGAGCAATGATAGGCTCTTTGATGTATCTCACAGCAAGCAGGCCAGATATCATGTTTGCAACTTGTGTGTGTGCAAGATTTCAGGCTAATCCCAAAGTCTCACATATGCTGGCTGTGAAAAGAATCTTTAGATACCTCAAAGGAGCATCAAGTCTGGGATTATGGTATCCTAGAAATAAAGATTTCCAGTTCATGGCTTTCACTGACAGTGATTATGGAGGTTGCAACATCAGCAAGAAATCCACATCAGGAGGATGTCAATTTCTTGGATCCAGGATTGTGTCTTGGCAATGCAAGAAACAGTCATGTGTTTCTACTTCTACTGCAGAAGCAGAATACATAGCTGCTTCTAGCTGTTGTGCACAAGTGATCTGGATTCAAAATCAGATGAAAGATTATGGAATAGATCTGTTTAACACTCTTATTCAGATAGACAACTCCAGTGCAATCTCTATCACCAATAATCCTGTCAAGCATTCCAAAACCAAGCACATTGACATCAGATATCATTTCATCAGAGACTGTGCAGAAAAGAAGTTGATCCATTTAGTCAAAGTTGATTCAGAACATAATTTGGCTGATCTCTTCACCAAGGCATTTGATGAAGGAAGATTCAGGTATTTAATAACAGCCATATGTATGATTAGCTTTGATTAAATGAATAATATGGAATAAATAATTCTTCGGAAGATAAACTTAACTTATCTTCTGATGAGTAACTACTCAGCAGAAGATAGGTTAAGTCTTTGGAAGCATTATTTCTTCCTCGTTCGGAAGATCCCACACTTCAGAAGTTAAATTATATTCTGAAGTAATACTCTTCCAATACATTAACTTCGGAAGCATAGGCTTCTAAAGGTACTCTTCAGAAGAAGGAGTCTTCCGAAGAACATTTTGCCTGATGAGTTATCTAACATTTCAGAAGCAATTGCTTCCGATGTATAAATTGTATACTTCTTAATTATTGCTTTTGATCCTTCAGAAGCAGTGCTTCCGACAGTATAAATTTTATACTTTGGAACCAAATTTCTTCTGAACACTTTTGGTCTAATAAACTCCTTCCGAAAGCCACTTCTTCGAAAGCAACTCAGTCCTTAGAGAAAATTAATTGTGCAACCAGCTGTCATCGGAAGAACTTTTTTTGACATCCGGATCTCAAATTTAATGTGTCTATATATTAAATGCTGAAATCCGAAGGTATAAAAAGGTCTCCCGCTCATTCATTTTCTATCACCGTTTCACTTCAAAATTGCCTTTCATCTCTCTCTCAATTCGTAACCTAAAAACCGTCAATTGCCATGGATCTTCTTGCATTCAAGCCTGCTCACAACGTACCAGCGGAGCTATCAGCAGAGCATGATGCTGACTTCGCTCCAATCGTCTCCTTTCTTCAAAGGAGCAGGTATTCTTTTGCTCTTACGGTTCAGCCCTTGGTGTATGAATCTCATCACCAACAGTTTTGAGCATCTTGTTCTGTTTCTTCGTCTTCCAATGGTCGGTCTCTTGTAGCCACCATTGATGCTCATCCTATTGCTATTTCTGTGGAGACCATCTGTCGGCATCTCAAACTAAATGATGCCGGTGGAAAGGTCTCATTCACAAAGGATGAGGTAGCATCGACATTTCAGTCGATGGGGTACGAAGGTCCTCTCCCTTCAACAACCTATTTGAAGGGCAGAGTGTCCTATAATTACAAGTACCTCATACATTTGTTCCTACACTGTCTTTCTAATAAAGCTGGTGGTTGGGATCAAATACCATCTGACTTTGCTTCGGCTATTCATGGTTTGGTCTCTAACCAACTGTTTAATTTTTCTGCGTTTATTTTCAATAATTTGGTTGACAATATTTCGTCACCAAAGAATTTTTGCATGTATCCCAGGTTTTTGCAACAAATTTTTTATGAGGAGTTGGGCTCTTCCCTCTCTCTAACCGGGAATACATATAAAATGCCCTTGGTCTCGTCCAAGGTTTTTGTGCAACTAAAGAAGAAGGGTGCCCAGTTCTCTGGGAAATTCACTCCCCTTCTTCCATCTATGGAGTCACATACTCCAGAAGGTGACAGCTCTGTTAACCCCACAGATGCTGAACCCACACCTTCCACTTCTGTTCCTCACCCAATAACAATCACTTACAAACGCAAACGAAACCCTGTGCAACTCTCTACAGTTGCTCAGGCTCCTTCTACTGAACCCAAAAAGAAAAAGGTTAAAAGGAATGCTCTGGGCACAGTCCTACCTAAGGTGAAAGCCACACCCCTTGTTGATCCACAGGTTCTTCCTTTGGAACCTGTGGCTGCCCTTAACCAGCCTGCAAGCCCTCAGCATATGTCACAAAACATATCTGAGAATATTCAAAGGGATGCACCCATTATTGAGTCTGCTGATGCAACTCCACTAGATCAGAGACTGTCTCCCAGGTCTTCAGGTTCTTATCACCCAGAAATGCCCCCACCCAACTCTTACCCAGGCTCAAGGAACTTCTGCAGTAATTGTGGAGGAACCACTCTCTCCCACTACCCAAACCTTAATGAGAGTGGTGACACAGTTACAGTCAAGGTTTCTTAACCAAGAGCCTATTCTATCAGAGGTTGGCCCCAGTAGTCCTGAAGGGGTCAATGCAGGTGAGGCTGCCACTACTGTTGATCTTAACCAAGATCCACAGGACAGTGGTACAGGCAATAGGACCTCATCTGCGGCAACCTATGTTGGGGAGGACTTCTTTGAAGCCCTTCTCAATGAAGGGAATCTAGGGAGCCAAGAAACCACTTCTGGTGGTGGAGGTGCAGGAGCTCGGCTCAGTACTCCATCGCCCCATGATTATACTCCGGTAGATGAGGGCACCCACACACAGGAATTGACAGCTACTATCACATCCCTCCAAGCCAGGGTAGCTCATTTGGAAGCTGAAGTGGCTACCCTGCGGCTTGAGGTCCAGACCAAAGATGCCACTATTCTGGACCTCAGGAGGCGTCCCCCAGTGATCTTCACTCCATTTCATCCTGATTCTGCTACAACCTCCCCTGATGCTACAAAAAAGGGGGAGAATGCACCCTCTGCAGGGTCAGGACCAGAAGCAAGAGAAGAGGAAGGTGCACAAGAAGTCATCAAGGAGGAGAATGCACCCTCTGTAGGGTCAGGACCAGAAGCAAGAGAAGAGGAAGGTGCACAGGAGGTCAACCCATCCATAGTCACTTTGACTGCTGAATGGGATGACTTCTTGGGTACTTACTTTCAAGTTTCATCTACTCCCTCTTCTTCTTCTTCTGAGGATACTAGGGAGATTGCCAAAGAGACTGAAAAGCAAACAACAACCGTCTCTTTGGAATCTCAGTCCCCTTCTGGGACTAAGTCTCCAACTGAGACTCATCAGTCCCCTTCTGGGACTAAGTCTCCTTCTGAGACTGCAGCCCAGGTTGCCATGGAAGAAGTTGCACAAGAAGAACCAATATCCATGGAACCTGTGTCCCCTTCTGGGATAAAGGCTGCCGAAGACCTCTCCTCTTCTCCTGAGCCCATTGTGGAAACTAATAAGGAATCATTTAAGCTGATTGGTCAACTGGAGGAAACAGTAAAAGACCGAGGTTAACTCCGAAGCTGCAGCTGCTTCCAAAGGCCCAGTCATTCTTGTTGATTCCTCCACAGAGGAGCTACATGCCAATGAACCAATTGGTGAGGCTACAGGAGATATCTCCTCTGGGGTAAAAATAACTGCTGATGACAAAGGTAAAAGGAAGCTAACCCCAGAAGAGGAAGCAGAACAAGAGGAGAGGATTCCCAAGAAGACAAAGGGCCTACCAGATACTTCAATGGATGATGAACTCATCAGATTGTCTGCCCTTCTTCAAGAAAAGGGGTATGATATTGATGAAGTCCTTAGCTGGTCGGTACCTAGAATGGCTGCCGAGCTGGACAAGATGCAGCAGCAAGAACAGGCTGCTGCTACATCCAAGGCCCATATTGTACTTACAAAGAAGCAAAAAGAAAAGGCCTACAGAGACAAGAACAAGGCCTTTCTCTTGGAATATGGCTTCCATGCTCGGCAGCTAGGCCCAATGAAGAACTAAACCATGGATATGCATATTAGAGACATCAAGGCTAAAATTGCCAGAGGTGAGTTACTTCCAATTGAGCAGATAAGGGCTCAGAAGGCAAGCCTAATGAGAGGCTTAGGTTTAGGGGGAGGAGCTACAATAGAATTTCCCCTCTCTGGTGCAGGGATCAGAGAGGGAGAAGAAGTTATGTGTGGGGAAGTAACAAAAGCAATGTTCCCCAACATGTTCCCCCTAAATCCTAAAGAAGAACAAATAACTCCTCCATCAAGCCCATCTATGGATAACATGCCAATCTCTTCAGTGATCAAGCTCAACAAAGGGAAAAAGACTGCAAGAACACAATCATCATCAAATCCTGATCCTGAGAGACAAACACAGGCTGATGAGAGGAGAACAGAAACCTCAATTGCTGAGAATGTTGGGTCATAGCCTACTGCAACAACAGGTGCAGCAGTAGGATCAACTGCGGAAGCCCAACAAGCCAGAGATCAGAGGAGTCAAGCTACTGAACATGAAAGACCAAGATTCATAAGAAGAAAAAGCATGGCTAGAAGGAAAAAGAGAACATCTGTCATCTCCTCTGACTCTGAGCCTGAATCACCTCCCCCAGGATCAATGGCCAAACCAGGAGCTTCAATGCCCAAAGATCATCCAAAGGATCTATATGATCTAAAACACCATCATACCTATGTCCCTGTTGTAAAGTGGAGTTACAGTAGACTTCACAAAGAGTTTACTCTCACTCTAAGCAATGGAGGAATAAAGGTTTTGAATTTAGTACAACTGTTTGTGTTGGCTGCACCCTTCGTGTTCGACCTGGAAAATCTCCCTCTTGAAAATCCTGACAATGGACAAGAAGGGAGACAAGCAGTCAGATGGGTCAAGGCTAGAGCACAAGTCCTGAGGGAAGAGAAAGTTGTTAGAAGAATCCCATAGAAAGTTTTGGTAGCATCAACCTAGGGGGAGACTGTAAAGACTAATAAAGGCTGATGCTCACCAAACTTCCTATTTTGTCTAAGTATAAATGCTACAAAGACTAACACCCTTCGGAAGGAAGAAGTTACTCTTCGGAAGCAACATTGCTTCCGAAGGATAACTTACTCCTGCCAAAGGTTGCACAAGACAAATGCTTTGGAAGACCCACACTTAGAAGATTTCAGAGCTTCAGAGCTTCCGACCATCAAATGCTTCTGAAGACTCTTCTCAGCAACTTTCTCAGAAAGACAAAGACTTCCGAGGTTCATCCTCTGACAAAGACTGTAGCAGATTACTATCATGGTACAAAAGGTACTGACACAAGACATGCTGGTCTGAGTAAAGACAAAGACAACATGTAATGAGTCAGATAAAGCGCCTTACTTCTCCCATGCTGCATTAAATGCAAAAGATCATCTGAAGCCTTGAAGATCAATAACATTAAATGTCTTTTGTATTTAGTAGTCTTTTGTAAAGTCAATGTCTATTAATATAATGATTATGACTGAGTGTCTTAGCCTGTTAAGACACTCAACATACTAGAATAAGCTTTACTTTATGTACTTGTCTAGTATACCCAACTTGTATTCCTAAGTGTATACGGTTGTAGCCTTGGCTATATAACCTCCCATTGTATGTTTGCTTAGAGTGTGCTTGTACAATTCAACTTTGAGAGAAATATATCCTTGAGCTTGAAATTATTCTTGTGTTCTTATTAGTGTTCAAAGATTATTACTTTGTCATTTGAGTGCTTGTGAGATTATTCTAACAGAACATTCCGCATCTGTTAGATTGTAGAAAGAAATACTTGTGAAGTGTTGTTTAGATTAAGCAACCCGATCCTACAATATGATCATGTCCGTTTAAATTAGACAGTTACCCATATGGTCCATCATTTGGTTATTACCTGTTAGGGCTATAATTTTTTTGTTAATTTACTTTAAATTAGTTTATTTGATTCTTTAATAAGGTGTGTTGAGTGTTCTAATTTTGAGATGTATACAAGTTAATTTACATTATAATATGTGTCTGCTTCGAAAGCAAAATTTGAGGCTTATAAACTTTAAGTTTTGATTGTGTTTATGAGTAGGTAAAACTTTTAGACTGATATGGATTTTAATGTGAATATTGCATTTAAGGAAAAAGATAACAAATAGGTGGAACAATATGGATGCTTGTGGTCAGAGTTAAGAAAGATGCATTTTATGTATCAAGGATTCAAGTTAACAAGTTACGGATCAATCTAAACTAGGGTAAACCAATGCACATGAAATGGGCATGGGAACTACTGGAGTAAACCTAAACAAGGGTAAGATTGACATGTTCTATTTAACAAATATATAGTGATCTTAGTGAAAACAAATGAAGAATAATATATATTTTTACATGACAGAAGTACAAGAAACCCACACGATCTGAAGAGCTACACTGTGAATCTTCATCGAGGCCTGCATCTATTGTAGCTTCTGAAATAGATTCATATGCATTGACAATTGGTGAAGGTTATATACATGTCGCAATAGGTTTTGAGTTAAAAAAAAAACTTAGTACTCGATTACTAATTAAAATTAATGTTAAATCCCAGGTTCTATTTGTATTCCTTATTCTCTTTATGGTATGGTGGGATTGAAAAATTCCAAACGAACTTAGTGACATCAAAGGATAACTCAATTGATTGACTTTTTTGTGGTCAATGATAGCCGTAACAAGTTCATATCTTTGTTCATATTTTGCAGTTCTTTATTGTGATAAGAATAACTCATTGAGACTAGGAGGTTATCTATCTGAAGCATCAATTGGCTTATCATATCCCTTTAACATTCATGATCTCTTGTCAAATTTTTTGATTTCATCTATGTATTAATTTTGACCCGGTATCAGTTACATTAACAAATTTATGTAATTCTATGCCTCCTAAGTTTAAGTCTGTTTAACTATTTGTGTATTCGTTAATTTGCATTTGATCTTTCTATATATTAATCTTGTAATTGCTTAAAACGATGTTTGGTTTTCTTATGCATTTTCCTTAATCTTTATCTAATCTATTATGATCGTATTTGTTATATCATTGTGATTTTATTGTTTATGTTATTCAAAGTTCTACAAACTAATTTTGCAAACACATTATTTATTGAGTTGTTTATAATTCAAATAAATACAACTTTATTATATAACATACACCTACCGGGCCACCCGGCCACCGGACGGGTATAAAACTAGTTGTCAATAGTTTGCCGTGTCCATCCCAAACTCTTAATTCAACTAATTTCAACATGTACATCAGATTTGATATGCTACCATGAGGCTAGTATCGGACCTAATACTACACACGAGTTGCGTATAAAAGATATTTAATTTTTATTAAAAAATTTACAAATTATAAAACGAATTTTAAGAAAAGAAATGATTGAAATTGTGTATGATTATTTAATAATTTAAGTAATAAAATTTTCTTAACAAGATTTTTCTAACAAAATTATTTTGCTTGATGATATTCTGTCAAAAATAGGAGGATTAATATTCATGACATTTATAACTAATAGTTGAGATCTAACATGTAAATAAAAGTTGTTATAAGGTCTAATCATGATTAATTTTGTTGATTTTCAATGATTTTATTTTTTAAAATGTTAATAACTCTTATTATATACGACATTATTTAAAAAATAATGATATCATATTAACAAGCATATTTTGTCTTTAAGATAAACAAATATCAAAGTTATGTACATATATAAAAAAAATGAAATAGCCTAATTACAACAAGTAAAACAATCAACATACTTAACATGACGTCATAAATCGAACGTCCCATGTATGGTCGATCGTTACTACCGAAACTAGCTAGAAGCTTAACTTGGCAAATTTATCAAGAAAATGAAAGCCCGCTTTTCTCAGAAAATTTATCAAAAGTTTGCCGAAAATGATTTCGAACAAGCAGGTATTATTGACAAAACGCATTTCGAAAATTTACTATTTTTCTAGAAATGATGATTTTCATTTTTAAACTCGTTTAACATGAATTACTAGTGCTCTCAAACACATACATCGAACATAAAGGAATGATAACCACAGATTTTTCACAAACCTTAAAGATTAAAATAATCTACTTACAATGCTTATACAATAGACAAATCTTAACTTGACATTAGCAAATCGAGCATCTCAACTCACGTTACTACTGAAACTTGAAGTTTAATTAACTACACAGCCATTATTAAAGATAACAATAGTTCAAAATAGGCTTGTAAAGTATACAAGTATATCGAAAACACATATTTGATAAAACACTCCTGATACTTCATTTATTAGCTTCATACTGCTTAAATACATCAAATTATTGATAAAGTCCATGTGGTTTACTAGTATTTTACTATTGATCCGTAGGTTTCATAAATTACTCATATGGTTCCAAATTTTAGACATTTGTATAGTTCTTAGGTCACTAAATAATCTAAATTACCATCACATAATTTACCAAATTACCCTCATATAAGGACTATATGTTTTACAAATGTTTAAAGCTTGGGATCATATGGGTACTTTATAAGAATTAGAGAAATACTAGCAAAACACAAGGACCGTATTAGTAATTTACTCTAATATAAAATAAACTTGTAAAGAATAGGAGTATATCGAAAACACAATTTGATAAAACGCTCGTGAAACTTCATTCATTAGCTAATTCATAGTGTTTAAATACATCAAATGCCAAAACGGCTAAAAATAGGAACTACTCAACAATCTAACATAAGACTTGGCAAACTCAAACGTACGCAAACAGACTCAACAGAAACACAAATGGGCCATACAAATTATGCAGACCCGACCCGACTCGGACTAACTAGCCCATTATTGAACACGAGTGATCTAACAAATAGACTTTGCGGCAAGCTTAGCTGGAAATGTACGGCAGCATTTTCACCGTTTAGTGTTACCACATCCAAAAACTTCACAATAAGCTTGCGCCGTTAACGTCAACACTGATACAAGACTAAGAATGAAAGCTACAATCTTCCATGAAGATTCAACAAACCCACCAATAGCCTTTAAAGCCACTAACAACCAAAGTGCAAGCTTTTTCCAGAACAAATATGGCTTCATCCTCTGCCTACTGTTATAAACCCTATTTATATCATCAATTGTTTTCTGAAAATACGATTCTTCACTCGTTTTCATAGCGGGTATGGAACCGCTCATTCCAGTGAAGAGTTTGACAACTTCATCCGCAGGCAAGTCGCCTTTGATAATGTTATCGAGACTCTTGACATCATTCACATTCACGACAAGTGCACACATCAATACCATGAATTCTGCAAGTGGAAAATATTCATTAGAGTTGGATGTTAACGATTCGTAAGCAACCAAATTTCTTATTATGACATCGGAATCTTTGTTCAATGTAACAACCGGCAGGTAGACTTCCTTTTCTTCAACATGTGTATGTACAATGCCTTCGTGTTCTTCAAGGCTATGAAACTTGAATCCAGCAGCATGAAGGTTGGAAGCTGAAGGGATAATAAGTTTAGTTTGTGTGAAAGTTTTTAGTATGAAGATGGTTTGTTCATATGCTTTAACAATCTCATCCTTTGGCATATTTTCAAGGATCTTAGAAACATCAGTTTCAGGTAATGTAAGAGATAAAGGTATTGCTGTATAAAAGAGTGGGGTGACGTTGTTTACTATTGAGTAATACATATAATGGAGTAGATGATCTACATTAGAAGGAACTTGTGACTCTGAACACAACTTAAGGGGTGAATGGATCGTACAAAAGATACGAAATATGGAAGGTGAAAAATTATTGGATGTAGACGATGAACCACCTGAAGCAAACAAACAAACAAAGTAACATACCTATAGTAAAAATCTCACTCATAAAAAATCAATTGATTTTTTTTTGTTGAAATAGGTTATTGAAGGACTGTTAAATGATTTTTAGGTTGTTCTTTTTATCTTAAAGAGTTTCCTGGTAAATCGCTAGAGAGTAGTGACTTTCACTTTTCTGCATCAAAGTTGACGTGGGTTGGAGGTAGGGTTGTAAACAAACTGAAAGTTCAGAGAACCGTTCGGAGGGAAGTTCGTTTATTTTCGTTCGTTTAATAAATGAACATACACAAACAAGAAATTCCGTTCTTTTAGTTAAATGAAGAAACATGAACAGAGGTCGTGTTCGTTCATTTGTGTTCGTGAACGTTCGGTAACGTGTTCGTGAACGTTCGGTAACATGTTCGTTTACGTTTGTTTATGTTCGGTTTAGTTCATTTATTACATTTATTCATTAAATATGTTGTATATTTTTAAATTTTTTATTTTTAGTTTAATACTATAATATTTTAATTTATTTATTTACAAAAGTTTATCTACAATGATTTAGATTAAGAATGTTGATTTTTATTGTTTAAATAATGCATGTTCGTAACATTCATGAACAAGCTAGCTAACTTCCTTAATGAACGAACACGAACAAGAATTTTCATTCGGTTAGCGTTCCTGAATCGTTCGTAAACAAGTTAAAAATTAAATAAAGGAACACGAACAAGGGCCCGTTCGTGTTCGTTCGATTTGTTTACAGCCCCAGTTGGAGGTAGCAACTTTGCTATAGAAAAAGTGAAAGTCATTGCCCCTTAAAAACTTTGACGGAGAAAAAGGTGGAAATTGCTAACCCTCCAACGATCTCTTTATAAACACTACAAAGTTTTTTAAAAAAAACACCTAAAAGTCTTCTAAGAATCTACTTTCAACAAAAAATTTCGTAGCCATTTGGACGAAAACCTAGAATTTAATAGTTATTATAGTTTTTTAGGAAAAGATTAAGAGTTATTTTATGTGTTTTTTTTAATAAAGAACTAATTTTTATATGTAAGCCGCAAAGATGTTGCGACTTTATAAAAGAGTCGTGACTTAGCAACAAAAACCAATTGTTTTAAAAAACACTATAAAACCCTTTATGTTTTCCTAAAACACCTAATATTACCCAAAAAAAAATCAGAGGAACTACCTGATGATGAACACAGAGACTGGTCGTTTTCTTTCAAGACCACTGATGTTGGATGCAAAGCCTCATCGATTTCTTTCAAGACCATAAACGGAATTTGGTTCTCTACCATCAATACATCTTGGGCTATCATTCTTTCTTTAAGGCCAACTTCTGGAAGTCTAGGCTGATTATAGTTATGAAAGAGATCAAGCAAGAATAAACCATCAATGGCAAAAACCCAAGTCAAATGTTCATCATCATGTTCAAGGAACATGTCATAGCATGAACGTACAATGGGGACAACTTTTTTAACATTATTAAGGATAGTGAGTTCATAATCCTTAATATCATTATCTTTTAGGACCTTTCGCATGACATCAAGTTTCTTCTGCTCCATCTGGTTGTAGGGTCGTGGCTGAAAGTGATGAATCAGACCCAATCCTATCTGTTGTGGTTCATAGGTTTCGGGCTTTTTCGTGGCCATGGTTTCAGGTACTTGAAACACTGAAACCGAAGGGATTTTGATGTCGGTTTCGAGCAGATGATTCAAGATTTTGCTAGTTTCATCAACCCATTTTTGCTCTTTAGGGTTTGATAGCAAGGATGGGTCTATGGAAGCCATATGACCACAAAGCAAGAGTTGGTGGTAGTAAATTAGGATGGACAAATTAAACCAGGTGAATGTGTTGTGTTTATATAAGGGTGTTGTTATTCTCACACTCCTTTTTTTTAAAAATACACCCCTGAGATGGCCTGTACTGCCCAGTACAGCCCGTCTCAGTCCTCGGTCAAACATTCCTTCCTGACAACCTGCGCCAATGATTGGGAGAAAGACGGGCCGTACTGGCCAGGACGGCCCGTCTCAATCATCGTACAGACGTTTCCTGCAACCTAGTACAATGATTTGACAGCAAGACGGCCCGTACTGGCCAGTACGGCCCGTCTTGCTTTTTCAATTCTGACAAAAGGACACTGATTTGACCTAGTACGGGCCGTATTGAACATTTTCAAATTTGTATATAAGCTTGAATCATTTCAAACGAACGCGTAACTTTCAAATTCGAATATATTTCAAGATAATTCATATCTGTAACGATGTCGTTCTGGGATGGGAGTTTTTTCAACTATTCCGTTCCAGATTTGAACGAAGAGCCTCCTGTCGAGTATTCATACGGCACGATAGATCTGAATGCTGAACCTAACGTTGATGTCGGTTTTGACAGTCAAGCATCGTATGGGTTCGTGTATGACGACAGTAAACAAAGTAACCCGGAGGAGGGTTATGAAGAAAAGCCGGGGGCTTCAAACGTTAACTGGGAAACCAAAGAGGTAACTTAAATGAAACGTAAATGTTAATGATTGTATATTATCGTTATCCATTTACAGTATTTATTATTGTTTTTATATGTCAGGAATTTATTTCTGAGGAAGCGCTGGTAGGGTGGGTGAAAAGTAGAGCACTAGACAATGGTTACATTGTAGTCAAAAGAAGAACGAAAAAATCAAAGACAACAGGCAGTGTAATCAAAGTCTGGCTCATGTGTGACCGTGGTGGCGAGCACAATAGCATCGCAATCCTTAGACGGTCAGGCAGCAAGAAAATCGGTTGTCCGTTTCAACTGATAGGGTTATACAACGAAGTTCGTGAATCCTGGAAATTACAGGTGATTAACGACAATCACAATCACGAACCTGCTCAGAATCTAGAGGGTCATCCATATGTTAGAAGATTCACTCAGGAGGAAGAAGATTTGGTTGAGAATCTGACCGAGAGACACATGGATCCTCGTAACATACTTTCGAGCATAAAGAAACATAACCCTGCAAATGTATCCGTCTCTAGAGATGTATACAATTTACAGCAAAAGATAAAAAACAAGAAGAAATTCGGTGATACTCCGATGCAGGCATTGGAAAACGTGCTTCACAGTCAGCGGTACGTTTACTATACCCGGGAGGATCCTGAAACAAACGTCGTGGAAGACATTTTCTTCTGTCATCCAAAATCGTATTACTGGTGGCGTTCATTTCCGCACAATCTGATGATGGACGCAACGTACAAAACGAACCAGTACAGGCTTCCATTTATTCAAATTGTTGGCGTGACTTCCACATACCAGACGTTTAGTATTGCTCATGCGTTCGTAAGCAAAGAGCGTGAGAAGAACTACGTCTGGATCTTGGATATGGCTAAGAGTATGTTGAATAAGTGTATGGAGTCACGTGTGATCATAACAGATCGAGACCTTGCTGTTCTGAATGCGTGTCGTAAAGTGTTTACAGAAGCTGCAAAATATCTCTGCAGATGGCACATAGACGAAAATATTGCCAAACACTGGAAGGCAAGCTTTTCGGACGCAGACTGGAAGAAATTCAAAGGTCGATGGGCGAATTTGTGCAACTCTCCGACAACAGAGTTATACGACTACAACTACAACCGTCTGTACGAAAGACTTATCAAAGACGACAAAAAAAGTAAGCATCATATACCATCATTATTATCATCATATCATCATTGGTTTTTTGTTTCATTTCAGGGGTTCTGGAGTATCTGACGCACACCTGGTTAAACAGTTACAGAGATATGTTTGTAACAGCATGGACCAATAGAACGCGCAACTTTGGTCAACGTACAACAAACCGGGTGGAAAGTCAGCACTCGAACCTAAAACGATTCCTCAGGTCACCAAACAGCACGCTTGCCTCGCTTGTCGGTTTCGTAAATGAAATCATGCAAGCACAGGAGGTAAAATTGAAACACGATTTTGAAACGAGCTTGATTAAAACTATGGGTCATCATAAACTACCAATATTTGATAACCTTCTAGGAAAGGTATCCCATAAAGTTCTTGATTTGTTGGTCGAGGAAAAAGACAAAATAAGAGTCATGCGTTACAAAAATATGACGTGTGGCCACCAGCTTTGGACGAGTTGTGGGTTGCCGTGCACTTGTAATATATCAAAATATTACAACACAGGTTCGTAATATTAAATGTAAATATTAGATGTTTCGCACGTAGTTAGTTTTATATTAATTCTAATTATAAATTATGCAGATAACAAGATACCGCTCTCAGATATAGATATTTTTTGGACAAAACTTAACGCAGCTAACCCAACACTGTTAGAAGAAGAAGAAGAAATAGATGTTATAGGACAAATGGGTTTGGTTACAGAAGAAATAAATTTCAAACCTCCTGAAATAAAAAAGAGTCTAATAAAGAAGGTCTTGGCGCAGGTATTTCCAAACAAAAGCGACAAAAAGGCGCCTTCACTTCAAAAAGATACACGTGGTCGTCCAACTTTAAAGGCACAGAAACAAAGCGAGCAAGAGCAAGACGTTGTTAAAGATAATTTAGCGTCCCAAGAAAGTACATTTGAACCTTCGAGGCATAGTTCGTTTACAGCTGTGATCGAGAAAAGTCAGAAACCCGTATTTCGGCGCAGCCGTTCCACATCGGTATCAAAAGCAATGCCACCATCGGACTCGTTAAGTCAAAACGAATTCCGTTTTCCACGTAACATGAAGCCAGAAGGATTAAACAATGTTTATCGCTTCGGTCATCACATCCTTCCTCTTTTTCAACCTTACGTGATAAACATACAAGATGTCCAGCCTGATGGTAACTGTGGTTTTCGTTCTGTAGCCGTGGGCTTAGGATTCGATGAAAGTCATTGGGCATTTATTCGACAACAACTCTTGCATGAATTGGATTTCAACGCAGATTTGTACAGATATGTGTTTAACTCCTACGACCCAGATTCTTATGATGTACTACGCAACACAATAAATTGGCAACAGATTGCACCTGCTCCCGCCGAACATTGGATGTTTATGCCTCACACAGGTTTAGTAATTGCTCAAAGATTTGGCGTAATCGTTCCAATTTTCAGCAGAGGAGGTCCTCAAACCATTTTTCCTTTGTGGACATCTGCTAATAGTTTGCCGCGACATAACGTCGTATCAGTAATTCATCTTGGCCAACATTTCGTTAATGTTACCTTACAAGGATGTTATCGAATGCCAACGGTAAATCCTATCTGGAAATGTTACCGAAATGATGCCGCATCCGACTGGGAGTTCATATATCATGACAGGCTGCAAGAATACCAAAGATTTTTAGATGAAAATAAGTTGGTCGACTACATAGACGTTTAAATGTAATAAACAAATTCTTTAATGAAATATAATAAAAGTGAATTTTTTTTGAATTTAAAAAAAAAAAAGTTAGAACAGTACGGCCCGTACTGTTCTAGATTAAATTCAAATCTGACTTTCATTTTTTACTTTTCCACACACATACACTCACATTTCCTGTCGTCTTGGTCTATACACCCCGTCTTGGTGCTTCAAACTTTCGATACCAGGTATGTATTTTCGCCCGTAGATCATGAATATGTGTTTAGATTAGGTTTTTGATCGCAATAGGACCTGTTTAGGGCGTTTTAAAGTTTCGAAATATGAACAAGACGGGCCGTCTTGACGAGTACGGCCCGTCTTGCTCATTCAAAATTTAAATCAGTCAAGAACAATATGGGCCGTCTTGGCCAGTACGGCCCGTCTTGTTCACCAAATGAAGAAGGTGACGTTTGGCCTGGCTTGTTCACCAAATGAAGAAGGTGACCTTTGGCCTGGTATGGCCAAGACGGGCCGTCTTGGTCAGACGGCCTAGTTTTGGCCTGGTATTGTCAAGACGGGCCGTCTTGTACCAAGACGCCCTGGTTTTGCTTGAGACGGGCAAAGTAGGTACGGGTCGTCCTGGTCTTAGACAAAAAAATTTTTTTAACGTTCGATCATTTTTTCGTTTTTCAGCTTATACTTTTCTGTAGCTAACATGGACGTCGACATGCCACACCAGGAGGGCGTCGCCCAGATGCCACACCAGCAGGGGCCGCCGTTGGATCCCGAGTCGCTCGCGCTATCGCAGCACGAGTGGCTCCAGTTCGAGGAGGAGTCTGCGACATTGATGAGGTGCCGTCGGATACTTCGGATGAGCGTGCCGACGCCCCGTTGTATAGATTGGGGTCTTCTAGCTGATGCCGGGGAGGCGGTTAGTGCGAGAGCCATCCTCGGTGAGGACACGCCGTGGACTTTCCTGTTCGATCTCGCGGACCTGTCCACCTACCGGTTGATCACTGTTGAGTTTCTATCTACATTTAGATATAGAGCTCACCAGCCAGCAGTTAAGGAGGAGGAGGACAAGGAGCTTCCGGATATTGAGTTCTCGCTAGGAGAACAACACCACGTGATGTCGATCGAGCGGTTCGTCATGCAGTTAGGCCTCTACTACGAGCCGGAGACCGTTCGTGAGGACTTTATACAGGGGTTGACGCAGGGGGAGGAGGGGGTTATGAGGGCCTAGTGGGCCACTAGGCCCAGATATCTGATGTGCCGTTCACTGGCCATCGATTACGGGCGATGATGATCAGAGATCCTCTGATCCGTTACATCCACCGCTGCATCGTGACGACCATTTCAGGTCGCGGTCAGAGCCAGGAGTGGGTGACGACGACAGATCTGTTTTATCTGCACTCATTCATTGCAGGCAGGCCGTGCAACCTGGCACGGTGTTTTGCGTTGTACTACGCCTCCTTCTACCACCGATTGGAGCGCGGTACATTGTGGGGTGGCGCCTTTGTCACCCTCATTGGCTCATCGCCCGCACCAGACGCATGGTTGACATGCTTGATGATCTGCCGGCGATCGAGCCTCGTAAGCTTGATCGGCGGACGGTCATCAGCATGAAACTTGCCGCCGACATCCCGGGTCTTGGGTTGCGGTTCATTGGGCTAGACGGCCGCCCGTTTCAGCCCGCTCAGGTCGTCCTAGTGCCAGACCAGCAGCAGGACGGTGACCAGATGCCGGAGCCCGAGCCGATTCGGGAGGAGCCGGTCCTGTCACCGTCGCGCGAGGAGGTGCCTCCGCAGCATCCACCGCTCGTTTACCATGCGGTGCGCCTGACCGAGCCACTCGGGGCGTTGTTGCACCAGATTGCCGCCCGGTGCGACGAGACGGCTCAGCAGATGGCACGGATCGAGCGAAGGCTCGATCGTTACAAGGATCTGGTCCAGTGGACGGTCGCGTCAGAGCATGCGCGATGGGACGGGACACAGCTTCCACCATTTCCGGAGCCACGCATCTACACAGACAACGGACCAGACGCTGACCATCCGGATCGTAGTTACTTTTGTATTTTTGTATTTTGTTTCCTTGTATATAAAATCGTACAGTGTATATATGTATGTTTCTTTCTGCATTTGTATTGTTTCTGTTTGTGTTGTTGTTTGTGTTGTTTAACATTTGTGCGACAAACTTTATATCGTTTAAATATTTAAATTAACGTAAACAAACTAATTATAAAATGAAATATTTAGTTACAACGACATTATAACGTTTAATTAACATAATAGTCGTTTATCGTTCAAATAACTTACGTAATAAACGTATATTATTAAAAATTAAATTTAATTACGTAATTTAAGTTTAAAGAAAATAAATAATTCATATCGTTCAAATAATTCACGTATTAAACGTAAATCGTTAAAAATTATTTAAAAACACAAATAAAGTTTTAAAAAAATAAATTAATCCAAGACGGCCCATATTGGTCAGTACGGCCCCTCTTGACTTGAAAAAACTGGTTAACACCCAAAAATGACTTGGAAAAATAAGTTTGGTTCAAGACGGCCCGTACTGGTGAGTACGGCCCGTCCCACAGAATGTTTCACTGATTTCAAAGAATTCTATGGAATGTTTGTCTGTACTGAAGACGGGCCGTACTGGTCAGTACGGTCCGTATTGAACCTCAGGGGTGTAAAAATATAAAAGTTGGGTGTCCAGATAAAAGGACCCTTATATAATCAGGTATGTACTCGGTAGTCTAAATGAACAACAATAATAACAATAATATGTTTAAAGTCGATTGCACTTTATGCATAGTAAAGGAAACATTGTTTATTTATTATATTATTATTATTTTATTATTATCGTTATTTAATTATTATTATTATTATTATTATTATTATTTAGTTTAGTATTATTATTATTTAAATACTATTATTTAATTATTATGATTACTATTATTATTATTTAATTAAAATAGTAAAGGAAGAACAAGATAAAATAAAAAAAAAAACTAAAAAATTGCTAAAAGCCAGAATCGAATCGACGGGTATTTTTCGTTACCATTAACCAAACAGGTATTTATAAATTTGTTGTTATAATAACTTGAAAAAACTGATCATTAATTAGTAAATAACCACACAGGTATTTTCTTTAGCAACAGTGTTTTATTTGTAAATTCTGTATAGTTTGTTTTGGTAAAAAATTAAAATCATACCAAAAATTTTTTATAATAATCATCAATGTCACAAAATTAAAAATTTAAATAAATAATGGTTACTGCACAACAATTACCATCGTAGATTCGTAATGTCGGATCCCAATTATTCCGTTTCCTTTCTCTATCAACCATTTTTTTTTTGCATTTACACCATCATTTAAACGTTAATAGTACCATGGAGTATGCCTCTTGGCCTCAACTACTCAACGTAGGCGTCATGTAAGCACCCACCACAACCACTCACTTCACCACTTGTGGAGGAAATGCCCCTTGGTTGGTGACGATGTCATCATGATGCATCTATTTAATTTTTATTTTAAATTTCTAAAAATGAAGTAACTATTTTTATTATATAAATCTAGAAAAAATTTATTAATAATTGTATAAAATATTTAAAAAGCATAACGATAAATATTCGTCTTTGCTAAAATCATTAGAATGAGCCTCTCAACTTGTTGTCTGATGATGTCGAGAGTAACTTGTGCGGTTTCGATTAAAAAATCTTCGTTTTCGCTAAAATCATCATCTTTCCATAAAAACTGAATTTTTTTTTTACAAAACTAGTTTTTTTTATTTGATGTTTTTTGTGTGATGTGAAGAAAAAGAGTGTGTGTGATGTTAATGTTATGGTTGTATATATAGTTTTTTTTTTTTAAATAAGATTTTTTAAGCCGTTCAACGGTCAAATGATTGCTAAAGCATGATTAAAGGAGTAGTTTTCTTCATCAAATCGCTTCTTTTTTGTCTTGTTGAATTTTTTTTCTTCTGCGCGTAGACCATTTTCTTCATCTACATGATGTGATTCGATTTCGGTTGATTTCTTTCATTTACATAGAAGTGTTTGTTCTTGTACGTCTAGATTTAATTTCAAACGAGATCTACATATCTCTAGCTACTCGATAACACGGGGTTTTTGCTTTAAAACGATACAACACGTCTTTGTTTGTTTATACCTTATATAAGATGAGACATTACACTAAAAAGTAAAAACTCAAACGGGACATATCGTAATTGTGCGTCAATTCCATTTTCCAAAATCTTCTATGGGTATAAGTGTTTGAATTGAACATTCATGCGACTTTGATTGTAGTAATTGGTTCATGATTTGATAGAAGTAAGTGTTGTTTTATCATGTTTTTTAACATTTTATGTTAAATAACAAATTTGGGTTTGATTGTAGCGGTGTTCAGTTTTCGAATATGACTCGAAAAAATGGAAATTCGATTCCATTTCAATTTGAAAAACACCGAGTTGAAATTCGATTCGAATTTTCATATTCGAATTCGATTCGATTCAAAATTCGAATTTAAAATATTTATTTATATTTATTTTATATACACAAGTAATTACTATATTTAAAAATTTGGCTTCTTAGTTATGTGATTTAGTTTATAAAAACTGAAAGACTACTTTACAAATGTCAATTTAATTATAAAATACCCATAATTTTAACACTTTTAAATACGCTAAACTTAAACATTAACAACAAAAGCGTCAATCGAGAATCTCAAAAAATTGATCATTTTGGTTGTTAATTTTTAATATTTTGATTACTTGTCACTTTATGTTTTTTGTATGTTATCACTAGCATTATATATTGAACTTTTATCATTTTATTATTTTAAATGATATATCTACGATTACAACTTAGATGTTGGTTATTTGATATTTGGATATTTAATATTTTGATTATTTGATATTTGGAATATATAAAGATAGCTAGTGTAAACAATATTTTAATTAAATTCAAATAAAACCAATTCGAATAGAATTTGAGAACGGATTTCAATTTCTAATTCGAATTGGATTTTTCGAATTGATTTCGAATTCGAATGCTTTTAAAAAATTCGAAATTATTCGATTCGAAATATTTGAGTTATTCGAAATTCGATTCGATGAACACCCCAATTTGATTGTTTGAGAGTATGATTGTTAGTATTTAGAGTTTAATTTTGAAATTAGTAAATAATTAAGGTTTGGTGTCGTTCAAAAAAAATATTAAGGTTTGGTGTATGGGGCTTAATTAAACAATGTTATCAAATGATGGGATAACAGTTTGATGGATCGTCTAGCTCAAATTGCATTAGACATAATGAACAATTTTATTACATATTATACAACACAACTCTTACTATCTCTTTACTCTTGTTTCGGCTAGTGGCGGATCCAGAATTTTTTTCACAGGAGGAGAAAATTTTGTATAGTTGTTGGATTATCGCTATATAAAAAAAAATTCTCCTGTTCAAATCTAGTTATGTCAAGTTGGGTTATGTTAAAAAATACAATCAAACTAAATTTTAAATATAAAAGCATGATAAAAGTAAAATACATCTAAAATTGTTCTTATGCCTAGCAAAATGGGCGGGTTGGGTTGGGTAACAAGTCAACGGGTGCGGGTCAAGATGAATTTAAGCAAAATCAATTTGAGTTTGAATAAGTCATTTTAAAAAACATCAATTTCTTTCAAGTTAAAATAAATTGTAAGTAAACAAATAGTTTACTTGAATAATTTTTGTGATTTTCTCGTTAAATATATCATTGATCATTTTTAACAGTTTGAATCCATTATATTCACGTACTTTCAAGTTACATATATTGACATGCACTATGTTAAGATGTCACTTATCTCAACCTATTTTATGTTATAATGTTACATGTTTCAACCTAATGTAAAATAACTGTTCGCTCAAATCTCCTTATTTATCTTGCTATTGGCCAATAACATTATCAGGACTAGTTGTTCTATGCGGGATTTTAATTTTTAGAATCTATCCAAATCGACATCTATTTAGACTTTTTAGTAACTCTTTTCTCAAAAAAACAAGTGCAACTATCACTTAAATTCTCATCACAAGTCCGAAGATACAAATTTAAAGGTGGCGATTGCAAAATATTAAGGGGGTCGGTCAGGATCTTAACATATATATACTAATTGGAAAGATTCGTCTATAATCACTTGTAAATCTATCGGATCGTGTATGAAATTACTATCCGAAATCAATATAGTTCAAGAAACTTGATTTTGGGACAATCCAATAGAGAGAATTTCAGTGATACGAATTTCGATTACAGAATGATTCTGCAAGTTCATTTTTCTTGTTAATCACCAAACAATTGCATGGCAGTCATTTGCGGTTAGTTTTGACGGGTATAGTTTGCGGGTCAAATCTTGGGCGCCAAGGGACAGAGCCCCTGGTGACGGTCCCCAATAACACCTCTTCCTCAAATACATACACATACCTTCCTGTCCCCCCTTTGACGAAGACCCTAAACTGAGCTCACTTTTTCTTTGAACTCTAGACCTGCTAGCTATGGGAAATCTAGTAAAAATACACTTTGTTACTAAGTTATGAATGAGATTTTGATTCTTAAGTTAAGTGTTTGAAAGGTGAAATATGAAACTTGATTACATCTTTTAAAATAAATTCTTAAATAATTTTTATTACTTAAATACAATTTTTATTTATTATTGTGTTTATGACTTTTTAAATTGGAGCCATAAGTATATATTAACAAGAGATGGTTCATTGATACTAGTTAAATGAGCAAATTTCAAATTTTGGGTATAAATAATGAGCTTGTATGTTTATTTTTTGGTTGGTTGTTTTTGAATTAAGTTGTGTAAAAAATGAGAGATATGTTCTCTCTTGTTTATCCATCATCAAACTTCATATATTTCCTTATTAGAAATTCTGCGATAACTCGGATGCGTGGACATCCTCGACAGCACACAAACTGTTTCAGTTGCGCGAAATCTGTTTTAAGAAAAAGCCTATTGAATACGTGCTACAACCAAAATTATCAATATGTTTATTCTACGTTGTAGAATGCAGTGGAGAATAAATGACACAATGAATTGAATATTAGAGTCGAGAAAACTACAAGCATTTTTTGAAGAATTTGCTGGAGTTATCGTTTAGGATTATTTATAATATTTTATACAAATTGGATTTTATTTTTAGATTATCCTTCGTTTAGTATACATGGCTTTGTACTAATTTATTTCCCAAATATAACGAGAGTATCGCTAATATATTTTATTATTATTTTAATAGAATGTGACCTACCTTCTACACTTACAACATACACACCATATATGCATCCTTAGCTTGGGTATTTCCAGCTCACACACTATCACCCAACACCCTCTCTTGTGTCGAGCACCACATCACCTTTGAAGTGCAAGAATCGAAACTTTCTTATCTCATATCTCTTAACCTTCCATACTTCTAACCTTATCTATTGTTGATAAAATCAATTTTAGTAGCGTAATCATTTATATATGATTTATGCTTGATTTTTACTAGATTCTGTTGCCTTGTTTCCCTGTCTTGTTTACTACCATTATTGTGAGTGGAATCCAGTACTGTAAATATCTGATGATTATGGTACTGGAATTGTATTTGACAACAAAAGTAAAAGTGAAGATGATCGTATATTAGATTGCTAGTATGAATACCATGTGAACTCACTAACGTAGTAAACCCTCATGTCCCCTTAACACCTAAATAACCGAAAGAAACTTGTAAAGATGCGACCGCAAGCAACTGCGTATGTGGCCTCCAGAAATAATCGCCCTACGTGGGGATTGATGTTGAGACCTTTAGGTTGTCCTTCCTTCACCTTAACTGGCCACTACACCACTTTTTTGAAGGTTTATTAAAATCTAATTTGCCTTTCTTAAATTATAAATATAAAAAATATCAAACAACTAAAATCTTATGAAATAAAGATTATACGATAAATGTCTCCTCATACTTTTGAAACGTGACACTAATGTAGCAAATTTTGCATATGTTGTTATTACGGGTCACATACAAATATAACCATATACCTTATCATGCAACTTGGAGTCTAATTGGGCGCCTCAGTGGTCTACGATTGAAACTTTAAAAAGACAATGCAATGGAGGAGCATATATGGTTATTGGTTAATAATGATATGAAATGAACGTTCTTCTCTCTGAAATCAAGCTCATGGAAATAATGTTAAAATAGCCTTCTATTTCTTTCGGGCCTTAGCCTATGGGCTTTATATTTTCGTAGAGTGGCACAGTGGGCCAGTGACGGATCAATAAATTTTTTTGACGGAGGTCGGAAATTTAATAGGGCATTGTGTGCAATTGAATATTTCATTTTTTGGATTGATTCGAATCGTGTCGGGTCGGGTCAGATTACTAAAAAAATAATAAAATTAAACTAAATATCTAAAGCATTAGAGTTGTTTCTGTTTAGGTCAAATATTTGATCCTCTTAGGTTAAAGATAATGTATATTGGGTTATTTGAACATTAATTTTATAAGTTTTGATTTTAAAATGGTTTTAAATTGAACTTCAACAGTGTCATCAAAATTTCAGGGGGGTCGGTGTCAAAATTTCATATGGGTAGGTTAAGAATTAAGATTAGATCATACATAGAGCACTTTAAAAAAGTTCTGATAATTAAAAATAAAAACCGTAATTAAAACAAACCATTTTGATATTACGCACTCGTTTTTACACTCTAAACGTAAATTTCCTTGAATTTAGGAAAAAACGTTTAACATGAATTATATTTTTTAACAAAAAATATTTTTTTTAAGAATAATATTAGTAAAACTATTTTTATTATCAAGTTTTTCTCAAAAACTAAAAAATAAAAATATATTTGTAGGAAAAAGTAAACAATAAAAATAAAAATAAAAATGTTGTCAGAAAATTTTTTAAACAAAAATATATTTGCTGGAAAGTTATATGAAGAATTTTTTAACAAAAAAAAAAATCAAGAATAAAAATAAATCTTTTGTTGGTAACTCGTCGAAACTTTGTCAAGAAAATGAAAGCCCACTTTTCTCTGAAAATTTATTAAACGTTTGCCGAAAATGATTTCTAACAAGCAGGTATTATTGACAAAAATATTGCATTTCGATAATTTAATATTTTTCTAGAAATGATGATTTTCAACTCGTTTAACATGAATTACTAGTGCTCTCGAACACATACATCGAACTTAAAGATATGATAACCATAAATTTTTCACAAACCCAAAAACTAAAAATAGTCAATTTACAATGCTTATACAATAGACAAATCTTATACATGACATTGGCAAATCGAACATCCCAACGAACGTTACTACCGAAACTTGAAGTTTAAAGCCGTTATTAAAGATAATAATGCTGCAAAATTGACATGTAAAGAATACGAGTATATTTTTTTGAACGGCTTGGTATAACGACACCTAAGACGGAATTTCAACCGTCCTCTCGGATTTTACGCCTGAGCCCACCTTCAAGAGGAACCTCACAACTGGATAAACCCCTGACCTTGCCTTAGCAAATATGCTTCGGTCCAGATTCGAACACAAGACACATCTCATAAAGAAGTTAAGGGGTTACCATTAGGCTAGAAGCCATTTCGTTAAAGAATACCAGTATATCAAAAACACAATTTGATAAAACACTCGTGATGCTTCATTTAATTTATGAGCTTCATACTGCTTAAATGCATCAAATGCCTAAACGGCTAAAAACAAGAAAATAGGAACTACTCATCAATCTAACATAAGACTTGGTTAACTCAAACGTACATGAACAAACTCAACAGAAACACAAATGGGCCATACAAATTATGCTGACCCGACCCAACTTGGACTAACTAGCCCATTATAGAACACGAGTGATCTAAGCTTAGCCGGAAATGTACGGCAACATTTTCACTGTTTAGTGTTACCACATCCAAAAACTTCACAATAAGCTTGTGCCGTTAACGTCAACACTGATACAAGACTCAGAATGAAAGCTACAATCTTCCATGAAGATTCAACAAACCCACCAATAGCCTTTAAAGCCACTAGCAACCAAAGTGCAAGCTTTTTCAACAACAAATATGGCTTCATCCTCCGCCTACTGTAATTTATTTAACATGTGTGCTTTGTGTTTTTTGGTATAAATAGGCTACTGTAGGTTTAGCTTTATGTACCCAGTTCACGTTTTTTCTCTTTGTAATCGTTGTTTTACGAGTTCGATAAATACACAGTTATATTGAGGGAGTTTAGTGTGTGTTTTGGAGCCTGAGCCAACATCGGCTTTATTACTTAACGGTTCGGTTTCGGTTTGTAAGGATAAAAAACGGTTACTAACAGTTTAACTTATAGTTTGCCCCAAAACTGTTATTACGAGACTATAACTCTATAAGCATCCCCAATTCCCACACCTAAGCCCTTTCCCGTGTGTGGGCTCACATATACTGTTTTGACTAGGGTGTTTATAAGTCGGATAACAGTTTATTCGGGTTATTCGGATTTGAAAATTTTAATGTCTTATCCGAAACCCGACCCGACCCGAATTCGAAAATTTTCAATCCAATCCGAATATACCCGAAAAACCCGAATAAACTTATTTTTCCATCCGAATAATCCGAACAACCCGAATGACCCGAAAAACAGGGTTTATTCGGGTTATTCGGATATCTGATCCGAATAAAAAAGATTTTGTATATCCGATCCGATCCGAATTCAGAAAACGGATATCAGATCCGAATCTTTAATTCGGATCGGTTTTTTCGGGTTTCGTTTTTCGGATACAGTTCGGATTTTTTCGAATTTTTTGAACACCCCTAGTTTTGACCTTTGACAGTCAACACATTCTTGGGTCGTACACGTGTTGGATAACAACCCAATTGTCAATAGTTACATCAGATTTGATATGCTACCTGCTACCATGAGGCTAGCATCGGACCTAATACTACACACGAGTTGCGCATAAAAAATATTTAATTTTTATTAAAAAATTTACAAATTATAAAACGAATACTAAGAAAAGAAATAATAGAAATTGTATATGGTTTAAAAATTTAAATAATAAAATTTTCCTGACAAGATTTTTCTAACAAAAATATTTTGCTTGATGATATTCTGTCAAAAATAGGAGGATCAATATTCATGACATTTATAACTAATAGTTGAGATCTATCATGTAAATAAAAGTTGTTATAAGGTCTAATCATGATTAATTTTGTTGATTTTCAAGGCTTTTATTTTTTAAAATGTTAATAACTCTTATTATATACGACATTATTTAAAAATTAATGATATCATATTAACAAGCATATTTTGTCAGATAAACATAATATCAAAGTTATGTACATATATAAAAAGAAATGAAATAGCCTAATTACAACAAGTAAAACAATCAACATACTTAACATGACGTCATAAATCGAACGTCCCATGTATGGTCGATCGTTACTACCGAAACTAGCTAGAAGCTTAACTTGGTAAATTTATCAAGAAAATGAAAGCCTGCTTTTCTCAGAAAAATTATCAAAAGTTTGCCGAAAATGATTTCGAACAAGCAGGTATTATTGACAAAAATACATTTCGAAAATTTACAATTTTTCTAGAAAATTTACATTTCGGCCCGGATTCGAACCCATGCCATATTATAAAGAAGTTAAGAAGGTACCATTAGGCTAGAAGTTATTTGGTTAAAAAATACGAGTATATCGAAAACACAATTTGATAAAACACTCGTGATGCTTCATTTAATTTATTAGCTTCATACTTCTTAAATACATCAAATGCCTAAACGGCTAAAAACAAGAAAATAGGAACTACTCATCAATTTAACATAAGGTTTGCCAAACTCAAACGTAAGCAATTAAACAGACTCAACAGAAACACAAATGGGCCATACACATTATGCAGACCCGACCTAACTTGGACTAACTAGCCCATTATTAAACACGAGTGATCCATATCTAACAAACAGACTTTGTGGCGAGCTTAGATCAAAATGTACGGCAACATTTTCACCGTTTAGTTTTACCACATCCAAAAACTTCACAATAAGCTTGCGCCGTTAACGCCAACACTGATACAAAACTAAGAATGAAAGCTACAATCTTCCATGAAGATTCAACAAACCCACCAATAGCCTTTAAAGCCACTAGCAACCAAAGTGCAAGCTTTTTCAACAACAAATATGGCTTCATCCTCCGCCTACTGTTATAAACCCTATTTATATCATCAATTGTATCCTGAAAATACGATGTCTCAGTCGTTTTCATGGCGGGTATGGAACCGCTTATTCCAGTGAAGAGTTTGACAACTTCATCCGCAGGCAAGTCGCCTTTGATAATGTTATCAAGACTCTTGACATCATTCACATTCACGACAAGTGCACACATCAAAACCATGAATCTTGCAAGCGGAAATCTATTAGATTTGGATGTTAACGATTCGTAAGCAACCAAATTTCTTATTATGACATCTGAATCTTTGTTCAATGTAACAACCGGCAGGTAGACTTCCTTTTCCTTAACGTGTGTATCTAAAATGCCTTCGTGTTCTTCAAGGTTATGAAACTTGAATCCAGCAGCATGAAGGTTGGAAGCTGAAGGGATAATAAGTTTACTTTGTGTAAAAGTTTCTAGAATTGAGATGATTTGTTTATATGCTTTAATAATCTGATCTTTTGGGATTTTTTTAAGGACCTCAAAACAGTCATTTGTATAAGACAAATATACTACAGCAGAACAAGGCTGAGATACTGCGGTGACATTGTTTACTATTGAGTAATACATATAATGGAGTAGATGATCTACATTAGAAGGAGCTTGCCACTTTGAACACAACTTAAGTGGCGAATGGATCGTACAAAAGGTATGAAATATGAGATATGAAAAATTATTGGATGGAGACGATAAACCACCTGAAACAAACAAACAAAGTAACATACCTATAGTAAAAATCTCACTCATAAAAAATCAATTGATTTTTTTTGTTGAAATAGGTTATTGAAGGATTGTTAAATGATTTTTAGGAGGGTTTTTTTTTTTTTTTTTTTTTTTTTTTTTTTTTTATCTTAAAGAGTTTCGATGTAAATCGCTTGAGAGTAGCGACTTTCACCTTTTCTTTATCAAACTTAACGTGGGCGATTTTGGTGTGGAAAAAGTGAAAGTCGTTGCCCCTTAAAAACTTTGATGCAGAAAAATGTGGAATCTAGTTTTTCCACCTTTTCTACTTTCAACAAAAAAACGTCCGATTTGCGGTTCACGCATATAATTTATATATGTGTGAGTCTTTAAGGGACAAAAATAAAAGTGCACTAATTTTAACGTTATTTTAATTATTTTGTGAAAATAACGTTAAAATCATTGGGATGATCAACTTCAAACGATAACTTTGAGCCGAGAACTTTTTCGGAGCAACCTCTCTATCTTAATTAGGATAGGGGTAAGGTTTGTATCTATCATTCCTCCCAAACCTACTGAAAAGTGGGAATATACTGGGTAATGTTGCTTGCTCTACTTTCAACAAAAAAATTCCGTAGATATTTGGACGTTTTTGTTATTATAGTTTTCTAGGAAAACATTAAGGGTTATTATGTGTTTTTTATAAAGAATTAATTTTATATGTAAGCCGCAAACATGTTGTGACTTTAAAGCTTTAATTTGTCTTTTCCAAAAGTTGTAAGAAGAGTCGTGACTTAGCAAGAAAAACCAATTGTTTACAAAATCACTATAAAAGCCTTTTATCTTTTCTAAAAACACCTAATATTACCCAAAAAAATAAAAAAATAAAAAATCAAAGGAACTACCTGATGATGAATGTAAAGCGTCATAGATTTCTTTCAAGACCATAAACGGAATTTGGTTCTCTACCATCAACACATCTTGCGCGACCAATCTTTCTTTCAGGCCAACTTCTGTTAGTTCAGGTTGATTATAGTTATGAAAGATATTAAGCAAGAATAGACCATCAATGGCAAAAACCCAAGTCAAATGTTCATTATCATGTTCAAGGAACATGTCATAGCATGAACGTACAATGGGGACAACTTTTTTAACATTATTAAGGATAGTGAGTTTATAATCCTTAATGTCATTATCTTTTAGGACCTTTCGCATGACATCAAGTTTCTTCTGCTCCATCTTCTTGTAGGTTCGTGGCTGAAAGTGATGGATCGGACCCAATCCTATCTGTTGTGGTTCATAGGTTTCGGGCTTTTTCGTGGTCATGGTTTCAGGTACTTGAAACAGTGTAACTGAAGGGATTTTGATGTCGGTTTCGAGCTGATGAATCAAGATTTTGCTAGTTTCATCAACCCATTTTTGCTCTTTAGGGTTTGATAGCAAGGATGGATCTATGGAGGCCATATGAACATAAAGTAACAGTTGGTAGTAGTAAATTAGGATGGACAAATTAAACTAGGTGAATGTGTTGTGTTTATATAAGGAGGTGTGTACTCGGTAGTCTAAATGAACAGCAATGATAACAATAATATGTTTAAAGTCGATTGCAATTTATGCGTACATGTATTATTTTTTATTCAAGTTTGCTTTTCTTTCTTTTAACTGCGGCGATCCTACATACCACGTATGTTGTATTAACAGGGCACCGGGCAGAGGTAAGACGTGATCACACCAGATGTGCGGGAACCTTCTGGAATGGGTAAACCCTCTCCCCTCATTGGTCCAGAACCTGAGATTAAGCTCAAGATTCTTTCCCTCACATGGATGTCTTTTAAATCGCCTTTGGCTGGCATGAACCCATGACCTCTCGGTCACAAGGTGAAACCTCAACTAGTATACTAAATTCGTAGGACTTCAAGTTTTTTTTTCCTAACTCCATTTTTTTCCTTTTATATAACAAACAGTGATGGAGCTTTGAAGAAAAGTCGGAGGGGGTCGGATGATTTTTAAGAAGAAAACGGCTAAAAACAAGAAAATAGGAACTACTCAGCAATCTAACATAAGACTTGGTAAACTCAAACGTACGCAAACAGACTCAACAGAAACACAAATGGGCCATACAAATTATGCAGACCCGACCCAACTTGGACTAACTAGCCCATATATTATTGAACACGAGTGATCCATATCTAACTAATAGACTTTGTGGCGAGCTTAGCTCGAAGCCTCGAACTGTACGGCACCATTGTGACCGTTAAGTTTTACCGCATCCAAAAACGTCACAATAAGCTTGCGCCACTAACGTCAATGCTGATAGAAGACTAAGAATGAAAGCTACAATCTTCCATGAAGATTCAACAAACCCACCAATAGCCTTTAAACCCACTAACAACCAAAGTGCAAGCCTCTTCAAGAAGAAATATGGCTTCATACTCAACCTACTGTTATAATCCATGTTAATTTCATCAATTGTTTTCTGCAATTGCGTTTTCTCAGTAGTTTTCATGTCGGGTATAGAACCGCTCATCCTGGTGAAGAGTTTGACAACTTCATCCGCAGGCAAGTCGCCTTTGATAACGTTCTTGAGACTCTTGACATCATCCACATTGACGACAAGTGCACACATCAAAACCATGAACTCTGCAAGCGGAAAGCTATTGGAGTTGGATGTTAATGCTTCATATGCAACCAAGTTTTTTAATATGACATCTGAACCTTTGTTCAATGTAACAACCGGCAGGTAGACTTTTTTTCTCCTAACACGCGTATCTTTAGTGCCTTTGTGTTCAAGGCTATGAAATATGAATCCAGCATCATGAAGGTTGGAAGCTGAAGGGACAATAAGTTTAGTTTGTGTGAAAGTTTCTAGACTTGAGATAATTTGTTCATATGCATGAACAGTCTCATCCTTTGGGAAATTTTGAACGACCTCACATCTATTTGTAAAAGTCAAAAATAATTTACCAGAACAAGGTCGATATACAACGGAGACATTGTTTACTACTGAGTAATACATATAATGGAGTAGATGATCTACTCTAAAAGGAGCTCGCCCCTCTGAACACAACTTGAGGGGCGAATGGATCGTACAAAAGATACGAAATATGGAAGGTGAAAAATTATTGGATGTAGACGATGAACTACCTGAAACAAACAAACAAAGTAACATAACTATAGTTAAAATCTTACTAGGCAAAAAATCTATTAAATTTTTTGTTGAAATAGGTTATAAAAGGATTGTTAAATGATTTTTAAGAGGTTTTTTTTTTTTTTTTTTTTATCTTAAAGAATTTCCATGTATATCGCTAGAGAGTTGTGACTTTCACCTTATCTGCATCAAAGTTTACGTGGGGTTGGAGGTAGCAACTTTGGTTTGAAAAAAGTGAAAGTCGTTGCCCCTTAAAAACTTTGACGCAGAAAAAGGTGGAAATTGCTAACCCTCCAAGTATCTCTCTATAAACACTACAAAGTTAAAAAAAGAATGAAGAAAAACCACATAAAATTCTTTTAAGAATATTCTTTCAACAAAAAAATTCCGTAGATCGATATTTGGACGAAACATGTTTGTTATTATAGTTTTCTAGGAAAACATTAAGGGTTATTATGGGTTTTTTTATAAAGAATTAATTTATATATGTAAGCCGCAAACATGTTTGTCTTTTCTGGAAGTTGGAAGAGTCTTGACTTAATAAGAAAAACCAATTGTTTACAAAAACGCTAGAAAACCCTTTATCTTTTCCTAAAACACCTAATATTATCAAAAAAAAAGAAAAAACTACCTGAAGATGGATGCAAAACCTCATCGATTTCTTTCAAGACCATAAACGGAATTTGGTTCTCTACCATCAATACATCTTGGGCGACCAATCTTTTCTTCGGGCCAACTTTGGGTAATTCAGGCTGATTATAGTTATGAAAGATATTAAGCAAGAATAGACCATCAATGGCAAAAACCCAAGTCAAATGTTCATCATCATGTTCAAGGAACATGTCATAGCATGAACGTACAATGGGGACGACTTTTTTAACATTATTAAGGATAGTGAGTTCATAATCCTTAATATCATTATCTTTTAGGATCTTTCGCATGACATCAAGTTTCTTCTGCTCCATCTTCTTGTAGGTTCGTGGCTGAAAGTGGTGAATTGGACCCAATCCTATCTGTTGTGGTTCATAGGTTTCGGGGTTTTTTGTGGTCATGGTGTCAGGTACTTGAAACACTGAAACCGAAGGGGTTTCGATGTCGGTTTTGAGCTGATGATTCAACATTTTGCTAATTTCAACAGCCCATTTTGGCTCATTAGGGTTTGATAGCAATGATGGATCTATGGAAGCCATATGTATGACCACAAAGCAAGAGTTGGTGGTAGTAAATTAGGATGGACAAATTAAACCAGGTGAATGTGTTGTGTTTATATAAGGAGGTGTGTACTCGGTAGTCTAAATGAACAGCAATAATAACAATAATATGTTTAAAGTCGATTGCAATTTATGCATACATGTTTTTTTTTCTTCAAGTTTGTTTTTCTTTTTTTTTTTTTTTTACGGCGGCGATCCTACATACCACGTATGTTGTCTTAACAAGGCCCACCGGGCAGAGATAAGACGCAACCAAACCAGATGTGCGGGAACATCCTGAAATGGGTAAACACTCGCCCCTCATTGGTCTAGAACATGAGATTAAGCTCAAGATTTTTCCCCTCACATGGATGTCTTTTAAATCGCCTTTGACTGGCTTGAACCCATGACCTCTCGGTCACAAGGTGAAACCTCAACCAGTATGCTGAATTCACAGGACTTCAAGTTTTTTTTTTCTAACTCCATTTTTTTTCCTTTTATATAACAAACATAGTCTTGTCTTGATAGTTCAATTGGTTTATTAATATTAAAAAAACAACCTTATTAAGGGTATGTGTAATGGTGTGTGATAGGACATGAGAGAGGCCGGTCACGCCCCGGTCGCGCCCTCCCCACATTACACAGGGGCGTGAGGAGCATCACGAGGTGAAAGAAAAAGAAAGGGAGAAAAAGGGTGATGACGTGGAGTGATGGTGGAGTGATGATAACACATATAATGTTGATGTAGAGTGATAATGAGGTGATGGTGTTGGTTGATTATGTGACGCCTACGTAGAGTGAAGAGAGCTTGATGATAACACAGTCTAAGGCCATGTGTTACGCATCACACCCCTCACTCCACGTAGGTGCCACATAATCAACCAACACCATCACCCTCTTATCACTCCACGTCATCTTTTCCTATGTTATCCATCATTTCTGCATCACTCTACGTCATCACCACCTTTTTCAATATTTTATTATTTGAATTTTATTTTTTTTAATTAAAAATGAAATTTAAAAGGACGTAATATAATTAAAAAAAATATAAAATTACAAAATAAAACTAAAAAAATTACATATAAAAAGAATTACATAATATAAAAAATACATAAAAAAAATTAAGAAATATTATATTTCTTCATAATCCGCTCCTTCTTCTTCTCGGCTATTTCACGAGCGCGACCGGTTAAGTGATTGTTTGGACTCCACAACAATTTCATATCATTGTTGTATTGTTTTTTCTTCTGTAAGTTGACAAATTTTTGTAACGAGTCGGAGATGATCTCCAACGTGTCTTTGTAATCGGTTGAAGACAAGGCTTGTGGTCGTTTACCCTTGTTGTTTCGACCGGTGGACGTTGGGGAGAGGTTGGTGGGGGCATGTCCGTTTCGACTTCCTCATCCGACTCGTTTAACTTAACGAAACATCGACCGGTTGAGTCGGATTGAGTGGCCGTGTACTTTCCGGACGACGACGTCTTCGTCCGTTTCGAAGTTTGTAACTTCGGGATGGGATGCCATTTGGTTGATTTTCTCATAACTTGCAACGCCGCGTTATGAAAAATGACCCGTTTTCTCGTGCATAGGTCATCAACGCCTCGTTCATGACCGATCCGTTGTTCTCACCACTTTTACGGTTGTTGTGGTGTTGAACCCATACGCTGTTAAATTTCGCGACTTTACGTTGTAAGTCACGCCATTTGCCGGAAATCATGCCGTTCGTCCGGTAGGTTCCATGACCCATTGCCAAAAAAACTGGATTGTCACGCCACTCCAAAATTCCAAGCTCGTTTGGTTGTTACCAACGAACGGGTGTTCGGAAACATCAATTTAATGTAGGCACGAGCTAGTGCCACCTTCTCAGATTCCGACCATCGAGTAATGGTCGGTTTTGTTGTTTTTTGTGGCACTTCCTTTCGTCGGTGCGTACGACGCGATGTAGCTGGTTGGGCGTCGAGTTGTGTTTCCAGAACCACGTCAACATCAGGTTTCGGTTGATTCTCAGAAACGTTGTCACAGGCGGGTGAGTTTGGTTGAAAAAGGGTGGTTGTGGGTACCAAATTGAGAATGTTAGAAATTGGTTCGGGTTTGGATTGTTTGAATCGAGTTGAGGTCGGTAACAATTAATAAACGGGTTAAAGTATGGTTGTTTGGGTTGTTAGGATCCATGGTAGTGTTTAAGTTTTTGAAGATTTGAAAGATTTTTGAATATTTTTTGAGAGATTTGAAAGATTTTGGGAAAATTTTTGAAGATTTTTGAGTGGGTTGAATAAGTTTATATAGGGTTTAATTTATTTATTTATTGTTTTCAACGGTAACATTACCGTTATATTAATTTTTTTTTATTTTTTTCCCCTCCAAACGGTCGTCACCCCGTGAGGAGGGTCACACAGCTGTTCTTCACGCCACCCTCACGCCCCTGTGTTATGGGGGTGGGGTGCGACCTGGCCGTGACAGGAGGCATCACGCCTGAGTCACGTAACATAACACATGGCCTAATAGTAGTGCATCTATTTGATTTTTTTCACTTGTGTATGTGTATATGCATATAGAAATGGATACTATAAAAAGTTTTTTTAAAAAAAAAAAGAGTTAAAAGAGATCTAAGTTTTCTAATTTTAAATCAATAATTAAGAACAAAATGTTGAAAAAAACGTGAAAAAATATAATAGAAAGAGACATTTTTTTTCAAATTCCCTTACTTTTTAAATATTCATAACTTTTTATATGACAATATTTTTTAAAATAATCACACCATAAAATAAGTGTTTTTATCATGAATTTGAGTATACTGTGTGTGTATATATATATATATATACTAGGTTATTAACCCGTGTATTACACGGATTTAATATAATATTAAGTAGTTAGTGATGAAAATTTAACAATTACAAAACGATATTTTGATATAAAATGATTAATTCACATATTAATAAATATTTTAAGTAATAAAAATATAATTAAAATCTCTAATTATTATACAAATGATATATGACTTTTTTAATGTGTAACAATTAACATCTTTGAAATAAATAACGTTAAAAACTTTACTTTGTATTATATTAAAAACTAACTTTTATAAATCAATAATATAAAATACAATTTTTGTAATTATTAAAGTTAAACGACCAAATTAAAAACAACGTTAAACATAACGGACCAAAAGTGTAACTTTCTTTATCATTTTTATTACTTCAGTTTTTAAATAAATAAAAAACGTCATTTGTTTATAAAAACCACATTGTATAAATACTCCTTTTATAGTATACTTTATTTAAAAAAAAATATTTTGTAAGATAACTTGTTTTTTACATAAATTTTTTTTATTTAAAATAAAATATTTTTCTTACTATAAAAATTTTGATATTTAGAACATTTATATTTTATAAAATTTTTTAAGTGTGTTTTATAGTAAAAAGATAAATTATATATTAGTTATTTATGTTATAATTATTTAATAATTGAGAGAATATAGTTATTTAATATGAGAGAGAATTGAGTGGAATGGTAAGAATTTGACAAGTGGCAATAATGGTGTAAAAATGTGACATGTGGCGATAGTGGTGTAAGAATTTGACATGTGGCAACATTGTTATTCTTTTATTATAGAGTATAGATAGGGTGTGAAATTTTTAATAACCCACTAAATGTGTACTAACCCAAATAACTTTGGCAAGATGAAGCCGAATCTTGGATTTCTTTTTTGAACATCATTATAACACATTTTGAGCACCATGTTCTTTTATGAGTTTGTGGAAATTCATCACCGTTTAAAAAATATCATCATTGTAAGTTGAGTGCTACAGTATTGTAAGTTTTAAATATTTACAAACTTACAGTACTGTAAGATTTTGAACGGTGATGAATTAGCCCAAACTCATAAAAGAACATGGTGTTCAAAATGTGTTACAATGATGTTCAAAAAAAAATTTCAAGATTCGGGTTCATCTTGCCAAAGTTATTTGGGTTAGTACACGTTTAGTGGGTTATATTTTTAACCTTCCCCTATATATATATATATATGGGGTAAGAATATTTTGAAAACCACTTCTTAGTGTGAAAACCATGAAAACCTATATAAAACACACACAACAAAGCGTAAAAAAAACAATGTAAAACATACGTAAAAATGTAAAAAAATTTCGACTGATCTGACGTAGCACGTATGTTTTACAACATAGTTTAAATTTATATAATATATTTTTTTTAATATTTCTTCGTCGCTTTTTTGTTTTTATAAAAATGTATCCAATAATGTTACAAACCTGTAAAAAAATTCCAAAAAAAATACGTTTTTTACATGATTGTTGCCTAATTTTCAAGGTTTTCACACTAAAATGATGTTTTCATTTTATTAATTCCCTATATATATGTGTGTGGGTATATATGGCATGTATAAAATAAAAACTCATTTGAGTTGAGAAAACCTTAGGAAACCCTATGCAAAAAAGTTTTTTTTGTTAAATTTTTTAATAGTTTTGTAACATTGTTAGGGTCATTTTTATAAAAAAAATACAAAAAAAGGA
Organism: Mikania micrantha; assembly: GCA_009363875.1. Taxonomy (NCBI): domain Eukaryota; kingdom Viridiplantae; phylum Streptophyta; class Magnoliopsida; order Asterales; family Asteraceae; genus Mikania; species Mikania micrantha. The sequence continues at coordinate 71,935,161 of CM018698.1, forward strand.
CTGATCAAATTTTTTTATAAAATAATAATTTGTAAACGATGTAAATTATTATTTTTTAATTTTTCGGCCTTTTTTTTTCATTTTTTTTATAAAATTGATCCTAATGATGTTACAAAACTGTAAAAAAAATTGGCTTTGTTTACATTGTTTTTTCAATGTTTCCAAAGTTTTCTCAACTAAGCGTGGTTTCCAAAATAACCATTCCCTATATATGTATATATATATTAAAAAAAATACATTTTATAGTGTAAATATCTTTTTATATAAACTAGGTTTATTCCCCCCACGCGTTGCGGCAGGTTATCACAGTGCACTTCTGAGTGCGGGTTGGTATTAATTGGTCATCATGGGCGGGTTGACTAATAACGTACGTTTTGTGTTTACCCATGAATTCTATTATGTTAAGAAGGGACACGAAACTGTTGTTGTGCATGACGTATCATCTTCACACTGATGGTCAAAGATAAAGAACCATTCATGTCTGTGAGGATATGTTACGGGTGTGCATAGTTGGTGATTGGGGGTAGTTGCGATGACTATCTATCCTTGGAGGGGTTCTTGTTTAAGAACACTAATCATTCCAGGTGTGGAATGATTCTGTAAGAAATAATATACGGAAAGGATGGTGTGTTCCAGGAGGTGGGGAGAGGGTGGATAACAAGAACATGTAGGTAAGTAGTAGTTAATATGATACTGAACTAATGGATGTAATTCGAATTAAGCTAAAGGCGGTGCAAGACCTTCAGAAATGGTATGTGTATGTGCGTAGAAGAACAATCAAATTCCGAGTGTGAGGCTTTGTTGTTGAAAGCTTCTCCATGGAAAGAAGTAATTCATTTTCGTAAGCATGGGAAGTTAAGAGCACGATTTATTGGTCCTTTTAGGATCATTGCACTAATTCGTGAAGTTGTTTATCGTCTAGAGCTACCGGATGAGTTAAGTGTCATTTTAACATTTTTACATGTGATTCAATTGAGAAAGTGTTCGGCCGGTGAATTGGCCGATGTGCCAATGGAATATGTGAAAGTTGTAGACAAATTGGATTATGTGGAGAAATTGGTGGCAATATTAGACCGAAAAGATAAAACGACTTAGAAGCAAGTCGTTGAACCAAGTCAAGGTGCAATGGAAGAATAGACGAGGATCCGACACAACGTGGGAGTCAGAAGATGAAATGAAGAAATTCTATCCTTTTTTGTTTGATATGTAAACTAGTTTCGGGGACGAAACTCCGTTAAGGAGGGGAGAATTTGTAACGACCCGATTTAACTATTTATTAAAATAATCGATACGTGGTCTAAAATTAAGTTAAATTGTGTTGTTATGTGTTGACTAGTAGGTTAAATAACTAACTACAAGTAAATTTTAGTTAAATGATTAACTAAAGAATTGAGGGACTAATAGTGCCAATTGTTAAAAGATAAATTAGAATGGGGTTTTAAAGGGGAATAAGGGTCAACAAGGTCAAAATCAGAATTTCTATTCTGGATTAGAAGGGGGCGACGACTAGCAAGGGAGAAAAGAGGAGAAAACTTGGAGATTTGATCAAATTCATCCACCAAAGTTGTTCTGATCTTAAATGCAAGCTTTGAATTGTATTCCTCTTCACATTTCTCAACTATAGGTATGTGGTTTCATACTTATGGCTGAATTTTAGTGGGACTCCATGGGTGGGTTAGGTTAGTAGTGATAAAATCAAAATTTTGGGTGTTTGAGGTAGTTAACACATGTGATTGTGTTTGTTGAGATGAAAATCAACTAACCTAACTATTTTGCATGTATTTGGTTTGAAAACTAAGAGTTTGAGTGTTGGGGAATTATGGGTTTGGGTGAAATTGGTGGGTTGAATGAATTAGAGATTAGAATTGATGAATGGTTGCATTTGATAAGTAGGTGCAGTGATTTGGATGAAAAATTATAATTAAGGAGTTGAGATTTCATATGTTGAAATGAAATGAATGGAAATGTTGGCTTTTTAAAATGTTGATGTTTTGGTGTCATAAAACTCTGCACATAAGGTGTTTGAGGAAATGCCTCAAACAACCTAAATGCAATAATGAATTGGTGATAATTGGTGAACTTGGGGGTAATGGTTCATAAACTCAAACAGATGTTTTGTTAGTGGTGTTCAACCTAATTTCATATGTTGAAAGCAATTGGATAGTAAATTAATGAATTAGGAGAGTTTGACTATAGTATAGTCAAATATGATGACAATGGGTCAAAGGGTTGGAAGTTTGTTTCTTGTGTATTGTTCTTAGATTGAATGTGTATGTGTGATAATATGATCTAGGAGGTGGAAGTACCAACCAAAGACCCGGTAAAGAGAAAGTAGAGTCAAGTGGAACTAAGGATCAAGGTGAGTAAACCTATCCATGAATAAGCAACCATAAGACTTATTCATGTTTGTTAATGTTTGAATTATTGGATTGCATAATGTGGTGTCTTGTAGCAGTTGTTGTTTGTTATGTGGTGTATGCATAATATATGTTGGTGTAAATATATGATAGAGGATAATTGACACATAACTTGGGGGATGATCCACACTTGTGTGGAATTGGATGTAAGACCACAAATTTAGTGGCATTCATGTGGATGATCCACATTCGTGTGGAAGAATATAAGTCCATACTCATATGGCAAAAAGGGGGATGATCCACATGCGTGTGGAAGTTAATGTAGAACCACTATTGAGTGGTATTGGGGAGGATCCACATTCGTGTGGAAGGTAATGATTTGGTGGAAATTAAATGGGTAATTTTGACCCGTTAAGAAATAATTGGAAAGCAATTATGATTAAGTATGATGATAATGATGAGATTATGATATTAGAAATGATTAGAAATGTGATAAATGGGGTTTAGAATGTATTTTAACACCCCGGAATGTGGAGAAATGGTTTTGGGTGCTTAAAACGCGAAAAAAAATGGAAGTATGCTGTAAGGGGCGTACTGTACGCCGGCCACAGTATGGTACGCCCAAACCATTTTGTTGTACGCTGGTGCTCTGCCGTACTGTATGCCGGGGCTGTAGTACCATACGCCGGGCAGTGTAATTTTCCGGATTTCGATTTCTTTTATAGAATTGATTCCGGGAATCGTTGGGGTTAACTCACTTAGTCCTTTTGGACTAACACTTGATTGTTTGTGGTTGTTTCAGGACAAAAGTAGGTTCGGCTACGCTTTGGAGTGATCAGACGGTTAAAGGGATCGAACCAAGCTTTGATAAAGTTTAGTAAACGGGTTGTAAAGTTTAAAACTACACTTTTAACGTATAGTTAGTCATGTTAATGCGTTAAAACTTTTTTTAGGTGACTTGTAAAGGGTTTTAAACTTGAAAAAAATCTGGGACCACTTTTGTAAATTCCCCAATCTTTTTAAAAGCTATGTTTTGAGAATTGGGGTGTCACAAGTTGGTATCAGAGCCAATGGTTTGAGTGAATCAAGTGGGTGATGACTCATTTAATCTCAAACTTTTGTGCTCTTGATATGGGGGGAAAGGTTCGATCCAATATCCGATCACGTAGCCGAAGACCTGAGGTTAGTATTTATAATTACATTTGATAGGTAAATGTAATTGAAGCGATTGAGTGTGAATTACATTTGATAAGTAAATGTAATTAAAGTAATTGAGTGTAATTACATTTGATAAATAAATGTAATTGAATTGATAATGTGAATTACATTTGATAAGTAAATGTAATTGAATTGATAATGTGTAATTACATTTGATAAGTAAATGTAATTAAAGTAATTGAGTGTATTTACATTTGATAAGTAAATGTAATTGAATTGATTAGGTGTAATTACATTTGATAAGTAAATGTAATTAAAGTGATTGAGTGTGAATTACATTTGATAAGTAAATGTAATTAAAGTAATTGAGTGTATTTACATTTGATAAGTAAATGTAATTGAATTGATTAGGTGTAATTACAATTGATAAGTAAATGTAATTGAATTGATTAGGTGTAATTACATTTGATAAGTAAATGTAATTGAAGTGATTGAGTGTATTTACATTTGATAAGTAAATGTAATTGAAATGATTAGGTGTAATTACATTTGATAAGTAAATGTAATTGAAGTGATTAGGTGTAATTACATTTGATAAGTAAATGTAATTGAAATGATTAGGTGTAATTACATTTGATAAGTAAATGTAATTGAAGTGATTGAATATAATTACATTTGACAAGTAAATGTAATTGAAGTGATTGACTATAATTACATTTGACAAGTAAATGTAATTGAAGTGATTAAGTGGTGTGTTTACATTTGATAAGTAAGTGTAATTGAATTAATTAAGTGTAATTACATTTGATAAGTAAATGTAATTGAATTGATTATGTGAAATCGAATTTGCCTCGGTGTAAATTTGAGTTGCATTTCGCAACATTTGGATACGTGCAAAAATTTTACACCGATGCAAATTCAATTTGCATTACGAATTAGCCAAAACACAAAAAAGAAACACCCCCTAAATATGTATAATAAAGACCATGAAAAAATAACCAAAGATTCGGGCATTTTTTGTTAAAGTTCACTGGGTTACTGTAATTAGGCATGGTTCTTATTTGAACCAAATCCTACATATATATATATAAATTAAATTTACTATTCAATATAATCTTAATATATTTACTATAAATAAAATTTACTATTCAATATAATATTAATATATTTACTATTCCTTTCTAATGGATTTTAATATATATAATAATAATGGGTAGTAGCTACTCATGGTTTGTTTTATTTATGTGTCAGACCTATTATTATTATTATTATTATTATTATTATTATTATTATTATTATTATTATTATTATTATTATTATTTTGTGTGTGATTTTGTTTCGGCAATTTGTTGACACTGACTTTTGAAAATTGTTAGGCTCTCCTCCTTTGATACATTTTTGGTGTATTCAATTCTTCTAAAACGTCCAAACTCTCTGTTTCGCCAAAAAGAGAAAAGAAAAAAATAAACAAAAAAACAAAATACATAAAAGAAAGTCAAACAGAAAAGGATTGCTCAGAGAAATCCCCGGGCATTTGTTAGATAACGACAATTTTTTCTGTCTTAAAAAAAATAACGAACCCACGTATCATTTCAAAATGGTGGTGTTAAACTTACACCCTAAAAGCATGCCTGCACACCCTTCAAACGCCCTGTAGTGGCCACTACGGGGCGTATTGGTACGGCTGTACTATCTTGGTCAAACGACACAGGTTTTGATTAGACCTATACGCCTCGTAGTATCTGAAAAGTTCCGACATTGTCAATTGATGTTGACCCAAACGCCACGTAGTGTTCTTACCCCTAAACGCCCCGTAGTGACCACTACGTTGCGTTTGATGCTTAATCAGTGACAAATCTTCTGTAACTTACGAATGCATCGTCGATATATACACAATACATATTTCCTCACAATATGCATCTTCCATAGATACACACATATTGATCGAGTTTCTCTTGTTTCGTTCGTTTATTAGAATATTTACTTTCTACACACATATTTTTGATTTGAAAGATGTCTTGGTGGGACGGAGACTTTTTTCTTCGGTCAATATTTCGACGTTTCGCGTGTGACTGAAACTTATCAGGTATAAAACTGCATTTAGTTGTTTTTATTGTTAATAAAATGACAAACTAATCATAATTTTTTAAGGATGAGACTCGTGTGCAATCGTCTGAGGCCACAAATAGACCAATATTGCCAGATCTTAACGAAGAGGTTGCGGGTCAAACTTCGTACTAGCAGTTTGATTTGAACCAGGAACCTTGCGTTGATGAAGACGCTAACAGGGAATGTTACGCTGGTGAACAATCACACCTACCCCAAGTTGCGATTAAAGAGGAAGAAGTTGACGTTGTATACCAAAATATGGACTGGAATACCAATAAGGTAATATATTTTTCACTTGTTTTTAGTTAAATGGACATTAGTTCAATGACAACATTGTTTTCAGATATCCGTTTCTGTGGAGGAGCTTATTACATGGGTGAAAAGTAGAGCCCTTGATAATGGATACGTCGTAGTTACCGGACGATCTAAGAAAAAGAAGGGGACCAATGAGGTCAACAAAATCTGGGTTGTGTGTGATCGTGGTGGTGAACACAATAGTATGGCCATCTTAAGGCGTACCGGTAACAAAAAAATCGACTGTCCTTTTAAATTAATAGAGATATACGACCGTGATTCTTATGGTTGGAAGCTTCAGGTCAGAAACGACAAATACAACCATGAACCTGCTCAAAATCTTGAGGGGCACCTGTTTGTTAGAAGATTGTCCGAGCAGGAACAAAACATGGTACATCATCTGACTGAGCAACACATGGAGCCACGTAACATACTTTCCAGCCTAAAGAAGCATAATCCCGACAACGTCTCCATCCGTAGAGACGTATACAATGTGCAGCAAAAATTTAAAAATAAACAAAAAATCGAATCAACCCCAATGCAGGTCTTAGAGAACCTGCTACATACTAAGAATTACGTATACTATACTCGCGAAAACTCCGAAACAAATGTCGTACACATGACTTACAAGACTAACATGTACAAACTTTCTTTTGTACAGATAGTTGGTGTTACCTCAACACCATACGTTTTGTATTGCACACGCGTGTGTGAGTAAAGAAAAAGAGGAAAATTATCACGGGGTTCTAGAATGGGTAAAAGATATGCTAAATAAGTGTATGGAGCCCCGCGTGATAATAACCGACAGAGACCTTGCTATTATGAATGCATGTCGTAAGGTCTTTCCGCACGTTTCCAGGTATTTATGCAGATGGCACATAAGCGAAAATATCGCAAAACACCGCAAGGCAAGTTTTTCAGACGGTGATTGGAAAAAGTTTAAGGGTTTTGTAACACCCCGACCAATGGCGGAATCATCGGAGCGTACACAAAGTGTAGATTGTTCAAAAGCACAGGGTGTTTATTGTAATACATTCAAACCATTTATTCTAATAAATTCAAATTGAACATTCAAATAACATCCATTACATTATGAAGGAAATAATAATTCAAACAATTAAAGTCTAAACATAAAACAAAACTAAATTTAAATTTCCTTGCAGGCCTAAGTAGCATTTCCACCTGAAACATGTTTAAATAAAAGGTCAACTATAAAGTTGGTGAGCTTCACAGGTTTAAGCACACACACCAAAAATAGTTGAATAAAATGTTGATAAATGTTATAAATAATATGTGTAACCAAGCATTATGAACATACAATATTGAATTAGTAAATGAAGCAGATCAACTAATGTTAACAGAATAATGTTTGACCATGGTAAGCATCGCAATGCTTGAACTAGTAACTATCACTGCGGGCTTCCCTCGAAGGGTAAATCAAACACAGTGGAATGGCCGGTCAATAGATCTATCATCGTCACTAGGGGTGATCAATGCTAAATGTTAACTAAAGTTCAACATATATAATGTCATAAACTTGTTTCACATAAATTGTTTGAAAGATTTGATAGCATGTTTCACCCCAAATAATAAAAGCATAAAAAGGGGCTATGAAGACTCACCTTGTATAATAAGCTAATCGTTGCAAATAAATAGTAAATATGTAGCCCAAATGGTATCCAACACGATATAGCTTAACCTATAATTTAATCGCACATAACTAAACTAATTATGACTTTGCATGAAATTTTCATAATGTATTTATGTCCCATATGTTTATAACCAAATCCATAAGTATGATTTTATAAAAATTGTTTACAAGTCTTGTTATTGTTATTGTTTAAAGTTTAAAATATTTATAAATGTTGAAAAATAATAGTAATACTATTATTAATATTAATAATGATAATAGTGATAATAATAATAATAATACTAATGTTAATAATAATAATAATAATAGTAATGCTATTTTTATTAATAATATCAATAATAATTGTAATAGTAATAATAATAATATTTGTATTAATAATAATAATAATAATAATAATAATAATTTTGTTAATAACTATGATCATAATAATAATAGTCATAATAACAATAATACTATTGATAATATTAGTAATAATAATATTAATACCTTTGATAATGGTGATAATAATTAATAATAATATTAACTAAAATAATTATACTAATATTAATAATGACTATAGTAATTCTAGTAATAATAATAAGATGGTAATAATTATAATTTCAATAATAATAATAATAATAATAATAATAATAATAATAATAATAATAATAATAATAATAATAATAATAATAATAATAATAATAATAATAATAATACTTTTTTTTTAAAGAAATAAGTAAATAAATGAATAAATAATACATAAACTAAATATAACCTTTTATGTATCTATTTAAAAGAAATAAATAAATAATTAAATGAATGAATTAAATAAATAAATTAAATAAATAAACTGAATAATATTTTTTTATCACATTAATAGTTTTTAAGTTTATAAAAATTTAGGTGAAATCAGATTTTAAAAATAATAAGTAATTAAAAAAATATAAAAATATTTGTGAATAAAACCCAAAAACCGGCCGGAACCCGGATTGAACCCGTGACCATTTCCCTCAAATGCAAGGGTGTAAACCGGTTGATCTAGGCACCTGGCCGCAATATGGATCCATTTTAAATAAACTTAACATAGTTTTGTTTGGTTCCCCAATCCTTTCATACTCAAACCGAGCCCTAGATCGAATCTCACTCAAATTCGATTGATATAGAACCCGATTGATTTTAGAGACATAGGGTTATTGTTCCTTAATGAAAAACGAGTCTAATGATGTGTAAAACACATACCTTTGATTTAGATTAAGAGGTTTTCGATCAAGAACTTAGAACCGACTCGTCCGAGACCTGCAGCCTTGATTCGCGATCTGAGAAAGCTTCTGGATTGCTTCTGGGTACACAGACTTGTTCGTCGATGTTAAGAGAAAGTGTGGGTGTGTTTAATTCGATTATGGTGTTCGATTATATAGGATTTCGTATACCCGATCGAATACGATTATTTAGGAACAATTTTCGACTTTATTTTTGAATTATTCGACGATTCGTTGTTTGTTATCGATCCAGAATATTCGGATATTGAAAAAGTCTTGAGATTTGCTGATGTTTATCCCCGAAATCACGAAATGGGTCGAATGGTGTTAATCGGGTCGAATGGGTCGGCTTGAGGAAGAAGATGGGTGAGGGGGAAAATTAAGTTTAAGGAAATGACACTTTGGCCCCTCCCATTTCCTTCACTGATTTCAGTTTTAAAAACTGGCAATTTCAGCCCCTACAAGTTTTAAACCTTTTATAAATCTTTAAATTTGTAACTTTATAAAATCAACACATTTTACTAAATTTAGTATTTACTCATTTTAATAATAATAATATCATTAGTTTTTATTGTTGTAAATATATATATATATATATATATTTATAAAAACTTTCCTTTAAGTCTTGAGATTTTATTTATTTATCATTATTTATTTATTTTATTTTATATATATATATTTGTAATTTCATAAAATAGATAGATAAATAAATAATAAAATTAAATTTCTCATTAATAACCTTGAAATTACAAAAAAATCGAAATGTTACAGGTTGTTGGGGGAATTTGTGTGACTCTTCGTCGCCAGAAATTTACGACTACAACTACGACCGTCTGTACGAACAATTAGTCGCAGATAACCGCCAAAGTAAGTATCATTAAATATCATTATCATTATTTTTGTTTAAATTACGTTGTCGTATGTCATAATTGTTTTTTTATTTTCAGGGGTTTTGAATTAAGTTACACAGACTTGGTTAAACCCATACAAAGACATGTTTGTTACAGCCTAGACTAACAGAACACCCAACTTTGGTCAACGTACAACTAACAGAGTCGAGAGTCAACATTCAAACTTAAAAGGATATCTAAGAACAACTAATAACTCACTCTCGACACAGGAGGGTTTTGTTGATCAAATGGTCGAATCACAGGAGGTAAACATGAAACATGGGTTTGAAAAAAGTTTAATAAAGACAATGAGTCATCATAAATTACCCATGTTTAATAACCTACGTGACAAGGTTTCTTATAAAGCTCTTGATTTATTACTTGAAGAAATAAATAAGATCAAGGTTATGCGTCAACGTAAGATGTCATGCAGCCACCAGTTGTGGGCAAGTTGCAGTTGCCTTGTGCTTGTCGGATCTCAACATACGAAAATACAGGCATCAAAATACTGTAACCAATTCCTCTTCGTTTGTTTTTTACATTTTTTTGTTGTAAACTGATTATTTCCCTTTCATTTGTATACTGACACGATTATCCCGCTTTCTGATATAGACATCTTCTGGACAAAACTTGATACTTGGTACCCTACACTTCTAGAAGACGAAGAAATCGACGTCGAAGGACAAATGCGTCTGGTGACGCAGGAAATAAATTCAAAACCTGAGTCAGTGAAAAAGAGTCTGGTTAAAAAATAATTTCGCAAGTGTTTCCGTTTAAAAGTGAAAAGAAAACGCCATTGGTACAGAAGGATACACGCGGACGTCCGACATTGAAGACTCAACAACAAAGGGAGAATGAATCTAGACAAAGCGCAGTTGTCGACTCACTAGAGAGTAGTTTCAACTTCCAAGGCATAGTTCATTCACTCCAGCAATGTCAAACCAGCAAAGACCCGCCCTCCAACGTAGTCGTTCAACGTTTTCTAGAGGGAAAAAAGGACTCGAGACAAGTCAAGTTGACTCGGTAGTTGCTTCGCTAGTGAAACCACAAGGAATGAACAATCTTAGATGATTTGGTGGTTACATTCCTTCAATGCTTCATTGCTATGTAAACAACATACAAGATGTTATGCCAGACGGTAATTGTGGATTCAGATCTGTAGCCGTTGGGTTAGGGTTCGACTAAAATCAATGGGGTTTTGTTCGCCAATAACTATTACAAGAGGTGGACACCCATAGTGAAGCATACAGATATGTTCTTAACTCGATGGACCCAACTTTATATGACGCATTACGTCATAGCATAAACTGGTTTGTTATCAAACCTGCACCAGAAGAACATTGGATGCTTATTCCTTATACGGGACTTGTTGTTGCACAACGATTTTGCGTGATAGTTCACCTCATCAGTCAAGAAGGGTGTATCACGTTTATCCCGTTATGGTTAGCTCCATCGACAATACTGATCGAGGTGTCGTAGGTCAATCAAAAACAATTTATAATTAAGAACTTATCTACCTTTGACTATAGCAAGGGAAGTAAGGTCGTCTCCACAGGGAATCAGTGGAAAGTGCTAATCTTGACTACAAACTGATTAAACTAAGAAAAATGAAAACTTTGGATTGAATTGAATTAAGAGAATCGTTTAAAAGAACAAACTTTAACTTTTGATTTGAAAACAATTAATAAAAAAGGTAATCACTTCCGGTTTTTAGGTTGTAAGTTCCACAACGAATGTAAGTTAAACCTAGATCAAAGTCATGTAAAAATCGATTGTGTTAATCAATTCGCTTGAAGTGATGATAATGGAACGAACGTTTAAGATTTGCTCATTCACACAAACACCAATAAACATATGCAAAGCATTACACAATTACCAATGAGTAAACGATGCAAGAAAACCGAATCACTGATCGTAACGTATCAATACAAAAACATAAATCTATTGTTTAAATCAACCAAATAGAAATCATATCAAGTTTACAATCAAAAACCCAGATTCAAACTTCAAACAATGTTTAACTCACAACCCTAATTACCCGGAAGCGATTACGAAGAGAAACTAGCCACACATCATCATTAGCACTTGTTAATTCTTGATTCGGATGATGATTCCATGATTACGGATGGATTCGGAAGAGTTTAGATGCATAAAATCGTCACTTTTTCGCCCCCAATTCGTCCAGAAAAGAGTTGTTTTCGAAACCCTAGGATAATGCCTTAAATATGGGAAAGATATGCTGAAAAATCAACTTTTCCGGCCTCTGATACGCCGGGTCTGGGCGTATGATACGCCCAAACTGATGCCCTACGCTGCCCAGATTCTGCCAACGCTCAAAACTGGGCGCATGGTACGCTGGCCGTATGAAATGCCGGGTTGGGCGTATCATACACCCAGAGTATCCTCGCCTACAACTTCGTCTCGTCGAGAAACTCAGTTTTCATATATTATGGGCCCCGTAACTCTTCTCTTAGCTCCAGTTATGCGCCCCCGAAGTTTTGGCTTCCCGAATCCCATGTTCTTGCACTCTTTAGCACTCGACGCCTCTTCTAACCCTCCAATTTGCTCCCGAACACGTCTTTAAACTCTTTACACCTGAAATTCATTACATACTCAAAGTAAACATGTTTCGGGCCAAAATTCACTAATATCATGTATTTACACATTGATTAAAGCGATTATTTACCACGTGATCACATACCCACACTTGTTCTTTGCTTGCCCTCAAGCAAAGCTCATCAAAACTATCCAATCATCATGATCAAATACATTTTCCAATTTCCCCGCCAATCCTCAAATCCGGTTCCAAGTCATAACCCATTCACAAGCCTTACAACAATACATAGTTTTACATCGTGACAAGTAGAGTTGATTTTTCAAGTAAAACAGGGAACAACTTCTAATTAAACCTAACATGCCTCAAGTTTTTTCACATAAATGCCATGTACCACTCACAAGGTTCTCTCCACTCGGTTTATTTATCAACTAGTAATGATGTACTAGTGTATATATGTACTCTCAAACCGAAAGTGATTAATCATCATCATAGGCTTGTGTTTCAATCAAATCTCCATCGACTTGCTGAAAACTATGCACAATAAAGAGGGCTTGACGGGTTGTAATGACAGGCAATGGTTTCGGGTAGGTAAAGGGATTTGACAGTGACGAAAGACTAAGGTAATTCCAAACTTATTAACCCAAACAACAAACACAATTTGACATAATACTATAAAGACTCTTTTTCTTGCTTTATACTAAGGTCATTTTGACTTAATATTCAGCATTTTTTTTCTTCTTTTCTGTTTTTTTTTGTTTTTTGTTTTTTTACAATTCAATCACACACTCAACTTGGATTCCCTATATGGTTTACACTAACACGGTTTGCAAGACATTTGGTTAGTGCAATGGGATTAACAAATGAATAGGCAATTGGCTCAACGGAGGGACTAGGGTGGCTTTCAAGGTTTGGTGACACAAACAAACAAGGAAATAAGGCTAAAACCAGGGCTTATCCTAATGCCTCTCTCATTTTGTGCAAGTATTCGCATACGATCTCGACATGTATTGCAACAAAAGTTCTAACTTTGACAACCACTTTGGTATCACTCAAAACAATGAATTACATAAGTATGTCACAATTAAGGCTCAACTCTCACAAAAATGGTGGATACAAGGTTAACGACACACAACATTCATGTTACTCACCATATAGCATGTCACCCTTAACTAGTCATTGTTCCCTTGATGATTTCTAAGAAAAACTTGCCACAACCACTATCATGCAACTTAAAGAACAAGTTATGACAAGGAACCAAAAATCCAATACATTAACGGGTCAAAAGTTGATGATTTACATTGAAAATTCTGATTTTCAAGCCATTTGAGCTCAGTTGAAGGTTTCACAAAAATTCAAAAATTTCAATTTTTACACCCATCATCCCCACACTTAAACTTTACATTGTCCCCAATGTAAATTTTCTACTAAGTACAAGTGTCAAATGAGGGTAATGTAATGATCCACCCGAATCCATATTACAAACCAACATTAACTCATCAACCAAATCATAATAAAAGCGAGAAAGGAAAAACACATGCACCTGATAAGTTATGGAAACATGGTTGACAACCCTTGAATTTTAGTGCTTCGCCCTAAGGCACATGATGAATATGTCAACCTGAAAGGCAATAGCTCTTCCCCACACTTGGGTGTTTGAACAGGGTAATTAAACCTATGCAACACAAAATAAATAAAACAAGAAAATTGATACAACACAAAAAATCCTAACTCAATTTCGTAGGAATCACGATTGCATTTAGCATATGCAACAAGCCTTTTAAACCCCTCGGTAGCCCGAGTGGACGAGTGAAGTCTCGTGAGGGTTTCTAGTGAACACACCCACAAAGTTCATTGGGTTGCCACCAAACAGTGCTAAGTTTTAGGTCTTCAGCCGGACCATACCTGATTTTGGGTTTATGGTGGTTGAAAGGTAAATTCACTTCCAACTGTCACCTTACCAACTTGGTTGTTATCAACCCAACTCCAACTTGTCTCTGCTATCTTTCTCGTATCAACTAACTCATCTTTCACTCTCATATTCACAAATTCACCATTTTCATGCGAGTGCTTGATATGTTTAGGTGGCTTCTTCAATCCATTCGATGACTTTGATGATCTTGCCTCCACCTTGATGTGCTCTTTTGAGTTTTCCACTTGTACCATTGATTCCAGAGCTTTTTCATCTTCATGCACTATTTTCTTAGCATCCTTCACTTGGGACCTGTCAAACACGAAACCCTTCTCTGTGGTGCCCCTCTCAATAACATTGGAATGAGAATGGCTTTTGTTAGTAATACCTTTTATCGCACATTTATTTTCAATAAAATAAGTAAATGAATTTGACGATATATCTAAGCTCAACTTACGGTTTCCAAAGGTCATGCTAACCGTGTTGTCCCGACAATTGATCTGTGCATTGGTAGTTGCCAAAAACGGTCTTCCAAGTATGACCGTTGGTTGCTCCTTCTTTGTGATCTGTTCATAGTCTAGTACCAAGAAATCCTCAGGGTAACAAAATTCCCCAATCTTAACTGCAACCCCTACCAACATTCCTCGTGGTCGTTTACATGTTGAATCTGCTAGCACCACGGTGATGTCAACTATATGTAAAGGACCAAACTCATATTGATCATATATGCTCCCCGGTAAAATACTAACACTTGCTCCATAATCTAATAGTGCCTTGTTAGTTTTTACTTCCCCAATCTGAATTGGAATGATTGGTGCTCCTGGATCACTTTCTTCCTTTGACTCACTGTCTTCACTACGCTGATGTGTGCACACTGAACTAACATGTACATTTTTCGTATTATTTGAAGTGGAACTCTGATGTAAAGGGTTTACTATGGTATCACTTGGTAGCTTACCCAATTCATTTCTGTATATCGCCACCTCTTCAGCCAATTGTCCAACTTGCTTGGATAATGCCTCAACTGATTTGTCTCGTACTTCATTGGCTTTCTTCATTTCTTTGAGAAAATCCATGATTTCCCTGTTTGATGTTTCGGAAGTTCCCGATAAGCCTCCTTGATCCTGATTGACTTGATAGTTCCTTTGGTAGCCTCTGTTTCCACTTTGGTTGTACCCTTGATTGTTGTAACTGGATTGCCTATTCTGTTATGGTTGGCTTCCTTGACTGGATCCCTGAAAATTAGGATTAGATTGGTTAGAAGAATTACCATATCGAAAATTTGGATGGTTCCTTAAACCTGGATGATATGTATTAGAATTTATATCATGTTGTTTTCAGTCTCCATAAACTTGATTAAGTTCTTCTTCCCTTCCACCTTGTCCCGGACAATCCAAGGTAGCATGACCCAATTCTCCGCAACTATCACACACATGGAACATTTGAATGTCCCTTGTACCACCTTTACTTCCACTCATCTTTAAGTCTTCTAATTCCTTTAGTAATGCTTGATTGGCTCTTTCTAATTTCTCCATTCTATCATTAGAACTTCCCGAGGCTTTTACTGTAGAAAACTTCTTCCTTCTACTAAACTGTGCTTGCCTCTTTGACTTTAATGCCATCTTCTCCAAGTAATCCCAATCGACATCTACTGGGTTGGACAAAAATGTTCCTCCTGTAGTAGAATTCACATTTCTTATGTCGTCGGTGGACAACCCATCATGGAAAGCAGTAATCAACTCCCATTTATAAATCCCATGATGTGGACATGTTCATAGAAACTGTTTGAATCTCTTGAAAGCTTCATAAAATAATTCCCTGGATTGTTGCTGAAATGTCCTTATCGCATGCCTAACATCACTAGTTCGTTGGGGGGTAAAATACTCATCAAGGAACTGTTGTTGTAACTCTTCCCATGTGAAAATGCTAGCAGAAGGTAATGCTAAGAACCACAACTTTGCTGCATCCTTCAAAGTAAATTGAAATAACACCAACTTTACTTGATCAGGTGTGAATCCTTGTCCTCCAATTGTGCCACAAACTGATTCAAATTTGGATAGATGCACATATGGTTCCTCAGTTGCTTTACCATAAAAAGTAGGTAGTACGTTCAAGAATTGTGGCCTTATTTCGAATGATCTTCCTCTCACCTCAGGACGAACAATAGGAGAAGCATTCACTGCTATGTGTGGTCTAAAATGGCTCTCCACACCTTGAACTGGAATTCGATTAGGTGCCCTTGGCACACCATCTTGATAATGGTCATATCCTCCATCGGGATGTTGATTGACATTAGGCCTTCTAGGAATTCTTGGTTGACCTGGATATCCTGGATTAGGATGAGCATAATGTTGATGGCCTTGATATCCATATCCCTCATCATGGTTGTCATTATCCCAACCTCCTTGATAACGTTGATCTCCTTCATTAATCACTCCATCATCCCAATCATCAACCCTTCCTCTTATGTTGTCCTCTTGATACAAACTATTTGCTCGATGAGAAGGTACATCATGACGATTCAAATGAGTTGATTGTGTGTCGGATGACCCCTGATTAGATCCTTGTAGAGTCCTTGGTGGGTTATGTGGAGGTGGTGGATTTGGTGGTGGCCCAAAAACAGGATTTGGTTGAGGCCCAAAAGGTTGGAAATTACCCCCTTTATATAGGCCTTGAGGTGGTGCTTGAGGTGATGGTTGAGGTGGTTCGGGATAAGGTTGAAAATCATCATCCTCTTAGTAGTTAGGTGGTGGTCTAGGATGTGGTGGTGGTGGAGGAATTGGGTAGTTTGGCGGAGCTCCATGATCACTATGATGACTCATGGTTGCTGCTTCTTGATCAATTTGTTGTTGGATTGGAGGTACTATCAAACCGGATCTATGCAACACCCGGTTATGCCTTGCGATTCTCTCTATTTCAGGATCAAAGATCAACGGTGATGTCTTCCTTGAATAACGGGTATGCATGCAATTATAGGATTACCTGCACAACACAAACAAAGAAAACCCACGTGTAATTCCGAACAATAAACAAAACAAAACAAAAATGAAAGAAAAAGAAAATCTTTTTGTATTTTTATGTTTTTGAAAAGCAAATGCAACTAAAATTAAACTTAAACTAAAACTACTAAAAACTAGCACTTTGCGCGTTGATTCCCCGGCAACGGCGCCATTTTGATCGAGGCGTCGTAGGTCAATCAAAAACAATTTATAATTAAGAACTTATCTACCTTTGACTATAGCAAGGGAAGTAAGGTCGTCTCCACAGGGAATCAGTGGAAAGTGCTAATCTTGACTACAAACTGATTAAACTAAGAAAAATGAAAACTTTGGATTGAATTGAATTAAGAGAATCGTTTAAAAGAACAAACTTTAACTTTTGATTTGAAAACAATTAATAAAAAAGGTAATCACTTCCGGTTTTTAGGTTGTAAGTTCCACAACGAATGTAAGTTAAACCTAGATCAAAGTCATGTAAAAATCGATTGTGTTAATCAATTCGCTTGAAGTGATGATAATGGAACGAACGTTTAAGATTTGCTCATTCACACAAACACCAATAAACATATGCAAAGCATTACACAATTACCAATGAGTAAACGATGCAAGAAAACCGAATCACTGATCGTAACGTATCAATACAAAAACATAAATCTATTGTTTAAATCAACCAAATAGAAATCATATCAAGTTTACAATCAAAAACCCAGATTCAAACTTCAAACAATGTTTAACTCACAACCCTAATTACCCGGAAGCGATTACGAAGAGAAACTAGCCACACATCATCATTAGCACTTGTTGATTCTTGATTCGGATGATGATTCCACGATTACGGATGGATTCGGAAGAGTTTAGATGCCCAAAATCGTCACTTTTTCGCCCCCAATTCGTCCAGAAAAGAGTTGTTTTCGAAACCCTAGGATAATGCTTTAAATATAGGAAAGATTTGCTGAAAAATAAACTTTTCCGGCCTCTGGCGTATCATATGCCGGGCCTGGGCGTATGATACGCCGAAACTGATGCCCTACGCTGCCTAGATTCTGCCAACGCTCAAAACTGGGCGTATGGTACGGTGGCCGTATGAAACGCCGGTCGTATGAAACGCCGGGTTGGGCGTATCTTACGCCCAGAGTATCCTCGCCTATGGCTTCGTCTCGTTGAGAAACTCAGTTTTCATATATTTTGGGCCCCGTAACTCTTCTCCTAGCTCCAGTTATGCGCCCCCGAAATTTTGGCTTCCCGAAACCTATGTTCTTGCACTTTTTAGCACTCGACGCCTCTTCTAACCCTCCAATTTGCTCCCGAACACGTCTTTAAACTCTTCACATATGAAATTCATAAACATACTCAAAGTAAACATGTTTTGGGCCAAAATTCACTAATATCACGTATTTACACATTGATTAAAGCGATTATTTAGCACGTGATCAAATACCACAACATAATGTGGTTTGTCTTCTTCATATGCCCATGCATTTCGTCAACCTAAGGTTGGAGGGGGATTATCCAATTCCAACCCTAAGTGCAGTATAGAAACGTTACTGAAATGATGTCGCTGGTGAGTGGGAGACAGTTTATCAAGAACGAATCCAACGGTATCAATCGATTATAGAAGCAAACAAAGAAGTACATTACTACAGCGAAACGTTGTGACAACGACAATTTGTATTTATCTGTCATTGTTTCCAATGAAACTTTGTAACCTTCTATAATTAATCGTAACGTTTCGTATAAAATGCATATTATGGTGTATATGATTAAATAAATATTAACTAGAATACAATTAAATATAATATAATAAAATATAACATAATTAAATAAAATATATTAATTATAATATAATAAAATATAACATAATTAAATAAAATATATTAAATATAATATAATTAAATAAAATATATGAAATATAATATAATTATATATAATATCATCAAGATTAAAAAAAACAAATAAAACCTATATGCCACGTAGTGGCCACTACGTGGCGTATGAGCTTGTTAAAAGAGGCAAACGATCCCCCGACCCCCCACAAACGCCCCTCTCCCTTCATTTGCTCTCCACGCCACCGCTGAAGACCGCCGAAGACCCGCTCGTTTGTGTAACACCCTGACCGATGGCGGAAACGTCGGGACGCCACGAGGGATGTGTAGATTGTTCATAAGATCGTGGGCATCTAATTAATTCATCACATATCAATTAATCAACAAAATTAATTACATCAAAAATCATGTTTAGCATGAATTAGTTACATCAAATACACAAAAGATTTTGCTAAATTCACTAAACTCTAGTCTCCAGAATTTCAGTTATTTTAGCTAAGTCCAAGAATCCTATGTGATGATGTCCAAAAGATGTAGAGCTATCCTGCCCTACTTACTTCTCCTCGTTTCCTGAAACATATAGAAAATCAAGTGTCAAGTACGAAGTAGTTGGTGAGAAATCATAAGTTTTTATGTATCAAAAATGTTTATAATCTGTTTATGAAAGTTTATAAATGGGTTTATAAAAGTTTATAATTTCCCCGAGAAAGTCCACATGTGCACCTGCGAAATAATCCAACTTTGCCAAAATCCAACAAACACAACATCCAAACAATCCAAGTAATCACATACACAATAATCACAAATAATTATCCACATATGTTCAACCAATCACATCAATTCAATAAGCATCAATCATCATAATCATATCAATATAAGTTACCGCGGAGGACCTCAGTCAACTCAATCAACGACGGAATCATCGTGGAGGACCGTAGTCAACTCGACCAACGATATTCCTATAAGTGTCTCCGTGCACTGCGGAGGACCGTAGTCAACTCAACCAATAGTGGAATCACTGAGGAGGACGTTAGTCAACTCACCAACAGTAACTCAATCATTGCGGAGGACCTAAGTCAACTCAACCAACAATAACTCACGAAAAAGTAATAATCCATCTAATCCATGATCAATAATAATCCATTAATATGAATATCATATTAATAATCCAGGTGTCAACCATGTGTTATCAAAATAATACTTAAATTGGTATACATGTTCCACCTCCGAGTTTAAAAACAAAATGGTTTTAAATATGAGAACTCACCTGAGTTCTTAGAATCAGCGTTTCCGTAGATCGCGCGCTCGCATATGTAAACTCAAAAGCAATTCAAAAATCTGTATTTAATATATGTTTGTGTTCATAAGTACACGCGTTTCATTTCCCATAAGTGTTTACTTTAAACTCGTAAGTATCTCATTTACTTAGTTTATTTCGTCTAAGTTAAAATGAAACTCCAAAGATTTTTATAAATAATCATTATTAAAATGTAATTTTAACTTGACCATTTAAATTATTTAATAATGATAGCTAATTGTGTTATCTTATGTGTGTTCACATTTTTAAGTATACTCCAAGGTGATGACCTTAATCGTATACATGTCAATACATACATGCATGATTAACTAATCGGCCACCTTAACCTAAGTTATTAAAATCAAATTCAAATTTTAAGAGGTTATATTTATGTTATTCTCATAAATGTTCTCATCATACAAAATCTCATAATTTAAAGTTTATATCATTAAGAAAAGGTGGCAACTCTTAATTTCTTCATGCATGCATGCGTTTACTCCCTTAGCATGTTCGTTCGTTTGTCCTTAGCCCTTATTTTGAAAATTTAAACTTAACCACCCTTGGTCCATAGGTTCGCTGCCTAAGGAAGGTTCCCTACAACCCATGTTCGTTTCTAGGGTTCGGCCAAGATGCTGGTTCGGCTGCCCTAGTTCACCCTTGGTCTAGGTTCGGTCGATTATAGGTTCGGCCGACCACATAGGTACTCTTGTCCAAGGTTCGGCCGGGATGTAGGATTTCAAGCCAAGGTTCGCTGCTTAGATAGTCACGAAGCTTAAGGTTCGGTTACATGAAAAGGTTCGGCTAATCTACCTCTTAGGTTCGGTTGTAGGTTTGCTGGTTATAAGGTTCGCCACCTTTTTAGGGTTCGGTGACCATGATGATTCGTGAGTGACATAGGTTCTCTTAGGGAGGTTCGCGTAGGCCCTGCAAAGGTTCATGTATCCCATGGGTTCGGCTGGATGTTGGAGGAGGCCCTGATTCGTTTGACAGAAGGTTCGGCTCCCTCTAAATTATTAGCAGGTTCGTCGACCTGCTCCCCATTCCCACGACCGAACCAGAACATCATCTTCATCATCTATTTCTAAGGGTTACAGGTTCATCTATGGCTTTCCATAGTTCAACACTAACTCGGTTTAAACAAAAACAAAACCCTAATCTCGTTTAAGATGGCATCCAATTACACATGAACTTTCTTAGTAAAACCGAAAACTAAAACTGTATCTTTACCTCGAAATATCGATCAAACGTAGGATTTCTTTGTGGATTCTTGTTCTCCTTAATCCCACGGTCGTTTAGGCTCCAAGATCTCGCGATTCCGTCAAGAAACGAGGGAGATAAGTTAGAGAGAAGGTAGATAGAGAGAGTAAGGATGAATAGGGTGTTTTAGTGAGAGAGGGAGATAGTGCAAAATGAGGAAGAAGAAGCTATTCTTCTTTCTTATACCGCGTTTCGTCCCCACGTGCTCGGTCTCGTTTTTATCGCGATAAAATTTATAATATGTTCGGTTTTGTTCGTAAACGGGTTTTGAAACATAAATCATTTAAATAATTATGTTTCGTTTTCATAAAAATGATTTTATTTAAATACAGTCGTTTCGTAAAATGAATTTGTTTACATTCGTTGAATTAATTATTTAAATAAACGATTTGTTCGAATTTGTTTTAGGTTGTGATTTCTAATAAACGTTTTAAATTTCTATTTATTAATTTAATATCGTTAGATATTATTTCGTTATCTCGTCGAAACGCGTTACTTATGTACGCATTTGTAAAGATCGTCACCTTTCCGAATCCAACGCTTGTATCGTATTTCGATTCAATTTACGATTTATGGACTATTATTTCAGAATATTATTCTTAATAATTATATTCGTGTGAATCGTCACCACGCGAATACATTATTAAGTTAATATTTCTGAATTAACATTCGCGTTCAAGTTGTGATCGTAGCCTCACCATCGCGTAATTATTTCCAATATCGTTTTCATTATCTTATTATCCTTAATATTATAATTTCCCAATCCAATCCCACTAAACCATATCACTAACACATCCGTGATAGACCGAAATATGCATATGTGTCACACCCCCAAATTCCCACACGTGGTGTCAGTCCACGTGGGTGTGACGTTGCCAGGATCACAGCTCATGGTCATATAGAACGACTCTATATGAGTTTCACAATCACACAGGTTCGTAAAAATAACATAGTTTTCATAAGTAAGCAACGAAAAATGTTTTAACATCATAAGTAAATAAAGTTTGCAGCGGAAAGTAAATTGTATCAGACACTACATAAATTAAATTGTTTTCAAAATGAACACATCAACACAAAGCCTAGGAGTCTAAAATGTATGAGACTCTCTTGTACTCCTCCTTTGTGGCCTAGCGTGTGCTCCATTAGTTACCTGAGAATACATGCGAAAAGTGTCAACTACAAAGTTGGTGAGTTCACAGGTTTAGACAGACATAAATAGTAAACAGACATATTCTGGGTATGTTAAGTTTAGTTGTTGGATACTACGATCCGTGGAGTGTGTCAGTTCATCTTACCGAAACTAGATTGTTTTCGTTTGCCTCCGCGGGTCATCGAAATTACACTCGTTATGACCTCCAGTCAACATTGGTGCCGAGTGGGGTTAGTCAAACCCAGTAGTACTACGTAATTACGACTCGTTTGTTACACAACTAATGGTAAGGATAAGTGAGGACTTTAAGCGATAATAGTTACACTCGAAAATGGTTTTCACAACATACCAGTCATACATCTAAAACAGTTGCATAATATTCTCACCCCAAAGTTAAGTAAAACAGTGTAAGAGTAAAAGTGGGGTCGTAAACTAACCTGAGTTTGTGTAGAGTGTTCGTACGAATAGAGTAGCTCACCGGCTAGCAGTTACCTATATCACATAGGTGTTGTAAGTTTGTGTTTGCATACATGTGGGTCTCACAGGACCGTGTTCGTGTTTAACAACATCCAAGTTGTTATGTGGGTCGTGTTGACCGTGTTTGATCGTGTTGACCGTGTTTGACCTAACGACCCGTTGGTGACGGTTTTGGATCAAGTGCTCGTGTAACGTGCGGTTTGGTGTGTGATGTGTACGGATACCAAAGTCACTTTCGTGAGGAAACTTACTAGTTATAGTAAGTTTTTATTTCAGGAAAGTTTCTATATTTGGCAAGTCATGCAAGAAATCATATTCCGATTATTCTAACATGCATATTTATCCTAAGTGAGCATGTTATCACATTGTACATAGTTACACGTAGTTGGTTTAGCAGGGTTTGCGCATAAAAGTTTCTATATTAGGAAAGTTGAACAAATAAACATGTTATTGTTATTATTATTATTGTTTTCATAATTTTTTTTATTTTTTCTGTTGTTCAGACATGTCTTCTTCTGATAAGATGGAGGTTGTTGGTGACAAATATAGGGCCCCATGTTGATGATCTAGAGGTCGAGCAGTTCGACAAGCTTTTGGACCACCCGTGGTTGGAGGTTGTTGAGATGATGTATGCTCCACAGTACCGACTCATCACGGTGGAGTTTCTTTCTACATTCAGGTACAGGCCTTAGGCTCCTGATTTCCGGCCATAGCCAGGTCAGCCGTAGCAGGCAGAGATATCCTTCAGACTCTGCGGATTCCCGTACCACTTGTCTTTGGCAGAGTTTGGGAATGTGCTCGTTCTGTACATCGAGGAGGAGACGCACAAGCCGATTTACACGACGGCTATTCATACAGCTAACGACGCCGTCGTTAGTGCTTGGTGGCCTCGGATCGGCGACGAGTCGTTTGTACGCAGCGCCCAGGTAACGCGTATTCGTGATCCACTCATTAGGTATTTGCACCGGTGCATTGCCTCGTCTGTTACAGGACGTGACATGAGCCAGGAGTGGTGCACTTCTCAGAAATTTTTTTTTTGTATTGCTTATTGAGTGGGACACCGTGCAACCTTGCACGGTGTCTGGCGAGGGGCTGATCTACGGGGGGGTGTATGTGACCCGTATTGCTCGTTTTAACGGGCTTATCGATTTGGAGCCTGTCAGTACGGAGGCCTTTCTTCCGGTTCGTTTAGATCGCCGGACGGTGCAGGGCATGCGTATCGTGCAGAAGTTCCCACAGCTCGGGCTTTGATTTTCGCTCGAGAAGGGGGTCATTTGGCAGCCGGGGCCAAATGAACTCCATTACAGAGACGAGGACCCTATGCCCCAGCAGCCACCGCAGTAGCCCCCACCACATGACCAGGGGAGCCGCATCAGGATGTGCCACATCAACATCCTGAGCGCGTATATAAAGCGTGAGGCTTCCTGCTCGTGCCTAGGCTATGCTGCAGAGTATTGCTGATGCGACACATCAGCTCATTCAGCAGCAGGCGCTGATGCTGCAGCAGCAGCTCCAGCTTACACAGCAGCAGGCGCAGATGCAGCAGCAACAACTCGAGCTCAATCAGCGGCTCGATCATACCAGCGAGCAGCTGACACGACGTATGGATCGGTTGTGTAACATAACTGTATTTCGGGTTGTTCCGTACATGTACAATTGTACCGTTACGACCTGATATGTTAATTATTAATGATATTGGATTATTGACTGTCATTATTAATATTGGTATACACATTGAGAACATATATTTACACGCATAAACCATGGGAAGTTTAGTTGAAACACAACTAAACAAGACCAGAGAGTTTATCGCTGTTATATTGCAGACGATTATGGATTTTGGTATGGAATGGAAAAGAACTAGGAGTTGTTATAGTTTGGTTGCTAAACATAGTCAAGGACACATGGTCATCGTTTATCGAAATAGCGGTGGGACGGTGTTGGGGAGGTTGTGATCTACCCCTGCATATGCCCTATACATATGCATATTTCGGTCTATCACGGATGTGTCAGTGATATGGTTTAGTGGGGTTTGGATTGGGATTTTTAATATTAAAGTTAATAAAATAATGAAAGCTTGATTTGGAAATAATTACGCGATGGTGAGGTTACGATAATTAACCACACGCGAATGTTAATTCAGAAATATTAACTGAATAATGTATTCGCGTGAGTGACGATTCACATGAATATAATTATTAGGAATAATATTCTGAAATGATATTCCATAAATCTTAAATCGAATCGAAATACGATACGAACGTCGGATTCGGAAAGGTGACGATCTTTACGAATACGTACGTGAGTAACGCGTTTCGACGAGATAACGAAATAATAACTTACGATATTAAAATTAATAAATGGAAAATTTAAAACATTTATTAGGAATCACAACCTAAAACAAATTCGAATAAACAAATTTATTAAATAAATTATTTAACAAGAATAAACGAAATCATTTTACGAAATAATTTAAATAAAAGCATTTTATTACTGTGAAACATGAATCTTTAAAGGTTTTAGGTTTTTAAATACATTCACGAACTAAACCGAGCATTTTATAATTGTTAACGCGAAATAAACGAGACCGAGCACGTGAGGACTACTCGGTGTGTTTAAAGAAGAAGAACCTCCTTCTTCTTTCATTTTACACACCCTCTTTCTCTCTCTAAACACCTAAAAACGTCCATACTCTCTCTACCTTCTCTCTAGTTTATCCAACTCGTTTCTTGTCGGATTCAAGAGATCTTGGCGTCCAAACGACCGTGTGATCGAGGAGAACGAGAAGATACGAAGAAACCAAACGTTTGGCCAACATATAGAGGTAAATCTCGAGTTTGTTTCTATTTCTTATACTAACAACAAACCGATTCATGCTTGTGTGGTTAAACGGATTCTACACATTAAAAACCTTAAAATGAATGGGTTTAAACGAGTAGATGTAGGCGATTACACTTGAAACAGATCTGATTCGAAAAAGGAGATGATGAGGGAGCTAGTTCACCACACAGCAGGGAGCCGAACCCTGTGATACCCATGGCCGAACCTTTCTTCTAACTTGGTTATCACCTACTCGATCGAACCTTAGACGGGCCAGATCTGGAAGCTACGAACCATCCTTCTGGGACGAACCTGCACATGCTCGACGAACCTATGGAGTCCCGAACCTACACCCCCTAGCGAACCTGTGGCTTCGTGAACCTAATAAGCATACCGGGTGCATGGCAACGAACCTTAGGGATGAATCAGCTTAGCGAACCTCACAGCATGACCGAACGTTCTTTGATGTCGCGAACCTAAGGGTGGCGAACCCTAGAGTGGAAGCTTGTTGGCAGCCGAACCTAGGGTTTTCTTGGACATAGCTGAACCTTTTAAAGGTGGCGAACCCTCCATGTTCCACCGAACCCACATGCGGTGTCACACCCCGAGCCGACGGGAACGGATCGACTTCCCGTCGGGCGGAAGGTTCCTGGTGCGCGATATCGTTGTGATAATCGAATGATCAGATTGTTTACATAGCACATGATAAATACTTGAGAAATGCTAACACGATAATGATATAGAATTATGATGTCGACGGAGCTTAGCTAATAAACTAACTAAAAACCGACTCTAAACTAGACACAAAGTAATAAATCTAGACTCTCTAAAACCTAAGCTACCGACAGGCAAGTGTACCTATCGTATGCTGCAAGACAAAAGTAAGTCCGGATATCGAACCCACAGACTTCTATAGACTGCACTAACTAGACTCTATGACTTATCTATACACAATTTGTACTTGAATAAAATAATAATAAAGAAGGGGGTTTTTTACTAACAATTAAACTACTTAAAAGACGCTTAGAAATAAAAACAGAAAAGCAAACAAAGACTAAATCAAAGGAAGAAAGGCACTACCTAGGCTCGAATCATATACATGTTTGACAAGGTTCTATTGGGGTTGGAACTAATGTGATACCGGGATCTTAAAATACTAAACTCAAAGGAAACCTAGAGCACCCTCGACCCTTCTCAAGGATAGTCAACTAAGAATCCTAAAAGCCGTTAAACCACCGGATACATGGATTTCCCTCACAGGTCATCCAACTATTTATGAAGTATCCGCTAGATTATCTACCTCACAGCACGATAATCTCAAAACACCTAAGAAATAACTATTAAACAATCTACCTCACGGCGCGAAAGTCACAGTTCACTTAAATGCTAGGGATAACTTGGATTTTCCTATTGGATTCAATAAACAAGGTTTGATAGACAAATTAGATTGATCTTCTCACGAAGTCTCTAACCTAACAAGCTAAAAACCAAGACTTATCGACAACTTCTCACCTCACGGCTATTAAAGTTAGTTGCACATCTTAATCGTCTAAATCATAATAAAACACTCCTATGAATCACTCGGCCAAAGCAACTCATCCGCTAATCAAAAACACACAGTAATTGATTCTAGCATGCACCTATTTTGCGACAGACAATCGCCAAGACACATGAGGAACATAATATCAATCATTCAACAATCAAAGACACACATCCACATCCAATATTCAAAACCAAATCTTTAAATCATAAATCCATCACATCATAATGTTCCAATACCAAAATAAACCAAAATCAATCATGTACAATCATCTAACCTAGATAGTTCTAAGAGTTTAGCCACTAAACATCATATGAAAACAATCCATAATCTGTTTAAAGTCAATGAAAAACATAGGAATCGAATAAAAACAAAGAAACCGAATAAACCGAATGATGAACACCCGATGTCTTCGATCCAACGCCTTGATTCTTCAATCTTTTGCTTCCCAAACCACCAAAAATCACTTCTTGGTCGCCTCTGCCGTCTCTCCTATGCCAAGATACCCTAATTTTTCCTTTCAGCCGTTTTTAATTGAACAAACTCGATTTTCTGAGTTTTCCCCCGCGTCGCGTACCGCGACGGCTACACCCAAACCCTTCGCGCTACGCGATGGGTCTCGCTAGCCGACAAATTAGTCGGGTCAAACCGCAATCATTAAACAAGGGTATTTTGGTAATTTCCACCTGTCGCGTACCGCGACAGGGTTTCTTGAGGTCCTCGCGATACGCGAAGGGTTCAAAAATCCAGAATTCTGCTTTCTTTGTTCTCAGATCCGTCTTCGTCCAACCGGGAGCTCGTTTTCTTGATCTTTTGCTAAAAATTTTATATGTTTATTACCTGCGAGCATAAATTTGTAGAAATGTGAAGAACCAGCATAAATCGACTCTAAAACGAATAAAACTGTACAGAAACCCAATAGAAACAAATGGAAAAACAGATGTGTTTCACAACACATCACATCCCCACACTTATCTCTTTTTCGTCCCTGAAAAAGGTTTATGAAAAAATCCGGGATCACAGCTAGATAAAATGGTTTCCACACAATTAAACTTGTTAATTCAAAATTAAATGCCTTAGAAAAGATTGCAAGTATTGTTATCCCATTAAACCCATACTGATTCAATCAAGCCCCTTAGTCATGGTCCATTATGTTCATATTCTACATTTCATTTCATTTGACCCACATTTAGGAAATTAAAACCAAATCAATCCTAGATTCTAGCTTTCAAATCATCCTTACATATAAACAAACCAGAAATTTCTCAAATCAGATTTTATAATGGAAACAGATGAAAGCGTGAGCATTTTCCTTTTTATTTATTTATTTTATTGAACTTAGCTTAGTGGTGTTTCAACCAGGCTGCAACCCGGCGTGTGACACATAAGTTTCTCGTCCAACTTCTTTTCTTTAATTTTTCTTTTACTCAGCTTATTTGGTGAAATGGAGGCGCCATAAGACTCGGATTTATTCTCATAAAAAGAGTGCTTATGTGCCAAACAAAAATCGGATTTTCAAAAATCTCATTTGTTATTATGCAAAGACTTCTTTCTAACTAGAAAACAGTTTCATTGATTCCAAATCCCCAAGATGTTTCCTATGAAATTCATGCATTTAAGTGAGATTATACCAATTCTAAGGAACAAAACAATCAGTTGAGCCTACCTACATATCCCAAAACCAAAGCATAAAATCCAAACCAACAAGTTAACTATGAAAGAAACCACAAAACCTAACTTTTCTATCATTTCCCATCATACTTTTGCAACCAGCTTAAACAAAAACAAGAAAGATCTAAGCTAAGGATGCAGAAACAAAAATAAAAAAAACAAAAATTTTCAAAAATTTTGACTCAAAAACTAGAGTAAACTAGAATTCAAAAACTAACTACTTAAAACAAGACTAAACTAACTAAACTAAGTTTCCCATCCCCACACTTAAGCTTTACATTGTCCCCAATGTAGAGAATAAGGAAAACCAAAAAGAAAAACTAAAAACTAAAAACTAAAAACTGAGAATGACTTAGCTGGTTGAAGAAAAGACTGTCGAGTGCCAATCTTTCCACGTAGCTCCACAATCTACAAATTTTGCTCCACAGGCTACAAACGATAACATAAGATCTACACAAAACAAAGATCAAACAAGCATCAACACGCCCAAAATATGATAACAATGATATCCATGATTAAGTCCAACCACAAACCCATCTTACCATATAACTAAAATTAACAAAGAAAAACACAAATCAACCAAAGAAAATTAAGAACTAACTAAAAATTTGAAAAATATCAATCCAATGCAACAAAAATGAACTTAGAAAACCTCCTACGGTGGTGAATGCAGTGTGGGATAGGTAAATTGGGGGTAAAATTTGAAAACTAGGGTTTTTAAACATTTTTAAACATTCCAGGACCTGTCGCGTACCGCGACAGATTTTTGAATGGCCGTCGCGATACGCGACGCAAGTTTGACCCGCGAAGTTGACCATATTGTCGCGTAGCGCGACAAATTACCCTGTGTGTGTCGCGCTACGCGACGTGGCGATTTTCACAGAAAGTTTTCCAGGTTTCCATGCCTTAGCCAAATTTTCAACCCCAAACTCACTAAACCATCCACAACTGTTCTAAAGCAAGAATTACATACCTGGTGGCTCCAATTCATCATTATGGCATCAAATTGATTAAAAACCTGCAAAACAAATTAAAACACACAAAAAACGAAAACGAAAATCGAAAAACAATCACGAAAAATAAAAAAAAAAACACACCAACGACACCCAAAACAACTTACAAACTCTACACTTGGGAGTTTAACCCAAGAGCTCACTCAACTCATCTCAACTGGGATAATCAAGGGAAACCTCCTCCCTTGCAATTAACTCATGACCACGATCACCAACATCCCATGGTCCTTCTCCCATAACTTCATTCACACATATATCATCACTCACCAAGTTCACACCCTCAACTTGATGGACTAACTCACCACCGGCGCTCATAGATTTTGCTATCTTCAAACAAACACTCTCATCACCCACTCTAAAAGTGAGTTTACCCTCATACACATCTATGATCGCCTTAGCAGTGCGCAAGAATGGGCGCCCAAGAATGATGGGAACCGCCGTGTCCGCATCCATGTCCATCACAACAAAATCCACGGGGAACATAAACTTATCAACCTTAACTAACACATTCTTCAGAATTCCCCGCGGACACTTCACCGACCGATCCGCCAACGACAAGGTCATGCGTGTGGGGGACAAGTCACCAAGGGCTAGCTTCTCATATAGAGAGTAGGGCATCAAATTGATGCTAGCCCCTGAGTCCGCTAGAGCATACCTCCTCACATCATCTCCAAACAAGCACGGGATAGTGAACATTCCCGGATCTGCAAGCTTTTCGGGAAGCTTGTTTAAGATCACCGCAGAACAACCCGCACTCAATGGTACGTTGGCAACCTCTCCTAAACGGTCCTTACCCTTCAGTAACTCTTTCAAAAACTTAACATACTTGGGTATGTGCTGAAGGGCTTCAATAAAAGGAAGATTGATCTTGAGTTGCCTAAACATGTCAAGAAAGTGACCGTATTCCTTAGCGTGCTTTTGATTAGTCAAGCGTGCCGGATAAGGAACACGGGAAAGATCAATCTCCGTGGTGGGCTTAAACATGACCGGCTTACCAACTGCCGGTTTCTCAACAGGAGACTTACTGTTAGGTGCGGTACTTGCTGGGACTAGCCTCGGGGGCACCCTCCCAGGAGTCTCCATTTCAATTTCTTCATCCACCGGTTCCTCCTCATCTAAATCAACCGGTGGGACCAATCTCTCACTCTCCTCAACTTCCACCAAAACAGGGTGCATGAACACTTCTTCTCTACCTCCTCCAGAACGAGTAGTGACCGCCTTAACATGGGCATTTGGGTTGGTTTGGGGCTGACCCGGGAACTGGCCTTGAGGCCGTTCATCCAACCGTTTGGCGATGTCACCAACCGTTCGCTGTAAATCCAAGAACGCAGATTGTTGGTTCTTGAGAAGAACATCATGCTCATGTAGGATCTTCTGTGTAGTGGCATCCTTAGCCACTAACTGAGTCAACAATTCCTCTATCCTACCCAAACCACCACCAGCACCTGAAGTGCTACCAGAACTACCACTAGGCTGCCCCTGCCCCTGGTTTTGAGAGTGACTATGATGGAAACCAGGGGGATTTCCTGAAGATCTATAGGTTTGGTTCTGAGAATTTCCCCAACCGGGGTTATAGGATTGCCCAAACCTACCCTGTCCTCCTACATAATTAGCCTGCTCCTGGCTCACCAAACACTCAGAAGTGGCATGACCACCTCTGCAGATCTCACACCTATCTACTCTCATCTTCAATTCCTTGACATCCCTAGCTAAAGACTCAAGAGCAGCAGCAACACTAGTGTCCACATTAACGTGGTGAACTCCTCTTGTAGAAGAGGAGGAACTAGCAATAGGAGTGGAATTCCTATTTGAAGACCGCTGCTCATGCTCGGCCTGAGCGAAGCTCTCAAAAAGATCATTGCATTCAGCCACATCCCTCTTACCCATGAGGTGGCCTCCTGCAGAAGTGTCAAATCTGGCACGAGTCTCATATGTGAGCCCATTGTAGAATTTCTCTACAAGGGCCCATTCAGACAAACCATGCTGGGAGCATCGGCTTAGAAAGTTTGGAACCTTTCCCAAGCAAGATAGTAAGGCTCATTAGGGGCCATTCGGAATGAATGGATCTCATCTCTCAGGCGGGCGGCCTTAGCAGGTGGGAAGTACTTTTTAAGAAAAGCATCCCGAAGACTAACCCAAGTAGTGAAAGTGCCTGGAGGATGAGAGTCGAGCCAAGTGGCTGCTCGCCCTGACTAAGAAAAGGGAAACAAATGCATGAAAATCGCATCTTCGGTGGCCCCTTGAAGATTAAAGGTGCCACAGATGCGTGTGAGCCGAGCAAGGTGTGCGGGTGCATCTTCATCATCACGACCGCTGAATTGAGCATTATTAATAGCGGTCATGATATATGAAGGAATCTGCCACGAATTTTCATTCGGGATCGGTGGCGGTGTAATGGGGTTGTTAAGCCCCGTGAAACCCGCAGTGGCCTGCTGGTGAACAGTGCGACGTGCTGCCATTTGTGGATCAAAAGGCACGCGTGGACTAGAGTGAGTAGAAGAATTAGAAGAAGAGGAAGGTGTGTGCTTAGAAAGATCAACAGAAATGGGAGTGGAAGCACTTACCTCACTCGTGGAACTTTCTGAAAAGTCCCGCGAATCGCTCCTTGATGGCAAAGAAAGCTCAGGTGGCGGTCCGTGTGAGCGTAGGTGTGGCATACACTACCAAACCTGCAAATCAAATAAAAGCAAATCAAAAAGAAATAAAACAAAACAAAATAAAATAAACTAAAATTGAAAACAAAATAAACACAAATATGCACAGATAAGAACAAGAACTAGTAAGCGCAATCGACTAAGAAGTCCCCGGCAACGGCGCCAAAAACTTGATGTCGACGGAGCTTAGCTAATAAACTAACTAAAAACCGACTCTAAACTAGACACAAAGTAATAAATCTAGACTCTCTAAAACCTAAGCTACCGACAGGCAAGTGTACCTATCGTATGCTGCAAGACAAAAGTAAGTCCGGATATCGAACCCACAGACTTCTATAGACTGCACTAACTAGACTCTATGACTTATCTATACACAATTTGTACTTGAACAAAATAATAATAAAGAAGGGGGTTTTTTACTAACAATTAAACTACTTAAAAGACGCTTAGAAATAAAAACATAAGAGCAAACAAAGACTAAATCAAAGGAAGAAATGCACTACCTAGGCTCGAATCATATACATGTTTGACAAGGTTCTATTGGGGATGGAACTAATGTGATACCGGGATCTTAAAATACTAAACTCAAAGGAAACCTAGAGCACCCTCGACCCTTCTCAAGGATAGTCAACTAAGAATCCTAAAAGCCGTTAAACCACCGGATACATGGATTTCCCTCACAGGTCATCCAACTATTTATGAAGTATCCGCTAGATTATCTACCTCACAGCACGATAATCTCAAAACACCTAAGAAATAACTATTAAACAATCTACCTCACGGCGCGAAAGTCACAGTTCACTTAAATGCTAGGGATAACTTGGATTTTCCTATTGGATTCAATAAACAAGGTTTGATAGACAAATTAGATTGATCTTCTCACGAAGTCTCTAACCTAACAAGCTAAAAACCAAGACTTATCGACAACTTCTCACCTCACGGCTATTAAAGTTAGTTGCACATCTTAATCGTCTAAATCATAATAAAACACTCCTATGAATCACTCGGCCAAAGCAACTCATCCGCTAATCAAAAACACACAGTAATTGATTCTAGCATGCACCTATTTTGCGACAGACAATCGCCAAGACACATGAGGAACATAATATCAATCATTCAACAATCAAAGACACACATCCACATCCAATATTCAAAACCAAATCTTTAAATCATAAATCCATCACATCATAATGTTCCAATACCAAAATAAACCAAAATCAATCATGTACAATCATCTAACCTAGATAGTTCTAAGAGTTTAGCCACTAAACATCATATGAAAACAATCCATAATCTGTTTAAAGTCAATGAAAAACATAGGAATCGAATAAAAACAAAGAAACCGAATAAACCGAATGATGAACACCCGATGTCTTCGATCCAACGCCTTGATTCTTCAATCTTTTGCTTCCCAAACCACCAAAAATCACTTCTTGGTCGCCTCTGCCGTCTCTCCTATGCCAAGATACCCTAATTTTTCCTTTCAGCCGTTTTTAATTGAACAAACTCGATTTTCTGAGTTTTCCCCCGCGTCGCGTACCGCGACGGCTACACCCAAACCCTTCGCGCTACGCGATGGGTCTCGCTACCCGACAAATTAGTCGGGTCAAACCGCAATCATTAAACAAGGGGATTTTGGTAATTTCCACCTGTCGCGTACCGCGACAGGGTTTCTTGAGGTCCTCGCGATACGCGAAGGGTTCAAAAATCCAGAATTCTGCTTTCTTTGTTCTCAGATCCGTCTTCGTCCAACCGGGAGCTCGTTTTCTTGATCTTTTGCTAAAAATTTTATATGTTTATTACCTGCGAGCATAAATTTGTAGAAATGTGAAGAACCAGCATAAATCGACTCTAAAACGAATAAAACTGTACAGAAACCCAATAGAAACAAATGGAAAAACAGATGTGTTTCACAACACATCGAATTACAAGATTAAATTACAATGTATCGTTCATAATTTAACCAAGTAAATCTATCCAACAAGAATCAATGTGTTTATATCTTGTATCTGTACAAGATATACAAAAGATGATTCATTGTTTTGCCATCCAAAAGTATGATCACACAAAATGTAGCTAGGTCCTCTAAAAGTCCACTAGCTATGTTCTTGAATATGGCGACTAAACCTGTTCGTCACCTGAGAAAACATGCATTTAAACAAAGTCAACACTAGGTTGGTGAGTTCATAAGTATGTTAATTGAAAACCTTGATTCATTCATATGCACAATCACAATGTTAATTATGTTACTTGTATGTTGTTGATTCACCCGTTCTCCCAATGGCTTCTCAATAGTTATATTCACAAGTAATATATCATCATAGTAGTTATGCTTATATATAGGGCATATGTAAGGGAACCAAGCCCTAGCCAACATCCCACCACATAACTACCAGATCTCCACACTACTTGCAATACAACTATTGATATCCATTCCCAATTCACTTGTTCATCTCATTTGTTGATCACCTGTTATATCATGTATAGAATAATATAATAATAGGGTTTTAGTTATCAAACCGAAGTATAGATAGCCCATATATGTATTAAGGATATTAGATTTACTTAATCTGTTCCTTGTATCATTCTATTTCTGGTGGGGTTAACTGCTGATCACTTTTAAATATTAAAAGTGTTAATTAACCACTTGTGATATGTTCTAAAATTGAAACGCGTAGAGCCTAAAATGAATCCATTGTGATCCTCAGTAATCAGATTATAATGCATCCGATTTACCTCTACCACGTCATGTGTTCTCATTGTTGTTAACAAGGTTAAATAAGAACTTGTCTTATTACTTTATGTTAACTGATGTGTGAATGATGTTGTTATCTTGAAGATACATTATCATGATTATCATTCTAATTGTTCCATATGATCACCATGTTGCCATTAAGCCGTGGTAAGAACTTGTCTTACCACCCTTAATCCGCTAAGGTGGTGGATGATAGTTGTCCATGTAGTCACCATGTTGCCATTAAGCCGTAGTAAGAACTAGTCTTACTACCCTTAATCCGCTCAGGTGGTGGATGATAGTTGTTCATGTAGTCACCCTGTTGCCATTAAGCCGTAGTAAGAACTAGTCTTACTACCCTTAATCCGCTCAGGTGGTGGATGATAGTTGTTCCATGTTGTCTCGTAATGTGTATTGAGTTGTAAACTAAGCGTTATAAGTACTTGTCTTATTATACTTAGTTAACTCTAGTGTTGAATGGTATTATGAAGATGTATTATCTTCAAATCATTCATATGTTTTGTTGTTGTCATCATGTTTTCCCTGTGATTATCCCAATGTTTGTCCTTGTAAGAATAACTAGGTGTTGTAAGATCTATTCTTGCAACTATGTTATTCTAATGTGTTGATGAGTTATGAAATTATATTATCATATTCATCTTAGAATTCATGTCATAACATGATCATACAAGCATGCATACAATGATAATCGATAATAAGTTAAAGAATATTATCTAAATCATAGTATAAGCAATATGGGAAACATTAAAACTCTTAAATAAATAAAAGTAAGCATGTTTCTCAGCCCCATGAGTTTAAAATCAGTTAAGATTAAAGAAAAGGGGCATATGAACTCACCTTGTTATTGAAGTGGTTGACTTAGCTTAAACGAAGAATGCACGCGCTCTTGATTGAACTTGAGTTTGTTTTCACGATCCTGTATGGATTTCATGTTGTCGTAACTTATAAGTATAAGTTGTAAGATTTTGTGCGTGTATGTGTGCTAGCCCTAAGGTTGGCTAACACTTGTGGGTCTCGGTAATGATTTGGCCCTTGATTGATGTTCATGGATTTTACTAATGCTCACTTATTTCAAGTCACTGTTAGCGTGTAATGTAACTTGTTGTATGTTTAACTCATCATAACCCCATGATGAATTTTCATCACTAGGCCTTGATTATTTTCTAAGTGTGACTTAGATATTAGGTTGAAAATTAGAATCTTCTGTCCTTATTATCATTGACATCGCTTGTTATCATATCCCAAATTATATTGTTTTAGACTTTATGAAACTAACCCAAGTCTTGTCACTTTGGTAGTAAAACACTTGGTTACTCGCGTATGTTATTCATGGTCATTAGTTTAGTTTGTTAAGTTATCCCCTTAAATATGTGGGCCGAATCACTACATGTGGGCCAAAGTATCAAGATTTGGGCCGCAACAGCCAACCTTAGGCCGAAATGATGGGCTGTGGGCCGGATAAATGAGCATGGGCCGGGTCCAATATATATTGGGCTGATCTCATTAAACTGTTGGGCCGAGTGTAATGGATATGGGCCGACTATCTTTGCTTGTATTACATGGTTTATGGGCCTAACATAGTCCGAATAGTTCGGTTTATCCCATTAATAGGTTATAACTCCCATTTCCAGCGAACTTATAGTTGAGTTGGGCTATGGTTCGGCTCTTAAGCGGGTTCGTGAGTCAAGGATGAAGGTTCAGTCATGGTGGAGTCTTAGCTCGATGATGGTTCGTTCAAATGATAGTTCGGCTGATGGTATAGGTTCGCCACTCCCCACCTTGGGTTCGTGACTTACAAAAGTTCGGTGGTCTACCAAGGTTCGGCCGTATAACAACCATGCAGGTTCGTCGGTGTGTTGTTCAGGAGAATAGGAGGTTCGTTGCCAGTGAGAGGGTTCGGCAATAGTGCTAGGTTCGGCTGTCCCCATGTGCTACCCTAGGTTCGGCAACAATGGCTTGAAGGTTCGGTGATCCATGGAACAGTAGGGTTCGGCCATGTCCAGCCTTTGGAGGGTTTGTAGGTAGCCCGAGGTTCGTTCCCCTGCAACTAGGGTTCGTGCATGGGGAGGTTAAGCCCATGCATGCAGCTCATAGGTCCGGCGATGGCTCGTGGACACAGGTTCGTCTCCATGCTAGGTTCGTGACTCGCCACCCTTGGTTCGAAGGTTCGACTCTTCTCTCATGGGTTCGGCTAGCTACATGCAGCCACGAACCTATGTATTCTCCCATCACTATCAGCTCGAACCTACGGCCTGAGACATTCTTATGATGTTGCTACTCGTAGGTAAGTCCTAGAAAGGTTAGTGTTCGAAGGGGATAGGGTAAATCTGGCTGATGGTCTAGATCGAACAAGGGGATGTAAAAACCCTATTTTCGTGGATTTTCACAGCTCCATACCTTGGATTTGGCAGGGCAAAACTCCAGATCCTTTGTACTTCTAGGTAGAGGACATCAAGAGCTACGCGTGGACACCAAGAACACACGATTTGGCCAAGAAACGAGCAAGATATGTGCGTTTGAAGCTTGGATGTGCTGGTTTTCTTCTAGAGAGAGAAATGGACGGGAATGGGTTATAGAGAGAGAGAGGGCTGATGAGAATGAGGGAAAAACACCTTATTTGGTGCTTTTATACCTCATCGGTTGCTTTTATACCCCGTGAGGACATCAAGTCAAACACGGTCATTGTGGACCAACACAGTCAAACACAATCAATGTGGACCAACACGAGCAAACACGGTCATTGTGGGCACAAACACGAGCACCAACACGAACACTAGCACGGTCACTTACACAAACTCACTTACGGTATACGATACATGTTGCCGATGAGCGACGCGCCGACTACACAGGAGCTTACGTTTACGACATTTTATTTGATCACTAAGGTGAGTTTACGGCCCCTCTTTACTCTTTTCAAACGTTTTGAAATAGAGGGAGAATACTAGTTACATCGATTCAAACATCTATTACTATACAAACATTTTTGTGTATGTTGGTTTATTGGACAAACATTAAGTGTTGAACTCGTATTAAGCCCTCACAAAGTCTTACCGTTAATGTACGAACAACATGGTAGATTTGAATGGATCCGTTTGGGTGTGACTAACCCCACGGGGCACAATATTGACTGAGTGTCATAACCCGTGAAATTCTGACCTAACTTACTGTGTGCACGAGACACAGTGGAGGCAAGGACAAACAAGTCTAGTTCGGTAGTGACGCACTGACACTTGGAGCCTAGGGCTCGGTACTAACATATGATAAACAACATGACACGTTTTCTTACTATATATGTATATCAAAACTTGTGAACTCACCAACCATTGTGTTGACACTTTTCAAACTTGTATTCTCAGGTAACTGACAGGACGATGGACATTCAGGAATGCACTTTTAAAGAATCGAGCATTAGGGCCATCATGCATTTCTGTTTATGTTTAACTTTTGAATACAATTACATTTGGGTTATGTATTAAACCATGTGTTGTCTAACATTTTAACTTTCCGCTGCATATTATGACAATTAACTTTCCACTGCAATATGATTTATTATTCTGCTGCAAACTATTTTGTTAAGTGTGGGTGTCATATATTGTATTCGTAAATGCATATAGAGGTGTTCTATATGACCTTGAGCTGTGATTCTGGCCACGTCACGCCCACGTGGACTAACACCACATGTGGGATTTTGGGGATGTGATAGACTGGTATCAGAGCCTTGGTTATAGAGAACTAGGTTTGCATGTAGTAAACTTAGACTATAGCCATTGCTCAACTTTAGACACTACACTTAGAGCTTGCACACTGTTATTTCTACTGTTACTATTAAACTGTTACTTACTAACTTGAGACGTACAGGATGGCGGGTAACAACGATGATGCCAGGAGGAACCCGGGCAAGCGCCCGGTAAGCGATGAGCTGACTGAGGAGAGTCGTCGACGAGTCGATGACATTGTGGCATAGGTGGACGCTAAGATGGACCGACGTGCCAGGCGGATGATGCATGATCGGTATTGGGGGTGGTACCCCATGACCATACATGATTGGATCGACGGAGAGAGGGTACCTCCGCCACGGTATCCTGGCGACACATCTTCAGGCTGTCGGCTGCCATCACTTG
Source organism: Mikania micrantha (assembly GCA_009363875.1). Taxonomy (NCBI): domain Eukaryota; kingdom Viridiplantae; phylum Streptophyta; class Magnoliopsida; order Asterales; family Asteraceae; genus Mikania; species Mikania micrantha. The sequence continues at coordinate 71,974,901 of CM018698.1, forward strand.
GAGCGCCACTGGAGCAGGCCTTCGCAGCCCACGTGGCCTACACCCGACGTGAGGCTAGGAGGAACGGCGAGTTGTCGGACGAGGTCCGAGTTCTTCGAGAGAAGAACGATCGCCTTGAGAGGCGTAATGATAGTTTACAGGAGCAGGTGGAGACACTACGTCTTGAGATGGCCCAGCTGATGAGTCAGAACGGACAGATGGTTGATGTCATGCAAGAGCATGATGGACACATTGCTGCAAACGGGGTCACCATTGAGGAGAATCACGCGATGATTCTGGCTAGTGACGCCATGCTTAACGCATAGGCCGAGCAGTTCATTGTTGAGCCGCCACTTGAGGACGGATCACAGTTCGAGGTCGAGGACCTCGAGGAGGGAGACTTTGATGAAGATCCCGATGAGGATCCCGAGCAGGACGAGGATGATGACGGAGCTGTCAGTGACGTCTTACATGTCACCATAGACTCCGATTAGTTAGGTTATTTTATCTTGTGTTTCTTTTATATTTGCCTAGAAGAGCGGGATGTGCTCATACAAACTCGTATTGTTATTATCTTTTGAAAATCATTGTACTTCAAATCTTATATTAATGAGAATGATGTTTTGCCTTATTTATTGTATTCTGACTATGGTTGTTTGCTAACCTAACATCTAACATGACATCTGACTTGACTTCTGACATGACATTTGGCTAACACTCTAACTCATACTAACTAACATTCTATCCCTTCCGTATAGAAAACATCTATGGCTGGAAGAGGACCATATGCGCGTTCCACTAAGCGAACACTAGATGCAGCTGTCATCAAGATGATGGTTGACAGACGAGTCAACAAAGTACTCGCTGAGTATGAAGCAAACCGCGTACACAGCGAAACCAGTGGAACCAACAATGGTACTAACACACGCCTAACATGACTAACATAGTGTAGCTAACACGATACTAACACACGACATTGGTTTCTGACAAACAAGGTCGCGCGGTAACAACAGCAAAGGGTGCTCGTTTAAATCCTTCCTGAACTGCCACCCACACAAGTTCAAGGGAACAGAGGGAGCAGTCGGAATGCTCCGCTGGGTGGAAAAGGTTGAGTCTTTATTCGCAATGTGCGAATGTACTGAAGAGAACCGGGTGAAATTTGCAACCGGTACACTGGAAGGACCGGCTCTCACATGGTGGAATACCCATGTTCAAACACTAGGGTTGGACGGTGCCAACTCTATGTCATGGACTGATTTCACCCGATTGCTGCAAGAGGAATACTATCCTCGTGATGAGATTAGAAAGCTGGATGCTGAATTCTGGATCCTCAAGATGGTTGGATCAGAAATCGAGCAGTACTTCACTCGATTTCACGAGCTGTGTAAGCTATGCCCGGCAATGGTGATGCCGGAATACAAGAAGATCGAGCAGTTCATCAGTGGGATGCCCGAACAAATCCAAAGCATGGTGACTGCATCTGACCTCACCACCATCCAACCACTGATCAAACTGGCACACAAATTGATGGATCAGGCGGTAGCACAAGGCAAGCTACCCAAACGAGGCGAACACCTGAAGCCTCAAGAAAGCCAGAAATGGAAGTGGGAACCCAGCCACCATCAATCTCATCAATCTCAACAACAACAACAACGATCTGCACCAGCCTGAGCTTTCACTGCCACCCAACCCGATAATATAGGGAAGGGTGTGTATCAAGGAAAATACCCTCTATGCAACAGGTGTTCTTATCATCACTTCGGGCAGTGCGAGCGGTACCGCTGCCTAAAGTGCAGAAGACATGGTCATATGGCCAAGGATTGCAGGTCAAGGTTTCCAAACAACAACAACAACCCCAACCACAACCATAACAACAACAACAACAACCAGAACACTCTCAAGGGGTGTTACGAATGTGGCAAACCAGGGCATATGCGGAGGGAGTGCCCGCAACTGAAAAAGGCTGGAGGAGGTGCAGCTAAGGGGCAAGCTTTTGTGATTGGCTCGGGAGAAGCCAAGGATGACCCCAACATCGTAACCGGTACGTTTCTTTTAAATAATGTCTACGCTAGCATATTATTTGATACCGGTGCTGATAGGAGCTTTATATCTAGTGAGTTTAGTAAATTTTTAGATATTACCCCAACACCACTAGACTATAAGTATACCGTAGAGTTAGCCGACTGCAAACTAATTGAAACACAACACATCTTTCAAGGATGCGCCATGGTTTTGGCGAATCACGAACTCGAAATTGACTTGATGCCGGTGACTCTCGGGAGCTTCGATGTGGTCGTTGGAATGGATTGGTTATCCGCAAACCAGGCAGAGATCGTATGCAACGAGAAGATCGTACTAGTAACGTTGCAAAACGGAGAGCGGATCTCGATTCAGGGGGAACGACGGGGAATACCTCTGAACATCATGTCATGCATGAAGGCAACCAAATACATTCAGAAGGGATACACTGCAATGCTAGCTCTCATCACTGAACAACCGAAGAAGGAAAGGAAGATTGAGGACATCGCCGTAGTCCGCGATTTTCCCGAAGTGTTTCCCGAAGATCTACCTGGACTACCACCGCAACGACAGATCGAATTCCAAATAGACCTCACTCCAGGAGCAGCACCGATTGCTAAAGCTCCATACCGACTAGCACCAACGGAGATGCAGGAACTGTCTAACCAGTTGCACGAACTGTTAGATAAGGGATTTATCAGACCTAGCTTCTCACCTTGGGGAGCACCGGTCTTGTTTGTGAAGAAGAAGGACGGATCATTCCGTATGTGTATCGACTATAGAGAACTGAACAAGGTAACGATCAAGAATCAATACCCATTACCGCGAATAGACGATCTGTTTGACCAGTTGCAAGGGTCAAGCTACTATTCGAAGATCGATTTAAGATCGGATTACCATCAACTAAGGATACAGGAGAATGATATCCCTAAGACTGCCTTTAGGACCCGATATGGACATTACGAATTCCTGGTTATGCCCTTCGGACTGACCAATGCACCAGCCGTATTCATGGACCTCATGAATAGAGTGTGCAAGCCTTACCTCAACAAATTCGTGATAGTGTTCATTGATGTCATTCTGATTTACTCAAAGAATAGGGAAGAATATGCTGAACATCTGAGGTTAGTCTTGGAATTATTGAAGAAAGAGCAACTGTACGCGAAATTTTCAAAGTGCGACTTTTGGATTCGCGAAGTCCAATTTCTTGGACATGTGGTCAACGAGCAATGGATACATGTAGACCCAGCTAAGATCGAAGCCATCAAGAACTAGAAAGCACCCAAGACTCCAACCGAGGTGCGACAATTCCTAGGTCTGGCCGGGTACTACAGAAGATTCATCGAAGGATTCTCGAAGATTGCTCAATCACTGACATCCCTAACTCATAAAGACATGAAGTTTGACTGGGGAGACAAACAGGAAGCTGCTTTCAACTTGTTGAAGCAGAAGCTATGCACTGCACCCGTACTATCCCTGCCGGAAGGATGCGATGATTTCGTGGTATATTGTGACACTTCGAAACAAGGACTCAGTTGCGTACTGATGCAACGCGAGAAGGTTATCGCATACGCTTCACGACAACTGAAGGTGCATGAGAAAAACTACATGACTCATGACCTTGAGTCGGGAGCCGTGGTATTTGCCCTAAAGATCTGGCGACACTACTTGTATGGCACAAAATGTACTATCTTTACCGATCATAAGAGCCTACAACACATCTTCGACCAGAAAGAGCTAAACATGAAACAACGAAGATGGGTCGAACTCATCGGCGATTATGATTGCGCTATCAAGTACCATCCCGGCAAAGCAAACGTAGTGGCCGACGCGTTGAGTCGGAAGGAAACAACAAAACGTGTGCGTGCCCTACAACTCACAATTCATTCCGAATTGCCACAACAGATCCGAATCGCACAGCAAGAAGCCCTAAAAACTGAAAACCTCACTCTTGAAGCCATGCGTGGTATGGATAAGCAAATGAAAGAAAAGGACGACGTAGCCTATTACATAATGGTTCGAATTTGGATTCCATGCTATGGGGATTGAGAGAAGTAGTGATGGATGAAGCTCACAAGAGCCGGTATTTGGTACATCCGGGTTCTGACAAGATGTATCACGATTTAAAGACACCCTACTGGTGGCCAAACATGAAAGCTGAGATAGAAACTTACGTAAGTAAGTGTCTAACATGCTCAAAAGTCAAGGTCGAGTACCAAAAGCGATCAGGGTTACTTCAACAGCCTGAGATTCCGAAGTGGAAATGGGAGCAAATTTCCAAGGACTTCATAACTAAATTGCCAAAGACAGCAAGTGGTTGCGATACCATCTGGGTTATCGTAGACCGACTGACGAAGTCTGCACACTTTCTACCATGCTTGCAAAAGTCGCTAGGCGCTCCTAGGTCGGAACAGGTCCTTGGAGCGAGTAATCGGAGAGTACTCGGCCCTAGGCGGGAGTACTCGGGTAATACACAGGAAGTACTCGGGATCGGAACAACTCCTTGGAGCGAGTACTCGGAGAGTACTCGGCCTTGGAGATCGACTTTTACAACAGTGCTTTCTACCCATCAAAGAGACCGACAAATTAGAAAAATTGACTCGGATTTATCTGAAGGAAGTGGTCACTTGACATGGAGTGCCAATCTTGATAATCTCTGACCGCGACAGTCGATTTACGTCGCATTTCTGGAAGTCCTTGCATAAGGCTTTGGGTACGAGATTGGACATGAGTACCGCTTACCACCCGTAGACCGATGGGCAGAGTGAACGAACAATACAAACATTAGAAGACATGCTTCGGGCATGTGTTATTGACTTTGGCAGTAGCTGGGAGACTCATCTACCGTTAGTTGAGTTTTCGTACAACAACAGCTACCTCACAAGCATACAAGCTGCACCATTCGAGGCACTTTACGGAAGTAAGTGTCGATCACCCATCTGCTGGGCGGAAGTTGGAGACAGCCAACTGACCGAACCAGAACTCGTGCACGAAACGATAGAGAAGATCGTGCAAATACGCAAACGGATGGCAGCAGCTCGGGATAGACAGAAAAGCTATGCAGACAAACGACGCAAACCGTTAGAGTTCCAGGTGGGAGACAGAGTGTTACTCAAGGTCTCGCCCTGGAAGGGGATCATACGGTTTGGCAAACGAGGAAAGTTGAACCCTCGTTACATTGGACCTTTCAAGATCACAAAACGCATAGGCCCGGTGGCCTACGAGCTGAACCTGCCAGACGAGCTAAGCAGCGTGCACAATGTATTTCACATCTCAAACCTCAAGAAGTGTTTATCTGATGAAACGCTTGTTATACCCCTTGAGGAGATACAGATCGACGAATAGTTGAACTTCGTTGAGGAACCGGTGGAAATTATGGACCGGGAAGCCAAGAAGCTCAAACTCAGCAAAATACCGATTGTAAAGGTGCGATGGAATTCGCGACGAGGACCGGAATTCACGTGGGAACGTGAAGACCAGATGAAACAGAAGTACCCACACCTATTCGCGGAACAGGCAAACACTGGCAACACGAGTTGAATTTCGAGACGAAATTCTTTCTAACAAGGGGAGGAAGTGGCACCTCGTAATTTCCAGGTCACATTCTTATTTATTTAAATGGTTATTTAAATACTATTTGTACACATGGCACTAGAATTTGTTTAATTTAGTGTGACACGTGGCACGACAGTGTGAACACTGGTACACGACTAGATAATTCGAGGAATTATTGAGAAATAGCACACACGTGTCAAAACACACGAACGTTGGTGAACGTCTAGCACATTGTGTAACACAACACTCGAAACTCTTGAAACACTCACAAATTGAACTTGGAAGTTCAAACGAGGCCAAACGATAGTTCGTAAATGTGAAAACGGCGACGAACGGATCAAACTCATTGAATTGGGCTTATTGGGCTCTTCAAGGACCCATCGCGGTACGCGATGGCGCACAAGAGGCCTTATAGCGGTACACGACAGGTGGGCGGGGGATTTGAATCCCGAATTCTTTCACGATACACGAAGCATCTTTTTGGACCCTCTCCGCGGTACGCGACGACATCAAACGCCAAATCTTTATAAAACCAAGACCATAATGCCTAGTCTACCATTTTCCATCGTTTCTCTCGACTGATCACGCCACCACTTGGTCATCTTCAACCTCTAACCCCAGTTACCACCATTTTCCACCATTGGAAGCCATTTGGAAGCTCCAAGATTGGAAGTTGAAGCTTGTTTCTCACTTTGAAGCTTGAAAGATCAAAACCACCTTCCTTGTTCTTGACCAAACCCACGAACCAGGAGCTTAGGAGTTGTTATCATCATCATCTCAGGAACTTTGAAGCTTTGGAAGGTAGTTCATCACTCCTTGTAGCTTATAAACACCCACAAACACACATGCAAGCACTAGATTGCACATACAACTCATTTGATGTTGCATGCACGAATTTACACTCTTTTGAATCTGGGTTTGTTGATCTAAATGTGTTTCTTGATGATCTATTATGTCATTGTAAGGATTTATGACAATCCAAGATGTTGTACATATATCTATATGCTTAAAATGATGATTTATGATGTTGTAGATGCATGCATGTATGATCCATGAGTATGGGGATGATTTTGAATGATTGTAGATGTTTATTGATGATATTATAAAGTTAACTCATGGTTAGATTGTGTTAAAATGGTTAAAACTATGATTTTGGTGAACCTTTCTATTAATAGAAACTTTTTATTTGTAAAATGGTGTAATGGTTAATATGATGAGCATGCATGTATCTTGATATGTTGTATGGATGATATTATGATGATTAGGATACTTGAAATGTGATTTTGATAATGTTTATGGTCATTCTTGACATAGTTACTATATTTAGTAACTTTTCGGGTCAAAATAATGATAGGAGATGATTTGGCTATATTGGTATGTTTAAAATGATGCTAAATGGCATATTATGATGATTGGTGGTTTAGAAATGTTAGAATGGTTATTTTTATGCAAAGCTACAAAGTTACTATTTATAGTAACTTTATTTTTAGAAAAACCGATTTATAAACATGTTGTATGATTTGAGCATGCTAAATGATTTAATATGCTTTAACATGATGATAGTATGTTAAATTAGATGGTTTCCGATATCACGTATGCTACAAATGGAAAACTTTCCATTTTAGGAAACTTTTGTGTGCTAACATGATGAAAATGACTTATGTGATTTCACATGATAACGTGCTATGTTTTAACATGATCACGTAGGACTAACGAGCATGCTAGAACTTTAAAACCGTTATGCTTTGTGAACTTTCCATAAATGGAAACTTACTATAAATAGTAAGTTGTCCATAGACGCGACTTGCGCGTTTTGCACACGACGAGCACTTACACGTTTGCTACACGATTCAAAACCAACACACGGTTCACCAACGGGTCGTTGACTTGACACGATCGACCTTGGTCAAACACGGTCAAACATGGTCAAACACGGTCATTGTGGACCAACACAGTCAAATACGGTCATTGTGGACCAACACAGTCAAACACGGTCAATGTGGACCAACACGAGCAAACACGGTCATTGTGGACCGACACGGACAAGCATGAACAACCAAGGGTTGTTGGGCACTAACACGAACACTAGCACGTCACTTACACAAACTCACGTACGGTATACGATACAGGTTGCCGATGAGCGACGCGCCGACTACACGGGAGCTTACGCTTACGACATTTTATTTGATTACCAAGGTGAGTTTACGGCCCCTCTTTACTCTTTTCAAACGTTTTGAAATAGAGGGAGAATACTAGTTACATCGAGTCAAACATCTATTATTGTACAAACATTTTTGTGTATGCTGGTTTATTGGACAAACATTAAGTGTTGAACTCGTATTAAGCCGTCACAAAGTCTAACCGTTAATGTACAAACAACGTGGTAGATTTGAATGGATCCGTTTGGGTGTGACTAACCCCACGGGGCACAATATTGACTGAGTATCATAACCCGTGAAATTCTGACCTAACTTACTGTGTGCACAAGACACAGAGGAGGCAAGGACAAACAAGTCTAGTTAGGTAGTGACGCACTGACACTTGGAGCCTAGGGCTCGGTACTAACATATGATAAACAACATGACACGTTTTCTTACTATATATGTATATCAAAACCTGTGAACTCACCAACCATTGTGTTGACACTTTTCAAACTTGTATTCTCAGGTAACTGACAGGACGATGGACATTCAGGAATGCACTTTTAAGGAATCGAGCATTAGGGCCATCATGCATTTCTGTTTATGTTTAACTTTTGAATACAATTACATTTGGTTTATGTATTAAACCATGTGTTATCTAACATTTTAACTTTCCGCTGCATATTATGACAATTAACTTTCCGCTGCAATATGATTTATTATTCCGCTGCAAACTATTTTGTTAAGTGTGGGTGTCAAATATTGTATTCGTAAACGCATATAGAGATGTTCTATATGACCTTGAGCTGTGATTCTGGCCACGTCACGTCCACGTGGACTAACACCACGTGTGGGATTTTGGGGGTGTGACACCAGCTCCCTGCAGTTCCGTAGCCACTAGATTATCCTCCTCCCCCTCCACCTCCACCTCATGATGGCTAGTTAGTATTTTCAGTTATATTTGTATTTGTTAAACACACACTTGTATTCATGTTTATGTTTTGTATGTATTTGGTTGTTTTGGTTGATGATACATGTATATATTTGGTTGTTTTGGTTGGTGATGCGTGTTTATTATTTAAATATGTTTTGTTGGTGATCATCATAACATGATATACTGGCATCATATCATCTTTCATCATAACCATCATAACATTCACTGCTAGCATCATAGCATCATTCATCGTATTCATCATGGCATCTTAGGCATGTCATACTAGTATCATTTCATCATTCCATCATAACATACTAGCATCATGTACAGATCATCATAACATACTAGCATCATTATCATATCATAACATCATATCATCATGCCTACATATCATACTTCCATACTAGCAACCTAGGACCTTTTCATACTTCTATAACAATTCTCATAGTTATAATCAGGAAGCATGTTATCATAAAGTCATCGCCATATCATATGCTAGCATCATTATCATGTCATGTTATTCATTATCATAACTCATTTATCATGCATTCATCATACTTAGCATACTTTCATACATACATCCTGCTCACACATAAACATGCATACATAGTCAGAGCATATCATCATCCATTCATCATCATCACGAGCACATAACATCATAGACATAACAATAAGCATGTATGTCAGCCCAAAACATTAAACATAAAAGAGGGCGTCTAGAACTCACCTGATAATGGATCCTTGTCTTCTTAACCTAACTCCTTAGTCAAGACCCGGGAACCTACATCATTACACCATCTTATCACATTCCATCCTTAGACTTATTCTTAGTCCCCATCGCTACTAGCTTCCCCCATCCTACTTCCAGTTCTCGAAACTTAGCTAAGTATTCGAAACACTAGAAGTTCATTAATTACTCCTGTACTCGAATTTAGGGTACACGAAATAACCTCTGTACCCGAAATGGCCATGTACACGAAATGGCTCTTTGTATTCGAAACACTGGTGTACACGAAATACTCCAGGTACACGAACATAGGTGTACTCAAAATGTATATTCGAAACCATTGTGTTCGAAACTATTGTACTCGAAAAGAGGGGTTTCGAGTACTCCCTTTGTGCATCATTTTCGTGTACAGATCTTTTGGTCATACAACATCTTAGAAATTCATCTAAGGCTTTGGGGAGTTAGTTCTAGTTTCTTTAGGTTGTTACCAACACACTGGAACCCCAAAGTTACGAACTTTATGCATAAAGGTGTGAGCTTTGTGCATAAGTTCACCTTTATCTAACAATCCTAAGTTTTGCATAAAAATCCTAGCTTTTTGGTTTAGAACCCTTACTTGATGCTAGATGATCACTCCTGTAGATTCTCGTGCGTTTCCTCCTTTGTTTAGTCGATCAAAAGCTCGATTCTTAAAATTCTTGGACTTAAACTTCGAGTACTCGAGAGCAGATAAGCTTCCAGCCAAAGTCTGTCACGTTTCCCAAGGCACTCCTATATATAGGCAGTGACCTTGTACTCGAAATGTGAGATTTCGACTACAGAATTTTCGAGAACTGGTGTACTCGAAATTGGGTTCGAGTACACGAACTCGGGATTTTAAATTAGTTATTTCTCGTCGATTTTCCAACAATTTAATTATCCGTTACCCATTCGTAAGTTCAAGTGACTTGTATTAGAAAATTTGGGATGTTACAATGGGTCATCATAAAATACCCATGTTTAATAACTTACGTGGCAAGGTTTCACATAAAGCTCTTGATTTACTACTTGATGAAATAAATAAGATCAAGGTGATGCGTCAAGGTAGTATGTCATGCGGCCACCAGTTGTGGACAAGTTGTGGCTTGCCATGTGCCTGTCGGATCTCAACATACGAAAATACAGGTATCAAATTACTGTAATCAATTCCTCTTTGTTTGTTTTTTACATTTTTTTTGTTGTAAACTGATTATTTTCCTTTCATTTGTATACAGACACGATTATCCCGCTTTCTGATATAGACATCTTCTGGACAAAACTTGATACTCGGTACCCGACACTTCTAGAAGACGAAGAAATCGACGTCGCAGGACAAATGGGTCTGGTGACGCAGGAAATAAATTCAAAACCTGAGTCAGTGAAAAAGAGTCTGGTTAAAAAAATACTTTTGCAAGTGTTTCCGTTTAAAAGTGAAAAGAAAACGCCATTGGTTCAGAAGGATACACGCGGACGTCCGACATTGAAGACTCAACAACAAAGGGGGAGTGAAACTAGACAAAGCGCAGTTGACGACTCACAAGAGAGTAGTTTTCAACTTCCAAGGCATAGTTCATTCACTCCAGCAATGTCAAACCAGCAAAGACCCCCCCTCCAACGTAGTCGTTCAACGTCTTCAAGAGGGAAAAAAGGACTCGAGACAAGTCAAGCTGACTCGGTAGTTGTCTCGCCAGTGAAACCAGAAGGAATGAACAATCTTAGACGATTTGGTGGTTACATTCCTTCAATGCTTCATTGTTATGTAAGCAACATACAAGATGTTATGCCAGACGGTAATTGTGGATTCAGGTCTGTAGCCGTTGGGTTAGGGTTCGATGAAAATCAATGGGGTTTCGTTCGCCAGCAACTGTTACAAGAGGTGGACACCAATAGGGAAGCATACAGATATGTTTTTAACTCCGTTGATGAAAATTTATATGAAGCGATACGTCATAGCATAAACTGGTTTGATATCAAACCTGCACCTGAAGAACATTGGATGCTTATGCCTTATACGGGACTCGTTGTTGCACAAAGATTTGGCGTGATAGTTCACCTTATCAGTGCAGAAGGGTGTATCACGTTTTTCCCGTTATGGTTAGCTCCATCGACAATACCACAACATAATGTGGTTTGTCTTCTTCATATGCCCATGCATTTCGTCAACCTAAGGTTGGAGGGGGATTATCCGATTCCAAATCTAAGTGCGGTTTGGAAACGTTACCGAAATGATGCGGCCGGTGCGTGGGAGATGGTTTATCAAGAACGAATCCAACGGTATAGATCGATTATAGAAGCAAACAAAGAAGTATATTATCACAACGAAACTTTGTAACTTTGTATAATTAATCGTAACGTTTCGAACCAATAGTCTATAATTATATTACATTACATTTATATATAATTATATATAACAAAATAAAAGATAATATAATTATATTTAATATAATTAATTATTTTACATTTAAATATAATTATATATAATATAATTATATATAACAAAATAAAAGATAATATAATTATATTTAATATAATTAATTATTTTACATTTAAATATAATTATATATAATATAATTATATATAACAAAATAAAAGATAATATAATTATATTTAATATAATTAATTATATTACATTTAAATGTAATTATATATATTACATTTAATATAATATCATTATATATAATATAAATTAAATTAAAAAAAACTAAACCTAAACGCCACGTAGTGCCCACTACGTGGCGTATGTATTTTTAATAACCCCCAAACGCAACCCGGCTCCCCACAAACGCCCCCGATCGACCCCCGTTTGCTCTCTACGCCACCGCCGCCAACCACCGAAGCCGACCCGTTTGGACCTCGTTTGGGCCTCATTTACGACTTCAAGGTTAGTAATCCGACCCGTTTAATCAAGGTGGATGACCGGGGGTTGGGTTTTTGAGGCAAACGGGACCCTTCTGGTTCAAACCAAACGCCCCATTGGGGCCACTACGGGGCGTTTGCCCTTTCTGGTTTATTTATTTAATAATTTATTGTTATTATTATTATTTATTGTTATTATTTATTATTATTGTTATTATTATTATTTATTGTTATTTATTATTATTTATTGTTATTTATTGTTATTGTTATTATTATTTATTATTTATTGTTATTATTATTATTATTATTATTATTATTATTATTATTATTATTATTATTGTTGTTGTTATTATTATTATTATTATTTATTGTTATTATTATTATTATTATTTATTGTTATTATTATTATTTATTGTTATTGTTATTATTATTATTTATTGTTATTATTATTTATTATTATTATTATTATTATTATTGTTGTTGTTATTATTTATTGTTATTATTGTTATTATTATTATTATTATTTATTGTTATTATATATTATTATTATTATTTATTGTTATTTATTGTTATTGTTATTATTATTTATTATTTATTGTTATTATTATTATTATTATTATTATTTATTGTTATTATTATTTATTATTATTATTTATTGTTATTATTCTTATTATTATTATTATTTATTGTTATTATTATTATTATTTATTATTATTATTTATTGTTATTATTATTATTATTATTATTTATTATTATTTATTGTTATTGTTATTATTATTTATTATTTATTGTTATTATTCTTATTATTATTATTATTATTATTATTATTATTTATTGTTATTATTATTATCCTTCAGATATGTGTTCTTCTGATGAGATGGAGTTTGTTGATGACGATATGGGACAGCCTCATGTTGATGATGTAGACGTCGAGGATTTAGACGAGCTTATGGACCATCCCTGGTTGGCATTTCCTCAGGGGACGAACGCGCGTAAGAGGCGCGATCGACTCCTGAAGAAGGAGATGGGCAACCAGAAGGCGATTGACTACGATTTGCTGGCCGAGCTTGGCCAGCAGGAGAGGATGACGGCGTACATTGGCGAGGACACGCCATGGTCTCGTCTGTTTGAGATGACGTATGCTCCACAGTATCGACTCATCACGGTGGAGTTTCTTTCGACATTCAGGTACAGGCCTCGGCCTCCTGATTTCCAGCCACAGCCAGGATAGGCGCAGCACGCGGAGGTATCATTTAGACTCTGCGGGGCCGCGTACCATCTGTCTTTGGCAGAGTTTGGGAGTGTCCTCGGTTTGTACACCGAGGAGGAGACTCATATGCCGATCTACACGACGGCTATTCATACAGCTGACGACGCCGTCGTCAGTGCTTGGTGGCCTCGGATCGGCCATGATGCCTTTGACCGCAGTGCCCGGGTCACGCGTATTCGTGACCCCCTCATCAGGTATTTGCACCGGTGCATTGCCTGGTCTGTTACAGGACGTGGCATGAGCCAGGAGTGGTGCACTTCACAGGATTTATTTTTTTTGTATTGTATTTTGACTAGGAGACCGTGCAACCTTGCACGTTGTCTCGCGGAGTACTTTAGCACATATTACCACCGCCAGGAGAGGGGGCTGATCTTCGGGGGGTGTATGTGACCCGTATTGCTCGTTTTAGCGGGCTTATAGATCTAGAGCCTGCCGGTATGGAGGCCTTTCATCCAGTTCGTTTAGATCGACGGACGGTGCTGGGCATGCGTATCGCGCAGACATTTCCACGGCTCGGGTTTCGATTTTCACTCGTCAAGGGGGTCATTTGGCAGCCGGGGCCAAATGATCTCCATTACAGAGACGAGGACCCTATGCCTGTGTTCCCACAGGGCGAGGGGCAGCCGCATCAGGATGTGCCACATCAGCATCCTGAGCGCATATATAGAGCGGTGCGGCTTCCGGCTCGTGTCGAGGCTATGCTGCAGGGTATAGCTGATTCGACGCAGCAGCTCGTCCAGCAGCAGGCACACATGCAGCAGCAGCAGCTCGTGCTCACGCAGCAGCTGTTGCAGATCCAGCAGCAGCAGGTGCAGATCCAGCAGCAGCAGGTTGAGCAGAGTTAGCGGCTCGCTCATAACAGCGAGCAGCTGACGCGACGACTGGATCAGTTGGAGGATCTGATCTCGTGGCATGTGCATGTCGAGATTAGGCGTGCAGAAGGTGAGGGTATCCAGCTTCCTGCAGTTCCTCGGCCACGAGATTATCCTCCTCCACCTCCACCTCCACCTTGGTATTTTCAGTCTTATTTGTATTTGTTAAACAGACACTTGTATTCATGTTTATGGTTTGTATATATTTGGTTGTTTTGGTTGATGATGCGTGCATATATCTGGTTATTTTAGTTAGTGATGCGTGTTTATTATTTAAATATGTTTTGTTGGTGATACGTGTTTATTATTATATGTTTTGTTGTTGATGCGTGTTTATTATTTAAATATGTTTTGGTTGGTGATGCATTATTTATCGTATTATTCTGTAACATCAGTATGCTTAAACAAAGAACGTCATTCAATTAAATCTAAAAATTAAAAACATTTTTAGCTTTCAAAACTAAAAGTTTTAAAAAACAATTAAAAAATAAAAGAACTGAGAAACCGTAAAAAATAAAAAACAAGTTTTAAACAAAAAAATATTAGATTTTTACAAACAAAAAAACATGCGTTTAAAAAAATAACTAAACTTTTACGTACGAGAGATACGTCGTCGTAAAGTATAAATGCTACGAGAGATACGTCGCAAAATACGCAAAATATAAAAATAGTTTTTAAACAAAAAATTTATATTTTGTTAATATTTTTTAACAAAAAAACTATATTTTTACACCCCAAAAATCATACCCAAACCCCCCAAATCACACTCAAACGCCCCAAGCTTCTGCGTTTGTTTTTTTTAACCCTATACGCCCCGTAGTGGTCACTACGTGGCGTATAGGTCCTGAAAAAGCTGACGAAAGAATTATGTCGTTTAAGGTTGTCAGTCTGTGGCTAAAACGCCCCGTAGTGGCCCGTATGGGTGGCGGCGGGGTGTTGAATTAAAATTTTGGGGTGTGTAGATAACCACACCCTAGATAAATTAGACTGAAAAAATTTAAGATACGTCAAAGATTTAAATATGAACAAGAGACAAATTGATTTGAAAATTATAAGAGTATGTACTATGGAATTTTTATTCGAAAAAAAAATGAAATATGATGAGAAATGGAACTAACGATGATAGTGTAATTACAAGTTACAACCCAAAAGTTATAAGTTTAAAGTTCAGACAAGACAAATTTATTAAAAACTCAATCACTTGATATAGACATTATATATTTATATGTCATTAAATGTGAGAAGACATATCATTGACTCACTAAGTACACTTCTTGTTGTTTTTTTGTTTTTTTTTTTATCTTTTTTTTTCTTTTCTTTTTATATTTTTATTAAGAGAGCAATCAAGGAGATTGAAATGCACCACAGATTACATATAGATTACATATGACTAATGAAACTAACATTACACCAAGATCTCCAAACCACTTGAGCGGAAGATTATTGGTTCTTTTAATTATATTTTTTCTGAACAGTCATAGTATCATACTCTTAAGCTACACCCAATATTCCTCCCTTACTTGTAAATGAATCCAATAGCTAAATTACATGATAATTACACATTGCTTGGGATTGAACCTATGACCTTCCAATCTAAGAGGCGTGCCCTCCATCACATAGAAGCCCACCACAACCTCGGTCACGTCCATATGGAATGGTGGAGGGCGCTATAGAGGCGTGACCCCCTTTCCCCCGCGCCTTCTTCCCATGATAACACATGACCTAATGCTATAAACGAAGAACAAGTGATTGGGTGTTTCCTCCGAGCATCCACATAATACACAATGCCGACAATTCACCAGTATACCCTACTTGACAAAGCCTCCCAAAAGGAAAGTCTATCAAGCACCAATCTCCATAAGAAAATGTTTAGTTTTTTGGCACAAGGCTATTGCATTTATGATAGTGAATGCTACACATGTGAATTCACCAGTGTACCCTACGAGACAAAGTCTCCCGACAGGAAAACCTATCGAGCATCAATCTCCATAAGAAGATATTTAATTTTTCGGCACCAGGCAATTGCATTTATGATAGTGAATACACTTTTTTTTGAACGGCATTTAATCTCAACGTGTGAACCACTGTTTCCAGGCCATGTCACCAAGGTCTAGTTACCATGACCTCCGTTGAGACCCCACCACCACCCCAGGAGGAAACCGCACCGGAAAACCCCCTGACCTCTCAAGAACCCCTATTTCGCCTTGAGAGGGATTTGAACCCATGACCTTCCATTTGGAAAGCCATGAGGGTACCACTAGGACAAAGATAGTGAATACACTTAGTATTTTTTCTTTTTGAATGACGATAATCTTGCATACCATGTGTGTTGTCTTAACAGGGCCTACATCAGATGTGCGGGAACCCTTGGAATGGGTAAACCCGGCCTCCCCCCATTGGTTTAAAACCGGAGACTAAGCTCAAGATTTCTTCTCTCACCTGGATGTTTTTAAGTCGCCCCTGACACGGCTCAAACCCATGACCTCTCGGTCACATTGTGATACCCCACCAATGTGCTAAATTCGCAGCGCTCGAACACATGTGGTATTAATAGTAGATATTACTAAAACATGTTTAATTTTTTGCTTTAACTTTTTTTTATCTATTATGTTTAGAAAATCATGATTAGTAGTAAATTTATATTAACATTAGGTATTAACTTTATGTATTACACATGTTAAATAAAAAAATATAATAAATAGTCACAAATGAAATTTATACAATATAAGTTGATTTTTTAATATGAAATATGATTAAAATTTCGTATAATTTAATATTTTAAAAACGTGTTTTGAATATTATTTTTAAAACGTATAAAAATTATATTTAATATTTCATATTATTATTAAATAAATAATGTATTTACTAGGAGTGAGAGAAAGACTAAATTAAAATGAAATGTTCTTGGAACATGCATGTGTCCCTAAAACCTTGATTTACTAGATTATGTAGATTTTGTTACATATTACGTCTTTTACATTAACTCTTTTACATACAACGTATGTACGTTGTTTAACAGGGACTACCGGACAGAGGTAAGACGCGGCCACATCAGATACGCGGGAACCTCTTGAAATGGGTAAACTCGGCCTTCTCCGTTGGTTTAGAGTCCCAGATTAAGCTCAAGATTCCCTTCCTCACCTGGATTTCTTTTAGGTCGCCCCTGACAGGGCTCGAACCAATGACCTCTCGGTCACAAGGTGAAACCCCAACCAGTATGCTGAATTCGCAGGGCTCGAACACGTGGTATTAATAGTAGATATTACTAAAACATGTTTATTTTTTTTAATCTATTATGTTTAAAAAAAACATGATTAGTAGTAAATTTAAATTAACACTAGGTTAATACCTTGTGTATTATACATGTTAAATAAAAAAAATATAATAAACAGTCACAAATGAAATTTATACAATATAAGTTGATTTTTTAATATAAAATATGATTAAAATTTCGTATAATTTAATATTTTAAAAACGTGTTATGAATATTATTTTTGAAACGTATAAAAATTATATTTAATATTTCATATTATTATTAAATAAATAATGTATTTACTAGGAGAGAGAGAAAGACGTAAAATTAAAATGAAATGTTCTAGGAACATACATGTGTATGTAGAAACCTTGATTTACTAGAATACTTGGTAAAAACAAGTGTATTACACAAGTTAAATAAATAAATTTTAAAATTATTTATTTTAAATGACATATTATATATTTTTCAAATACTTTTTCTACAAAAAAGTAAATAATATGACTTATTATGTAATAATTTTATTTGTTAAATTGAATAAAATTGTTATTATTTAATAAAAGAAAAATCAAAATCTAATAAAAGATCATTACAAACTATTAATATGAGAGAGAAGCGGGAAAACTAATTTTTAGGTTGTCTATAATGCTGACATGTGTCTTTTACATTAACTCTTTGAGAACTTCAGTAACTAAAAAAACGAAAACTATAATTATCCTTAATAGGATCAAATCGAAAACTTTTATGTTTTTATTGTTTCTTTTATTTTGATTCATTTTATTTCTTTTACTTTTTTCATTGTTTTTATTTTTTAAGTTACTCTAAAAATAATTACTTAGTTAACAAAATTTTAATAATAAAAATATATTTTTCCATATAGATTTTTATTTTAATCTTTAAATTTTTAAGTTTTTGTTTCTTTCTTTAGTTATTTACTTTCCTTAACTCTTATATTTAAAATAAATTAAATACTTTAAATTAGGTGTGTAAATGGGTTGAGTTAAGCCTAATCTCCCTAAACTTGATTTAGAGTCATTTAATATTAAAAAAATGGGGGTATCTTGGGTTGAGTTAAGCCTAATCTCCCTAATCTCCCTAAATCAGATTCTTAATTCTTAGTTCCACATATTCACGTCACTTCTCTTATGTAAAAATCGAGCCAAAAACGAATCGAGCCGATATGGGGTAAATACTCTTCAAATATTAAATTTAGCATGTAAAATCCGAGCAAAAAACAAACCGATCCGAGGCAGCTCGATTAAAAACGAGCCGACTTCGAGCTGACCTTTGGTTCAGTTAGGCTTGTGAACACCCTAGTTGAAATGCATACGATATAAAAGTGTTTTTCTTGTTGCCGAAGAATAAAAAGATATCTACATATTTTAATTTTATATTCGAGTTTATAGCGGTGAAAAAATCAAAAATATTAATGTTTTATACTTTATTTATGTGCTGTATGTTTTATACATATTTATGACATATTTTTTGTGTTGTATTTTTTGTTTAATCTTTTTATTTATTGTTTTACACTAAAAATATAATATACTTTTCACAAAATTCATTATGTATTTTAAAAATATTGTTTTAAAAAAATATCTCACATGAAAAAGTTATGAACATTAAAAAAAATAAAGAAAACTTTAATGTTGTAAGAAGGTGATATATGGCAAAATATTTACTCTTTTATTATAAAGTATAGATATAGATTTTAAAATTTATTAACTACATGTACATCCGATTATAAATTTACGTTGCATATATTTTCTTCTTAGTATATGATCCAAATGCCATGCCATATTCTGATTGAATCATGTGTGTAACTACTAGAGGACTTTGTTTTAGTTAGGTGAGTATTGTTCTAGAGTTGGCAAAATGAGTGCTTGTTAAGATACGATTAGAACTGTTTTACAAAAAAATTATAGTTGTACACCACCAAATTTGATATGTTAACTATGAGGCTAGCAGTGCCATCTCTAAAAGATTGTGTGTTGTGCGAATATTAAAAATGGGCCTCTATGTGTGTATGTGATAATTAGTTTTTTTTACGTAAGTGAGATCTCACAATCATCAAAAAAATAAATAATAAATAAATAAATAAATAATTACCACATCTAAACCCTTTTCTTTTGATGTTTTTTTTGTTCCCCGTGTGTGGGCTCAGAAGTCACAAGTAGATGTGAGCAAAAAAACTGGACCCGGAACCTGCAGCTCAAATCGATGGGTACAAACGGGTCCGTGTTTTTAGACAAATTAAAAACGAAACTGAAACCGGAACCGGTTTCACCTGTACCCGGCCAAAACCCGAACCGGTCAAAAACCGGTCGAAACCCGGAACTGAAATCGGAACCGGGTATTGACTTTGTTGACCGGAACTAAAACCAATTGGAACTGAAACCGGTTCTGGGACTGAAACCGGTTCCAAAAAAAGCCCGATTTGCGCACCTCTAGTCACAAGTAACATATACTGTTTTGACATCGATACCTTCTTGGGTAGTACTCGTCTTGGATCACAACCCAATTGTCAAAAGTTTGCCGTGTCCAGCCCAAACTTATAAAGCATGTACATCAGATTTGATATGTTTGGTGATAACTATGACTCTATGAGGCTTGTATCTCAGTACTACATAGAGTCGACTATAAAAAATATTAAATATTTATTAAAAAAGTTATAAATTGTAAAGCGATTTTTTAAGGAAAAATATGATAGAAATTGTGTATAACTTAGTAATTTAAGTAATAAAATAAAAATATTATTTTTATTTAACTTTTGTTTTCTAAAAAGTTTGTTTTATATTGTTGGAAAATTTTGTCCGACTGGTCATATTTTATTTCCAACAAGATTTTTCTAACAAAAACATGTTGGTTAAAAATTTCTTGGAAATGATATTCTGCCAAAAATATAAGGATTTATAATCATGACAAACTATAACTAATAGTTGAGATTAACATGTAAATTAAAAGTTGATATAAGGTACCAATGTGGCATTGCCTCAATGGTACCTCAAGAGTCTTTCAAATGAGAGGTCTTGGGTTCAAATCCCTCCCGTAGCTAAAAAAGGGTCTGAGGGGGTTAGGGCTTTTCCCAATAGGGTTTCCTCCTGGGATGGTTGTGGTGGCTCATGGGAGGTCCAGGTAACTAGACCTTGGTGACATGAGCTGGAAACAGTGAGTTCACACGATTGAGACATTCGCCGTTCAAAAAAAGTTGATATAAGGTATTTTAAAAAAATAATATCATATTAACAAGCATTTTTTATCTTTAAGATGAACAAGATATCATACGTTACGAACATCCCAAGTATGGTCAATCGTTACTACCGAAACTAGAAGTTTAACTTGACAAAGAATGTTAAATTAAGATAAGAACTCAAACGGTAACAATGTGACCGTTTTATTACAAACATAAACATCACAATAAGCTTGCAACGTTAACATAAACACGGTCACAAGACCAACCACAAAAGCTACAATCTTCCATGTAGATCCAACAAACCCACCAATAGCCTTTAAAGCCACTAGCAACCATTGTGCAAGCTTCTTCAACAACAAATATGGCTTCATACTCAACCTGTTGTTATAAGCCATGTTAATTTCATCAATCGTACCCTGTAAATTCGATTTCTTGTTCGTTTTCATCGCGGGTATGGAACCGCTTATCCCAGTGAAGAGTTTGACAACTTCATCTGCACGCAAATCGCCTTTGATAACGTTCTCGAGTCTCTTGACATCATCCACATTGACAACAAGTGCACACATCAAAACCATGAACTCTGCAAGCCGAAAGCTGTTGGAGTTGGATGTTAATGCTTCATATGCAACCAAGTTTTTTAATATGACATCTGAATCTTTGTTCAAAGTAAAAAAAATTACTTAAAAATCCTTTAAGATCTTTGAATTTTAACCTATTTCAATAAAAAAATCCATAGCTATTTGGATGAAAAACTATATTTATTGTAGGATTAGGTTTTTAGGAAAAGATTTAGGGTTGTTTTTGTGTGTTTTTTATAATAAAAAACTAATGTTCCTTTGTTGCAAACATTGTTTTGACTTTTAAAAAAAACATGCCTCGCTGTAAGAAGGGAACTAAGGGGCTGTTTGTTTGCGTCTGAATGGGTCTGAATCTGAATGGTTCAGATTCAGACTGTTTGTTTCATGAAAAAAGAACACATCTGAATGGGTAAAATGTCTGAATCAAGGTCTGAATCATTCAGACTTGAGAATGAGTCTGAATGAGAAAGAAAATGTCTGAATGAGAAAGAAAACGGGCTGCTCACCTCCGACCGACCAAAGCAGGTGACCCTACGCCACATCGCCGCCGTACCTCCGACCGAACGTCGCCGCCGTACCTCCAACCGACCGTCGCCGTACCCTCCGCTCCCTTCGCTTCCGCCGTCGTACCTCCGACCAGACGGATGACGATGATGCTAGTTTTGTAGTTGAAGCACACAAATGGAAGATCGGAGGTGGGATTGTGGCTGCCGGAATTTGGATCTGAAAATAGAAAAAAACACACGGGTCGGTGCGGACGTGATGGTCTGTTGCTTATAGACGACGATTTCAGATTTGGTCGCACGTGCTTGGAGAGTTGCTTTCAGCCTAATTCGGTGAAGATGGGGACAAGTCG
Source organism: Mikania micrantha (assembly GCA_009363875.1). Taxonomy (NCBI): domain Eukaryota; kingdom Viridiplantae; phylum Streptophyta; class Magnoliopsida; order Asterales; family Asteraceae; genus Mikania; species Mikania micrantha. The sequence continues at coordinate 71,997,149 of CM018698.1, forward strand.
GGTATATTGGTAGGTGCTCAGATCACATTCGTTGTAGGGATTGGGCTAAAGAAGGTAAGGGGCTCAACACTTAATGGGTATTTTGTATTTTATATTTTGATTCAGATCCTTAACCAAACAGTCTTAATGATTCAGACCATCTTAACCATTCAGACATCTTAACCATTCAGACATCTTAACCATTCAGTACTTAATGATTCAGACCCAACCAAACAGCCCCTAACTTAGCAAATAAAACAAACTTTTACAAAAACACTAACAATCACTTGATCTTTTCCTAGCTAGAACATTTAATATTAAAAATATATATCTATACTACTTAATAAAAAAATAACAAATATACCACTTGTCATTTTAATGTTAATTTATAATCAATTTTTGCCACATGTCATTTTCATATCCATTCATCATTAAATGTCACTATTATATTAATCTCTCATTCAACTATATTTTACTCATTCTCTCTCTTATTTAAGGTTAATAATTTTAAATAAATAATATGTATACTTAAATGCAAAAATATATATTTTTTTTATTTTTAATAATTATTAGTAGATTTCAATTTTATCTTATTTTAATATATAATTTTATAATTTTAAAGTATTTATTATTTATAATTTCAAAATCTTAAGTAATTTCTTATTTCACTAACGACCGATATGATATTCAACAATAAAATTTTCATAAAACTATTGGTTTATAACAAAATAAATTTAGTCAATTCATATTAAACTTTTTAAGTGTTCATTGGTCGTTCAAAATAACTTTAATAATTATGAAAATAATATTTTACCTATCAAATATTAATTCTATAGTTACTAACCTTTCGAATTGTTGTTTTAATGCTTAAAGTATTTGTTAATATATACCTTGATCATCTTATATCAAAAAATCGTTTTATAATTTTTAAATTATTAGTTCTAATTGTTTAATATTTTTTATTTATTCCGTGTAATACACGGGATAATAACCTAGTATATATATATATATATATATATATATATATAAAAGAAGTAGGAGTAATGGGTTAAGAATGTGGGAACATGGTTCCTCACCTATGCTTGTTTCTAGGTGTGTTTACATTTCTTATATATGTAAGTATGAGTATGAATGGAAGAGTGAGAGATTTTAGAGAAACATCTTGTACGCGAGTTTTTTGATTGTGTGTGATTTGGGTCCTGAACCAACATACCCGATGATGGATGCAAAGCCTCGTCGATTTCTTTCAAGACCATAACGTTCTTGAGTCTTTTGACATCATTCACATTCACCACAAGTGCACACATCAAAACCATGAATTCTGCAAGCGGAAATTCATTAGAGTTGGATGTTAACGATTCGTAAGCAACCAAATTTCTTATTATGACATCTGAATCTTTGTTCAATGTAACAACCGGCAGGTAGACTTCCTTTCTCATAAAGATTGTGTCTTTAATGCCTTAGTGTTCTGGAAGACTATGAAACCTGAACCCAGCAGCATGAAGGTTGGAAGCTGAAGGGATAATAAGTTTAGTTTGTGTGAAAGTTTTTAGTATTAAGATGGTTAGTTCATATGCTTTAACAATCTCATCCTTTGGCATATTTTTAAAGATCTCAAAAGCATGAGTACTTTCAGGTACTTGACGAGGACGAGTACGAGGACGAGGAAAAGGTGCTCCTGCAGGAACGGGTGGGCGGACATTGTTTACTATTGAGTAATACATATAATGGAGTAGATGATCTGCATTAGAAGGAGCTTGCCGCTCTGAACACAAGTTGAATGGCGAATGGATCGTACAAAAGATACGAAATATGGAAGGTGAAAAATTATTGGATGTAGACGATGAACCACCTGAAACAAACAAACAAACAAAGTAACATACCTATAGTTAAAATCTCATTCGTAAAAAATCAATTAATTTTTTTTGTTGAAATAGGTTATTGAAGGATTGTTAAATGATTTTTAGGAGTTTTTTTTATCTTAAAAGAGTTTCCATGTAAATCGCTAGAAGTCACCTTCTTTTGCATCAAACTTGACGTGGGGTTGGAGGTAGCGACATTGATATGGGTTTTTTTTTTTAATCTTAAAAAGAGTACGTTTCCATGTAAATCGCTAGAAGTCACCTTTTTTGCATCAAACTTGACGTGGGGTTGGAGGTAGCGACATTGGTATGGGTTTTTTTTAATCTTAAAAGAGTACGTTTCCATGTAAATCGCTAGAAGTCACCTTATTTTGCATCAAACTTGACGTGGGGTTGGAGGTATCAACTTTGGTATGGAAAAACCGAAAGTTCTTTTCCCCTTAAAAACTTTGATGGAGAAAAAGCTGGTGGAATTGAATTGCTAACCCTCCACGAATTTTTTTTGTTTTAGGTGGTTTGATTGTGGTTGCATGGAAAATAGGTGGTTTGGAAGGCATCTTTGGTTTTTGGGTCATCCGCTATGTTGGGATGTGTCACGGGTGAAGCCACGTTGTACACTGAAGGTTGGGCCAGGTAGGAGGCTTCCCCTACCCGAAGTAGCGGAAGTGGTTAAACTGTTAATTTACATGATTAAGGCAAGCAGTGGAAGTAGAAATCGAGAAATGTTGCAGCCACGTATATCCCTATCCCCTATTAATTGGAAAAACTCATGCATACCACCTATTATTTGAAAGTTGTTGCATTCAGTCCACCCATCCATTGTTAATTGAAAGTTGAAGCCGGTTAAAGAGAAAGCCCGCTAACCTCTTCCCCTACTTGGGGTAGCGGAAGCCTCCTACCTGGCCCAACCTTCAGCGCACAACGTGGTTTCACCCGTGACACGTCACCAACTTCTGCTACTTGAGGTAGCGGATGACCTAAAACCAAAGATGCCTTCCAAACCATCTATTTTCCATACAACCACAATCAAACCACCTAAAACGAATAAAAAAATTCAACCCTCCACTGATCTCTCTATAAACACTACAAAGTTTTTAAAAAATGAAGAAAAACCACCAAAAATTCTTTTAAGAATCTTCTTTCAACACAAAAAAAAATCCGTAGATATTTGGACGACGAAAAACTAGATTTTTTTGTTATTATAGTTTTTTAGAAAAAGATTAAGCGTTATTATGTGTTTTTCTATTAAAAAAAAAACTAATTTTTATATGTAAGCCGCAAACATGTTGTGACTTTAAAGCTTTAATTTGTCTAAAAGTTGTAAGAAGAGTCGTGACTTAGCAAGAAAAACCAATTGTTTACAAAAACACTATAAAACCCTATTATCGATCTTTTCCTAAAACACCTAATATTACCAAAAAAAAAATCAAAGGAACTACCTGACGATGAATGCAAAACCTCATAGATTACTTTCAAGACCACAAATGGAATTTGGTTCTCTACTATCAATACATCTTGGGCGACCAATGTTTTCTTCGGGCCAACTTCGGGTAATTCGAGCTGATTATAGTTATGAAAGATATTAAGCAAGAATAGACCATCAATGGCAAAAACCCATGTCAAATGTTCATCATCATGTTCAAGGAACATGTCATAGCATGAACGTACAATGGGGACAACTTTTTTAACATTATCAAGGATAGTGAGTTCCTAATCCTTAATATCATTATCTTTTAGGACCTTTCGCATGACATCAAGTTTCTTCTGCTCCATCTTCTTGTAGGTTCGTGGCTGAAAGTGATGAATCGGACCCAATCCTATCTGTTGTGGTTCATAGGTTTCGGCCTTTTTCGTGGTCATGGTTTCAGGTACTTGAAACACTGTAACTGAAGGGATTTCGATGTCGGTTTCGAGCTGATGAATCAAGATTTTGCTAGTTTCATCAACCCATTTTTGCTCTTTAGGGTTTGATAGCAAGGATGGATCTATGGAGGCCATATGAACATAAAGTAACAGTTGGTAGTAGTAAATTAGGATGGGCAAATTAAACCAGTTGAATGTGTTGTGTTTATATAAGGAGGTGTGTACTCGGTAGTCTAAATGAACAGCAATGATAACAATAATATGTTTAAAGTCGATTGCAATTTATGCGTGCATGCGAACCACATCTGCAGACATCTGCAGGAAAAGAGGTGGACCAAATGTCTGCAGTCTGCAAGAATAAGAGTGTTTGTTTTTTTAACGTCAGTTGACTCTTAAAATAAATTGGGGGTAGTGTACGGTGGGGGTGGCCGACGGTGGTGGGGGTGACCGGCGGTGGTGGGTGGTGGGGGTCGGCCGGCGGTGTGTGGCAGCGGTGGCCGGCGGCGGTGGGTGGCAATGGTGCTGGCGGTGGTGGGCAACAGTGGTGGGCAACAGTGGTGGCCAGTGATGGTGGGTACTGGGTAGTCTCTGCAGACCTTAGAAGATCTTAGAAGTGATTGGTCCACATCTGCACCAAGAAGAGCTCACGCAGACGTTTTTTAATTAAACGTCTTCGAAAAAACAAACAGTCTGCAAATGTCAACATCTGCGCGTGGTCTGCGCGATGCAAATATAAGAGGTTGCGCAGACCTTTTGTTAAAAAACAAACAAGGCCTTAGTGTACTGTCTTATCTTTGGATTTTAATTTTTAATTTCTCTATCTCACATTAAATAATAATTTTATTTGAAATGAAAAAATATATGAATGCACCATAAGTTCTATTGTTTATTTTGCACAAAACGTACTTGGATAAAAATTATACATGCATACATATATGTTATATATATAGGAAATTTATAAATTGAAAATCACCCTAAGTTGTAAAAAACATGTAAAAAAATGTTTTTTTTAAAAATTTTTTAACAGGTTTATACATTACTCGGGTTATTTTTATAAATAAAAAAAACGCAGAGATTTTTTTCTTAATATTTGTTAACACCACACACACACACACATATATAGACACACACACGCATTATTCAGGTTATGTAATTTAAAAGGGCTCGGTTTACCATCAAATCAAATTTATTAAGAAATTTGAAAATGATAGAAACCTACGATGCCTTCAATTCAATTCCATGTGTTATATTACTTTATACTATAAGCCAAATTTGCAACGACCCAAAATGAAGCACAAAAAATTGAACTTTAAAACTAAAAAAATAATTACCAAAAATAAATATAACAAAGTACCGTCCACAGGACGAGTATAAAACTAGTTGTCAATAATTTGCCGTATACAGCCCAAACTAATAATTCAACTAATTTCAACATGTACATCAGATTTGATATGCTACCATGAGGCTAGCATTGGACTTAATATATACTACACACGAGTTGCGTATAAAAATATTTAATTTTTATTAAAAAATTTACAAATTATAAAACGAATATTAAGAAAAGAAATAATACAAATTGTGTATGATTTAATAATTTAAGTAATAAAATTCTCCTGACAAGATTTTTCTAACAAAAATATTTTGCTTGATGATATTCTGTCAAAAATAGGAGGATCAATATTCATGACATTTATAACTAATAGTTGAGATCTAACATGTAAATAAAAGTTGTTATAAGGTCTAATCATGATTAATTTTGTTGATTTTCAAGGCTTTTATTTTTTAAAATGTTAATAACTCTTATTATATACGACATTATTTAAAAAATAATAATATCATATTAACAAGCATATTTTGTCTTTAAGATAAGGGATAACTTTACAGAAATGTAACCAACTTTTCATTTTGTTCCAATCAAGTCACTCAAAATTTTTTTTGTCCCAATTAAGTCTTTCAAGTTGCTTTTTTGTTTGAATTCTTTGTTTTTAACTTGAATTATAGGTAATACTTGTTGATATAAGTTTGAGTGAATAATTTTTTTTTAAAAAAATGACTGAATTGAATAACTAATTATTAATTTAACTAATATCTGACAAAGAGCAAAAAATTAATAATTAATAATTACTTATTCAATTCAGTCATTTTTTTAAAAAAAATTATTCACTCAAACTTATATGAACATGTATTACCTACAATTCATGTTAAAAACATAGAATTTAAACAAAAAAAAATAACTTAAATGACTTAATTGGGACAAAAAAAAGTTTAAGTGAGTTAATTAGAACAAAATGAAAAGTTGGTTATATTTCTATTAAGTTAACCCTTAAGATAAACATAATATCAAAGTTATGTACATACATAAAAAAAATGAAATAGCCTAATTACAACAAGTAAAACAATCAGCATACTTAACATGACGTCATAAATCGAACATCCCATGTATGGTCGATCGTTACTACCGAAACTAGCTAGAAGCTTAACTTGGCAAATTTATCAAGAAAATGAAAGCCCGCTTTTCTTTGAAAATTTATCAAAAGTTTGCCGAAAATGATTTCGAACAAGCAGGTATTATTGAGAAACATGCATTTCGAAAATTTACAATTTTTCTAGAAATGATGATTTTCATTTTTAAACTCGTTTAACATGAGTTACTAGTGCTCTCAAACACATACATCGAACATAAAGGAATGATAACCACAGATTTTTCACAAACCTAAAAGCTTAAAATAATCTATTTGCAATGCTTAGAAAATAGACAAATCTTAACATGACATTAGCAAATCGAACATCCCAACTCACGTTACTACCGAAACTTGAAGTTTAGACATGTAAAGAATACGAGTATATTTTTTTTGAACAGCTTGGTATAACGACACCTAAGACGGAATTTCAACCGTCCTCTAGGATTTTACGCCCGAGCCCACCCTCAGGAGGAACCCTACAACTGGGTAAACCCTCTGACCTTGCCTTAGCAATTACACTTCGGTCCGGATTCGAACCCATGCCATGTTATAAAGAAGTTAAGAAGGTACCATTAGGCTAGAAGCTATTTGGTTAAAGAATACCAGTATATCAAAAACACAATTAATAAAACACTCGTGATGCTTCATTTAATTTATGAGCTTCATACTGCTTAAATACATCAAATGCCTAAATGGCTAAAAACAAGAAAATAGGAACAACTCAACAATTTAACATAAGACTTGCCAAACTCAAACGTACACAACCAGACTCAACAGAAACACAAATGGGCCATACAAATTATGCAGACCCGACCCGACTCGGACTAACTAGCCCATTTGTAAAGACTAATAAAGGCTGATGCTCACCAAACTTCTTATTTTGTCTAAGTATAGGAGTCTCTTTGAATAAACACCTTCGGAAGGAAGAAGTGATTCTTCGGAAGCAACATTGCTTCCGAAGGATAACTGATTCCTGCCGAAGGTTGTACAAGACAATTGCTTCCGAGGAATCCTCTAATGCCCGGAAGACAAAGACTTCCGAGGAATCTTCTTCTGCACACAAGACAAAGACTTCCGAGGTTTATCCTCTGACAAAGACTGTAGCAGCTTACTCTCAAAGTACAAAAGGTACTGACACAAGACATGCTGGTCTGAGTAAAGACAAAGACAACATGTAATGAGTCAGATAAAGCGCCTTACCTCTCCCATGCTGCATTAAATGCAAAAGATCATCTGAAGCCTTGAAGATCAACAACATTAAATGTCTTTTGTATTTAATAGTTCTTTGTAAAGTCAATGTCTATTAATGTAATGATTATGACTGAGTGTCTTAGCCTGTTAAGACACTCAACATACTAGAATAAGCTTTACTTTATGTACTTGTCTAGTATACCCAACTTGTATTCCTAAGTGTATACGGTTGTAGCCTCGGCTATATAACCTCCCAATGTATAGTTGTTTGAAGTGTGCTTGCTTGTATACTTCCACTTTGAGAGAAATATATCCTTGAGCTTGAATTATTCTTGTGTTCTTAATATTGTTCAAAGATTATTATTGTGTCACTTTGAGTGAGATTGTGAGATCATTCTAACAGAACATTCCGCATCTGTTAGAATTAAGTAAGAAATACTTGTGAAGTGTTGTTTAGAGATAACAACCCGATCCTACAAGTGGTATCAGAGCTATTGGCTCTTGAACTTGACTGACTAATCATCATCAAGTTACCAGTTCTATTTCTTATAAACCCTCATAGTATTAACACTCATATTTTCTGTGTCTGTCCAAGATGGCTGCTCTAAACAAACATGATACAGAAAATGGCACTCTCAACAAGCCACCAATGTTCACACCAGAAGACTTCGATACCTGGAAAGTCAGAATGGAAGGGTTCATCAGGAACCAAGACTTCAAACTTTGGAAGTCTGTTCTTGAAGGTCCCTACATTCCTACAGTTGCTGCTGCCGGTGCTGGAGTTGCTGCAGTACCAAAAGATCCATCTATGTACTCAGACGAAGATTACAAGAAGATGGAAGTTGATTCTAAAGCTCTTTGGCTAATTCAGATGTCAATACCGAACTCCATTATACATGCATTCAAGAAATGCAAGTCTGCTCAAGAACTGTGGAATTCCTTGAAGCAGATGTATGAAGGGTCAGAAGATGTCAAAGAAAACAAGAAGGATATGCTGAAACAGAAGTTTGAAAACTTTTGTCAACAAAACAATGAGAATATGTCTTCTCAGTACCTAAGGTATGTCCAACTTGTGGATGAATTAACTACTGCAGGTGTAACTCTTGATAATCAAGATATGCTAAGAAAATTTCTGAGGTCTCTTCCAAAGGCATGGAATATCTACTCTGTAACAATCAGAAGAACAGAAAACCTGAAAACTCTAACTTTAGGAGAATTGTTTGGTATTCTCAGTGCCTATCAGATGGAATTAGATGCCCAAGAATCTAAAGTTTCTCACTCACCATCTGGTTCAGCAGCTCTTTATGCACCCATCAATAATCCTCCATACCAAAGCTATCAACCCCTCTACCATTCTACCTCCACACCCACTGTCACATCTCCTGAAACTCCAAATTCATCAAACCCAACCCCACTACCAACCTCTGGGCAAGGAGCTTTTATGGCTGAGGAGACAAATTACTTTCATCTGTGTCAAGAAGACTTGGATGGTATTCCTGCAGATGATCTTGAGGAGATGGATATAAACTATCAAATGGCTATGATTTCATACAGGGCAAAGAAGTTTTATCAAAGAACAGGCAGACAGTTCAAAAAGCACAATATGAAGACTGGGTTTGGACTTGACAAATCTAAACTCAAATGCTTTAACTGTCAACAGTTAGGCCACTTTGCCAGAGAATGCAAGTCCACAGGAACTCAGCAGACAACTTCTGGGCAACCACAACAAAGACCATCAAGCTCATCTAACAATGCAAACATTGCTGAACAAGATTTTGCAGACTGGAGCTTTCAAGCTGAGGACCCCTCCATCTCCAACAGTGCTTTGATGGCAAATGACTCATCTTCCTCAAGCAAGGTAACTGATAGCATGTGCTCACCTGAATGCTTAGAAACATTAACTATTTATAAGAAAATAAATTCTCAACTCTGTAATGAACTTGAGTCTCTACAAGTAGTCAAGGCAAATTTCTTTGAGGTTGAAAGAAATTACAAAGAAAAGATTGAAGAAATGGAAAAGACCATTTCAAGTTTAAAACATGAAGATACTAACAAACAGTGTCAGATTAAAAATCTTTTAGAAAGACTAACCACTGCCAAGACTGAACTTGTATTGGCTGAGTCTTACAGAGACAAATTTCTAAGCCAAGGTGAAAAATATGAAAAACTTTTTAGAATGAGCAGCACAACTGAACTTGTGAATAAAAGGGGAGCTGGTTTGGGATACAACAATGTGGAACCTCCATCTGCTTATACTTCTATAACAGATGTTAGGTGTAAATCATTGGTTGACCTTGTGTATAATGAGGAGTTGGATATACACAAGGTAGTTCAAAAGGATAATCTCTCTGATCCAAGTACCTCAACATGCTCAGATGAGGATGATGTTCCTATTAAATCAGTAAAAGGAAAACAAGCTTTGAAATTTAAGAATCAAAATAAGAAAACTAAGAAACATTCAACAGTTTTTATCAAAGCTAAAACCACAGAAAATATCTCCTCAGATGAGTATGTGACTTGCCCATCTGACAAGTCAAAACGAGGTAGATCAATGGAGAGAAAAGTCAATTCTCCAGGAAAACAGGCAAAGTCTGAGACTAACAAGTATGCTGGAACATCCAAACCATCATTGTCTGAGGATCAAAGATCAGACTTCGTTAAAAGGGATAAGCAGCAATACTCTCCCAACATTCAAACTCTATGTCTGATGTGCGGTGAAAAGAATCATTTTGCTGCTGATTGCTTCTATAATCCAAGAAGCAGAATTTCCTCAATCAAGGGAAGAGGAAGAAAGAACAGTTGGAGTCAGTCATCTACTTCTTCGGAAGAACAGAGAAGAAATTTGGTCAAGAGAGCATCGGAAGCAAGTACCTCCAGTAATAGGAAGAAACAAAATAAAAATGCTTCTGAAAAGAAAGCATCGGAAGCAAAGAAAAAGGAAGCTTCCGAAAGAAAAGGAACCTCGGAAGCTCATCAAAGGAATGCTTTCAACAAACAAAAGAGGTCATCTGTCTTCGGAAGAAGATCATCGGAAGGAAAAAGAAAAACAGCTTCCGATAACCATCAAAAGAAACCAAGTCTTCCGACAACTCAAAAGGCACAAGTATGGAAGAAGAAGGAATCATCTGATAAGCCATCACTCACATCAGAAGCATCCACATCATCTGTCCCACCTAGAATGATGTCAAAGAAATTTACTTACAATGATGCAAATGGTAAACCCAAGACCACATGGGCTTGGGTTCCCATCAAAAACTAACTCACTTCTGGTCATGTGCAGGAACAGCAGGAATCAAAAGGCAACTTGTGGATAGTTGACAGTGGCTGCTCCAGGCACATGACAGGCAACAAGACCCTCTTGCACAAATATGAACCATTCTTTGGCGGGTCTGTTGCTTTTGGAAGTGATCCAGTAGGAGGATACATAACAGGTAGAGGTACAATCACAAATGGTAAGGTAAGCTTTGAGAATGTACATTTTGTAAAAGAACTTAACTACAATTTACTAAGTGTATCACAGGTGTGTGATCAAAAGCATAACATGTTGTTTACTGAGCATGAGTGCATTGTTCTGAAACCAGGATTTGTGATACCAAATGATCAAATTCTACTCAGAGCTCCAAGAAGAAGTAACATGTATATGCTAGATATGAGCACAGCTGCACCTCTTAGTAATATAAGCTGCTTTGTCTCAAAAGCTTCACTTGATGAATCATCACTTTGGCATAGAAGACTTTGTCATGTAAACCTCAAAAATATGAATAAATTGGTCAAAAATAATTTAGTAATTGGTTTACCAACAAAAGAATTCATATGTGTTGATAAATGTGTTGCATGCTTAAAGGGTAAGCAACACAAGTCATCTCATAATGCCAAAGAGATAAATTCTATTACCACAGTCCTTCATTTACTGCATATGGACTTGTTTGGCCCCACAAGTGTTAAAAGTCTTGGTAGAAAATCATACTGTTTGGTGGTTACTGATGATTTCTCTCGGTATACCTGGGTGTTTTTCTTAAATACCAAGGATGAAACTGCCGAAATCCTAAAGTCATTTATACTCAGGGTGGAGAATGAGAGTGACCATCATGTAAAAATAATCAGATCAGATCAAGGAACAGAATTCAAGAATCATGTTTTAAATTCTTTTTGTGAATCTAAAGGTATCACAAGACAATTTAGTGCTCCTAGAACTCCACAACAAAATGGTGTAGCAGAAAGAAGGAATAGGACACTAATTGAAGCTGCAAGAACCATGTTGTCTGATGCCAAACTTCCAATAACTTTTTGGGCAGAAGCAGTCAACACTGCCTGTTATGTCCAAAATAGAATATTGGTAGTTAAGTCACATGGCATGACTCCTTATGAAATTTGGCATAAGAGAAAGCCATTCATTGGATTTCTCAAACCATTTGGATGTCATTGCACCATCTTGAATACTAAAGATTACTTAGCCAAGTTTGCTGAGAAATCAGCAGAGGGCTACTTTGTTGGGTACTCTTCAAATGCTAAAGCATATAGAGTATACATCAAAGCATCCAGAGTTATTGAAGAGTCTGCAAATGTTCAGTTCAATGAACATACTCTCAATAAATCTGGAACCGGCCCTGATTGGTTGTTTGATCTTGATAGTTTTACATCTGCATTTAATCTGGTGAAAGAGTATGTTCCAGTTTCACAGTCAGCTACCATAGACATCTCCAAAGGCTCAAGAGAAGATGACTTTCGTGTTGAACTGCCAATAGCTTCAAGACAAAACTTGGCAGAATCCACTTCAACACAAAATGATGTATCACAGTCTGAGACAATCAACACATCTCAGGCAGGTCCCTCAATTGAAGCTGCTTCTAATTCACAACATCAAGAAGAAGTAGGAAGTCCTTCAGCAGAGGAAAATTCTCTGGAAATCACTACTCCCAGAGAAAACCAACCCACAACAGTTCAAACATTGAATCCACGTGATCTGCCAGAAATCCAACTTGAGGTAGTTCTTCCTAACCTTGAGTCACTCAACGTGGATGAATCTTCTCAACTGGATGTGATTCCAAGGACTCGAATTCACAGCACTCATCCAGTTGAAAACATCATTGGCAATGTAGAAGAAGGTGTCAGAACTAGAAGCTCTATGCATGAAGCAAATGTTTGCTTGTTTTCTTGCTTTCTATCCCAAATAGAACCTAAGAAGGTTGCAGAGGCTTTAAAAGATAACAGTTGGGTAGAAGCTATGCAAGAAGAGCTTCTTCAGTTTCAAAGACAAGGAGTTTGGAAAACTTGTCCTTTGCCTAAAGGAAAGTATGCCATTGGAACCAAATGGGTGTTCAGAAACAAGAAAGATGACAAAGGTGTTGTCATCAAAAACAAAGCAAGATTGGTTGTTCAGGGATACACTCAAGAGGAAGGCATTGACTATGATGAAGTCTTTGCACCTGTTGCCAGAATTGAAGCTATTAGAATATTTTTGGCATTTGCAGCTGCAAAAGATTTCAAAGTGTTTCAGATGGATGTTAAAAGTGCCTTTCTTTATGGAAAAATTGATGAAGAAGTTTATGTGTGCCAACCTCCAGGATTTGAAGATCCAAAGTTTCCTGATCATGTCTGTAAGCTTGATAAGGCTCTTTATGGGTTGCATCAAGCTCCCAGAAAATGGTATGAAACTTTATCTTCTTTTCTATTGGCAAACAAATTCAAGAGAGGAACAATTGATAAAACTCTCTTTTTCAAGAAGTCAAATCAACATATCATGCTAGTTCAAATCTATGTTGATGACATTATCTTTGGTTCTACTAATGAATCTCTCTGCAAGGAGTTTGAATCACTGATGAAATCCAAATTTGAGATGAGTTCAATGGGAGAACTCACCTTCTTTCTTGGATTACAAGTGAAACAAACTCCTACAGGGATTTTCATTAGTCAATCAAAATATGTCAAGGACATTCTTGAAAGATTCAAGCTTTCTGATTGCAAAGCTCTGGGAACTCCTATGTCCAAAACAACATCACTTAGCCCTGATCTTGAGGGGGAGGATGTTGATCAGCACCAGTACAGAGCAATGATAGGCTCTTTGATGTATCTCACAACAAGCAGGCCAGATATCATGTTTGCAACTTGTGTATGTGCAAGATTTCAGGCCAATCCCAAAGTCTCTCATATGCTGGCTGTAAAAAGAATCTTTAGATACCTCAAAGGAGCACCAAGTCTAGGTTTATGGTATCCTAGAAATGAAGACTTCCAATTCATGGCTTATACAGACAGTGATTATGGGGGTTGCAACATCAGCAAGAAATCCACATCAGGGGGATGTCAATTTCTTGGATCTAGGATTGTGTCTTGGCAATGCAAGAAACAGTCATGTGTTTCTACTTCTACTGCAGAGGCTGAATATATAGCTGCTTCTAGCTGCTGTGCACAAGTCATCTGGATCCAGAATCAGATGAAGGATTATGGAGTAGATCTGTTCAATACTCCTATTCAGATAGATAATTCCAGTGCAATCTCCATCACCAATAATCCTGTCAAGCATTCCAAGACCAAGCACATCGACATCAGATACCATTTCATCAGAGATTGTGCAGAAAAGAAGTTGATTCATTTGGTCAAAGTTGATTCAGAAAACAATTTGGCAGATCTCTTCACAAAGGCATTTGATGAAGGAAGATTCAGGTACTTAATAACATCCATTGGGATGATCAACTTTGAATAAATGTACTGACAAGGAATAAATAATTCCTCGGAAGATAAACTTAACTTATCTTCCGATGAGTATCTACTCAGCAGAAAATAAGTTAAATCTTCGGAAGCATTATTTCTTCCTTAGTCGGAAGATCTCACACTTCAGAAGCTAACTTACCTTCTGAAGTAATATTCTTCCGATACATTACTTTCGGAAGCATAGGCTTCTCAAGGTACTCTTAAGAAGAAAGTGTCTTCCGAAGAACATTTTGCCTAATGAATTTTCTAACACTTCAGAAGCAGTGCTTCCGACAGTATAAATTTTATACTTCGGAAGCACATCCCTTCTGAACTCTCTTGGTCTAATAAATACCCTGCTTCCGAAAGAAACTTCTTCGGAAGCACCTCAGTCAGAGAAAATTAATTGTGAAACCAGCTGTCATCGGAAGACCTTTTTCTGACATCCGGATCTCAAATTTAATGTGTCTATATAATTAAATGCTGAAATCCGAATGTATATAAAGGTCTCCCGCTCATTCAAATTCTCACAAACTGTTTCACTTTGAACTCTTCTTCTTCTTGATCTCTCCATTTGTGCCCTAAAATCACCAACTCTCATGGCTCTTCTTGCTTTCAAACCTGCTCACAACGTACCAGCGGAGTTATCAGCAGAACATGATGCTGACTTCGCCCCAATCATCTCCTTTCTTCAAAGGAGCAGGTATTTCTTTGCATTAACTGTTCAGCCCTTGGTGTATGAGTCTCATCACCAACAGTTCTGGGCATCTTGTTCTGTTTCCTCGACTTCCAATGGTCGGTCTCTTGTAGCCACCATTGATGCTCATCCGATTGCTATTTCTGTGGAGACCATCTGTCGGCATCTTAAACTGAATGATGCCGGTGGAAAGGTTTCATTCACGAAGGATGAGGTAGCATTGACATTTCAGTCAATGGGGTACGAAGGTCCTCTCCCTTCAACAACCTATTTGAAGGGTCGAGTGTCCTATAATTACAAGTACCTCATACATGTGTTTTTACATTGTCTTTCAAATAAATCTGGTGGTTGGGACCAAGTTCCATCTGATTTAGCTTCGGCTATTCATGGCTTGGTTTCCAATCAACTGTTTAATTTTTCTGCTTTTATTTTCAATAATTTGGTTGACAACATCATGTCACCAAAGAAGTTTTGTATGTATCCCAGGTTTTTGCAACACCTTTTTAATGAAGAATTGGGAGCTTCCCTTTCTCTAACTGGGCATACTTACAAAATGCCCTTGGTCTCTTCCAAGATTTTTGTACAACTCAAGAAGAAGAGTGCTCAGTTCTCTGGGACATTCACTCCTCTTCTTTCCTCTATGGAGTCCCCTGCTCCAGAAGGTGACAGCTCTGTTAACCCCACAGATGCTGAACCCACACCTTCCACTTCTGTTCCTCACCCCATAAAAATCACTTACAAACGCAAACGAAACCCTGTGCAACTTTCTACAGTTGTTCAGGCCCCTTCTACTGAACCAAAACAGAAAAAGGTTAAAAGAACTGCTCAGGGCACAGTTCTACCTAAGGTGAAAGCCACACCCCTTGTTTCTCCACAGGTTCTTCCTTTGAAACCTGTGGTTGCCCTTAACCAGCCTGAAAGCCCTCAGCTTATGTCACAAAACATAACTGAGAATATTCAAAGGGATTCACCCATCATTGAGTTTGCTTCTCATGAAGCAACTTCATTAGATAAGAGACTGTCTCCCAAGTCTCCAGGTTCATATCATCCAGAAATGCCCCCCACCCATACTATCACCCAGGCTCAAGGAACCCCTGCTCTAGCTGTGGAGGAACCACTCTCTCCAACTACCCAAACTTTAATGAGAGTGGTGACACAGTTACAAGCTCGGTTCCCTGACCCAGAGCCTATTCAATCAGAGGTTGGCCCCAGTAGTTCTGAAGGGGTCAATGCAGGTGAGGCTGCCACTACTGTTGATCTTAATAAAGATCCACAGGACAGTGGTACAGGCAATAGGACCTCACCTGCGGCAACCTATATTGGGGAGGACTTCTTTGAGGTTCTTCTCAATGAAGGGAATCCAGGGTGCCAAGAAACCACATCTGGTGGTGGAGGTGCAGGAGCTAGGCTCAGGACTCCATCGCCCCATGATTCTACTCCGGTAGAGGAGGGCACATCCACACAGGAATTGACGGATACAATCAGTTCCCTCCAAGCCAGGGTAGCTCACTTAGAAGCTGAGGTGGCTACCCTGCGGCTTGAGGTCCAAATCAAAGATGCAACTATTCTGGACCTCAGGAGGCGTCCCCCGGTCACTCTACATCCATTTCACCCTGATCCTGCTACTACCACTTTCACCTCCCCTGATGCTACCAAAAAGGGGGAGAATATACCAACTGCAGGGTCAGGATCAGAAGCAAGAGAAGAGGAGGGTGCACAGGAAGTTATTCCATCCTTAGTCACTTTGACTGCTGAATGGGATGACTTCTTGGGTACTTATTTTCAGGATTCTTCTTCAACTTCCTCTTCTTCTGCTTCTGAGGATACAAGGGAGGTTGCCAAAGAGACTGAACAGCAAACATCAAATGTCTCTTTGGAACCTCAGTCCCCTCTTGGGACTAAGTCTCCTTCTGAGACTGCAGCACAGGTTGGCATGGAAGACACAGCACAAGAAGAATCAACTTCCATGAAATCTGTGTCCCCTTCTGGGACTGAAGCTGCTGAGGCTCTCTCTTCCTCTTCTGAGCCCTTTGTGGAATCCAATAAGGAATCATCTAAGGAGATTGGTCAACTGGAGGAGCCAGTGAATGCTGAGGTTAACTCCGAAGCTGCAGCTGCCTCCGAAGGCCCAGTCATCCTAGATGTTTCCTCCACAGAGGAGCTACATGCCAATGAACCAGCTGGTGAGGCAACAGAAGAAATCTCCTCTGGGGCAAAAATAGCTGCTGATGACAAAGGAAAACGTAAGCTAACCCCAGAGGAGGAAGCAGAACAGGAGGAGATGAGACCAAAGAAAATAAAGGGCCGACCAAACACTTCTCTAGATGAAGAGCGAGCTAGACTCTCTGCTTTGCTAGAAGAAAAAGGTTATGACTTTGATGAAGTCATCAACTGGTCGGTACCTAGAATGGCTGCCGAGCTGGACAAGGTGCAGCAGCAAGAACAAGCTGTTGCTGCATCAAAGGCCTTGAGTGTACTTACAAAGGAGCAAAAAGAGAAGGCCTACAGAGACAAGAACAAGGCCTTTCTCTTGGAATATGGCTTCCATGCTCGGCAGCTAGGCCCAATGAAGAACTCAACCATGGATATGCATATCAGAGATATAAAAGCCAAAGTTGCAAGAGGTGAGTTACCTTCAATTGAACAAATCAGGGCAAGAAAGGAAAGCCTAATGAGAGGCTTAGGTTTAGGGGGAGGAGCTACAATAGAATTTCCCCTCTCTGGTGCAGGGATCAGAGATGGAGAAGAAGTCATGTGTGGGGCAGCAACAAAAGCAATGTTCCCCAACATGTTCCCCCTAAATCCAAAAGAAGAACCAATATCTCCTCCTTCAAGTCCAAGTATGGATAACATGCCTATCTCCTCAGTATACAAAAAGGGTAAGAAGACTACAAGGAAACAATCAATACCAAACCCTGATCCTGAGAGACATACACAGGCTGAAGAGAGGAGAACAGAACCCTCAAGGGATGAGGATATTGGGCCACAGTCTACTGCAACAACAGGTGCAGCAGTAGAATCAACTGTGGAAGCCCAACAGGCCAGAGTTCTGAGGAGTCAAGCCACTGCTCAAGACAAACCAAGATTCACAAGAAGAAAGAGCATGGCTAAAAGGAAAAAGGAAACAAAAACCATCCCCTTAGACTCTGAGCCTGATACAACACTCTCAGTACTTGTAGCCACATCAGAAGCAACTCCCAAAAATACACAAACCCCAGAAGACATGAGGGACATCAGCAGATTAATGCATGAGCATTCATACATCCCTTTGGTAGATTGGAGCTTCAATGCACAAGAAAGGATATTCATCCTCACCGACTACAATGGAGAAATAAAACTGGTGGATCTTTTGCATCTGATGACATTGGCAAAACCCTATATACTTGATCTAGATAAGCTCCCTCTCAATAATCCTGACAATGGAGCAGATGGGAGGTCAGCTATCAGATTAATTAGAAAAAGGGCACAGGTACTGAGGGGTACATGGAAGCCAAGGTTTATGCCTTAGAAGTTTTGGTAGCATCAGCCTAGGGGGAGACTGTAAAGACTAATAAAGGCTGATGCTCACCAAACTTCTTATTTTGTCTAAGTATAGGAGTCTCTTTGAATAAACACCTTCGGAAGGAAGAAGAGATTCTTCGGAAGCAACATTGCTTCCGAAGGATAACTGATTCCTGCCGAAGGTTGTACAAGACAATTGCTTCCGAGGAATCCTCTAATGCCCGGAAGACAAAGACTTCCGAGGAATCTTCTTCTGCACACAAGACAAAGACTTCCGAGGTTTATCCTCTGACAAAGACTGTAGCAGCTTACTCTCAAAGTACAAAAGGTACTGACACAAGACATGCTGGTCTGAGTAAAGACAAAGACAACATGTAATGAGTCAGATAAAGCGCCTTACCTCTCCCATGCTGCATTAAATGCAAAAGATCATCTGAAGCCTTGAAGATCAACAACATTAAATGTCTTTTGTATTTAATAGTTCTTTGTAAAGTCAATGTCTATTAATGTAATGATTATGACTGAGTGTCTTAGCCTGTTAAGACACTCAACATACTAGAATAAGCTTTACTTTATGTACTTGTCTAGTATACCCAACTTGTATTCCTAAGTGTATACGGTTGTAGCCTCGGCTATATAACCTCCCAATGTATAGTTGTTTGAAGTGTGCTTGCTTGTATACTTCCACTTTGAGAGAAATATATCCTTGAGCTTGAATTATTCTTGTGTTCTTAATATTGTTCAAAGATTATTATTGTGTCACTTTGAGTGAGATTGTGAGATCATTCTAACAGAACATTCCGCATCTGTTAGAATTAAGTAAGAAATACTTGTGAAGTGTTGTTTAGAGATAACAACCCGATCCTACACCATTATTGAACACGAGCCATCTAACAAATAGACTTTGCGGCAAGCTTAGCTGGAAATGTACGGCAGCATTTTCACCGTTTAGTTTTACCACATCCAAAAACTTCACAATAAGCTTGCGCCGTTAACGTCAACACTGATACAAGACTCAGAATGAAAGCTACAATCTTCCATGAAGATTCAACAAACCCACCAATAGCCTTTAAAGCCACTAGCAACCAATGTGCAAGCCTTTTCAAGAACAAATATAGCTTCGTCCTCTGCCTACTGTTATAAACCCTATTTATATCATCAATTGTTTTCTGAAAATACGATTCTTCAGTCGTTTTCATGGCGGGTATGGAACCGCTGATTCCAGTGAAGAGTTTGACAACTTCATCCGCAGGCAAGTCACCTTTGATAACGTTCTTGAGTCTTTTGACATCATCCACATTCACGACAAGTGCACACATCAAAACCATGAATTCTGCAAGTGGAAATTCATTAGAGTTGGATGTTAACGATTCATAAGCAACCAAATTTCTTATTATGACATCTGAATCTTTGTTCAATGTAACAACCGGCAGGAAGACTTCCTTTTCTTCAACATGTGTATTTTTAATGCCTTGGTGTTCTTCAAGGGTATGAAACTTGAATCCAGCAGCATGAAGGTTGGAAGCTGAAGGGATAATAAGTTTAGTTTGTGTGAAAGTTTCTAGAATTGAGATGATTTTTTTATATGCTTTAACAATCTCATCTTTTGGGATTTTTTTAAGGACCTCAAAACAGTCATTTGTATAAGGCAAATATACTTCAAGAGAACAAGGGTGATATACTAGGGTGACATTGTTTACTATTGAGTAATACATATACTGGAGTGGATGATCTACATTTGAAGGAGCTTGCCACTTTGAACACAACTTACGGGGTGAATGGATCGTACAAAAGATATGAAATATGGAAGGTGAAAAATTATTGGATGTAGACGATGAACCACCTGAAACAAACAAACAAACAAACAAAGTAACATACCTATAGTAAAAATCTCACTCATAAAAAATCAATTGAATTTTTTTTGTTGAAATAGGTTATTGAAGGACTGTTAAATGATTTTTAGGCTGTTCTTTTAATCTTAAAGAGTTTCCAGGTATATCGCTAGAGAGTAGTGACTTTCACTTTTCTGCATCAAAGTTGACGTGGGTTGGAGGTAGGGTTGTAAACGAACTGAAAGTTCAGAGAACCGTTCGTGAACCGTTCGGGGGGAAGTTCGTTTATTTTCGTTCATTTAATAAATGAACAAACACAAACAAGAAATTCCGTTCTTTTAGTTAAATGAATGAACATGAACAGAGGTCGTGTTCGTTCATTTGTTTTCGTGAACGTTCGGTAACATGTTCGTTTACGTTCGGTTTAGTTCATTTATTGTATTTATTCATTAAATGTGTTGTATATTTTTAAATTTTTTATTTTTAGTTTAATACTATAATATTTTAATTTATTTATTTACAAAAGTTTATCTACAATGATTTAGATTAAGAATGTTGATTTTTATTGTTTAAATAATGCATGTTCGTTAACATTCGTGAACAAGCTAACTTCCTTAATGAACGAACACGAACAAGAATTTTCATTCGGTTAGCGTTCCTGAACCGTTTGTGAATAAGTTAAAAGTTAAACAAATGAACACGAACAAGGGCTCGTTTGTGTTCGTTCGATTCATTTACAGCCCCAGTTGTAGGTAGCAACTTTGGTATAGAAAAAGCGAAATTCATTGCCCCTTAAAAAATTTGACGGAGAAAAAGGTGGAAATTGCTAACCCTCCAATGATCTCTTTATAAACACTACAAAGTTTTAAAAAAAAAACACCTAAAAGTCTTCTAAGAATCTACTTTCAAAAAAAAATTCGTAGCCATTTGGACGAAAACCTAGAATTTAATAGTTATTATAGTTTTTTAGGAAAAGATTAAGAGTTATTTTATGTGTTTTTTAATAAAGAACTAATTTTTATCTGTAAGCCGCAAAGAGGTTGCGACTTTATAAAAGAGTCGTGACTTAGCTGATGGAAATCAGAGATTCAAATGACAACACACACACTCAAGAAAGTGAAAAATACTCAACACAACTCTGGGCAATCTTCTTCTTCTCATTAAAAAACACACACAAACTTGCTGGGAAAATTACAAAGGAAATACGCACTACTCTACTGAAAAAGAGAAACGAACTACATTACTTAATTGAAAACAAATGCACGTAAACAATAAAAACTTCCATGCAATCCACGTTCTGCATAACATGCGTAGCCCACTTGGAAGAACTGAAAATGACACAATTGCCCCTCAAACATGTTCTCATTAAACACTAACATTCTCCCCCGTTAATGAGAACTCTATGTACCTCCAAGATCCTCCACTCCAAGCAATGTTCTCATCTCCGCAAACTTGACCCGAGGTAACGCTTTGGTGAATATATCGGCCTTTTGTAACTCACCACATACATGCTCAACCACAGTTTGACCACGTTCCACACATTCCCTTATGAAATGATGCTTGGTATCGATATGTTTACTCCGACCGTGAAATACCGGGTTCTTCATAAGAGCTATAGCTGACTGGTTATCCACAAACAACTTCACTTGCTGAGCTGCACTGCCAGTAAGATCAGCAATCAAATTTCGTAGCCACAAAGCTTCACAAGATGTTGATGTTGCCGCCATGAACTCCGCTTCACACGAACTCAGTGCCACCGTCTTTTGCTTCTGTGACGACCAAGTTATCAGCTTTCCAGAATAATAGAATGCAATACCACTTGTTCCCTTTCGATCATCAATATCCATTCCGTGACTGCTGTCACTAAAACCAACCAGCATACCATCGCCACCCGTTCGATAAAACAAGCCCATATTCGATGTTCCTTTTACATATCGTAGTATATGCTTCACGGCCACAAGGTGACACTCTTTCGGCCGCTCCATGAATCTGCTAACAACTCCCACAGCGTAACTCAAATCCGGACGGGTATGGGTCAAATACCGGAGACTCCCAATCAATCTTCTGTACTCAGTCGGGTTGATGTTCTTACCATCTTCATCTCTTGACAATTGTTGTTTCGGATCCATAGGCCATTTTGAACTGTTGCAATCTTCCATTCCAAATGCCTTCAGTATCTTTCTCGCATAGGCTTGCTGCTTTATGATAATTCCTTCTCTTTGCTGAACTACTTCCATGCCCAAATAGAATGACAGCCTTCCCAAATCGCTCATGTCAAAAACCTTCTTCATCTGATCTATGAAGATCTTGACCTGTTCTTCATTTGACCCCATAACAATGAGATCATCAACATAAATCCCAACAATAAGACTGGAGCGATCACCATGTTTTTTATAGACGGCTTGCTCATGAACACACCTGCAAAAACCGAACTGCTTTAACGATTTGTCAAGCTTGGCATTCCATGCCCTCGGCGCTTGTCTTAATCTGTACAACGCCTTATGTAATCTGTAAACCATGCTTTCTTTTCCCTTCACTTCGAATCCAGTGGGTTGAGACACATAAACTTCTTCATTTAATTCTCCGTTCAGAAAAGCGGATTTGACATCTAAATGATGTACAACCCACGCATTACTTGCTGCCATTGCTAATAAGACTCGTATAGTTTCCATTCGAGCAACCGGAGCGAACACCTCCTCAAAATCTATCCCTTTTTGCTGTACATAACCCTTTGCGACAAGCCTAGCCTTGTACTTAGTTACAGCTCCTTTCGGGTCCCTTTTTAGCTTATAAACCCATTTCAAACCAATCACTTTATGGCCCTTTGGTGGTTCAACCAAAGTCCATGTCTTGTTCCTTTCTATAGAGGAGATCTCTGCCTTCATGGCATCCATCCATTCTTTTTCTACTGCTGCATCAGCAAACGTCAGTGGCTCATCATCAATGAGCATCAACTCAGGGTTTTTTATTGGCACAGTTCTATCGTAAAGCTCTTGTATTGAGGAGAAGCCACGGACTGGCGTGTGATCAATTCCAGAATCACTACCAGATGCATCATTATGAGTCTGATCATAAATTGACTCATTAGAGGATGATGCTCTGGTTGGTGAAGTGGGTGTTGCAGGTGAGAGCACACCATGATTCAATAGTGTTGCATGAATTTGATCATCATGTGTTACTGACATCGGTGTTAGTGGGGCTTCACATTCTTCATTTGTGTTTTCTTTCTCAAAATGAATATATGTGTCACTCCTGGTTACATTTTGTTGGGCCATTTGATTTACATTCCAGTCCCAATTCTTGCCTTCATCGAACACTGCATCACGACTAACAACTATTTTCTTGTCTTTGGGATTTAGGAATCTGTGTGCCTTACTTCCTTCTTCGACCCCCAGATACACCATCATTATACTCCTGTCATCCAGTTTTCTTACCTTATGGGATGGTACCTTCACATGTGCCACACTACCGAATACCTTCAAGTGACCAAGGTTTGGCCTTCGACCCTTCCAGCCTTGGTAGGGTGTCATATCTTTAAGTGCCTTAGTTGTGATTCGATTCAACAAATATACGGAATGTCGAACCGCCTCACCCCACAAGTAATCTGGCATCTTCATCGCCTTTAACATCGACCTGGTCATCTCCATAGCGGTTCTATTACGGCGCTCTACAACTCCGTTTTGTTGAGGAGAGTAGGGCGCTGTAAGCTGTCGATGTATACCATTTTGCAAGCAAAACTCTCGAAACTGGTCAGAGTTAAACTCTCCCCCGCGATCTGTTCTGAGCGCTTTCAACACATAAGAGCTTTCTTTTTCAACTTGGATCTTGAATCTTCTGAATGCTTCAAACGCTTCACTCTTTGTTTTGAGTAAATAAACCCACATAAACCTGCAACAGTCATCAACAATCAATAGGAAGTAGCTATTACCTCCCAATGTAGGCGGGTTAATCGGACCACAAAGATCTGCGTGGACAAGTTCTAACGGAACTTTGGCTCGCCAACTTGTCTCACTGGGAAATGATTTTCTTGACTGCTTCCCCACCAAGCAACCTTCACATAGCTGATTTTGATGAGATATATTTGGCACACCATGTACCAAATCCTTTGCTTCCAAACTCCCAATTGAGTTGAAGTTTGCATGTCCCAACCTGGCGTGCCAAAGCCAGGCTTCATTCTCTAGTTTAGCCATCAAACTCACCGGCTGTGATGCCTTTAGGACACTTTGTACAATCTGTTGTTTCCTCGAGCTACCTTCAACACGAGTCTCCCCCGTTCATCAACAAGCTTGAGATATGAGTCACGCATTGAGACTTCATATCCTCTTTCTGTCAATTGACCCAAGCTCATTATGTTACTACTCAAGGCAGGTATGTAGTACACATCTTGTATCAGCAATTGGTCTCCATTTTTGCACTCAAATAACATTGAGCCTTTCCCTCGAATAGGAACTTTCGAGCCATCCCCAAACTTAACCTGCCCCGAAACTTGTTCATCAATCTCAGCGAAAACATCTTTGAGCCCGGTCATGTGGTTACTAGCTCCGTTATCAAGATACCACACGTTGTGATCTCCTTCACATGCTGCTGAGACTCGGCCTGGTATCACATTTTCTTCATTCAGGAGGACCATCGTGGGAGTATCTTCTCCATGCACACTAAGGAGAAGTGTTGGTTCGTCAGCTTCCTTCTGAGTCAAATGCACCTCGTCTCCCGCCTTTTTCTCAGAGGAACACTCGGTTGCGTAGTGGCCCATTTGATTACACTTGTAACACCGTACATCCTTCCTATCCCTCGGCTTTCTGTTGTAATAAAATTCCTGATGCCCAGAACTACTCCCACGACCACCACGTCCACGTTAACTGCCTCTACCCCGTGAACTACTCCGGCCTCCCCGATCATGAAAGCCACCGCGTCCACGGCCTCTTGAGCTGAACCGCTTCTCCGGTTTGCAATCAGTTTGGCCATCTGCTTTGGTCAATAGCAAACTGCTCTCACCACTCAGAGCCATTTGCCGAGACTTCAAACGATCCTCATATGCCTTTAGCCTGCCAATTGCTTCATCAAACGGCATCGTATCCAGATCGGTGGTTTGTTCTATCGACGCAACCAGTTGCAGATATTTGTCTGGTACTGTGTCAAGGAACTTACGAACCACAGTACTATCTGCCAATGTAACTCCCAAACTACTGTGCTTGGACATCATCCCAGAAAGTTTCCCAGCGTACTCATCAATTGTCTCGCCATCCTTCATTCGCAACGCCTCAAACTCACTTTTGAGGGTATGTAACCGAGCCTTCTGCACCCTGTCTGCTCCCAGATACCTGAGTTTTAACGATTCCCACACTTCCTTTGCCGTTTTCTTCTTCGCAACTCGTAACAACACATCTTCTGGAATCGCTTGAAATAAGAAGGCTCGGGCAGTTTTACTCTTCTTTTCGTCCACCGCCATATCCGGCGGTGTCTCAATGGTTTCCCACAAACCT
Organism: Mikania micrantha; assembly: GCA_009363875.1. Taxonomy (NCBI): domain Eukaryota; kingdom Viridiplantae; phylum Streptophyta; class Magnoliopsida; order Asterales; family Asteraceae; genus Mikania; species Mikania micrantha. Next base: position 72,022,706 of record CM018698.1, read on the forward strand.
TGAGCGTCCATGATCGTCTCCATCTTGATCGACCATGTAGTGTAATTACTGGCAGTTAACGTCGGGATCTGAAGAGAAACGGAACTCGCCTCTTTTGGAGCAGCAGCCGGGTTTACCACAGACAGTGTGTTAAATCGAAGGTACTTGGGCATATAACGAACCTTGAACGCTCTGATACCAAGTGATGGAAATCAGAGATTCAAATGACAACACACACACTCAAGAAAGTGAAAAATACTCAACACAACTCTGGGCAATCTTCTTCTTCTCATTAAAAAACACACACAAACTTGCTGGGAAAATTACAAAGGAAATACGCACTACTCTACTGAAAAAGAGAAACGAACTACATTACTTAATTGAAAACAAATGCACGTAAACAATAAAAACTTCCATGCAATCCACGTTCTGCATAACATGCGTAGCCCACTTGGAAGAACTGAAAATGACACAATTGCCCCTCAAACATGTTCTCATTAAACACTAACATTAGCAACCAAAACCAATTCTTTTCAAAAACGCTATAAAACCCTTTATCTTTTCCTAAAACACCAAATATTACCCAAAAAAAATCAAAGGAACTACCTGATGATGAATGCAAAGCCGGCCTCATAGATTTCTTTCAAGACCATAAACGGAATTTGGTTCTCTACCATCAATACATCTTGCGCGACCAATCTTTTTTCCAGGCCAACTTCTGTTAGTTCAGATTGATTATAGTTATGAAAGAGATCAAGCAAGAAAAGACCATCAATGGCAAAAACCCAAGTCAAATGTTCATCATCATGTTCAAGGAACATGTCATAGCATGAACGGACAATGGGGACAACTTTTTTAACATTATTAAGGATAGTGAGTTTGTAATCCTTAATATCGTTATCTTTTAGGACCTTTCGCATGACATCAAGTTTCTTCTGCTCCATCTTCTTGTAGGGTCGTGGCTGAAAGTGATGAATCAGACCCAATCCTATCCGTTGTGGTTCATAGGTTTCGGGCTTTTTCATGGTCATGGTTTCAGGTACTTGAAACACTGAAACCGAAGGGATTTCGATGTCGGTTTTGAGCTGATGATTCAAGATTTTGCTAGTTTCATCAACCCATTTTTGCTTTTTAGGGTTTGATAGCAAGGATGGATCAATGGAAGCCATATGACCACAAAGCAACAGTTGGTGGTAGTAAATTAGGATGGACAAATTAAACCAGGTGAATGTGTTGTGTTTATATTTTTTTTTGAACGGCTTGAGTGGCAATAGAGTGGGCAATGGCATTCCCATCGTAGCCACCCCAGCCACACCAGATAAGCGGGAACCGGCACACTGCCGTAAACCCTCTCCCATGCTCAGGTTCGAACCCCTGACCTTATGAGGTGCAACTTCTTTCCTTCATTGCATGTGATTGAAAGTGTCACCCGAAGGATTCGAACTCAGGACCTCCACATTGGGAGGCCTGAGCTCTACCAACTGAGCTCCACCAACAACCACGTTGTGTTTATATAATGAGGTATGTACTCGGTAGTCTAATGAACATCAATAATAACAATAATATGTTTAAAGTCGATTGCACTTTATGCATAGTAAAGGAAACATTGTTTATTTATTATATTATTATTATTTTATTATTGTCGTTATTTTATTATTATTATTATTATTATTATTATTATTATTATTATTATTATCATCATCATCATCATCATCATCATTATCATTTAGTTTAGTATTATTATTATTTAAATACTATTATTTAATTAAAATAGTAAAGGAAGAACAAGAAAAACTAAAAAAAAAAAAACTAAAAATTTGCTAAAAGCCGGAATCGAATCGACGGGTATTTTTCGTTACCATTAACCAAAAAATTTGTTGTTATAATAACTTGAAAAAACTGATCATTAATTAGTAAATAACCACACAGCCACACAGGTATTTTCTTTAGCAATAGTGTTTTATTTGTAAATTCTGTATAGTCTTGTTTTGGTAAAAAATTAAAATCATACCAAAAAAATTGTTATAATAATCATCAATGTCACAAAATTAAAAATTTAAATAAATAAAGGTTACCATCGTAGATTCGTAATGTCGGATCCCAATCATTCCGTTTCCTTTCTCTATCAACCATTTTTTTCTTGCATTTACACCATGATTTAAATAAACGTTAGTGGTATGATGGTAACAACATGGGGTATGCTTTTTGGTCCCAACCAATCAACGTAGGTGTCACGCAGGCATCCACCACAACCACTCACTCTACCACTTGTGGTGGATATGCCCCTTGGTTGGTGACGATGTCATCATGATGCATCTCTTTAATTTTTATTTTAAATTTCTAAAAATGAAGTAACTATTTTTATTATATAAATCTAGAAAAAAATTATTAATAATTGTATAAAATATTTAAAAAGCATAACGATAAATATTCGTCTTTGCTAAAATCATTAGAATGAGCCTCTCAACTTGTTATCTGATGATGTCGAAAGTAACTTGTGCGGTTTCGATTAAAAAATCTTCGTTTTCGCTAAAATCATCATCTTCCCATAAAAACTGAATTTTTTTTACAAAACTAGTTTTTTTTATTTGATGTTTTTTGTGTGATGTGAAGAAAAAGAGTGTGTGTGATGTTAATGTTATGGTTGTATATATAGTTTTTTTTAAATAAGTTTTTTTAAGCCGTTCAACGGTCAAATGATTGCTAAAGCATGATTATAGGAGTAGTTTTCTTCATCAAATCGCTTCTTTTTTGTCTTGTTGAATTTTTTTCTTCTGCGCGTAGACCATTTTCTTCATCTACATGATGTGATTCGATTTCGGTTGATTTCTTTCATTTACATAGAAGTGTTTGTTCTTGTACGTCTAGATTTAATTTCAAACGAGATCTACATATCTGTAGCTACTCGATCACACGGGGTTTTGGCTTTAAAACGACACAACACGTCTTTGTTTGTTTATACCTTATATCAGATGAGACATTACACTAAAAAGTAAAAACTCAAACGGGACATATCGTAATTGTGCGTCAATTCCATTTTCCAAAATCTTCTATGGGTATAAGTGTTTGAATTGAACATTCATGCAACTTTGATTGTAGTAATTGGTTCATGATTTGATAGCAGGAAGTGTTGTTTTATCATGTTTTTTAACATTTTATGTTAAATAACAAATTTGGGTTTGATTGTAGCGGTGTTAAGTTTTCGAATATGACTCGAAAAAATGGAAATTCGATTCCATTTCAATTCGAAAAACACCGAGTTGAAATTCGATTCGAATTTTCATATTCGAATTCAATTCGATTCGATTCGTAGTACAATATTGAATATTGAATTTCATATTTTTAATTCGATTCAATTCAAAATTCGAATTTAAAATATTTATTTATATTTATTTTATATACACAAGTAATTACTATATTTAAAAATTTGGCTTCTTAGTTATGTGATTTAGTTTATAAAAACTGAAAGACTACTTTACAAATGTCAATTTAATTATAAAATACCCATAATTTTAACACTTTTAAATACGCTAAACTTAAACATTAACAACAAAAGCGTCAATCGAGAATCTCAAAAAATTGATCATTTTGGTTGTTAATTTCTAATATTTTGATTACTTGTCACTTTATGTTTTTTGTATGTTATCACTGGCATTATATATTGAACTTTTATCATTTTATTATTTTAAATGATATATCTACGATTACAACTTAGATGTTGGTTATTTGATATTTGGATATTTAATATTTTGATTATTTGATATTTGGAATATATAAAGATAGCTAGTGTAAACAATATTTTAATTAAATTCAAATAAAACCAATTCGAATAGAATTTGAGAACGGATTTCAATTTCTAATTTGAATTGGATTTTTCAAATTGATTTCGAATTCGAATGCTTATAAAAAATTTTAAATTTTTCGATTCGAAATATTTGAGTTATTCGAAATTCGATTCGATGAACACCCCAATTTGATTGTTTGAGAGTATGATTGTTAGTATTTAGAGTTTAATTTTGAAATTAGTAAATAATTAAGGTTTGGTGTCGTTCAAAAAAAATATTAAGGTTTGGTGTATGGGGCTTAATTAAACAATGTTATCAAATGATGGGATAACAGTTTGATGGATCGTCCAGCTCAAATTGCATTAGACATAATGCAACAATTTTATTACATGTTATACAACACAACTCTTACTATCTCTTTACTCTTGTTTCGGCTAGTGACGGATCCAGAATTTTTTTCACGGGAGGAGAAAATTTTGTATAGTTGTTGGATGATCGCTATATAAAAAAAAATTCTCCTGTTCAAATCGAGTTATGTCAAGTTGGGTTATGTTAAAAAATACAATCAAACTAAATTTTAAATATAAAAGCATGATAAAAGTAAAATACATCTAAAATTGTTCTTATGCCTAGCAAAATGGGCGGGTTGGGTTGGGTTGGGTAACAAGTCAGAACGGGTGTGGGTCAAGATGAATTTAAGCAAAATCAATTTGAGTTTGAATAAGTCATTTTAAAAAACATCAATTTCTTTTAAGTTAAAATAAATTGTAAGCAAACAAATAGTTTACTTGAATAATTTTTGTGATTTTCTCGTTAAATATATCATTGATCATTTTTAACAGTTTGAATCCATTATATTCACGTACTTTTAAGTTACATATATTGACATGCACTATGTTAAGATGTCACTTATCTTAACATATTTTATGTTATAATGTTACATGTTTCAACCTAATGTAAAATAACTGTTCGCTCAAATCTCCTTATTTATCTTGCTATTGACCAATAACATTATCAGGACTAGTTGTTCTATGCGGGATTTTAATTTTTAGAATCTATCCAAATCGACATCTATTTAGACTTTTTAGTAACTCTTTTCTCAAAAAAACAAGTGCAACTATCACTTAAATTCTCATCACAAGTCCAAAGATACAAATTTAAAGGTGGCGATTGCAAAATATTAAGGGGGTCGGTCAGGATCTTAACATATATATACTAATTGGAAAGATTCGTCTATAATCACTTGGAAATCTATCGGATCGTGTATGAAATTACTATCCGAAATCAATATAGTTCAAGAAACTTGATTTTGGGACAATCCAATAGAGAGAATTTCAGTGATACGAATTTCGATTGAAGAATGATTCTGCAAGTTCATTTTTCTTGTTAATCACCAAACAATTGCATGGCAGTCATTTGCGGTTATTTTTGACGGGTATAGTTTGCGGGTCAAATCTTGGGCGCCAAGGGACAGAGCCCCTGGTGACGGTCCCCAATAACACCTCTTCCTCAAATACATACACATAACTTCCTGTCCCCCCTTTGACGAAGACCCTAAACTGAGCTCACTTTTTCTTTGAACTCTAGACCTGCTAGCTATGGGAAATCTAGTAAAAATACACTTTGTTACTAAGTTATGAATGGGATTTTGATTCTTAAGTTAAGTGTTTGAAAGGTGAAATATGAAACTTGATTACATCTTTTAAAATAAATTCTTAAATAATTTTTATTACTTAAATACAATTTTTATTTATTGTTGTGTTTATGACTTTTTAAATTGGAGCCATAAGTATATATTAACAAGAGATGGTTCATTGATACTAGTTAAATGAGCAAGTTTCAAATTTTGGGTATAAATAATGAGCTTGTATGTTTATTTTTTGGTTGGTTGTTTTTGAATTAAGTTGTGTAAAAAATGAGAGATATGTTCTCTCTTGTTTATCCATCATCAAACTTCATATATTTCCTTATTAGAAATTCTGTGATAACTCGGATGCGTGGACATCCTCGACATCACACAAACTGTTTCAGTTGCGCGAAATCTGTTTTAAGAAAAAGCCTATTGAATACGTGCTACAACCAAAATTATCAATATGTTTATTCTACGTTGTAGAATGCAGTGGAGAATAAATGACACAATGAATTGAATATTAGAGTCGAGAAAACTACAAGCATTTTTTGAAGAATTTGCTGGAGTTATCGTTTAGGATTATTTATAATATTTTATACAAATTGGATTTTATTTTTAGATTATCCTTCGTTTAGTATACATGGCTTTGTACTAATTTATTTCCCAAATATAACGAGAGTATCGCTAATATATTTTATTATTATTTTAATAGAATGTGACCTACCTTCTACACTTACAACATACACACCATATATGCATCCTTAGCTTGGGTATTTCCAGCTCACACACTATCACCCAACACCCTCTCTTGTGTCGAGCACCACATCACCTTTGAAGTGCAAGAATCGAAACTTTCTTATCTCATATCTCTTAACCTTCCATACTTCTAACCTTATCTATTGTTGATAAAATCAATTTTAGTAGCGTAATCATTTATATATGATTTATGCTTGATTTTTACTAGATTCTGTTGCCTTGTTTCCCTGTCTTGTTTACTACCATTATTGTGAGTGGAATCCAGTACTGTAAATATCTGATGATTATGGTACTGGAATTGTATTTGACAACAAAAGTAAAAGTGAAGATGATCGTATATTAGATTGCTAGTATGAATACCATGTGAACTCACTAACGTAGTAAACCCTCATGTCCCCTTAACACCTAAATAACCGAAAGAAACTTGTAAAGATGCGACCGCAAGCAACTGCGTATGTGGCCTCCAGAAATAATCGCCCTACGTGGGGATTGATGTTGAGACCTTTAGGTTGTCCTTCCTTCACCTTAACTGGCCACTACACCACTTTTTTGAAGGTTTATTAAAATCTAATTTGCCTTTCTTAAATTATAAATATAAAAAATATCAAACAACTAAAATCTTATGAAATAAAGATTATACGATAAATGTCTCCTCATACTTTTGAAACGTGACACTAATGTAGCAAATTTTGCATATGTTGTTATTACGGGTCACATACAAATATAACCATATACCTTATCATGCAACTTGGAGTCTAATTGGGCGCCTCAGTGGTCTACGATTGAAACTTTAAAAAGACAATGCAATGGAGGAGCATATATATATAATATGGTTATTGGTTAATAATGATATAAAATGAACGTTCCTCTCTCTGAAATCAAGCTCATGGAAATAATGTTAAAATAGCCTTGTATTTCTTTCAAGCCTTAGCCTATGGGCTTCATATTTTTGTAGAGTGGCACTGTGGCACAGTGGCAGAACCAAAATTTTTTTTGATGGGAGTCGGAAATTTAATGGGGTAATTGTGTGTCATTGAATATTTCATTTTTTGGACCGATTCGAATCGGGTCGGGTCAGGTTACCAAAAAAATAATAAAACTAAACTAAATCACTAAAGCATTAAAGTTGTTGCTTCTGATTAGGTCAAATATTCGATCCTTTTAGGTCAAAGATAATGCATATTGGGTTATTTGAACATTAATTTTATAAGTTTTGCTTTATAAATGGTTTTAAATTGGGCTTCAACAATATCATCAAAATTTCATTAGAGTCGGTGTCAAAATTTCTTCGGGGTCGGTTAAGATCAGATCATATATAGAACACTTTGAAAACAAGTTCATGAGGATCGGTCGACTCCAAAAATAGTGTTAGGTCCGCTCCTGGAGTGGCACCTAATAAATATACTTTAAACTGTTATAATATATTGGTTTGGGTTAGCAAATCAAATACATCCGGAACTCAAACTTTTAAAATGAACATTAATAACTTCTGATAATTGTATATATACACAAAATGTAACGTCGGTGTCCCATGGTAGGACTTTTCATTCTATAATTTTTTGGTTAAATTAAAACATATCTCACCATTTGTACACTAAGTAGGGGTTTACCTGCGCGTTGCGGCGGTAATCCATATTGAACCGAAAAAGACGATATCAGTCGAATTAAAATTTCGTTAAGCCATACTACTTTATTAATATATATATATATATATATATATATGATAATGATGACAGTGACAACATAACGAATATTAAACTCGTAACCAAAAACCAGCAAACAACTGTTACTCTATCATGGAAACAATAGATAGCACACAATGTTAAAAACCCGCCTTGTCGATATGAGTTTTCAATCAAGAGAGCGGTTATAAAATCATGAATATTAAAATGCAGATGGAAAAACTGGTTGTAACGACAACAAATCCGTTATAAATCAATAAATTTAACCGTAACAAAAGCAAGTGTCGACCGTAAGGAATATGAACCCAAATGAAAGTTCACAAAGCTAAAAAATATATAACTAAAACAACAAAAAAAGATTATCGTGATAGTAAAATCATTATTTAATTTAAGAATTGTTAATGTTTTGATTTAAGAATTGTTAATCATTAATTAATGTGGTACAAGGATTCGTACTTCACGAATTTTAAAATGCAGATGCAAAAACTGCCAACAAAAGTTGTTAATCTGTCCTAAAATGATATATTAATGCATAACAAAGCAAATGTCAATTTTAAGGAATATAAGCGCATAATATTAAAAATCATATAACTAAAAAAAAGTTGTTCGCAGTCGTAAAACATTTATTTTTTAATTGATATCATTTTTTGATATAAAGTGATGCAAGGATTCGAACATCACGAATATGAAAACGCAGACAAAAAACCAACCACAACGGATGTTAACACGTCCTAAAACAAAAAATTGAATCGTAACAAAAGCAAGTGTCAATCATAAGAAAATACGAACCCAAATAGAAGCGCACAATGTAAAAAGTCGTATAACTTAAACAAAAACAAACAACAAAAAAACGTTTACAATCGTATGAACGTTATTTTTTAAATTAGTATGATCGAAACTTGCTTTTATTATGGTTAAATTTATTGTTTTATAACGGATTAGCAGCCGTTACAACCAATTTTTCGTCTAAATTTTAATATTCATGAGTCTAAACTTCATGGTCCAAAATAAAACTTTGAAATTTATTTATAGTTGTCAAAATAAAAAAAAACTAATTCTTTACTATTCCTTTCGACCTCTAAATATATATACACAAAAAAATCGGATGCAATGGCCGTCAATTCGATACCGAACTATCGTAAAAGCACACGACACTCTCAAAAAAAACATAAGCACCTGATGTTAAAAATCGTAAAACGAAGATAATAAAAAAAGTCCTCTGCATTCGCAAAATTTTGCGTAAAAAATGGAAACACTTGAAAAATCGTAGAACGAAAATAATGAAAAACTCCTCATCATTTGCAAAATTTAGCGTATGTTAAAAATCATAAAATGAAAATAATAAAAAAAATCATTTGCGTTCGAAAAATTTTGCGTAAAAAAATGAAAACTTATGAAAAATCGTAGAACAGAAATAATAAGAAAAATCTTCAGCATTCGCAAAATTTAGTGTAAAAAAATATAAACATAGGACTGACGTATAAAACGAATAAAACATTGTTTAATTATTATTATTTAATTACTATCGTTATTTCATTATTAATATAATTTTAGTAGTTATTAATAATTAAGGAAACAAAAAGAAATAAAAAAGTATGTTGTTGAAGGGCATCGAAAACCGACCCATTTTTTGAAAGTATGTTGTTGAAGGGCATCGAAAACCGACCCATTTTTTGAAACTATGCCTTTCAACCAGCAAGGCAAGCTCACATACGTTTATTTTCATTAAAAGGATATATATTTATTTACCTCATTTTTTACTAGATTATATCCCGTGTATTACACGGATTTAATATAAAATAATAAATAGTTGATAATAGAATTAAGAAATTATAAGATTATTAATTTACATATTAATAAATACTTTAACTAATAAAATAATAATTAAAAACTTAAATAACTAAAAAAAATAATTGATTATCTTCTTGATTTGTAAGAATTGATATCATTTAACTAATTAACATGAAAACTTCAGTTCATATAATGTCAAAATCTATTTTTTGTAAATGAAGAATATAAGTTATAATTTATGTAATTATTAAGGTTAAATGAGCTAATTTGAAAATATTATAACATAAAGGACAAAAAATGTAACTTTTCTAACAATTTTATTACTTTGGTTTTTAGAAAATTAATAAACATCATTTGTATAAATATCACATTTTTTAAAACTTTGATTTAATGATTATTTTATTTTTCAAAAAAAATCAATTTTTAAGAAATTGGATTTTTTTTTCAAAAAATTTTGTATTTTATAAACTTATTTAGTTGGTGCTTTCTAATAAAAAGATTTGATTTTAATTTTTTTAAAAACTATTTTGCATATAAAAAGGTAAATAATATTATTTTTTTCACCATTATTATTATTATTATTAAATATGAGAGAGTATAATTATTTAATATGAGAGATAATTGAGTATATTGATCAAATACTGACATGTGGTAATGCTTGTTTAAAATTTAACAAGTGGTAAACAAATATGTTTGTTTATTATAATAGTAAGATTTTACGCAAACCCATCTTCCATAAAATTAATTAATTAACTATTAGACCATGAGGTGTGTCTCATGGTTGAAGTCACTCCACCTAGACGCCACCTAAGCACCACCACAACCACCCACTCAACTACTTGGTTCACTCAACCACTTGATAGTGAAAATGCCAAGTGGTTGACATTATGATGGTTTCAATGCAATTATATAAATTATAAAAAAAAACATAACAATAACGCTCGTTGCCGTGACCACGCCCAACCCAAAAACGCCCCAAGGGGGCGGTGTTCAACGCCCAACCACGCCCCATTTTTCCATCACCTACGAGACACACCGCACACTCTTATTATTATTATTATTATTATTATTATTATTATTATTATTATTATTATTATATATATATATATATATATATATATATATATATATTACTGTTTGCTCATCATTACAGTTGAAATTTATATATATATAGTAATGTTGGTTTGATGGACTTGGTAAGTTTATGTGATTTCGAAACCTACTCTAACCTTTTTGTTTCCTTCTTTCATATTTTTATTTTGTTTACCATTTACATTTTTACCCTCTTAACTTTTTAAAAACTTTGTAAAATATCATTTTGACCATACTTAAGTTTCTAAAGTTTCGGATTTTTCCATTCGTTTCTTTACTCTTCACCCTGTATTATCGGGGTTAACACTTTTATCTTTTTGACTTCCGTCAGTTTCTAAAATTTAATTCCAGTTTACCCTTTTTGTACCTTAGTTAAAAATGATAATTTGTTGTGTGCTTAGTTTTACTTAAGAGTTTGTATATTTTCGTGTTGATCCACTTTTCGATATAAATTTCCTCGGAAATGATTCTAGTAAGATATAATATGTTTTTGTGCTTATTTTATATATGTTTTCTGTTGGTCTACATTTCGACATACATTTTTTAGGAGATAGCTAGGTTGGGTCAAATGTATTATGTTTTTCATTCAACATAGTAAATTCGAAGTACTACATTTTGAAGCCGTCGCAACACGCGGCAAGTAACTTTACTAGTTAAAGAACAAACCGTAATGAATATAAACCATTTTGATACTAATCACACATTTTTACTCTCTAAACGTAAATTTCCTTGAATTTAGGTTTGATACCATGAGAACTCACTAACGTAGTAAACCCTCAGGTCCCCTTAATACCTAACTAACCGAAAGAAACTTGTAAAGATGTGACCGCAAGCAACTGAGTATGTGGCCTCCGGGAATAATCGCCCTACGTGGGGATTGATGTTGAGACATTTAGGTTGTCCCTGTTGGATCGATTCCTTTGATTCGGATTTAAACATGGACACAAAAATAATAATGAAATAGAGATTAGATGAAACCTGTGAATCCAGTGAACGCGTTGTTGATTCCAGACATGATTTCTTGAGATATGACGATCCGATCGGTTCCCGTTTAGGGTGTATCGTGAGGATGGAGATGAGATGAGAGAGAGCTCGGTTATGGGTCACGAATTCTCTAAGGGTGAGGAGAATTCGATTATGATGTTGTTAAGAGAGAGTAACCTTGATTAGGGACCATAAGTCTCATATTTATATACACCCAAGGGGAAACCCTAATTAGGATAAATAAGGATAATTACGTCCATCAAATAATTATCTATCTACTAGGGTATTTAGGTAATTGATCTAATTAATTAAATAATCATGAGGGCCATATTGTAAATATTTAGTCTTACATTCTCCCACTTCGCCAAGTGATTATTTATTATGAGCATTAAATAAGTCTGCAGATTGATAATACTCATCTAAATTGTAATCATAGCAGAGAAATACAGTCATTGAATCAGTTATTCAATTCAAGACCCCCATTGTAACAGCAAGTGCCAAATCGTCCGGCAAGTCCGTACGGTATGTGTACTTTCACCTTATTCTATTTGTACATACGTAAGTTTAAACAGTACTGGTATTAACAGAATCCTAAATACAAGAAATCGTTGTACGTATTTTCGTATAAACTTAAATACATTAAGTACAATGTACATTTGAAACATTAGTTGTGTTTATTAAGTAAAAACTTAATTACAGTTAACACAACAAATCATGAGAAACAACGGTATTCAAACAATATTCAGAAACATATCGGTTGCGATCTGATATCCATAGATGACAGGAATCAGATGACCGACAAGTCAGTACAAAAACAATGTGAAAACATGATGTATAGTTGAGTCCGACAGTGAGGAAACACAATTAAAACACAAATGCAGTGTTATTTCAGAATGACGAACTGACAGTGTGTTTGCATGAGTGACGATTCACACAAACATATCTGTGAGTTTAGAGTTCTGAAATAATGACTGAAAAGTAGAAAACAAAAGTCAGAAAGCAAAACCATCGTCGTATTCGTTCGGGTGACGATTCGAACGAATTACGCGCGAAGGTTACGCGATCTGACGAAACGAAAACGAAAACACATCACGAACGAAAATAATTTAATAAAATCAAATAAATAACATTTTACAATTTTGAAACTCATCAAAATAATTAAATTAACCTCTTTTTATTTATGTTATTTAAATTACGCGTAATTTTCCGGAAAACGTACGAATCTACGAACCGAGCAACGAAAACGAACCCGAACACCCTCGGGGTATAAATACCCTTAAATGAGTCAAATTTACTCATTTCCACTTCATCTTCTTCACCTAAAAACCCTATTCCCGGTTTTGAAACCCACCTCCATTCCCAACCTTCTCTCTTCCATAACTTCTTCATTTTTTAACCAAATCCTTCCATCTTTGGACCAAATCGAAGCTCTCATCACCCTCTACACGAAAGTACAACCGATATAGAGCCAAATCCATCTGAAACCGAGGTATGAGGCTGTTTTGTTACACGAAAATAGGGTTTTCACCCTTTGGTTCGATCACCTACTATGAAACCGGTCCTAGTCACTTCTTTTTCTTAACCACCTTCAAGAACCTTTCACTTACACCTCACAGTTGAGAACCACCATGGTCTTGAGCTGGAAACTAGACCCTACCCTCGAAGGCATCTGGGTTTTCTGTCGCGCGAATGAAGGTGACCAGCTCACATTCGGCCGAATATAGAGGCCAAGGGTCGAATGACTCTCATTCGCTGCTACTCCTTCGCCATTCAGTTTCTTTCGCCGGCCAACTCCTCTTCGCCACCCACATTCGCCGGACATCACCTCATTCGGCAGCCACCACCGAACCACCATCATTCGAGCCTGGGCGACAAACACATACATTCGGCCTAACATGGGTTCATTCGACCATCACCACCTTCATTCGGCCTGTACACCCACACCTACGGCTGGAAACCTAGACGACCAATCCTTAACAGCAGGTGGCTTCATTTGGCCAGGCCCAACAGTGGCCTATGCGGTCTTGCAGCCCATTTTTACCCTAGGCCCAACAGGCCACTAAGTTGGTTAATTGGTCGGCCCAAGTGACCTACCTTGGCCCAACTCCATTACTTCGGCCCACTCCTGGCCCAGTTTACTTTCAGTTGGCCCAACAGCCCACGACGGTTATAAGGCCCAGATATGATTCGGCCCAACTAAATTGAGTTAATAATTATCTTGGCTAGATGATAATTAGTTTAAGTCCAATGGGCCCAAAGGGTTTTGATTCATGAAGAGGATTTCAAATTAATTCATAAAGTCTTGAAAACAATTAGAGTATGCTCAAATAATTCATGTGGGAGCTGTACATGGAGGTTTAGTACAAATGTGGTGATTTTTGATTGCAAGGATCTTATAAAGTCTAAGACACTATGTTTTAATAAAATGGTGACATACTATGACAAGTTAAAATGACGTGGGATATAAAGTCAATAACAAAGTGTGAAAACCTTAATTCAATTGGGGTAAGGATTTATAAAGTATAATCTAAAAGTTCAAGTTAAAGGTGTTTAACTAACGCGATAAGGCTATAAATATTGAGGAAATATATAAATCAAGACTTAACAAGATTACAAGACAAACTTCGATCTACAAATCTAAGTCATATGACCACGAACAACGGGCCGAATCATGACCGAGACTTACGAGTGTTAGCCCAAGTTTATGGCTAACACACACTCACACACATTCAAGTTCCTACAACACATACTTAAATTACAACTATTGTGAAATCAATACAGGATCGTGAAAACACACTCGATTACAACTCAGAGCGCGTGCATTCTTTCATTTAAGTTAAGTCAACCCAACAACTACAAGGTGAGTTCATATGCCCCTTTTTCTTTAATCTTTACTGATTTTAAACTCTCGGGGCTGAGAAACATGCTTTACTTTTATTTATTTAAAAGTTTTGCTTACATATTGCTACTACTTTGATTATTTGATATTAAATTGCTTATTATCATAAATCATTGTATGCATGGTTGTTTGAATTCAAGAATACAGGAAAGTTAAGATGATGATGATATTATATCATAACTCATCAATACAATAGAGTAACATAGTAGTAAGATAACTCTTACAACACTTAGTTATTCTTACAAGAAATGACATTGCAACAACTACAAGGAAACATGATAACATTATCACAAGAACAAAATACAAGACTGATATAAAGATAACATATCTTTATTACATCATTCGATACAAGAGTTAAATAAGTGTAATAAGACTAGCTCTTATAACACTTAACCTTATAACTCAACACATATTACAAGAAGAACAAGGAACATGGAATGATAATCATGATAACATAATTTCATGATAACAACATCATTCACTCAATTAATTAACATAACCTAATAAGACTAGTTCTTACTTAACTTTGTTAATATCACAGAGAACATATGACAATGAGAACAAGAGTACAAGTGAATACAATTACAATTAGTTACTATTGACCTGTTGCATTATATCACTCCAATCATGTGCCAAATTGTTCAAGTTGATCATGTAAGCCCCTTTAATTCGCTGACCAGTTAGTTTGATGTGACTAAACCGACGATAGCATAGTGGTACCATAGGTTTGACAAACCTCTAGCTTGTAGGGCTAGTATGTTGATCGTATTGATTCATTAGCCGGTAACGTATGACCGGTGACAGGGCGACCTCAAGTCAGGTTCTGGTAAGCGACACATGGTGATATTAATCTACAGTGATAAGTAATTAACCCAACCGGATCCTATTGATTAGTAGGTTGAGGAATTGATCTTACCTCATGTTTCACTACTAGTAATAGCTCCCGTTGAGGCCGCGGTACACATAAGGTGGTAGAGGTAAATCGGGTGCATTGTACTCTGATTATGTGAGGATTACAATGGATTCCTTTTAGGCTCTATGCACTATGGTTCAAGAACAAATGACAATTGGTTAACTAACACTCTTATTATATAAAAGTGAATAACAGTTAACCCCACAAGTAATAGAATAATACAAGGATCAGATTTAATTAATCTAAATTCCTTAATTCATCGAGGGTTTATCAATACTTCGGTTTGATAACTAAATCCTCTTACTATATTATTCTACGTACGAATACACATTGGACAAGTTGAATAATTGGGAAATGGACATCTTTAGTTGTATCGCAAGTGGTGTGGAACTTGACTGAGTATGTGGTGGGATAGCGTCTGGGCTTGACCCTTTCATGATTCCCTATATATAAGCATGCTTAATCAGGTGATACACTATTTGTAAATACAACTAAGGAAAGGCCATTGGGTGGAACAGGTGAAACAAGTATTACAAGTAACAAGTATGACATTGTGGATGTGTGCATGATCAATTCAATGATTTCAATTACTAAACTTATGAACTCACCAACCTAGTGTTGACTTTGTTTAAATGCATGTCTTTCTCAGGTGACTGATGTGTTGCAAAACACATCTGTTTTTCCATTTGTTTCTATTGAGTTTCTGTACAGTGTTATTCGTTTTTAGAGTCGATTTAGCTGGTTCTTCACATTTCTGTAATTTCATGCTTGCAGGTAATAAACATGTCATTTTAGCACAAAAGATCAAGAAAACGAGCTCCCGGTTGGAAAAGAACGAACCCGAAGACAAAAGAAGATAAAAGCTGGAAAATAGTATTGTCGCGTATCGCGAGGACTTCAAGAAACCCTGTCGCGTAGCGCGACAGGTGGAAATTACAAAACTACCCCTTTTAATGATTGCGGGTTTGACCCGACTATTTTGTCGGGTAGCTGGGCATGTCGCGTAGCGCGACAGTTATCAGAATTCCTGTCGCGTAGCGCGACAGGGTTAAAAACGCAGAAATTCAAGTTTTAAGTTTCTGAAACGGCTGGAGCGGGGGAGATTGGAATCAGACGATCTAGGACGAGGGTAGAGACGGCCAGAGGCGATTGGAAGCGATCGGGAGGCTCTTGAAGCGAGAGATCGAAGGATTGAAGCCCCGGGATTGTTCCTTTGGGTGTTAACCATTCGGTTTTCTCGTTCTTGGTTTCATTCCTGATTACTATGTGTTTCAAGCTTTGTAAACTTGTTATGATTTCTGTTTTGACAATGTTTATTGGCTAAACTCTTAGAACTATCTAGGTTAGATGATTATGCGTGTTTGATATTGGTTTATTTCGGTGTTGGAACATATTGATGTGATGAATTTATGATTTAAAGATTTGGTTTTGAATATTGGATGTGTATGTATATCTTTGGCTGTTAAATGATTTATATTATGTTCCTCATGTGTCTTGGCGATTGTCTGTCGCGAAATGGGTGCATGCTAGAATCAATTACTGTGTGTTTTTGATTAGTGGATGAGTTGCTTAGGACGAGTGATTCATAGGAATGCTTTATTAAGAATTAAACAGATAAGATGTGCAACTTGCTTCAATAGCCGTGAGGTGAGAAGTTGTCGATAAGTCTTGGATGTTGGATTTCTAGTTAGAGCCTTTGTGAGAAGATCTTTCTAGTAGGTCTATCAAATCATGTTTATCGAGTCCAATAGGAAAACCCAAGTTGTCCCTAGCATTTAAGTGAACTGTGACTTTCGTGCCGTGAGGTAGAGTGTTTAACAGTTATTTCTTAGGTGTTTTGAGATTATCGTACTGTGAGGTAGATAATCTAGTGGATATTTCATAAATAGTTGGATGACCTGTGAAGGAAATCCATGTATCCGGTGGTTTAACGGCTTTTAGGACTCTTAGTTGAATATCCTTGAGAAGGGTCGAGGATGCTCTAGGGTTCCTTTGAGTTTAGTATTTTAAGATCCCGGTATCACATTAGTTCCACTCCCGATAGAACCTTGTCAAACATGTATATGATTTAAACCTAGGTAGTGCTTCTTTCCTTCCCTGATTTAATCATTGTTTGCTCGTCTGTTTCCATTTCTAAGTGTTTATTAAATATTTTAGTTGTTAGTAGAAACCCCCCTTCCTTATTATTATTTTATTTAAGTACAAATTGTGTATAGATAAGTCATAGAGTCTAGTTAGTGCAGTCTATAGAAGTCTGTGGGTTCGATATCCGGACTTACTTTTGTCTTGCTGCATACGATAGGTACACTTGCCTGTCGGTAGCTTAGGTTTTAGAGAGTCTAGATTTATTACTTAGTGTGTAGTTTAGAGTCGGTTTTTAGTTAGTTTTATAGCTAAGCTCCGTCGACATCAAGTTTTTGGCGCCGTTGCCGGGGACTTCTTAGTCGATTGTGCTTACTAGTTCTTTTTCTTATCTGTGCATATTTGTGTTTTTGTTTATGTTTAGTTCTATTCTATTTTATTTTATTTATTTCTTTTTGATTGATTTTTGTTTATTTGCAGGTTTAGTAGTGTATGCCACACTTACGTTCACACGGACCGCCACCTTGACCGATGTCGAAGTGTCAGTCAAAAATAAGAGTAAAACTCAAGTCCCAGCTACCTTATTAGATAGGGTAAGTCGGGTGTCGAACCACGAGGAGTATTTGTGGATGGTGAGATTGTTACTTGATTTATGAACTAAACCTAACTAAAACAGAAAATGTAAACTTAGATTAAAGATTTTGGTTGTTAAACTTGGAAATAAATTGCAATTAACTAAAATGGTTTTAAACAATAATGAAAAAGGTGATTCCTCCGAGATTTGGATTCAAAGATAGATAATTAAATTACTTTTCACTTGGTAATTCACATAGACATGAACGTGTAAATTCCTTGATTGTGACGCGCAAGGACCATTTACTTCGATTGTAAAACAATGGAAGATTATCACAAGAACATCAATTGAGTCTAATCAAACCAAAACACAACTTAATATATCCTAATTACTAGAACTCTCAGGAACTGAAAAGCAATGATTAAGGTTTAAATAAAATCCAATCGGTTACAATCAACGAATCAAACAACTAGCAAAAAGCATCGAATGCTTAGATTGCATATCCCAAACATTAATGAAAACTAAATCTAATCATCTACTTACAAGAATCCTCCACCCGGAGGAAACCACGAAGAAATTAGCCTCTCATGACATCAAATTGATCTTCAAAACTTGATTTGATCTTCATCATGGATGATTATGGATTGATTGGATGGATTAGAATGGTGGAAAGACTTCAATTTTTGCTTCTAAGGTCGTCCAAAGTCGTCCCAAGTCGAATGGAATGAGTTAGGATCCTCAAAAACCTAATTTTTTAGGTTTAAATACGTGCAGGCCTTTTTACGTGCGTAGGCTACTCCCTGGGCGTAGCCTACTGTTTCAAAGTTCTGTCAAAAGGTAATCCCAGCAGAGTAGCCTACTCTTCCAGCGTAGCCTACTCCCACCAGAATCTTCCAAATCTTGTTTTCTTCATAACTTTCTCGTTTCAAGTCCGTTTCTTGCACCGTAAACGCCCGAATTCTCGTTGTTCAATCCTCTATCATTAAAGCTTGAAATCCATTCATTCCTAATCATCTTTTATTCCTCCAAAATGCCTTCAATCCGTGCATTTAACCTACAAAACACCCAAATCGCATAGTTATCTAGTTTCAACCAATTACGCACATGAACATGTATAAGTTTAAGCATTAACCACACATAATCATCATTCCAAACCCCATACATCACATTCCCACACTTGTCTTTTGCTTGTCCTCAAGCAAATATCTGAACTTTTTGGATCATCAAAATCAAATACACCGCATACTTGACCCACCAATTCTCAATTAAGGTCTTTAATTACAATCAATTCCCAAGACTTACAACATCACATAGTTTTACACCTAAACAAGCAATTTAAGTCCAAAACATGTAATAACCCTTAATTGGGATTGAGATTCTTCAAGGATTTCACATGTAAGTAATACACCCCTCACAATGACTCTCCTCTCGGTTGTTTCTGGACTAGTAAGATGTACTAGTATATATATTTGAACACTCAACCAAAAGTGACTTACCATCATAATAAGCTTGTATTGAGATCAAATATCCAACGATTCACACATAACATGCACAAATCAAGAGGTCTTAAGTGGGTTATGATGTTAGGCTAAGGTTAAAGGTAGGGATAAGGATTTTTGAAAGTGACGAAAGTGGTTGACAATCCAAATTATTGAACACACGAATGAACATCATTCTTTTATTACATTGACTCTTTTTCTTGCATTTTATCGTGGTCATTTTGACCTAATATTTGCTTTTTCTTTCTTTTTCTCTTTTTTTTTTCATTTTTTTTATAATACTACTGTTGACTCACAACTCACTACTTTACTTGGATTGTACCACTAAGGGTTTAAAATAAAAAAGGCTAATTGGGTAATTGGGTAAACATCATTGGGTTGAACAAAGAATAGGCTAGGCTCAAATTTGGTGTCTAATGGCAGCAATAAGGTAGGATCTAGAAATGAAAAAGGCTAATAATTCCTAAGGTGTTTTCCTAAATGCCTCTATCCTTTTGGTGCGAGTTATGGCAACGCTTTCAACAAGTATCTCAACACAAGTTCTAATTAGATAAACACTTTGGTATCACTCATAAAGTTTCAAACAACATGATCAAAAGAAGGTTTAACGCGCACGGAAATGGGGGATATTAGGTTACCGATGTAAACTTACATGTTATTCACTCTTAGAATCTCGTCCCCAACTAAGCATTATTCCAAAAATTGTTCTAGAAACACTTGTTTAGGCTACTATCATGCAACTTAAAGAGTTAATCATGAAAAAGGACCTACACCGATGTATTAATGGTTCAAAATTTGATGATTTACAATGAAAATTTTGATCCTCAATCCATTTAAATTTGCTATGGACATTTTAAAATTTCAAAAATTTCCTCTCATCCCCACACTTGGGATACATTGTCCCCAATGTATGGGTCTATAGGTTACTTGTGTGAGTTTTCAAGTTTGAAAATACCTTTTTAGCATGACTAATTTCTCCCCCCAATCCAGCAAAAAAAAAAAAAAACTAAAAAAAACTGATAACATACCCAAACATAGCATTTAATACACCACCAAAGATTTCACAAAGCATACCATAAGAACACATAAATTGTTCAAACACACCACCACCCAAACACCCTGAATCCCATTGTTTCATGACAGAACCATTGATGATAGGAGTTAAGGAAGAACACATGGACCTGATCACGGATCAGAGAGTGTTCAAATTAAAGTGGTTGTTGATCCCTAGAGCTTCCTTTGGTGTCCATCCATCCTTGGGTGATATCTTCCCCACACTTGGGTGTTGTTATAGCAACAAATAAACTAAAACAAATAAAACAAGAAAACAAACAAAACTATTAAAACGTCGGGTTGCCTCCCGGTTAGCGCTAAGTTTTAAGGTCTTCAGCCAGACCAACATACCTGGTTATGGAGGTCGAATGGAACACTTGCCTATTGAATTCCCAACGTAGGCACGATAGTTTGCATGCCAAATCCAATTTACCAAAACCAAAAGTTGACGTGTAGAAAAAATACCTGAAGTATATGTTGATGTGGATCCCTTCCATAATTGCTTGCCTAATGTGTTGTGACTTCACGTTGTCTATCCTTGTCTTCAAGTAATCATTCCCACATTTGTTGATTAACAAAATTAATTTAGAAGGGGGATTAGGAAGAACAATTATTGTCTCACTTTCATCGTCGACAACCAAACATTCCACTCGAGGTTCTTCATCAGGTGAGAAATTTGATGTGGTGTTCATCTCCACAACCTCTTCCTCCCAACAGCTTCTAATATCTTCCGGTAATGGTGAGATGGATTCTTCTATTTGGATTTTCATCTTTAAAAACTCACACTTCATCTCCAAGTAGTGAACCTGTTGTTGAACTGATAGATTAGGTGCTGAAAGATACTCATCAATCTGGTATATCCTTAATTCTAATCGAGCAATTCTTGCTTCGTCTTCAGACTGATAAACACTAAACAACTCAAAATTGTTGGAACTTTGTGTCTTTGAATTGTAATCAGCACTTAAGATAAGACTTGTTTCGTAATCTGAAGAAGGTGGATAATAGGAGTCATCAAAAAAATCTTGATGATAATAATCTAACTCGTAGATCTGTTGCTTTACATCCTCACAAAATTTTTGGTACTCAGGGCATTCATTCCTTGTATGGCATGGACTACCACAACCTCTGCATGAAGAATAGATACTTTCGTCCTCCATGCTTGAATTTTAAACTACTAAGCGGTCGTTTCGGGAATATCCAACGTGAGTGGAAGTTAATGGATTTTGGATGCATGCAATAGAAGGTTACCTTCACACTAACAAACCTCACGTAACACAGAAAAGACAAGAAATGAAAAATATAGCAAAAACCTAATAAAATCAATTAACAAACACCAAGCGCACTAACTCCCCGGCAACGGCGCCAAAATTTGACCGATGTCGAAGTGTCAGTCAAAAATAAGAGTAAAACTCAAGTCCCAGCTACCTTATTAGATAGGGTAAGTCGGGTGTCGAACCACGAGGAGTATTTGTGGATGGTGAGATTGTTACTTGATTTATGAACTAAACCTAACTAAAACAGAAAATGTAAACTTAGATTAAAGATTTTGGTTGTTAAACTTGGAAATAAATTGCAATTAACTAAAATGGTTTTAAACAATAATGAAAAAGGTGATTCCTCCGAGATTTGGATTCAAAGATAGATAATTAAATTACTTTTCACTTGGTAATTCACATAGACATGAACGTGTAAATTCCTTGATTGTGACGCGCAAGGACCATTTACTTCGATTGTAAAACAATGGAAGATTATCACAAGAACATCAATTGAGTCTAATCAAACCAAAACACAACTTAATATATCCTAATTACTAGAACTCTCAGGAACTGAAAAGCAATGATTAAGGTTTAAATAAAATCCAATCGGTTACAATCAACGAATCAAACAACTAGCAAAAAGCATCGAATGCTTAGATTGCATATCCCAAACATTAATGAAAACTAAATCTAATCATCTACTTACAAGAATCCTCCACCCGGAGGAAACCACGAAGAAATTAGCCTCTCATGACATCAAATTGATCTTCAAAACTTGATTTGATCTTCATCATGGATGATTATGGATTGATTGGATGGATTAGAATGGTGGAAAGACTTCAATTTTTGCTTCTAAGGTCGTCCAAAGTCGTCCCAAGTCGAATGGAATGAGTTAGGATCCTCAAAAACCTAATTTTTTAGGTTTAAATACGTGCAGGCCTTTTTACGTGCGTAGGCTACTCCCTGGGCGTAGCCTACTGTTTCAAAGTTCTGTCAAAAGGTAATCCCAGCAGAGTAGCCTACTCTTCCAGCGTAGCCTACTCCCACCAGAATCTTCCAAATCTTGTTTTCTTCATAACTTTCTCGTTTCAAGTCCGTTTCTTGCACCGTAAACGCCCGAATTCTCGTTGTTCAATCCTCTATCATTAAAGCTTGAAATCCATTTATTCCTAATCATCTTTTATTCCTCCAAAATGCCTTCAATCCGTGCATTTAACCTACAAAACACCCAAATCGCATAGTTATCTAGTTTCAACCAATTATGCACATGAACATGTATAAGTTTAAGCATTAACCACACATAATCATCATTCCAAACCCCATACATCACACCTGAGCTTGCATTGCCATCAAGGAGCGATTCGCGGGACTTCTCTGAGGGTTCTACGAGCGAGGTAAGTGCTTTTACTCCCGTTTCTGCAGATTTTTCTGAGCACACACCACCATCTTCTTCTAGTTCTTCCACCCATTCTAGTCCACGTTTGCACTTTATTCCACCAATGGCTGAGCGTCGGACCGTTCATCAGCAGGCCACTGCGGGGTTCACGGGGCTTAATAACCCCATTTTACTGCCACCGATCCCGAATGAAAATTCATGGCAGATTCCTTCATATATCATGACTGCGATTAATAATTCTCAGTTTAATGGTCGTGATGATGAAGATGCTCCCGCACACCTTGCTAGGCTCACTCGTATCTGTGGTACCTTCAATCTTCAAGGTGCCACTAATGATGCGATTTTTCTACAGCTATTTCCCTTCTCACTTGCGGGAAGAGCAGCCACATGGCTTAACTCGCATCCTCCAGGCACCTTCATAACATGGGCCAGTCTTCGAGATGCTTTTCTTAAAAAGTATTTCCCACCTGCTAAGGCTGCACGCCTGAGAGATAAGATCCATTCGTTCCGAATGGCCCCTGATGAGCCCTACTATCTTGCTTGGGAGAGGTTCCAAAACCTTCTAAGCAGATGCTCCCAGCACGGTCTCTCTGATTGGGCTCTTGTAGAGAAGTTCTACAATGGTCTAACTTATGAGACTCGGGCTCGTTTTGACACTTCTGCGGGTGGTCATCTCATGGGAAAACGGGATGTTGCTGAGTGCACCGATATGTTTGAAAGTTTTGCTCAGGCTGAGTATCAGCAGCGGTCTTCAAATAGGAATTCCACTCCTATTGCTAGTTCCTCCTCTTCCACAAGAGGAGTTCACCACGTTAATGTGGACACTAGTGTTGCTGCTGCTCTTGAGTCTTTAGCTAGGGATGTCAAGGATCTGAAGATGAGAGTGGACAGATGTGAGATCTGTAGAAGTGGTCATGCCACTTCTGAGTGTTTGGTGAGCCAGGAGCAAGCTAACTACTTAGGAGGACAGGGTAGGTTTGGGCACTCATATAACCCAGGATGGGGAAATTCTCAGCACTCCCAGCCTTATAGATCTTCAGGTAATCCCCCTGGTTTTCATTCTGGTCAAAATCAGGGACATAATCCAGCTCCTAGTGGTAGTAATCAGGGTAGCACGTCAGGTGCTGGTGGTGGTTTGGGTAGGATAGAGGAATTGTTGACTCAGTTAGTGGCTAAGGATGCCACTACACAAAAGATCCTACATGAGCATGATGTTCTCCTCAAGAACCAGCAATCTGCGTTCTTGGATTTACAGCGAACGGTTGGTGACATCGCCAAGCGGTTGGATGAACGGCCCCAAGGCCAGTTCCCGGGTCAGCCCCAAACCAACCCAAATGCCCATGTTAAGGCGGTCACTACTCGTTCTGGAGGAGGTAGAGGAGAGGTGTTCATACCACCAGTGTTAGTAGAAGTGGAGGAGAGTGAGAGGGTGATCCCACCGGTTGATTTAGATGAGGAGGAACCGGTGGATGAGGAGATTGAAATGGAGACTCCTGGGAGGGTGCAAACGAGGCTAGTCCCATCAAGTACCGCACCTAATAGTGAGTCTCCCGTTGAGAAACCGGCAGTTAGTAAGCCGGTCATGTTTAAGCCCACATCGGAGATTGATCTTACCCGTGTTCCTTATCCGGTGCGCTTGACTAATCAAAAACACGCTAAGGAATATGGGCACTTTCTTGACATGTTTAAACAGCTCAAGATCAATCTCCCGTTTATTGAAGCTCTTCAGCATATACCAAAATATGTCAAGTATCTCAAAGAGTTGCTGAAGAGTAAGGATCGGTTGGGAGAGGTTGCCAACACCCCTGTGAGCGCGGGGTGTTCTGCGGTGATTTTAAACAAGCTGCCTGAGAAGCTTACAGATCCGGGAATGTTTACAATCCCGTGTTTATTTGGGGATGATGTTAAGAGGCATGCCTTGGCGGATTCAGGGGCTAGCATCAATTTGATGCCATACTCTCTCTATGAGAAGCTAGCCCTTGGTGACTTGTCCCCCACACGCATGACCTTGTCGTTGGCGGATCGGTCGGTGAAGTGTCCGCAGGGAATTCTGAAGAATGTGTTAGTTAAGGTTGATAAGTTTATGTTCCCCGTGGATTTTGTTGTGATGGACATGGAGGCGGACACGACGGTTCCCATCATTCTTGGGCGCCCATTCTTGCGCACCGCTAAGGCTATCATAGATGTGTATGAGGGAAAACTCACTTTTAGAGTGGGTGATGAGAGCGTGTGCTTGAAGATAGCAAAGTCTATGAAGGCTGATGGTGAGTTAGTCCATCAAGTTGAGTATGTGAACTTGGTGAATGATGTAGGTGTGAATGAGGTTATGAGAGTGGGACCATTGGATGTTGGTGATAATAGTCATGAGGTGATTGTGGGGGAGGATGTCTCTTTGGATCCTCCCATCTGAGTTAAGGATTATGGGCTCTTGGGTTAAACTCCCAAGTGTAGAGTTTGTAAGTTGTTTTGTGTGTCGGTGTGTTTTTCATTTTTCGTGATTGTTTTTCGTTTTTTCGTTTTCGTTTTTGTGTGTTTTAATTTGTTTTGCAGGTTGTTAATCAATTTGATACCATGATGATGAATTGGAGCCACCAGGTATGTAATTTTTGCCTCAGAAAGTTTTGGAGTAGTTTAGTGGGTTTTGGGGTAGAAAATTTGGCTAAGGCATGGAAACCTGGAAAACTTTCTGTGAAAATTGCCACGTCGCGTAACGCGACATCCACAGGGAAACATGTCGCGCTACGCGACAATATGGTCAACTTCGCGGGTCAACATTCCCTCGCGTATCGCGAGGGTTCCCTCGGATTCCGTCGCGGTACGCGACGTACTTCCAGATGAGTTTAAAGCTTTTCAAGCCTTAGAAATCAGATTTTTATCCCCAATTTTTCTCTTCTACTCCATTGGACCTCCATTCTCATACACCGCACGACATAATGTCTAGTTTAAGTGTGGGGAGACGGGTGGATCTTGCGGTTTATTTCATTCATGGTTATGATCTTTAGAAATTTGCATTTTGGTCATGGGTTTGTGGTTGGACTTATTCATGGATATTATTTTTAGTATGTTTGGATGCTTGGATGTGCTTGATCTTTGTTTTGTGTAGATCTTATGTGATTGTTTGTAGCTTGCGGAGTAAAAGTGGTAGTTTGTGGAGCTATATGGAAAGATTGGCATTCGACAGTCTTTTCTACAACCAGCTAAGTCATTTTCAGTTTTTAGTTTTTAGTTTTTCTTTTGGGTTTCCTTTTTCTCTACATTGGGGACAATGTACAGTTTAAGTGTGGGGATGGAAAATTTAGTTTAAATTTGTTTTAGTAGTTAGTTTTTGATTTTTAGTTTTAGTTTACTTAAGTTTTTGAGTCAAAATTTTTGAAAATTTTTGCTTTTATCTTTGTTTCTATATCTTCAGCTTAGATCTTTCTTGTCCTTGTTTAAGTTGGTTGCAAAAGCATGATGGGAAATGATAGAAAAGTTGGGTTTTGTGGTTTCTTTCATTGTTGACTTGTTGGTTTGTTTTTTATGCTTTGGTTATGGGATGTGTAGGTAGGCTCAACTGATTGTATTTGTCCCTTAGGAGTGGTAGAATCTTAATTAAATACATGAATTTCATGGGAAACATCTTGGGAATTTGGAATTAATGAAACTGTTTTCTGGTTATTAAAGGAGTTTTTGCATAGTAACGGATTAGAGTTTTGAAAATCTGATTTTTGTTTGGCACATAAGTACTCTTTTTATGAGAATAAATCCGAGTCTTATGGCGCCCTCATTTCACCAAATAAGCTGAGTAAAAGAAAAATGAAAGAAAAGATGTTGGACGAGAAACTTATGTGTCACACGCCGGGTTGCAGCCTGGTTGAAACACCACTAAGCTAAGTTCAATAAAATAAATAAATAAAAAGGAAAATGCTCACGCTTTCATCTGCTTCCATTATAAAAATCTGATTTGAGAAATTTCTGGTTTGTTTATATGTAAGGATGACTTGAAAGCTAGAATCTAGGATTGATTTGGTTTTAATTTCCTAAGTGTGGGTCAAATGAAATGAAATGTAGAACATGAACATAATGGACCATGACTAAGGGACTTGAATAATCAGTATGGGTTTAATAGGATAACCATACCTGCAATCTTCTCCAAAGCATTAAATTTTGAATTGACTACTTTAGTTGTGTAGAAAAACCATTTTACCTAGCTATGATCCTAGATTTTTGCATAAGCCTTTTTCAGGGACGAAAAAGAGATAAGTGTGGGGATGTGATGTGTTGCAAAACACATCTGTTTTTCCATTTGTTTCTATTGAGTTTCTGTACAGTGTTATTCGTTTTTAGAGTCGATTTAGCTGGTTCTTCACATTTCTGTAATTTCATGCTTGCAGGTAATAAACATGTCATTTTAGCACAAAAGATCAAGAAAACGAGCTCCCGGTTGGAAAAGAACGAACCCGAAGACAAAAGAAGACAAAAGAAGATAAAAGCTGGAAAATAGTATTGTCGCGTATCGCGAGGACTTCAAGAAACCCTGTCGCGTAGCGCGACAGGTGGAAATTACAAAACTACCCCTTTTAATGATTGCGGGTTTGACCCGACTATTTTGTCGGGTAGCTGGGCATGTCGCGTAGCGCGACAGTTATCAGAATTCCTGTCGCGTAGCGCGACAGGGTTAAAAACGCAGAAATTCAAGTTTTAAGTTTCTGAAACGGCTGGAGCGGGGGAGATTGGAATCAGACGATCTAGGACGAGGGTAGAGACGGCCAGAGGCGATTGGAAGCGATCGGGAGGCTCTTGAAGCGAGAGATCGAAGGATTGAAGCCCCGGGATTGTTCCTTTGGGTGTTAACCATTCGGTTTTCTCGTTCTTGGTTTCATTCCTGATTACTATGTGTTTCAAGCTTTGTAAACTTGTTATGATTTCTGTTTTGACAATGTTTATTGGCTAAACTCTTAGAACTATCTAGGTTAGATGATTATGCGTGTTTGATATTGGTTTATTTCGGTGTTGGAACATATTGATGTGATGAATTTATGATTTAAAGATTTGGTTTTGAATATTGGATGTGTATGTATATCTTTGGCTGCTAAATGATTTATATTATGTTCCTCATGTGTCTTGGCGATTGTCTGTCGCGAAATAGGTGCATGCTAGAATCAATTACTGTGTGTTTTTGATTAGTGGATGAGTTGCTTAGGACGAGTGATTCATAGGAATGCTTTATTAAGAATTAAACAGATAAGATGTGCAACTTGCTTCAATAGCCGTGAGGTGAGAAGTTGTCGATAAGTCTTGGATGTTGGATTTCTAGTTAGAGCCTTTGTGAGAAGATCTTTCTAGTAGGTCTATCAAATCATGTTTATCGAGTCCAATAGGAAAACCCAAGTTGTCCCTAGCATTTAAGTGAACTGTGACTTTCGTGCCGTGAGGTAGAGTGTTTAACAGTTATTTCTTAGGTGTTTTGAGATTATCGTACTGTGAGGTAGATAATCTAGTGGATATTTCATAAATAGTTGGATGACCTGTGAAGGAAATCCATGTATCCGGTGGTTTAACGGCTTTTAGGACTCTTAGTTGAATATCCTTGAGAAGGGTCGAGGATGCTCTAGGGTTCCTTTGAGTTTAGTATTTTAAGATCCCGGTATCACATTAGTTCCACTCCCGATAGAACCTTGTCAAACATGTATATGATTTAAACCTAGGTAGTGCTTCTTTCCTTCCCTGATTTAATCATTGTTTGCTCGTCTGTTTCCATTTCTAAGTGTTTATTAAATATTTTAGTTGTTAGTAGAAACCCCCCTTCCTTATTATTATTTTATTTAAGTACAAATTGTGTATAGATAAGTCATAGAGTCTAGTTAGTGCAGTCTATAGAAGTCTGTGGGTTCGATATCCGGACTTACTTTTGTCTTGCTGCATACGATAGGTACACTTGCCTGTTGGTAGCTTAGGTTTTAGAGAGTCTAGATTTATTACTTAGTGTCTAGTTTAGAGTCGGTTTTTAGTTAGTTTTATAGCTAAGCTCCGTCGACATCAGTGACGAACAGGTGTAGATACATATATGCAAGTACTAAGCTAGTGGACTTTTAGAAGACCTAGCTTACTTTTGATTGCATACTTTTGAAATGACAAAACAGTGAATCACTTTTGTATATCTTGCACAGATCAAGATATAAACTCATTGATTCTTTTTGATTAGATTTACTTAGTTAAATTATGATGTACAATGTAATTTAACTTTGTAATTCTATTTCATGTCATGATTAGCATTTCTCATTTATATCTCATGTGCTATGTAAACAATCTGATCATTTGATTATCACTCAAAGATATCGCGCCCCGGGAACCTTCCGCCCGACGGGAAAACACGATCCGTTCCCGCCGGCCCGGGGTGTGACACCCATTAATCATACTACAATACAAATTTAAAACTTAAGTTAGGATCAATTAACAAGTAAGCCCTTTAACGAATGATTTGTGTAATTAGTGTCTATATGTCATTAGGCATGCAAATCTTGATTGTGTGGTGTATACGACATACTTGGAGCAACATCTGGGGTTACATTTTTCACCGTTCAGCCAACACCCCGAATGTGACCACGCCTTTGTCCCAACGACCTTTCAAGTATTTCAACCTCATTAATTGGTGTATCATCGCCACCCGAGCTTGACATTGACTTGTTTTTCTTGTCCATAATTTTACCCTACATTTAATTATTTAAACGGGTCAAAGACATATTACACAAACCAAAAGCTCTTAACGGGTCAAAATTTACCAAACATATGCATATACACTTAAAACATGCAATTGCAACTACAAACGAGTCAAAATTTACCAAACATACGCATATACACTTAAAACATACAATTACAACTCCAAATGGGTCAAAATTTACCAAACATATGCATATACACTTAAAACATGCAATTGCAACTATAAAGAGGTCAAAATTAAGTAAACATACTTATATACACTTACAACATACAATTACAACTCTAAACGGGTCAAAATTACCAAACATACTCATATACCTTTAAAACATGCAATTGCAACTACAAACGTGTTAAATATCAAGAAAAAACCGGCAGCATTCCGTCTTAACTCCCTATGTTTTAGGGAGTTAAGGCGGATTGCTGTCGGTTTTTCTTGATATTTAACTCGTTGAAGTGTATACATATCCTAAATGAGATAGAATATTCAAAAAGCAGTCCCAAAACAGGGACAATCCAACATTTAGCTCTATTAGATAAATGTTGGATGGGCATGTTCTAATGGTTATTCATAGTTAAACATGCATATTTAAAAACAAATTCAAACATATCATACATAACCATAGCATAAATAAACATAGCATGGATAAATTTAATATAAATCATCTCAACATAGCATACAAAAACATAGCATGCGTAAATTTCATATAAATCATCTCAACATAGCATAAATCAATACACAAGAAGCTATTATATTAAATACACAAATAAAAGCTAAAAAGTCATGTTACATACCTTTTCAATATCTTGAATATAAACTTTTCTTCAACCGCAATAATGGCATAATTTATAATAAAATACAACAAAATCAAATCAATATTTATTACATAATGAAACATATACATACACATATGACATACAATTAGTGTAGTTAAAGTTAAAAACATACACATTACAATTAATGTAGATAAAGTAACACATACACACTTTTATAATTAACAAATCACATACATATATATAATCAAATAGAGAATTACACATACAAACTTTTATAACTAAAACATAAAAAACACATACATAATCAACATACATATACATAATCAAATAGAGAATTATAATATGAACTTGTAATAATACATATAAATAGACATACACCAAATCAACATACAATACAAACAATATTCATACACATACACATACACATATACATACACATACACATACACATACACATACACATTACACATACACATACTAATTACACATTCACCTACACATACACAACACTTATGTACATACAAAAACACGTATACATACAAAATTACACAAACATATGAACATACACTTATACCTACGGCCAAATACACAATAAATACAAACATTACATCACACATACGAACCAATATACATTCATACGAACCAAAAACCATTCATACGAACCAATCTCAAAAAATACCAAAAAACCACTAAAAATTGCAAAAAAAAGCATTTGATAGTTAAATAAACATCCCAAGTGATTCATAGCATAGAAAATACCTTGAAATGAGCCAAAGATGGTGAAAATCGCCAAAAATCATCAATGGGGGCGGAGAAACCGACTGTGCGAGCGATCTGGGAAGTCTGGGAAGAAAAACCCTATACACAACCCTATAGCAACGACAAGTCGTCGCTATAGGTCAATAAAAAAAGCGGCACCGTTTCTTTTTAACGCTTTTAATTAATTAAAAATATTATAAATACCTATAGCGACGACTTGTCGTATAGCGACGACTTGTCGTCGCTATTTTTTTTTTAAATTTTTTTTAAAAAAATTATTTATTGATATTCAGGTATTTTAATTAAAAAAAGAAAAAAAAATTAATAATTGGGCTATAGCGACGACAAGTCGTGCCTGATTATTTTCCTTCAACCGTGAAAAAAATTGGTGTTCCCGCCTATACCTATAACGACGACACATCGCCGCTATACGTAAAGAACAAAAAATTCCAACTGAAGGCCTATAGCGACGACATGTCCTTCTGTGTAGAGACGACATGTATCGTCGCCATAGGTGTCGATGCTATAGACATACATTCTTGTAGTGCGATCCGATCCTGTATTAAGGTTTAAATTTAACATTAGTGTAACTTTAGAATTTTAGATAAAAAAAGTTATACCGATCGATATTAAGTAGTATACAAAAGTGAATTTAAACATACACATAAAAAACAAAGTGTTGTGCACGTATGAAAATAATATTTGAAAGAAAAAAAATAGATAGCCATGTACTTTTCTAAAATTTATCACACTAGAACATTTAAATCTTGATTTATAATTATCATACATCCTTCATATATTTCGTATCATATCATCTTTTGCTTTCAGAATTCTCCCTTTGTATCTATATCTATCTATATACATGTGTGTATATGTATTCATACATTATGCATGCATACATACGTACATAGAAAGAAAGATAGAAAATTCCAACAAGAACACTATGTTAAGGTTGTTGAAGAAGTGATTATTACTTCCTTTCTGATATTTGCTCCCTAAACGTTGATGAAAACTCAAAAAGTCGAACATGATGTAACATTCAGAACCCTACTAAAAAACTTTAAATTTCTAACCATTTTTCGATAGAAAATTCCTTGTCGCTAATTCGAAGCTTAAAATTAAGGTGAATTCTTAAAGCTCATTTGCAACTAAATTGTCGAAAATTTTAACAAAATTATTTTTTTCACAATTTTTAAGTAGTGGAAATTTTTTTAGGTTCAAAAGTGTAATCATTTTAGAATCTACCAAAGAGTTGAAAGATAAAACAACATAAAGCTAAAACATTTAGAGTGAGGGTCCTGCTTTGAAGACATATAAATAAATGTTTGACATAAGTCATTCCATTAAATGGTTCTTTGGATCCATCTTCTGTGTCTTCAACGGACATCATATTTTAGAAGTCAACTTAAAAGTAACGCGCTATATATACTTTTTTATAATGGTGTTTGATTAGTGTACAATTGTGTAAACTTCATTTGAAGATATTGCTTGATATAAACAAACATCATGCTTTTTGATTTATATAGTTAATAACTTTAGCCAATGATACAAGTATGAATATAATATTTATAATTGGTGTAAAGGTGTTTTTAATCTATCAAACACCGCAATCCAACACAATGATTCATGAATATAATATAATTCATGATCAGGTCAGTTTATTGTTTATGAAATGAGTTGGGTCATGGTTTGTGTCAAGAGTCAAGTCATCGTTCATACACGAGTTAGATCATGGTTCGCACAAGGGTTGTGTCATGGTTCGAGTCATGGATCTGGTCATGATACAAGCCATAGTTCAAATTACATGTCATGATTTGGGTCAAGGGTCGAGTTATGGGTCAGAGAATGGTTCATGTCATGGGTTGGGTTGGGTTATGGGTCGAGTGATAGTATGGGGTCATGATTCAGGTCATGGGTCAGGTCATGCGTTAGGTTGGGGAATTGGTTGTGTCATGGTTCAAGTTATGGCAGTTGAGTCATGGGTCGAGTGATAGTATGGGGTGGTCATGGTTTAGGTCATGGGTCGGGTCATGAGTTAGGCCGGAGATTAATTGGTTGTATCATGTAATAGTTCATTAGAAGAAAATGAATCACATTCATTTTGTAGTACTACATTTCATTCTTGTGTGTTTACCAACATGTTTTTTTTATCCATTTCAACATAATAAATTAATTTCATTTGCTTCTTCATTCATATACCAAACACAACCTTAGAGGCATAGACTAAACCTAAACATACCCAACTTCATATTAAAGTTCTTTAATAAAGAGTTAGTGTGGATTGGTTTCAACATGCTTGGCTTGTTTGTGTAGTATTGAGTTACAAATTTACACTGATGAGGCCACCAACTAAAAAAATAAAAAAGAATTAGGGCACTAGAGAGTGGAGAATGTAGCTCTAAGAGCATAATAGCAAACAGACATGCTTCGAAAATGATAATGTGACACCAAATACTAAGATTCAAAACTCTAATGTCACCTAGATACCATATTACCATGTCTAAGCTTTAACGGTAAGGCAATGTGTTATGAGGCGTGAGGAGGGCTTGACCACCCTCCATCACGTCCTCACCCCTCTCACCACCATAACACATTAGGCGTGACCATGGTCAAGGCGTGAAGGAACGAGGAAAAATAAGGGGTGATGAGGGCTTGATGATGAGTGATCATAACACATGTGATGATAACGTGAAGTGATTAGAGAGTGATGATGTTAGTTGTTTATGTGACGCCTACGTTAAGCGATGGAGGCTTTACCACTACACATAGCCTAAATAGAAGATTGTTTAAGAGGGAATGAACATCGAGCCAAAAGAATTTTTTTTTTATAAGCAAAGAAATGACTCAAAGCAATTAGATGAGGTCAATAGTATCATGCCTATTAATTAAAAACCTAACACACAATCAAGACTGAAAAAAAATATAGCTTCACCTTGCCTCATGCAAGAAATAGTTATATCATGAACGGATTACATAATTCAACAACATTTTGTTTGGTTTGTGAGTAATTTCAAGGTAATTAAAGTTGAGACACTTGATAATGAAAACAATGCAACATGTATGTTTGCAAACACTTATGACTTTATGGGTAGAGATGCACAGATAAAATAGCTTAACCAAACCAGTATCGTTTTGTAACTTGTTAAAAACCGGTTTTTTAAATCGGTTTTAGGTTATCGAAAAAACTGACGGTTTATGATCGGTTTGAGATTTCAAGAGACTAAACTGGTTAACCTAAGTAAAAAATCAATTATTTGACGGTTAACCGGTTTTGGTTTTAGAGCTTAAAATGCTGATTATTTACTGAACCGATTATTTGTAAGACTATTGACCAAAAGTTGGCCGGTTAACCTTTTCGATTATTTCAAATCCAGTTTTCGACCGGTTAACACATTTGTGCACCTTTACTTATAAGGTCTGAAGTTTTCAGTGTTTGACTATGATAAACACTTCTTGAATATGTTGGATATTGATTTTGACATAAAGTGGATGTTGTTGGAGCTTACTAAAAAAGTTAGTGATAAAGTCGAGCAAATTTCTACCGAAGGTCAACGGCAGTTAGACGTTTGATACTAAAAAAAGTTGTTGATGCTGACTTTTGTTGTAATTTCTAGTTCACTTAAAGGTGAATAGAAAGGAGTAAGGAGTGAGTGAGGGCCGGCCCTTAGTTTTTTTTTTCCTTCAAATTTATTACTTTATTATATTAATAATATTACTACACTAATATTACGTGTATTACATAAAATAAATAAAAAATATTACATAATTATTTATAAAAATGTAGCATCATATCTTATAAGTTTTTTTTGAATAAAATATGATTGAAACCATATTTAAAACTACAAAACAATAAAAAAAATTTGTTTTTTTTAATATATCGTTCTAGATAATTGTTTTGAAAAAAACAATTTTCTTGTCATTGAAAAACTCTGGTTCTAGTTTTTGTTTTTTAAGAAAAAAAGTTTTTATAGAATTTTATTTTCAAAGTATATTTACTTATTAAAAAGATATGATTTTTAATTTATTAATATTTATTTTTAATGTAAAAAATTATAACTAATATTATTAACTATTAATATTTAATTTAATTATTTAATATGAAAAAATATAATTATTTCATATGAAAGAGAATTGAATAAGATGGCTAAAATACGACACATGTAAAAGATGGCTTAAGGATTTTACATATGTAATTTTAATTACTTGTGTATTAAAAATAGATAATTGTGTTTCCTTATTTTCGGTTGCAATTTAATCAAAGTGTTAAATGATACAATATAAGGTCTAGTTTGGGAAGTGGAAACTCTCACTTTGGAGAGGACAAGTAGATGAAAACTCAATTGGGGATGTGTAGACGTTTAGAACCATAAAATTAGAAAATGAGAGGGAAAGGGAGGCGTAGTTGACAATAACCATAGTTGGCATTTGGCAACATGCTCTAGTACTCTTGTTAACCCTAGATTTCATTTTTTTTTTTCATAAATAACATATTATACTCGTAATGTCTTTAACAACATATGATAAGAACGCTCTAATTACCATCTATAGACGTAGATTAGTTTAGATTGAACCGTGTTGAATCCCCAAGTTCAATTTATTTCTCTCGTGTGCGTGTGTATATTTTATGTATGTGCGAAATCCTTAAAAAGTGGTCATAGATCAAGGAAGGAAGAAATGTTCAATGTATTTGGTTGAGATATCTAAGGAGGTGATATTTCTATTTAAGAAAGATAAATTAAGTGTAGCTCACTGAATCTAGTGGGCAGAAAAAGGTTCATTTTGCAAGAGGAACATAGGGCCAAAATGTAGTTTCAAGATGAAAATGCATGAAAACGTTCTGGTAAACCACTTGAAGGATTTTTTTTTTGGAAGTGGGAGTGCAAATTGTGCTTCAACGAGGTCTCCTAAACGAAAATGGGCTAAAAGAATTAGCGTTCTAGTTGTTAAATTCTCTCGAAATGATTTCTTACTTTCAAAGAAGGATGTTTGTTCTCAAGGCATCTTTAGAACAACAAATCTAGTATAATAAGAGCTATTAGGGACTAACAATGAGTTAGGGGTAGTTTCAACATGCCATGACTAATATGTTGGAGCTTGGTGTGAGCTCCATCAGGTTAGTTAATGAAAAGTTGACAGTAACCAAGAAGTTCATAAACATTTATTGACAAAAACGAAACCCAATTGTTTTTCTTTAATAACACAACAAAATAAACATTTTTACCTCCAAAACACTTGACTACAAACTCATAACTTAAAACAAGTTGAGAAATCAATAGTTATATTATTTTTCTCAGTAATGTGGCTTTGATAACAATTAAAAATTCAAATATGGAAGCTAGATCTACTTGTTTTGTGAAATTTATTTTACATGAACGCTCAATTAAAGAGTATGAGGTGGGTGACGATGGTTAATAATGAGTGAATAACAATAATGGATTGAATGATGTAATATCTATCTATGCATTCTAATAAATACATATTTTTAGTGTTATATGACATATTTCTAGATCATCCCAACCTTGATTTCTAGCTAATCTTTCCTATTAAATACATCAAATATTATATAATAATATTAAATTACTCATTATACATTTTTAAAATAAAAAATATTTTTTTAATACATTAAAATATATTAATCTTAAAAAAACACACTTTATTTTAAAAAAATTATTATAAAATATTAAATTTCAAAAACAATTATTTAAAACACAATGTTTAAAGAAAAACAAACTATAAAAAAATATATGTTTAAAGAAATAATATTACTATTTTAATACTTAAAATATTAAATCATACGAAATTACGATTGTATTATAGATTAAAAAATCATCTTATATTATCTAAATTTTCACTGATATGTATTCGTTATATTTCTTTATTTAACCATTGTAATACATACTAACCTATTAAGATGATAAAGAATAAATTGATAGAAAACTAAGGTAATTAATCATCACAAATTGCATTATATACCCCTCTTATGCTCTTGAACTATATAAATGATAAGATCAATCCGGCCATAGAGTCCTTGGAATAAGCTCAATATTCATTTAAGATTACACATACTCATATATTCATGCTACAATTAAACAATAATTCCTTTATCATTTCCTTAATCTTCAAAGTCTTTACTATTTCTTCGTGGTCTTAATTGATTTAGTGGCTTGTTGTGGCGACTTACTCTTTTAAGCAAATATATTGTATTTCAATGTCATTAAATTTTCTTTTTTTATTATAACATCAAATCTCAGTTACCCCTAATATTTTCCGTTTTGTCTGTTTAGAACTCATTGTGTTATCATTGTGGGTTTGTCATTTATTAGCATGCATGATATGGATCATAGTAAAGGGGGGAAATGTGGTTTTGTTTCAAGAGACCATGGGGGACTCGTGGGTTGGTCTGATCAAGGCACTAGTACAAAAGTTATTTTATGAGGCGGTTTGGGTTTATTTTTTGAAGCGGTGTCATTTAAAACCGCTTTATAAATAAAGATAGAATTATTAAACCGCTTTAAAATCAATTAATACATTCAATTGGAATTTTTTGAGGCGGTTTGTAATAAAATTTGAAATGTTAACCATTTTATGAGGCGGTTTCTAATTCAACCGCTTTAAAATCTTATATGAAGCGGTTTGTGATTTGTTTTTTGAAGCGGTTTTAACGTTCAAATTTCAAATAGCCGATAGTTTAAATTGAAAATATTGTCGTCTTCAACCTCTTAATTTTATGACTCCACACAGAAGCTCTTCTTCGATGCCATTACAATCAAGTTTACCGTTTGTTTCAAATTTTTTATTTAATGAAGATGGTTATCGTATTGTCAATCTTCAACATCAAAATCAAATAAACTCAAGGTTAGTAATTTAATTATTGTTTTATATTATTGTTATATATTTAATTATTGGTTAATTGTATTATTTATTTACTTGTTTTTTGATTTTATGCAGTTTAATATATTTATCTTAATCTCAATCATTAGGCAAAATCAAGGTTAGTTTCTAATTATTTATTATTATATTTCTATTTCAATTCTTTATATATTCTTATGTATGTCCATGTGTGTATGTATATTTGTATTATATATTTTTGTGTTTATATTCAGTTAAGATAACCCTTTATAATATATACTTGTTCGAAATTTATCTAATAGAAAATAAATTTGTAATATTCTCATTTAGGATTTGTTTACATCATATACATACATTTATATCTTCATATTTTGTTTATGATTTTGCTAGATGGAACGTAGTGATTGGATGTACCATAGTTCACGTAGTAGATCAATATACATGAAAGGCATTCAAAGTTTTCTTAAAGTTGCCGAAGTTGATCGAGTGAACAAAAGAAGTGGATCGATTTGTTGCCCTTGTGTTATTTGTAAAAATTTTAACAGATTTGATGATGTTAAAGATATAGAGTTTCATTTGATAAAACATGGTTTTATGCCTAGATACACTTGTTGGTATATGCATGGTGAATCACATACTGATCGTAGTACGTCGTCAATGAATTTAAGTAGTAATAATATAGAGAACAACAATGCGTATGTTGTTGAAGACGATGGCCATTCAAATGACAATGATAATTTAGATGATATGTTACATGATTTAGGCACTAATATTGGTGATGATGAGCAAACAAAGTTACAACACCTATTTGATGATGCAGAAAAACCATTGTACACTAATTGTGAAAAGTTCTCAAAACTTAGTGCTGTTTTAAAATTGTTTAACTTAAAGTCAACTTATGGATGGAGTGACAAAAGTTTCACAAATCTCTTAGTGGTTTTGCATGATATGCTTCCAGAAGGTAACGAGTTGCCAGTTTCGACATACGAAGCCAAAAAATTAATGTGTCCGATGGGATTAGAGGTGGAAAGAATACATGCATGTCCAAATGATTGTATGTTATATAGAAAAGAGTTTGAGAAGCAACATAATTGTCTTACATGTGGTGCATCAAGATACAAACGTCAAACTGAAACTGATGCAGTTGACGATGATGTGACAAAAAATGGACCACCGGCTAAAATGTTATGGCATTTCCCTATTATACCGAGAATGAAACGATTGTTTTCAAATGAAAAAAAGCAAAACTTTTGCGTTGGCATAGTGATGTTGGTATGAAAGATGGAATGTTAAGACATGTGGCGGATTCACCCCAATGGAGAAATATTGGCAACGAATTTTCGGAATTTGGTAACAAGATTAGAAATATACGGTTTGGACTTAGTTCAGATGGAATCAATCCTTTCGGAAACATGAGTAGTCGTCATAGTACTTGGCCGGTTCTTCTATGCATTTACATCTTCCGCCATGGTTATGCATGAAACGAAAATATATTATGATGTCCTTATTGATTCAAGGTCCAAAACAACCTGGTAACGAGATTGATGCTTATTTGTCTCCTTTGATTGATGACCTAAAAACTTTATGGAGTCCAGGTGTAGATGTATATGATGCTTACAAGAAAGAATATTTTAAAATGCGGGCTATGATTTTTTCAACCATAAGTGACTTTCCCGCATACGGTAATTTGTCAGGTTATAGTACGAAAGGTAAAAAAGCTTGTCTTGTTTGTGAAGATGAAACAAGTTCGATTTGGTTAAAAAATTGCAAAAAAACCGTGTACATGGGTCATCGTAGATTCCTTCCAACTAGTCACATTTACCGGAAGAAAAAAGATGAGTTTGATGGAAATACCGAGGAACGAATTACGAGGAAACGATTTGATGCATTTTCAAGAGTTCAAAATCTAAATATCGTGTTGGGAAAAAGAACTCGTGTTGAGAAAGGATCAATTTGGAAAAAAAGATCAATTTTTTGGGAATTACCTTACTGGAAGCATT
The DNA here is from genome assembly GCA_009363875.1 of Mikania micrantha. Lineage (NCBI taxonomy): Eukaryota > Viridiplantae > Streptophyta > Magnoliopsida > Asterales > Asteraceae > Mikania > Mikania micrantha. The sequence continues at coordinate 72,063,158 of CM018698.1, forward strand.
TAGATGTTAGACAATGTCTAGATGTTATGCATATTGAAAAAAATGTTTGTGATAGTTTGTTGGGCTTATTGTTAAACATTCCTGGTAAAACTAAAGATGGGATTAATATTCGTAAAGACATGATAGAGATGGGAATACGTAAAGAGCTTGCCCCGATCGAGATAGCCAACCGTATTTATCTACCACCTGCGTGTTATACTATGTTAAAGGAAGAAAAAAGAAAGTTTTGTAAATGTTTGCATGAAATTAAAGTTCCATCTAGCTATTCTGCAAACATTAAAAGGTTGGTGTCAATGCAAGATTGTAAATTGCTTGGTATGAAATCTCATGATTGTCATGTTTTGATGACACATATGATTCCCATTGCAATTCGTGGGTTGTTACCAGAGAAAATCAGACATGTAATTACAAAACTTTGTTTGTTTTTTTAACAAGATTCACTCAAAAGTTATTAATCCAGAGTTACTCGATACATGGCATAAAGAAGTTGTCATCATTCTATGTGAACTAGAGATGTACTTTCCACCGTCTTTTTTTGATGTGATGGTTCACTTGATATCCCATATCGTAGGAGAAATAAAAGCTTGTGGCCCTGTTTATCTACGTTACATGTATCCTTTTGAAAGATATATGGGTTTCTTAAAAGGTTATGTAAGAAACCGTAATCGACCTGATGGTAGTATTGTTGAAGGATATGTTTCTGAGGAGGTGATTGAATTTTGTACTAGTTATTTGGAAAATGTCAAAAGTATTGGTGTTCCTCTATCTCGTCACTCGGGTAAACTTGAAGGGGTCGGAGGTGTTGGTATGAAAATATTTAGCCCAAGTCACGATAGTTTACAACTGGCACATTTGTTGGTCTTAAAGCACATGATATGTATTGCTCCATATGTTAGGGAACACATGGACGTATTAAGGTCAACAAACCGAGGTAAAGACGAAATGTGGTATGTAATGAAGCATAACAAAGAGTTTTCAAGCTGGATGAAAACTAAGGTGATAACAACTAATGTTGATCAAACTGTGAAAAGGTTGGGGCAAGGTCCAGACTTTAAAGTCAGATCTTATCAAGGATACGGCATTAACGGTTATACATTTTACACCAAAGATCAAGATGAAAAAAGTACAATGCAGAATAGCGGCGTTACAATAATAGCATCAACAACCGAATTTGACAGGATGGATCATTCTAAAATGTTAAGAATTGCCAAAGAATCTTATTATGGTGTAATACAAGAAATATGGGAATTGAACTATCATTCTTTCGTTATACCAGTGTTCAAATGTAAGTGGGTGAATACTCGAACAGGTGTTAAAGTTGACAACTATGGTTTTACACTTGTTGACCTAAAAAGTCATGGCTATGTATCAGAACCATTCGTTCTTGCAAAACAAGTGACACAAGTTTTCTTTGTCAATGACCCGAGTAAACCAAGATATCACATCGTTTTGCAAGGTAAACGACGTATCGTTGGTGTTGATCATGTCATTGATGAGGAAGAATACAACCAGTTTGATGACCTACCACCATTTTCCGTCGGCATTCAACCAACAAATGATGGAATGGAAGATAACACATACATACGATCTGATCACGACGAAGGGATATATGTTGATAAACCATGTTAAACTAATTATCAAGGTTAGAAACATACTCATATTTATGGGTGTTGATCGGGTCAACCCGGTCAGGTTACGGGTCAATCGGGTCGGACCGGTCGGGATAATCGGTTACTATTTATTTGTTATTATCTTGGTCTAATTTTGAATTGCCACAAATTCTTATTACTTTTAGACCCGAATAACCCGACCCTATTAAGCTTATTCGGGTTTGGGTGCGGGTCGGTTTAACCGGGTTCGGGCATTTTCAACACCCCTACACATATTCTTATTACTTTTTATATTTTACATTAAAAAGGGTTCGTTCGTATTTGTTCGGTTTATTTACTCTTTATATTATTTTACATTTTACTATAATTTTATGAGATGATCAATCAAAGTAATTATTTTACGTTTTACTATAATTTTATGAAATGATCAATCAAAATAATATATTAACATAAATAAATTGGTGAAGAGATATATGTTGATAAACCATGCTAAACTAATTATCAAGTTAGAAACATACTCATATTTATGGGTGTTGATCAGGTCAACCTGATCGGGTTTCGGGTCAATCGGGTCGGACTGGTCGGGTTAGTCGGTTACTATTTATTTGTTATTATCTTGGTCTAATTTTGAATTGCCACAAATTCTTATTACTTTTAGACCCGAATAACCCGACCCTATTAAGCTTATTCGGGTTCGGGTGCGGGTCGGTTTAACCGGGTTCGAGCATTTTCAACACCCCTACACATATTCTTATTACTTTTTATATTTTACATTAAAAAGGGTCCGTTCGTATTAAAAAAGGCCTCAATCTTAATCCAACCCTCCATATTCCATAATTTTCCCTCCATACTCTCAATTGCAGACGACGTTTCCGTAAAATTCTCCTTCTCAACGTACGGCGACGGCGACTAGGTTTACGGTTGTGGTGTAATACGGGTAGTTAAGCTTACTATGGTGGTGGGTTACGGGTACTAAGCTTTCCGGTGGTGGTGGTTTACGGCGTTGCAAGGGTTTTGGGGCTGCGCTGCAGGGGCTTTGGGGCTGCCTGGTGTTGGTGGTCTGCACCGGTGATAGTGGTCTGCACTGCAAGGGTTATAGGTACTTTAATTTTAGTGATTATCATGTTTACATACATACATACATACATACATACATACATACATACATACATACATACATACATACATATGTGTGTGTATTTGATGTTTGCATGTTATTATATTTCATGTATATGTATGAACTGTATGCACTTATTTCTTCATAACAAGTTTTGTGCCCTTTAAGAATTCATGCAACCTCATTTTGATGATATTTTGCATCTATCTTAGTTAGCTTGTACTCATACTGCTTTTTTTTTTTGTTCAATAGAATGTCTAGAAGAGGTAAAAGAGGTGTATCTTCTTGCTCTAAGAAATGTGGAGAGAAAGATTACATCATTGAATTTAATGAAAATAATCAACCAGTGGGTGAAAATTATCATCGGTTTATGTCAAGTGTTGCATTGAAATGCAAACAAATGTTTCCATATCACATTGAGACAAGTAAATTTGAAAAGAGAAGGTGGGATGATTTGTGGTTACTAATCAAGGTATTACAGTTTTATTTTTGTAAACTATTGCAATAAATGTGATATTTGTTAATTATTATGTCTAACTATTTGTTTTGTGAATTGCTAGGAAGAGTATAATATTCAAACTGATGCCCCAAAAGACTTCATGATTAAAAAGGCAAAGAAAATATGTACAGATTTTAGAAGCAAGCTTGTTAGAGATTTTGTAAACAAAAATGAGAGGCCTTTTGACAAATATAAATATCTTGATTCCACACATTGGAATGAATTCAGACAGCAAAAAACCAGTGAAGAATTTTTGGTATGTGCAAGTTGATTATATAGTTGTCATTATTTATACATGTATATGAATGCATGAATTGAAAATTGTTTGTCATTTTTTGTGAAGGAAAGAAGTAAAAAAGCACTTGCAAGTGCAAAGGCAAATACAAACTTTGCACGTCTTGGACGATCAGGATATATAGGGTCAAAGAAGAAATTTGCTATCATATGGCCTCAGCTTGAATCAAAGTATCCACATCTTAAAGACATACAATATGAACGCTCTAAACTATGGATAATGAGTAGAGCAATTCAAATTAAAGAAACAAAGTCATATGAATTTGAACCGGATATGAATGAAAAAATTTTCGATTTGGTAAATAAATTAATTATTTAGTTATATGAGTTTATTTATAAAATAGTTAAATGTATTATAAATTATTTCTTTATAGGCTCGTATTGAGAAAGAAATGATTCAAGATGGTAGTTATTTTGAAGGAAATGAGGATCCTTTGGTCAGATTACTAGGACCAGAGCATGGAGGGCGATCGAGGACGGTTTCTGGGGTCATAGGTAATGGCATTTATATATAATAATTTTTTGAATATTTGTATTTGTATTAATGTAGTTATGTATGTTGCGTTTATAGGTTCAACTAAGGTTAATGGTGGACTGTTCAAACGTGGTAGACACCGGGTAATGAGTGGTTCGAAAGAAGACGTGAATGAGGAGAGGGTCTCGGTACGAAGGCGTGACATGAACCCATGCCTTCATGATTCGAGTTATGCGTCTGGTGGATCGTATACTGATTACCCACCTATTGAGGTAATATGTATATGTTTGTAAATAAAGAGATTATCTATATGCATATTTGTTTATTAAAAATGTTGTTTGGGATTTGTAGAATTTGACACAGTGTGAGTTGTTATACTGTGGCTAAAGGACAGGCTTGGCCAACTTCAAAAAGAAATTTACATGGGAAATTAATAAATAAGAATTGTGTAAAGATCCAAGTGGATACTGTCATTGAAGGTTGTGAGAAGTTGCCTGTCCTTGAGGTGACTCGAACGGATGAGATCATTTTTGTTGGAGATATGCTTCACAATTTCATTCAATGGCCAAGGGAAGCAATAAAGGTCTATTTTTATGAAGAAAGTTATTTCATCTTATCATATTATAATATTTATATAAGTTTTTTGTTAAATTACAGCTTTTAAACAAAGAGGCCTTAAGAAAGGTTCATGGTCCTAGTTCCTCGAGTCATAAAGACGCCTCAAGAAATGTCTCGAGCACCAGTTTATCAAGTCACATGGGTGTCTCACCACAATTACATGGCGATGTTGCAACGAGTTCACCTTACATACCACAAATGGTAATTTAAATTAAATACGTTTGATTTATATATATATATATATTAACAAATTGTTTATTACTTAGGATGAGGAAATTGATATGTTTGAAACACAAGTGCTACCACAAAAGGACATTGAATCGACGGGTTTTGTGGATATGGTAATTAATCAACAACTTGTTTTTATAACAATTCATACACACACATGCACAGACACACACACTAATGTTTTTTTTAATAAATTCTTGTTAGTTAATGCAAATTCAACAACCTGCACTACTCGAAAATCTTGGTGATCGTGAATTAAATGATGCTTTCGATTCAAATCCAAAATTTATCGATCCCGAATTAACTAGTGCGTTGGAAAAGGTCAAGAATAGGCCTCGTGCAATTCAAAGTATTGTTGAAGTATTATCAATGCACATGGGTGATGAACATGTCATTTCTAGTTCTTCACCGGAGGGGATGTATAAAGAGACGTATGTTGAGGCCTTATCATATGTGGAATTGTTACAATTATTCTCTGTGAATGTTTGTCTTGATATCAGTGTCATACATTTGCTTGCAATGTGAGTTGTTATTATTGTTTGTATATGGTATCATAACTTTTAGCATTTTAGATTAAATTAAATTTACTAACATTATCACATTTTTTTTCTTGATTTAAGGTATTTTTATGAGTTGTCCAATTCCAGTTGTGCCTTCTTTAACCCGAATGACATCTACAGTGATATTTGCATTAAAAATCCTACTCGTGCTAGACAACACATCATGGATGCTTATACATTTCATAGTGACAAAAACTTTTTCGTGGCACCATATCATGCAAGGTAATATATATTTTTTGAACATACATACATACACATACATATATAATATTTTCCAATTTTTTATTGTAGTGGCCATTGGATTCTACTTATTATTTCTCCTTCAAGCAAAAAAGGATATATTGCAAATTCGATAAACAAACATAAGAGTCGGGATAATTATGTTCTTACGTTTATAATCGAAGAAGCTTTTGGAGTTAGATTTGACTGGGAAATGGTAAAGGTATGTTTCCACTTTTTATGATTTTTTTTGTTGTATCTAAAATATATAGTTGTTTTCCATGTAGTGTAAGCAACAAAAGTCAGGTTGGGAATGCGGTTTTTGCTTGATAAAAAATATGAACGACTTTATCAATGTTTATCAACATAATTTTCTCACTAGTGTAAGTGTTTTTATATATATTTATATATTTTGTGTAATGCATTAAATACATGTGTTTCAAATCTAACTTTTTATTGATTTGGTTTTAGATTTGGAACGAAAAAAAGTTGTTGACACAAGAAGATATTAATGTATTGATTTTGGATTTAGCACCAAAAGTTGTTAATAGGTTGTTTTCTATTCACATGTGAACTTGTTTTAAGGCGCGTATGAGTTGTATGACGGTTCACACTAAGACTCAAGGTTAGTCCAAATTCTACAATTTGATGGTTATTTCCTATTACTCAATTCCAAAAGTTGATGCTCTCTTTTTTGTTTACCTTTTCAATAGAGGTTTAACCTCCTTTGTGTACTTTATTCTTCATTTTTTTAAATTTACTATATATATTGTTCACATATTAACTTTAGGTTGGTGGTATATACTTATGGATATATAGCAAGTGATTTTAGGAACATATATGTAACATGTTAAATAAAATATAACATGGGTGCATGATGGTTTTCTAACGGGTCAAAGTTAATTTCTAGGATGGTTTCCATAATGGCGTTAAATATATTAGCAAAATAACATAAATAATGTTTATAAAAATGTTTCATTTTATTGATATAACTTTATATTACATGTGCAGTGTTACATGTTTTTTTTTGCTCCGAGTACGGTTAGCAAGGTGCAACGTGGGTGGATCAAGTTGATTGCAATTTAGAAGAGGAGATTATTGTTTTTTGGCAAAATTTAAGTGAACTTAGTTGTTTCCTTGTCCCAAATTAGATGGTATTTATATATGTAGCTGGATGAGTTTTATTGTGAGTAAACTAGTGTGACCAATTATTATGTCTTTTTTGTCAAATTAAAGTTAGTTTGTTTTATAGTATATGTTGGTATGGGTAAGCGTACGTGAAGTTTTATTGTGCATAGTTGCAGTATCTTCATTTAATATTACATGCAGCTCATCTGCTCATGCCTCAAGTTATTGTTTACCAATTGCAATTAATAATTTTGGAAAAAAATATGACCGCCTCATAAATTAATTATCACACCGCTGCAAATGTTATTTCCGGACCGCCTCAAAAAATCTTACGGGACCGCCCCAAAAAGTAATTTAAACAATTATGGCTTTGACATTTGAAGCGGTTATGAAAGTATTTTGGACCGCCCCAAAAAGTAATTAAAGCAATTATGCCTTTGACATTTGAGGCGGTTTTTTTTTCCATTTGAAGCGGTTTGTAGAACCGCACCATATGCTTCATATTTTATGAAGCGAATACATATGAAGCGGTCAAATACCCGCTTCATATAATCAATTTCACCGCCTTAAAAAATACATTTCTGTACTAGTGTGGCTAGACCAAATTAAAATGGACAGGTTTTCTATCGACTGATTGACGGCATGTTCTGTCATCTATAAGGCAAATTGAATAAGATAGATTGATGACTTAATTTCTTTAATTAAGAGGCGACGTGTTTCATTTGATTAGGGTTTTTATCAACCACTAGATGTCATGTGAGTACGTGTGATCGAGATCAACGTTAAATATGAAATGTAACATATTAATATATACAGTGGTGGAGCTTGACCAAAAGTCTAGGGGGCGAAATAAAAATTTTTAAAAATTTTACACTACGTATCATGAAATGTACACTACTACATTAAAAAACAGAGGGGCGGTCCTACAAAGCTCCGCCCCTGAATATATACATGATATTTGATTTAATAAACTACCATATACTATTTAATTGTGTTTGAGGTAAAATTAACACTCTTTATAAAAACTACCATAAATTAATATCAAGCCCGTACGTATTTTGTAAACCTTTTATATGAGTATTCAGTTCACTGTTTTAAGATTTAAGTGATTTATTAATAGGTCTCCAAAATTTCCAACAATATAATTACAAGTATAAACATCTAGCATGCATGCACATATGTATAAAGATAAATTTCTTTTATGAAAGGGAAACTTAATTTCATAACCTTTTAACTTATGATTAGAAATTGTTATTTTAGTTCTTAAGTAACAACAGTTCTCAATTGAATATCACTCTTGTCACAAATTACATTATACACCCCTTTCATACTCTTGAACTTTATAAATGATAAGATCAATCCATAGAGTCCTTGGAATACGCTCAATATTCATTTAAGATTACAATACTCATACATGCTGCAAAGTATAAATCTCTAGCATATGTGTGTGTGTATATACCATTTTTCATGCAAGTTATAACCATGGCTAGCTGGTGGCTCAAGTCAAAAGAAGCTTTATAACACACAGTGGAGAAGCTTTTCAAGGGTAGGGCAACCGTCCTTTTTACGTCCGTAAAGTTAATTTTTCGGTCGAAAGGTTATTTTTAGTTAAAAATATTGGTTTCGCCCCCTCGTTTCAAAAAATTAACGCCACTAATAACACAACACAAGGTCTATCACCAAAACATTCCTCAACAAGTAGATTTTTTTAGAGATGGTATCGTTTAAGTTGGTGAATCGCAAATGGGGCTAGAACCAAAAACCTCTCGCATATGGATGGTTGCAACAATGGCGATTAGGGGTTAATTTAAGCTAGTGATACAAAGTTCCTAGGATGGATTCATTTTTGTGTGTGTGCGTATAGCTAGCATGGGTCTATTTTATTTTTTTGAACGTTTAAGCTTTCTCTCTTACTAAATTATACTAAACTAATTACACCATCACATGTTCACAAATATAATTATTAAAATATTTTAAGAAAAATAAACTTAATGTCACGTTAATATATATTTCACATGCAATATCAAAAATGATGTAAAATTATACAGGATAGTTACGGACGGAGAGCCAAAGGTCCAAAAAGAATATACGTGGCACTTCGCAATTCACGCCCTGTGTTGGGTTTTTCACGAACAAAAAAAGACATTTTTTTATTCTTCTTCTTAGAAATTTACATATTATACGTATTGTTTTATTAAAGTAAGTGATAACGGGGTTTGGGTTGGTAATTCAAATGTTTAAATGGATGTTCTTATGTGTTTTGACATGATTATTCATTCGAATAGAAGCTACTGTGTGTTCTTGTGTGTTTGTAAGTTAAACGAAGCAAGATGATGATTCTAGAAGGAAACTAGATAACGGGAAGCAAGAACGAGCACATCCGAAGATGTGAATATGCGAAGTAGAAGCCAGAAACTTTGAAGAGGCATATCTTGGGCTAGGAGAATAGTTACGGAACCCATGATATATAAAAGCTAAGTTTACGCCCAAGTCACTGTAGGCTATGCCCAAAAATCAAGCGTTGGCAGAAATTTTTCACCGTTCAAATGGGCCCGGCGTACGCCCAAACGCGGAAAAACGGGTTTTTAACCCTAATTTGCCTATTTTCCAGCCATTATCATCCAGGTCGAAAATAACACTTTTTGGACGATTTTCTAGGCAAGAGAGAGGCGTTATTGGGCATTCCAACCCCCCCAAATCAATCTAAGATCATCCCGATTCATAGAAGCAAATATCAAATCATGCAAATGTTCAACGATTGTGAAGATTCAACCTTTGGAATGTTCGGCTAATCCGTTCGTGGTCATCTCCGGGTGAATGGTTATGTTTGATAACTAGGTCTTATTTTGATTTGTTAAACATTGGTATTGAATTTATTTTTATAGATTTATAAGTTCAATATTGCTTGATTGTAAAACGATAAATGATTTCCGGTTTATTTTACAAGTTTGAATTCAATCTCATTGCTTGCTTTCATCTATTGTCAAGTTTAATGTTATTGATTTAATTTTAAAGTATTCTAGAAATCCTACATTTTGTGAAACAAATAATTATCTGAGTCAACAACATCGATCTATTCATCGGTTGTCAACAAAGTCATTGACTTGGTTCCAAATCATAATTGTTTAATAATCTAAGAATGAATCATGTCTATGTGATTTCCAATTAATAAATCAAGATATACCCAGTTATTTTACTAACTTGAAACCTGGAGATATCACATTTTTCATACATTGTTACAATTCTTTAATTTACATTTAAGTTTACTTAAATTTGTTTTATATAAAAAACAAAATCTGACATTTCAAGTTTATTTTCTTAAATGCATTTGATTAGTTAAATGAAATTACATAACACTGACCACATGTTTCTAGAGGATATGATACGTGACTTACCCTAGCTACCTAGGTTAATTAGGTTTTTGCATGATCCCAACGACAGGTCATTAGTAAGGCGCTAACATAAGGTTTTAATATTTTTAAGGCCTTTAAATTTCAGTTTTTTAACTCGTATTTAGGATAATTCATTTTTCTTAAAGATAGAAATAAATAGAAAAACGAAAAATAATTTTCATCAATTCTATCATTTATTCATTGTTATTGATTGTTTATTTATATTTGAGTAAATTGCACTTTTGGTCCTTTATGTTTACACAAAATTTCAGAGATATTTCTTCATATTTCAAAATGTCAAAAACAATCCTTTAAGTTTCCAAATGTTAACTCGGTCATTTATCTGTTAACGCCGTTAAATACTAAAAGAATAGGGGCATAAATGTCAAAAAATCATTTAAGTACTTGAGTAAATTTCACTTTTAGTTCTTTATATTTACATAAATTTTCAGATTCGGTCCTTTATTCTGTTAGTACTTAATGACGTTAACAGAGAAATGACCAAGTTTGCAACATTTGAAAACTTAAAGGATCACTGTTTTTGACATTTTGAAACATAAAGGACTATCTCTGAAATTTTGTGTAAACATAAAGGACCAAAAGTGCAATTTACTCTTTATTTTTTTATAATCATGTTTTTTCCATGCCTAGTTTCTTTTCAATAAGTTGCTTCATATTTGTGAGGTTCATTGTGCTCCATTGCAATAATGTTAGATTTCTAACTATGATTATATCATTATATTGATCAAGTATTTATATATGTAACTTAATATAAAAAAATTTGAAATTTGTTTCAATCAATACGCTTTACCGGTCCAACAATTACCATCGTACTAATTGAACTGAATTTCAATTATCACTAGGCCAACCGATTCAACCGAGCGAACCCATTCTGAAAACACTGTTAAAAAGGAAGGTGGTTTGAACTATCATGCAATCTGAATAGAGTGTTTACGATTTGGTTTAAAACCATGAAATTGTTCAAACCGGTCATTAGTTCGGTTATGTGATTGGATTTTTATAAATTTTGGCCAGATGGTTTAAAAAATTTTGAACAGTAACAAACGATTTGGTTTACGGTATATTTCTAAACTGCCTCTATTAGTCCTCCTCCTATATCTCAAAATGGTTTCAAGTCAGTTAATTTGAGTTTGTGTATCTGCAATTATTTATCATAGTTTTTTAATGAGATTAGCATGTATATATTTATTTTAAAATCTATTAATTAGGTGAATATTGTCCTACCTATTATAACCTTATCTTTTAATGCATTTTGTTTGAAGTATAGAATATTTAGTATGAAATTCCCAAACCATTGATTTTGGCTTTAATACTTAAAAGGTTCGGTTTCAGTTTGAAATGATCAAAAACCGTTATAAACGGTTTAAATTATAACCAAAAACTAATAACCAGACTATAAGCACCCTAGTTCCCACACCTAGTTCCCGCGATAGTGGCCTAGTGGTAACGGGGTGAGAATCAATAATGGATATCTAGGTTTAAAACCCGGCATCACCCAATTTTTACTAGGTCACGCAATTTACCTCACTATGTTGGCCATGAGACCGGTTGGTAAGGGACGCCTAATGGTCGCGTTCACTAATTTTTTTTTAGTTCCCACACCTAAGCCCTTTTTTTTTTTTCCCGTGTGTAGGCGTGACCTACTGTTTTGACTTTTGACACTCGACGCCTTCTTGGGTCGTACTCGTGTTGGATCACAACCCAATTGTCAATAGTTTGATGTGTCCGGCCCAAACTCTTAATTCAGCATGTACAATTGTACACCTAGAGCCTAGAGGTGGGCAAAAAAAACAGACCCGGAACCTGAACATGAACCAGTCATACCCGAATCGATGGATACAAATGGGTCCAGTTTTTAGACAAATTAAAACCGAAACTGGAACCGGGAAAACTGGAACTGGTTCCACCTGTACCTGGCCAAAACCCGAACTGAAACCGGCCAAAATCCGAATCGGAACCAATCAAAAACCGGTCGAAACCCGGAACTGAAACTGGAACCGGGTATTGATTTTGTTGACCGGAACTGAAACCGATTAGAACCGGAACCGGTTCAAAAAAAACCTGATTTACGCGCCTCTATTTACACCAGATTTGATATGTTAAATATGAGGCTAGTATCCTAATACTACACGTACACTAGTTGAGTATAAAATATATTAAATATGTATTAAAAATTTTACAAATTATAAAACGATTTTTAGGAAAAATATGATAGAAATTGTGCATAACTTCATAATTTAATTAATGAAATAATAATATTATATTTTTAAACTTTTGTTTTCTAAAAATTTTGTTTTATAATGTTGGAAAATTTTGTGAGACAGTTGTCTTATATTATCCAACATTTTTCTAACAAAAATATTTTGGTTGAAAAATTTTGGAAATGATGTTCGCTCAAAAATTAAAGGATTTATAAGCATGACATCTAGTGGTGCTCATTTTTCAAATTGGATTCGGAAAAACTGAAATTTGATTTGATTTTAATTCTAAAATCACCATTTCGAAATTCAGTTCAAATTTTCCCATTCGAATTCGATTCAATTCGAAACTTGTTATTAAATTTCAAATTGGGTTTTTCAATATGATTCGATTCGAAATTCAAATTATACATATTTATATATGTATGATATGTTATTGTATATAAAACTAGTTATAAAATTAATGTTAACTTTATAATAGAACTATTTATTTATGGTTTTAATTATTTTATGTTTTGATGTATAAAGTTAACATTAATTTTATAAATATAACTTTTGGACAAATTATTTAAGTAAATTGAAATCAAATTAACTCGAATTCTATTGACAGGATACAACCACACTCAAGCATTATACTTAATCCATTGTCTCCCTTCTCTTATCTATTTATGACTGGTCATTACAAGTTACCTAATCTCGTTAAATGATCGATATTTCAAATTGGGACTTAAAACTTGGGTCACTACGCACACCAAACATTAACACCAACTTTTATTACCACTAGATGATCTTAGTTCTTTATTTAGCTTCTGGCTAGTACGCATGTTCATTGGGTAGAATAGCGGTTTATTCATATTTGTAAATTATAAGACCATATCCGAAACATAACCCGATTTGTATATCTGATATCCAATCCGATCTGAATAAGAAAAATAGATATCCGACCGGAATCTGGCCGAATATTTGAATATCTCATTCGAATCGTTTTCTTTTTGTTTTTGATACACTTCAAATCTCAGATTTTTTGAATTTTGCTTTCTTAAACAAAATGTTCAAACCAATCATCAATTCGGTTTTGTTTTTATTTTTTTATTACTTTTGGTCAGATGTTAAAAAAACTTCAAACCATAACAAACGATTTGATTTACGGTTTATTTCTAAAACGGCCTCATGCAGTCCTTCTCCTATAGTCCTATATCTCAAAATCGGTTCAAGTCGGTTTTATTAATTAACTTGAGTTTGTGTATCTGCAATTATTTACCATAGTTGTTTTAATGAGATTTATATGTATGTATTTATTTTAAAATTTATTAACATGTAAATCCGATTAAAAATTTAGGTTGCATATATTTTCTTTGTAGAATATGATCCAAATGCCATGCCATCAGATTGAATCATGTGTGTAACTACTGGACTACTGGAGGACTTTGTTTTAATCAGGTTAGTATTGTCCTTAGAGCTGGCAAAATGGATACTTGTTAAGATACGATTAGAACTGTATAACAAAAAATCTCTATTTGATTTTTTTTTAAAATAAAAAAATAAGAGACGAGACTTCACAATTTTTCTTTTTTGATGCATAATATATAGAATTGTCATGCTTAAATCACCAAACAAAGTTGTTTTCATATTTTATATTTGCATTAATCGTGTTGTCTGAAACATGTTAAACCTATTACGAAACACGTTTTGTCAGGCTTAATTGTCCCACTTATTACCTTGTCTTAATGCATTTTGTTAACTGAAGTGTAGAAAATTTGGTACGTAATTCCCAAACCGTTGGTTTCGGCTTTATTACTTAACGGTTCGGTTTCAGTTTGTAAGGGTCAAAAACGGTTACTAACAGTTTAACTTATAGTTTTCCCCAAAACTGTTATTACGAGACTATAACTCTATAAGCATCCCCAATTCCCACACCTAAGCCCTTTCCCGTGTGTGGGCTCACATATACTGTTTTGACTAGGGGTGTTTATAAGTTGGATAACAGTTTATTCGGGTTATTCGGATTTGAAAATTTTAATGCCTTATCCGAAACCCGACCCGATCCGAATTCGAAAATTTTCAATCTGATCCGAATATACCCGAAAAACCTGAATAAACTTATTTTTTTATCCGAATAATCCGAACAACCCGAATGACCCGAAAAAACAAGGTTTATTCGGGTTATTCGGATTGAATTCGGATATCTAATCCGAATAAAAAAGATTTTGTATATCCGATCCGATCCGAATTCAGAAAACGGATATCAGATCTGAATATCTGAGTCTTTAATTCGGATCGGTTTTTTCAGGTTTCGTTTTTCGGATACAGTTCGGATTTCGGATTTTTTCGAATTTTTTAAACACCTCTAGTTTTGACTTTTGACAGTCAACACCTTCTTGGGTCGTATACATGTTGGATAACAACCCAATTGTCAATAGTTTGCCGTGTACAGCCCAAACTCATAATTCAACTAATTTCAACATGTTCATCAGATTTGATATGCTACCATGAGGCTAGCATCAGACCTAATACTACACACGAGTTGCGTATAAAAAATATTTAATTTTTATTAAAAAATTTACCAATTATAAAACAAATTTTATGAAAAGAAATGAGAGAAATTGTGTATGATTTAATAATTTAAGTAATAAAATTTTTCTAACAAGATTTTTCTAACAAAAATATTTTGCTTGATGATATTCTGTCAAAAATAGGAGGATTAATACTCATGACATTTATAACTAATAGTTGAGATCTAACATGTAAATAAAAGTTGTTATAAGGTTTAATCATGATTAATTTTGTTGATTTTCAATTTTTTATTTTTTAAAATGTTAATAACTCTTATTATATACGGCATTATTTAAAAAATAATAGTATCATATTAACAAGCATATTTTATCTTTAAGATAAACATAATATCATCGTTATGTACATATATAAATAAAAAATGAAATAGACTAATTACAACAAGTAAAACAATCAACATACTTAACATGACGTCATAAATCGAACATTCCATGTATGGTCGATCGTTACAACCGAAACTAGCATGACGTCATGAATCGAAAATGCATTTCGAAAATTTACAATTTTTCTAGAAATGATGATTTTCAATTTTAAACTCGTTTAACATTGAATTACTAATGCTCTCAAACACATACATCGAACATAAAGGAATGATAACCACAGATTTTTCACAAACCTAAAAACTTAAAATAATCTATTTACAATGCTTAGAAAATGGAGAAATCTTAACATGACGTTAGCAAATCGAACATCTCAACTCACGTTACTACCGAAACTTGAAGTTTAATTAATCTTTTTACAGCCATTATTAAAGATAATAATTATTCAAAATAAACTTGTAAAGAATACACGTATATCGAAAACACAAACACTCAGTGATACTTATTTATTAGCTTCATAGTGCTTAAATACATCAAATGCCTAAACGGCTAACATAAGACTTGGTAAACTCAAACGTAAGCAAACAGACTCAACAGATCAAAACACAAAAGGGCCATACAAATTATGCTGATCCGACCCGACCCAACATGGACTAACTAGCCCATTATTGAACATTATTAGTGATCTAAGCTTAGCCGGAAATGTACGGCAACATTTTCACCGTTTAGTTTTGCCACATCCAAAAACTTCACAATAAGCTTGTGCCGATAACGTCAACACTGATACAAGACTCAGAATGAAAGCTACAATCTTCCATGAAGATTCAACAAACCCACCAATAGCCTTTAAACCCACTAACAACCAAAGTGCAAGCTTTTTCAAGAACAAATATGGCTTCATCCTCCGCCTACTGTTATAAACCCTATTTATATCATCAATTGTTTTCTGAAAATACAATTTCTCAGTCGTTTTCATGGCGGGTATGAAACCGCTCATTCCAGTGAAGAGTTTGACAACTTCATCCGCAGGCAAGTCGCCTTTGATAACGTTCTCGAGACTCTTGACATCATTCACATTCACGACAAGTGCACACATCAAAACCATGAATTCTGCAAGCGGAAATCTATTAGAGTTGGATGTTAACGATTCGTAAGCAACCAAATTTCTTAGTATGACATCTGAATCTTTGTTCAATGTAACAACCGGCAGGTAGACTTCCTTTTCCTTAACGTGTGTATGTAAAATGCCTTTGTGTTCTTCAAGGTTATGAAACTTGAATCCAGCAGCATGAAGGTTGGAAGCTGAAGGGATAATAAGTTTAGTTTGTGTGAAAGTTTCTAGAATTGAGATGATTTTTTTATATGCTTTAACAATCTCATCTTTTGGGATTTTTTTAAGGACCTCAAAACAGTCATTTGTATAAGACAAATATACTTCAAGAGAACATTCAATCTTTTCTGCGTAGAAATTGTTTACTAATGAGTAATACATATAATGGAGTAGATGATCTACACTAGAAGGAACTCGCCGCTCTGAACACAACTTGAATGGCGAATGGAAGGTACAAAAGATACGAAATATGGAAGGTGAAAAATTATTGGATGGAGACGATGAACCACCTGAAACAAACAAACAAAGTAACATACCTATAGTAAAAATCTCACTCATAAAAAATAAATTAAATTTTTTGTTAAAATAGCTTATTGAAGGATTATTAAATGGTTTTTAAGAAGTTTTTTTTTATCTTAATTAAAGAGTTTCCATGTAAATCGCTAGAAAGTAGTGACTTTCACCTTTTCTGCATCAAAGTTGATGTGGGGTTGGAGCCTTGGAGGTTACGACTTTGGTATGGAAAAAGCGAAAGTCGTAGCCCTTGACAACTTTGGTGTAGAAAAAGTTGCAATTGACTTGGTAACCCTCCAACGATCTCTCTATAAACACTACAAAGTTTAAAAATTAAAATGAAGAAAAACCACCTAAAATTCTTTTAAGAATCTTCTTTCAACAAAAAAATTCGGTATATTTTGACTAGAAAATAGAATTTTTTGTGGGAAAATTCCAAAAATACCATTTTGACCAAAAATTGCTCCAAAATGTCCATTTGACTTTCTACTTCCAAAAATGTCCATACCTTAGCAAGCGTTGGCGCCTTTTTATAAGCGGGCGGACGCATGTTTAAGATCCAATATATGAAAAAGTGACATCTGTCTTATACGGGCGTGGACGCCTGTTAACTCTGACGCACGCCTGTAATTTCAAAAATCTTGTCACGAGCGTTGGGTCAACTCTGACACACTTGTTATGGGCGGCCGCCCGCTAAGGGAAAAAAATTTAAACAGTCGTCATTGGAGGGAAAATTTTCGGAATAGGCGAGCGCCTGTTTGCTTTTCGAGGGCTTTTTTAACAGGCGGCTATAAGAATGACCACCGTTTAATTTTTTTTCTGAACGGGGGGCCGCACACGACAAGTGTGTCAGAGTGGACCCGACACCCGTGACAAGATTTTTGAAATTACGGACGTGCGTCAAAGTTCACAAGTGTCCACGCCCGTATAAGACAGATGTCACTTTTTCATTGGATCTTAAACACAGGCGTCCGTCCGCTTATAAACAGGCACCTGCGCCTCCTAAGGTGTGGACATTTCTGGAAGGAGAAAGTCAAATGGACATTTTGGGGCAATTTGGGGTTAAAATGGTCATTTTTGGAATTTTTCCCATTTTTTGTTATTATAATTTTTTAGAAAAAGATTAAGCGTTATTATGTGTTTTTTTATAATAAACTAATTTTTATATGTAAGCCGCAAACATGTTGTCACTTTAAAAAAGAGTCGTGACTTAGCAACCAAAACCAATTCTTTTCAAAAACGCTATAAAACCCTTTATCTTTTCCTAAAACACCAAATATTACCCAAAAAAAATCAAAGGAACTACCTGATGATGAATGCAAAGCCTCATAGATTTCTTTCAAGACCATAAACGGAATTTGGTTCTCTACCATCAATACATCTTGGGCTATCATTCTTTCTTTCAGGCCAACTTCTGGAAGTCTAGGCTGATTATAGTTATGAAAGATATTAAGCAAGAATAGACCATCAATGGCAAAAACCCAAGTCAAATGTTCATCATCATGTTCAAGAAACATGTCATAGCATGAACGTATAATGGGGACAACTTTTTCAACATTATTAAGGATAGTGAGTTCATGATCCTTAATATCGTTATCTTTTAGGACCTTTCGCATGACATCAAGTTTCTTCTGCTCCATCTTCTTGTAGGTTCGTGGCTGAAAATGATGAATCGGACCCAATCCTATCTGTTGTGGTTCATAGGTTTCGGGCTTTTTCGTGGTCATGGTTTCAGGTACTTGAAACACTGTAACTGAAGGGATTTCGATGTCGGTTTTGAGCTGATGATTCAAGATTTTGCTAGTTTCATCAACCCATTTTTGCTCTTTAGGATTTGATAGCAAGGATGGATCTATGGAGGCCATATGAACATAAAGTAACGTACAGTTGGTAGTAGTAAATTAGGATGGATAAATTAAACTAGGTGAATGTGTTGTGTTTATATAAGGAGGTGTGTACTCGCTCGTCTAAATGAACAGCAATAATAACAATAATATGTTTAAAGTCGATTGCAATTTATGGATACATGTATTATTTTTTCTTGTCCCCTGATGGTGACATAGTGGTAAGAGGGTGAGAATCCATAATGGAGATTTAGGGTTCAAAACCCGACACCACCCAATTTTCACTGGGTCACACAATTTATCTCTCCCATGTTAACCGTGAGATTGGTCGGTAAAGGGGACCTAATGGTGGCGTTCACTATTTATTATAGTTTTTGTCTTGATAGTTCAATTGGTTTATTAATAATAAACAAACAACCTTGTTAATAGTAGTGCATCTAATTGATTTTTTTCGCTTGTATATGTGTGTATATGTATATAAGAAATGGATACTATAAAAAGGTTTTTTTTATATAAAAAAAAGAGTAAAAACTAAAAAGTGATCTAAGTTTTCAAATTTTTAATCAATAATTAAGAACAAAATGTTGAAAAAACGTGAAAAAATATAACAGAAAGAGACAATTTTTTTTTTTTCAAATTCCCTTATTTTTAAATATTCATAACTTTTTATATGACAATATTTTTTAAAATAATCACACCCTAAAATAAGTGTTTTTATCTTGAATTTGAGTATACTGTAAATATATATATATATATATATAGGGGATGAAATTTTTTATAACCCTCATCTTTTGTTACAACCCATTAACCATCATCCAATAATTACTTGAAAAATGTAAGTGTGTAAGATCATGCCACGTGTCAATTCCTTCGTCTTTAGTATGAAGGGCATTTAGGACATTTTTCATTTATGTAAAGTTTACCCCCTTTTTTTTAAACATTCATAACTTTTTTATACTATATTATTTTTTTAAAAAAATCTCACCATTATACTCGTCTCATTTTTCTCTTTAATTTCGTTATAGTCTCGACTAGTTTTTTTTTTTTTGATGTCATGTATTTACATCATTGTAACGAGCTTAACGATAGCAAATTAATTAGAAATTTTTTCTAACAATGGTAAATTACAGTAATGCAACTCAAAATGAAGTAATGTAACACAAAATGAAGTAATTTACAATGACATAATTAACGGTGACGTAACACATTATTTACAATGATGTAATTTTCTCTTAATTCCCGTTATAATGTTGACTAGTTTTTTTAATTTTTTTTCTCATTTTCCATTATTAACATCGATATAACGAGCATAAATATAACATATTATTTTGAATTTTTTTCTAACAATGATAAATTACAGTAATGTAATATAACACATTATTTTATTTTTTATCTAACAATGATAAATTACAATGATGTAATATAACACATTATTTTGATTTTTTTTCTAACAATGATGATTATAGTGATGTAATTTATCATTGTTCGAAAAAAATTCAAACCAATTTGTTGTATTTAGGCTCGTTACAAATTAGGGATGAGCAAAAAGCCAAAAAAACCCGAACCGAAACCGAATTAACCGAAAAAACCGAACCGGAACCGAATTAACCGAAAAAAACCGAAACCGAATTTTACGTCAATGTAAATTACATCACGATAAATTACGTCAATGTAAATTACATCACTGTAATTTATCATTTTTAAAAAAATTTCAAATAAATTTGTTATATTTAAGCTCGTTACAATGATGTAAATATAGGACATCTAAAAAAAGTAAAAAAAATTAGTCGAGACTATAACGGAATTAAAGAGAAAAATGAGACGAATATAATGGTGCAATTTTTTTTAAAAAATAATATATTATAAAAAATTTATTAATGTTTAAAAAAGATGGGGAGAAAAACTTATAAAGGTAAAATGACTATGATGCCCTTTTTAATATTTTAATGAAATGCTTATGTGTAAGTGTATAATTGGTTGAAATGAGTTATGTAGTTGTAGCAAAAGATAAGGGTTATTTTTTATATCTTGCCCTATATATATATATTTTAAAAAAATACAGTTTAAAGTGTAAATATCTTTTCTTATATATATATTATATATATATATATATATATATATATAAATTTTAAAAAAAAATACAGTTTAAAGTGTAAATATCTTTTCTTAAAAATAATGGGTAGTAGCTACTCATGGTTTAACCAAGGACTTCTAGCCTAATGGTTACCCCTTTGGCTTCCCTGTGGGAGGTCACGTGTTCAAATCTCTCTCAATGCGAAATAGGGGTCCTTGGGAGGTTATGGGGTTTTCCGGTGCGGTTTCCTCCTGAGGTGGTGGTGGGGTCTCAATGGAAGTCATGGTAACCAGACCTTGGTGACGTGGCCTAGAAATCAGTGGTTCACACGTTGAGATCAAATGTCGTTAAAAAAAAAAAGCTACTCATGGTTTGATTTATTTATTCGTCATACCTATTGTTATTACTGTTACTATTATTATTATATAGATTTGTGCGTATGTATAGATATGTGTGTGATTATTATTATTATTATTATTATTATTATTATTATTATTATTATTATTATTATTATTATTATTATTATTATTATTATTATTATTATTATTATTATTATTATTATTATTGTGTCTGTGATTTTGTTTCGGCAATTTGTTGATACTAACTTTTGAAAATTGTTAGGCTCTCCTCCTTTGATACATTTTTGGGCTGAGTGGCATGCTTTAGTTGATTGAAAATGATTGGTATATTCAATTCTTCTAAAATTTCTAAACTCTCTGTCTCGAAAAAAATAATAAAAAATAAAAAAAAAACCCCACAAAAACAGAAACGAAAGGCAAACCGGAAAAGGATTGCTCAGATAAACCCCCGGGCATTTGTTAGATTTTACCAATAAAACACGACGTTTTTTCCAATTTTCCGTCTTAAAAAAATAATAATAACGAACCCACACACCATTTCAAAAGGGAAACATCACATAACTTCGGTTTCCAAGAGTTATATTTTAAAGGGGTAACAATTAGCATATAAAAAAGGAAATAATTACATATAGGTATAGGATTATGATCAACTAAATAGTCTCTTTATCATAAAAAGCCTAAGAAGGATTATTGATCATTAGATTATGAGATCAAATTTAAAAGGAAAAATTTAAAATTTTAGAGGGTAATTTAGTTATAACCACTTTCCCCCCACATTTTTTAAACATTCATAACTTTTACATACGATATTATTTTTTCAAAAAAAATATATCATAAAAACAAGCATTTTTTTATCTTTAAAATGAGTATAATATTTCTACAAAAAATTAAATTTTTTCAGCTCATTGTGTCTAATTATTATCATTGTGTTTTTTTAAATATTTGTGTATAATTATCTTTTTGTGTTTTTCTTAAAGATAATTGTGTCTTTTTTACTATGTAATTGTGTCTTTTTTAAATATCAATGTGTTATTTATACTCGTCGTTGTGTCATCCTTGCTTAACATTATGTATTATGCAACATCATTATGTCTTAAATTGTTTAGGAAAACACAAGATTGAGCAGAAATACAAAAGACACAATTCTGTACAAAAGACACAATGTCTAAACAAAAGACACAATGACCTATACAAAACACACAATGAATATACAAAAGACAATATTGAGAAGAAACACAATGTCTATACAAAAGACACAATTACTCGTCATTGTGTCTTTTTTACAGGTAATTGTGTCTTTTTTATGATTATTGTGTTATTTATACTTGTCATTGGATCATCTTTGCTTGACATTATGTATTATGGGACATCATTATGTTTTAAATTGTTCATGAAAACACAGCATTGAGCAGAAACATAAAAGACACAATTACTTACACAAAAGACACAATGACATGTACAAAAGACACAATGATCTGTACAAAAGACACAATGAACTAAAAAACAAAAATTTTCTATGGCAAAAATTATATTAACTTGAAGATAAAAAAAATGCTTGTTTTTATGGTATTTTTTTTCAAAAAATAATTACGCATGTAAAGTTTATGAACGTATAAAGAATATGGGGGAATTTGATAAAAAGTCAACAAAAGTAGGCATGACTAAAATACCCTCCAAAAACTTGATTTAATCATAACCATTGATTAATGATCTAATGGCTCAAGATCCTTCTTAGGCTTTTTAGGTTAAAAGGTTTATTTAGTTGAACTTAACCCTATAGGCATATAGCCTCTAAATAGATGTTTAATTAAAAACTATTGTTACTTGAGTAATAAATGAATCATTTTCAGACACAAGTTTAAAGGTTAAAATTGTAATTTACTCAGAAAAATTACTTTTATATCTTTTAAATTATATGTCTATAAATATGGTTTTTAATTGTTTATGAAATGTTGGTAACTGCACAACAATTATCAATGTCATAAAATTAAAAATTTAAATAAATAAAGGTAAACTGCACAACAAGTATCATCGTACATTCGTACTGTCGGACCCCAATTATTCAGTGTCCTTTCTCTATCAACCATTTTTTTCTGGGGGCTATTAGGGAGACACCCGACTGGATCATCGGACACCCTCAATACGGCCCGTAAAGCCCTTTACGGGTCGTATTGAAACGAATATTTCTGACAAAAGCTGACACGTCAAATCATAGGGCTGACGCAGACTGACACGCAGTACATACGGCCCGTAAAGCCCTTTACGGCCCGTATTGAACGCCAATAATTTGACCAGCGCAAATTATTTGACTTAACGTAATAGACATGCGTAAAATAATCGTTTGATATATATTTTCATGGCATACGTTATTATGCAACACTTGAATCAAAAAAGAAAACGCAGACAACAACAATTTGATTTTCCAAACAAGCAGGTTTTGGGGTTTTTTAACAAGTTCAAACTCGTAAAGGTTTAACAATGTCGATGGGAGGCAACAACTAATGCAACAACTTATGTGGGTTTTTTTTTTATTTTCAGGTTTTTGCCGGTGTTGATGAACTTGTTGATTGAGCGATTGCTAGAGGGCGTGAAAATGGTTATGTGCTAGTTAGACGACGAAGCAAAACTAATGCAACCGGTGTAGTTATAAAAGTGTGGCTTAAATGCGATCGCGGTGGCGTGTATCACGGTGAACCAAAAGCTAGACGTACTGGTTCGAAGAAGACTGGGTGTGAATTTGAGCTGATTGGTAGATACGAGAGAAGTTGTGGTGGTTGGAAGTTGCGTGTGGTCAATAATGAACACAACCACCTAGCGGCTGAACAACTAGGCGGTCATCCATACCTACATCGGTGCATCGCCTGCACCATCACCGGCCGCCGATTGAGCCAGGAGTGGGTCACACAGAAAGACCTATTCTTCCTTTATTGCCTTATCAGTGGGCGCAGCTGCAACCTTGCGTGGTTGCTAGCTGATTATTTTGCTAGCTTTGTTAGCCGTAAGGCTACTGGAGCTATTACGTGTGACTCTTTTATCACACGTATAGCTCGACGTATCGGTCGTTTTTCGGCCGATATTAGAGATAGCATGACCGAGACTTACGCCTCGACACTGCTGGGGCGTAACACGGTCATGCTAATGGGTATAGCGGCCGAGTTCCCCCGCGTGGGTCTACGATGGTCGCTGGATCGGCGCACAGAGTGGATTTTGATGTATGGACACTACTTTAGCATTCGAATGTATGTATTTTTATTTTGTATGTATGTTGTGTATGGCGTGATTGTTTGTTTTATCTTTTATTATATAATTAAAAAATATGCGTGATTGTGAAATGAATAATAGATAGTTAACAATTTTTCTTAAAATCGTTTAACGTTATTTACATTCTGATAAATATTGTTTTAAAATCATTAAACACGATTACGTTAAAATAATTTTCAAACAAAACATTTAAATTTAGGAAAATCATAACTAATTATGTTTAAAAAAATTGTTATTTATATTTAAACGTCACGATGTTAAAATATTTTCCAAACAAAACAAATAGTCAAATAGTCAAAAAAATTAAATAATAACGTTAAAATACTTATTATTTTAAAACAAACGATTAAAAAAGGTTACGTTTTAAACACGTACCGTACGTGTTGAATTTAACAAATACCGGATTTCACAACAAATTACGATTATACGCTATGATAAACAGATATTATTTATAACTTAAAAATTAAACAACTTGACGATATGATATAACAATTAACGTTAAACGCATACGTATACCGGAATACAAACAACATGCGGATTTTATAACACGTATATAACACGTATATATAATAATATATATCATATATTTAATATATTATATAACGTTAATAATGTACGTATAGCGATTAAATATAATTACGTTAAAATATATGTTTTAACCATTTAAAACAGTTAGACAATTACAATGTTACAAATAAGTTAAACACGTACGTATATCGGGTAGAAAAACAAAACTTAAAAATTTTCATTTTTAAAAACGAGTCGTATAGGCCTTTACGGCTCGTATTACATGTTCAGCTGCCAGACATCTCACTGACATCTTCTGACACACTCTAACTTCTTTACGGCCCGTAAAGGGCTTTACGGCCCGTATCGATTAGACAGGTGTTGACTGATCGGTAGGGGGTGTCCAAATAACGCGCCCCTTTTTTCTTGCATTTACGCCATCATTTAAACGTTAGTGGTACGTTGGGTATTAATTTGGGGTTTTTTTGGACGCCAATTTGGATAACTAACGGATCATATACTCATTCGATCATATTCATATTTAATAGGAGCAAACCCACTATAGATGAGAGAAAACATCATAACTCAGCATGGAACACCTATTTTGTCCATCTCATAACTTGAACCCGTGACATCTCCAATATTGAAGTCACATGGTATCTCCCCTCAACCACTTGAGCTAAGGATCATTGGTATTAATTTGGGGATTGGGTATTAATTTGGACGTTATTCCTTTTTTTTTCTTTGATAAAAACATTGTGATTTAGATTAGAATCATAAGTTTAAACATGAACAAAAGATAAATTAGACTGAAAAAATTTAAGATACGTCAAAGATTTAAATATGAACAAGAGACAAATTGATTTGAAAATTATAAGTGTACGTATGTGCTATGGAATTTTTATTCGAAAAAAAAAATGAAATATGATGAGAAATGGAACTAACGATGATAGTGTAATTACAATTTACAAGTTACAACCCAAAAGTTATAAGTTTAAACTTCATACAAGACAATTTTATTAAAAACTCAATCACTTTCAAAGATATAGACATTATATATTTATATGTCATTAAATGTGAGAAGACATATCATTGACTCATTGAGTACACTTCTTGTTGTTTTTTTTTAATCTTTCTTTTTTCTTTTTCTATTTTTATTAAGAGAGCAACCAAGTAAGGAGATTGAAATACACCACAGATTACATATGACTAGAGGCGGGCAAAAAAACCGGACTCAGAACCGTAACCGACAACCCGAACCGGTGGGTACGAACGAGTACGGTTTTTCAGACAAATTAGAACCGGAACTGGAACCGAAACCGAAACCGAAAAACCGGAACTGGTTCCACCTGAACCCGGCCAAAACCCGAACAGGAACCGGTCAAAAACCGGTTGGAACCGGTCAAAAACCGGTTGGAACCGGTCAAAAACCGGTTGGAACCGGTTAAAACCCGGAACTGGAACCGGAACCGGAACCGGGTATTGACTTTGTTGACTGGTTCCGGTTCCAAAAAAACCCGATTTGTGCACCTCTACATATGACTAATGAAACTAACATTACACCAAGATCTCCAAACCACTTGATCTGAAGATTATTGGTTCTTTTAATTATATTTTTTTAAACAGTCATACTATCATACTCATACTCCTAAGCTACACCCAATATTCCTTTCTTGCTTCGATTTGAATTCCAAGACATCATTTCTAAGAGACAACGTATTTACCAAGTGAGCTACAGTTCTTTTGATTATATGATAAGAGAAGCAAGATCTTATCAAAAGAACAAGCTAGTGACGGGTCGTTGTCATCAGAGATAACTGGCACCAAATTTCTCCGAACATCCGCAATAAGGCCATGTGTTATCATCAAGTCCCCCATCACTCCACGTAGACGTCACGTAAACGTCGCATAATCAACCAACATCATCACCCCCTTATCAGTCCATGTTATCACCACATGCGTTATTGATGTGTTGTAAACACATCTGTTTTTCCATTTGTTTTGTTTACTTTTTGTACAGTTTTGTTTAATTTTAGAATCGATTTTAGCTGGTGCTTCACAATTTGGTAATTTCATGCTTGCAGGTATTAAACACGTATATTTGGTGCTAAAGTACAAAGAAACGAGCTCCCGGTTGGGCGAGAACGGACCCGAAAACAAGAAAAGAAGAAAACTGAAATCTTGAACCTCTCGAGCTACGCGACACCCACAGCAAACCCTGTCGAGCTACGCGAGAGGTGGGAAAGACAAAAATACCCTCTGAGATCTCTCGAGCTACGCGACATATTAGGAGGTAACTGTCGCGCTACGCTACAGGTCTAAAATCGCAGTTTTTCTGTTTTAAGCCAAAAAGTCGAAAAAGAAAAGGGAGAACACGTTTTTGAACGGCTGGAGGCGACTAGGAGGACGAGGAAAGGCCATTCTAAGGTGAATCAAAGGTTGGGAAAGCATTGGATTGAAGATTGAAGGCCTAGGATCAAGGAATTCGGGTGTTCTTCATTCGGTTTTCTTTGTTTCTTTGTTTCTCATTCACTTTAAGCAGATTATGGATTGTATTCGTATGATGTTTCTTGACTAATCTTTTAGAACTACCTAGGTTTTGATGATTGCACATGTTTAACATTGGTTTTTATTAGTTTTGGATTATGTTTATGTGATGAACTCATGATGTAACAAACTTGGATTGGATTATTGGATGTTTATGTGTGTCTATGATTGTTTATGGATTGATGATTTACTCCTTGTGTGCCTTGGTGAATGTCTTTCATGTAATAGGTGCATGCTAGGTCAATTACTGTGTGTTTTTGATTATTGGATGGTTTACTACGTACGAGTTTACCATAGGAGTTATTATCTTGATATAGATATATTAGATGTGCAACCAATCTTGATAGCCGTGAGGTAAGAGATTGTCGGTTTGTCTAGGGTGTTAGATTTGCTAGTTTAGAAGCTTTGTGAGAAGATCTTTCTAGTTCATCTTATATCTTTGTTTACCGAATCCAATAGGAAAACCCAAGTCATCCCTAGCATTTAAGAAAACTGTAACTTTCGCGCTGTGAGGTAGATTGTTCAACAGTTACTTCTTAGGTGTTTTGAGATTATCGTGCCGTGAGGTAGATTGTCTAGCGGATACATTTTGAGTATAATTGGATGACCTGTGAGGGAAATCCGTTCAACCGGTGGTTTCACGGCTTTTAGGACTCTTAGCTGGCAATCCTTGAGAAGGGTCGAGGGTGCTCTATGTTTCCTTAGAGTTTAGTATTCTAAGATCCTGGTATCACATAGTTCCCATTAACCGATAGATTCTTTGTTGAGCATGTGTAGGATTCATGCCTAGGTAGTGTTCTGTCTTTGTCTGATCTTCGTTTCTATCTTCGTTCATTTTGGGTGTCTTCTCTTTAGTCTTCATTTAAGTTATTCTTAGTTTTGTTAGAAAACCCCCTTCCTTAATATTATTTTATTTAAGTACAAATTTTGTATAGATAAGTCATAGAGTCTGGTTAGTACAGTCTGTAGAAGTCTGTGGGTTCGATATCCGGACTTGCTTTGCTCTAATACATACGATAGGTACACTTGCCTGTCGGTAGCTTAGGTTTTAGAGCGTCTAGATTTATTACTTTGTGTCTATTTTAGAGTCGGTTTTTAGTTAGTTTATTAGCTAAGCTCCGTCGACATCAAGTTTTTGGCGCTGTTGCCGGGGACTTCTTAGTCGATTGTGCTTACTAGTTCTTGTTCTTATCTGTGCATATTTGTGTTTATTTTGTTTTCAATTTTATTTTATTTTATTTTGTTTTATTTCCTTTTGATTTATTATTGTTTATTTGTTTGCTGGTTTGGTAGTGTATGCCACACTTACGCTCACACGGACCGCCACCCGAGCTTTCATTGCCATCAAAGAGCGATTTGCGGGACTTTTCTGAAGGTTCTACGAGCGAGGTAAGCGCCTCTACTCCCATTTCTGCTGATTACTCTGATCATACACCATCTTCTTCTTCTAGTTCTTCCACCCATTCTAGTCCACGTTTTCATTTTGTTCCACCTATGGCTGAGCGTCGCACGGTTCACCAGCAGGCCACTGAAGGTTTCACGGGACTTAACAATCCCATTACTGTGCCAAACATAACGAATGAAAATTCGTGGCAGATTCCTTCGTACATCATGACAGCCATTAACAATTCTCAGTTTAATGGTCGTGATGATGAAGATGCTCCTGCACACCTTGCTAGGCTCACTCGCATCTGTGGTACCTTCAATCTTCACGGTGCCACTAATGATGCGATTTTTCTACAGCGTTTTCCTTTCTCACTTGCGGGAAGAGCAGCTGCTTGGCTTGACTCTCATCCGCCAGGCACTTTTACCACTTGGGCTAGCCTTCGGGATGTTTTTCTTAAAAAGTACTTCCCACCTGCTAAGGCCGCCCGCCTGAGAGATGAGATCCCTTCGTTCCGAATGGCCCCTGATGAGCCCTACTACCTTGCTTGGGAGAGGTTTCAAAACCTGCTCAGTCGATGCTCCCAACATGGTTTGTCTGAATGGGCCCTTGTAGAGAAATTCTACAATGGGCTCACATATGAGACTCGTGCCAGATTTGACACATATGCGGGTGGTCATCTTATGGGAAAAAGGGATGTTGCTGAGTGCACCGATATGTTTGAAAGTTTTGCTCAGGCTGAGTATGAGCAGAGGTCTGCTAATAGGAATTCCAATCCTATTTCTAGTTCCTCCTCATCCACGAGAGGAGTTCACCACGTTAATGTGGATACTAGTGTGGCAGCGGCTCTAGAGGCTTTGTCGAGAGATGTGAAGGATCTGAAGATGAGAGTGGACAGATGTGAGATCTGTAGAGGTGGCCATGCCACTTCGGAGTGTTTAGTGAGCCAGGAACAAGCCAATTTTGTAGGCGGGCAGGGTAGGTTTGGGCAGTCTTATAACCCCGGATGGGGAAATTCTCAGAACCAAACCTATAGATCTTCAGGCAATCCCCCTGGTTTCCATCATAGTTACCCTCAAAACCAGGGGCAGGGGCAGCCTAGTGGTAGTTCTGGTAGCACTTCTGGGGGTAGTGGTAGTATGGGTAGGATAGAGGAATTGTTGACTCAGTTAGTGGCAAAAGATGCCACTACACAGAAGATCCTACATGGGCATGATGTTCTCCTTAAGAACCAGCAATCTGCGTTCTTGGATTTACAGCGAACGGTTGGTGACATAGCCAAACAGTTGGATGAACGACCCCAAGACCAGTTCTCGGGTCAGCCCCAAACCAACCCAAACGCCCACATTAAGGCGGTCACTACTCGTTCTGGAAGAGGTGGAGGAGAAGTGTTCATACCACCGGTGTTGGTGGAAGTTGAGGAGAGTGAGAGATTGGTTCCACCGGTTGATTTAGATGAGGAGGAACCGGTGGATTAGGAAATTGAAATGGAGACTCCTGGGAGGGTGCTCCCGAGGCTAGTCCCAGCAAGTACCGCACCTAACAGTGAGTCTCCCGTTGAGAAGCCGGCAGTTGGTAAGCCGGTCATGTTTAAACCCACCTCGGAGATTGATCTTTCCCGTGTTCCTTACCCAACGCGTTTAACTAATCAAAAACATGCTAAGGAATACGGGCACTTTCTTGACATGTTTAAACAGCTCAAGATCAATCTCCCGTTTATTGAAGCTCTTCAGCATATACCAAAATATGTCAAGTATCTCAAAGAGTTGCTGAAGAGTAAAGATCGGTTGGGAGAGGTTGCCAACACCCCATTGAGTGCGGGATGTTCCGCAGTGATTTTAAACAAGCTTCCCGAAAAGCTTGCGGATCCGGGAATGTTTACTATCCCGTGCTTATTTGGAGATGATGTGAGGAGGTATGCCTTGGCGGACTCAGGGGCTAGCATAAATCTAATGCCATATTCTTTATACGAGAAGCTAGCCCTTGGTGATTTGTCCCCCACACGCATGACCTTGTCATTGGCGGACCGGTCGGTTAAATGTCCACGGGGAATTTTGAAGAATGTGTTAGTCAAAGTGGATAGGTTTGTGTTTCCCGTGGACTTTGTTGTGATGGATATGGAGGCGGACACGGCGGTTCCCATCATTCTTGGGTGCCCATTTTTGCGCACCGCTAAGGCGATTATAGATGTGT
The DNA here is from genome assembly GCA_009363875.1 of Mikania micrantha. Lineage (NCBI taxonomy): Eukaryota > Viridiplantae > Streptophyta > Magnoliopsida > Asterales > Asteraceae > Mikania > Mikania micrantha. Next base: position 72,094,201 of record CM018698.1, read on the forward strand.
ATGAGGGTAAACTCACTTTTAGAGTGGGTGATGAGAGTGTTTGTCTGAAGATAGCGAATTCTGTGAGCGGATACATTTTGAGTATAATTGGATGACCTGTGAGGGAAATCCGTTCAACCGGTGGTTTCACGGCTTTTAGGACTCTTAGCTGGCAATCCTTGAGAAGGGTCGAGGGTGGTCTATGTTTCCTTAGAGTTTAGTATTCTAAGATCCTGGTATCACATAGTTCCCATTAACCGATAGATTCTTTGTTGAGCATGTGTAGGATTCATGCCTAGGTAGTGTTCTGTCTTTGTCTAATGTTCGTTTCTATCTTCGTTCATTTTGGGTGTCTTCTCTTTAGTCTTCATTGAAGTTATTCTTAGTTTTGTTAGAAAACCCTCCTTCCATAATATTATTTTATTTAAGTACAAGTTTTGTATAGATAAGTCATAGAGTCTGGCTAGTACAGTCTGTAGAAGTCTGTGGGTTCGATATCCGGACTTGCTTTGCTCTGCTACATACGATAGGTACACTTGCCTGTCGGTAGCTTAGGTTTTAGAGAGTCTAGATTTATTACTTTGTTTCTTTTTTAAAGTCGGTTTTTAGTTAGTTTATTAGCTAAGCTCCGTCGACATTAGTTATCATAACTCATCATCACGCCCCTATCACCTCTACTTTTTCCCCTTTCTCCTTTCTTCCCCTTTCTCCTTTCTTCACGCCGTGACCTCCATCACGTAGAAGCCCATCACAACCTCGGTCACACGCCTATGGAATGGTGGAGGGAACTATAGAGGCGTGACCCCCTTCCCCTCGCGCCTTCTTTACCCATGATAACACATGACTTAATGCTATAGTCTAAGAACAAGTGATTGGTTGTTTCCTCCGACTAGGGGTGTAAACGAGCGAGCCGATCCCAAGCTCGTTAAGGCTCGAGCTCGGGCTCATTAGAAAATTTTTAGGCTCGAGCTTGGCTCAGCTCAGCTCAGCTCGTTTAGATTTTATTTATTTAATTTATTTACTTTAATTACTAATTTAATTATATTTATAATTATATTTTCTAAATTTAACATAAATTATTTGATTTAAATATATTTATCATAATTTTATATATAAAAATAATTAATTTTATAAATAAACACTTAATATAATTAATAAAAATTATATATTCAGAAAGTTCGTTAAGGCTCGCGTGCCAGCTCGAGCTCGATATGTAAAGCTCGGGCTCGGGCTCGGGCTCGATAACTAAATGAGCCATATTTTTGGGCTCGGGCTCGGGCTCGTTAAATGCTCGACTTGTTCGAGCTTTTTACCAATCCGATCCCGAGTATTTCACGAGCTGTCTTGGTTCGTTTACACCCTTACCTCCGACTCTCCGAGCATCCACATTATTCACAATGCCAAGTAGAGGTGTACAAAAAAACCGGACCCGGAACCGGAACCGGTCATACCCGAACCGGTGGGTACGAACGGGTACGGGGTTTTTCAGACAAATTAGAACCGGAACCGAAACCGGAAAACCGGAACTGGTTCCACCTGAACCCGGCCAAAATCCGAACCGGAACCAGCCAAAACCCGAACCGGAACCGGTCAAAAACCGATTGGAACCGGTTAAAACCCGGAACTGAAACCGGAACCGGGTATTGACTTTGTTGACTGGAACTGGAACCGATTGAAACCGGAACCGAAACCGAAACCGGTTAAAAAAAACCCGATTTGTACACCTATAATGCCAAGAATTCATCAGTATACCCTACGAGACAAAGCATCCCATCAGGAAAGTCTATCAAACACCAATCTCCATAAGAAAATGTTTAGTTATGACAGTGACTGCTACGCATGTGAATTCACCAGTATACCCTACGAGACAAAGTCTCCCGACAAGAAAATCTATCGAGCATCAATATCCATAAGAAGATGTTTAATTATGGGAGGGGTTATCTACACACCCCATAATTTTAATTCAACACCTCGGCCGACATCATACGCCCCGTAGTGGCCACTACAGGGCGTTTTAGCCACAGACTGACAACCTTAAACGACAGACATTCTTTTGTCAGCTTTTGCAGACCTATACGCCACGTAGTGACCACTACGGGGCGTATAGGGTTCAAAAAAGCAAACGCAGCAACTTGGGGCGTTTGAGTGTGATTTGGGGGGTTTGGGTATGTTTTTTGAGGTGTAAAAATATAGTTGTTTTGTTAAAAAAAAATTAAAAATATAAAATTTTTGTTTACAAATTATTTTTATATTTTGCGACGTATCTCTTGTAGCATTTATACTTTACGATGACGTATCTCTCGTACGTTAAAAAGTTTAGTTATTTTTTTAAACACATGTTTTTCGTTTGTAAAAATCTAATATTTTTTTGTTTAAAACTTGTTTTTTATTTTTTACGGTCTCTCGGTTCGTTTATTTTTAATTGTTTTTTAAAACTTTTAGTTTTGAAAGCTAAAAATGTTTTTAATTTTTAGATTTAATTAAAATTTAAATATATTAATTAATTGATATATGAATGATGTTTTTTGTTTAAGCATATTGATGTTACAAAATAATACGATAAATAATGCATCACCAACCAAAACATATTAAATAATAAACACGCATCACCAACAAAACATATAATAATAAACACGTATCACCAACAAAACATATTTAGATAATAAACACGCATCACTAACTAAAACAACCAAATATATACACGCATCATCAACCAAAACAACCAAATATATACAAACCATAAACATGAATACAAGTGTCTGTTTAACAAATACAAATATAACTGAAAATACTAAGGTGGAGGTGGAGGGGGAGGAGGATAATTTCGTGGGTGAGGAACTGCAGGAAGCTGGATACCCTCACCTTGTGCATGCCTAAGCTCGACATGCACATGCCACGAGATCAGATCCTCCAACCGATCCACTCGTCGCGTCAGCCGCTCGCTGGAATGAGCGAGCCGCTGACTGTGCTCAACCTGCTGCTGGATCTGCGCCTGATACTGCTGGATCTGCAACAGCTGCTGCGTGAGCTCGAGCTGCTGCTGCTGCATGTGTGCCTGCTACTGGATGAGCTGCTGTGTCGAATCAGTTATACCCTGCAGCATAGCCTCGATACGAGCCGGAAGCCGCACCGCTCTGTATATGTGCTTAGGATGCTGATGTGGCACATCCTGATGCGGCTCCCCCTCGCCATGTGGTGGTGGTGGCGGCGGCGGCGGTGGCGGCGGCGGCGGTGGCGGCTGCTGTGCGTGCTGCTGTGGCTGCGGCTGCTGAGGCATAGGGTCCTCGTCTCTGTAATGGAGATCATTTGGCCCCGGCTGCCAAATGACCCCCCTGTCGAGCGAAAATCGAAGCCCGAGCCGTTGGAATGTCTGCGCGATACGCATGACCAACACCGTCCGTCGATCTAAACGAACAGGATAAAAGGCCTCCATACCGGCAGGCTCCAAATCTATAAGCCCGTTAAAACGAGCAATACGGGTCACATACACCCCTCGAAGATCAACACCCTCTCCTGGCGGTGGTAATATGTGCTAAAGTACTCCGCGAGACAACGTGCAAGGTTGCACGGTCTCCCACTCAATATACAATACAAAAAAAATAAATCCTGTGAAGTGCACCACTCCTGGCTCATGCCACGTCCTGTAACAGACGAGGCAATGCACCGGTGCAAATACCTAATGAGCAGGTCACGAATACGCGTGACCCGGGCGCTGCGGACAAAGGCATCGTCGCCGATCCGAGGCCACCAAGCACTGACGACGGCGTCGTCAGCTGTATGAATAGCCGTCATGTAGATCGGCATATGAGTCTCCTCCTCGGTGTACAAACCGAGCACACTCCCAAACTCTGCCAAAGACAGATGGTACGCGGCCCTGCAGAGTCTGAAGGATACCTCCGCCTGCTACGCCTGACCTGGCTGTGGCTGCAAATCAGGAGGCTGAGGCCTGTACCTGAATGTCGAAAGAAACTCCACCGTGATGAGTCGGTACTGTGGAGCATACGCCATCTCAAACAGACGAGACCATGGCGTGTCCTCGCCAATGATCGCCGTCATCCTCTCCTGCTGGCCAAGCTCAGCCAGCAAATCGTAGTCAATCGCCTTCCGTTTGCCCATCTCCTTCTTGGAAGTTGAAAACTACTCTCTTGTGAGTCGACAACTGTGCTTTGTCTAGATTCATTCCCCCTTTGTTGTTGAGTCTTCAATGTCGGACGTCTGCGTGTATCCTTCTGAACCAATGGCGTTTTCTTTTCACTTTTAAACGGAAACACTTGCGAAAGTATTTTTTTAACCAGACTCTTTTTCACTGACTCAGGTTTTGAATTTATTTCCTGCGTCACCAGACCCATTTGTCCTGCGACGTCGATTTCTTGGTCTTCTATAAGTGTCAGGTACCGAGTATCAAGTTTTTTCCAGAAGATGTCTATATCAGAAAGCGGGATAATCGTGTCTGTATACAAATGAAAGGAAAATAATCAGTTTACAACAAAAAAATGTAAAAAACAAACAAAGAGGAATTGATTACAGTAATTTGATACCTGTATTTTCGTATGTTGAGATCCGACAGGCACATGGCAAGCCACAACTTGTCCACAACTGGTGGCCGCATGACATACTACCTTGGCGCATAACCTTGATCTTATTTATTTCATCAAGTAGTAAATCAAGAGCTTTATGTGAAACCTTGCCATGTAAGTTATTAAACATGAGTATTTTATGATGACCCATTGTCTTTATTAAACTTGTTTCAAACCCATGTTTCATGTTTACCTCCTGCGATTCTACCATTTGATCAACAAAACCTACCAGTGTCGAGAGCGAGTTATTAGTGGTTCTCAAATATCTTTTTAAGTTTGAATGTTGACTCTCGACTCTGTTAGTTGTACGTTGACCAAAGTTAGGCGTTCTGTTAGTCCAGGCTGTGACAAACATGTCTTTGTATGGGTTTAACCAAGTCTGAGTCACATAATTCAAAACCCCTGAAATAAAAAAAAACTATGACATACGAAAACGTAATTTTACCAAAAAAATGATAATGATATTTAATGACGCTTACTTTGACGGTTATCTGCGACTAGTTATTGGTACAGGCGGTTATAGTTGTAGTCGTAAATTTCTGGCGACGAAGAGTCACACAAATTCCCCCAACGACCCTTAAACTTTTTCCAATCACCGTCTGAAAAACTCGCCTTGCCGTGTTTTGCGATATTTTCGCTTATGTGCCACCTGCATAAATACCTGGAAGCGTGCAGAAAGACCTTACGACATGCATTCATCAGAGCAAGGTCTCTGTCGGTTATTATCACGCGGGGCTCCATACACTTATCTAGCATATCTTTTACCCGTTCTAGAACCCAATGATAATTTTCCTCTTTTTCTTTACTCACGAACGCGTGTGCAATACAAAATGTATGGTGTGTTGAGGTAACACCAACTATCTGTACAAAAGGAAGTTTGTACATGTTAGTCTTGTAAGTAGCGTCAATCATAAGAACATGTGGGAACGCACGCCACCAGGTGTATGATTTTTTATGACAAAAGAAAATCTCCTTCACGACATTCGTTTCGGAGTTTTCGCGAGTATAGTATACGTAATTTTTAGTATGCAGCAGGTTCTCTAAGACCTGCATTGGGGTTGATCCAACTTTTTGTTTATTTTTAAATTTTTGCTGCACATTGTATACGTCTCTACGGATGGAGACGTTGTCGGGATTCTGCTTCTTTAGGCTGGAAAGTATGTTGCGTGGCTCCATGTGTTGCTCAGTCATATGATGTACCATGTTTTGTTCCTGCTCGGACATTCTTCTAACAAACGGGTGCCACTCAAGATTTTGAGCAGGTTCATGGTTGTGTTTGTCGTTTCTGACCTGAAGCTTCCAACCATAAGAATCAGTGTCATATATCCCTATTAATTTAAAAGGACGACCGATTTTTTTGCTACCGGTACGCCTTAAGATGGCTGTACTATTGTGTTCACCACCACAATCACACACAAACCAGATTTTGTTGACCTCATCGGTCCCCTTCTTTTTCTTAGATCGTCCGGTAACTACGACGTATCCATTATTAAGGGCTCTACTTTTCACCCATACCATCAGCTCCTCCACCGAAATGAATATCTGAAAACAATGTTGTCATTAAACTAATGTCCATCTAACTAAAAACAAGTGAAAATATATTACCTCATTGGTATTCCAGTCCATATTTTGGTATACAATGTCAGCTTCTTCCTTTTTAACCGCCACTTGGGGTGGGTGTGATTGTTCACCACCGTAACATTCCCTGTTAACGTCTTCATCATCGCAAGGTTCCTGGTTCAAATCAAATTGCCAGTACGAAGTTTGACCCGCAACCTCTTCGTTAAGATCTGGCAATGCTGGTCTATTTGTGGCCTCAGACGATTGCACACCAGTCTTATCCTTAAAAACATTATGATTAGTTTGTCATTTGATTAACAATAAAAACAAGTAAATACAGTTTCGTACCTGATAAGTTTTAGCCACACGCGAAACGTCGGAATATTGACCGAAGAAAAAGTCTCCGTCCCACCAAGACATATTTCAAATAAAAAATATGGGTGTAGAGTGTAGATATTTAATAAACGAAACAAGATAAACTCGATCAACTATACGTAAAGTGATTCGAGTGAACGTTTGATATTTTAACGCAATATGTGTGTATATATGGACGATGAATTCGTAAGTTAGAAACTAATTGGCACGTTTTAAACATTAAACGCCTCGTGGTGGTCACTACGGGGCCCGTAGTGGCCACTACGGGGCGTTTAGGTCTAATCAATGTCCCCGTCGTTTGACCAAGAAAGTACAATCCGTACCAAAACGCCCCGTAGTGGCCACTACGGGGCGTTTGAGGGGTGTGCAGACATTATTTTGGGGTGTAAGTTTAACACCACCCTTAATTTTTTGGCACCAGGCAATTGCATTTATGTTAGTGAATACACATGTGGTATTTTTTTTAACGACGACAATCCTACATACCACGTATGTTGGTTTAAAACCTAAGATTAAGCTCAAGATTTCTTCCATTACCTGGATGTTTTTTAAGTCGCCCCTGACAGGGCTCGAACCCATGACGTCACGATCAAAAAGTGAAACCCCAACCAGTATGCTGAATTCGTAGGGCTCGAACACATGTGGTATTAATAGTAGATATTACTAAAACATGTTTAATTTTTTGCTTTAACTTTTTTTTATCTATTATGTTTAAAAAAACAAGATTAGTAGTAAATTTATATTAACATTAGGTTAATGCCTTATGTCTTACACATGTTAAATAAAAAAATATAATAAATAGTCACAAATGAAATTTATACAACATAAGTTGATTTTTTTAATATAAAATATGATTAAAATTTCGTATAATTTAATATTTTAAAAATGTGTTTTGAATATTATTTTTAAAATGTATAAAAATTATATTTAATATTTCATATTATTATTAAATAAATAATGTATTTACTAGGAGAGAGAGAAAGACGTAAAATTAAAATGAAATGTTATTGGAACATGCATTTGTCCGTAGAAACCTTGATTTATTAGAATATGCAGATTTTGTTACATATTAATTATGTCTTTTACATTAACTCTTTGAGAACTCAGTAACTAAAAAAAACTAAAATTATAATTATCCTTAATAGGATCAAATCGAAAACTTTTTATGTTTTTTATTGTTTCTTTTATTTTGATTCATTTTATTTCTTTTACTTTTTTCATTATTTTTATTTTTTAAGTTACTCTAAAAAAATTACTTAGTTAACTAAATTTTTATAATAAAAATATATTTTTCCATATAGATTTTTATTTTAATCTTTAAATTTATAAGTTTTTGTTTCTTTCTTTAGTTATTTACTTTTTAACTTTTATATTTAAAATAAGTTAAATACTTTAAATTAGGCGTGTAAACGGGTTGAGTTAAGCCTAATGTCCCTTAAACTTGATTTAGAGTCATTTAATATTTAAAAAATGGGGGTATCTTGGGGTGCCAATCATTTCAAGTTTGCAGGTTAACAGAATGAGTCTTAGCTAGTGACCGATGTCGAAGTGTCAGTCAAAAATAAGAGTAAAACTGAAGTCCCAGCTACCTTATTAGTTAGGGTAAGTCGGGTGTCGAACCACGAGGAGTATTTGTGGATGGTGAGATTGTTACTTAATTTATGAACTAAACTTAACTATAATAGAAAATGTAAACTTAGATTAAAGATTTTGGTTGTTAAACATGGAAATAAATTGCAATTAACTAAAATGGTTTTAAACAATTATGAAAAAGGTGATTCCCCAGGGATTTGGATTCAAAGATAGATAATTAACTTAGTTTTCAATTGGGAATTCACATAGACATGAATGTATGAATTCATTGATTGTGACACAGAAGGACCATTTGCTTCGATTGTAAAACAATGGAAGATTATCACGAGAACATCAATTGAATCTAATCAAACCAAAACACAACTTAATATATCCTAATTACTAGAACTCTCAGGAATTGAAAAGCAATGATTAAGGTTTAAATAAAATCCAATCGTTTACAATCAACGAATCAAAAAAAAACTAGCAAAAAGCATCGAATGCTTAGATTGCATGTCCCAAACAAGAATGAAAACTAAATCTAATCATCTACTTACAAGAATCCTCACCCGGAGGAAACCACGAAGAAATTAGCCGCGCATGACACCGAATCGATCTTCAAAACTTGATTGGATCTTCATCATGGATGATTATGGAGCGATTGAATGGATTGGAATGATGGAAAAGCTTCAATTTTGGCTTCTAAAATTGTCCCAAGCCGTCCCAAGTCGAATGGAATGAGTTAGGATCCTCAAAACCCTAATTTTTGAGGCTTAAATACATGCAGAATTCGCGACCAGCGTAGGCTACGCCCAAGCCCGTAGGTTACGCCAGACAAGTTCTGTCAAAACAGCCCCTAGCCGCCGTAGGTTACGCCGGCCAGACCCCAAAAACTTGTTTTCTTCATAACTTTTGCATTTCAAGTCCGTTTCGCTTCCCGTAAACGCCCAATTCCTTGTCTTCCAATGCTCTATCATTTAAGATCAAATGCATTCATTCCTAATGTAACAACCGAAAATTTAGAAATTTAATAGTAAACGTACGAGATTTCGGTTACTGTGGAAACTGTGACGACGGCGTACGAAAAAAATTCGGCAATTATGACGTGAGCACATTTGATCGTGCTTGAAATCCACGAGGATTTAGTAACTTTTGTTATTGGGGATTGATAGTATGTGAAAAATAATGAACGTGGGCGAAAACCGTGCGCAAAACGGAGTTCGTATGCTCCCGGAATCGCGAAACGAAGTTTAAATCAAATATTGGAAGAAAAACACGCTAGGCGCATAGCCTAACTCCCAACCCTCCAGAGTCAGGCTATGCGCCCAGGGACTATGTCGGCTAAAAAAGTTGTTAAAGTGATCAGATCACCTGGGAAGCGTCAAAACGCATTTCTTCGACTATTTCTTGTTCCCAGACGTCCAAGAACTCATTTTTATCATCCTAAATTCATTTTAATGGCCTCTAATCATCCGGATCGCGCATAGGATCGTGTTTTCAAGCCCTGATCGATGTTTTAACCGCAGAAATTCGTCAGATCAGGTAACGGTTCGTTTTAACCTTCTAGTTTGATTTTGATTGATTAGATCTTGATTTTGAAAGTAATAAGATAGTTAGGATTGTTGATTATTGCCTAGATGATGGCTAGGATTGATTATAAATGAAGAACATGATGTTCTAACGGTTAAATCCTTGTTTTGAGCCGTTGTAATGCCCGGTTTGCATGAAATCACAACTATGATTATAATGGTTTAATCCATTTGATTATGACAATCTAGGTGATTAGTTGGGTTAATCTTTGAAATGCAAAGGTTAAATCTAAGTGTTTCAAACTAATCACAATCATTAACATACTTATTGGAACGATTATCTGATGTTTGTGATAACAGTCAGATTAGTATGTTAAACATGGTTATTAAACCTATTCTAAGACGATGTTGTGATATTTCATGATATCTGGGTAATCAATGATAAGGATTTATCATTTCTAAGCCATTAATCTGTTCAGGAACTGTTTTAGCATTATAATCAACAACACTAATTATTTGATGACTTTCAAGACAATGTCTTTGACATTGAACGTTCAGAAAGATCTAATCAATAGGTTAAAACATAAATGATTTATTAAGTGTAAACGAATGCAGAATTACACCATTAGTACCAGTTTGCGAGTGATCTTGCTACAGTAAGACATCAGGTGAGTTCTATGAGCCCTCTTTTACTGTTTTAACGTTTTAGGGCTGATGTGCATGTATGATAAATATCTTTGAAATGATTGTGAGTTCTTTATAGCCTTGTTTTAAATGTTTTACCATTTGAGCTGATATGCATGTTATAAAGTTATTTATGAAATGATTGTTTTATCTGACTACGGTCGGATAAAAGAATATGTATGTTACAAGGTTATTGTATGAAAGTGATTGATTTACCTGACTACGGTCAGATTAAAGAAGGTGTTAAAGTTATCGTATGAAAATGATTTTAACCTGATTAAGGTCAGGTAAAGAATGTTTTTTTTTTTGATAAAGAATGTTTTCAAGTAAAGAATGTTTTAAGTCTCGACTACGGTTGAGAAGTAAATGATTTTAAGAATTTCAGCTGAGATGTAAAGAATATGTTAAGTCTCAACGATGGTTGAGAAGTGAATGATTTTAAGAGTCTCAGCTGAGATATAACGAATGTTTTTAAAGTCTCAACTGCGGTTGAGAAAGAAATGATTATTTTTATGTAAGACACTCGACTGATGTCGAGGATGAAATGTAAGACACTCGGCTGAGGTCGAGGAGGAACATGACACTCGTCTGAGGTCGAGGAGGAACATAAGACACTCGACTGAGGTCGAGGAGGAACATAAGACACTCGACCGAGGATGGAGGAGGAACTGTGGTTTTGTCAACTACGGTTGAGCAAAACTTGAGCACAGCGGTGAAAGGAGCCGCTTTTGCTTATGATGTTTAAGAAGTCCTGTGAAAGAACAGGCCTGCCGACTGTGTGTCGCCAGTTGATGGAATCTTATGCATGTGTAAGTTATCGACTTCGGGTTGATAGTCTAAGAGCCTTGTGCTACACAAGCCTGTTTGACTTCAGGGTCAGCAGTTGACGGTGAAGTTCCTTCACTGTATGAATGATGTTATGATGATATGTATGTTATGTAATTATGTTATGATGCTATGTATGTTATGAAACTATGATATGATAACAGGTATGCAACGTATTTAAATTATGTCATCTGATGACATGAATGAATAAAGGATTTTCTAAGAAATGAACTTAGAACTCACCAGCATAAAGCTGACTTGTTTTACATGCATGTCAGGTTAAGCAGGTTATGATAAGGATATGATGGCTCGTGGCAAGACATGAGGACTACCTATTCAAGAACTGGCATTCCTGTTAAGATTAAATGTTATGGAAAGATTTCCGCTGCCATAGTATTCTATTATTCTACGGTTTAAGAGCTATGTTTTTGATGTTTTACCAACTGAGGGACTTCCGGGGAACGGGGCCTCTCAAGTTGGTATCAGAGCCATAGTTTGAGAGATTCGGGCATAACCTAATGCCTGAACTTAAACTGAGAATGGGATCAAGGTTAAGGAAGCCAGTTAAAGGTAGTTCAATGCCACGAGAATCTTGCTAAAGTAAGGAATATGTGTTATGATATATTTGAAATAGATTTAAGGTTTATGTACCTTAAAGTCAATATGATGTAGTTAAAGTAAAAATGTATGTTTATGTGCCTATATGTGTTAAGATGCATGAATATGTTGGATTGTTTAGACTATGGGTAATAATAATGTTTATTAGGAAATGAACTAAGCATGTGGTGGAAGAAACCCTAGACACACGAGTACAGATAAATAGTGACCGCAATTAGCTACTGCGGTTACGGATCTATCTATATGACTAATGCTCGGGTTTCATCTGTCATATGACTTGGACACCATAGGAAAGATTTAATGACTGAACGAATTATAACTATTTGATGCCAATAAAGGTAAAGAACAACATGCGAATAGCGAGGTTGAAAGGGTTATGGAGACAATTGGGAATGTTTGCTTGGTCAGATGGATACTGATTAAGGTCTTACTTTATTGGTTTGACAAAGATACATGGATTAATAGGTATAAAGTATGAATGGGAATAATAGAAACACAGTTGGAAAAGTAAGTGATTAATGACATTCCGGACACTGTTATTAATGATTTACTATACAACTGAGTTTGTGTTATTGTCTATCATACGAATACCTTTTATTTCCTAATTACATTATGGTCACAGTGAATTCATCATTGAAGTTGTTGAGAAGCTAATGCTGAATGACATACCCTAAGAAATTGTAAATGTGATAATTCAAAGGTCGATCAGGAAGGAAACCATTAGAACATGGAAACAGAGTTTGATCAATGGTAGAAATGTAGTTGGAAGATGATGACTGCTCACGAAGTAACGTATACATGGGAGGTGATGAGGACAATAATGGTGAATGCAGTGTAGGGTGTTATTACTCGGGCAACGGTAACATAATGAAGATAGGAATGTATGTATATCAATATGGATGAAATAAATCAATCACGGATGAAGAGAATCATCAAGGTTGACTGAGTTTATGTGTAGGTGATCCAATTGGTTTACGAATGATAGAATTAACGTATGAATGAAGGAAATGGCTTATAAAGGAATCAAGGAACTTTATTTATGAATGAATTATTCATCGCCTGAGAATGAATAATATTATAAAGTAAGGATAAGTACATCCGATTGAGGTGATGTAAGTTCAAATTTGACCTAGAGATTTGATGAGATTATTCTCTATGTCAAGAGTGATAATGCTTTGTTAGTATCTTAAAATCCTGACAAGGTCTCACTAGAATGAGGAATACACGTTGACATTAGGAATTGATAAGCAAAGATAAATGAATATATGCTTGGCTTTAGGTATAGGTGAATCTCAAAGACTAGAGTCAGTCTTATGTCAAATGCAAAGGAAAAAAAAAAAAAAAAAAAAAAAAAAAGAAAATGTTCAACCACCAAGATGGTTCGAAGGTTATGAAAAGTTGAAATGATACGAATCGCTTTTGACAAGAATTCATGTGAAGACTGACCGGACCTAGAATTGCTATGCTAAAGATGTTATAGATAATTTTAATAACTCCAGCGGGAAGCTATTTATGCTAGAAAAGGATACATAAGTGTTGCAACATTATTATCATTTAATGAACTATCTTGTCCTCACAAGATAATAGATGTTGAACATGTATAGGATATGTATGGAGCGTAAAGGATAGATTGTAAAATGTGAATTTAATACAGTTACAGGTGTTAAGAGAGTCTTGCATATGTTGCAATAAACTACTCAAGGAACTTTGTATTAGTTCAAATTTAATGATAAAGGATGATAACCACTATCTCATGTATAAGAAAATTCATGGTATTGTTATGTGATAGTGTGCATACGTATGTTATCAAAGGAAAGTTTTATGATAAGATTGTCATGCATAAAGTGGATCAAATGATGAAGTCCTCTTAATGAGGCAAATGATGAGGTAAATGATAAAGCCTTCTTATTGAAGGGAAATAAGAAAAATCCTCATTATAAGGCGACTAATGAAATATTGTAACAACACCAAGACTTGGTTTTAGTCTGTTTATGCAATGAAAAAGTTGGTTGGCTTTATGTATTGACAACCTTATGTGTTAAGATATGTATGTAAGTTATGTTACGAAAGTTTATTTATGACCAACTTCCAACGAGTGCTTTATAAATGGTTTAATACCAAGAGAGATAAGTGTTGGTAGAGATTAAATGTGAAAATGTTAGCACAGTCAACAAAGTAAGGAATAACGCATGCTGTAGCTAAAGAATATGACATGTGGTAGCATACTGTTAGGAAAAGATAAGGACGTAAGGATTAAGGGTCATAATAAGCTACCTGTCACAGCTAAAGTATGACATAAAAGGGGAAGACGATTTGTTACCATGTGATCTTCAACGTGTGATTAAAGCATGCTTATTGTTATGATTACGTTGTTCTGTGCTTATGATGCTGATGAACGAAAGATGAATAATGATATACCATGACTATGTATGTACGTTTAGCTTTAGCACGATTTATGCATGAAAGTCGGCTAAGCATGATGGATGCATGCTAGTAAGTTATGATGATGAATTGTATGATGACAATTATAGGTGTTATGATGAAATCCTAGGCTGTTAGGATAACAGTATGATGCTATGATGATTATATGCTAGCATAACGTGTTCACGATGCCATGATGAATGATATGATGATATGATACTAGCAAAGCATGTGATGAGTATAATGATTCCTATGTTACTAGGAAATTAATATGATAAAATAGTGCTAGCATGACAGGTTTAGGATGTCATGGTGATTATGATGAATGCCGTTATGATGCTAGCATGGAATGCATGATGATTATGATGAATGGTGATATGATGCTAGTGTATCATGTAAGATAAATGAATGATGTCCTTATAAGTGTTATAGAGTAAGTATGAAAGAGATGACCTGATAATATCAGGATATGGAGCCGATCGGGCTATAAACACAGAATCAACCACGACTATAACTGGGTATGGTTACTCCCGTACTTGTTACGGGGTAAGTATGATGTTGCTCCCATATTCGTTTAGGTAATTATGGTTGCTCCAGTGCTTGTTATTGGGTAAGTATGGATCTGCAAAACGTTTCGGCGGGTCAGATCAACGGATACAGAGCCTTGTGCCGGCATAAGCCCATTGTTACGCTCAGTAGCAGTGGTTGTATAATGATGATTAGGATATTTATGTGATCAGGGTTGGATGATGTGAACGAAATTATGTTTTATGTTCGATATGATTGAGACTGTTGACTTTGGTCAACAGTGATGCATGATGTATGATGAGTAGTAAGTGTCTGGCAGACGAGCAGGCACATGTTTCTATAAAGGACACTAAGGTTAATGCAAAGCTAAACTACATAGAAGAAGCAGTTGCAATTGTCGACACAAAAGAAAACAATTGCATAATAAGACGATTAGACAAATTACGGTTTAATAGAAACACCGAAAAGAATTTGGGGTTTTCATGGGAGACTGAAAACGAGACGGAACGACTCTACCCACATTTGTATGAAATGTAACAGGTTTCGAGGACGAAACCTATTGTAAGGAGGGTAGATTTGTAACAACCGAAAATTTAGAAATTTAATAGTAAACGTACGAGATTTCGGTTACTGTGGAAACTGTGACGACGGCGTACGAAAAAATTCGGCAATTATGACGTGAGCACATTTGATCGTGCTTGAAATCCACGAGGATTTAGTAACTTTTGTTATTGGGGATTGATAGTATGTGAAAAATAATGAACGTGGGCGAAAACCGTGCGCAAAACGGAGTTCGTATGCTCCCGGAATCGCGAAACGAAGTTTAAATCAAATATTGGAAGAAAAACACGCTAGGCGCATAGCCTAACTCCCAACCCTCCAGAGTCAGGCTATGCGCCCAGGGACTATGTCGGCTAAAAAAGTTGTTAAAGTGATCAGATCACCTGGGAAGCGTCAAAACGCATTTCTTCGACTATTTCTTGTTCCCAGACGTCCAAGAACTCATTTTTATCATCCTAAATTCATTTTAATGGCCTCTAATCATCCGGATCGCGCATAGGATCGTGTTTTCAAGCCCTGATCGATGTTTTAACCGCAGAAATTCGTCAGATCAGGTAACGGTTCGTTTTAACCTTCTAGTTTGATTTTGATTGATTAGATCTTGATTTTGAAAGTAATAAGATAGTTAGGATTGTTGATTATTGCCTAGATGATGGCTAGGATTGATTATAAATGAAGAACATGATGTTCTAACGGTTAAATCCTTGTTTTGAGCCGTTGTAATGCCCGGTTTGCATGAAATCACAACTATGATTATAATGGTTTAATCCATTTGATTATGACAATCTAGGTGATTAGTTGGGTTAATCTTTGAAATGCAAAGGTTAAATCTAAGTGTTTCAAACTAATCACAATCATTAACATACTTATTGGAACGATTATCTGATGTTTGTGATAACAGTCAGATTAGTATGTTAAACATGGTTATTAAACCTATTCTAAGACGATGTTGTGATATTTCATGATATCTGGGTAATCAATGATAAGGATTTATCATTTCTAAGCCATTAATCTGTTCAGGAACTGTTTTAGCATTATAATCAACAACACTAATTATTTGATGACTTTCAAGACAATGTCTTTGACATTGAACGTTCAGAAAGATCTAATCAATAGGTTAAAACATAAATGATTTATTAAGTGTAAACGAATGCAGAATTACACCATTAGTACCAGTTTGCGAGTGATCTTGCTACAGTAAGACATCAGGTGAGTTCTATGAGCCCTCTTTTACTGTTTTAACGTTTTAGGGCTGATGTGCATGTATGATAAATATCTTTGAAATGATTGTGAGTTCTTTATAGCCTTGTTTTAAATGTTTTACCATTTGAGCTGATATGCATGTTATAAAGTTATTTATGAAATGATTGTTTTATCTGACTACGGTCGGATAAAAGAATATGTATGTTACAAGGTTATTGTATGAAAGTGATTGATTTACCTGACTACGGTCAGATTAAAGAAGGTGTTAAAGTTATCGTATGAAAATGATTTTAACCTGATTAAGGTCAGGTAAAGAATGTTTTTTTTTTTTGATAAAGAATGTTTTCAAGTAAAGAATGTTTTAAGTCTCGACTACGGTTGAGAAGTAAATGATTTTAAGAATTTCAGCTGAGATGTAAAGAATATGTTAAGTCTCAACGATGGTTGAGAAGTGAATGATTTTAAGAGTCTCAGCTGAGATATAACGAATGTTTTTAAAGTCTCAACTGCGGTTGAGAAAGAAATGATTATTTTTATGTAAGACACTCGACTGATGTCGAGGATGAAATGTAAGACACTCGGCTGAGGTCGAGGAGGAACATGACACTCGTCTGAGGTCGAGGAGGAACATAAGACACTCGACTGAGGTCGAGGAGGAACATAAGACACTCGACCGAGGATGGAGGAGGAACTGTGGTTTTGTCAACTACGGTTGAGCAAAACTTGAGCACAGCGGTGAAAGGAGCCGCTTTTGCTTATGATGTTTAAGAAGTCCTGTGAAAGAACAGGCCTGCCGACTGTGTGTCGCCAGTTGATGGAATCTTATGCATGTGTAAGTTATCGACTTCGGGTTGATAGTCTAAGAGCCTTGTGCTACACAAGCCTGTTTGACTTCAGGGTCAGCAGTTGACGGTGAAGTTCCTTCACTGTATGAATGATGTTATGATGATATGTATGTTATGTAATTATGTTATGATGCTATGTATGTTATGAAACTATGATATGATAACAGGTATGCAACGTATTTAAATTATGTCATCTGATGACATGAATGAATAAAGGATTTTCTAAGAAATGAACTTAGAACTCACCAGCATAAAGCTGACTTGTTTTACATGCATGTCAGGTTAAGCAGGTTATGATAAGGATATGATGGCTCGTGGCAAGACATGAGGACTACCTATTCAAGAACTGGCATTCCTGTTAAGATTAAATGTTATGGAAAGATTTCCGCTGCCATAGTATTCTACTATTCTACGGTTTAAGAGCTATGTTTTTGATGTTTTACCAACTGAGGGACTTCCGGGGAACGGGGCCTCTCACCTAATCATCTTTTATCTTTCCAAAATTCTTCCAATCCGTGCGTTTAACCTACAAAACAACCAAATCGCATAGTTATCTAGATTCAACCAATTACACACTTGAATATGTATAAATTTAAGCATTAAACACACATAATCATCATCCCAAACCCCATACATCAGCTAGTTGGCGGTAGTGGTGCACAAAAAAACCGGTTACCCGAACCGGACCGGTTTTGGAACCAATTAGGAACTGGTTTTTGTTACCGGTTTGGGCCAAATCGAAAAACTGTCGGTTTTAAACTGGTTGGGAGATTTTGGGGAGAAACCGGTTAGTAACCGGTTAAAGCAAAACCGTTTTTTTAGTCCTGTTAGAAACAAGTTAACCGGTTAGGGGTTCAAAAAACTAGCCGTTGGAGCCAAAATACAGCCGTTGAAACCGGTTTAACCAGTTAACCGGTTAACCGATCGTGTGAAAAAAAAGAGAGTTGTTTTTATAGCCGTTTTAAACAATTTTTTGGACCATTTTGCCCCAAACATTAGTATAAATAGATGGTGATTGTTTTGGTTTGATCACACAACATCTTACAACATCTCTTCTTCTTATACGATCAAAAACGCTCAAAAAACGATCCCCTACTTCTCGATTCAATCTCTTCTTCTATTACGTTCGTAAATCTTAATTCAATCTCTATTCCATCCATGGCAAGCTCACGAAGTGCTCAAAGTTCCGCTGGTGTTGGTGCATCCACTTCAACCGAACCAACCGTTGTTAGAATAAAAGCTACAACGAGGAACAAAGATCTATTTCAACATTTCGACTTATGCGGAATGTCAAATGGCTTCGATAAGTGATCGAGGTGTCGTAGGTCAATCAAAAACATGCAATGCAAAATCAAGGACTTAGCTACCTATGACTATAGCACGTGTAAGTAAGGTCATCTCCTCAGGGAATCGTTGGAAAGTGCCAATCTTTAATTTATCACTTGATTAAACAAAGAAAAATGTAAACTTGAAATTAATTTGAGTTAACGAAATGTTCAAAGCAATGATTGTAATGATTTTGAAAACAATTGAGAAAAAGGTAATCACTTCCGGGTTTAGGTTAGTAGAATCACAATGATTTTGGATTAAACTTAGTTGGAAATCACATAGACATGATTTTGTTAATTGGTTTGATCAAAGTGACAACAATGGAACAAACGTTTAAGAGTTGCTTATTCACACAATCGTCAATTTAGATATGTAAAGTAACACACAAATACCAATGAGTAAACGATGCAAGGAAACCGAATCACTGATGGCAAAACGTAAATGCTTAAACATAAATAAATCGTTTACATCAACCAAACCACAATTGAATTCGAGTTATCAAAACGAAAACAATCCAAAAACCTAACTTTAAACATTCAATCAAAGTTCATCCACTAACCTAATTACCTAAAAGCAATTACAAAGGAAAACTAGCCACGCATCTTCATTAGCACGCTTCGATTCTTGATTCGGATGATATTTCCTATGATCACGGATGGATTTGGAGGAGTTTTGCTGCCCAAAAACCTTGTTTTTTCGCCCCCAATTCGTCCAGGAAGAACTCCTCTTTCGAAACCCTAGGATAAGGGCTTAAATATTGGAAAGATTAGCTGAAAATTCGACTTTCTCGGCCTCCGACGTATCATACGCCGAGCACGGGCGTATGGCACGCCCAGAACCTTATCCTACGCCCAACAGTTTCTGCCAACGCTCAAAGCTGGGCGTATGGCGCTGGCCGTATAATATGCCCAGCTGGGCGTATCATTCGCCCAAGTTGACCTCACCAACAGCTTCTTCTCGTCGAGAAACTTAGTTTTCATATATTATGGGCCCGGTAACTCCTCTGGTCATATCATTCGCAAAGTTTTGGTCTTCCGAATTTCCTGTTTTTGCACTTTTTATCACTCGACGCCTCTTCTAACCATCCAATAAGCCCCCAAGCACGTCTTTAACCTCTTGACACCTGAAATTCATAAACATACTCAAAGTAAACGTGTTTCGTGTCAAAAATCACTAATATCACGTATTTACACATCAATTAACACAACTATTTACAGCGTGATCAATAAGGCACGGTGCAAAGGTTGCGGTACTCTTCTTAAACCGGAATCTAATTCTCCTTTAAGAAGCCATTTGACGAAGCATTGTGTTGTGGTCAAAAATAATCCGGCAAATGATCAAGCACAAATGTCTCAAGAGTGTGGGGTTTGGAATTTCGATCCCGACATGGTTCGTGAAATGATGGGAAACTTAGTAATTCAAGAAAGTTTGCCTTTCAATCATTTTGACAACCCACACTTGACGAGGATGATTCAAAAGGCGCTACAACCACGATATCATCAAGTAAGTCGAACTATTATTAGAAGTGCTTGTTTGAAACGTTGGCGTCAAAGCAAAACAAGAATTAATTTTGGGTATTCAAAATTTAAAAACCGGGGTTAACTTAACAATGGATGTTTGGTCGGTAGCTCACGGTTTGCCTGAATCATACCTTTGCGTTACCACGCATTGGATTGATCCCGATTCATGGCAAATGATGAAATGTACGATTGCCTTCGAAATGTTTCCGTATCCTCACACGGGGGATCATTTGTTTTACATGTTAGATGGAATAATACAAACATTTCATTTACAAGATAAAATACCTTCAATAAGTTTTGATAATGCTTCAAATAATACTAATGCGGTTCAAAAGTTAAAAATTAAATATAAACCGATATGTAACAGTGCTTTTTTTCATACAAGACGTGTTGCCCACATCATTAACTTGGTTGTGAGTGATGCTCTTGCGGTTCCTGAAATGAATATGTTAAAAGAAAAGTTTAAACAAATGATAAAGGATGTTTTTTATAAAAACCCGTAGAAGATATATGGAATATCAAAAATTATGTGAGGACACGAACTCCCTCTTTTTAGGTCCGTCTTGGGACGTACCAACAAGATGAAATTCGACTTGGCGTATGTTTAACAACGCCTTACGACAAAGGGAAACCTAGGAAGTATTTCATAACAATTTAGTGCGAGAACGTAAGGCTAAATCTTTTAATAGCCTATGTTGGGACGCCATAGGAGAATTCACTAGTTTATTTGGAGCTTTTAAAAATGCAACAACAATTTTATCGGGTGTTTATTATCTCACGTCTTGTTTGGTTCTTCAACAATTATTTATAATGACAAGAAAAATTAACGATTTTCCATCGATGGGTGAAAAAAATGAGATATATAGGGGAATGTTACTTCCAATGAAAGTAAAACTATTGAAATACTTTCAAGAAATGCCGACCGCTTTTACTTGTGCGACGACATTAAACCCATGTTTCAATGGTGCCGACGTTGAAACATTAATTGATGAAATTGTTGGTGCTTTGGGTTTGGATGACCCAAACTTTGCAACAAACATTAAAAATAACTTTAACATCTTTTTTCAAAATATGTTTGATCATTATTTACAAAAGTATGGTGAAACATCTAACATACAACAAACAATGTATGCGTCTTCTAGTTCGAGTAGAAGCCAAGATGTTAACTTTGATTTGTTTAACACCTTAAGACAAAATGTAACTACACAGGCCTGAGGTACTAGCGCAAGTAGCGAACTTGGAAGGTACCCAGGGACAGATTGGATTTCCAGTATTAATCTGGAAGAATTTGAAAACTTTGATATTTTGGCCTGCAGGAAACAAAAGGAAACCCAATTTCCGATTCTATCTGCCATGGCCCGTGATTTACTAAGCGTCCAAGCTTCTACGGTAGCTTCGGAGTCTGCCTTTTCTCTTAGTGGCATGGTTTTATCGATACGAAGGACGATGCTTACTCCTGCATCATTGGAGATGTGCATTTGCTTGAAAGACCATTTGGACGCAATGGAACGTGTACAACACCACACACTACTTGAAGGTGTCACACCCCGACCGACGACGGAATACGTCGGAGCGCGAGTTTGATTGTTCATAGCTCATGGTGCTACTTTAAAGTTTTATTATTTAAACATTGATATTACAATTTCATTCAACAGTCATAGAATCAAAATACATTACAAGAATTCAGCATACAAAATAAATACACAACAACGTTTGATTTATGAATTAACTAAATCCAGAATTCTATGTTTGTCTTCATGTCTTCACTAATCCTGTTACACATGTAAAATAGAGTTTGATCAAATATTTGCATAGTTGGTGAGAATCTCATACAATTGATATATAGATATATAAAATAAGATGCAACAATAGTCTAATAAGAACTGATCTAAATATATATGTACTCCACAATGTTTGATGATATGATTTTGGCAATTTCACCTTTCTAACATAATGACACAAAGTCACTAAAGAAAGGCTATTAGTAATAGTAAATGTTTTTGGCAATTTCACCTTCAATATAAACAATGACATAAGTCATGTTAATCAAAGGCTACTAGTACTAATGTATTGTATATGATTATCCCAATAGTAATAACACATAGATATACAAACAAGTAGGCAACACATAATATTCAAATCTAATTCTATCTTAAACTAAAGTATTGCATCCTTGTATTTGTTTATGACTCAAAAAATTAACATGTTTGATAAGACATGTGTAACATCCCAAAAATTACAATAGTAAAAAGGGAAGTACGAGAAACTCACTGTATCATCAGTGCCGGAAACGTCACCGGAACAGTGATCTTAAACAGTACATGAACAGTAATCAGGTACGAACTCTATGTAATTCAGTGTATTTCATATTCATGTCAAGCATCATTATCATTACATGTTATCATAACGCAATTTTAGAATCAATTCAGAAAAAAAAAACTCAGAACTATGGTTCATCAGTCAGATAATTATCTGGCATCACAGAACCATCATGTGATTATGTGTCAGGATTTTATTATGTATAAACGTATGTGAGGCTTTACAGAACAAAACAACACGGATGTCGTTACGTGAATGCTAAACCGACAGATTATTCGTATAGGTGACGATCTGTACGAATAAATCTGGAAGTTTAAAGTTCTGAATGATATCCGATAATTAGAAAACAATATTGAAAAGTATAGTTATCGTCGTGTTCGTACGGGTGACGATTCGAACGAATACGCGCGACGACCGTACGATTCGATTTTTAAACCATAAATTAATTATTTCTGAAAATTTAAAATAAATAAAAGATATTTAGTTAATTTATTAGGAATCACAACCTAAAATAATTTAATTAATCCTATTTTAAAACCGAGTCGTTTTGTGACGAAAACGACGAGAAACCGACGCTGCTACGCGAAACCACGCGAAACCGAACGAACCCGGACGTACCAGGGTAATCCTTAACCATTTATTATGGCATTTAATGCCATTACACCACACAACAACCAGCCACCAACACCACCATCGTTCACTTCTCTCTCTCCCTACTCTCTCTAGAACTTTCACCATCTCTCTAAGTTTTCTCATACATTTCTTCACGAAATCTTGCATACTTGGTGTCAAAACGACCCTTGCAACACGTAGAACACGAAAGTACAGTGGATCTGAGCTTACATCCATCTGATTCGAGGTAAAAATCAATTATAGATCCGGTTTTAGGGTTTTGAACACCCTATTTCGAACCCCACTCTCAAAACCGGTTTCAAGCCATAAAAACTTAGGGAAATCACTCACCAACATAATAAGATGGAGTAGGAACAAACCCCCCATCAGCCCCTGGTCGATTAGCTCGAAAATCAGAGGTTGGCACCCACCAGGCCGCCGCGGCCGTATGGCCAGTTCATCAGGCCGGCGAATGGCCAGGGGCGAATCAGCCTCCTCATTCGGCCGAACCAGGTTTCCTTCGGTCAGGTCCCATTCGGCTTAGGCTATTCGGTTGGGGTCTCTCCTTCGGCATCTCGTCATTCGGCCAAAGGCCAAACAGCTCATTCGCCCGGTCAGATTCAGATCACACATTCGACCCAAGCTCTTTCGGTCGGCCAACCCCCTATTCGCTCGGCAAGTCTCATTCGGCCAAGGATCCTTCGCCCAACCCTATTCGGCACGTGGTGGCTCGGGCAATGTTGAGTCGAAGTAGGTGTGTTATGCATGGAATGAGGACGAGTTGCACGCATGGGAATTATTATCATGTGTGTATGCATGGGAACCAAGTGAGACTGTATGCATGGGGATTTACTTCATGTGTGTGTGCATGGGTATCTCATTAGGGTTTCATGAAAAGAAATCAACTCACTATGTCTAAGATTAAGCATGAGGAGTAACAACAATGAGGGTAAAAACATTTGCATTGGGGTGAACAACATACATGGGAATTTATTTAGATTCAAAGGCCAAGACCCAAAGTTGTGGTGTCGATTAAACCATTAACATCAAATACTTAGACCTTTCATAGTAACGAATGAATGCTCTGGATAGTTCGGTTGAACTATTTAAGGTGGGTCATATACCAAATTGACAAGAGAATCAATGAACAATTAAAGTCTCATAATGGGCCCGAGGATTGGCCCAATGGGCTTAACTTAAGCCGTCATATGTTAAACATCCTTTCATTTAAATTAAATACGTTTTTAATAAAAGAAACTAAATTGTGAACTTTATTAAAGCAAATTAAACAATTTTTAATAAGAGGTTAACTTAACATGAAATAAATTAAAGATATTTTAATTAAGAACTTGTAATGGTGAAGTATGAGAAATGGGTTGCTAATGGGTAATAAGTTAGTCTAGTTAGATGGAATCATAAAAAACACGATAGTAACGTAGGACACTTAGTTGCACACCGAGACCAAACCCTAGATAAGACGTCTATTATACACACTCATCGTATTTGAATTCTCTTAAAAATAACTCAGGTACGGAAGATACTTAAGCTACAAACAATGAGCGCGCATTTCCTGTGGTAATTCTATACAGAGCAACACAGGTGAGTTCATTGCCCCTTTTCTAAACATTTTTGTTTTAAAACGCGGGGATGAAAAGCATGCGTAAACTGTTTTATTTACATTGTTTACTTATATGCTTTTATTTAATTATATGTTTTACATATATATGTTGTTTATACTCCTAGACTCCTGTCTAGGTAATTGCTGTAGAAAATCAGTGATCTAAGGAGAGACTGATTTAACCAGGAACAAGAGCTTTAGAAACTTAGTTAAAGCCTTTGGTGTTTGCTCCCTCTAGAGTTTTGCCCTTAAGTTATTTTAGTGTTTAGTTTTCTTATGTTTAAAGAAAAGAGATAACAGAAAACAGTAAGGCAACACAAAGAAGATTCAGAAAAGTGTTGTGTTTTATTCAGTTGATGTTGGGGTATAAATAGCCCCGACATTTAATGTTTCAGGACAAATGCAAGAAGAAGACAAACAGATAAGACTGATGACACCATTACAGGCACTGTAGCATCAGAATAGTACAAGTGCAAAGTCAACATAAGATCTTCAAAGATCTTGAAGTCTTTCGAGGTTTTGACATTTGTACTGATGCTAAGGAGTTATTCTTTCGGAAGTTCTTCATAGGAAACTAATTAAAAGAATCAGTTATCCTATCGGAAGCTGAAGAAGGAAACATTTATTCTTTCATCGGAAGCTGATGTAAATACATAAGTCTTCTGAAGTAATGTTTTTCTTCCGAGGCAGATGTCTTTGGAAGTCTTCCAAAGTAATTGACTTTTATTCTTCGGAAGCAAATGTTCTCTTCCGATAGTGTCTTCTGAGGTTTGTCTTTGGATAGAGTCTTCCGAAGCATCTTCTGAAGTTTTGTCTTCGGAAGCAATTGTCTTTTATTTAGTATCTTCCGAAGCCTCTTCTGAAGGTTTGTCTTCGGAAGCAATTGTTCTTTTATTTAATATCTTCCGAAGCATCTTCTGAAGCTTTATTCTTTATGTCTTCGGAAGTTAGTGTCCTGCAACATTTATTAAATTGATTATTTGAAAGGTGGTTTTGCTTCGTCAGTCCTTATTTTCCAACAATTGCTATGCAAAATTAACTAACAAGTTAATTAAATTACTCCAATGAGTAATATCTAAATTCTAAACCCTAAACAAACCCTTAGTCCATTGAGTTCAAATTCAAGAATCTAAATTCAAAGTGAAATCAAAAGAACCAAAGCTTAAGATCAAACGTAATGGAATCTAATCCAGTGCGTGATTAGTAAACTAAGGATCCTACTCGTGAATCTATAATCATGGTGAAATCAAGGAAGTCTAAAGTTCAGAATCAAAGGAATCAAGGAAATCATAACCGTGTGTGAATCATTGAAATAATGAAATCATTACAATCTAATGAAATCATTAATACGTGAGTCAAGGTGGATGTCAATTGTATAGAAATCAAGAGCACGTGTAACACACGGAAAGTCCCTTCGCAGTAGTAGACTCTCGTAGTCAAGCTACATGGGCATAACGTGAACTATCAAAAGAAATCAATGTCAAAAATCAAGAGAATCAAAGAGATCAAGAATCAAAGGATATCCGTAAAGTCCCTGCATGTACAGTAGACCATTGGGTCAAGCTGTATGGGCATCATTAAAATCCCTTCTTGCTCAGATAGGCTCCTAGTGAGTCCTGCCTGACATGGGTCACGTGTGCGAGGGTACAACTTGGACAACCACCAACAACTAAGTCTAATTGATTGAGTCACTTAAAACCCAATCATCATGTCTTCGTTGTACTTAAATGCTTAGTTATTTATTTAACTAATCATTTAATATCATATTTCTACAAATCGTTTTGGAAAATCAGAGTATTTCAAACTGTGGAAACCAAGCTTTTAACATAGAAGTGAGTGTAGGTAAGAATGCTTAATTATCATTAATATCAATGTCCTATGCGGCTTAGTATGTGGTGGGATGGCGTCTGGGCGGGTTGTAGGCTCGACTCAGGGGTATGCCCTATATATAAGCATACCGAGCTGGATGATACAGGTGATGTTAATGAGGTTAAGGTTGTTACCGAAGAGGTTATCAATGTTATCATATGCATTTTAAACTGTTAATCAGAGTGCTTTAAATCTTGGATGATCATAGAAGGGAATGGTGGGTAAAAGGCTTAATTATTATTAATATCAATGTCCTATGTGACTTAGTATGTGGTGGGATGGCGTCTGGGCGGGTTGAAGGCTCGACTCAGGGGTATGCCCTATACATAAGCATACCGAGTTGGATGATACAGGTGATGTTATTGAGGTTAAGGTTTTACCCAAAAAGGTTCACAAATCTATTTTTCAACAACAAAACTATATGAACTCACCAACCATGTGTTGACTTGATCTTTTTGCATGACTTCTCAGGTGACGAATAGGTCAATTAAGAAGTCATTTCTTTTGGACTAGGACTTCAGATAGAAGACTTAGTATTTTTGGACCTGCATTCTTTTGGAACATCATTATACAATATATTTTGTATATCATGGGTTTTCAACTGTCTTGAGGCATATGCTATTACCTTTCCCCTTTGCATAAGTACACAACCCAAACCCAGATAAGACGCATCTGAGTACACAACCATGTCTTCATTACCATCCGGCAGTGTTAAAATTGGAGCTTCGGTTAATCTTCTCTTTAATTCTTCAAAAGCTTGGATCTGAGTTGGACCCCAATCATATTTTACTTCTTTCCTAGTCAATTTTGTCAACGTTGTAGCAATCCTGGAGAAATCCTGGATAAATCTTCTGTAATAACCTGCTAATCCAAGAAAGCTACGAACTTCCGTTGGTGTTTTCGGAGGATTCCATTTCATTACTGCTTCTACTTTAGCTGGGTCCACCATTATGCCTTCTGGACTAATAACATGACCTAAAAATTGTACTTCCCGTAGCCAAAAGTCACATTTAGAGAACTTAGCATAAAGTTTTTCTCTTCTTAGTATTTCAAGTACTTCCCGGATATGACAAGCGTGATCGCCTTCACTCTTTGAGTATGTCAAAATGTCGTCAATAAACACAATCACTGATCGATCTAACATAGGTCTGCACACCCGATTCATCAAATCCATAAACGCCGCAGTAGCGTTCGTTAACCCGAAGGACATCACAAGAAACTCATAATGTCCATAACGCGTGCGAAAAGCTGTCTTTGGAATATCTTGTTCTCTCACCTTTAGTTGATGATACCCTGATCTAAGATCTATTTTAGAAAACCAACTTGCCCCTTGTAATTGGTCAAATAGATCATCAATTCTTGGTAACGGATACTTATTCTTTATTGTGAGCTTATTTAATTCCTTATAATCAATACACATTCTCATGCTTCCGTCCTTTTTCTTTACAAACAACACTGGTGCACCCCAAGGTGACACACTCGGTCGTATAAAACCTTTGTCTAGAAGGTCTTGTAGTTGGGTCATTAATTCTTTCATCTCTGTTGGAGCCAGACGGTACGGTGCCTTGACGACAGGTTGAGCTCCTGGCACAACATCAATTTGGAATTCGATTTCCCAATCAGGTGGAATTCCTGGCAAATCCTCAGGAAATACATCAGGAAAGTTACACACCACGGGTACGTCTTCCAATTCTTTTACATTAATTTCTTTATCAATAACATAAGCCAGATAAGCCCCACACCCTCGCCTCATAAATTCACTTGCCTTAATCATTGAAATGACTTTAGGCGCATTGAACACTTTATCCCCGTAAACCGTTACTGAACTCCCATTAAGAGCTGTTAAGAAAATCATGTTTCGTCGACAGAAAATGTTAGCCTCATGTTTGGCCAACCAATCCATGCCCAAGACTACATCAAAACCTCCTAACATAATTACAAACAACTTAACAGGAAATTTATGACCTTCTATATCAATGTAACAATCTTCATCAATAGCCTCCGTTACTCTAGTAGATTTACCAAGAGCAGTTTCTATGTTAAAGGCATTTTCTATCTTTTTAACACTAGCACGCAGTTTATCACAAAAAGTAATAGCCACAAAGCTCATACTTGCACCAGAATCAAATAGCACTAAAGCAGGGATATCGTTAATCAAGAATGTACCTGTCACCACATCCGGGTCTTTATCTGCCTGATCCTTAGTCATAGTAAAGGCACGAGCTTTTGCCTTTTGCTTATCACCTCCCTTGCTACTTTCAGGTTTGCTGGTTTCAGTAGGCATCATCTTTGGTTTAAAACAATTCCTGCTCATATGAACGATTCCACCACAATTATAACATTTTGGCATACTTGGACAATTATTCGAGAAATGTCCAGTTTTTCCACAACGGTAGCACAAAGTAGTCCCCATCCTACATTCTCCCCCATGTTTCCTTCCACACTTAGGGCATGTTTCAAATTCTTCCATTCTAAACCTTTTCATAGGGGGCCCTGGTTTGTCATTTCGGTTTCTTTTAAATCTAGATGACCACTTTTGTTTAGGTTCCTCCTTTGTTGGTTCAGCTTCAACAACATCATCCCAGACAATGCCGCTAATTTCTACGGCTGATTCAAAAGTTCTAGGAGCATGCGCCTTCACATGTGTTCGGACTTTAGGTGGTAGTCCTTCTACATATAACTTCAACCTGCGTTCCTCCGTGTTTACCAAATGAGGAACCAGTCTTGACATTTCATTAAATTTTGAAGTATATTGCCGATGGTTCATACGTTCAGCTTTCAAAGTCAGAAATTCCCGCTCGATTTTATCAATTTCATTCTTTGGACAGAAGTGTTTTATAACTAATTCCTTCAAGTCCTTCCATTTAAAGCCCTCCACATCAGTGTTGGTCTTTGACTGCTTAACAGTGTTCCACTAATGTAGAGCTTCTTCAGTAAATGAATGAGCTGAAAATTTCACAGCTTGGTGTTCCCGGCATTCACTGATAGTGATAACCGCCTCCATAGCCTAAACCCAGTGACAGGTGGCCACAGCATCCTTCTTACCATCAAATGAGGGTGGATTGCATCCTTTGAAAGCCTTGTAATCACAACCTTTCCGTTTCTCTGACGTAGAATCACCGTTCTTAGTTCCGGTGATCACAACTTCCTCTTCTTTGGTGCTCTCCTTAGTTCCTTCAGACTTGTCTTTCAAAGTATCTTTCAGTATTTTTGTAATCAAAGCTGGTAGCTTATCATCCAAAACTTTACAGACCTCATCAGAAATAACCTTCACTACGATAGGCTCTAGAGTAAACTCGTCTTCATCTTCCGGTTGCTTGTTGTGCTCGTAGTCATCTTCATTGACGGGTTCTTCATTCTCGATATGTGGTTCTTCAGGTTCCTATGGTTGCTTACGTGGTCTACCCCTTGTCCAGCCATTTAACTACCTACAAGATGCATCAATTAGAGAGTCAGTACAGGATTAGTTTAGCACGAAATAAGCTTTGTAAATCGTTAATGACGTTGATCAGGTGTTATTAACCATTTACCCAACTCATAGGTTCTAAACGTTTCCCATCCCGTCACCCCAACGTGCATGACTCAAACTACCTTTCTAACCTTACACCTACGTCTTAACTCATACATAACATTCAGCTCGTGGCATCAAACTACCCTTGACTGGCATTCTTATCCTTCAGTCCCATTTTCAGTTCAAGTCCAGTCATTAGGGATGACTGGATCTCTCAAACTATGGCTCTGATACCAACTTGAGAGGCCCCGAGCCCCTCGGTTGGCAAACATCATACGCATAGTCCTTAAACCATATTTACATTATCATAGCAGCGGAATTTAAGGTGATTACATACATAAAGTACACATTAAAACATAACCCACTCTTCTAACAGTCATATAGTACAGCCAGTCTATGCCAGGGGTAGTCTTCAACATATGCCATGAGCCTTCCTGGTCTCCTTTCTCAAACTATTCAACCTGATATGCATGTAAAACAAGTTAGCTTTATGCTGGTGAGTTCTAAGTTCATTTCTTAGAAAATCCTTATACATAACATACCTGTTCTCATATCATAATTTCATAACATACATAGCATCGTAACATAATTACATAACATACATATCAGCATAACATCATTCATACGCAGAAGGAACTTCAGAGTCAACTGCTGACCCTGAAGTCAAACAGGCTTGTGCAGCACAAGGCTCTTAAACTATCAACCCGAAGTCGATAACTTACACATGCATAAGATTCTATCAACTGGCGACACACAGTCGGCAGGCCCGTGTTTCCACAGGACTCTTTAAACATCATAAACAAAAGCGGCTCCTTTCACCGTTGTGCTTAAGTTTTGCCCAACCGCAGCTGGCAAAACCACATTTCCTCCTCGACCTCGATCGAGTGTCATACATTTCCTCCTCGACATCAGTCGAGTGTCTTACATTTCCTCCTCGACATCAGTCGAGTGTCTTACATTTCCTCCTCGACATCAGTCGAGTGTCTTACATTTCATCCTCGACATCAGTCGAGTGTCTTACACAAAAATAATCATTTATTTCCCAACCGCAGTTGAGACTTTAATAACATTCGTTATATCTCAGCTGAGATTCTTAAAATCATTTACTTCTCAACCATAGTTGAGACTTAAAACATTCTTTACTTTAAAACATTCTTTATCTGAAAACATACTTTTCTTGAAAACATGCTTTACCTGACCATAATCAGGTTAAAATCACTTTCACACAATAAATTTATACATACATACAGTCATTTTCATAAAATAACTTATCATGCATACATATCAGCTCAAAAACGTTAAAACAGTAAAAGAGGGCTCATAGAACTCACTTGATATCTTACAGTAGCAAGATTCCTCGTAAACTGGTACTAATGGTGTAATTCTGCATCGGTATACACTTAATAAGTTATTTATGTTTTAACCTACTGATTAGATCTTTCTGAACGTTCAATGTCAAAGACATTGCCTTGAAATTCATCAATTAGTTAATGTTGTTGATTATAATGCTAAAACGGTTCCTAAACAGATTAATGGCTTAGAAATGATCAATCCTTATCATTGATTACCCAGATATCATGAAATATCACAATGTAATCTTAGAATAGGTTTAATAACCATGTTTAACATACTAATCTGACTGTTATCATAAACATCAGATAATCGTTCCAATGAGTATGTTAATGATTGTGATTAGTTTGAAACACTTAGATTTAACCTTTGCATTTCAAAGATTAACCAAGCTAATCACCTACATTGTCATAATCAAATGGATTAAACCATTATAATCATAGTTGTGATTTCATGCAAACCGGGCATTACAACGGATCAAAACAAGGATTTAACCGTTAGAACATCGTGTTCTTCGTTTCTAATCATCTAGGCAATAATCAACAATCCTAACTATATCATTACGTTCCAAATCAAGATCTAATCACTAAAAATTGAACTAGAAGGTTTAAAACGATTCATTACCTAATCTGACGGAGTTTTGAGCATAAAACAACGATCAGAACTTGTAAACACGTTCCCTGGCGCGATCCGTGGACTCTGGCAGCTTCAAAATGGTGATTTGATGCTGAAAAACTCGTCTGGTGGTGTTCTTGAGCGAGTATGTTCGAGTTGATATAAAAATTTTTACTTTTCTGCGTAAAACTGATGAAGTAGTCATCTTTCTCCACCGCCTCACCCGTCGTGTATCGCGACGAGGAGCCAAAAAGAGCTTCGCGTACCGTGAAGAAATCCGGAGGAATCTCAGATATTTTTCAACCATCGCGTACCGCGAAAAGTCCTCAACCTCTCCGTCGCGTACCGCGACGAGTCCAGTAGTTCAATACTTTGAAAATTTTCTTCGTTTCGCGATTCCGGACAATCCGTAACTCCGTTTCGCGCACGGTTTTCACCTACGTTCATCATTTTTCATATACTATCAACCTGTAATAATTACCATTGTCAAATCAACGTAGATTTCTAGAACGATCAAATGTACTAATTATTCGGTTGTTACACATATTTATTTTATATTATGTGTATGTATATATTGTATAATATTTCAAGTATTTTAGTGCTAATTTTAAGTTGACCGTTAAATAGCTAATATTATAAAACTTATATATGTAACTTAGTATGAAAAAATTGAAATTTTTTTCAATGAGTACGCTTCACCGTTCCAACAATTATCATCGTACTAAATGAACTGATCGAATTTCAATTATCACTGGTACAACCGATTAAACCGGGCGAGCCGATTCTGAAAACAATGCATAGGAAGATGGTTTAATCTATCCTACCTAAGGTGTTCATGGTTCGGTTTTAAATCGTAAAATTGTTCAAACCGGTCATCAGTTCGGTTTCGTTCTTATTTTTTTTATTACTTTTTGTCAGATGGTTTAAAAAATTTCAAGCCATAACAAACGATTTGATTTATGATTTATTTCTAAAACTGCCTAAATAGTCCTCCTCCTATAGTCCTATATCTCAAAATCGGTTCAATTCGGTTTTATTAATTAACTTGAGTTTGTGTATATGCAGTTATTTACTATAGTTGTTTTAATGAGATTTACATGTATATATATATTTACCAGGTTATTAGCCCGTATATTACACGGATTTAATATAAAATATTAAATAGTTAGCAATGAAAATTTAGAAATTATAAAATAATATATTGATATAAAATGATTAATTTACATATTAATAAATAGTTTAAGTGATAAAAAAATAATTAAAAACTTTAATCATATACAAATGATATATAACCTTTTAATGTTTAACAATTGATACATTTGAAAAAATAAACGTTAAAAATTTCAGTTAGTATTATATTAAAAACTAACTTTTATAAATCAATAATATAAAACATAGTTTTTATAATTACTAATTTAAACAACCCATTCATAGGTGCAACCAAACATTCAGACCTCTTAACCATTCAGAACCTCTTAATCATTCAGACCTCTTAACCATTCAGCACTTAATGATTCAGACCAACCAAACAGCCCCTTATTTTTTACATAAATTTTGTTTTTTTGAAAAGAAAATATTTCTTACTTTAAAAATTTTGGTTTTAGAAAATTTCGTATTCTATAAAAAAAATTTAAGTGTGTTTTGTAATAAAAAGATAAATAATATATTAGTTATTAATGTTATAATTATTTAATAAAAGAAAAAAATTATTTAATAAGAAAATTTATTTAATAAGAAAAAAAGACATTTATTTAATATAAGAGAGAATTAATGAATTGATAAGTAATTAACAAGCGTCACTTGTAGTGTAAGAAGATGACAAGTGACAATAATGTTATAAGAAGGTGACATGTGGCAAAATATTTACTCTTTTATTATATACTAGGTTAAATCTCGTGTGTTACACGGGTTAAATATACAAAATGTAATATAATTTTTAATAAAATGGTTATGTTTGTAAAAAAAATAAGAATTACACTTAAATTTTTCATAATTATACATATTGTATTTGAACATTCAAATCATCTTATCAAGTTAAATATTTTAAAATATCTAAAAATAACTCATTGAAAACAATTGCTTTTATTATTATTATTATTATTATTATTATTATTATTATTATTATTATTATTATTATTATTATTATTATTATTATTATTAATACTACTGCTACTCCTACTACTCGCTGCTGCTTCTGCTCATGCTGCTACTGTTGTTGTTGTTGAATATTTCAATACACATAATTTGAAGTTAATAACAGTTAGAGACCTAAATAAAAGTTTAGATAAGAAAATAAGTAAAAATATTTATTTATTAACATTTAATAATGTTACTACACATAAAAGGAAGTAAATTTAATGAATTATAACTATACTTGTAAAATATATAAATAAGTTCTTAGTTTATGTAACTTACATAAAAAATGACAAGATTGAAAAGTTTTATAATGTTCAATGATAATAGTAAGTTAAAATATAAAAATATATGAATATACATGAAATAATTTAAGTTTTTAAGATACTCATTATTAAAAAAATGATTATATATTTGTATAGTTTACGATTTATCTTATAATATATCTATTTTATTTTGTTTAATTGTTTGCCTTTTTGAATATAGTCTAAACATATTATTAAATTTTTGCGTTGAAAGTGTAAAATATTCAAGACTTAATTATTTATTTGTATATATAATTTTTAAAATTGAAGAAAATAAGTTAAAATAATAAATTGTCAAATTTATTAATTATCTTTATTAATATATGATTGGTAATAAATAATTTAATGCCTTAAATTTTGGGGGGAAACAAAAATAAAACATGCTCTATTGCATGACAAGTGGCACATAAAAACTTTGATTTATTATATAAGATTATAGATTTTAAAATTTATTAACTACATGTACATCCAATTAAAAATTTACGTTGCATATATTTTCTTCTTAGTATATGATCCAAATGTCGTGCCATCATGTGTGCAACTACTGGAGGACTTTGTTTTAATTAGGCGAGTATTGTCCCTAGAGCTGGCAAAATGGATACTTGTTAAGACACAATTACAACTGTTTTACAAAAAAATTATTATTTTATTTTATATTTTTTTAAAAATTAAAAAAAATTAAGAGGCTAGACTTCACAATTTTTCTTTTTCGCTACATAATATATATTTTTTGTCATGCTTAAATCACCAAACAAAATGTTAAACAATTCATTTTCATGTTTTATATTTGCATTAATCGTGTTGTCTGACACATGTTAAACTCGTAAAGACCCATCTGTAGAAAAATTTTAATGCATTTTGTTAATTCAAGTGTAGAAAATTTAGTATGTAATTCCCAAACCGTTGATTTCGGCTTTAAAACTTTAACGGTACGGTTTTAGTTTTTTAAGGATCAAAAACCGTTATTAACGGTTTTACTTAGAATTTGCCCTTAAAACTGTTATCACGAGACTACGAGACCATAAGCATCCCAATTCCCTCACCTAAGCCCATTTCTGTGTGTGGGCTCACATCTACTGTTTTGACTTTTGACAGTCGAGACCTTCTTCGGTCGTACTCGTGTTGGATGACAACCCAATTGTCAATAGTTTGCTGTGTCCAGCCCAAACTCATAGTTCAGCATGTATAGTTAGAGGTGGGCAAAAAAACCGGACCGAAACCGGACCCAGACCCGGTCATACCCGAACCAATGGCTACAAACGGGTCCGGTTTTTTAAACAAATTAAAACCGGATCCGGAAAACTGGACTGGTTCCACATGTACCCCGCTAAAACCGGAACCGGCCAAAACCCGAACCGGAACCGGTCGAAACCCGGAACTGGAACCGGAACTGGGTATTGACTTTGTTGACCGGAACTGAAATCAATTGAAACCAGAACCGATTCCGGTTCCAAAAAAAACCCGATTTGGCACCTCTATGTACAGTTGTACACCACCAGATTTGATATGTTAACTATGAAGCTAGCAGGGCCGTCTCTGAGAGATTATGTGTCATGTGCGAATGTTAAAAATGGGCCTCTATGTGTGTGTGTGATAATTAGTTTTTTTTTTATGTAAGTGAGTTCTCACAATTATTAAAAAAAATAAATAATAAATTAATAAATAAGTACCACATCTAAACCCTT
Organism: Mikania micrantha; assembly: GCA_009363875.1. Taxonomy (NCBI): domain Eukaryota; kingdom Viridiplantae; phylum Streptophyta; class Magnoliopsida; order Asterales; family Asteraceae; genus Mikania; species Mikania micrantha. The sequence goes on from CM018698.1 coordinate 72,130,344, forward strand.
TTCTTTTATTCTTTTGTTTTTTTTGTTCCCATGTGTGGGCTCACAAGTCACAAGCAGAGGTGGGCAAAAAAACCGGACCCGGAACCGGAACCGATCATACCAGAATCGATGGGTACAAACGGGTCCGGATTTTTAGACAAATTAAAACCAAAACCTGAACCGAAACCGGTCGGAACTGTTCGAAACTCGGAACTAAAACCGGAACCGGGTATTGACTTTGTTGACTGGAACTGGACCGATTGGAACCGAAACTGGTTAAAAAAAACCCGATTTGCGCACCTCTAGTCACAAGTAACATCTACTGTTTTGACATCGACATCTTCTTGGTTAGTACTCGTCTTGGATCAAAAACAAAAACATGTTGGTTAAAAATTTCTTGGAAATGATATTCTGCCAAAAATATAAGGATTTATAATCATGACAATCTATAACTAATAGTTGAGATTAACATGTAAATTAAAAGTTGATATAAGGTATCAATGAGGCATTGCCTCAATGGTACCCCAAGAGTCTTTCAAATGGGAGGTCTTGGGCTCAAATCCCTCCCGCAGCGAAAAAAGGGTCTGAGGGGGTCAGGGTTTTCCCAGTGGGGTTTCCTCCTGGGGTGGTTATGGTGGCTCATGGGAGGTCCAGGTAACTAGACCTTGGTGACTTGTCTGGAAACAGTGGGTTCACATGATTGAGAACTTCGCCGTTCAAAAAAAAAGTTGATATAAGGTATTTAAAAAAAATAATATCATATTAACAAGCATTCTTTAAATTTAAGATGAACAATATATCATGCGTTACGAACATTCGAAGTATGGTCAATCGTTACTACCGAAACTAGAAGTTTAACTAGACTAAGAATCTTAAATTAAGATAAGAGCTCAAACGCTAACAATGTGACCGTTTTATTACAACCATAAACATCACAATAAGCTTGCAATGTTAACATGAACACTGTCACAAGACCAATCACATAAGCTACAATCTTCCATGTAGATCCAACAAACCCACCAATAGCCTTTAAAGCTACTAGCAACCATTGTGCAAGCTTCTTCAACAACAAATATGGCTTCATACTCAACCTGTTGTTATAAGCCATGTTAATTTCATCAATCGTACCCTGCAAATTCGATTTCTTGTTCGTTTTCATCGCGGGTATGGAACCGCTTATGCCAGTGAAGAGTTTGACAACTTCATCCGCACGCAAGTCACCTTTGATAACGTTCTCGAGCCTCTTGACATCATCCACATTGACAACAAGTGCACACATCAAAACCATTAACTCTGCAAGCGGAAAGCTGTTGGAGTTGGATGTTAATGCTTCATATGCGACCAAATTTTTTAATATGACATCTGAATCTTTGTTCAAAGTAAAAAAAATTACTTAAAAATCCTTTAAGATCTTTGAATTTTAACCTATTTCAATAAAAAAAATCCATAGCTATTTGGATGAAAAACTATATTTATTGTAGGATTAGGTTTTTAGGAAAATATTAAGGGTTGTTTTTGTGTATTTTTTATAATAAAAAACTAATGTTCCTTTGTTGCAAACATGCATGTTGTGACTTTTAAAAAAAACATACCTCGCTGTAAGAAGGGAACTAACTTAGCAAATAAAACAAACTTTTACAAAAACACTAACAATCACTTGATCTTTTCCTAGCTAGAACATCTAATATTAAAAATATATATATAAATAAATAAAAAAAAATTAGGAGGAACTACCCTGTTGGATTAATCTTGACGTTCGGGTTATGGGTCGGCATAGTTTTTAATTTAATCATATGATTTTAATGGTTAATTAGATTATGTGTAGGTTTATATTTGTGAAAGTAGTGGGTCTAAGAAGTAGGGGTAATGGGTTAAGAATGTGGGAACATAGTTCCTCACCTATACTTGTTTCTAGGTGTGTTTATATTTCTTATATATGTAAGTATGAGTATGAATGGAAGAGTGGGAGTTTTTTGTTAGAAATTATGATTATATCCTAAGTTTATATTTAATGTTGTATAACATAGTTATGGCAGTTAGGGTAGTTAAAAACAGTTAAATAACTGTCAATTCTCAAACCTATATAAAGGGTTGTAAACCTTCATTTGAATACTAATGAATTTACGTTTTGTATGAGATTCTCTCTATATTTGTTTATATATTTGAGATCCTGGAACATTAAATTGGTATCAGAGCCAGGTGATATTGAAGAAAATTTGTTACTTGCATATGATGAAGAACCTAGTAATTATGAAGAAGCTGCTGGACACCAACAATGGAAAGAAGCTATGGAAAATGAAATAGAATCAATTGAGAAGAACAACACTTGGATATTAACTAACCTACCTATGAATCAAAAGGAAATTCGGTTAAAATGGGTATTCAAGGTAAAGAGAGACTCAAAAGGAGAAATTTCATAATACAAGGCAAGACTTGTAGCAAAAGGTTATGTACAAAAGCAAGGAATAGACTACAATGAAGTCTTTGCACCAGTAGCAAGAATGGAAGCAATAAGTGTTTGGAATTGTATTAACCTTTTTAAACTTTTTAATTAATCATATTAATTATAAAATCAGATTTTACGATTGTGTAAGCGTTTAGGTTACACATTTTGTTTCATAAACAAAATTCCCAAAACCAGGAATCCAATTACATACGAATAAACAAAACAACCATAGGGTGTTTAGAATTGACCTCAATGAAGAATCTCCAAAAACACACCTTGGATTCGATAGTAGTCTCGCTAGATGACTTGAATCACGAACCACGATCTCTATCGCGTATCACCGTAACAACCGCGCGCTCCAAAACCACCCTTGGTGGTTCGGCTATGGTGGTGGTGGGTGGTGGTGCTTTGGTCGAAAATTACAAGAGGAGAGGGGAGGGATTTCGGCCACCAAGGAGAAGAGTGGGAGAGTGGGTAAAAGAATTGTGTGAAAAAGTGCTCGGTTGGATCTCCATTTAAAGTCAAATGAAGATCCACTTTTCTAGGAATTTTGAATTTATCAATTCAAAATTAATTCCCACCATTTTAAAGTCAAAGATTAGATCCATAAAAATAGGATCTTTTGACTACCAATTCAAAATTGGTTTCCCACCTTTTATTTCACATGTTAATTTAAATTAAACTCTTTTAATTTAATTAACTTCCTTTTAGTAATTAAACCATTTAATTACTACTCTCCATATTACTAACTAGCAACTAGTTAGCAATATTTAATTAAATGACTAAAGTTTAACTAATTAAACTTTATCAATTTAATTATAATTAATTATCACAATAATTAATTCCACAATGTTATTATTATTTCACAAATAATAATAACACACTACTTTATATAATTCGTGAAATTGAATATGTCTAAAACAAATTTTAGACACAATCACATTACTATCTTCCAAAGTGTAACTCTTTGGATCGTACCCCGATAGCAACGTTGATATTATCGATGATCGGACATCATATATCCAACAGACTCCCACTTGGACGATTCATCGCATAATTCATTCAACGTAGACATTGTTGGACACCTAGCTGCATCGCGCTGCCCCTAGCAGGGTATGACTTCTAAAGTCCACTAAACTTTTAGTTCAAGTAACCCTTTACTTAACTAAAATTATAGCCATGGTAACCTTTATCTATTTATCCTTTCTAATTGATATTCTTTGAACATGAGACATGGATCACATTTCATTCTCATATGTTGTTCAAACATTCTGATTCTCGTTCTCCAATTTAAAATGGTCTAACAAACTACTCTTAGTTTGAGCACGGTCATGCATTTACACCAGTTTAAATTAACGAGGGCGCCAGAATATCATTTCTTAATCATATAAGAGTATAGAATCCCTTCGGCAGCATACAACTCCCACTTAGTTTCAGAACCATTCCCAATCAAATATCCTTATTACTGCCCATTTTCAGAACATCGTTAGATATGATCAAAGAACGACCTTAGACTAAAGTCAGTTCTAATATGCTCCTTAGGTCTAAGGATATATATAGATCATACCATATTCAAAACTTCTTATGACAATGATCCATGAAGAATGTTTTGAAATGAGTTACATCCGACATCATTCTCTAATGTATGTCTATGAATCTTGGTCCTCAACCCTTTAAGCTTTTATCTTATAAACTAACCAAGCATTCAAGTAGTCTTAATTCAGATTGATTCTCATGAATCTGATCGACTATGGACATTTAGAATACCATATTCAAGGATACTAAAACGTACAAAATATCGAATAAAGAAACAATATTTATTATGCATTTAACCATTAAATCAAAATAAATATCCAATGTAACTTTAATTCGAAAGCACCCAAATACTAAATACAGATCAAATCCAATCACTAGCAAACCTAAGACCTATCTTCTCAACATGCTCCTCGTGTTTAGACACAGGCATAGGCTTAGTAAAGGGATCCGCTAGATTTTGATCTGTGTGAATTTTGTCTATCTTGATGTCTCCTTTTTCCACTACTTCCCTAATGTAGTGAAACTGTCTGAGTATGTGCTTTGACCTATGATGTGACCTTGGCTCCTTTTCTTGAGCAATAGCACCAGTGTTGTCACATAATATCTCTATTGGTTTCCTAATACTAGGAACCACACCGAGATCAGTCATGAATTTCTTCATCCAAGCAGCTTCTTTTGCAGCTTCCGAAGCAACAATGTATTCAGACTCTGTCGTGGATTGAGCAACAACACTTTGTTTCGAGCTCTTCCAAGTGATAGCTCCACCATTGAGGGTAAACACATACCCCGATTGTGATCAAGAATCATCTCGATCTGTTTGGAAGCTAGCGTCTGTGTAACACCTTACAGTCAGCTCTTCTTCCATTCCTCCATAGATCAAGAACATATCTTTAGTTCTTCGTAAGTACTTTAATATGTTCTTCACAGCAGCCCAATGACTTTCACCATGATTTTGCTTGTATCTACTAGTTATACTCAAAGCAAATGATACATCGGGTCTAGTACATAACATGGCATACATAATTGAACCAATTGCAGAAGCATATGGAACTCTTTCCATTTTCTTCTTCTCCTCATTAGTTTTAGGAGATTGGCTACTACTAAGTATTGTACCATGTGCCATGGGTAAGGTTCCTCTCTTGGAATCTTGCATTGAAAAATGTTTAAGAACTTTATCAATGTATGTACTTTGACTTAACCCAATGAGTCATCTAGATCTATCTCTATAGATCTTTATTCCCAGAATATAAGCGGCATCGTCAACATCTTTCATTGCGAAACATTTACTTAACCAATATTTTACATCTTTTAGCATAGGTATATTGTTTCCAATGATCAGTATGTCATCCACATACAAGATCAGAAAGGTAACATAGCTCCCACTAGCCTTCTTGTAAACACAAGGTTCGTCTTCGTTCTTGATAAAACCAAACTCTTTGATTTTCTGATCAAAACGAATATTCCAACTCCGAGATGCTTGTTTTAGTCCATAAATGGACTTATTCAACTTACAAACTGTAACACCCAAACTTTTCACACGATTACACGTGTCAAATTTTGGTCCCAGATTAAAAATTTTACCACAAAACCATGTTCGGAAGCGTGAAATTACCATTTCATGAGTTAAACACATCACTTATCTTTATTATTAATAAAATCTAGTGTGTTTAAGGTTAATATTACCAGAGTTTTACATAACGCTAGATTCAACTTCAAAAGGTGCCCGATCTGATCGTCCGATGCATATCTATTTTTGACCTGTAACATCACATATAAGGTCACAATTAGTTCATATGAACTAAGTAAGTAACCCCTCCCAAAGTCCCCAAAAACTTATTCAAACCCATCCACATACGTATCATATGGATGTTAATCATGTTTAGATAATAATATATCATATTCAAACATAAACTTGCACCCAGTTCACACACCTTGTGAATCTATTACATTGGATTTGCAGGTTTTATGTTCGCACACCTTGTGAATCGAAACATGCACATAACCAATTTAATGTCTACACTTTTGTAGATCATAACATCCACAGTATGATGGTTGTTTACACTCTTGTAAATCAACTCAATCATTATCACTAGTTGAATGTTCACATACCTCGTGAATCATTCAACTACAATAACCATAACCGATTATATCAAAGTGAATCAAAACAACAAATCACATATATGCTAATTGCACAAATAATTGTAGTGTGGACTCACCCAGTCCTATAACTACAAATTCAACAAAATGGGTAACTTATTATCATGTACACGTACATGGTTTACCCCCAATGCCACAAAAATGTGGACTTACATGACAAACACCAACGCCATTTCATTATGGACTTACATGACAATATTAATGCCACGCACCTGTGGTCTTATATCAGTTTCACACGAATGTGAAGCATCACCCATTATCCGTATCAGTTATTCTAAACATATAACGACACTTTTATTAGTTATGCAATTTATCATAACATTAATCAATTTCAAAAATACAAATACCACCCCATGTGGTTTCATATTCACATATTTTCACACAATGTGGATTATCATCAATTTATAGTGTCAACAATAAATTATCATTTAATGACACTTTTCAACTTATGCAATTAGCACATAACATTCATCCAATACTACAAGACATCTATCAAGTAGTTAAATATCACCACCATGTGGTTTCATATTTTCAACATTTCATGACACATATGGTCAATTTACCATTCAATTTATCACAATTACTACAAGTCAATTACAAGTAGTTTCAACAAACATAATCACATAACACCTAAGCATTAATATGTCTTATGGTTGCATATTAATGAGTAAGTAACTCACATATTCATATTAACCATAACTTTGACTTCTTTTTAAAGTCAACATCGATTGACACATACTCACATATTGACCAATCCACACGCATGTGGATTTTTCCCAATACCTCACTAAGGAGGATTTGTATGACAAATTCAATGTCATTCCAAGATGGTTTTGCACATATAACACAAGGCCACTCACAAGTGGTCTTACAAACAAATTCAACGCCACTCACAAGTGGTCTTATATGATAAATCCAATGCCATTCACCAATGGTCTTACGTGTTAAATTCAATGCCACTCACCAGTTGTCTTACATGTTAAATCCAATGCCACTCACCAGTGGTCTTACATGTTAAATCCAATGCCACTCATCAATGGTCTTACATGTTAAATCCAATGCCACTCACCAGTGGTCTTACATGTTAAATCCAATGCCACTCACCTGTGGTCTTACATGTTAGTACACACAAAATGCCATACGTCATGATCTTAAATTTGCTTTAACACTATTATAAATAGTTTCCAATTCAATGTGTCAATTACTATCAACATGTAATGACACTATCACTAGTTATGAAATCATATCATAACATTCACCATACGTATACACATTGTATACTTACAACTCTATATATCACACATATAGATTATATGCACATTATATAAATTATTAACATGTTTAAATCATTACATCTCAGACTTAAACATGTATGAACACATAAACACAATTATGTGTCTTTTTCCCTATCTTGCCTTAAGCGGTCAAATTATACATTTTTAATTCGTGTATACACACCAAAACATTTTCCATGTTCAAATGGATTAATTTCCCCAACACATCAAGTGTTATAGCCTACACTCATGTAGGTCTTTCCACATTAATCTTCTAATTCATTTCTCCTGAATTGGTAACACTATTACTTACAAGTAATAGACACATTAAGCTCTAAACACCTTACTTAACCTCAATAGCTTAAGTATAAAATGATTCCCATAAGAACTTGTTCATATGATGTTTGCACTAGTAAGTTGGCCAGACGTACTAGTTCATTCATTATATGCCCACTTCCTTACTTCTTTCATTTCATACTCAAGACATCGATTTCGGTTTCACATAATCAATCAAATCATATTTAACATGTAATGATTCAAATTACATTTAACAATTATAATACAGGACATAGATATGCTGACCTCATACATTCAGCATCATGATCGGGTCCTCGAATCAAACGTGATGTTTTCATATCAAGAGCACAAGAGTTTGAGATCAAGACGCAGTTGATTCACTCAAACCATTGCTCTGATACCAACTTTGTAACACCCAAACTTTTCACACTATTACACGTGTCAAATTTTGGCCCCAGATTAAAAACTTTACCACAAAACCATGTTCGGAAGCGTGAAATTACCATTTCATGAGTTAAACACACCACTTATCTTTATTATTAATAAAATCCAGTGTGTTTAAGGTTAATATTACCAGAGTTTTACATAACGCTCGATTCAACTTCAAAAGGTGCCCGATCTGATCGTCCGATGCATATCTATTTTTGACCTGTAACATCACATATAAGGTCACAATTAGTTCATATGAACTAAGTAAGTAACCCCTCCCAAAGTCCCCAAAAACTTATTCAAACCCATCCACATACGTATCATATGGATGTTAATCATGTTTAGATAATAATATATCATATTCAAACATAAACTTGCACCCAACTCACATGGTGCATTTATTTCCCTTAATGAGACATTTTCACAAATATGAGTATATTATCTAATCCAACTCTACCACCAGCACCTCTGGCTAAATTTAAAACACCATATATATATATATATATTGGCTCAACCAATTACCCACACACCTGTGGTTTCAACAATTTAGTTTCCGGATTAACCGGTTATCCACACATTTGTGGTATCACATCAAAATGTAAAAATACATTTTTCACAATCAATATTCAAACTGAGTCATTTCTATTCGAATTGTCTCTCACAACGTAATAATATCATATTACCAATCATCAACTATTGCTCACAATAGTTTAATCAAAATTACACTATAGTGTTCACATTCTTGTACTTCCACCATAGCTATTTGTCAGCACCTCTGACTATTCACACATTTGTGGTATCAGAATTAGTTCAAGTCTTGAGATGTTCTCCCACCGGTACTTCCATCTAAGACCATTGCCAGCACCTCTGGCTATCCACCATTGTGGAGTCATAAATAATTCAAGTCTTAAGATGTTCACCCACCGGTCCTCCCATCTAAGACAATTGCCAGCACCTCTGGCTATCCACCATTGTGGAGTCATAAATATTAAGTCTTAAGATGTTCACCCACCGGTCCTTCCATCTAAGACAATTGCCAGCACCTTTGGCTATCCACCATTGTGGAGTCATAAATAATAAGTCTTAAGATTTTCACCCACCGGTCCTTTCATCTAAGACAATTGCCAGCACCTCTGGCTATCCACCATTGTGGAGTCATAAATAATTCAATTCCTGGATTAACCAGTTAGCCACACATTTGTGGTTCAACAATTTAGTTCCCGGATTAACCGGTTAGCCACACATTTATGGTTCAATTAAATCAATGAATGGCTTTAGCACTCTTCATTTTTATGACTAGACAGGTAGGTAACGATTACCAATTGTGTCTCCACACAACTCTCGGTTTTGGGGCTGGTTGACGGGTATAGTCGACCATTTGTACGTTTAACCCCAATTGCACCTACTTAACTCTTTAAGTGATATTCCTCCTTAATTTGTAACTGAAAAACAGGCCTAAGTAACTTAGGAATCGCGATTTTTCCTTTTACCAAAACCGTAGGCCCGGATGCAGGGTAAATCTCTAACACCGAGGGTTCGGATAAATTGGTTAAAATGTTACTCATTAAGGATGGTGCAGAATATCCATTTTTAATAATTGGGATTTCTTTTATGTTTATTTACCATTCGGGTCAAAAACATATTGGACGACTTGTAGCATGAAACAAGTCGTGCAATTTCTTTTAGTAAAATCCAATTTTACATGTGGTTTGCGTTTGCTTGAAACTCCTTTCAAACACTCGACTCGATTAATTTTATATACCCTATTTTAATCTAAGTCGGTAGTTTATGCGAACCGATTTTAAACTAACAAGTTTAAAATATTATTATAAAATAAACACTTTTATTTTATAATTTGTTTTATCATTTAAATAAAACAACCTTTTATTTAATTGCCTTTATAGTAATTATAAAACTCCTTTTATATTTACTATTGTTTTTAAAATTGTGACACATATTTTGTTTTTATTAGTTTCATATTTCCTAAATATTCACAACCACAAACAACAAAATATATAACTATGATTTGAGCCATAATCTAATTTATTCGGTTTCGTTCGAGCCATTAAACGTAAACCGAATTAGGTCTAGGATTTACAAATCAACGCCTTGATTTTAATCTCCCACTTGATCCAAGATCTCTATCTTCATGCTCCTTGAATGTCTTCATTTTGGTCTTCAAATCCATTTGATCGGTTACATAAATAAATTCTATCTATTTAAAAAAAATAAAAATCTAATCTATTACATCGGGTCCAAATACCCGTAAAAAAACATCCAATCAAAATGAAAAACCAAAACATTACAACCATTCAAATGGGTCAAACTTAGGGCTCAAATCATCATAGTCACAATCAAACAATCAAAGGCTCGATCTTTTGTCAAACAAAACGTTTTTGACAAATAAAACACAAGATCGATTAACAAAATGTTTATTCGCGTGTAAAAGCGGCTCTGATGCCACTGTTGGGAATTGTAGTAACCTTTTTAAACTTTTTAATTAATCATATTAATTATAAAATCAGATTTTACGATAGTGGAAGCGTTTAGGTTTCACTTTTTGTTTCATAAACAAAATTCGCAAAACCAGGAATCCAATTACATACGAATAAACAAAACAACCATAGGGTGTTTAGAATTGACCTCAATAAAGAATCTCCAAAAACACACCTTGGATTCGATAGTAGTCTCGCTAGATGACTTGAATCACGAACCACGATCTCTATCGCGTATCACCGTAACAACCGCGCGCTCCAAAACCACCCTTGGTGGTTCGGCTATGGTGGTGGTGGGTGGTGGTGCTTTGGCCGAAAATTACAAGAGGAGAGGGGAGGGATTTCGGCCACCAAGGAGAAGAGTGGGAGAGTGGGTAAAAGAATTGTGTGAAAAAGTGCTCGGTTGGATCTCCATTTAAAGTCAAATGAAGATCCACTTTTCTAGGAATTTTGAATTTATCAATTCAAAATTAATTCCCACCATTTTAATGTCAAAGATTAGATCCATAAAAATAGGATCTTTTGACTACCAATTCAAAATTGGTTTCCCACCTTTTATTTCACATGTTAATTTAAATTAAACTCTTTTAATTTAATTAACTTCCTTTTAGTAATTAAACCATTTAATTACTACTCTCCATATTACTAACTAGCAACTAGTTAGCAATATTTAATTAAATGACTAAAGTTTAACTAATTAAACTTTATCAATTTAATTATAATTAATTATCACAATAATTAATTCCACAATGTTATTATTATTTCACAAATAATAATAACACACTACTTTATATAATTCGTGAAATTGAATATGTCTAAAACAAATTTTAGACACAATCACATTACTATCTTCCAAAGTATAACTCTTTGGATAGTACCCCTATAGCAACGTTGATATTATCGATGATCGGACATCATATATCCAACAATAAGACTACTATTGGCTTTAGCAGCTCAAGAAGGATGGTCAATACACCATTTAGATGTAAAATCTGCTTTCTTACATGGTGAACTGAAGGAAGACGTCTATGTGACACAACCAGACGGGTTTGTCAAGAATGGAAAAGAGAAGCAAGTCTACAAATTGAAGAAATCACTTTATGGTTTAAAACAAGCACCACGAGCTTGGAACCTTAGACTAAACAATACACTCAAAGAATTAGGATTTGCAAGATATCCTCAAGAACAAGCAGTTTACAAAAGAGTTAACTCAAAATCTATAATAATCATTGGAGTGTATGTTAATAATATAATAGTAACAGGAAGTTCAATAAATGATATTGCAACTTTCAAGAAAGAAATGGAAGGCAAATTTGAAATGAGTGACCTTGGTCCGTTGACATATTATCTTGGAATTGAAGTAAGTCAGAAAGACGGGAAGATTGGTTTAAAACAAGGTACCTATGCAAGAAAAATATTGAAGGAAGCAAGACTGGAAGAATGCAATCCAACAAAGTATCCAATGGAAGCCGGATTAAAGCTATCGAAGGAAGAAAAGAGTGAATTGGTTAATGCAACAGAATATAGAAAACTAATTGGAAGCCTACGATATCTCACTCATACAAGACCTGATATTTCATACGTAGTTGGATTTGTAAGTCGTTATATGGAGAAACCAAGAATAACCCATATGCAGGCAGTAAAACATCTGTTAAGATATATCAAAGGAACTTTAGATTATGGGATCGAATATGGTAAAGGAAGTGTCAAAGATTTAATTGGCTATAGTGATAGCAGTTATGGTATGGATCCTGATGATGGCAAAGGAACCTCTGGAATGATATTTTACTACAATGATGCACCTATAACTTGGGCAAGTCATAAACAAGCAACTGTAGCATTGTCGTCATGTGAATCAGAATTTATGGCAGCTACATCTGCAGCTTGTCAAACATTGTGGTTACAAGGACTATTAAGTGAACTTACAGGAGAAAGGACAAATAAAGTGACATTACGAGTAGATAACAAGTCAGCAATATTACTCATGAAGAATCATGTATTTCATGAAAGATCGAAGCACATAAACACAAGATATCACTTTATTCGAGAATGCATTGAGAAAGATCAAATACAAGTTGAACATGTAAGTGGAGAACTTCAGAAAGCTGATATTCTAACGAAGGCGTTACCAAGAATAAAGTTCAATGAAATGAGGAGCTTGATTGGAGTTAAAGAGCTTGGAAGGATACATCATAATTAAGGGGAAGAATGTTAGAAATTATGATTATATCCTAAGTTTATATTTAATGTTGTATAACATAGTTATGGCAGTTAGGGTAGTTAAAAACAGTTAAATAACTATCAATTCTCAAACCTATATAAAGGGTTGTAAACATTCATTTGAATACTAATGAATTTACGTTTTGTATGAGATTCTCTCTATATTTATTTATATATTTGAGATCCTGGAACATCATTTTTAGAGAAACATCTTGTACACGAGTTTTTTGATTGTGTGTGATTTGGGGCCTGAACCAACATACCCGATGATTTATGCAAAGCCTCGTCGATTTCTTTCAAGACCATAAACGGAATTTGGCTCTCAACCATCAATACATCTTGAGCAACCAATCTTTCTTTCAGGCCACCAGACAATAGAAAAAATTAAAAATAATCTATTTACAATGCTTAGACAATAGACAAATCTTAACATGATATTAGCAAATCGAACACAAATGGGCAATACAAATTATGCAGACCCGACCCGACCCAACTTGGACTAACTAGCCCATTATTGAACACGAGTGATCGAAGCTTACCCGGAAATGTACGGCAACATTTTCACCGTTTAGTGTTACCACATCCAAAAACTTCACAATAAGCTTGCGCCGTTAACATCAACACTGATACAAGACTAAGAATGAAAGCTACAATCTTCCATGAAGATTCAACAAACCCATCAATAGCCTTTAAAGCCACTAGCAACCAATGTGCAAGCCTCTTCAAGAAGAAATATGGCATCATACTCAACCTACTGTTATAAGCCATGTTAATTTTATCAATTGTTTTCTGCAATTTTGTTTTCTCAGTAGTTTTCATGTCGGGTATAGAACCGCTCATCCCTTTGAAGAGTTTGACAACTTCATCCGCAGGCAAGTCTCCTTTGATAACGTTCTCGAGAGTCTTGACATCATCCACATTGACAACAAGTGCACACATCAAAACCATGATTTCTGCAAGCGGAAATTCATTAGTGTTGGATGTTAACGATTAGTAAGCAACCAAATTTCTTAATATGACATCAGAAACCTTGTTCAATGTAATAACCGGCAGGGAGACTTCCTTTCTCATAAAGATTGTTTCTTTAATGCCATAGTGTTCTGGAAGACTATGAAACCTGAACCCAGCAGCATGAAGGTTGGAAGCTGAAGGGATAATAAGTTTAGTTTGTGTGAAAGTTTTTAGTATTAAGATGGTTTGTTCATATGCTTTAACAATCTCATCCTTTGGCATATTTTTTAAGATCTCAAAAGCACGAGTACTTTTAGGAAAACGTGCTCCTGCAGGAACGGGTGGGCGGACATTGTTTACTATTGAGTAATACATATAATGGAGTAGATGATCTACTCTAAAAGGAGCTCGCCGCTCTGAACACAACTTGAGGGTCGAATGGATCGTACAAAAGATACGAAATATGGAAGGTGAAAAATTATTGGATGTAGACGATGAACTACCTGAAACAAACAAACAAACAAAGTAAGATACCTATAGTTAAAATCTCACCCGTAAAAAATCAATCAATTTTTTTTTGTTGAAATAGGTTATTCAAGGATTGTTAAATGATTTTTAGGAGGTTTTCTTTTTAATCTTAAAAGAGTTTCCATGTAAATCGCTAGAAGTCATCTTTTTTTGCATCAAACTTGACGTGGGGTTGGAGGTCACTACTTTGGTATGGAAAAACCAAAAGTTCTTTGCCCCTTAAAAACTTTGATGGAGAAAAAGCTGGTGGAATTGAATTGCTAACACTCCACGAATTTTTTTCGGTTTAGGTGGTTTGATTGTGGTTGCATGGAAAATAGGTGGTTTGGAAGGCATCTTTGGTTTTTGGGTCATCCGCTACCTAGAGTAGCGGATGTTGGTGATGTGTCACGGGTGAAGCCACGTTGTACGCTGAAGGTTGGGCCAGGTAGGAGGCTTCCCCTACCCGAAGTAGCGGAAGTGGTTAAACTGTTAATTTACATGATTATGGCAAGCAGTGGAAGTAGAAATCGAGAAATGTTGCAGCCACGTATATCCCTATCCCCTATTAATTGGAAAAACTCATGCATACCACCTATTATTTGAAATTTGTTGCCTTGAGCCCACCCATCCACTGTTAATTAAAAGTTGAAGCCGGTTAATGAGAAAGCCCGCTAACCTCTTCCCCTACTAGGGGTAGTGTGTTGGATCGGTTTGTTTAATTCAAACAACACACAAACAGTATCTTCTCACAATCAATCTGTGACAATCCGGCATTCCGGATTAACCCCGTTAACCAAAAACTAACGGGAATTGTGCGAAATCAAACAAAATCGAACCAGAAGGACTGGAATTGATCAAAACTAGTGTATAAATACTTAAAACATAAGGATTAAACATATAATTAGATGAAACTCACAATTTTGACTTTTGAAAGTCAAAATTCGGTTGAAAATCAAACTTAAATTCGAATTTACATTAAAACCATGTTATTAATCGAATTAAATTGTCAATAATCATCATATTGATGATTATTAACAACTAGTAACCGTTGTTACAACATAAATCATCGAATTGAAGCCCATTTAAAACTCACAAAGTCGAAACCGTAGTTTGCATATCCAAAACCGTATACCTCGATTAAAATTCACCAAATTGGAACTTCAGAGATTCAAATCGGCATCCTCAGAGTCTTTATCATACACCAATTCGATCTCAGAAGCTTTGGATTGAAGAATTTGATCGTGGGTCGACCGAAATTGAGCCACAAGTTGAACTACAACAATTCGAAGTCAAAACAGGTAAGGATTGACTTCCACATTACCTAAAAGGGTCGATTAAGGGAAACCATATGCCAATTTCGTGTTCTAACAGTAAATTATGCGAAATTCAATTCTAGGGTTCATCCTAGAAAACGGTTTGGGGGTTTATAACCAAACAAACTTAAAAACCAAATTAAAACACATGTACAGTTTCGAAATAAGGTGTTAAACGAAATCCCTATGATAAATACATCTAACAATATCGAATTCTATGATTTCAATCCTAGAGTTCTTGTTGAAAAGACGTTTTGGGGATTTTCATGAAAACCGGTTTGAGAATCAAATTAATCGGTACTAGTAGTTTCAGAGAATCTCGACTAAGAATAACCCTATGCTAATTTGATGCTACAACAACTAATTGAACGATTTTCAATTCTAGGGTTCTTAGATAAAAACGTTTTGGGGATTTCGACCTAAACAGATTCGATATTCAAATTAAATTATACAGAAAGGTTCGCAAGAACATTTTTAGTGCAAACCCTATGTATGAAGGAGCTAAAATTAATGAATTTCATCAAATCTAATTGTAGTTGTTAAGGTTCGAGTTCGAACCTATTTAAACCGAGTTGGATTGGATTTTCTACACAAAATATCAAATTAAAAACATCTATGAATTCGTCTGGAACTCTAGATACAAACCCCTAAGGTTTGAGGTTCAATCTGGATCGAATTGTAGATCAATCAAATTCCTATGGGTTCAGTTAAGATTAACAAGGGGGAAACGGACTTAGTTATGGTTAAAACCAATTGAAAACGAATTTTGTTGCAAAATTCAAAACAGATCAACTGGTCTTGGCGTGTGTTTGGTTAAGGAGGTCAGGGGTTCGAACCCTGCCTCTGACAATTTTTGATATTTAAAACCCATTTTTGTTTTTTTATCATAACTCGCTCATTTTAAATCCGATTTAACCCATTCAAAATGCGTTGGAACCGAAATGAAATTGCGAACATCATGAAACAATAAAATCTATATTTTTGACCAAAAACACAATCGCGTATTTTACGCGTGTTTAAATTTAATCGTATACATTTATACAATTTAAACGAATGAACTTAAAACCGTGCATACTTTTGTATGTACGTTTTGAACATTCAAATATACGTGTGTTGACACGTATAAGACTACAAATACGATTCGACATTACGAATAACACGACGTTATTGTACTGACACAGATTTTTCGTAGAAGGTTGTCTACGCGAATTTACAAGCACGTGATCATTTTGTTTACTATCAAAGGTGCGTACACGGCCCCTTTTCTTATTTTAACTGTTTTGGGGGAGAAAACATGTGCAAACAAACATTTTAGATACATATCACTTGCATGAGTTAGCTGTTTACTATAAGTGTGCACATAGCACTCAAAGTCCTTACACATTGAACCGTTTAGTTTGCGTAGTGCAAAGCGTGGTAGTTGAAGATAGATCTATTGGGTTTGACAAACCTCACTTTGTAGATGGGATCTACGCAAGTGTTTAACTAGCCAATTCAACATTACTATTGTTTGTGTTAGACAATAGTGGGAAGGCAAAACATGCAATAGCATGCAACAGTCAGCTTCGGTGTCAACCACTTATGTAAATAATACAATGACTAGCTATCATGATTGTGCAATGTGTGATTATGTGATCTGCAAAAATTATATACCAACAACTTGTTCAAACAATTGATTCAAACATTTGTGATTATTCATACAAACCTGTGTATGCACCAACCTTTGTGTTGACTTGATTTACATGTTTTCTTAGGACATTAAGGCACAAGCAGGGACTAGGATGTTGAGTCTCATGCATACAGTTTATTTTGATTGTGGAATTAAACATTGAACATTGTAATTACAGTTTTACAACTGTTACATTTAGTTATTGGTTTTCAAACGCTTCCGCAAATGTTAAACTTTGATTTTGAAAATTAAGACTGAATTATGTTTGAAAGCATATAAAGGTCTTTCGCTGTGTCTAATGACTGAGATCCTGGTTTGTCACGTCCTAAACGGTTTGATTCCGTTAGTTGAAATTTGGGGGTGTGACAGATTGGTATCAGAGCCAGGTATTAGCGAACTAGGTTTGCATTGGTAGACTTAGACTATAACTGTAGACATTAGACACACTTGCTTACACAATAGTTTGCGTAGCAATTACATATGGTATTATGTAACAAACATGGCATCACCATCCACACCTACTAGTGACATAGAACATTAAGTTGTATCATCACCAGCATCCAAGAAGAGGTGACCTGAGCCAATGGATGACACGATTCACTACGATGAGGAGATACACAAACAACCGAGGGGGAACGGCTAGTATTGGCAGTGGATCCCTGATCTCATTCGTAGCTGGGTGCGTGAGGAGCGAGTACTTTCGCCACCTACTCCTGACACTACTACTAGTAGTTGGACATTACCTACTCTGGGATACCTACTAGGGCAAGCATTTGCACCTTTTGTTGCACGTATGAATCAGGAGATTCACAACATGTGAGAGGCAGCTACAAAAATCACTGGATTACTATAGGGATGAAATAGGTTCTATGATTCACAAAAACAAGTCAAGGGATGAAATAGGCTCTATGACTCACTAAAACAAGTCAAGGGATGAAATAGGCTCTATGACTCACAAAAACAAGTCAAGGGATGAAATAGACTCTTTGACTCACTAAAACCAGTCAGGAGATGAAATAGGCTCTGTGACTCACTAAAACAAGTCAATGGATGAATTAGGCCCTACGGCTCACTCAAACAAGTCAATGAATGAGATAGATCCTATGGCTCACTCAAACAAGTCAGAGGATGAAATAGGCCCTATGGCTCACTCAACGAGTCAGCGGATGGAATAAACCCAATGACTCAAACAAAACCATTCCTTAGTTCGGGACTATATCTACTAGTTCCACTAAATTTCTAATTTTGACAAATGATCTATCACTCTTTACAACACTGACAGCGGTTAATAAGGTTGTGGTTTCAGCCTTGACAAGAAAATTCTTTCTAACACCTCGACAACATTCTTGTAGCTCTTGGTACTTTTACATATACGGTTTACAAGGATCACATTCTGAACTCATCAACTATAAGATGAGAATTCAAACCCAACTTCTTGTCATGCTTGAAGTACCACCAAACAGACACTATCACTCGAATTAAGTAGAACTAGAGTGATCATGCGGGAAGGATTTCCGTTACAGGTGCATACGTGAAGGCAAGTTACATTATATGAAAACCTTGGTGACCTCTATTGTGAGTCAACTATCAACTTGGGAACTTATGGGAGATACATTGACAGGAAGGTGGTCAACTCCAAACAGCTACACTAACACCCACACAATGAGCGTCTCAACATCAGGCTACATAAGAAAAACACACTCAAGCCGAATAGCTATCCTTGAAGGATCTACACTAGACCCTATACTAGCATTCAACTCAAGTAACTATCCCTAAGTATTTCTTTGGATAGACTATTCAATCATACATTATATGACTATTGTCTGAATCCTGATGTCCTGAATAAACTTTGAATCCCATGAAATAAAATAGCTCAAGGTAGGAGGAACTAGAATTCTTATGTAAGGTAAATTGACGATCATGGTGCGCAACGTAATCGTGAATTTACAAGTATGCATGAATTCTGGCAAATTCTATTGTGAGCCTATTTTTGAAACACATACATAAAATATTATCATATCCTTCATTCTGGTGGTTGAAACGAATTCAGTTAACATATCGAGATTCCAACATAACATTTATCAAATATCCAACTGTAGTATTGGTTACTCTGTGTTCATAGAACCCTCATGGTGCGACGTTGTGTTTCACCTAGATAACTTCATGTGTATATCAAAACACCTACTTGTGAACATCTGTAAAGATTCCCTATCACGCAAAGAAAGAAGTCTGATTTCATGTGTCTACCGAGCAGAGTTCTCAATGATCACAACAACAAGAAGCACCCAAAGGATGCTTCGGATGCAAAAGCCATGGCACTTCAATTGAAACGCGTTGGTTGTAATAACAAAAAGGAACGAAAACAATGGTTTGAGAGGGACAAGCTTTCATGATCATAAGAAGCATAAAGAAAATCTCAAACTCGCCACAAGTACATATATGCTAAACAAATCTTTGCTCTTGTGTTGTTTGATACTGGAACAGAAAAGAGCTTTAGATCTAATGAAATTAGAGAAATATTTGCCATAACCCCAACACCGTTAGAGGTTGAATATACTGTAGAACTGGCTGATGGTAAGTTAGTTGTAGTAGAACATATTCTCAAAGGATGTAGTTATTAATATGGACTGATTGTCGAAACACCAGGCTGAAATAGTATGCCAGGAAAAGATTGTTCGTATACCTCTTCCAAATGGAGAGACATTGTATGTACAAGGTGAGAAGAGCAGTACGCCACTGCGTCTCATATCTTGTATGAAAGCACACAAATGTCTGCGTAAAGGTCATACAGCAGTTATAGCACTTATAACTGAAAAGCCGGTAGTTTGTGAATTCCTGAAGTATTTCCAGAAGACCTATCGGGATTACCGCCTATCAGACAAGTGGAGTTTCGAATCGATCTTACACCAGACGCAGCATCGATAGCTAGGGCGCCTTATCGACTTGCACCGTCTGAATTGCAAGAGTTATCTACACAACTGCAAGAGTTGTTGGATAAAGGTTTTATACGACCTAGTTTTTCACCGTGGGGAGCTCCAGTTTTATTTGTTAAGAAAAAAGACGGGACTTTCCGTATGTGTATTGATTACCGGGAACTGAACAAGGTTACCATCAAGATCCGGTATCCGTTACCTAGAATTGATGATCTGTTTGATCAGTTGCAAGGTTCGAGTTACTACTCGAAGATTGATCTCAGATCGGGTTACCATCAACTCAGAGTACAGGAAGAAGATATTCTTAAGACAGCATTCAGAACGCGCTATGGCCATTATGAGTTCTTGGTCATGCCATTTGGGTTGACAAACGCTCCAGCTGTATTCATGGATCTCATGAATCGTGTTTGTAAACCTTATCTTGATAAGTTCGTCATTGTTTTCATTGATGACATTCTCATTTATTCTCAGACTGAGGAGGAGCACGCTGAACATCTTCGATTGCTGTTAGAATTATTGAAACAAGAACAACTGTATGCTAAGTTCTCAATATGTGACTTTTGGATGCGAGTAGTTCAATTCCTGGGTCATATAGTCAATGAAAAGGGCATACATGTTGATCCAGCAAAAATTGAAGCGATTAAAAATTGGGAAGCACCAAAGACCCCTACCGAGGTACGACAATTCCTTGGTTTGGCGGGTTATTACCGATGATTCATTGAGGGTTTCTCAAGGATCGCTCAACCACTTACAGCTCTTACTCACAAAGGAACGAAGTATAACTGGACGGATAAATAGGAAGCTGCATTCCAGTTATTGAAACAGAAACTCTGCAGTGCACCTATTCTGTCCTTACCGGAAGGGACGGAAGACTTTGTGGTGTATTGTGATGCATCTGCCCAGGGTTTGGGATGTGTGTTGATGCAACGTGATAAAGTGATTGCTTACGCTTCACGACAACTACGACCACACGAAAAGAATTACACTACCCATGACTTGGAGTTAGGAGCAGTGGTATTTGCTCTGAAAATTTGGAGACACTATTTATATGGAACCAAGTGTACCATTTACACTGATCATAAGAGTTTACAACATATCTTTGATCAGAAGGAACTCAATATGAGACAGCAACGATGGGTCGAATTGTTGAATGATTACAAATGCGCAATCAAGTATCATCCGGGAAAAGCTAATGTGGTAGCTAATGCTTTAAGCAGAAAAAACAACATCAACAAGACGGGTTCGCGCACTTATGATGACGATACATACTGACTTACCTGACAAGGTACGCAGTGCTCAGCTTGAAGCCTTAGAAAAGGATAACTTGGAACAGGAGTCATTACGAGGAATGGAAAAACAATTGGATGTCATGCCTGATGGAACTCGTTGTTTCATTAATCGACTTTGGATACCTTTGCATGGTGGGCTAAGGGAACTCGTGATGGATGAAGCGCACAAATCCAGATATCATGACTTAAAGGCAATGTATTGGTGGCCTCACATGAAAGCCGACATTGCTAAGTACGTTAGCAAATGTTTGACTTGTTCGAAAGTCAAAGTTGAATATCAGCAACCATCTGGTTTACTGCAACAACCAAAAATACCTATGTGGAAATGGGAACAGATTTCGATGGATTTCATTACTAAGTTACCCCGTACACCAAGTGGATGCGATACGATATGGGTAATTGTCGATCGATTAACGAAATCTGCACATTTCTTGGCTATTAAGGAAATTGACAAAATGAAGAAATTGACTCGTATTTACATCAAGTAAGTGGTAGCACGACATGACGTGCCAATATCTATCATATCAGATCGGGATGTCCGATTTACTTCAAACTTTTGGAAATCACTCCATAAGTCCTTGGGAACTCGTTTAGACATGAGTACTGCCTGTCATCCATAAACCGACGGTCAGAGTAAACGTACAATTCAAATGCTCGAGGATATGTTACGAGCTTGTGTAATTGACTTTGGTGATAGATGGGAAAACCACTTACCGTTAGTGGAATTCTCTTACAACAATAGTTATCATACAAGTATTCAGGCAGCACCGTTTGAAGCATTGTCTGGTCATAAATATCGTTCACCAGTTTGCTGGGCTGAAATTGGTGATAGTCAGATTACATGTCCTGAACTAGTACACGAAACGACAGAGAAGATAGTTCAAATCCGGAACCGTATGGCAGCGGCTCGGGATCGACAAAAGAATTACGCTGACAAACATCGTAAACCGTTGGAATTTCAAGTAGGAGACCGAGTTCTTCTGAAAGTATCACCTTGGAAAGGCGTGATACGATTCGGAAAGCACGGGAAGCTTAGTCCATGCTACGTAGGACCTTTTGAGATCCTGAAAAGGATTGGTCCGGTTGCGTATCAACTCCAACTACCAGATGAACTCAGCGGAGTTCATGATGTCTTTCACGTATCGAATTTAAAGAAATGTCTTTCCGATGAGACATTGATTGTACCATTGGAAGAAATACAAGTGGAAGAACAGTTACGATTCATTCACGAACCAGCTGAAATCATGGACCGAGAGGTCAAACAGCTCAAACAAAGCAAGATTCCGATAGTCAAAGTCCGGTGGAATTCAAGACGTGGTCCTGAATTCACATGGGAAAGGGAAGACCAAATGATGAAGAAGTATCCTCATCTGTTCAAAACAACTACAAGCACTGAGAACACACGTTAAATTCCGGGACGAAATTTCTATCAACAAGGGGATGACGTGATGCTTCACACTTCAACACGTTCAAATTTCAAACTGTAAACACAAACATTTTATACAATTGGTTTTGTTACAAACATTGTGCTACCTTACATTTTATGTGCTACATTTCATAGGTTACATGTTATGGTAGTATATACATGATTAGTTTCAAACATTTGCTATGTGCGAGGTTGCATAGTACAAACAGTTGCGAACACTCACTATGTGCAAGGTTACATAGCACAGTATGATCAAACACAAACATTCATAGTTAGGTGTACTAACTAGTGTGCACGCAAACAATTACATAGAACGATCACACTTAGGTGTGATGTTGCAAACATTGAACTTTTGTGTGAGTACACACAAGTACACAGAATGATCGAGTATCGTACTAACACGCACACTGAGGTGTGGTGTTACAAACATTGAACTTTGTGTGTGAGTACACACAAGCACACAGAATGATCAGATATCACATTAACACGTACATTTTGAACTCACAAGTAGTGTCCTAACTACTTCTAACATTTAACAATTTTCGGGACGAAAATTACTTCAACAAGGGGATGATGTGACAATCCGGCATTCCGGATTAACCCCGTTAACCGAAAACTAACGGGAATTGTGCGAAATCAAACAAAATCGAACCAGAAGGACTGGAATTGATCAAAACTAGTGTATAAATACTTAAAACATAAGGATTAAACATATAATTAGATGAAACTCACAATTTTGACTTTTGAAAGTCAAAATTCAGTTGAAAATCAAACTTAAATTCGAATTTACATTAAAACCATGTTATTAACCGAATTAAATTGTCAATAATCATCATATTGATGATTATTAACAACTAGTAACCGTTGTTACAACATAAATCATCGAATTGAAGCCCATTTAACACTCACAAAGTCGAAACCGTAGTTTGCATATCCAAAACCGTATACCTCGATTAAAATTCACCAAATTGGAACTTCAGAGATTCAAATCGGCATCCTCAGAGTCTTTATCATACACCAATTCGATCTCAGAAGCTTTGGATTGAAGAATTTGATCGTGGGTCGACCGAAATTGAGCCACAAGTTGAACTACAACAATTCGAAGTCAAAACAGGTAAGGATTGACTTCCACATTACCTAAAAGGGCCGATTAAGGGAAACCATATGCCAATTTCGTGTTCTATCAGTAAATTATGCGAAATTCAATTCTAGGGTTCATCCTAGAAAACGGTTTGGGGGTTTATAACCAAACAAACTTAAAAACCAAATTAAAACACATGTACAGTTTCGAAATAAGGTGTTAAACGAAATCCCTATGATAAATACATCTAACAATATCGAATTCTATGATTTCAATTCTAGAGTTCTTGTTGAAAAGACGTTTTGGGGATTTTCATGAAAACCGGTTTGAGAATCAAATTAATCGGTACTAGTAGTTTCAGAGAATCTCGACTAAGAATAACCCTATGCTAATTTGATGCTACAACAACTAATTGAACGATTTTCAATTCTAGGGTTCTTAGATAAAAACGTTTTGGAGATTTCGACCTAAACAGATTCGATATTCAAATTAAATTATACAGAAAGGTTCGCAAGAACATTTTTAGTGAAAACCCTATGAATGAAGGAGCTGAAATTAATGAATTTCATCAAATCTAATTGTAGTTGTTAAGGTTCGAGTTCGAACCTATTTAAACCGAGTTGGATTGGATTTTCTACACAAAATATCAAATTAAAAACATCTATGAATTCGTCTGGAACTCTAGATACAAACCCCTAAGGTTTGAGGTTCAATCTGGATCGAATTGTAGATCAATCGAATTCCTATGGGTTCAGTTAAGATTAACAAGGGGGAAACCGACTTAGTTATGGTTAAAACCAATTGAAAACGAATTTTGTTGCAAAATTCAAAACAGATCAACTGGTCTTGGCGTGTGTTTGGTTAAGGAGGTCAGGGGTTCGAACCCTGCCTCTGACAATTTTTGATATTTAAAACCCATTTTTGTTTTTTTTATCATAACTCGCTCATTTTAAATCCGATTTAACCCATTCAAAATGCGTTGGAACCGAAATGAAATTGCGAACATCATGAAACAATAAAATCTATATTTTTGACCAAAAACACAATCGCGTATTTTACGCGTGTTTAAATTTAATCGTATACGTTTATACAATTTAAACGAATGAACTTAAAACCGTGCATACTTTTGTATGTACGTTTTGAACATTCAAATATACGTGTGTTGACACGTATAAGACTACAAACACGATTCGACATTACGAATAACACGACGTTATTGTACTGACACAGATTTTTCGTAGAAGGTTGTCTACGCGAATTTACAAGCACGTGATCATTTTGTTTACTATCAAAGGTGCGTACACGGCCCCTTTTCTTATTTTAACTGTTTTGGGGGAGAAAACATGTGCAAACAAACATTTTAGATACATATCATTTGAACAAACAACAGATTATGAGATTCGTAGTAGTAAGATGTAAGAAGATATAAACTCGTAACTTAAGGATGATTAGTCACTTAAGCTTAAGAGCCAAGGCTCTGATACCACTTATTGGATCGGTTTGTTTAATTCAAACAACACACAAACAGTATCTTCTCACAATCAATCTAATAGACGTGGAATATCTATTAGAAGGATCTTACAAACACTTAAGGATGAACAAATAATCTTTGAATAAGCAGTAAGAACACAAGAGTTAATTCAAGCTCAAAGATATATTTCTCTCAAAGTATAACAAGTGTACAACGAACAAGCACAAGCACACCCTAGTCGGTTTACAATGAGAGGTTATATAACCAAGGCTACAACCGTATACACGTAGGTATACAAGTTGGGTATACTAGACAAGTACATAAAGTAAAGCTTATTCTAGTATGAGGAGTGTCTTAAGAGGCTAAGACACTCAATTACAATTATTACAAATATAGACATTGACTTAATCAAAGACTAGCTGGATACACAAAGCATTTAATGTTGATGATCTTCAAGGCTTCAGATAATCTTTTGCATTTAATGCTGAGGAAGGGAAGTAAGCTGCTGTCTGACTTTCGGTATGTTCTTTTTGTATTTAATCAGACCAGCATGTCTTGTGTCAGTCCCTTTTGTACTAAGAAAGTAATCAGCTACAGTCTTTGTCAGAGGATGAACCTCGGAAGTCTTTGTCTTTATCCTTGGTGCAAAGGAGAGTCTTCGGAAGCTGGGAAGGTTCTTCGGAATCTTGTAGCCTTCGGAAGCTTTAAAGTCATCTGAAGCTTTAACACCTTTAAGTGTTATTCTTCCTAAGAAGTTGTCTTGTATAACCTTCGGCAGAAACAAGTTATCCTTCGGAAGCAAAGCTGCTTCCGAAGAATCACTTCTTCCTTCCGAAGGCTTTTAGTCATTGTAGCTCCTATACTTGGACAAAATAAGAAGTTTGGTGAGCATCAGCCTTTATTAGTCTTTACAGTCTCCCCCTAGGCTGATGCTACCAAAACTTCTAAGGAATTGTCCTTGGCTTCCTTTCACCCCTTAGTACCCGTGCCCTTGCCTTTACCCACTTGATGCCTACCCTCCCATTTGATCCATTATCAGGATTGTTGAGAGGGAGCTTATCTAGGTCAAAGACATAGGGTTTGGCCAACACCATCAGCTGCACAAGATTCAGTAGTTTTATTACTCCATTGTAGTTGGTGAGAATGAAGATCTTTTCTTGTGCATTGAAGCTCCATTTCACTAAGGGGATATATGAATGCTCATGCATTACTCCATAGATGTCCCTTAGATCTTCTTGAGATTGTGTAGTTTCTGGAGCTGCTTCTGGTGTGACTTCAGGTACTGAGATTACTGCTTCAGGCTCAGAGTCAAAGGAGATAGGATTTGTTCTCTTTTTCCTTCTAACTATGCTCTTTCTCCTTCTGAATCTTGGTTTGTCTTGAGCCACAGCTTCACTCCTCTGTTCTCTGACCTGTTGATCCTCCACATTGGATCCCACTGGATCATCTGCTCTTGCAGTGGGCTCTGGGCCTGCAGTGTCAGTTCTTGGAGGATTTGGTCTCCTCTCATCTGCCATAGATTGTCTCTCAGGATAAGGCACTATAGTTCTTTTAGCTTCCTTTCCCTTTCTGATTTTGATCACTGAAGAGATTGGCATGTTATCCATTGAGGGACTAGATGGAGGAGATGCTTGTTCTTCTTTAGGGTTGATAGGAAACATGTTGGGGAACATGGCTTTTGTTGCTTCCCCACACATGACTTCCTCACCCTGTCTGATCCCTGTGTCAGAGAGGGGAAATTCTATTCTTGCTCCACCCCCTAAGCCTAAGCCTAAGTTTAGGCTTGCCCTTTGAGCATGTATTTGCTCAATTGAAGGTAACTCACCTCTGGAAACCTTAGCCTTGATGTCTCTGATATGCATATCCATGGTTGAGTTCTTCACTGGACCTAGCTGCCGAGCATGGCAGCAATATTCCAGGAGAAAGGCCTTTGACTTGTCTCTATAGACCTTTTCCTTTTGCTTCTTTGTAAGGACAATCTTGGCCTTGGATGCAGCAGCAGCCTGTTCTTGCTGCTGTACCCTGTCCATCTCGGCGGCCATCTGAGGCACCGACCAGCCCCATACTTCATCAAAGTCAAAGCCTCTCTCTTTAAGGAGAGCAGAGAGCCTAACTCGTTTTTCATCCTGAGAGGTGTCTGGTCGGCCCTTCACTTTCTTTGGTCTTCTTTCCTCCTGTTCTGCTTCCTCCTCTGGGGTTAATTTTCTTTTTCCTTTGTCATCAGCAGTTAATTTTGCCCCAGAGGAAGTGTCTCCTGTTGCCTCACCTGCTGGTTCATTGGCACGTAGCTCTTCTGAGGAGGAATCATCAAGAATGACTAGGCCTTCGGAAGCAGCTGCAGCTTCGGAGTTAACCTTAGCATTCACTGCCCCCTCCGGTTGACCAACCATCTTGGTTGATTCCTTATTAGTTTCCTCAGAGAGCTCAGGAGTGGAGGAGAGGTCTTCAGTAGCCTTTGTCCCAGTAGGAGGGGACACAGGTTCCATGGAGATTGAAGGTTGTTCTTGAATAGTTTCTTCCATGGCAACCTGGGCTGCAGTCTCAGGAGGAGACTTAGTCCCAGAAGGGGACAGGTGAGTCCCAACAGGGGACTGAGGCTCCAAAGAGACATTTGTTGTTTTGGGCTCTTGGTCTGTCTCTTTGGCAGCCTCTATTGCCTCAGAAGAAGAGGAAGAGGAAGTGGAGGAAACATGTAAGTAAGTACCCAAGAAGTCATCCCATTCAGTAGTCAAAGTGACTATGGATGGGTTGACATCCTGAGCGGCTTCCTCTTCTCTTGCTTGTGATCCTAACCTTGCAGAAAGTGTATTCTCCCCCTTTTTGGTAGCATCAGGGGAGATGAAGGTGGTTGTAGCAGGATCAGGATGAAAGGGTTGAAAAAGTACTGGGGGACGCCTCCTGAGGTCCAGAATGGTAGCATCTTTAGTCTGGACCTCAAGCCGCAGGGTAGCCACCTCAGCTTCCAGATGAGCTACCCTGGCTTGGAGGGATGTGATGGTAGCCGTCAATTCCTGTGTGTTGGTGCCCTCATCTACCTGAGTAGAATCATGGGGCGATGGAGTCCTGAGCCTAGCTCCTGCACCTCCACCACCAGATGTGGTTTCTTGGCACCTTGGATTCCCCTCATTGAGAAGGGCCTCAAAGAAGTCCTCCCCAATGTTGGTTGCCGCAGATGAGGTCCTATTGCCTGTACCACTGTCCTGAAGAACTTGAGAAGGTTCATCAGTAGTGGCAGCCTCATTTGCATTGATCCCTTCTTCACTCCTGGGATCAACCTCTGATGTGGTAAGCTCTGGGTCAAGGAACATAGCTTGTAACTGTGTCACCACTCTCATAAGTGTTTGGGAAGTGGGTGAGAGTGGTTCCTCCACAGCTATAGCAGAGGTCCCTTGAGCCTGGGAAGTAGTATGAGTGGGGGGCATTTCTGGATGGTAAGAACCTGGAGACCTGGGAGACAGTCTCTGATCTAATGGAGTTGCTTCATTAGAAGCAGACTCAATGATTGGAGAATCCATTTGGATATTCTCATGTATGTATGGTGACATACTCTGAGGGCTATCAGGCTGGTCAGGGGCAGCCACAGATTCCAGAGGAAGAACCTGTGGAGTGACTATAGGTGTGGCCTTCACCTTAGGTGGAACTGTGCCCATATCAGTTCTTTTCACCTTTTTCTTGCTGGGTTCAGAGAAATGGGCCTGAACAGCTGTAGAGAGCTGTACAGGGGTTCGTTTGCGCTTGTATGTAATCTTTATGGGATGACCAACAAAAGTGGAAGGTGTGGGTTCAGCATCTGTGGGGTTAACAGAGCTGTCACCTTCAGGAGTATGTGACTCCATAGATGGAAGAAGGGGAGTGAATTTTCCAGAGAACTGAGCACCTTTCTTCTTTAGCTGCACAAAAACCTTGGAAGAAACCAAGGGTATTTTGTAAGTATTCCCAGTTAGGGAGAGGGAAGTGCCCAACTCCTCATAAAAGATTTGTTGCAAAAACCTGGGGTACATACAAAATTTCTTTGGTAACGAAATATTGTCAACCAAATTATTGAAAATAAAAGCAGAGAAGTTAAACAGTTGGTTGGAGACCAAACCATGAATAGCCGAAGCTAAGTCGGATGGAACTTGATCCCAACCACCAGTTTTATTAGAAAGACAGTGTAGGAACAAATGTATGAGGTACTTGTAATTATAGGACACTCTACCCTTCAAATAGGTTGTTGTAGGGAGAGGACCTTCGTACCCCATCGACTTAAAAGTCGATGCTACCTCATCCTTTGTGAATGAAACCTTTCCACCGGCATCATTGAGTTTGAGATGCCGACAGATGGTTTCCACATTTATAGAAATAGGATGAGCATCAATGGTGGCATTAAGAGTCCGACCATTGGAAGAAGAAGAAACAGAACAGGATGCCCAAAATTGTTGGTGATGAGATTCATACACCAAGGGCTGAGCAGTGAGAGCAAAAGAATACCTGCTCCTTTGAAGAAACGAGATGATTGGAGCAAAATCAACATCATTGTCTGATGACAACTCCGCTGGAAGGTTGTGAGCAGGTTTGAATGCAAGAAGAGCCATTTGATCGGAGGATTTTAGGTTACGATTTGAGAGAAAAGTGAAAATCAATTTTGAAGTGAAACTGTGAGAGAAGATGAAGGAGCGGGAGACCTTTTATACCTTCGGATTTCAGCATTTAATATATAGGCACATTAAATTTGAGATCCGGATGTCAGAAAAAGGTCTTCCGATGACAGCTGGTTTTACAATAAATGGCTGAATATTTGCTAAGGGCTGAGTTGCTTCCGAAGATATGGCTTTCGGAAGTAGTTTAAAAGACCACAAAGTTTTCAGAAGAGATTTGCTTCCGAAGTATAAAATTTATACTGTCGGAAGCACTGCTTTTGAAGTATCAGAAGCAATGGTTAAGAAGTATAAAATTAATACATCGGAAGCACTGATTGATGAGGTCAAAGGTGGTTCAGATTCTTTTCTTGTCCAGGTCATGTTACCCTTTCTGGTAGACATAAAGGGGTTTGACTTCTTCATTTTCTCATCGGAAGTACTTTTGTGGCATGCTTCCGATGACCTTCTAGGAGATGGTCTTGTATTCTGATTATGTAGTGATGATCTGGGTAGAGCTTCCGAAGACTTAGAATGCTTTTCTTTTCTTTTCTCATCGGAAGCAGGTGCAGCTTCCGATGGTTTCTTCTGACTCTTTAATTTTCTTTTCTCTGAGACACCTTGGTTATCTTCCGATGAAGAGAATGACTGTCTAAAGTGTCTGTATGATGGTTTTGATTGCCTGATGGGTTGGCTTCGTCTACTTGGATTATAAAGACAGTCAGCAGCAAAATGATCAAGATCTCCACACATTATGCAGCTTATAAGCTGTTTCCTTTCTTCCTGACACACCTTGTCTTTGGGACCAGATTTAAGGTTTGATTTTGATGATCCATTACCCTTCTTTCTATTGTGCACTAGAGGATTGCTCAAATACTTATTTTGTTTTGAATTTTGAGAATCAGTTCTATTTTCCTTAGAAGAGACGGTGCCTTTGTCATGTTCAGTGGATTGTTTTGATTTTACAAAAACAGTTGTATTGATTTGTTTTGATTTATGGTTTTTTCGTTTAGAAACTGTTTTGGTTTTTATTTCAGGCACCTCCACTTCTTCCTCTGTGGTATCCTCAGCAGAAGTGTTGTCAGACACTTCTGATTCACAATCCACCATGTGTACTCCAAGTTCCTCATCAAACACAAGTTTGATTTCAGGTTTGCACTTAACTTCTACCTGTGGAGTATATACAACTGGTGGCTCCACACTATTATATCCCAACCCGGTGATTTTCCCTTTAGCTAGATCAGAAATACTATTCATTTTCCACATGTTTTCGAACTTCTCACCTTGACTGAGAAATTTATCCCTGTATGATTCAGCCAATACAAGTTCGGTCTTAGCAGTTGTTAATCTTTTTAAACGATCATTTATTTGACAAATATAGTTAGTCTCTTCATGCTTGAGACTGAAAACTACTTTTTCCAATGTTTCAATCTTTTCTTTATAGTCTTTTTCAGCTTTGTAAAATTCTGCTTTGACAACTTGTATTGACTCGAGTTCATTACATACTTGTGCATTAACTCTTTTATAAGCATTTAATTTCTCTAAGCATTCAGGTGTACACATATTATCTGTTACCTTAGATGATGAGCTGGCATCATTTGCCATAAAGGCATTGTTTGAGATTGATGCATCTTCTGCTTGAAAACTCCAGTCTGAAAAATCATGATGCTCAGCAACATTTGCATTGATGGTTTGATTTGTTGCTTGCTGATTGATTTGCCTTTCTCCTGTTGTTGGCTGATTTCTTGGTGCTTTGCATTCTCTTGCAAAATGCCCAAGCTGCTGACAGTTGTAGCATCTGATTTTGGATTTATCCAGTCCAAAACCGGTCTTCATGTTATGTTTCTTAAATTGCCTCCCTGTTCTCTGATAAAATTTCTTTGCTCTGAAAGAGATCATGTCCATCTGATAATTGATGTCCATCTCTTCTAAATCATCAGCAGGGATTCCTTCCAGATCTTCTTGACACAACTGAAAATAGTTTGTTTCTTCAGTTAATAAAGCTCCTGGGCCAGGGGTAACCAAAGGAACAGATTTTGCAAAGGGATTGTTATTTGAAATTGATGGTGTGGGTACTTCAGAATATGAGGTGTTGGGTTGGCTTGGTTGTGCAGTTGAATGAAACACAGGCTGATAATTCTGAAAGGCTGAATTTTGAGCAGGAGCATACAATGCAGCTGATCCTGAAGGAAATACAGTTGATGTTTTTGATTCCTGAGAGTCAATCTCCATTTGATATGCACTTAAGATACCAAATAATTCTCCAAGAGTCAGTGTCTTCAAGTTTTCAGTTCTTCTGATGGTGACTGAATAGATATTCCATGCCTTTGGAAGAGATCTCAGAAATTTTCTGAGCACATATTGATTATCCAGCATTACCCCTGCAGTGGTTAGCTCATCTACAAGTTGGACATACCTTAGATACTGAGAGGACATGTTCTCATTGTTTTCATGGCAAAAATTTTCAAACTTCTGCTTTAGCATATCCTTCTTGTTCTCTTTGACATCATCCGAACCCTCATACATCTGCTGCAGAGAGTTCCACAACTCCTTTGCTGATTTGCATTTCTTGAATGCATGAATGATAGAGTTGGGGATTGACATCTGGATGAGCCACAGTGCCTTTGAATCTATTTCCATCTTCTTATAGTCCTCATCTGAATACATGGATGGATCCTTTGGTACAGCAGCTCCACCGGCTCCAGCAGCAGCAATTGTAGGAATGTAGGGACCTTCAAGAACAGACTTCCAGAGTTTGAAGTCTTGATTCCTGATGAACCCTTCCATTCTGACTTTCCACGTATCAAAGTCTTCAGGGGTGAACATCGGTGGCTTGTTGAGTGTCCCATTTTCTGTATCATGCTTGTTTAATGCAGCCATTTGAACAAACAACAGATTATGAGATTCGTAGTAGTAAGATGTAAGAAGATATAAACTCGTAACTTAAGGATGATTAGTCACTTAAGCTTAAGAGCCAAGGCTCTGATACCACTTATTGGATCGGTTTGTTTAATTCAAACAACACACAAACAGTATCTTCTCACAATCAATCTAATAGACGTGGAATATCTATTAGAAGGATCTTACAAACACTTAAGGATGAACAAATAATCTTTGAATAAGCAGTAAGAACACAAGAGTTAATTCAAGCTCAAAGATATATTTCTCTCAAAGTATAACAAGTGTACAACGAACAAGCACAAGAACACCCTAGTCGGTTTACAATGAGAGGTTATATAGCCAAGGCTACAACCGTATACACGTAGGTATACAAGTTGGGTATACTAGACAAGTAAAGCTTATTCTAGTATGAGGAGTGTCTTAAGAGGCTAAGACACTCAATTACAATTATTACAAATATAGACATTGACTTAACCAAAGACTAGCTGGATACACAAAGCATTTAATGTTGATGATCTTCAAGGCTTCAGATAATCTTTTGCATTTAATGCTGAGGAAGGGAAGTAAGCTGCTGTCTGACTTTCGGTATGTTCTTTTTGTATTTAATCAGACCAGCATGTCTTGTGTCAGTCCCTTTTGTACTAAGAAAGTAATCAGCTACAGTCTTTGTCAGAGGATGAATCTCGGAAGTCTTTGTCTTTATCCTTGGTGCAAAGGAGAGTCTTCGGAAGCTGGGAAGGTTCTTCGGAATCTTGTAGTCTTCGGAAGCTTTAAAGTCATCTGAAGCTTTAACACCTTTAAGTGTTATTCTTCCTAAGAAGTTGTCTTGTATAACCTTCGGCAGAAACAAGTTATCCTTCGGAAGCAAAGCTGCTTCCGAAGAATCACTTCTTCCTTCCGAAGGCTTTTAGTCATTGTAGCTCCTATACTTAGACAAAATAAGAAGTTTGGTGAGCATTAGCCTTTATTAGTCTTTACATAGTGGAAGCCTCCTACTTGGCGTCTTGGCCCAACCTTCAGCGCACAACGTGGTTTCACCCGTGACACGTCACCAACTTCCGTACTTGAGGTAGCGGATGACCTAAACCCAAAGAAAGTTTTAAAAAAATGAAGAAAAATCACCAAAAATTCTTTTAAGAATCTTCTTTCAACATAAAAATTCCGTAGATATTTGGACGACGAAAAACTAGAATTTTTTGTTATTATAGTTTTTTAGAAAAAAGATTAAGCGTTATGTGTTTTTCTATAAAAAAAAAACTAATTTTTATATGTAAGCCGCAAACATGTTGTGACTTTAAAGCTTTATTATGTGTTTTTCTATAAAAAAAAACCAATTGTTTACAAAAACACTATAAAACCCTATTATCTTCTCCTAAAACACCTAATATTACCCAAAAAGAAAAAGAAAAGAAAATAAATCAAAGGAACTACCTGATGATGATGAACACAAAGACTCGTGGATTTCTTTCAAGACCACTGATGTTGGATGCAAAGCCTCATCGATTTCTTTCAAGACCATAAATGGAATTTGGTTCTCTACCATCAATACATCTTGCGCGACCAATCTTTCTTTCAGGCCAACTTCTGTTAGTTCAGGTTGATTATAGTTATAAAAGATATTAAGCAAGAATAGACCATCAATGGCAAAAACCCAAGTCAAATGTTCATCATCATGTTCAAGGAACATGTCATAGCATGAACGTACAATGGGGACAACTTTTTTAACATTATTAAGGATAGTGAGTTTATAATCCTTAATGTCATTATCTTTTAGGACCTTTCGCATGACATCAAGTTTCTTCTGCTCCATCTTCTTGTAGGTTCGTGGCTGAAAGTGATGAATCGGACCCAATCCTATCTGTTGTGGTTCATAGGTTTCGGGCTTTTTCGTGGTCATGGTTTCAGGTACTTGAAACAGTGTAACTGAAGGGATTTCGATGTCGGTTTCGAGCTGAAGATTCAAGATTTTGCTAGTTTCATCAACCCATTTTTGCTCTTTAGGGTTTGATAGCAAGGACGGATCTATGGAGGCCATATGAACATAAAGTAACAGTTGGTGGTAGTAAATTATGATGGACAAATCAAACCAGGTGAATGTGTTGTGTTTATATAAGGAGGTGTGTGCTCGGTAGTCTAAATGAACAGCAATGATAAAAATAATATGTTTAAAGTCGATTGCAATTTATGCGTACATGTATTATTTTTCATTCAAGTTGTTTTTCTTTCTTTTAACGGCGGCGATCCTACATACCACGTATGTTGTATTAACAGGGCTCATCGAGCAGAGGTAAGACGTGACCACACCAGATGTGCGGAAACCTCCTGAAATGGGTAAACCCTCGCCCCTCATTGGTCCAGAACCTGAGATTAAGCTCAAGATTCTTTCCCTCACATGGATGTCTTTTAAATCGCCTTTGGCTGGCTTGAACCCATGACCTCTCGGTCACAAGGTGAAACCTCAACTAGAATGCTAAATTCGTAGGACTTCAAGTTTTTTTTTTCTAACTCCATTTTTTCCCCTTTTATATAACAAACAGTGATGGAGCTTTGAAGAAAAGTCGGAGGGGGTGGAGGATTTTTAGGAAAAAAACGGAGGGGGTCAAAGGATTTTTAGGATGAAAACGAAGGGGCCGAAGGATTTTTAGGATAAAAACAGAGGGGCCGAAGGATTTTTAGGAGGAAAACGAATATAACCGAAGGATTTTCCAACGAAATACTATCATATCGACCATTTTAAGGGAAAAAACAGGGGGAGACTGGGGCACCCCGGGCCCCTTAAAAGTTTCATCCCTGATAACAAACATAGTCTTGTCTTGATAGTTCAATTAGTTTATTAATATTAAAAAAACAACCTTATTAAGGGTATGTGTTATGGTGTGTGATAGGGCATGAGAGGGGCCGGTCACGCCCTCCCCTCATTACAAAGGGTCTTGAAGGGAGCGTGAAGGGGCGTGAGCAGCATCACGAGGTGAAAGAAAAAGAAAGGGAGAAAAAGGGGTGATTACGTGGAATGATAGGAAAGTGATGGGAAGCGATGATAACACATAATGTTGATATGGAGTGATAAGGGGTTGATTATGTGACGCCTACGTAGAGTGAAGAAAACTTGATGATAACACAACCTAATAGTATGCATCTAATTGATATTTTTCACTTGTGTATGTGTATATGTATATAGAAATGGATACTATAAAAAATATAAAAAAAAAGAGTTTAAAGAGATATAAGTTTTATAATTTTAAATCAATAATTAAGAACAAAATGTTGAAAAAAAACGTGAAAAAATATAATAGAAATTAAGAGACATTTTTTTTTTTCAAATTCCCATATTTTTTAAAAATTCATAACTTTTTATATGACAATATTTTTTTAAAATAATCACACCATAAAATAAGTGTTTTTATCTTGAATTTGAGTATACGTACTGTAAATATATATATAGAGTATGGATAATTTAAAAACACTTCTTAGTGTGAAAACCATGAAAACCTATGTAAAACGTACGTAACAAAACGTAAAAAAAACATGTAAAACATACGTAAAAAATGTAAAAAATTTCGTCAGATCTGACAGCATTACGTATGTTTTACAACGTAAAAAATTTATAAAATATTTTTTTTAAATATTTCTTCAGCGCTTTTTTGATTTCTTTTATAAAAATGTGCTCAATAACATTACAAACCTGTAAAAAATTTCAAAAAAAAATTACTTTTTTTTACATTATTTTTGCCTAGTTTTCAAGGTTTTCACACTAAGGTGAGATTTTCATTTTATTAATTCTATATATATATAAAAAATAGGGGAAGGATCAAATGTTAACCCTTCCTTATTGCGATAACCCCTTACCCCCGGCATTTTTTGCGTTTTTTGTCTTAATCTTTTTTTTTCATGGTTTTTATTATACATAAATAAGGGGTTTCTTTTTTGTGTTTTTGCTAATTCATCACCGTTTATAAGTTTTTTACAAGTGTAAGTAAGTGTAAGTAATTACACTTACTTATATAAGATATGTGATGTAAGTAAGTGTAAGTACTGACACTTACTTACACTTGTAAATAACTTCTAAACGGTGATAAATTAGCAAAAATACAAAAAAGAAACCCCTTATTTATGTATAATAAAAACCATGAAAAAAAAATTAAAGAGTCGGGCAAAAAACTCAAAAAATGCCAGGGTTAAGGGGTTATCGCAATAAGGAAGGGTTAACAATAGAACCATCCCCATATATATATATGGCATGTATAAAATAGAATCTCTTTCTTTTGTTTTTTTTATTCTTTGAGTGTAATGTGGTTGCTTGTAACTAAAAATAATTGACATTAGTATCTCACCAAAATAGTTTAAATAAAACATTTATCAAATGTTTATCAAACATTAATTGTAATAATTTCAACCTTAATTTATAATAGAAATTAAATTTCTACTCCATATTTTATTTGATTATTACTTTGTTAACAAACATGGGTATTTTAATTTACCAAAAAAAAAGTTATAGAATAAATATTACTGTTTGTTTTTATTTTATTTTTTTATTATTAAACCTTAAAAAAAGATAATAATAATTCTGAAATATTTATTTACTTTGAATAAAAGTAATAAACATTTATTATATATATATATATATATATATATATATATTTACGGAAATTTGTTAGAATAAAATTATAACTATGTATG
This sequence comes from Mikania micrantha, assembly GCA_009363875.1. Classification (NCBI taxonomy): domain Eukaryota; kingdom Viridiplantae; phylum Streptophyta; class Magnoliopsida; order Asterales; family Asteraceae; genus Mikania; species Mikania micrantha. The sequence continues at coordinate 72,168,014 of CM018698.1, forward strand.
ATATTAAAATAAAATATTCTAAAATAATCAAAGAATAAATTGTATATATTATTTTTTAGTTTGCAGATAGTTTTATAAATAACAAAATATAAAACGGTTTTGAGGTGCTACAGCCGGGTTTTGAGCCCGGGTCAATCCCCTGGCTTGGCGGGTGTTTAACCGCTGGGCTAGGGGTTGATTCGCTAAGAACTTCGGTTTTCATTTGTTGTTACATAAACAGCAAATCAATCCCAACACATATGAACACTAAAATCAAGTTTGGATCCAATTCGTTTAGTACTAAAATCGTGAGTGTAATTAACCATAGGGTTAATGTTCTTCATCGATTTCCGAGTGAAATGGGAATAAAACATGTGTGACCGGAGGGTTAATCGATCTCCTCTTCTGAAGATTTTTCTGATAGTGGTTTTGTGTTGTTTTGATTCAGAGAATAGTCGTGAGTGTTTGTGTATCTTTAATTTGATTGATTGTTCACTAATTTGGTTGATTATATCTCATTATGACCGATCTAGACGTGAGCTGTGATTATTGTGCGACTTGTGGTTAATTTTAGGAATTGATCGCCCTAATTGATTCGTGATTGTATATATCAACCAAGAATGTTTAAAATTTGGATTTAGAACGTGGTTTAGACTGTTTTTGCAACAAAACCGGTGGTGAGGGTGATCGAACCCATGACCAGTAAGGAAAGGGTGAAAGAATTTGTTATTTACATATTCAGTCCCTGGATTTCAGAGCTTTTCTCAATTTTTGGTTCTAAACTTCTGCTTCTCTTGATTTAAATTTACACACCGGCAAACTTAGTCCCTTTTTGTTTATATATTATTATTTTTATGTAAATGAAAACAAAGATGGTTTTAAAAAAAAATTAAGACATTATTATTATTATTATTATTATTATTATTATTATTATTATTATTATTATTATTATTATTATTTATTTATTATTATTATTATTATTATTTTATTTTATTTTATGCTTACAACTAATCTAAACTAAACTAAACTTATATGACCTTTAACTTAAAGTTATATAACTTAAAGGTTTATTAAAGTTTATGAGTAATTCTCTCTTTTTTTAATTAAGACCTAATAAGTTTTATAAAGAATTATACACACACTCAAAATAAAATTCTTTTTAGAGCATTATTAAAAGTGGTTTTATTTTAAAATGATTTATGGCTTGTGATGTTTTAAATTATAAATTTGGGTTTATTATAATTGAGTAAAATTATAAATTTGATTTCGTAATAAAAAATCTTAAAGATTACAGTTTCCCCTACTTCAGGAAATTTCGTCCCGAAATTTTACTAAATTCAATTGTTGCTACATGTGTAGTTTGTTATTATTTTTTTTTCTATACTTGGATTATCTGTTTAGCATATTTATTTACTTTATTAGTATGATAAAATTAGGGTCTCAATTCATAGATGGCTTGCTTTACTAAAAGGTAACGCACTGACGATAGTTTACTTAACTTAAGGTAAACATAATTTACCTATATTTTTAATTAACATGGTGTAAGAATGAACACCAAATGTTTGTATATGCATAACCATTGATTTAGCTAATATGCTTGACTTGAACACAGTTTGCTTGACTTCTAGTATAGGTCGACTAATCCAATCCTTGATCTAGACTAATCTAAAAACTAAAAACATGCTTGACTATGTGTTGAAGACTTGATTGTAAAATAGATTACTCGAATTGTAGATTGAATTTAAAGAAAAAACTTATCCTTGGTCAAGCTCTCGGTACTACTATCAATGTATTATTGGTGCTTATATATAGGGTATACATCAGCCAACCCACCACATCACTAATACTTTGATAGCATTCCAATTACCTACCAAGACTAACATAAACTTTGAATACATCTGAATAGGTGTTTGAATACTTGACTTGATTTAAGAGTTGTATGAGTATAGAGGTTCTAATATTTGCAGTCTTGCAATAGAATCTCATGGTTGTATGAGTTGTTAAATAATCGATTTTGTATATACAAACGATATAGAATACACTAGTATGTGATATTATACGGTTGTGATAACTAGTTATCATTAACCTTACTATAATATCATCGATTCTTTGAGTCTTTGTTTAAACATGTGTATGTGAAACAATTCATTTAGGAATCAATAACATGATTTATGAAATTTTGCTTTGGAATTTTATATGGAATCACCCATACCAAAATTTCATAAATCCAAGTCATGTCTTCCTAATGAAATCTAAATGAATTATAAAATGTAATAAAGAATCATGGTGTCTTGATTCCTTTATTAAATAGTATATAGGTATATGGTTGTTTAACCAAAACGTCCCCTTTCTCCATGTCGTTATTATCTTGAATCAGATTCGAGATGTCATTAAAAGCTCAACCCCTTGCTTCTTGGTTGTTGGTAATCACCATAGCTTTGTTATTAGCTTTTAAGGGGCAGTTGACGATGAAATGGTTCGAGTTCCCACAATGATAACAAAATTTAGGCTTTGGAGCTATGCTGAATGACACATTTTCTAGAGGAGCTTTAGAAAATCGACGTTTATTAGCATAATGACCCAAACGGTTGCAATTGGTGCACAACCAACAAAGGCTAGTAGCAGGGTGATGAATATTGCACGTGGTGCACAATGGATGAACACCTGTGTAAACCTTTTTATGGGCTTGGGTGTTGTGATTGGTAGGGGCTACTTGTCGGGTTGCTTTAGCATTGATCGCAACGAAGTTCATGTGATCTGCTACCTCTTGTTGGAGTTGAATGATGAACCATCCTTTGACCCCTCTTTTGGAGTCCCAGTTGGACCCCTTGCTGATCCTTTCTCAATCTTTGATCCTTTCCTAATTAGAGTTCCTGCTTTGACATGGCCATCAGTAAGGGTTGCAGCCATGTTGTGACAGTTGCGTACGAAGAATTCGGCATTAATGACGTGAGCACATTTGGTCGTGCTTGAAATCCAAGAGGATTTAGTAATTTTTATTATTGGGGATTGATAGTATGTGAAAAATGATGAACGTGGGCGAAAACCGTGCGCAAAACGGAGTTCGTATGCTCCCGGAATCGCGAAAAGAAGTTAAACTCAAAATGGTGACGCAGGATGACGTGGGGCGGTACGCCCCACCCCAGCCCTCCAGTTGGGGCGATGCGCCTGGCGGGGAAAGTCGGATAAAATTGTGTTTTAGCGATCAGAATCGCCCAGAACGCAAAATTTTCATCCGCTTCGACCCCAAGCAACCTCCAGACGCTATCTCTTCATTCTTAAACCTCCAATCTTCATTTCAAAGCTCCTTAAACATCCGGATCATCCCACGGATCATATATACAAGTCCTGATCGTCGTTTTAACCGCAGAAATCCGTCAGATCAGGTAACGGTTCGTTTTAACCTTCTAGTTTGATTTTGATCGATTAGATCTTGATTTTGAACGTAATGAGATAGTTAGGATTGTTGATTATTGCCTAGATGATGGCTAGGATTGATTATTAACGAAGAACACGAAGTTCTAACGGTTAAATTCTTGTTTTGATCCGTTGTAATGCCCGATTTTCATGAAATCATACCCATGATTATAATGATTTAAACCATTTGATTATGACAATGTAGGTGATTAGTTTGATTAATCTTTGAAATGCAAAGGTTAAATCTAAGTGTTTCAAACTAATCACAATCATTAACATACTCATTGGAACGATTATCTGATGTTTATGATAACAGTCAGATTAGTATGTTAAATCTGGTTATTTCACCTATTCTGATGCTACATTGTGATATTTCATGATATTTGGGTAATCAATAACAAGAATTAATCATTTCTAAGCCATTAAATCATCTAGAAACTGTTTTAGCATTATAATCAACAACATTAACTATTTGGTTAATCTGAGATTATTCTGATTAATCCAGTGTGTCATCAACTTTGTGTTAGGAATCTAATGCAATGTAGGTTCCTACATTATCATACATTGTATGATATGACATTAAATTAATTAATTATATAATTAATATCGAGTTGATGATTTACTAAGCAATGTTTTTGACATTGAACGTTCAGAAGGATCTAATCAGTAAACTAGAACATAGATAACTTATTCAATATAACTAAATGCAGAATCATCTCTGTATTATCAGTTTGGTGATACTCTGCTACCTTTATATCATCAGGTGAGTTTCGTACAACCCCTTTTATTTTTAATCTTTTATAAACATCGGGGAACACTGCAAACTGTTGTCTGAACATATGATATGAATCAATGATATCTGTGTGATTTCATGTGACTTTTGTGGGATTTCATGGGATTTTGCCTGTAGACTGAACTCTATCATGGAACTGAAAGTCCTCATTTTTGAACTGTATCTAGTGAACCCATGTGTGGCCGAGCAGAAAACATTGATAGTACTATTGGTTGACACCCCATTCGCTGGGAGGATTGCATCTCCCCTTGTGTGAATGTTTGTTATCTGTTTCCTGAACTTCTTAATGGTATGATAAACATTAAGATAATGAGGCATTAAGATATGTACCGACGGGTAATATCTTGAGACAGACTAGACGTCCGAAAGGAACTAGATACAGGTCCCATGGTTATCCAGAACTGAACTTTTGAGAACGTACTTATCATATCATATTGTTTTAAATTGAACTGTCGAACTCACCAGCTTTGTGCTGACGTTTTCAAATTAAATCCTTTTTGCAGGAGACCGTGACACTCGGTGAGGATGCACTTCATACACTTGTAATTAAATAAGATAGTTGTGTAATAAATTTGGTTGTAAACTGTAATTCTAGTTGTGATGACGAAACCCTTGGTAATGTATTTACTTTAAGTTAATCTGTGTGCTGTGATATCGGTTCAAGTAAGTCACCCCTCACCTCGGAGACATCACCACTATGCTTCCGCAACCGGTTCAGTGACGTCAGATCAGACACGAGGTGACGAGGGGTGGGGGTGTGACACATGTGGATGGCATCAGTTAGTGTAGCATGCTTGCTGCTTAACACCGAGTCTTGTATTTGCATTGGCAAGCCACCAATGTATTTCTCAATCGCTCTTTCTAACGGAGTCACCATGTTTGGGCACAGCAAGCTAAGTTCATGAAATCGGTTGTTATATCTCGCCATTTTCTTGTTTGAGCTCCCAGAACTCAAATTCAAGTTTCTTGACCTCATTGCGAGGAAAAAACTCTTGGGTCATGAGTTCCTTAAGCTTATCCCAAGTCAGTTCAACAGCAGTGTTTTCCCCAATGGTTTGCTTTTCATTGTTCCACCAGGTGAGGGCTCGTTTTTAAGAGTCCCCGTTGCATAGCGGACCTTCAGATTTTCAGGACAGTCACTGTTCAGGAAGGTACTCTCCATACCTTCGAACCATTGGAGCAACCCAGTCGCTCCATCCGACCCATCGTACTTGGCTGGGTTACATGAATTGAAGTGCTCAAAGGAGCATTTGGGTTGATTTATTGCTTCGGTATTGTTGTTTGTATTGGTTGGGTTGAGGTTGAGTTGTTGTTGAAATCGTATCACCATGTTAGGTATCACGATTTCCATTTGTCGAGCCATCTCGGCAGCCATGCGACGTTCAGCAGCATGTTCTCGTCTAGCCATTTCTAATCAATCATTAAATGGGAATAGATTAGGTATTTTCAAATAAATGTATAGAATGCTTTAGAGTATATTTGGATTGTGACATTTGTTGTATCTTAGATATAGTAATAATGAATTAATACTAACAAGTATACACATAGAATGATATCTAACTAAATAGACTAAGAGTTTTGCATCGAATGATTTTGATTATGAATATTGTTTTGAGTAACATATGTAACATCACAAAAACAAAAAAGTAAAAGAGGGAGTATGAATACAAAAAGTATAAAAATCTGACTAGGCCGCCTAGGCCAAAATCGAGACTGTTGCCCGGCGCCTAGCGCCTAGGCGGCCGCCTTGGCCGATTTTCACAACCCTGTTAACGGGTAAATCCTTTTTTTGATCCGTTGTAATGCCCGGTTTTCATGAAACTATAACAATGGTTGTAATGGTTTAAACCATTTGATTGTGACAATGTATGTGCATATCTTGATTAATCTTTGAAATGTAAGGTTAAATCCAAGTATTTTAAACTAATCACAATTATTAACATACTCATTGGAATGATTATCTGATGTTTATGATAACAGTCATATTAGTATGCTAAACATGGTTATTAAACCTATTCCAATGTCACATTATGATATTTCATGATATTTGGGTAATCAATAACAAGGATTTATCATTCCTAAGCCATAAATCCATCTAGAAATTGTTTCAGCACTATAATCAACAACATTAACTATCTGGTTATCTGAGATTATTCTAATTAATCAAACGTGTCATCAACCTTATATTAGGAACCTGAACCAATATAGGTTCCTACATTATCATACATTGTATGATATGACATTAAATTGAGTAATTAAAAACCTAATATCGGTTTGATGAATTTCAAGATAATGTCCCTGACATTGAACGTTCAGAAAGATCTAATCAGTAAGTTAAAACATAAATAACTCATTAAACATAAACTAATGCAGAATTTAGATACCAGTATTATTTTACGTGTGATTTCACCACTCTTGTGACTTCAGGTGAGTTTCGTACAACCCCTTTTATTTTTAATGTTTTATAAATATCGGGGTATTTCTGTAAATCTGGTTCTGAACATATGATACGTATCACTGTAAACTGTGTGAGTTCACGTGACTCTTGTAAGATTTCATGTGATTTTGCCGTTATTATCTTTATCAAAATATCAAAAGTCCTCATCCCTCGAAAATGTATCTAGTGAACCCATATGGGGCCGAACAGGAAACAATGATAGTACTGTCGGCTGACAACTCATTTGCTAGGAGCTTGCAACTCCCCTTGCTGTGAATGTTTGTACCTGTTTCCGAAATATCTTCTTAATGTTAGTGATAGACATTAAGATAATGAGGTATCAAGATATTTATCGATGGGTAGTATCTTTATAAAATCGTAGATTGTCCGAAAGGAACTAGATACGGGTCACATGGTTATCTTGAACTCTATATATCAAACTAACATATCATATCATACTGTTGAACTTGAACTTTACGAACTCACCAGCTTTGTGTTGATCTTTCAAAGTCAAACGTTTTTGCAGGGAGACAGTGACCACGGTGAGACAGCACTTTCAACCACTTATAATTAATTAAGTTAGTTTGTGTAATAGACTTAGTGTTGTAACATGTAATGCTGGTTGTAATGAAGAAACCTTGTAATGTATTTACTTTAAGTTAATCTCTGTGTTGTGATACCAGATCAAGTAAGTCACACCTCATCTCTGATACATCACCACTATGTTTCTGCAACCTTATCAGAATGACGAATGACATCATCTCAGGTGACGAGAGATGGGGGGTGTGACAATCAACCATTAAAAAGAATCGCAAACTAATAGAATAGTAATATACAAATTTCTATAATATGCCCAAACACAAAATCAAAATCAAATACTAGTAAACTAACAGGAAAAAGTAAAACACTAACCAAATTAGTAAGATGCTTTGGGAATCTGGGTTGAATTTTTATCCGGTGAATAAATAGTGAAGTGTAGTGGCAAAAGATGAGGGGGAAAGATATTAGGATTCAATGTTTCAAACTCATGACATATGGATTACAATTCAAAGGTCTTACCACTTGAGCCATGTAAATCATGTGAGTATTCTGTGAGAAAAGAAACTCTACTTATCTTGAAAAAATAATAAAAAATTATTAACAGTTTATATATAGATAGAAAGATAACAAGCCCACCGTCGGCACGTTGAAGTGGGAATTCCATTACAATTGTGAATACTAGAACGCGTTGTAGTGGGATTTCACTACGATTGTGAATATTAGAACGCAATATATTCATTTGTAAGCATTTAATAATAGTAAAAAAATTGAAAATTAAGTAAAACTCGCATCACACGATGTCACCTAATTAAAAAAGACTTGAATCATACCGCTCTGCCGATATGAGTACTATGTCATTACATAAATAACAATATCACGAAAATCAAAAAGTAGCACAAAACGACGGGCACAATGGCTGTCAATTTAAATAATATTATTGTTCACTTGAAAGTATCGAGTAATAGCTTACAAACACAAAAATAAGCACAAGATGCTAAAGACAATAAAACGAAAATAACAAAAAAACTTTTGCATTTGTAAAATTTTGCGTAAAAAAATATAAACAAAGAGCTGCACAATAAAATAAAGAAAACATTGTTTATGTATTATACTATTATTTTATTATTATCATTATTTAATTATTATTATTTAACTAAAATAGTAAAGAAAAAACAAGAAAAACTAAAAAATCGCTAAAAGCGGGAATCGAATCGACGGGTATTTTTCGTTACCATTGCTTAAACAGGTATTTATAAATTTGTTGTCATAATAACTTTGAAAAAACTGATCATTAACTAGACATTAACCAGACATGTATTTTCTTAAGCAACAGTGTTTTATTTGTAAATTCTGTTTAGTCTTGTTAAATAAAAATTTAAAATTATAACAAAAAATTGGAGTTTTTTTTCCAAATAAGTGTAGATGGAAAAAATATTTACCATAATGGGTGTTTTGAAAAATATTTACCAAGTTGGGTTTAAAGTAATTTTTCTTTTATCTTGTAAATAGAAAAATGATTAAAAAGACGTCCCATTTAGAAACCAAGTTCGTTCTCTGCGCAACAGGTTAAGAAACGTCTCTTCATATTCTTCGTAAATCCACACAGAGCCAGCCACTATTTATATCAAGTATCCAGGTTCGATTCTTATTCAGTTCTTGTTTATTGTTCTTCTTATCATGCATCCACGATTGTTCCTCTGTTTTGTTCTTGTGAAACCCTAGAGATTTTTCTACAATTTTAGTCCAGTTATTCCATTGGGTCTTTGGTTATTAATAAATAAAAACTATTTCTTCTTCTTTTTGAGTTCATATATCTTGATTCACTCAAAATGATTAACATTTTGTTCTATCTAATATTCATTTGTCTTCATTTTTTTGATTCCGCCATTAACGAAATAATAACAGAGGATTGGCATGATTCAATAATTGACTGAATGGCCCATTAAAGATATAAAAATAGAGGATTGCCATTAAAGATGTAATAAAAGAGGACTACCATTAGAATTTTTTTTTGTCCTCTTTTTTTATTTTTTTAACAGCATGATCCAGGCTAATGCAATAACTGACATGATTCAAAAGAAGGATTTTAACACAATATTTAATCATGCTGTTGTAAACAATGATTAAGTGTTAGAGTATGAAATAGAAGACGAAATTGAAAATGATATGGATGACAAGTTAGAAGAAGACGCATCTGGAGATGAAACCCATACAGGTAGAGATGATATTGTTATCGTTTCCAATCGATTGTATTTAACATTTTAATTTTGCTTTATATTTGATTGGGACTTTTAAGGTTTTATTATTTGTTTTGTTTTTTTCTCAACTAGTTTAGTTTATGAAGTTTGACATTTTTTGTTGTTGTTGAAGTTAAGAAGGGTTAAATGAAAACCTTTAAAAAATGATTAATAAACCAGGAAATGTGAAATCAAGGAATAAAACGAAAAGAACTATGGAAGGCTGGAAGCAAGAAATAATACGAAAAAAAATGTACAATGGTGAACGTGAAATGTATAAGACTGGAAGCATGGAATAAAACAAAAAAAAACATGTATAATAACTGGAGTGGTGAACGTGATTTGTGGATGGGATATATTTTTTTTTAATCTTTTTTCTATTTACAATATAAAAGAAAGATTACTTTAAACCAATTTTGGTAAATATTTTTCAAAACAAATATTATGGTAAATATTTTTTCCACCTACACTTGTTTGGAAAAAAACTCGAAAAAACTTATTCAACCATTAAAGATATAATATGAGAGGACTACCATTAGAATTGTTTTTGTCCTCATTTTTTGTTTTTTTATCAGAATGACCCAGATTAATGCAATAATTGACATGTTTCAAAAGGAGGATTTTAACACAATATTTGATCATGGTGTTGTAAACAATGATGATGTGTTAAAGGATGAAATAGAAGATGAAATTGAAAACGATATGGATGATGAGTTAGAAGAAGACGCATGTGGAGATGAAACCCAAACCGGTAGAGATGATATTGTTGTCGTTTCCAATCGATTTTATTTAACCTTTTAATTTTACTTTATATTTGATTGCGACTGTTAAGGTTTTATTATTTGTTTTGTTTATTTTTCTCAACTAGTTTAGTTTATGAAGTTTGACAATTTTTTTTTGTTGTTGAAGTTAAGAAGGGTTGAATGAAAATCTTTAAAAAATGTATAATAAACCAGGAAATGTGAATGCAAGGAATAAAACGAAAAGAACTATGGAAGGCTGGAAGCAAGAAATAAAATGAAAAAAAAAATTACAATGGTGAACGTGAAATGTAAAAGACTAGAAGCATGTAATAAAACAAAAAAAATGTATAATAAATGGAGTGGTGAACGTGATTTGTGGATGGGATATATTTTTTAATCTTTTTTTCTATTACAAGATAAAAGAAAAATTACCTTAAACCTATTTTGGTAAATATTTTTAAAACAACCATTATGGTAAATATTTTTTCCACCTACACTTATTTGGAAAAAAACATGAAAAAACTTATTCAACCATTAAAGATATAATAACAGAGGACTACCATTAGAATTTGTTTTGTCCTCATTTTTTTGTTTTTTTTATCAGAATGACCCAGGTTAATGCAATAATTGACATGATTCAATAGGAGGATTTTAACACAATATTTGATTATACTGTTGTAAACAATGATGATGTGTTAGAGGATGAAATAAAAGATGAAATTGAAAACGATATGGATGACGAGTTAGAAGAAGACGCATCTGGAGATGAAACCCAAACCGGTAGAGATAAACAGTTGTTGCTAGTAAGCACATTAGGATAAGCATGCATAATAGGTGTATAGTTAACAATATTGCAATTTGTAACGTGCTCGGAAAATGGTCGGATAAAGCTCGTTTGTAACCAACATGTTATACTAAAATATAAAATTATAAATTTACTTTCAATAAAAAAAATATACTTTGGTGTTATCTTGTATTTATGTTAAAAAAATAAAAATAAAAAAATAAAAGAAAAGTGGACGGAAGTATAAAATAGATCTTAAATCGCACGTGTTTCACTAATTCCTAAATCAGATTCTTAATTCTTAGTTCCACATATTCACGTCTCTTCTCTTATTCTCTTATGTAAAAACCGAACCAAAAACGAACCGAGCCGAGATGAGGTAAATACTCTTCAAACATTAAATTACGCATGTAAAAGCCAAGCCAAAAAACAAACCGATCCGAGGCAGCTTGGTTAAAAACGATCCAATTCCGAGCTGACCCTTGGTTCGGTTCGGCTCGGCTCATAAACACCCTAGTTGAAATGCATACAATATAAAAGCGTTATTTTGTTGCCGAAGAATAAAAAGATATCTACATTTATTAATTTTATATTGGAGTATATAGCGGTGAAAAATCTAAAATGTTAATGTTTTATGCTTTATTTATGTTTGTTGTATTTTTTTTATACTATATTTGTATGACATGTTTTTTGTGTTGCATTTTTTGCTTAATCTTTTTATCTATTGTTTTACACTAAAAATATAATATACTTTTCACAAAATTCAATATGTATTTTAAAAATATTTTTTTAAAAAAATATATCACATGAAAAAGTTTTGAACATTAATAAAAATAAAGAAAACTTTAAATAATAATAAACGATGTTATGCGTAATTTATTTTTTTTCTAATCATTACACATAGCAAGTGTTAAAATTTTATTCTTTTCTATTTCAATTCTAATCTACTTTTTAGAAAGAAATAGTTTCTTATTTTAATTTTTCTCTATGTTATGTATATAGAGAAATGATTAAATTGGAAGAAATTTTTGCTTAAGAAAAGTAGAAATTAATAAACTTTGACACGTGACATACTAGATTTAATGAATGAATGATAATTTAGATGTAACATCTTATTTTTCGTACTAAATTTTTATTTTTTTTGTAATGGATTTTTTGTACTACATATTTTTTGTATTGTATTTTTTGTTTTTTGTACTGAATTTTTGTTTTTTTACTTCATTTTTGATTATTTGTACTGAAATTTTTTGGTACTATATTTTATTTTTTGTATTGAATTTAGGGATGACAATGACCGGGGTTTGGTACGGGTTTGAGCAATCGCAGTCACATACCCGTCTCAAAACCCATTGGGTATCCATCAGGTATCGGGTATCCCGTCAGGTTTCGGGTATACCCATCAGTTAGCTAAATATACTTGTTGAGAATAACTGACTTAAAACACGTCGGGTATCGGGTAACTAATAATAAATTTGTTATAACCAAAACTGTATGTTAAATATGATAAGAACAAACTGTTAATATATCAAATAACATAAAATTTCAAAATGTCATAAGTTGATCAGAATCATTCAAGATAAACCAAAGAATAACAATTATCAACAAAAGAGTTAAAAAAATACTATTATAGTTGTCACAAAAAAAAACAAATATAAAAAAAGAAACAAATTCAAGGAACAATTATAAATTTCAAAAGAAATAAAAAAAGAACAAATTCTATTAACTTCAAATGTATATAAATGAGTACTTATAATTGAGTACACAGGACGGTTACAGGGGTATAGATAATCGGGTAATCGGGCCAGGTAAACAGGTATATGAACAAATCCCAAGCCCGTCCCACACCCGCGAAAATTTTAAAAATTAATCCCATACTCGACGCAATACCCATCGAGTTCGGGAATACCCGTCCAATATGCAGCGGGCTTTGGGTATACCCATTGGACGTGGGGTTTTTTGTCATCCCTAATTGGATTAGGGTTTTTGTATTGGATTTATGTTTTTATTTTTTTAGCATGTCAAACTCTTATTTTTCCAATTCTTCTTAAGCAAAAAACTTTTTCTAGTAGATCCAACCTTTATCTTAGTTTAAGATAGGGGTGTCATTTTTAACCGAACCCTATTAAAATCAACCCGAACCCGAATAAGTGTTAACCTGATTTACCGAACCCGATCTAGTGATAAACCTGAACCAAAAGGTTTTACATGGTTTGGTAAATGGTTAATTTTCTCAAAGATTTGGTAACCCGAATAACCTGATTATGTATATCATCGACTTATTAATATGTTATATGTGTGTATATATGCATTTATCGCGCGTATATGCATTTATTATTTTGAATCACTCATTATAACGTTTGTCAAGTTAAAACTTTACATGTTATGTGTACGTATATATGCATTCTTCCACATTTATATATTTGCATTATCCGTAAGCTATCTCGGTTTTCATCTTTCAACTTATATACATATGTTATGTGTATATATGCATTCATTATATATATGTTATATATGTATACATTAACATGAGACACATATTTATTTTATATTATGTGTATGCGTATATTGTATAATATTTCAAGTGTTTTTAGTGTTAATTTTAAGTTGACTGTTAAATAGCTAATATTATAAAACTTATATATGTAACTTAATATAAAAAATTTGAAATTTGTTTCAAAGATACGCTTCACCGTTCCAACAATTATCATCGTACTAAATGAACTGAATTTCAACTATCACTGGTACAACTGATTAAACCAGGCGAGCCGATTCTAAAAACAATGCTAAATAGGAAGGTGGTTTAAACTATCCTGCCTAGGGTGTTCATGGTTCGGTTTTAAATCGTAAAATTGTTCAAACCGGTCGGCGGTCATCAGTTCGGTTTCGTTGTTATTTTTTTATTACTTTTGTTCAGATGGTTTAAAAAATTTCAAATCATAACAAACGATTTGATTTATGGTTTATTTCTAAAACTGCCTCAACTAGTCCTCCTCCTGTAGTCCTATATCTCAAAATCGGTTCAAGTCGGTTTTATTAATTAACTTGAGTTTGTGTATTTGCAGTTATTTTCTATAGTTGTTTTAATGAGATTTACATGTATCTATATTTACCAGGTTATTAACTCATGTATTATACGGATTTAATATAAAATATTAAATAGTTAGCGATGAAAATTTAGAAATTATAAAATAATATATTGATATAAAATGATTAATTTACATATTAATAAATATTTTAAGTGATAAAAAAATAATTAAAAACTTAAATCATATACAAATGATATATAACCTTTTAATGTTTTTCAATTGATATATTTGAAAAAATATACGTTAAAAATTTTAGTTAGTGTTATATTAAAAACTAACTTTTATAAATCAATGATGTAAAATATAGTTTTTATAATTACTAATTTAAAATTTAAATGACCCAATTCTAAAAATAATGTCAAAATAACGGACCAAAAGTGTAACTTTATTATTTTATTTATAAATAAATTAAAAAACGTCATTTGTTTATAAAAATCTCATTGCTTAAAAACATCTTTTATAGTATACTTTATTTTTAAAAATATTATTTTTAAGATAACTTATTTTTAACTTAAATTTTGTTTTTTTGAAAAGAAAATATTTCTTACTTTAAAAAAATTTGGTTTTAAAAATTTCTTATTCTATAAAAAAAATTACGTGTTTTATAATAAAAAGATAAATAATATATTAGTTATTAATGTTATAATTATTTAATAAAAGAAAAAAAATTATTTAATTAGAAAAAAAGATAATTATTTAATAGAAGAGAGAATTAATAAATTAATAAGTAATTGACAAGTGTCACTTATAGTGTAAAAGATGATAAATGACAATAATGTTGTAAGAAAATGACATATGCCAAATATTTATTCTTTTATTATAAAGTATAGATTTTAAAATTTATCAACTACATGTACATCCTATCAAAAATTTAGGTTGCATATATTTTCTTCTTAGTATATGATCCAAATGCCATGCCATTAGATTGAATCATGTGTGTAACTACCGGAGGACTTTGTTTTAATTAGGTGAGTATTGTCCTAGAGTTGGCAAAATGGACACCTATTAAGATATGATTAGAACTGTTTTACAAAAAAATTACAGTTGTACACCACCATATTTGATATCTTAGCTATGAGGCTAGCAGGGCCGTCTCTGAGAGATTGTGTCTGTACGAATGCTAAAAATGGCCTCTACGTGTGTACGTGATAACTAATTTTTTATTAACGTAAGTGAGTTCTCACAATCATAAAAAAATAAATAATAAATAAATACCACATCTAAACCCTTTTCTTTTGTTATTTTGTTTTTTTTTTGTTCCTAGTGTGTGGGCTCAGAAGTCACAAGTAGAGGTGGGCAAAAAAAAGGGAACCGGCAGCCCGAACCGAAAACGGATCCGGTTATACCCAAATCGATGGGTACAAACGGGTCCGGGTTTTTTGACAAATTAAAAACACCGGTTCCACTTGTACCCGGCCAAAACCCGAACCGGTCGAAAACCGGTCGAAACCCGAAACTGGAACCGAAACCGGGTATTGACTTTGTTGACCGGAACTGGAACCGATTGGAACTGAAACCACAGAAAATGAATCTGCTAATGAAGGTTACGATTTCGGTCAAGAAGAAGAAACTTATAATATCGTAGCCGCTCATGGTTATTATGGCCGATTGATCTTCCGATATGCTAGTTTCAACAACTCTCGTTCTTTACATTTCTTCCTAGCTGCTTGACCTGTAGTAGGTATCTGGTTCACTGCTTTAGGTATCAGTACTATGGCTTTCAACCTAAATGGTTTCAATTTCAACCAATCGGTAGTTGATAGTCAAGGCCGTGTAATTAACACTTGGGTAGATATCATTAACCGTGCTAACCTTGGTATGGAAGTTATGCATGAACGTAATGCTCATAATTTCCCTCTAGACTTAGCTGCTATTGAAGCTCCATCTACAAATGGATAAGATTTTGGTCTGATTGTATAGGAGTTTTTGAACTAAAAAAGGAGCAATAGCTTCCCTCTTGTTTTATCAAGAGGGCGTTATTGCTCCTTTTTTTATTTAGTACTATTTGTCTTACATAGTTTCTTTAAAAATAACTTAAAAATAACAAGGACTTTTTATAGTTTGGTTCGATTTGTGTGTTTTTTCTTTGTATTCATTTATATTATAGGTTTCTATAGAATCTATTTTTCTCAATCTTTTAAAAAGTTTGATTTCCAATTCAATTTCAATCGAAAATAGATCAAAATGACAATTTTGCTTATTTATTACTTTTCTTTATTAAATAAGAAATAATATGCTTTTTTGATGTTAATAGAAAAATAGAGTAATACTAGATAATAGTAGAGGGGCGGATGTAGCCAAGTGGATCAAGGCAGTGGATTGTGAATCCACCATGTGCGGGTTCAATTCCCGTCGTTCGCCCAAATTTTTATTATTATTTCTTTTTCTTCTTTTGTGTTAAGCTTATTTATTTTTTTTAATAAATTATTCGCTACAAAAGGATTTTTTTTTAGTGAACGTGTCACAGCTTCCTCCTATTTTTTTTGTAAAGACGAAGAAAAAAATTCTATTTTCTCTCCTATTTACTACGGCGATGAAGAAATCAAATTATCACTATATTTATTCCTTTTTCTACTTCTTTTTCCAAGTGCAGGATAACCCCAAGGGGTTGTGGGTTTTTTTCTACCAATTGGGCCCTCCCTTCACCACCCCCATGTGGATGGTCTACAGGGTTCATAACTACTCCTCTTACTACAGGGCATTTACCTAGCCGACGCTTAGATCCGGCTCTACCCAAACTTTTCTGGTTCACCCCAACATTCCCCACTTGTCCAACTGTTGCTGAGCAGTTTTTGGATATCAAACGGACCTCCCCAGAAGGTAATTTTAATGTGGTCGATTTCCCTTCTTTTGCAATCAGTTTCGCTACAGCACCCGCTGCTCTAGCTAATTGTCCACCCTTTCCAAGTGTGATTTCTATGTTATGTATGGCCGTGCCTAAGGGCATATCGGTTGAAGTAGATTCTTATTTTTTATCAATCAAAACCCCTTCCCAAACTGTCGTATCCATTGCTATTTGATCTATTGTGGTTAGTAAGATCGGTCAATTAGGTGAAGGTAAGGAAAGAGATGGATTCGAACCCTCGGTAAGCAAAAGCCTACATAGCAGTTCCAATGCTACGCTTTCAACCACTCAGCTATCTCTCCTACATAATGATTATGACCCAAAAACCGAAAATAGAGTGAATAGTGAATCATTCATATTAGATTATTGGGTAGATACAACCAATCAATTCTAACTAGAAAGCGATCAAAATAGAAAATTTTTCATCATAGTAAAAGTAAAAGCAGGATCTATCTGAATCGAAAATCTCAATTCCAACAAGTAAAAAGGGGGATTTCCTTATTTCGAAATGGTTGATTATGAGATATTTCGATTTGTTTATTATTTTTTTATTGAATAGAGTTGTATATATTTCAATACATATAAAAGATCCCCAAAAGAGTTTTTTTATAGTTATACTTGTTCCATATCCATATATGTCTGCTTTGACTCGAATGGATGTTATGAAGAAACCTCAATTAAGTTATGTTCTAGAAAAAGAGGATTCTTGCGTTTTTGCCTGCCTGCTGAGAAAGCATTCATTTATCGGCTCATTTCTTAAAATACTTCAATTGGTACACGCAAGAAATAGGCCAATTCAGCAGCTTTTTGTTCCATTTCCCGTGGAGTAAAATTTTCATCAGTACGAGTCAATGGAATGGCTCCCTGGCCTCGTATATCCATATAAAGGACACGCCGAGCATAAATACCCTCTTTAACTTCTATTCTGATGGATTGAATATCTTTTATAAGAAATCGGAGGAAGACCCGACGATTTTTTCCAGGAAATCCCCAACGAAAGATACACACTATTCCGTCTTTTACATCAAATCGATCATAACCACTACCTACATTCCATGAAATTGTGCACCACAAATAGGAGCTAATAAAAAGATCCACGATCCCATAGAAAGACATCACAATTCCTTGTGAAAAAAAACTATTTGCTGAGACGGAAATAAAGATATCAAATTTCTACCAAGATAACCCGAGGTTCCAACCAACAAGAATCCTAATGAACCTAAAAAAAAGGATAATAGCCCGAAACCGATTCTGTCGATTCCAATAAAAACCCTATTTGCGCACCTCTAGTCACAAGTAACATCTACTGTTTTGACATCGACACCTTAGTACTCGTCTTGGATCACAACCCAATTGTCAAAAGTTTGCCGTGTCCAGCCCAAACTTATAATTCAGATTTTAGTATGTACATCAGATTTGATATGTTTGGTGATAACTATGAGGCTTGTATCTTAGTAGTAGTACTACACAGAGTCGACTATAAAAAATATTAAATATTTATTAAAAAAGTTATAAATTGTGAAGCGATTTTTTAAGGAAAAATATGATAGAAATTGTGTATAACTTAGTAATTTAAGTAATAAAATAAAAATATTATTTTTATTTAACTTTTGTTTTCTAAAAAGTATGTTTTATATTGTTGGAAAATTTTGTCCAACTGGTCATATTTTATTTCCAACAAGATTTTTCTAACAAAAACATGTTGGTTAAAAATTTCTTGAAAATGATATTCTGCCAAAAATATAAGGATTTATAATCATGACAATCTATAACTTTTTTTTTTGAATAGCAATAGTTCTCCTAAATTACACCCAAACACAATCTATAACTAATAGTTGAGATTAACATGTAGATTAAAAGTTGATATAAGGTACCAATGAGGTATTGCCTCAATGATACCCTGCAAATGGACCCATACACATTAAATACATTCGCATATGCCCCTGCGAATGACTCAGTTCCCAGTGTAACAACATACAAATACATACAACTAAATACAATTCAACAAATACTAATTTATAATATTCGACCAGCAGTGAACACCCAAAATATGCATCAACACTTTGTTTTAATTAAGTAAGTATTGTCCGAGAGCTGGCAAAATGGATCCATGTTAAGATACGATTAAAATACTGTTTAACAAAAAAAAATTAAGATGCTAGACTTCACAAATTTTCTTTTTTGTTACATAATATATATAATTGTCATCCTTAAATCACTAAACCAAGTGTTAAACAAGTTGTTTTTATGTTTTATATTTATATTAATCATGTTATCTGAAACATGTTAAACCCGTTTTGTCAGCCTTAATTATCCCACTTATTACCTTATCTTAATGCATTTTGTTAACTGAAGTGTAGAAAATTTGGTGCGTAAACCCAAACCGTTGGTTTCGGCTTTATTTTACCTAACGGTTCGGTTTCAGTTTGTAAGGATCAAAAACCGTTACTAACGATTTAACTTGTAGTTTGACCCAAAACTGTTATTACGAGACCATAAGCATCCCCAATTCCCACACCTAAAACAGAAACCGAAACCGACGTAGTCGGTTTTTAGTTATTAGGAACCATTTGGCTTTCGGTTTTCGGTTTTCCCTTTTTTTATCGGTTTCGGTTCGTTTTTGGTTTTTTCGGTTTTTTTATTTTTTTTGGATTTTGTTTTTTTCTCTCTCTAACACACAATATTGAGAGTGCAAAGATACATAACAATAGCTAATTCATAAATTAATTGATCGAACAACAACTAATTAAAATAAAACTAAATAATTGTTATCATATTCTTACAATTAAAAAAATCAAAAGTAAATAACTAAATATGGAATAATTCCGGTCTTCATCTTTTAAAATGATAATATTCATCTAATTCAAATCTTTATCTTTAACCGTATACTATTTGTGTGTTTTATCGCGTTAAATAAGTATAAAAATAGTAACATATATATATATATATTAATTTTTGAAAAATATTACATATCGGTTCGGTTTTTTAGGTTTTTAAAATATGAAAAACCGAAACAGGACCGAATAATTCGGTTTTGGTTTTTTTCGGTTCGGTTTTATTCGGATATTCGTTCGGTTCGGTTTTTCGGTTAATTCGGTTCCGGTTCAGTTATCTCGGTTTTTTGCTCACTACTAGCTAGTATAGAGGTAAAAAAAACCGGTTTGTGTTTACAAACCGGTATTCAATAATTCTCAAACCAGTTCCAGCCAAACTGGTTCCCAAACCACTCCGAACCGCCGGTTTGGTATAAGTTTGGGATCTTACCTTTAAAACTGGTTCCTAAACCGACCCAAACCAGTTTGAAACCCCTCCAAACCGATTTCAACCCCTCCAAACCGGTTTAAAACCCATCCGAACCAGTCCCTATAGGTTTGACATCCTCAACTCCCAAACCGGTTTCCAAACTGAACCGGTTTCACCCAAACCAGTTTTGACCACCCGTAGACCAAACCGGACCGGTTCCTAAACCGAACAGATTTGGTAAAAAAACCGATTTATGCAACCCTAGGATAGTATCCTAATAGTCTAATACTACACAAGAGTTAAGTATAAAAAATATTTAAATTTTATTAAAAATTTTACAAATTATAAAACGAATTTAAAGAAGTAAAATGATAGAAATTGTGTATGATTTAATAATTTAAATAATAAAATAATAATATTATTTTTTTTAACTTTTGTTTTTTATTTTTTTTTATATTGTTAGAAAATTTTGTGAGAATAGAATGTTGACATATTTTATTTCCAACAAGATTTTTCTAACAAAAATATTTTGGTTGAAATTTTTTTGGAAATGATATTCTGTCAAAAACAGAAGGATTTATAATCATGACATCTATAATTAATAGTTGAGATCTAATGTGTAAATAAAAAGTTGATATATGGTATTTTTATGGGTGGTGTTAAACTTACACCCCAAAATAATGGCTGCACACCCCTCAAACGCCCCGTAGTGGCCACTACGGGGCGTTTAGGTATGGATTGTACTTTCTTGGTCAAACGACAGGTGCATTGATTGGACCGAAACGCCCCGTAGTGGTCACTACGGGTCGTTTGGGTACAATGCTCTGAAAAAGGTTCCGACATGTCAGTTGATTAGACCCAAACGCCTCGTAGTGGCCACTACGGGGCGTTTAGGGTTCGCCCTAAACGCCCCGTAGTGGCCACTACGAGGCGTTTATTGTTTAAAACGTGCCAATTAGTTTCTAACTTACAAATTCATCGTCCATATATACACACATACTGCGTTAAAATATGAAACGTTCACTCGAATCACTTTACGTATTGTTGATCGAGTTTATCTTGTTTCGTTTATTAAATATCTACACTCTACACCCATATTTTTTATTTGAAATATGTCTTGGTGGGACGGAGACTTTTTCTTTGGTCAATATTCCGACGTTTCGCGTGTGGCTGAAACATATCAGGTACGAAACTGTATTTACTTGCTTTTATTGTTAATCAAATGACAAACTAATCATAATGTTTTTAAGGATGAGACTAGTGCGCAATCGTCTGAGGCGACAAATAGACCAGCCTGGCCAGATCTTAACGAAGAGGTTGCGGGTCAAACCAATGTTTTAAAAACCGGTATTTTAGGTGTGCCGGATTTGGCTAAAAAATGGTTCAACCGGTTGAACCGGGTTGTACCGGATGGTTCAACCGGACACACTAATTATTCATAGAATTATATAGAAATACAACTTATACACGAATAAGTTTCCAAAAAGTATACAAATTCATCCAAAAACAATTCAAAACGTACTTAAATTTATCTAAAACAATTAAAAGTACTTAAATTCCAATAATTTTTTTTAGAATAAAAGCGTATGATAGGATTATGACATTGGCGTGTTAAAAACATCAAGTTCACGATCGCTTAAAGGTCAAAAATCGCTTAAAAACCGAAATTTTGTGTTTTTTTTAAACCGGAAATACCGGTTTTACCGGTAAAACCGGATCAAACCGGCGGCACAATCGGTCGAAGGAACTTGCATAATACCGGAGTGTTTCGTACCGGTTTAGTAACCGGCAACCGGTTGAACCGGCCGGTTCGAACCGGTTTTTAAAACATTGGGTCAAACTTCGTACTGGCAGTTTTATTTGAACCAGGAACCTTGCGATGATGAAGACGTTAACAGGGAATGTTACGGTGGTGAACAATCACAACCACCCCAAGTGGCCGTTAAAAAGGAAGAAGCTGACATTGTTATTATTATTGTTATTATTATTATTGTTATTATTATTATTATTGTTGTTATTGTTATTATTGTTGTTATTGTTGTTATTGTTGTTATTATTATTGTTATTATTGTTTATTATTATTATTATTGTTATTATTATTGTTATTATTATTATTATTATTATTATTTATTATTGTAATTTGTTTTATTTGTTCATCCTTCAGATATGTCTTCTTCTGATGAGATGGAGATTGCTGATGACGATGTGGGACAGCCGCATGTTGATGATCTAGATGTCGAGCATTTCGACGAGCTTATGGACCATCCCTGGTTGGCGTTTCCTCAGGGGACGAGCGCGCGTAGGAGGTGCGATCGACTCCTGAAGAAGGAGATGGGCAACCAGAAGGCGATTGACTACGATTTGCTGGTCGAGCTTGGCCAGCAGGAGAGGATGACGGCGATCATTGGCGAGGACACGCCATGGTGGAGTTTCTTTCGACATTCAGGTACAGGCCTCAGCCTCCTGATTTCCAGCCACAGCCAGGTCAGGCACAGCCAGCGAAGGTATCCTTTAGACTCTACGGGGCCGCGTACCATTTGTCTTTGGCAGAGTTTGGGAGTGTACTCGGTTTGTACACCGAGGAGGAGACTCATATGCCGATCTACACGACGGCTATTCATACAGCTGACAACGCCGTCGTCAGTGCTTGGTGGCCTCGGATCGGCGACGACGCCTTTGTCCGCAGCGCCCGGGTCACGCGTATTCGTGACCCGCTCATTAGGTATTTGCACCGGTGCATTGTCTCGTCTGTTACAGGACGTGGCATGAGCCAGGAGTGTTGCACTTCACAGGATTTATTTTTTTTGTATTGTATATTGAGTGGGAGACCGTGCAACCTTGCACGTTGTCTCGCGGAGTACTTTAGCACATATTACCACCGCCAGGAGAGGGGGCTGATCTTCGGGGAGGTGTATGTGACCCGTATTGCTCGTTTTAACGGGCTTATAGATCTGGAGCCTGCCGGTATGGAGGCCTTTCATCCAGTTCATTTAGATCGGCGGACAGTGCTGGGCATGCGTATCGCGCAGACATTCCCACGGGTCGGGCTTCGAATTTCGCTCGATAGTGGGGTCATTTGGCAGCCGGGGCCAAATGATCTCCATTACAGAGACGAGGACCCTATGCCTGTGTTCCCACAGCCGCCGCCACCACCACCACATGGCGAGGGGGAGCCGCATCCGGATGTGCCACATCAGCATCCTGAGCGCATATACAGAGCGGTGCAGCTTCCCGCTCGTGTCGAGTCTATGATACAGGGTATAGCTGATTCGACGCAGCAGCTCATCCAGCAGCAGGCACACATGCAGCAGCAGCAGCTCGAGCTCACGCAGCAGTTGTTGCAGATCCCGCAGCAGCAGGCGCAGATCCTGCAGCAGGTCGCTCATAGCAGCGAGCAGCTCACGCGACGAGTGTATCGGTTAGAGGATCAGATCTCGTGGCATGTGCATGTCGAGCTTAGGCATGCACAAGGTGAGGGTATCCAGCTTCCTGCAGTTCCTCAGCCACGAGATTATCCTCCTCCCCCTCCACCTCCACCTTAGTATTTTCAGTTATATTTGTATTTGTTAAACATACACTTGTATTCATGTTTATGGTTTGTATATATTTGGTTGTTTTTGTTGATGATGCGTGTATATATTTCGTTGTTTTAGTTAGTGATGCGTGTTTATTATTTAAATATGTTTTGTTGGTGATACATGTTTATTATTATATGTTTTGTTGGTGATGAGTGTTTATTATTTAAATATGATTTGGTTGGTGATGCCTTATTTATCGTATAATTTTGTAACATCATTCATATATTTTTTAAATATGTTTTGGTTGTTGATGCCTTAAACAAAGAACGTCATTCATATATCAATTAATTAATATATTTAAATTTTAATTAAATCTAAAAAATTAAAACATTTTTAGCTTTCAAAACTAAAAGTTTTAAAAAACAATTAAAAATAAACGAACCGAGAGACCGTGAAAAATAAAAAGCAAGTTTTAAACAAAAAAAAATATTAGATTTTTACAAACAAAAAACATGCGTTTAAAAAAACAACTAAACATTTCAACGTACGAGAGATACGTCATCGTAAAGTATAAATGCTACGAGAGATACGTCACAAAATATAAAAATAATTTTCAAGTCGCAAAATACAAAAATAATTTTTGTTGAAAACAACTATACCACCCCAAAAAACATACCCAAACCCCCCAAATAACACTCAAACGACCCAAATGCTGCGCGTTTGGTATTTTGAACCCTATACGCCCCGTAGTGGCCACTACGGGGCGTTAGGGTCTGTAAAAGCTGACAGAAGAATGTTGTCGTTTAAGGTTGTCAGTCTTTTGTTAAAACGTCCCGTAGTGGCCACTATGGGGCGTATGGGTGGCGGCGGGGTGTTGAATTAAAATTCTGGGGTGTGTAGATAACCCCTCCCATTTTTAATCATGATTAATTTTGTTCATATTTCAAGTCTTTTTATTTTTTTAAAATGTTCATAGACCTTATTATATACGACATTATTTTAAGGGCCAATTTCATATCCCCTATAAATTTCATTTATTACATATATATACCCAACTCAAAATTTTAATTACATATATCCTTTTATAAATTTTATTTATTACATATATACCCAATCCAAAATTTTAATTACATGTATCCCTTCTCTAATGCTAAAATTTCAAATATACCTATTTTAATTAAAATGAATTAAGAAATTACTATTTTACTCTTACTTTAAAAAATTTATTATACATATTTTACAATTGCTTCAAATATACCCTTATTTTACGTTTTTTCCCCTTTTTTTAGTGTTTTTGTTTCTTTTTTTTTATCTTTTTTTGTGTCTTTTTTTTCATTTTTAATTGACAGAGATTCAGTCGTATGAGGGGAGGGCGATTTACGAATGTGGTATTTGCGTATGGGGCTTACGTATGTGTGTTTGGAATTCAAAGATTGCTAAAATGGTATGTTTTCACAACGTTTAAAAAATATATGTAATTAATTTTTTCAGTTGAGTATATATGTAATTAAATTTTTCCTCAAAAGAGGGGATATAATGATATATGTAATTATCTCTTATTTTAAAATAATAATAATAATATATTAACAACCATTTTTTATTTTTAAGATGAACATAATATCATCGTTACGTACATATATAAAAAAACGAAATCGCCTAAATACAACAAGTAAAACAATCAACATACTTAACTTGTCATCATAAATCGAACATCCTATGTATGGTCGATCGTTACTACCGAAACTAGCTAGAAGCTTAACTTGACAAAGAATGTTAAATTAAAATAACAACTCAAACGGCAACAATGTGACCGTTTTATCACAACCATAAACATCACAATAAGCTTGCAACGTTAACATGAACACTGTCACAATTCCAACCACATAAGCTACAATCTTCCATGTAGATCCAACAAACCCACCAATAGCCTTTAAAGCGACTAACAACCAAAGTACAAGTTTTTTCAAGGACAAATATGGCTTCATCTTCCACCTACTGTTATAAGCCATGTTAATTTTATCAATTGTTTCCTGCAATTCCGTTTTCTCAGTAGTTTTCATGTCGGGTATAGAACCACTCATCCCGGTGAAGAGTTTGACAACTTCATCCGCACGCAAGTTGCCTTTGATAACGTTCTCGAGTCTCTTGACATCATCCACATTGACAACAAGTGCACACATCAAAACCATGAATTATGCAAGCGGAAATTCATTAGAGTTGGATGTTAATGCTTCATATGCAACCAAGTTTTTTAATATGACATCTGAATCTTTGTTCAAAGTGACAATCGGTAGATTAACATGCTTTCCCCAAACGCATGTATTTTTAATGCCATAGTGTTCTGGAAGACTATGGAACCTGAACCCAGCAGCATGAAGGTTGGAAGCTGAAGAGATAATAAGTTTAGTTTGTGTGAAAGTTTCTAGTATTAAGATGGTTTGTTCATATGCTTTAACAATCTCATCCTTTGTCATATTTTCAAGGATCTTAGAAACATCAGTTTCAGGTAATGGAAGAGATAAAGGTATTGCTGCATAAGTGAGTGGGGTGACATTGTTTACTATTGAGTAATACATATAATGGAGTAGATGATCTACACTAGAAGGAGCTCGCCGCTCTGAACACAACTTGAATGGCGAATGGATCGTACAAAAGATACGATATATGGAAGGTGAAAAATTATTGGATGGAGACGATGAACCACCTGATACAAACAAACAAAGTAACATACCTTATGTTGGGTTAATCGGATATGTTCACGGGTCAAACGGGTCACTGGTTCATGGATCATTCGAATGGGTCTCCGGGTTTTTTTGTTTCTGCTTGTATTTAGTCTTCCAAAATGAAGGTATATAAATGGTCAAAGTTGACCATGTTTTATGGAAAGTGGGAACGTTGGAATTGCTGCTGGAAACAAGGAGATCGTGAGTTTGTGGTTAATTTAAGCATGTGTTTTATTTAGATTAATTAATATAAATAGGAGTGGTATTTTGCTTTCAATTTACCTTGTAATTGTTCGATCAAAAGTTGCAAAAATACATTAGAATTTAAGTTCTATAGTGTCTGATACCAACATTTGGTATCTAGAGCCAAGGTTGAAGACACCGGTTTGAGAGTCGGTTTTCGAGAAAGGGTGTGACCTGTTGCTGCGGGGCAAACGCAGCAGCAGAGAACTGAGTGCAAGCGGCAGGGGCTGATTGTACAAGAAGGTTCGGGACGGCCGAAGTGTTTTCGATGATCACAAGGCTGTTTTACAGCAGAAAACGGAGGTGTTTGGGTCCGTCGTTGGCACGGGGTGATTGCCGGTTTTGAACGACGCGGGTGACCGGTGATGAACATCAGAATTATGTGGCTGTTAGTAGTGATCAAAGGGAGGAGAACGGTGGTCTCAGGTGACTTCAAACAGCAAGGTTGAAGAAGGCAACAAGCTTCATACGTGGCCTGAAGTTGTGATAAACAAAAAAGGCTGGTTCAAGCAATTTTTCAGCAGGGTGTTGCTTTCGGGTTTCACGGTCCTTGATCAGCTTGTTCGTGATAAGAGGGTACCGGCGTACGCACGTGAAAAGCGAGTAGTAGGGATCCGTAAAAGCAAGTAGCTTTGGATTTGGTTCGTTTGGTGGTTTGAAGAAAATGGTAGAAAGCGGTCTTTGTTTTCTTGGTCGGTGGAGAAGCCTCTTGGAGCAAGTGTGATCGGAAAAGGAGCGGGCTTTTGAAAGGAAATTTGTGATAA
This sequence comes from Mikania micrantha, assembly GCA_009363875.1. NCBI lineage: Eukaryota > Viridiplantae > Streptophyta > Magnoliopsida > Asterales > Asteraceae > Mikania > Mikania micrantha. Next base: position 72,195,366 of record CM018698.1, read on the forward strand.
CATTAATGGTTGCGGGAGTTCAAATCAGGTGACTTTGGATGTGGCCGGGGAAGAGGTCGTTGATCCGTGAAGAGTCAAGATGTGAATGAATGGTTCCAGCAGGATGCCATGTTAGATGTTGTTTGTGCGGTATAGACTTTGGGCGTGATCGAGGTGAAGGTCAGGTGTCCGGGAAAAGTCGAGATGGTTCGAGTTGAAGGTGACTAAACGCTGTTGTGAACAAACCGATTAAGAGGGTGATTGTTGGGTTAATCGGATATGTTCACGGGTCAAACGGGTCACTGGTTCATGGATCATTCGAATGGGTCTCCGGGTTTTTTTTGTTTCTGCTTGTATTTAGTCTTCCAAAATGAAGGTATATAAATGGTCAAAGTTGACCATGTTTTATGGAAAGTGGGGACGTTGGAATTGCTGCTGGAAACAAGGAGATCGTGAGTTTGTGGTTAATTTAAGCATGTGTTTTATTTAGATTAATTAATATAAATAGGAGTGGTATTTTGCTTTCAATTTACCTTGTAATTGTTCGATCAAAAGTTGCAAAAATACATTAGAATTTAAGTTCTATAGTGTCTGATTTGTGTGTTATATTGGGCCTGAACCAACACCTTATTGTAAAAATCTCACTCATAAAAAATCAATTAAATTTTTTGTTGAAATATTGTTAAATGATTTTTAGAAGGTTTTTTAGGGATAACTCTACACAAATGCAACCAACTTTTCTAACTATTCCAATATATTTGAAAAAAAATAAGTTTATCAAAGGAACTACCTGATGATGAACACAAAGACTCGTCGATTTCTTTCAAGACCAAAAACAGAATTTGGTTCTCGACCATCAATACATCTTGAGCGACCTATCTTTTTTTGGGGCCAACTTTTGGTCGTTTAGGCTGATTATAGTTTTGAAAGAGATTAAGCAAGAATAGACCATCAATGGCAAAAACCCAAGTCAAATGTTCATCATCATATTCAAGTAACATGTCATAGCATGAACGGACAATGGGGACAACTTTTTTAAGATTATATATTAAGGATACTTAGTTCGTAATCCTTAATATCATTATCTTGTAGGACCTTTCGCATGACTTCAAGTTTCTTCTGCTCCATCTTCTTGTAGGGTCGTGGCTGAAAGTGATGGATCGGACCCAATCCTATATGCTGTGGTTCATAGGTTTCGGGGTTTTTGGTGGTCATGGTTTCAGGTGCATGAAACAGTGAAACCGGAGGGGTTTCGATGTCGGTTTCAAGCTGATGATTCAACATTTTGCTAATTTCAACGGCCCATTTTGGCTCATTAGTGTCTGATAGCAAGGACGGATCTATGGAAGCCATATGACCATAAAGTAACAGTTGTGGTAGTAAATTAGGATGGACAAATTAAACTAGGTGAATGTGTTGCGTTATATAAAGGGGTGTGTTAGGGTCGGATAATATGATTTTAGATTCGGGTCGGGTTTTGGATATGAAAAACTATTTTTCGGGTCGGATATCCGAATAATCCGAATAAAACAGGTTTAAAGCCATTATAAAAGATAATAATAATTCAAAATAGACATGTAAATAATACGAGTATATCGAAAACACAATTTGATAAAACACTCGTGATACTTCATTCATTAGCTTCATACTGCTTAAATACATCAAATGCCTAAACGGCTAAAAACAAGAAAATAGGAACTACTCAACATTCAACAATCTAATTAACATAAGACTTGGTAAACTCAAACGTACGCAACAAAAACACAAATAGGCCATACAAATCATGCAGACCCGACCCAACTTGGACTAACTAGCCCATTATTGAACACGAGTGATCCATATCTAACAAATAGACTTTGTGGTTTTCACCGTTTAGTTTTACCACATCCAAAAACGTCACAATAAGCTTGCGCCGTTAACGTCAACACTGATACAAGACTAAGAATGAAAGCTACAATCTTCCATGAAGATTCAACAAACCCACCAATAGCCTTTAAAGCCACTAGCAACCAAAGTGCATGCTTTTTGAAGAACAAATATGGCTTCATCCTCAGCCTACTGTTATAAACACTATTTATATCATCAATTGTTTTCTGCAATTCCGTTTTCTCAGTAGCTTTCATGTCGGGTATAGAACCGGTCATCCCGGTGAAGAGTCTGACAACTTCATCCGCAGGCAAGTCGCCTTTGATAACGTTCTCGAGTCTCTTGACATCATCCTCATTGACAACAAGTGCACATATCAAAACCATGAACTCTGCAAGCGGAAAGCTATTGGAGTTGGATGTTAATGCTTGATACGCAACCAAGTTTTTTAATACGACATCTGAATCTTTGTTCAATGTAATAACCGGCAGATAAACATCCTTTTCCCGAACACGTGTATCTTTAATGCCATTGTGTTCTAAAAGACTATGAAACCTGAATCCAGCATCATGAAGGTTGGAAGCTGAAGGGATAATAAGTTTAGTTTGTGTGAAAGTTTCTAAAATTGAGATGATTTGTTTATATGCTTTAACAATCTCATCCTTCGGGAATTTTTTAAGGATCTCAAAATCATCACGATAAAAATCACATTCAGGTACAAATATATATTGGTCGAAATTGTTTATTATTGAGTCATACATATAATGGAGTAGATGATCTACATTAGAAGTGTAACAACCGAAAATTTAGAAATTTAATAGTAAACGTACGAGATTTCGGTTACTGTGGAAACTGTGACGACTGCGTACGAAAAATTCGGCAATTATGACGTGAGCACATTTGATCGTGCTTGAAATCCACGAGGATTTAGTAACTTTTGTTATTGGGGATTGATAGTATGTGAAAAATAATGAACGTGGGCGAAAACCGTGCGCAAAACGGAGTCCGTATGCTCCCGGAATCGCAAAACGAAGTTTAAATCAAATATTGGAAGAAAAACACGCTAGGCGCATAGCCTAACTCCCAACCCTCCAGAGTCAGGCTATGCGCCCAGGGACTATGTCGGCTAAAAAAGTTGTTAAAGTGATCAGATCACCTGGGAAGCGTCAAAACGCATTTTCTTCGACTATTTCTTGTTCCCAGACGTCCAAGAACTCATTTTTATCATCCTAAATTCATTTTAATCGCTTCTAATCATCCGGATCGCGCATAGGATCGTGTTTTCAAGCCCTGATCGATGTTTTAACCGCAGAAATTCGTCAGATCAGGTAACGGTTCGTTTTAACCTTCTAGTTTGATTTTGATTGATTAGATCTTGATTTTGAAAGTAATAAGATAGTTAGGATTGTTGATTATTGCCTAGATGATGGCTAGGATTGATTATAAATGAAGAACATGATGTTCTAACGGTTAAATCCTTGTTTTGAGCCGTTGTAATGCCCGGTTTGCATGAAATCACAACTATGATTATAATGGTTTAATCCATTTGATTATGACAATCTAGGTGATTAGTTGGGTTAATCTTTGAAATGCAAAGGTTAAATCTAAGTGTTTCAAACTAATCACAATCATTAACATACTTATTGGAACGATTATCTGATGTTTGTGATAACAGTCAGATTAGTATGTTAAACATGGTTATTAAACCTATTCTAAGACGATGTTGTGATATTTCATGATATCTGGGTAATCAATGATAAGGATTTATCATTTCTAAGCCATTAATCTGTTCAGGAACTGTTTTAGCATTATAATCAACAACACTAATTATTTGATGACTTTCAAGACAATGTCTTTGACATTGAACGTTCAGAAAGATCTAATCAATAGGTTAAAACATAAATGATTTATTAAATGTAAACGAATACAAAATTACACCATTAGTACCAGTTTGCGAGTGATCTTGCTACAGTAAGACATCAGGTGAGTTCTATGAGCCCTCTTTTAATATCTTAACATTCTTGGGCTGATATGTATGTATGATAAATATTTTCGAAATGACTGTGAATTCTTATAGCCCTGTTTTAAATGTTTTATCATTTTGGGCTGATATGCATGTTATAAAGTTATTTTATGAAAATGATTGTATGTATGTATGAAAGTGATTCTAACCTGATTATGGTCAGGTAAAGCATGTTTTCAGATAAAGGAATGTTTTAAAGTCTCAACTACGGTTGAGAAAGAAGTGATTATTTTTATATAAGACACTCGACTGATGTCGAGGATGAAATGTAAAACACTTGACTGAGGTCGAGGAGGAACATAAGACACTCGACTGAGATCGAGGAGGAACATAAGACACTCGACCGAGGTTGAGGAGGAACTGTGGTTTTGTCAACTACGGTTGAGCAAAACTTGAGCACAGCGGTGAAAGGAGCCGCTTTTGCTTATGATGATTAAAAAGTCCTGCGTAAAAACAGGCCTGCCGACTGTGTGTCGCCAGTTGATGGAATCTTATGCATGTGTAAGTTATCGACTTCGGGTTAATAGTTTAAGAGCCTTGTGCTGCACAAGCCTGTTTGACCTCAGGGTCAGCAGTTGACGGTGAAGTTCCTTCACTGTATGAATGATGATATGATGTTATGATGATATGTATGTTATGTAATTATGTTATGATGCTATGTATATGATGAAATTATGATATGAGAACAGGTATGTTATGTATTTGGATTATGTTATACGATGACATGAATGAATAAGGATTTTCTAAGAAATGAACTTAGAACTCACCAGCATAAAGCTGACTTGTTTTACATGCATACCAGGTTGAATAGTTTGAGAAAGGAGACCAGGAAGACTCATGGCATACGTTGAAGACTACCCCTGGCATAGACTGGCTATGTTATAAATCTAATAAAGATATGAGCTATGTATTAATGTTTGTTTAGGTTTGTATAATATTTTATGTATTCGCCTTAAATTCCGCTGCTATGATAACGTAAATATGTTTTAAAGAGTATGGGTTTGATGTTTGCCAACCGAGGGGCTCGGGGCCTCTCAAGAAGGAGCTAGCCTCTTTGAACACAACTTAAGTGACGAATGGATCGTACAAAAGGTATGAAATATGGGATATGAAAAATTATTGGATGGAGACGATGAACTACCTGAAACAAACAAACAAAGTAACACACCTGTAGTAAAAATCTCACTAATAAAAAATCAATTAAATTTTTTGTTGAAATAGGTTATTGAAGGATTGCTAAATGATTTTTAGGTTGTTTTTTTTTATCTTAAAGAGTTTCCAGGTAAATCGCTAGAGTAGTGATTTCACTTTTTCTGCATCAAAGTTGACGTGAGGTTGGAGGTAACGACTTTGGTATGGAAAAAGCGAAAGTCGTTGCCTCTTAAAAACTTTGATGGAGAAAAAGGTGGAAATTGTTACCAAAAAAAATCAAAGAACTACCTGATGTTGGACACGAAGACTCATCGATTTCTTTCAAGACCACTGATGTTGGAGGCAAAGCCTCATCGATTTCTTTCAAGACCACTGATGTTGGATGCAAAGCCTCATCGATTTCTTTCAAGATCACTGATGTTGGATGCAAAACCTCATCGATTTCTTTCAAGACCATAAACGGAATTTGGTTCTCTACCATCAATACATCTTGCGCGACCAATCTTTCTTTCAGGCCAACTTCTGTTACTTCAGGTTGATTATAGTTATAAAAGATATTAAGCAAGAATAGACCATCAATGGCAAAAACCCAAGTCAAATGTTCATCATCATGTTCAAGGAACATGTCATAGCATGAACGTACAATGGGGACAACTTTTTTAACATTATTAAGGATAGTGAGTTTATAATCCTTAATGTCATTATCTTTTAGGACCTTTCGCATGACATCAAGTTTCTTCTGCTCCATCTTCTTGTAGGTTCGTGGCTGAAAGTGATGAATCGGACCCAATCCTATCTGTTGTGGTTCATAGGTTTCGGGATTTTTCGTGGTCATGGTTTCAGGTACTTGAAACACTGAAACCGAAGGGATTTTGTCGTCGGTTTCGAGCTGATGATTCAAGATTTTGCTAGTTTCATCAACCCATTTTTGCTCTTTAGGGTTTGATAGCAAGGATGGATCTATATATAAATTATTCTATATGACCATGAGTTGCGATTCTAGCCACGTCACACCCATGTTAAGAGTGCTTTCCTGTATTGAAAAATAGATGAAGAAGTTTATGTGTGCCAGCCTCCAGGATTTAAAGATCCAAAGTTTCCTGATCATGATAAACGAGCTTGTTTTGAATGTGGTGCATTAGGCCATGGAGGCCATATGAACATAAAGTAACGTACAGTAGGTAGTAGTAAATTAGGATGGACAAATTAAACTAGGTGAATGTGTTGTGTTTATATAAGGAGGTGTGTACTCGGTAGTCCAAATGAACATCAATAATAACAATAATAAGTTTAACGTCGATTGCAATGTATGCATACATGTATTATTTTTTTCTTCAAGTATGTTTTTCTAATTCAATTTTTTTTTTCCTTTTATATAACAAACATAGTTTTTTTCTTGATAGTTCAATTGGTTTATTAATATTAAAAAACAACCTTATTAATAGTAGTGCATCTGATTGATTTTTTTCACTTGTGTATATGTATATAAGAAATGGATACTATAAAAAAGTTTTTTTTTATAAAAAAAAGAGTAAAAAAAGATCTAAGTTTTCTAATTTTAAATCAATAATTAAGAACAAAATGTTGAAAAAACGTGAAAAAATATAATAGAAAGAGACAAAAAAAATTTCAAATTCCCTTATTTTTTAAATATTCATAACTTCTTATATGATAATATTTTTTAAAATAATCACACCCTAAAATAAGTGTTTTTATCTTGAATTTGAGTATACTGTAAAAATATATATTTTTTTAAAAAAAAATACAGTTTAAAGTGTAAATATCTTTTCTTATAAATAATGGGTAGTAGCTACTCACAGTTTGATTTATTTATGTGTCAGACCTACTATTATTACTATTCCTATTGCTATTACTATTACTACTACTATTATTATTATATAGATTTATGCGTATGTATAGATATGTGTGTGTGATTATTATTATTATTATTATTATTATCCTATATAATTAAAATGCAACCAAGAGGAATAGTAACTATATATATTTAATATTGAAATGGTAATTAATTAATTAATATATATACATATACTATTTCAATATAATATAAATACATACATACATAGATACATATATATATATATATACAATTAAATAGTATGAAAACTATAGTGAAAAAACATGGTTCTTTCTAAGGTTTCAGCGGTGTTTGGAGGAGATAACGGTGATTTATTTGTTCCCATGAAAAATAGATGTTTGTTTAGAGATTTTAGTTTTTTTTTTTATTTCAGCCAATTGGTTGCCGGTGAGAAGGATTTTGTGAGTAATTTTTCTATTATTTTCGTAACATATTTTTATTGATTTTGTATGATTTTAATTTTTAACGAGAAATTAGTATAGAGTTCGTGATGAAATATTTGATTTTGCTATGTAACTTATACTTCTGCAAATGATATATAATACTCATTATCAGGATTGTGTTGCGATAACCCGCCGCAACGCGCGGCGGGGAAAAACCTAGTTATTATTATTATACAGATATGTGTGTGTGATTTTGTTTCTGCAATTTGTTGATAATAACTTTTGAAAATTGTTAGGCTCTCCTCCTTTGATACATTTTTGGGCTGAGTGGCATGCTTTAGTTGATTGAAAATGATTGGTATATTCAATTCTTCTAAAATTTCTAAACTCTCTGTCTCGAAAAAAATAATAATAAATAAAGAAAAAAAACCCCACAAAAACAGAAACGAAAGGCAAACCGGAAAAGGATTGCTCAGATAAACCCCCGGGCATTTGTTAGATTTTACCAATAAAACACGATGTTTTTTCCAATTTTCCGTCTTAAAAAAAAAAAGAAAAAAAAAAAAAAAAAAAAACCACACACCATTTCAAAAGGGAAACATCACATAACTTCGGTTTCCAAGAGTTATATTTTAAAGGGGTAACAATTAGCATATAAAAAAAGAAATAATTACATATAGGCATATAGTCTCTAGAGAGATGTTTAACTAAGAACTATTGTTACTTTAGCAATAAATAAATCATTTCCAGACACAAATCTAAAGGTTATAATAGTAATTTACTCAAAAAAATTACTTTTATATCTCTTAAGTCATTTTTTATTTTGAACAGCTAAACAAGTCCTCGGACCCAACAACCCACGCGCTGCGACCTCATACCACTACCAACACCCGAAAACATTTAAAGCCGGACGTTGGCGAGTGGCGAATCTCTTAAGTCATTTGACTATAAATATGGTTCTTAATTGTTTATGAAATTGCACAACAATTATCAATGTCATAAAATTAAAAATTTAAATAAATAAAGGTAACTGCACAACAATTATCATCGTACATTCGTACTGTCGGATCCCAGTTATTCAGTTTCCTTTCTCTATCAACCATTTTTTTCTTGCATTTACGCCATCTTTTAAACGTTAGTGGTACGTTGGGTATTAATTTGGTTTTTTTTTACGGCAATTTGGATACCTGACGGATCATAAACTTATCCGATTATATCCACACTCAATAGGAGGAAACCCATCATAGATAAGAGAAAATCCCCTAGCCCAGCAAGGAACCCCTATTTTGTCCATGGCATAACTTGAACCCGTGACCTCACCAATATTGAAGTCACATGGCACCTTCCCTCAACCACTTGAGCTAAAGATCATTGGTATTAATTTGGGGGTTGGGTATTAATTTGGACGTTTTTACTTTTTTTTCTTTGATAAAAACATTGTGTAAGAAGTCATAAGTTTAAACATGAACAAAAGATAAATTAGACTGAAAAATTTAAGATACGTCAAAGATTTAAATAAGAACAAGAGATAAATTGATTTGAAAATTATAAGAGTATGTGCTGTGGATTTTTTGTTCGAAAAAAAAAATTAAATATGATGAGAAATGGACCTAACGATGATAGAGTAATTACAACCCAAAAGTTATTAGTTTAAACTTCATACAAGACAAATTTATTAAAAATTTAATCACTTTCAAAGATATAGACATTATATGTCAATGGGGTTTCCTTCTAGGGTGGTTGTGGTGGCTCATGGGAGATCAAGGTAACTAGACCTTGGTGACATGGCCTGGAAACAGTGGATTCACACGATTGAGACATTCGCCGTTCAAAAAACAAAAGACATTATATGTCATTAAATGTGAGAAAACATATCATTGACTCATTGAGACATTATATGTCATTAAATGTGAGAAAACATACCATGTGTTAACATCAAACCTCCATCACTCCACATAGATGTCACATAAACGTCGCATAATCAACCAACATCATCACCCCCTTATCACTCTATATTATCACCACATGCGTTATCATAACTCATTATCACTCCCCTATCACCTCTCATTTTTTTCCACTTTCTCCTTTCTTCCCCTTTCTCCTTTTTTTCCATCAAGCCGTAGACTCCATCACGTAGAAGCCCACCACAACCTCGGTCACACCCTGATGGAATGGTGGAGGGAACTATAGAGGCGTGACCCCCTTCCCCTCGCTCCTTCTTCACCCATGATAACACATGAACTAATGCTATAGTTTAAGAACAAGTGATTGGTTGTTTCCTCCAACTAGGGGTGTAAACGAGTCGAGCCGATCTCAAGCTTGTTAAGGCTTGAGCTCGGCTCATTTAGATAAACTCGGGCTCGAGCTCAGCTCGTTAAGAGCTTTATTTACTAGGCTTGAGCTTGGCTCATTAGAAAATTTTTAGGCTCGAGCTCGGCTCGAGCTCGTTTAGATTTTATTTATTTAATTTATTTACTTTAATTACTAATTTAATTATATTTATAATTATAATTATATTTCTAAATTTAACATAAAATATTTGATTTAAATATATTTATCGTAATTTTATACATAAAAATAATTAATTTTATAAAAAAACACTTAATATAACAAATAAAAATCATATATTCAGAAAGCTCGTTAAGGCTCGCGAGCCGGCTCGAGATCGATAAGTAAAGCTCGGGCTCGATAACTAAACGAGCCATATTTTTGGGCTCGAGCTCGGGCTTGTTAAGGCTCGGCTTGTTCGAGCTTTTTACCAATCCAATCCCGAGTATTTCATGAGCTGTCTTGGTTCGTTTACACCCTTACCTCCGATTCTCCGAGCATCCACATTATTCACAATGCCAAGAATTCACCAGTATACCCTACGAGACAAAGCCTCCCATCAGGAAAGTCTATCAAGCACCAATCTCCATAAGAAAATGTTTAGTTTTTTGGCACAAGGCTATTGCATTTATGATAGTGACTGCTACACATGTGAACTCACCAGTATACCCTACGAGGCAAAGTCCCCCGACAAGAAAATCTATCGAGCATCAATATCCATAAGAAGATATTTAATTTTTTGGCACCAGGCAATTGTATTTATGTTAGTGAATACACATGTGGTATTTTTTTTAACGATGACAATCCTACATACCACGTATGTTGGTTTAGAACCTGAGATTAAGTTCAAGATTTCTTCCCTCACCTGGATGTTTTTTAAGTCGCCCCTGACAGGGCTCGAACCCATGATCTCTCGATCACAAAGTGAAACCCCAACCAGTATGCTGAATTCGCAGGGCTCGAACACATGTGGTATTAATAGTAGATATTACTAAAACATGTTTAATTTTTTGCTTTAACTTTTTTTTATCTATTATGTTTAAAAAAACATGATTAGTAGTAAATTTATATTAACATTAGGTTAATACCTTATGTCTTACACATGTTAAATAAAAAAATATAATAAATAGTCACAAATGAAATTTATACAATATAAGTTGATTTTTTTAATATAAAATATGATTAAAATTTCGTATAATTTAATATTTTAAAAATGTGTTTTGAATATTATTTTTAAAATGTATAAAAATTATATTTAATATTTCATATTATTATTAAATAAATAATGTATTTACTAGGAGAGAGAGAAAGACGTAAAATTAAAAGGAAATGTTATTGGAACATGCATTTGTCCGTAGAAACCTTGATTTACTAGAATACGCAAATTTTGTTACATATTAATTACGTCTTTTACATTAACTCTTTGAGAACTCGGTAACTAAAAAAAAACTAAAATTATAATTATCCTTAATAGGATCAAATCGAAAACTTTTATGTTATTTATTGTTTCTTTTATTTTGACTCATTTTATTTCTTTTACTTTTTTCATTATTTTTATTTTTTAAGTTACTCTAAAAATAATTACTTAGTTAACAAAATTTTAATAATAAAAATATATTTTTCCATATAGATTTTTATTTTAATCTTTAAATTTATAAGTTTTTGTTTCTTTCTTTAGTTATTTACTTTTTAACTTTTATATTTAAAATAAGTTAAATACTTTAAATTAGGCGTGTAAACGGGTTGAGTTAAGCCTAATCTCCCTTAAACTTGATTTAGAGTCATTTAATATTTAAAAAATGGGGGTATCTTGGGGTGCCAATCATTTCAAGTTTGCAGGTTGACAGAATGAGTCTTAGCTAGTTGGCGGTAGTGGTGCACAAAAAAACCGGCTACCTGAACCGGACCGGTTTTGGAAACCAGTTAGGAACCGGTTTTTGTTACCGGTTTGGGCCAAATTGAAAAACCGTCGGTTTTAAACTGGTTGGGAGATTTTGGGGAGAAACCGGTTAGTAACCGGTTAAAGCAAAACTGTTTTTTTAGTCCTGTTAGAAACCGGTTAACCGGTTAGGGGTTCAAAAAACTAGCCGTTGGAGCCAAAATACAGCCGTTGAAACCGGTTTAACCAATTAACCGGTTAACCGATCGTGTGAAAAAAAGAGTTGTTTTTATAGCCGTTTTAAACAATTTTTTGGACCATTTTGCCCCTAAATATTAGTATAAATAGATGGGGATTGTTTTGGTTTGATCACACAACATCTCTTCTTCTTAAACGATCAAAAACACTCAAAAAACGATCCCCTACTTCTCGATTCAATCTCTTCTTCTATTACGTTCGTAAATCTTAATTCAATCTCTATTCCATCCATGGCAAGCTCACGAAGTGCTCAAAGTTCCGCTGGTGTTGGTGCATCCACTTCAACCGAACCAACCGTTGTTAGAATAAAAACTACAACGAGGAACAAAGATCTATTTACTTATGCGAAATGTCAAATGGTGTCAATAAGTGATCGAGGTGTCGTAGGTCAATCAAAAACATGCAATGTAAAATCAAGGACTTAGCTACCTATGACTATAACACGTGTAAGTAAGGTCGTCTCCTCAGATAATCGTTGGAAAGTGCCAATCTTTAATTTATCACTTAATTAAACAAAGAAAAATGTAAACTTGGAATTAATTTGAGTTAACGAAATGTTCAAAGCAATGATTGTAATGATTTTGAAAACAATTGAGAAAAAGGTATCACTTCCGAGTTTAGTTTAGTAGAATCACAATGATTTTGGATTAAACTTAGTTGGAAATCACATAGACATGATTTTGTTAATTGGTTTGATAAAAGTGACAACAATGGAACAAACGTTTAAGAGTTGCTTATTCACACAATCGTCAATTTAGATATGTAAAGTAACACACAAATACCAATGAGTAAACGATGCAAGGAAACCGAATCACTGATGGCAAAACGTAAATGCTTAAACATAAATAAATCGTTTACATCAACCAAACCACAATTGAATTCGAGTAATCAAAACGAAAACAATCCAAAAACCTAAGTTTAAACATTCAATCAAAGTTCATCCACTAACCTAATTACCTGAAATCAATTACAAAGGAAAACTAGCCACGCATCTTCATTAGCACGCTTCGATTCTTGATTCGGATGATATTAATTCCTATGATCACGGATGGATTTGGAGGAGTTTTGCTGCCCAAAAACCTTGTTTTTTCGCCCCCAATTCGTCTAGGAAGAAGTCTCTTTCGAAACCCTAAGATAAGGGCTTAAATATTGGAAAGATTAGCTTAAAATTCGACTTTCCCGGCCTCCGGCGTATCATACGCCGAGCACGGGCGTATGGCACGCCCAGAACCTTATCCTACGCCCAACAGTTTCTGCCAACGCTCAAAGCTGGGCGTATGGCGCTGGCCGTATAATATGTCCAGCTGGGCGTATCATTCGCCCAAGTTGACCTCACCAACAACTTCTTATAGTCGAGAAACTTAGTTTTCATATATTATGGGCCCAGTAACTCCTCTCATAACTCCAGTTATGCATCCGCAAAGTTTTGGTCTTCCGAATTTTCTGTTTTTACACTTTTTATCACTTGACGCCTCTTCTAACCATCCAATAAGCCCCCAAGCACGTCTTTAACCTCTTGACACCTGAAATTCATAAACATACTCAAAGTAAATGTGTTTCGTGTCAAAAATCACTAATATCATGTATTTACACATCAATTAACACAACTATTTACAGCGTGATCAATAAGGCAGGGTGCAAAGGTTGCGGTATTTTTCCTAAACCAGAATCTAATTCTAATTTAAGAAGCCATTTGACGAAGCAAGCATTGTGTTGTGGTCAAAAATAATCCGGCAAATGATCAAGCACAAATGTCTCAAGAGTGTGGGGTTTGGAATTTTGATCCCGACATGGTTCGTGAAATGGTGGGAAACTTAGTAATTCAAGAAAGTTTGCCTTTCAATCATTTTGACAACCCACACTTGACGAGGATGATTCAAAATGCGCTACAACCACGATATCATCAAGTAAGTCGAACTATTATTAGAAGTGCTTGTTTGAAACGTTGGCGTCAAAGCAAAACAAGAATTAATTTTGGGTATTCAAAATTTAAAAACCGGGGTTAACTTAACAATGTATGTTTGGTCGGTACCTCACGGTTTTCCTGAATCGTACCTTTGCGTTACCACGCATTGGATTGATCCCGATTCATGGCAAATGATGAAATGTACGATTGCCTTCGAAATGTTTCCGTATCCTCACACGGGGGATCATTTGTTTTACATGTTAGATGGAATAATACAAACATTTCATTTACAAGATAAAATACTTTCAATAAGTTTTGATAATGCTTCAAATAATACTAATGTGGTTCAAAAGTTAAAAATTAAATATAAACCGATATGTAACAGTGCTTTTTTTCATACAAGATGTGTTGCCCACATCATTAACTTGGTTGTGAGTGATGCTCTTGCGGTTCCTGAAATGAATATGTTAAAAGAAAAGTTTAAACAAATGATAAAGGATGTTTTTATAAAAAGCCGTAGAAGATATATGGAATATCAAAAATTATGTGAGGACACGAACTCCCTCTTTTTAGGTCCGTCTTGGGACGTACCAACAAGATGGAATTTGACTTGGCGTATGTTTAACAACGCCTTACGACAAAGGGAAACCTTGGAAGTATTTCATAACAATTTAGTGCGAGAACGTAAGGCTAAATCGTTTAATAGCCTATGTTGGGACGCCATAGGAGAATTCACTAGTTTATATGGAGCTTTTAAAAATGCAACAACAATTTTATCGGGTTTTTATTATCTCACGTTTTGTTTGGTTCTTCAACAATTATTTATAATGACAAGAAAAATTAACGATTTTCCATCGATGGGTGAAAAAAATGAGATATATAGGGGAATGTTACTTCCAATGAAAGTAAAACTATTGAAATACTTTCAAGAAATGCCGACCGTTTTTACTTGTGCGACGACATTAAACCCATGTTTCAATGGTGCCGACGTTGAAACATTAATTGATGAAATTGTTGGTGCTTTGGGTTTGGATGACCCAAACTTTGCAACAAACATTAAAAATAACTTTAACATCTTTTTTCAAAATATGTTTGATCATTATTTACAAAAGTATGGTGAAACATCTAACATACAACAAACAATGTATGCGTCTTCTAGTTCGAGTAGAAGCCAAGATGTTAACTTTGATTTGTTTAACACCTTAAGACAAAATGTAACTAAACGGGCCTGAGGTACTAGCGCAAGTAGCGAACTTGGAAGGTACCTAGGGACAGATTGGATTTCCGGTATTAATCCGGAAGAATTTGAAAACTTTGATATTTTGACCTGCTGGAAACAAAAGGAAACCCAATTTCCGATTCTATCTGCCATGGCCCGTGATTTACTAAGCGTCCGAGCTTCTACGGTAGCTTCGGAGTCTGCCTTTTCTCTTAGTGGCAGGGTTTTATCGATACGAAGGACGATGCTTACTCCTGCATCATTGGAGATGTGCATTTGCTTGAAAGACCATTTGGACGCAATGGAACGTGTACAACACCACACACTACTTGAAGGTGTCACACCCCGACCGACGGCGGAATACGTCGAAGCGCGAGTTTGATTGTTCATAACTCATGGTGCTACTTTAAAGTTTTATTATTTAAACATTGATATTACAATTTCATTCAACAGTCATAGAATCAAAATACATTACAAGAATTCAGCATACAAAATAAATACACAACAACGTTTGATTTATGAATTAACTAAATCCAGAATTCTATGTTTGTCTTCATGTCTTCACTAATCCTGTTACACATGTAAAATAGAGTTTGATCAACTATTTGCATAGTTGGTGAGAATCTCATACAGTTGATATATAGATATATAAAATAAGATGCAACAATAGTCTAATAAGAACTGATCTAAATATATATGTACTCCACAATGTTTGATGATATGATTTTGGCAATTTCACCTTTCTAACATAATGACACAAAGTCACTAAAGAAAGGCTACTAGTAATACTAAATGGTTTTGGCAATTTCACCTTCAATATAAACAATGACATAAGTCATGTTAATCAAAGGCTACCAGTACTAATGTATTGTATATGATTATCCCAATAGTAATAACACATAAATATATAAACAAGTAGGCAACACATAATATTCAAATCTAATTCTATCTTAAACTAAAGTATTGCATCCTTGTATTTGTTTATGACTCAAAAAATTAACATATTTGATAAGACATGTGTAACATCCCAAAAATTACAATAGTAAAAAGGGAAGTATGAGAAACTCACATGTCTTAGATATTTCAAAGTTGTTCTTGAATGAAGATATAAGTTTTGAGATGTACAAATCACCCTATATTATGGATGGATTGTATAAGTATTTGAATTGATCTAATAAGTTCTAAAGTTCAAGCCTAATCTTAAAAGTCTAAATATTGATTAACAATGTTTTATTTAAATTAAACAATATAATATTAATTGAAGTTTCTATAATTCAATTCTTTGAATTTTATGAATTTCAATAAGTTTTAACACCTTAAAAGTAATCTTAATAATATTTTATTTAAAATAATCAACAAAATATTATTCCATAGGATTATAATTGATTTCAGAATATTTAATTAAAAATATTCAAAGATATATGTTTATGTATTTTCTTAACTTTTTATAAGTTTAAAACAATGTTACATTTTGTAAGCAGTTGTTGCTAGTAAGCACATTAGGATAAGCATGCATAATAGGTGGATATGTTAAGAATATTACAATTTGTAACGTGCTCGGATAAAGCTCGTTTGTAACCAATATGCTAATAAGCACGTTAGGATAAGCATGCATAGTGTAACATCACTGTACTTTAGGTTGTCCGTACATCCGTACAATTGTAATGTTACGACCTGAGATTTATTGTTATTAATGATAATGAATTATTTATTGATATTATTGATGATTATCACTGTTATTGGTATACATATTTAGAACATATTATTATACGCGTAAACCATGGGAAGTTTAGTTGTAACCCAACTAAACAAAACCAGAGAGTTTATCGCAGATGAATACTCGGATTATGGTTTGGAATGGAAAAGAATTGGAGGTTGTTGTTTGGTTGCTAAACATAGTCAAGGACACATGGTCATGGTTTATCGAAATAGCGGTGGGACGGTGGCTGGGGCGGTTGCGACTGACCCCTACATATGCCCTATACATATGCATATTTCGGTCTATCATGGGTGTGTCAGTGATATGGTTCAGTGGGATTTGGTTTGGGATTTATGATATTAAAATTAATAAAATAATGGGAGTTTTAATAAAAACAAACACGCGATGGTGAGGCTTCGAACATAATTTAAACCCGAATATTAATTCAGAAAATATTAACTTAATAATGTATTCGCGTGGGTGACGATTCACACGAATATAATTATTAAGAATAATATTCTGAAACGATATTCCATAAATCGTAAATCGAATCGAAATACGATACGAGCGTCGGATTCGAAAAGGTGACGATCTTTACGAATACGTACGCGAGTAACGTGTTTCGACGAGATAACGAAATGACATTTAACGATATTTAATTTATAAATGGAAATTAAAAACGTTTATTAGGAATCACAACCTGAAACAAATTCGAACAACTGGTTTTATTAAATAAACAATTTAAATAAATATTTCAACGAAACCGTTTTACGAAACAACGATATTTAAATAAGATCATTTTTATGAAAACGAAATATATTTATTTAAATGTTGCGTGTTTTAAATATAAGTTACGAGCAAGACCGAACATTTTATAAAGTTTATCAGGATAAAAACGAGACCGAGCACGCGGGGTTAGACCGGGGTATAAAAACCCACTTTTCCTCCTTTTTCTTCATTTCACAAGAACTCTCTCTCTCTCTAAAACCATAGGTTCGTCACTTTCTCTCTCTAGAAACTTCTCTCTACGATTTCTCGCTCGTTTCTTCACGGATTCAAGAGATCTTGGTGTCCAAACACTCGGGGGATCGAGGGGAACAAGAACCCATGAAGAAACTGGAAGTTGGGACGACTTATAGAGGTAAATCTCGGGTTTTGTTTCGGTTTCTTACACTAACAATGAACCGGGTTGCATCTTTATAGTTTAAACTATTTCTACACTTGGGAAACACTAAACGGGACTTGTTTGAGCTAGTGAGACCATAGATGGACACATCAGAGGGCTAGAATTAGGCGAGGATGATGATAATGTAGTACAGGTTCGCAAGACAGCAGGGACGAGCCCTGGAAACCCTAAGCCGAACCTTCATGGGCGGCAAACCTTCCTTGGCCGAACCTTGCCAGGCGAACCTTGCCAGGCGAACCTTGCCTTGGACGAACCTTGCCAAGGCAAACCTTCCTCTTGCCGAACCTCGGGACAACCGAACCCTAGCTGGGCGAACCTTGGCCTGCGAACCTGCATCATCACCGAACCATCTAGGAGCCACAAACCATGGCATGCTGGCCAAACCCTGGCCGCACCCATGTCCAGCCGAACCCCAGGCCCTATGAACCTTGCCTTGGCTGAACTTTGCCTTGGCTGGACTTTGCCTTGGTTGGACCCTGCCTTGGTTAGACCCTGCCTTGGGCGGACCTGGCCTTGGCCAAAACTTAGCCATGCAAACTTTGCCTCGGCCAAAACCTAGCTGTTGAATCTTGCTCCCAGCCGAACCTTCATGGCCGAGCCACTTGGTCACGAACCCTGGTTAGCCGAGGCTTGGCCTGGCCGAACCTTGGGGGATGGCGAATCTTTCCAGTCAAACCTTCCTGGCCGAACCTTGGGGGATGGCGAATCTTGCCAGGCAAACCTTCCTGACCGAACCTTCCTTGCCAGGCGAACCTTGCCTTGGCCGAACCTTGCCAGGCAAACCTTGTCTTGGCCGAACCCTCCTTTGGCCGAACCCAGGGACAACCGAACCTGTGTACATGATGGCGAGCTTGGGTGGGCCGAACCCTGCCTAGCGAACCTCCATGTTTCCATACAAGCCTTGCCTTGGCCAAGCCCTTGCCATGCAAAACTTTCTGCTGAACGAACCTTTGGCCTGCGAACCCTAGCCAGCCAAACCTAGGCTGGCCGAACCTTATGCAGCCAAACCCAATACTCACGAACCTTAGTATGGCCGAACCTTATGCAGCCAAACCCAATACTCACGAACCTTAGTATGGCCAAGCCTGAGACGAACCCAACTTCACGAACCTCTAAGTGGCCGGGTATGGGGCAGCGAACCTTGGGGTTTTGAACCTAAACCTTGCCTAATCCATGCATGCATGAAGATTATAAGGATCACCATTTTATTTTCTAAAAATAAAGTTTAGATTATATACATTGAAACATTTTATGTAATTAACCTAAGTGTGATTTCTTGAACATAAAAGTTAATTTTTATAACTTAGAAAGTTTGGTGGTCAATTTAATTGGACATGCATGCATGTATAGATACGTGTATGATTAAAGACATCACTCTTTATCATACATATTCATGAGGGTACACCTAGTATCTCAAGACTTGTTTATCACCATTTGATAATTAAAACATACAAGTTTAAATTACAGATGATGATAATAACCTTAGTAGCAACAAATGTTCATGCTAACTTAGAGAAAATAAACTAAGTTAATAATATACTTATGAACATAAAAGTAAACACACATACTTATGATTACGGAACACACGATGAATACAGGTTGTTGAGTCGTTGTTGATTTCTTACGTGAGCGCGCATTTTACGAAAACATTGAATCTGAGGAATTCAGGTGAGTTCTCATAACCTCCCTTTCTTTAAACTGTTTTGTTTTAAAACTTGGTGGTGAAGCATGTATACCAAATTAAATATTATTTTGATAACACAAGGTTAATGCTTGTTTATCAATGTGATATTCACATTTATAAATTATCATTATTATTGGATTGTCTCTTATATTTATATATCCGTGTAAACATTGTCATTGACTTCGGTCAATAACAACGATTACATGTATTGCCACAAACTCCGTGAATCATTGCTTTTAACTTCGGTTAATTGCTTTGACATCATGTGTTGTCACGTGGATGTTGTCCACTCCGTGAATCATCGCCTTTAACTTTGGTTAATTGCTTTGACTTCATGTATAGTCACGTGGTTAGCTACCACTCCATGGATCTTGTTTTTAACTTATGTTAATTACATAATGTCCATGTATAGTCACAGACATTAATTGAGAATATTGATGTTGAGATTGGTTGATTTGTTGTGTGGTTGATTATCAATTATTGACTTTGATTATCTATGATTGACTATGACTGATTGGATATGTGATTATGTGTTTGATTGTTGAGTTTGGTGATTGGCTGGATTATCTCATACAGGTATTATTGTGGATTTTTCTCAGAAAATCATAAGTATTTATACTCGTTTTATCTAAACCTTTTATAAAACCATTTTTATACTTAAACTTTTAAATTCATTTTATAAAACCTTTTAAGTATAAAAACTTATGATTACTCACCAACTACTTTGTAGTTAAAGTAGTTGATACTTGATTTTCTTACATGTTTCAGGTGATGAGGCTAAGTAGGATGAGAAGGATGGTCTCTCATATTTTGGACATCATCATCTAGGATCTTGGACTTAGCTAATTAACTAAAATTCTGGCGATTAGAGTTTAGTTAGTTTAGCTAATTCTTTTGTGTAATTGATGTATTTAATTCATGATGAACATGATTTTTATGTAAACATGTATTTGGTTTGATTGATATATGATGATTTGATTTAGATGCCCACGAGCTTTTGAACAATCTACACATCCCTCGTGGCATCCCGACGTTTTCGCCATCGGTCGGGGTGTTACTACAAAGGTGGTGGGACGGTGTAAGGGAGGTTGCGATCTACCCTTGCATATGCCCTATACATATACCATTTGTAGTATATTGTGGGGTCTGTTAGTGTCAGGAACTTAGGATATTATTAGGAAGTTACTAGGAATTGTTGTGAGGATATGATTGATGGACTGTTAATAGTATGTTTGTTGAGAATGGTTTGGATTGACTCTTGGATGATCACATTTGATGAACACTTATAAACTCATTTATAGACACACTCAT
The DNA here is from genome assembly GCA_009363875.1 of Mikania micrantha. NCBI lineage: Eukaryota > Viridiplantae > Streptophyta > Magnoliopsida > Asterales > Asteraceae > Mikania > Mikania micrantha. The sequence continues at coordinate 72,216,115 of CM018698.1, forward strand.
TGGACACGTAGGGTGCATAGAATCAATGAACGACGCGAACACTTAGTGATTGAATTGTAGAATTGGATGATGATATAGACACTTGGTGATTATATAAACGCATAGTGATGATACTAACACTTAGTGATGGTATGGACACTTGATGAGAATAAATCATAGGGAGGATATGAACACTTAGTGACAATAAGAGCACTCAGTGATGATATGGATCCTTATTGATGATTATAGACATTGAGATTTGGTTTGGAATTTAGTGAACTTAGACATTAGGGGAACTTTAATGTCAGGTGAATTTTGACATTAGGTGAACTTAGAAATAGGCAAACCTACATGTCAGGTGAACTTAGACATTAGGCGAACCTAATTGTCCAAGGGAACTAGAGACCGCTTCACTCAAAATTATCCTACCTAGGATAAGGTTTGTGAAGTGAGACTATGGTGAGATACATGATACACCCTAAACACTAACAAGGGCATAATCGTGGTGCAATGGAACGGTGGTGGGACGGTGTAGGGGAGATTGCGATCTACCTCTGCATATGCCCTATATATAAGCTTGTTGCATTGCATCGGAAGGTTGTCAGTGTTGGTATAAGGTGGGGAATGTATGGAACTTAGGAATAGTTAGCTAATATTAGTTATGACCAACTAGGACACTTAGAATAAAATTAGGAAATTTATAGATGTTATGAGTTTAATGACAGACAGGAGAGAAATATAGTTCCTATATGTAATCCTAACTGTTTAAATGAACTCATTTGACCATTGTTTGTATGACTTACGTTGTAAACGGTGGTAACATGTTCCTAATTTCTCAGAAACATGCCGCCGCGCCGTCACAACGAAGATGACTCAAACAGTGGGGATGCTAACAACGGTAATGCCAACTCCGGCATACAAGAGTTAGCCACACTTATTTCTGGATTGGTGAATCAACTGACTCAAGCCAATCAATCTCTCGCTCAGAACAGAGGTGGTGCAAACCCACCAACTTGCACTTTCAAACACTTCAACTCCTGTAACCCCCAGTAGTTTACAGGTGCTGAGTCAGCCACTGGTCTGTTGCAGTGGTTCGAGAGTATGGAGAACACTTTCATTAACTGTGATTGCCCCGATAACTTGAAAGTTCGCTATGCCACCAGTGTTTTCCAAAAGAGAGCACTAACTTGGTGGAATGGGGAGAAGCGAACTAGGGGAGTTGATGCTGCCCTAGCACTGACATGGACAGAGGTCAAGAACCTGATGACCACTGAATTCTGTCCGCGCAGCGAGATGAGGAAGCTTGAGACTGAGTTTTGGGAACTCAAGCAGGATAGCGGGGAGAATGTTATCTATAATACCCGTTTCCACGAGTATAGCCTGTTGGTGCCTCATCTTGTGACACCTTTGGAAAGAGCAATTGAGAAGTATATAGGCGGATTGCCTATGCAGATTCAGGACACAGTCTACGGGAGCAATCCCAAAACACTTGAGGCTGCTATCCGATTATCTGTAACTCTTACTGACAATCATGTAAAGAATGGAACACTTACAAGGAAGGGAACGAAGAAGACTGTGGTGAAGACTACCACGAAAGAAACAAAGACTGAAGTCAAGGCTGAAGCTGCTAGTTCTTCCAAAAGCAGCAACAAAAAGAGAAAGACCAGGAACTTCATGGTCATTGCTCCCGCTGCTAAGTCTGGGCAGCAATCATCAAACAACTCCACTGCAAGGAATTACACTGGAGATACTCCCCAATGTAATACTTGCAGATATCATCATATGCCAAACTTGCCTTGTCGCATCTGCAACAATTGTGGCAAGTATGGCCATTTTGCTAATGTATGTCGGAGTGCACCGCAAGCACAAAGGATGCAACATGCACCGCTTGCACTGCCAGCTCCTCAAGCACAACCTATTCCAGTTGTACCCGTTCGCCAGGTACCTCAAGCACAGGCAAGAGCCTGTTATGAGTGTGGGGAAGTGGGTCACTTCAGAAATCAATGCCCAAAGTTGACTGGAAACAATCAGAGGGTGGCGAGAGGCCGGGCGTTTCAACTGAATACCCCAGCTGCTCAAGCCAACCAGGACGTGGTCAACGGTACATTTCTGATCAACAACTCTTATGCATCTGTCTTATTTGATTCTGGTGCCGATAGGAGTTTCGTTTCATATGATTTTGAATGCTTACTTGGTAGAACACGTACATATTTAGATAAGCCGTTTAACGTGGAGGTGGCTGACGGAAAAACAATTGATATTGACACTGTTATTATCGGATGTACTGTGAACTTAAATGATCACGTTTTCCCGATCGATCTTATACCTATGCATCTTGGTAGCTTTGATGTTATCATAGGCATGGATTGGTTAGCCACCCACAAAGCGGAGATAGTTTGCCATGAGAAATACATACGTATTCCATTGCCTTCGGGTGAAACTTTAAGAGTCTTTGGAGAAACTTCTAACAAAGGTCTTAAGCTTATGTCATGCACTAAAGCACACAAGTACCTTAGGAAGAAATGTATAGCATTTTTAGCTCATATTGTGGAGAAAAAGGATAAAGGAAAGAAAGTAGAAGATGTTCCTGTGATCAGAGATTTTCCAGAAGTATTTCCAGATGATTTGCCGGGTCTTCCACCAGAACGTCAAGTAGAGTTTCGAATTGACTTAGTACCTGGTGCGAATCCAGTTGCTAAAGCTCCCTACAGACTTGCACCCTCGGAGTTGCAAGAATTGGCGAGCCAGCTGCAAGAACTTACCGATAAAGGATTCATTCGCCCGAGCCATTCGCCATGGGGTGCGCCGGTTCTGTTTGTAAAGAAGAAGGACGGGTCATTCCGAATGTGCATCGACTACCGCGAATTGAACAAGCTTACAATCAAGAATCGATATCCACTGTCGCGTATCGATGATCTCTTCGATCAGCTTCAAGGCTCGGCATGGTTTTCGAAGATCGATCTTAGGTCTGGGTATCATCAGCTTCGCGTGCATGATGATGATATTCCCAAGACAGCTTTCAGAACAAGATATGGCCATTATGAATTTCTGGTTATGCCTTTCGGCCTTACCAATGCACCTGCGGTTTTCATGGACCTCATGAACCGTGTTTGCAGGCCATACTTGGATAAATTTGTGATCGTATTTATTGATGATATTTTGATCTACTCAAAGACCAAGGAAGAACACGAGAAACACCTTAAGTTGGTTTTGGAGATCCTAAGAGAAGAGCGACTGTATGCCAAATTCTCTAAATGTGAATTTTGGCTTAAGGAAGTTCAATTCTTGGGGCACATAGTCAATGAATATGGTGTTCATGTGGATCCAGCAAAGATTGATGCGGTGAAGAATTGGAGTACACCAAAGACACCCACGGAGATTCGATCGTTTCTTGGACTTGCCGGTTACTATCGGCGGTTCATTTCGAATTTCTCCAGAATTGCTGTCCCTTTCACTTCTTTGACTCAGAAGAATAAGCCATACGAGTGGGGACCGAAGCAAGAAGAGGCATTTCAGACTTTAAAGCAGAAACTTTGTGATGCTCCTGTCTTGACACTGCCTGATGGAAATGATGATTTCGTGGTTTATTGTGATGCATCCAACCTAGGGCTCGGTTGTGTTCTCATGCAATGGGGAAAGTTTGTGGCCTATGCATCAAGACAACTGAAAATTCATGAGAAGAACTACACCACACACGACTTGGAACTTGGTGCAGTCGTGTTTGCCTTGAAGATATGGAGACACTATCTTTATGGCACTAAGTGTGTAGTGTTCACTGATCATAAAAGCTTACAACATATTCTCAATCAGAAAGAACTTAACATGAGACAACGGAGATGGGTTGAACTGTTGAATGATTATGACTGTGAAATTCGCTACCATCCCGGTAAAGCGAATGTAGTAGCAGATGCGCTTAGTCGCAAGAGTCAAGTTCAGATCCATAGTGTCCGAGTGCACTCTAGTCTCCGTAATGATGTTCTCACGGCCCAACAACACTCATTAGCTCAAGATGACTTGAAAAATGAGATGTCTTGCGGGGCTGAAATTTTATTGGAAACTAAAGATGATGGATTAATGTATTATTTGAATCAGTTGTGGATACCGAACAGGGGTGATCTCAGGATGGTGATTATGGATGAAGCTCATAAGTGTGACAGTTGCGTACGAAGAATTCGGCATAAATGACGTAAGCACATTTGGTCGTGCTAGAAATCCACGAGGAATTAGCAACTTTTGTTATTGGGGATTTATAGTATGTGAAAAATGATGAACGTGGGCGAAAACCGTGCGCAAAACGGAGTTCGTATGCTCCCGGAATCGCGAAACGAAGTTTAAATCAAAAATGGGATGAAAAACGGGTCAGGCGGTACGCCTGGCGTGGGTGCACCAACCCAGGCGTTACGCCTGGCGACTATGTCGGCAAAAAAATTGGTTTTTGAAGCCAGAACTCGTAGAAACTTGTAGAACCTCATCTTCTCGACCCTGCTTCACCCTTAGACGAAAAATCAGCCATCAAACACCTCTAATCTTCATATCTAAAGCTCTTGAACATCCGGATCATCCCAAGGATCGTATATACAAGTCCCGATCGTAGTTTTACCCGCACAAACTCGTCAGAACAGGTAACGGTTCGTTTTAACCTTCTAGTTTGATTTTGATTGATTAGATCTTGATTTTGAACGTAATGAGATAGTTAGGATTGTTGATTATTGCCTAGATGATGGCTAGGATTGATTTTAAACGAAGAACACGAAGTTCTAACGGTTAAATCCTTGTTTTGATCCGTTGTGATGCCCGGTTTGCATGAAATCATACCTATGATTATAATGGTTTAAAACATTTGATTATAACAATGTAGGTGATTAGTTTGATTAATCTTTGAAATGCAAAGGTTAAATCCAAGTGTTTCAAACTAATCATAATCATTAACATACTCATTGGAATGATTATCTGATGTTTGTGATAACAGTCAGATTAGTATGTTAAAACTGGTTATTTCACCTATTCTGATGCTACATTGTGATATTTCATGATATTTGGGTAATCAATAACAAGGATTAATCATTTCTAAGCCATTAAATCATCTAAAAATTGTCTTAGTATTATAATCAACAATATTAACTATTTGATTAATTCGAGATTATTTAGATTAATCAAGAGAGTCATCAACTTTGTATTAGGAATCTAATGCAATGTAGATTCCTACATTATCATACATTGTATGATATAACCTTAAATTAATTAATTATATAATTAATATCGAGTTGATGATTTATTAAGCAATGTCTTTGACATTGAACGTTCAGAAAGATCTAATCAGTAAACTAGAACATAAATAACTTATTAAATATAATTAAATGCAGAATCATCTCTTTGTTGTTAGATTCGAGAGATTTTGCTACCTTATATCATCAGGTGAGTTTCGTACCACCCCTGTTCTTTTAATGTTGTATAAACATCGGGGTATAACTGCTAAACTTTTCTTGATCATATGATATGTGTCACTGTTATCTGCGTGATTTCATGTGATTAACTGAATTTGTGGATTTCATGGGATTGTTGCCGTTAGTATCTCTATCATGATATCAAAGTCCTCATTCTTGAACTGTATCTAGTGAACCCATGTGTGGCCGAGCAGAAAACATTGATAGTACTATCGGTTGACACCCCATTCACTGGGAGGATTGCATCTCCCCTGGTGTGAATGTTTGTTATCTGTTTCCTGAACTTCTTAATGGTGTGATAGACATTAAGATAATGAGGCAATAAGATATGTACCGACGGGTAATATCGAGAACTGAACATATCGTCCGAAAGGAACTAGATACGGGTCCCATGGTTATCCGGAACTGTGAACATGTATTTGAACTTAACTGTCATATCATATGATTTAACTAAACTGTATGAACTCACCAGCTTTGTGCTGACGTTTTCGAAACTAAAACTTTTGCAGGCAATCAAGGACAACGGTGAGGATGCACTCACAGCACTAGCAATAACTGTAATTAAATAAATTGTAATATGTATAAACTGTAATAATATTTGTAACCACGAACCTTGTAATGTAAGTTTTACTTTTCGTAATCTGTGTGCTATGATGATACCGGATCAAGTAAGTCACCCCTCATGCTCTGAGACATCACCACTATGCTTCCGCTACCCTTTTGATGACATCATTCTCAGGTGACGAGAGGTGGGGGTGTGACAATAAGTCTCGTTATTCAATCCATCTGGGTTCTGATAAGATGTATCAAGACCTTAGGGGCTTGTACTGGTGGCCTGGAATGAAGAAGGATATTGCTGAATATGTGTCCAAATGCCTTAACTGTGCTAAAGTCAAGGCAGAACACCAGCGACCTTCGGGATTGTTATTACAACCAGAAATACCTATGTGGAAGTGGGAGAATATCTCCATGGATTTTATTACCAAACTTCCACGCACCGCAAACGGTAAAGATAGCATTTTGGTGATAGTTGATAGATTAACCAAGTCGGCTCATTTCTTACCGATACGCGAAACTTACCCTGTGCGGAAGTTAGCTCGTATCTACATTGATGAGATCATCAGCCGGCATGGTATTCCCCTAAGCATAATATCGGATCGTGATGCTCGTTTCACGGCACGATTTTGGGAATTACTTCATGAAGCCTTTGGAACAAGACTGGATCTTAGCACCGATTATCATCCTCAAACGGATGGTCAAACGGAGCGAACGATTCAAACATTGGAAGACATGGTGAGAGCTTGTGTCATCGATTTCGGTGGCAATTGGGATAGCCATTTACCGTTGGTTGAGTTCTCGTATAACAATAGTTATCACGCGAGCATTGGTATGGCGCCGTTTGAAGCTCTTTATGGTAGAAAATGTCGGTCACCTATTTGTTGGACCGAGGTCGGCGATTCGCAGATCACTGGTCCAGAAATTATTCAAGAAACGACTGACAAGATCCGCCAGATCCGTGACAATCTGTTAGCTGCTCGCAGTCGACAGAAGAGTTACGCAGATAAACGAAGGAAACCTTTGGAGTTCGAAGTTGGAGATATGGTATTACTCAAAGTGTCGCCTTGGAAGGGCGTTGTGCGATTCGGGAAGAAGGGTAAGCTTGCTCCACGTTATGTTGGCCCTTTTAAGATCCTTGAACGGATCGGGAAGGTTGCTTACAAGTTGGAACTCCCTCCTGAACTTAGTAACGTGCACCCGACGTTTCACGTGTCCAATTTGAGAAAGTGCTTAGCTGATCAGGATCTCCAGGTACCACTCGATGACATTCGCATCGATGATACCATGCATTTTGTTGAAAGACCAATGGAGATAATGGATCGTGAGATTAAAAAGCTCAAACGCAGTAGAATTCCAATTGTCAAAGTACGTTGGGAATCGAAGCGGGGTCCAGAATTTACTTGGGAGCGGGAAGATCAGATGAAGCTTAAGTACCCACATTTATTTACTACGGTCACTCCAAGTTGAATTTCGGGACGAAATTCCCTTAACTAGGGGAGACGGTAACATCACTGTACTTTAGGTTGTCCGTACATCCGTACATCCGTACAATTGTACTGTTACGACCTGAGATTTATTGTTATTACTGATAATGAATTATTTATTGATATTATTGATGATTATCACTATTATTGGTATACATATTTAGAACATATTATTATACGCGTAAACCATGGGAAGTTTAGTTGTAACCCAACTAAACAAAACCAGAGAGTTTATCGCAGATGAATACACGGATTATGGTTTGGAATGGAAAAGAATTGGAGGTTGTTGTTTGGTTGCTAAACATAGTCAAGGACACATGGTCATGGTTTATCGAAATAGCGGTGGGACGGTGGCTGGGGCGGTTGCGACTGACCCCTACATATGCCCTATACATATGCATATTTCGGTCTATCATGGGTGTGTCAGTGATATGGTTTAGTGGGATTTGGTTTGGGATTTATGATATTAAAGTTAATAAAATAATGGGAGTTTTAATAAAAACAAACACGCGATGGTGAGGCTTCGAACATAATTTAAACCCGAATATTAATTCAGAAAATATTAACTTAATAATGTATTCACGTGGGTGACGATTCACACGAATATAATTATTAAGAATAATATTCTGAAACGATATTCCATAAATCGTAAATCGAATCGAAATACGATACGAGCGTCGGATTCGAAAAGGTGACGATCTTTACGAATACGTACGCGAGTAACGTGTTTCGACGAGATAACGAAATGACATTTAACGATATTTAATTTATAAATGGAAATTAAAAACGTTTATTAGGAATCACAACCTGAAACAAATTCGAACAACTGGTTTTATTAAATAAACAATTTAAATAAATATTTCAACGAAACCGTTTTACGAAACAACGATATTTAAATAAGATCATTTTTATGAAAACGAAATATATTTATTTAAATGTTGCGTGTTTTAAATATAAGTTACGAGCAAGACCGAACATTTTATAAAGTTTATCAGGATAAAAACGAGACCGAGCACGCGGGGTTAGACCGGGGTATAAAAACCCACTTTTCCTCCTTTTTCTTCATTTCACAAGAACTCTCTCTCTCTAAAACCATAGGTTCGTCACTTTCTCTCTCTAGAAACTTCTCTCTACGATTTCTCGCTCGTTTCTTCACGGATTCAAGAGATCTTGGTGTCCAAACGCTCGGGGGATCGAGGGGAACAAGAACCCATGAAGAAACTGGAAGTTGGGACGACTTATAGAGGTAAATCTCGGGTTTTGTTTCGGTTTCTTACACTAACAATGAACCGGGTTGCATCTTTATAGTTTAAACTATTTCTACACTTGGGAAACACTAAACGGGACTTGTTTGAGCTAGTGAGACCATAGATGGACACATCAGAGGGCTAGAATTAGGCGAGGATGATGATGATGTAGTACAGGTTCGCAAGACAGCAGGGACGAGCCCTGGAAACCCTAAGCCGAACCTTCATGGGCGGCAAACCTTCCTTGGCCGAACCTTGCCAGGCGAACCTTGCCTTGGACGAACCTTGCCAAGGCAAACCTTCCTCTTGCCGAACCTCGGGACAACCGAACCCTAGCTGGGCGAACCTTGGCCTGCGAACCTGCATCATCACCGAACCATCTGGGAGCCACAAACCATGGCATGCTGGCCAAACTCTGGCCGCACCCATGTCTAGCCGAACCCCATGCCCTATGAACCTTGCCTTGGTTGGACCCTGCCTTGGTTAGACCCTGCCTTGGGCGGACCTGGCCTTGGCCAAAACTTAGCCATGCAAACTTTGCCTGGGCCAAAACCTAGCTGTTGAATCTTGCTCCCAACCGAACCTTCATGGCCGAGCCACTTGGTCACGAACCCTGGTTAGCCGAGGCTTGGCCTGGCCGAACTTTGGGTGATGGCGAATCTTGCCAGGCAAACCTTCCTGGCCGAACCTTGGGGGATGGCGAATCTTGCCAGGCAAACCTTCCTGACCGAACCTTCCTTGCCAGGCGAACCTTGCCTTGGCCGAACCTTGCCAGGCAAACCTTGTCTTGGCCGAACCCTCCTTTGGCCGAACCCAGGGACAACCGAACCTGTGTACATGATGGCGAGCTTGGGTGGGCCGAACCCTGCCTAGCGAACCTCCATGTTTCCATACAAGCCTTGCCTTGGCCAAGCCCTTGCCATGCAAAACTTTCTGCTGAACGAACCTTTGGCCTGCGAACCCTAGCCAGCCAAACCTAGGCTGGCCGAACCTTATGCAGCCAAACCCAATACTCACGAACCTTAGTATGGCCGAACCTTATGCAGCCAAACCCAATACTCACGAACCTTAGTATGGCCAAGCCTGAGACGAACCCAACTTCACGAACATACGATGAATACAGGTTGTTGAGTCGTTGTTGATTTCTTACGTGAGCGCGCATTTTACGAAAACACTAAATCTGAGGAATTCAGGTGAGTTCTCATAACCTCCCTTTCTTTAAACTGTTTTGTTTTAAAACTCGGAGGTGAAGCATGTATACCAAATTAAATATTATTTTGATAACACAAGGTTAATGCCTGTTTATCAATGTGATATTCACATTTATAAATTATCATTATTATTGGATTGTCTCTTATATTTATATATCCGTGTAAACATTGTCATTGACTTCGGTCAATAACAACGATTACATGTATTGCCACAAACTCCGTGAATCATTGCTTTTAACTTCGGTTAATTGCTTTGACATCATGTGTTGTCACGTGGATGTTGTCCACTCCGTGAATCATCGCCTTTAACTTTGGTTAATTGCTTTGACTTCATGTATAGTCACGTGGTTAGCTACCACTCCATGGATCTTGTTTTTAACTTATGTTAATTACATAATGTCCATGTTTAGTCACAGACATTAATTGAGAATATTGATGTTGAGATTGGTTGATTTGTTGTGTGGTTGATTATCTATTATTGACTTTGATTATCTATGATTGACTATGACTGATTGGATATGTGATTATGTGTTTGATTGTTGAGTTTGGTGATTGGCTGGATTATCTCATACAGGTATTATTGTGGATTTTTCTCAGAAAATCATAAGTATTTATACTCGTTTTATCTAAACCTTTTATAAAACCATTTTTATACTTAAACTTTTAAATTCATTTTATAAAACCTTTTAAGTATAAAAACTTATGATTACTCACCAACTACTTTGTAGTTGACACTTGATTTTCTTACATGTTTCAGGTGATGAAGCTAAGTAGGATGAGAAGGATGGTCTCTCATATTTTGGACATCATCATATAGGATCTTGGACTTAACTAATTAACTAAAATTCTGGCGATTAGAGTTTAGTTAGTTTAGCTAATTCTTTTGTGTAATTGATGTATTTAATTCATGATGAACATGATTTTTGTGTAAACATGTATTTGGTTTGATTGATATATGATGATTTGATTTAGATGCCCACGAGCTTTTGAACAATCTACACATCCCTCGTGGCATCCCGACGTTTCCGCCATCGGTCGGGGTGTTACAAATAGTAGGTGGATATGTTAAGAATATTACAATTTGTAACGTGCTCGGATAAAGCTCGTTTGTAACCAATATGCTATACTAAAATATAAAATTATAGATTTACTTTCAATAAAAAATATACTTTGGTGTTATTTTGTATTTATGTTAAAAAATAAAAAAAAATAAAAGAAAAGAGGACAGAAATATGAAATAGATCTTAAATCGCACTGTTCCACTAATTCCTAAATCAGATTCTTGATTCTTAGTTCCACATATTCACTCCTTTTCTCTTATGTAAAAACCGAACCAAAAACGAACCGAGTCGAGATGAGGTAAATACTCTTCAAACATTAAATTTCGCATGTAAAATCCGAGCCAAAAACAAACCGATCCGAGGCAGCTCGGTTAAAAACGAACCGATTCCGAGCTGACCCTTGGTTCGGCTCGGCTCGGCTCGTGAACACCCTAGTTGAAATGCATACCATATAAAAGTGTTTTTTTTGTTGCCGAAGAATAAAAAGATATCTACATCTTTTAATTTTATATTCGAGTTTATAGCGGTGAAAAATCTAAAATATTAATGTTTTATGCTTTATTTATATTTTTTGTATTTTTTATACTATATATTTATGACATGTTTTTTGTGCTGTATTTTTTGATTAATCTTTTTATTTATTGTTTTACACTAAAAATATAATATACTTTTCACAAAATTAATTATGTATTTTAAAAACATTGTTTTAAAAATATGTATCACATGAAAAAGTTATAAACATTAAAAAAATAAAGAAAACTTTAAAAAGTAATAAACGATGTTATGCGTAATTTTTTTCCTAATCATTACACAAAGCGAAGTGTTAAACTTTTATTCTTTTCTATTTCTAATCTACTTTTTATAAAGAAATAGTTTCTTATTTTAATTTTTCTCTATGTTATATATATAGAGAAATGATTAAATTGGAAGAAATTTTTTCTTAAGAAAAGTAGAAATTAATAAACTTTGACATGTGACATACTAGAAATAATGAATGAATGATAATTTAGATATGACATCTTATTTTTCGTACTAAATTTTTATTTTTTGTAATGTATTTTTTGTACTACATATTTTTAGTACTGTATTTTTGTTTTTTGTACTGAATTTTTGTATTTTGTACTGAATTTAGGGATGGTAATGACCCGAGTTTGAGCAATCTCAGTCTCATACTCGATTATAAAAGTTTGCCTCATACCCATTTCAAAACCCATCGGGTATCTATCAGGTATCGGATATCCCGTCAGGTTTCGAGTTTACCCATCAGTTAGCTAAATATAGTCGTTGATAATAACTGACTTAAAACATGTCGGGTATGGGATAACTAATAATAAATTTGTTATAACCAAAACTATATGTTAAATATGATAATAACAAACTGTTAATATATCAAATAACATGAAATTTCAAAATGTCGTAAGTTGATTACAATCGTTCAAGATGAACCAAAGAATAACAATTAACAACAAAAGAGTTAAAAAAAACTATTATAGTTGTCACAAAAAAACAAATTAAAAAAAAGAAACAAATTCAAGGAACAATTATAAATTTCAAAAGAAATAAAAAAAAGAAACAAATTCTATTAACTTCAAATGCATATAAATGGGTATTTATAATTGAATACACGGGACGGGTACACGGGTATATATAATCGGGTAATCGAGCGGGGTAAACGGATACATGAACAAATCCCAAGCCCGTCCCACACCTGCGATAATTTTAAAAATTAATCTGGCCCAATACCCATCGGGTTCGGGAATACTCGTCCCATATGTAGCGGGCTTCGAGTATACCCGTCGGATGCAGAGTTTTTTTGTCATCCCTAATTGGATTAGGGTTTTTGTATTGGATTTATGTTTTTATTTTTTTTAGCATGTCAAACTCTCATTTTTCCAATTCTTCTTAAGCAAAATTGTTTTTCCAGTAGATCCAACCTTCATCTTAGTTTAAGATAGGGGTGTCATTTTTAACCGAACCCGATTAAAATCAACCCGAACCCGAATAAGTGTTAACATGATTTACCGAACCCGATCTAGTGATAAACCTGAACCAAAAGGTTTTACATGGTTTGGTAAATGGTTAATTTTCTCAAAGATTTGGCAACCCGAATAACCTAGTTATGTATATCATTGACTTATTAATATGTTATATGTGTGTGTATATGCATTTATTATTTTGAATATCACTCATAATAACGTTTGTCAAGTTAAAACTTTATATGTTATGGGTATGTTGTATATATGCATTCTTTCACATGTATATATTTGCATTATCCGTAAGCTATCTTGGTTTTCATCTTTCAACTTATATACATATGCTATGTGTATATATGCATTCATTATGTATGTGTTATATATGTATACACATGAGACACGTATTTATATTATATTATGTGTATGTATATATTGTATAATATTTCAAGTATTTTAGCGCTAATTTTAAGTTGACCGTTAAATAGCTAATATTATAAAACTTATATATGTAACTTAGTATGAAAAAATTGAAATTTTTTTCAATGAGTACGCTTCACCGTTCCAACAATTATCATCGTACTAAATGAACTGATCGAATTTCAATTATCATTGGTACAACCGATTAAACCGGGCGAGCCGATTCTGAAAACAATGCTAAATAGGAAGATGGTTTAATCTATCCTACCTAGGGTGTTCATGGTTCGGTTTTAAATCGTAAAATTGTTCAAACCGGTCATCAGTTCGGTTTCGTTCTTATTTTTTTTATTACTTTTGGTCAGATGGTTTAAAAAATTTCAGGCCATAACAAACGATTTGATTAATGATTTATTTCTAAAACTGCCTAAATAGTCCTCCTCCTATAGTCCTATATCTCAAAATCGGTTCAAGTCGGTTTTATTAGTTAACTTGAGTTTGTGTATATGCAGTTATTTACTATAGTTGTTTTAATGAGATTTACATGTATATATATATTTACCAGGTTATTAGCTCGTATATTACACGGATTTAATATAAAATATTAAATAGTTAGCAATGAAAATTTAGAAATTATAAAATAATATATTGATATAAAATGATTAATTTACATATTAATAAATAGTTTAAGTGATAAAAAAATAATTAAAAACTTTAATCATATACAAATGATATATAACCTTTTAATGTTTAACAATTGATACATTTGAAAAAATAGACGTTAAAAATTTCAGTTAGTATTATATTAAAAACTAACTTTTATAAATCAATAATATAAAACATAGTTTTTATAATTACTAATTTAAACGACCCAATTCTAAAAATAATGTAAAACATAACGGACCAAAAGTGTAACTTTATTATTTTAATTTATAAATAAATTAAAAAACGTCATTTGCTTATAAAAATCTCATTGTTTAAAAACATCTTTTATAGTATACTTTATTTTTCTAAAATATTTTTTTTAAGAAAACTTATTTTTTACATAAATTTTGTTTTTTTGAAAAGAAAATATTTCTTACTTTAAAAATTTTGGTTTTAGAAAATTTCGTATTCTATAAAAAAAATTTAAGTGTGTTTTATAATAAAAAGATAAATGATATATTAGTTATTAATGTTATAATTATTTAATAAAAGAAAAAAAATTATTTAATAAGAAAATTTATTTAATAAGAAAAAAAGACAGTTATTTAATATAAGAGAGAATTAATGAATTGATAAATAATTAACAAGCGTCACTTGTAGTGTAAGAAGATGACAAGTGATAATAATGTTATAAGAAGGTGACATGTGGCAAAATATTTACTCTTTTATTATATACTAGGTTAAATCTCGTGTGTTACACGTGTTAAATATACAAAGTGTAATATAATTTTTAATAAAATGGTTATGTTTGTAAAAAAAATAAGAATTACACTTAAATTTTTCATAATTATACATATTTTATTTTAACATTCAAATCATCTTATCAAGTTAAATATTTTAAAATATCTAAAAATAACCCATTGAAAACAATTGCTTTCATTATTATTATTATTATTATTATTATTATTATTATTATTATTATTATTATTATTATTATTATTATTATTATTATTATTATTATTATTATTATTGCTGCTGCTGCTGCTCCTGCTGCTGCTGCTACTGTTACTGTTGTTGTTGTTGAATATTTCAATAAACATAATTTGAAGTTAATGACAGTTAGAGACCTAAATAAAAGTTTAGATTAGAAAATAAGTAAAAATATTTATCTATTAACATTTAATAATGTTACTACACATAAAAGGAAGTAAATTTAATGAATTATAAATATACTTGTAAAATATATAAATAAGTTCTTAGTTTATGTAACTTACATAAAAAATGACAAGATTTAAAAGTTTTATAATGTTCAATGATAATAGTAAGTTAAAATATAAAAATATATGAATATACATGAAATAATTTAAGTTTTTAAGATACTCATTATTAAAAAAATGATTATATATTTGTATAGTTTACGATTTATCTTATAATATATCTATTTTATTTTGTTTAATTGTTTGCCTTTTTGAATATTGTCAAAACATATTATTAAATTTTTGCGTCGAAAGTGTAAAATATTCAAGACTTGATTATTTATTTGTATATATAATTTTTAAAATTGAAGAAAATAAGTTAAAATAATAAATTTTCAAATTTATTAATTATCACTATTAATAAATGATTGGTAATAAATAATTTAATGCCTTAAATTTTGGGGGGAAACAAAAATAAAACATGCTCCATTGCATGACAAGTGGCACATAAAAACCTTGATTTATTATACAAGATTATAGATTTTAAAATTTATTAACTACATGTACATCCGATTAAAAATTTACGTTGCATATATTTTCTTCATAGTATATGATCCAAATGTCGTGCCATCAGATTGAATCATGTGTGCAACTACCGGAGGACTTTGTTTTAATTAGGTGAGTATTTTCCCTAGAGCTGGCAAAATAGATACTTGTTAAGACACAATTACAACTGTTTTACAAAAAAATTATTATTTTATTTTATATTTTTTTAAAAATTAAAAAAAATTAAGAGGCTAGACTTCACAATTTTTTTTTCGCTACATAATATATATTTTTTGTCATGCTTAAATCACCAAACCAAGTGTTAAACAATTCATTTTCATGTTTTATATTTGCACTAATCGTGTTGTCTGACACATGTTAAACCCGTAAAGACCCGTTTGTAGAAAATTTTTAATGCATTTTGTTAATTCAAGTGTAGAAAATTTAGTATGTAATTCCCAAACCGTTGATTTCGGCTTTAAAACTAACGGTACGGTTTTAGTTTTTTAAGGATCAAAAACCGTTATTAACGTTTTTACTTAGAATTTGCCCTTAAAACTGTTATCACGAGACTACGAGACCATAAGCATCCCAATTCCCTCACCTAAGCCCATTTCTGTGTGTGGGCTCACATCTACTGTTTTGACTTTTGACAGTCGAGACCTTATTCGGTCGTACTCGTGTTGGATCACAACCCAATTGTCAATAGTTTGCTGTGTCCAGCCCAAACTCATAATTCAGCATGTATAGTTAGAGGTGGGCAAAAAAACCAGAACAAAATCGGACCCAGACCCGGTCATACCCGAACCAATGGCTACAAACGGGTCCGGTTTTTTAAACAAATTAAAACCGGATCCGGAAAACTGGACTGGTTCCACATGTACCCCGCTAAAACCAGAACCGGCCAAAACCCGAACCAGAACCGGTCGAAACCCGGAACTGGGTATTAACTTTGTTGACCGGAACTGGAATCAATTGGAACCGGGACCGGTTCCAAAAAAAACCCGATTTGGCACCTCTATGTACAGCTGTACACCACCAGATTTGATATGTTAACTATGAGGCTAGCAGGGCCGTCTCTGAGAGATTATGTGTCATGTGCGAATGTTAAAAATGGGCCTTTATGTGTGTTTGTGATAATTAGTTTTTTTGATGTAAGTGAGTTCTCACAATTATTAAAATAAATAAATAATAAATTAATAAATAAGTACCACATCTAAACCCTTTTCTTTTATTCTTTTGTTTTTTTTTTTGTTCCCATGTGTGGGCTCACAAGTCACAAGTAGAGGTGGGCAAAAAAACCGGACCCGGAACAGGAACCGATCATACCCGAATTGATGGGTACAAACGGGTCTGGGTTTTTAGACAAATTAAAACCGGAACCGGTTCCACCTGTACCCGGCCAAAACCCGAACCGGAACCGGTCAAAAACCGGTCGGAACTGTTCGAAACCCAGAACTAAAACCGGAACTGCACCGATTGGAACCGAAACTGGTTCTGGAACCGGAACCGGTTATCCGGGTTTTTAGACAAATTAAAACCGAAACCGGAACCGGTTCCACCTGTACCCGGCCAAAACCCGAACCGGAACCGGTCAAAAACCGGTCGGAACTGTTCGAAACCCAGAACTAAAACCGGAACTGCACCGATTGGAACCGAAACTGGTTCTGGAACCGGAACCGGTTAAAAAAAAACCCGATTTGCGCACCTCTAGTCACAAGTAACATCTACTGTTTTGACATCGACACCTTCTTGGTTAGTACTCGTCTTGGATCACAACCCAGTTGTCAAAAGTTTGCCGTGTTCAGCCCAAACTTATAATTCGGATTTCTCAGCATGTACATCAGATTTGATATGTTTGGTGATAACTATGAGGCTTGTATCTTAGTACTACACAGAGACACAGAGTCGACTACAAAAAATATTATATATTAATTAAAAAAGTTATAAATTGTAAAGCGATTTTTTAAGGAAAAATATGATAGAAATTGTGTATAACTTAGTAATTTAAGTAATAAAATAAAAAAATTATTTTTATTTAACTTTTGCTTTCTAAAAAGTTTGTTTTATATTGTTGGTAAATTTTGTCCGACTGGTCATATTTTATTTCCAACAAGATTTTTCTAACAAAAACATGTTGGTCAAAAATTTCTTGGAAATGATATTCTGCCAAAAATATAAGGATTTATAATCATGACAATCTATAACTAATAGTTGAGATTAACATGTAAATTAAAAGTTGATATAAGGTACCAATGATGCAAAAAAAGGGTCTTGAGTTCAAATCCCTCTCACAGCAAAAAAAGGGTCGGGGGGGGGGGGGGTTCAGGGGTTTTCCCAGTGGGGTTTCCTTCTGGGGTGATTGTGGTGGCTCATGTGAGAGGCCCCGAGCCCCTCGGTTGGCAAACATCAAACCCATACTCTTTAAAACATATTTACATTATCATAGCAGCGGAATTTAAGGCGATTACATGAAATATTATACAAACCTAAACAAACATTAATACATAGCTCATATCATTATTAGGTTTATAACATGGCCAGTCATGCCAGGGGTAGTCTTCAACATATGTCATGAGCCCTTCTGGTCTCCTTCCTCAACTATTCAACCTGATATGCATGTAAAACAAGTCAGCTTTATGCTGGTGAGTTCTAAGTTCATTTCTTAGAAAAATCTTTATTCATTCATGTCATCACATGACATAATTTAAATACATAACATACATGTTCTCATATCATACTTTCATCACATACATAGCATCATAACATACTTACATAACAAACATATCATCATAACATCATTCATACAGCGAAGGAACTTCACCGTCAACTGCTGACCCTGAAGTCAAACAGGCTTGTGCAGCACAAGGCTCTTAAACTACCAACCCGCAGCTGATAACTCATACATGTATAAGATTTCTTTAACACTATCAACACGCAGCTGATAACTCAAGCATGCCTAAGATTTCTTTAACTGAACTGGCGACACACAGTTGGCAGGCCTATGTTTCCACATGACTCTTTAACCATCAACCGAAATTGACGGCTCATACCGGTACAAGACTTCTTAATATACATCATAACATGGTTTAAATCATTTAAACCATCGTACACATAAGCGGCTCCTTTCACCGCAGTGCTCATGTTTTGCCCAACCGCAGCCGTGACTTTCATAACACACTTCCTCCTCGATCTCAGACGAGTGTCTTACAAAAATTCATTTCTTTCTCAACCGCAGTTGAGACTTAAAACATTCTTTTCTTTAAAACATTCTTTATCTGTAAACATACTTTATCTGTAAACATTCTTTATCTGTAAACATTTTTTATCTGTAAACATTCTTTACCTGACCATAATCAGGTTAAAATCACTTTCATACAATAACTTTATACATACATACAATCATTTTCATGAAATAACTTTATAACATGCATATCAGCCCAAAATGATAAAACATTTAAAACAGGGCTATAAGAACTCACCTGATATCTTACAGTAGCAAGATTCCTCGTAAACTGGTACTAATGGTGTAATTCTGCATTAGTTTGCACTTAGTAAGTTATTTATGTTTTAACCTACTGATTAGATCTTTCTGAACGTTCAATGTCAAAGACATTGTCTTGAAAGTCATCAAATAGTTAATGTTGTTGATTATAATGCTAAAACAGTTCCTAAACAGATTAATGGCTTAGAAATGATCAATCCTTATCATTGATTGCCCAAATATCATGAAATATCACAATGTAGTCTTAGAATAGGTTTAATAACCATGTTTAACATACTAATCTGACAGTTATCATAAACATCAGATAATCGTTCTAATGAGTATGTTAATGATTGTGATTAGTTTGAAACACTTAGATTTAACCTTTGCATTTCAAAGATTAACCAAGCTAATCACCTACATTGTCATAATCAAATGGATTAAACCATTATAATCATTGTTGCGATTTCATGCAAATCGGGCATTACAACGGATCAAAACAAGGATTTAACCGTTAGAACATCGTGTTCTTCATTTCTAATCAATCCTAGCCATCATCTAGGCAATAATCAACAATCCTAACTATGTTATTACGTTCAAAATCAAGATCTAATCAATCAAAATTAAACTAGAAGGTTAGAACAAATCATTACCTAATCTGACGGATTTCTGCGACTAAAACAACGATCAGGACTTGTAAACACGTTTCCTGGTGCGATCGGTGACTTCTGATGGCCTTATAATGAAGATTGGAGGTCTATAATGATTGTTCTTCGTCTGTAATGAAAAGAGAGTTCGAGATATATAAAAATTTTAAACTTCTGCGTGAAACTGATGAAGAAAACTGATCCATTGCACCGCCTCCCTCGTCGCGTACCGCGACGAGGAGCCCAAAAGTGCTTCCCGTACCGCGACGAAATCCGGAGGAATCTTAGATATTTTTCAACCATCGCGTACCGCGAAGAGTCCTCAACCTCTCCGTCGCGTACCGCGACGAGTCCAAAAGTTCCATACTTTGAAATTTTTCTTCGTTTCGCGATTCCGGACAATCCGTAACTCCGTTTCGCGCACGGTTTTCGCCCACATTCACCATTTCTCGCATACTATCATCCTGTAATAATTTCGATTGTTAATTCAATGTAGATTTTATGCACGATCAAATGTGCTAATTATTCGGTTGTTACATCATGGGAGGTCCAGGTAACTAGACCTTGGTGACATGGCCTGAAAACAGTGGGTTCATACGATTAAGACATTCGCCCTTCAAAAAAAAAGCTGATATAAGGTATTTTAAAAAAATATATATCATATTAACTAGCATTCTTTAACTTTAAGATGAACAAGATATCATGCGTTACGAACATCCCAAGTATGGTCAATCGTTACTACCGAAACTAGAAGTTTAAGTTGACAAAGAATCTTAAATTAAGATAAGAACTCAAACGGTAACAATGTGACCGTTTTATTACAACCATAAACATCACAATAAGCTTGCAACGTTAACATGAACACTGTCACAAGACCAACCACATAAGCTACAATCTTCCATGTAGATCCAACAAACCCACCAATAGCCTTTAAAGCTACTAGCAATCATTGTGCAAGTTTCTTCAACAACAAATATGGCTTTCATACTCAACCTGTTGTTATAAGCCATGTTAATTTTATCAATCGTACCCTGCACATTCGATTTCTTGTTTGTTTTCATCGCGGGTATGGAACCGCTTATCCTAATGAAGAGCTTGATAACTTCATCCGCACGCAAGTCGCCTTTGATAACGTTCTCGAGTCTCTTGACATCATCCACATTGACAACAAGTGCACACATTAAAACCATTAACTCTGCAATCGGAAAGCTATTGGAGTTGGATGTTAATGCTTCATATGCAACCAAGTTTTTTAATACGACATCTGAATCTTTATTCAAAGTGACAATCGGTAGATAAACATCCTTTCCCGAAAGGTGTGTATCTTTAATGCCTTTGTCTTCTTTAAGACTATGAAACTTGATTCCAGCAGCATGAAGGTTCGAAGCTGAAGGGGCAATAAGTTTAGTCTGTGTGAAACTTTCTAGAATTAAGATGGATCAGATGATCAACACTAGAGGGAGTTTGTGACTCCAAACACAACTTAAGTGGTCAATGACTGTTACAAAAGATTTGAAACATGGAAGGTGAAAAATTGTTGGTTAAATGGGATGAACTACCTGAAACAAACAAAGAAATGTGTGTAATAAAAATCTTATTCCCAATAAAGTTATTTGCCTTTTTTTTATATATAGGTGATTATTTGATGGATTGTCAAGGATTTTCTAAATGATTTTTATACCTTGTTGTGTTTCTAGGTAAATAGCGACTTTTTATTTTTTTTCTGTATTGAAATTGTTAAGAAGAAGCGACTTTAGTATAGAAAAGATTAAAAGTCGCTGCCTCATATCGATTTTTGATGCAGAAAAGATGGAAGTAACTCTCTTTTAGCGTTGAATTCAATAGCAAAGTAAAAAAAAAACTTAAAAATCCTTTAAGATCTTTGAATTTTAACCTATTTCAATAAAAAAAATCCATAGCTATTTGGATGAAAAACTATATTTATTGTAGGATTAGGTTTTTAGGAAAAGATTAAGGGTTGTTTTTGGGTGTTCTTTATAATAAAAAACTAATGTTCCTTTGTTGCAAACATGTTGTGACTTTTAAAAAAACATACCTCGCTGTAAGAAGGGTACTGACTTGGCAAATAAAACAAACTTTTACAAAAACACTAACAATCCCTTGATCTTTTCCTAGCTAGAACATCTAATATTAAAAATATATATATAAATAAATAAAACAAAAAATTAGGAGGAACTACCCTGTTGGATTAATCTTGACGGCTCGGGTTATGGGTCGGCATAGTTTTTAATTTAATCTTATGTTTTTAATGTTTAATTAGATTATGGGTAGGTTTATATTTGTGAAAGTAATGGGTCTAATTAGAAGTAGGAGTAATGGGTTAAGAATGTAGGAACATGGTTCCTCACCTATGCTTGTTTCTATGTGTGTTTACATTTTTTATATATGTAAGTATATATGAGTATGAATGGAAGAGTGAGAGTTTTTAGAGAAACATCTTGTACGCGAGTTTTTTGATTGTGTGTGATTTGAGGCCTGATCCAACATACCCGATGATGGATGCAAAGCCTCGTCGATTTCTTTCAAGGCCATAAACGGAATTTGGCTCTCAACCATCAATACATCTTGAGCAACCAATCTTTCTTTCAGGCCAATAGACAATAGAAAAAATTAAAAATAATCTATTTACAATGCTTAGACAATAATAGACAAATCTTAACATGATATTAGCAAATCGAACACAAATGGGCCATACAAATTATGCAGACCCGACCCAACTTGGACTAACTAGCCCATTATTGAACACGAGTGATCTAAGCTTAGCCGGAAATGTGCGGCAACATTTTCACCGTTTAGTGTTACCACATCCAAAAACTTCACAATAAGCTTGCGCCGTTAACGTCAACACTGATACAAGACTAACAATGAAAGCTGCAATCTTCCATGAAGATTCAACAAACCAACCAATAGCCTTTAAAGCCACTAGCAACCAATGTGCAAGCCTCTTCAAGAAGAAATATGGCGTCATACTCAACCTACTGTTATAAGCCATGTTAATTTCATCAATTGTTTTCTGCAATTTTGTTTTCTCAGTAGTTTTCATGTCGGGTATAGAACCGCTCATCCCTTTGAAGAGTTTGACAACTTCATCCTCAGGCAAGTCGCCTTTGATAAAGTTCTTGAGTCTTTTGACATCATTCACATTCACCACAAGTGCACACATCAAAACCATGAATTCTGCAAGCGGAAATTCATTAGAGTTGGATGTTAACGATTCATAAGCAACCAAATTTCTTAATATGACATTAGAATCCTTGTTCAATGTAATAACCGGCAGGTAGACTTCCTTTCTCTTAAAGATTATGCGTTTAGTTTGTGTGAAATTTTCAAGAATTGAGATGGTTTGTTCATATGCTTTAACAATCTCATCCTTTGGCATATTTTCAAGGATCTCAAAAACATCAGTACGAGGAAAAGTTGCTGCAGGAACGGGTGGGCGGACATTGTTTACTATTGAGTAATACATATAATGGAGTAGATGATCTACTCTAAAAAGAGCTCGCCGCTCTGAACACAACTTGAGGGGCGAATGGATCGTACAAAAGATACGAAATATGGAAGGTGAAAAATTATTGGATGTAGACGATGAACTACCTGAAACAAACAAACAAAGTAACATACCTATAGTTAAAATCTCATTCGTAAAAAATCAATTAATTTTTTTTGTTGAAATAGGTTATTGAAGGATTGTTAAATGATTTTTAGGAGTTTTTTTTTTAATCTTAAAAGAGTTTCCATGTAAATCGCTAGAAGTCACCTTCTTTTGCATCAAACTTGACGTGGGGTACTGGGGTTGGAGGTAGCGACATTGGTATGGTTTTTTTTTAATCTTAAAAGAGTACGTTTCCATGTAAATCGCTAGAAGTCACCTTTTTTTGCATCAAACTTGACGTGGGGTTGGAGGTAGCGACATTGGTATGGGTTTTTTTTTAATCTTAAAAGAGTACGTTTCCATGTAAATCGCTAGAAGTCACCTTTATTTTGCATCAAACTTGACGTGGGGTTGGAGGTAGCGACTTTGGTATGGAAAAACCGAAAGTTCTTTGCCCCTTAAAAACTTTGATGGAGAAAAAGATGGTGGAATTGAATTGCTAACCCTCCACGAATTTTTTTCGTTTTAGGTGGTTTGATTGTGGTTGCATGGAAAATAGGTGGTTTGGAAGGCATCTTTGGTTTTTGGGTCATCTGCTACCTCAAGTAGCGGATGTTGGTGTTGTGTCACGGGTGAAGCCACACTGTACGCTGAAGGTTGGGCCAGGTTGACCTAATTGCGAGGACAAAACTCTTGGGTCATGAGTTCCTTAAGCTTATCCCAAGTCAATTCAACAGCATTGTTTTCCCCAATGGTTCGCTTTTCATTGTTTCACCAGGTGAGGGCTCGTTTTTTAAGAGTCCCTGTTGCATAGCAGACCTTCAGGTTTTCCGGACAGTCACTGTTTAGGAAGGTACTCTCCTTACCTTCAAACCATTGGAGCAACCCAGTCGCTCCATCCGACCCATCGTACTTGGGTGGGTTACATGAATTGAAGTGCTTAAACGAGCATTTAGGTTGATTTATTGCTTCGGTATTGTTGTTTGTATTGGTTGGGTTGAGGTTGAGTTGTTGTTGTAATCGTATCACCATGTTAGGTATCACGATTTCCATTTGTCGAGCCATCTCGGCAGCCATGCGACGTTCAGCAGCACGTTCTCGTCTAGCCATTTCTAATCAATCATGAAATGGGAATAGATTAGGTATTTTAAAATAAATGTATAGAATGCTTTAGAGTATATTTGGATTGTGACATTTGTTGTATCTTATATATAGTAATAATGAATTAATACTAACAAGTATACACATAGAATGATATCTAACTAAATAGACTAAGAGTTTTGCATCGAATGATTTTGATTATGAATATTGTTTTGAGTAACATATGTAACATCACAAAAATACAAAAAAAGTAAAAGAGGGAGTATGAATACTCACTTGGATTTGATTAGCTAGTCCAATGTGCTTGATTGAATTATAAGTCAAGGATCACACTTCAACCTAAATTAAGTTTAAGGAATAGCTTAACAAACTTAGTATTTTCTAAAGTTCAAGTTTCGCGTATACGAGTCTATGGCATTTTAAGGAATAGTTATTTTTATGTCTAAGCTTGAGTGAACCATTTAGCATATTTATTTAATAAATATACTTGCAAGTCTAGCCAAATAAATAGAATATTTCATTTTGTTTTCTATTTAATTAGGTTTGATTAGAATCTCTTTCTTTTGTTTTTTTTATTCTTTGAGTGTAATGTGGTTGCTTGTAACTAAATAATTGACATTAGTAACTTACCAAAATAGTTTAAATAAAACATTTATTAAATGTTTATCAAACATTAATTGTAATAATTTCAACCTTTATTTATAATAGAAATTAAATTTCTACTCTATATTTTATTTGATTATTACTTTGTTTATTAAATGTTAAAACAAACATGGGTATTTTAATTTACCAAAAAAAAAAAGTTAACGAATAAATATTACTGTTTGTTTTTATTTTACTTTTTTTTATTATTAAACCATAAAAAAAAGATAATAATAATTCTGAAATATTTATTTACTTCAAATAAAAGTAATATACATTTATTATATATGTATATTTACGGAAATTTGGTAGAATAAAAATATAATTATGTATGATATTAAAATAAAATATTCTAAAATAATCAAAGAATAAATTGTGTATATATATATTTTTTCCGTTTGCAAATAGTTTTATAATTAACAAAGTATATGATTAAAAGTTTCTGGAATAACAATTGATTTGGGGCCTGAACCAACATACCCGATGATGGATGCAAAGCCTCGTCGATTTCTTTCAAGACCATAAACGGAATTTGGCTCTCAACCATCAATACATCTTGAGCAACCAATCTTTCTTTCAGGCCAATAGACAATAGAAAAAATTAAAAATAATATATTTACAATGCTTAGACAATAATAGACAAATCTTAACATGATATTAGCAAATCGAACACAAATGGGCCATACAAATTATGCAGACCCGACCCAACTTGGACTAACTAGCCCATTATTGAACACGAGTGATCTAAGCTTAGCCGGAAATGTACGGCAACCAAATCAATTGTCGATGTCCAATCCTTGTCGACAATGGTGGCGTTCACTGTTTTTCACAA
Organism: Mikania micrantha; assembly: GCA_009363875.1. Taxonomy (NCBI): domain Eukaryota; kingdom Viridiplantae; phylum Streptophyta; class Magnoliopsida; order Asterales; family Asteraceae; genus Mikania; species Mikania micrantha. Next base: position 72,242,192 of record CM018698.1, read on the forward strand.
TTTGATTCACATACGATCTAATCAGGGTTGACTCACTTCAGAAAAGTTTCGCTATGAGCTTTTCTTACAGATTTCAACAAACACAAGGTTAGATTAATATCACAATGTTTTAAATTTTCCTTAATTATGACAAAAACTGTTAAAAATATATCTTTAAAGTCTTGTGGTTCAATTTTATAATTTTTATATTTTACTCATATTTGGTTATTTGATTTATGTATTTGGACTGTATGAGTTCGTGGGCTTCTAGAGTTTATGGGCTTCTGGACCAACTTGGTAGCTGGTATATTAAACGTCTCGTGAGAATACGAAGAAAAAGAGAGATCACATTTTTTCTACATTTTTCTCTTCAGAAGTTTCTGATGAGATTTTATCTACACGATCATCATGTCTCCTTTTGTGCTCTTTGAGAGATGATCTCAGGTTTGTGTATTTGTTAAGATCTTTATCTTCGCCGTCGTATAGATAAGTTGTGTTTGATCTGTTTTTGTTATAACTCGTTCTTGTTCTTATATTTAGGGTTTGAGTCTTTTGTTCTTAGATCGAGTTGTAATGGATTATGGTCGTTTTTGAGTCAGATTATTTTGGGTTTTGTTTTGATTAATCACAGATTCACATGAATCTGTAAGTTGGATTTATCTGATCCATTTTTTGACAAAAACCAATATCCTAATTTCTTAATCACGAAGAATCCTTTGTGTAGAATAGGATGAGAACTTTAATTTTTGGTTTATATTTTTGTTAACGACTTCTTTTGGTTTAATCATAGTGATACCAACCTATTTCATGGAATTCCTTTTATTTATTTCATATTTCAGATATTAGGTTATCCATTTTGGAAACATATGGAGTTAGATGCATGAAGTGAGACGGTGAAGATGAAGGTTTAATTTCTGAAAATCTGGTACCCATGAGTTAAATCAGATAATCATAAGTTGAATCAGGTAATAATAAGTTGATTTCTTATTGTTGTTCTTTAATTTATGAGAATCAAAGATTTAAATTGTTTTACATTTCCTCTATCATTGCTTAAAACTGTTAACTGCTGTGATTTAATTTAGAGGAATCAGATTGAAATTAAAGGAACAATCTGATCAGGTATGGATGATGTCATTTTGCTATTATGCAGATGGTTGTTTTATTTGTGTTAGTGGCCCATGCTTTCACTATGGATTTCCTATGGGTTGAAATAGTTGAATCATGGATAACTCTTTATTTTCTTAAAAGTTATGCTGTAGCTGATTAATTTTGGCTAGGGAAATGATGGGTGTTCAATTTGATGGCTATTATGCTTATATATCATTTAAGGCATTCATTTGTTAATGTGTTACACCAGTTCTTTATGTTTTTAATTTTCGCGAGTAGACTGCTAACTTTCTTATGATAATCTTTGTGTTAACATCAGATCATACTTGAAGACATCACTTTTATATGAATTGTAATAAGAGGTGGATGGTTGTTCACTACTTGGTAGGTTTCACATTGTAGCATGTAGTGCGACAACCCACTCGCCATATTCATCTACTTAAAGGAATATCAAGTGTGTGTATGATGAATTAGAGTACACAAAAGACAAAGACAAACTATTCATGACTTAAATCAAGTCACGTATCCATTAGAAATTATATTGGTATCATTTGTTTCTATGTAAGTACTTTCTTGTATCTTTTTCAAGTGGTTTTGTTTATGATTTTAGTTTATAAAATATCCAACCTTACTTACCGCACAAGAGTTTTACAACCTTACATATTGGTATTACTTGATTTGTTAATGCAGATGATCAATTACCGGACAACGACTCTGCAGCCTTACATACAAAAAGTGGAAAACAACCTTTACATTTTTTTTGATGAGTTAGTATGAGGTGCAAGTAAGCATTGAAAGTGTAACCTTCGCACTTCTACAAACAATTGGGATCCAACATCCGGAAAAGTCATTTGAGATTAATATGAATTATGTAATGAAATTAAGAGTTTTGAATGACTAAAACACTTTTATTGCAATTGGGATTCAACAACTGGTGTTATAGTTGTATATGTGTACTCTTTCTTTGTTTGTGTATATGTACTCTGTTTAGCCTTTTCTTAATATTATTAGCTTTTGTTTATAATTAAAAAAACAAAAAAAACAAGTTGAGTATCCGAAAAATAATAAAAAAACGAAGGAAGTTTGATTAGTTGGATTGAGATCCCTCAAAAGCAATTGATTTGGTTATGACTTTGAAAAATAAGATGTACTCTAATTTTAAACAAATAATACGTTGGTAAATCATGTTTTTATCATTATAACATTAAACACGTGACTACGGGGCAGGTATAAAACTATAATTTAGGTAAACTTCTTATTTTCACTTAAATTTAGATGATTGGATACTTCTTTTATGCTTTTTACTTGATTTATGTTATTATTTTCAATTGGATACACACATGTATTTATGTTATTTTTTCTCAATTGAACACATTTTCTAGTGAATCAAACAACTAAACTTTGAATTAAAAAAGTAAAGTTCAAAGGAAAACATGACAAATGATTTAAAAAAACACCTAAAGTGTTCTTTTATGCATAATTAATACATCCTCAAACGCTATATAAAAGTTGAATTAGGAATGAAAACGGTAGAGTTCTTTTAAACATGTCTAACACACTAATTGTTGACAGATTGCTGTAAAAGCAATGTACCTTTTTTTGAATTAGCAAGCAACTATCTGGACTTTATTTTTTCATTATCACGTTAAAATACCCGTCCACCGGACGGGTATAAAACTAGTTACTAGTGCTCTGAAACACATACATCGAACTTAAAGGAATAATAAACACAGATTTTTCACAAACCTAAAACCTTAAAATAATCTATTTACAATGCTTAGAAAATAGACAAATTAATCTTAACATGACATTTGCAAATCGAACATCTCAACTAACGTTACTACCGAAACTTGAAGTTTAATTAACTAGACAGCCATTATTAAAGATAATAATAATTCAGTGATACTTATTCATTAATTAGCTTCATAGTTCTTAAATACATCAAATGCCTAAACGGCTAAAAACAAGAAAATAGCTAGGAACTACTCATCAATTTAACATAAGACTCGGTAAACTCAAACGTAAGCAAACAGACTCAACAGAAACACAAATTGGCCATACAAATTATGCAGATCCGACCCAACCTGGACTAACTGGCCCATTATTGAACATTAGTGATCTAAGCTTAGCCGGAAATGTACGGCAACATTTTCACCGTTTAGTTTTACCACATCTAAAAACTTCACAATAAGCTTGCGCCGTTAACGTCAACACTGATACAAGACTAACAATGAAAGCTACAATCTTCCATGAAGATTCAACAAACCCACCAATTGCCTTTAAAGCCACTAGCAACCAACGTGCAAGCCTCTTCAAGAAGAAATATGGCGTCATACTCAACCTACTGTTATAAGCCATGTTAATTTCATCAATTGTAGCCTGCAATTCCGTTTTCTCAGTAGTTTTCATGTCGGGTATAGAACCGCTCATCCCTTTGAAGAGTTTGACAACTTCATCCTCAGGCAAGTCGCCTTTGATAAAGTTCTTGAGTCTTTTGACATCATTCACATTCACCACAAGTGCACACATAAAAACCATGAATTCTGCAAGCGGAAATTCATTAGAGTTGGATGTTAACGATTCGTAAGCAACCAAATTTCTTAATATGACATCTGAATCTTTGTTCAATGTAACAACCGGCAGGTAGACTTCCTTTCTCCAAACTTGTGTATTTTTAATGCCATAGTCTTCTGGAAGACTATGAAACCTGAACCCAGCAGCATGAAGGTTGGAAGCTGAAGGGATAATAAGTTTAGTTTGTGTGAAAGTTTTTAGTATGAAGATGGTTTGTTCATATGCTTTAACAATCTCATCCTTTGGCATATTTTTAAAGATCTCATAACAATTAGTACTTTCAGGTATCTGACTACGAGAAGAAATACCATAAGGACGAGGAAAAGGTGCTCCTGCAGGAAGTACGTGTGGGCGGACATTGTTTACTATTGAGTAATACATATAATGGAGTAGATGATCTACACTAGATGGAACTTCCGACTCTGAACACAAGTTGAATGGCGAATGGATCGTACAAAAGATGCGAAATATGGAAGGTGAAAAATTATTGGATGTAGACGATGAACTACCTGAAACAAACAAACAAACAAACAAAGTAACATACCTATAGTTAAAATCTCATTCGTAAAAAATCAATTAATTTTTTTTGTTGAAATAGGTTAATGAAGGATTGTTAAATGATTTTTAGGAGTTTTTTTTTTAATCTTAAAAGAGTTTTCATGTAAATCGCTAGAAGTGACCTTTTTTTGCATCAAACTTGACGTGGGATTGGAGGTAGCGACTTTGGTATGGGTTTTTTTTAATCTTAAAAGAGTACGTTTCCATGTAAATCACTAGAAGTCACCTTTTTTTGCATCAAACTTGACGTGGGGTTGGAGGTAGCGACTTTGGTATGGAAAAACCGAAAGTTCTTTGCCCCTTAAAAACTTTGATGGAGAAAAAGCTGGTGGAATTGAATTGCTAACCCTCCACGAATTTTTTTCGTTTTAGGTCGTTTGATTGTGGTTGCATGGAAAATAGGTGGTTTGGAAGGCATCTTTGGTTTTTGGATCATCGGCTACCTCAAGTAGCGGATGTTGGTGTTGTGTCACGGGTGAAGCCACGCTGCACACTGAAGGTTGGGCCAGGTAGGAGGCTTCCGCTACCCCAAGTAGTGGTTAAACTGTTAATTTGCATGATTAAGGCAAGCAATGGAAGTAGAAATCGAGAAATGTTGAAGCCACGTACATCTCTATCCCGTATTAATTGGAAAAACTCATGCATGCCACCTATTATTTGAAAGTTGTTGAAGCCGGTTAATGAGAAAGCCCGCTAACCTCTTCCCCTACTTGGGGTGGCGGAAGCCTCCTACCTGGCCCAACCTTCAGCGCACAACGTGGTTTCACCCGTGACACGTCACCAACTTCTGCTACTTGAGGTAGCGGATGACCTAAAACCAAAGATGCCTTCCAAACCATCTATTTTCCATACAACCACAATCAAACCACCTAAAACGAAAAAAAAATTCAACCCTCCACTGATCTCTCTTTAAACACTACAAAGTTTTTAAAAAATGAAGAAAAACCACCAAAAATTCTTTTAAGAATCTTCTTTCAACAAAAAAAAAATCCGTAGATATTTGGACGACGAAAAACTAGATTTTTTTGTTATTATAGTTTTTTAGAAAAAAGATTAAGCGTTATTATGTGTTTTTCTATTAAAAAAAAAACTAATTTTTATATGTAAGCCGCAAACATGTTGTGACTTTAAAGCTTTAATTTGTCTTTTCTAAAAGTTGTAAGAAGAGTCGTGACTTAGCAAGAAAAACCAATTGTTTACAAAAACACTATAAAACCCTTATTTTCTTTTCCTAAAATACCTAATATTACCCAAAAAGAAAACGAAAAGAAAATAAATCAAAGGAACTACCTGATAATGAATGCAAAGCCTCATCGATTTCTTTCAAGACCATAAACAGAATTTGGTTCTCAACCATCAATACATCTTGTGCGACCAATCTTTCTTTCAAACCAACTTCTGTTAGTTTACGTTGATTATAGTTATGAAAGATATTAAGCAAGAATAGACCATCAATGGCAAAAACCCATGTCAAATGTTCATCATCATGTTCAAGGAACATGTCATAGCATGAACGTACAATGGGGACAACTTTTTTAAGATTATTAAGAATAGTGAGTTCGTAATCCTTAATATCATTATCTTTCAGGACCTTTTGCATGACATCAAGTTTCTTCTGCTCCATCTTCTTGTAGGTTCGTGGCTGAAAGTGATGAATCGGACCCAATCCTATCTGTTGTGGTTCATAGGTTTCGGGCTTTTTCATGGGCATGGTTTCAGGTACTTGAAACAGTGTAACTGAAGGGATTTTGATGTCGGTTTCGAGCTGATGATTCAAGATTTTGCTAGTTTCATCAACCCATTTTTGCTCTTTAGGGTTTGATAGCAAGGATGGATCTATGGAGGCCATATGAATATAAAGTAACAGTTGGTGGTAGTAAATTAGGATGGACAAATTAAACCAGTTGAATGTGTTGTGTTTATATAAGGAGGTGTGTACTCGGTAGTCTAAATGAACAGCAATGATAACAATAATATGTTTAAAGTCGATTGCAATTTATGTGTACATGTATTATTTTTTATTCAAGTTTGCTTTTCTTTCTTTTAACTGTGTCGATCCTACATACCACGTATGTTGTATTAACATGGCTCACCGGGCAGAGGTAAGACGTGACCACACCAGATGTGCGGGAACCTCCTGGAATGGGTAAACCCTCGCCCATCATTGGTCCAGAACCTAAGATTAAGTTCAAGATTTTTTCCCTCACATTGATGTCTTTTAAATCGCCTTTGACTGGCTTGAACCCATAACCTCTTGGTCACAAGGTGAAACCTCAACCAGTATGCTAAATTCGTAGGACTTCAAAATTTTTTTTCTAACTCCATTTTTTTCCCTTTCATATAACAAACAGTGACGGAGCTTTGAAGAAAAGTCGGAGGGGGCGGAGGATTTTTAGGAAAAAAACGGAGGGGCCGAAGGATTTTTAGGATAAAAACGGAGGGGCCGAAGGATTTTTAGGAGGAAAAACCAAGGCGGGTTCATTACTGGAGAGGGTATTCTTTCAAACGGCCAAGTTTCATTTGACAAAGTCAGATATGTGAAGCAGCTGGAGAACAATCTACTGTCAGTTTTACGAAGAGAACCGAACCGAAGGATTTTCCAACGAAATACTATTATATCGACCATTCTAAGCGGAAAAACAGGGAGGGCTGGGCACCCCAGGCCCCTTAAAAGCTTTGTCCCTGATAACAAACATAGTCTTGTCTTGATAGTTCAATTGGTTTATTAATATTAAAAAAACAACCTTATTAAGGGTATGTGTTATGGTGTGTGATAAGGCATGAGAGGGGCCGGTCACGCCCTCCCCCCATTACAAAGGGGCTTGAAGGGGGCGTGAGGAGCATCACGAGGTGAAAGAAAAATAAAGGGAGAAAAAAGGATGATTACGTGGAATGATAAGAAAGTGATGGGGAGCTATGATAACACATATAATGTTGATATGGAGTGATAAGGGGTGATGACGTTGGTTGATTATGTGACGCCTACGTAGAGTGAAGAAAACTTGATGATAACACAACCTAATAGTATGCATCTAATTGATATTTTTGACTTGTGTATGTGTATATGTATATAGAAATGGATACTATAAAAAAATATAAAAAAAAAGAGTTTAAAGAGATCTAAGTTTTCTACTTTTAAATCAATAATTAAGAACAAAATGTTGAAAAAATATAATAGAAAGAGACATTTTTTTTTCAAATTCCCTTATTTTTTAAAAATTCATAACTTTTTATATGACAATATTTTTTTAAAATAATCACACCATAAAATAAGTGTTTTTATCTTGAATTTGAGTATACTGTAAATATATATATAGGGTATGGATAATTTAAAAACACTTCTTAGTGTGAAAACCATGAAAACCTATGTAAAAAATACGTAACAAAACGTAAAAAAATATGTAAAACATACGTAAAAAATGTAAAAAATTTCGTCAGATATGACGCAGCGTTACGTATGTTTTACAACGTAAAAAAAATTTATAATATATATTTTTTTAATATTTCTTCGGCGCTTTTTTGATTACTTTTATAAAAATGTGCTTAATAATGTTACAAACCTGTAAAAAATTTCAAAAAAAATACGTTTTTTTACATGATTTTTGCCTAGTTTTTAAGGTTTTCACACTAAGCTGAGATTTTCATTTTATTAATTCCATATATATATACATATATATATGTGTGTGTGTATATTATATGGCATGTATAAAATAGAATCTCTTTCTTTTGTTTTTTTTTATTCTTTCAGTGTAATGTGGTTGCTTGTAACTAAAATAATTGACATTAGTATCTCACCAAAATAATTTAAATAAAACATTTTTTTTTAACAGCTAAACAAGTTCACGGATCCAACAACCCACGCGCTGCGACCACAGACCGCTACCAACCCCCGGTAACATTTAAAGCCGGGCGTTGGCGAGTGCCGAATCGAGGAACCGCCACACCATCTAGGAGGAAACTCACACTGAGAAACCCCCTAGCTCACCCAGAACATTTTTTGCTCTAAGCGAGACTCGAACCCAAGACCTCCCATTGCTGGTTGTCAAGGAGTACCACTAGGCTATAAGCCCAATGATAAAAAAATAAAACATTTATCAAATATTTATCAAACATTAATTGTAATAATTTCAACCTTTATTTATAATAGAAATTAAATTTCTACTCCATATTTTATTTGATTATTACTTTGTTTACTAAATGCTAAAACAAACATGGGTATTTTAATTTACCAAAAAAAAAGTTATAGAATAAATATTACTGTTTGTTTTTATTTTATTTTTTTTATTATTAAACCTTAAAAAAAGATAATAATAATTCTGAAATATTTATTTACTTTGAATAAAAGTAATAAACATTTATTATATATATTTACGGAAATTTGTTAGAATAAAATTATAACTATGTATGATATTAAAATAAAATATTCTAAAATAATCAAAGAATAAATTGTATATATTATTTTTCAGTTTGCAAATAGTTTTATAAATCTATACTATATAATAAAAGAGTAACGCTGTTCAAAAAAATAAAAAATAAAAAAATAAAAGAGTAACAAATTCGCCACTTGTCACCTTCTTACATTACCATTGCCACTTGTCAACACATCATCATTTCACTTAATTCTCTCTCCTATTAAATAATTGTATTATCTCTCTTATTAAATAAATTATTTATCTTATTAAATAATTATAATACTAATCTTCTACTCCTAATAAAAGAGTAAATCTAATGCCACATGACATTTAACTAGCCTATCCACCTCACTAATCTGCCACATGTCAAGTTTATAAATCTGCCATATGGAAGAAAATACACGTGTCGTTACTAGGAAGGAGCTACCGATTTACATCTTCTATTGTACCCGTTTAACAATTACCGCGGATCTAATACCCGCTCCATTCAATAACACGCGGATCCCCTTTTCTTCAGAAACCCTGGTTTCCAATTTCACTCCTTCGGCCGTCGACTACACCAGGTGAATCCTCTCATTACAGGTACCGTGATTTCGTATCAATCTGGACATATATCGTCTCTTCCGGTCATACCCTTCGAATAAAATGATTGTATGTTCGTTCTAAATCTTGTAGGTTAACGTTATACCTGGATCCCGACATTTAAGGGATTTGCGATTGATCGTCTCCAATATGCGATTTCGGATCCATTTTGAAGGTAATCACCTTACTTCCGTATTACTAAATCGCACTATCTTTGATTCCTATATTAATTGTATATATTTTTTTCGATTAACATTAAACCCTAACATATATACGGGATTTCTTTTTTTTTTTTCGAATAACAAAATCCTAACATCGCACTATCATTTATACAAGATTTCTTATTTTTTGCATGTATACGGGATTTCTTATTCTATGCATCCGAACACTACTGGTTATTTTGGTTTAGGATGATCTGGTCAATCGAAAGGTTTAATGTTAGGATTTTGTTAATCGGGTTTTTTTTTTTAATTTATTGGTGTTTTATTTTGAAAGTTTTGTATGGATACAAATTGATATTATTTGGGACTTGATTTTGGGTTTGGTGTACTTAGAAAGTGTAATTTCAAATGAGATTGCAGAAACATTGCTTTTGTATTTTGTTTGCTACTTTCATTAATTACATAGTGATTGTAAAATTATAATATTCAGGTAGAACTGTTAAGGTGATTTCGGTTCTAAATACATGATATTGAAGATAATTCAACGTATAATTTGAATGAAATAAATACATGAAGTTTGTAATGATTTATACAACAATCAACATCGTTGGTCAAGGAAAAACAGCAGCGGTATTTAACGGTATGTTTTACTTGAAATTTTTTCACTTTGGGTTTGGATCTTAGTAAAATTCAAAGGGTTTCTGATACATCATGACAAGTAGTTTTGTTCACTATATTTTTTTGGCATTTTCTTTTTTTCTTATATGCGTGTTTGATTTTAGCTCTAATATTGTTTGATTTTTTACGTTCATTGGCCCTGGAAAGATATTCATTGGCAATTTTTTATACGGCCTATGATGAGCAGTCATGAACAAACGTTAGCAAGCTAAAATAAGATATGATGTCCTATGTGTGTGCAGTATCTTTGTTTACAGCTATCCTTATTTAGAACTATTTTCTGATGTTCCCTTTAAATTTTTTCATTTCCTAAAATTTGAATTAAGTTTACTTCTTTTGGTACTGTGCATATAAGAAGATCTAGCTCGAGCTATGGTGATCTAAATGAGTATTAAGCCATTATCAGTTTTAATAGGCATTTCAAAACATTAATTGCTTAGCATTGAGCTCTAATATGGTTGTTGAATCTTGTATTTGAAGATAAACTCCAACAAATATATTGGTAGGTCATCTGCTTGGGGCTTCTTGTGTTGTGCTTGGGGTTGCTGGTGTTGTTGAAGTAGTAGCTACTATTAAGGTAAATGATGTTTTAATACCAATAGTTGTCCATAATACCAATCATTTTTACTTTTATTAATATCTAAAAATAGTATTTCTTATTTTGTTTTTCAAAAAATTAGAATACAATCATCCAAATTAGTGATAACATAGTCCTACAATTTTAGACTAATTAGAATACAATCATCTAAAAGTAGTATTCAGGTATTATCTTGTAACATACTACTTCACTATCTGTATCTTATAAAAAAACTGTTAAATCTAACAATGTAATTTTCTTATTTCAATCCATCATGAAGCCAAATGAATCCGACTATCTTAACTTAACAATGTCTGAATTTCAGTCACAAGACACTGTTGCGATGAAGGTATCATTTTAATATAATATATATATATATATATATATATATATATATATATATATATATATATATATATGATACAACTTTGAATATGTTTGTTAATTTATATATATCTTTCTGTTTTATATTAATAGGTTAAATCCTTCACTGGGGACAATACGACTCCGTTCTCAGAAGTAAAACGTAAAGTCATGGATATCTATGATTTAGAGGAAGAGTCAAGCGACAAGAAATTGCATACAAATGTTTATGAAGAAAATAAGCTAGATGTATTCTAAAAGTTGAGAAGTTTTTATTTGTTTCTTTAGACGTTATCTTTTTAATGTTCTTTTCAAGTTATCTTTTTAATGTTCCTTTCAATTTGTGTCTCGTATTGTTGCTGGTGACATTTATAAATTTTGTGATTGGTGTTTAATGGTTAAAGTTTGGTTGGTTTTGATTGATGTGGTAAGAAATTTTCAATTACATGCTTGCTTTTTTTTTTAATATACATATCAAATCTCACACATACCTTTCAATAGCACAAGCATTTCTCCTTTTATCGTCCTGAATGGCTTCTTTATTATTAGTTAATAAAAACAACCAAATTATCGTTATGAACGACTGTTTTATTATTTTACTTAATAAAAAAACACATCATAACTAATAACTTAATTACCCAAAATTGCATTTTGCAAGCTAAAATTATGACCGTTATTCTGCAACTCATTAACTGTTATTGTTAATCTAAAATACTTAAAATATTATATATTATTGATTTATAAATATGAAATAAATAGAACAAGTAAATGATTATATTTGGATTTCTTATTACTAAATAACAATATAACAATCATCTACTTATGTTGTTTTTTTACCGAATAAATTACAATTATTATAGTTACATACTTACATATAATTGTTTCAAACTAGGGGTTTACCTGCGCGTTGCGGCGGAAATTCCTCCATGATTTCGAATATTATAACGCAGACAAAATCCAATATATGAAAGTGTATAAATATAACGATTGTCGCTCTACTGTAAAATAATAGAATGTAGCCGTTATAAACAGTCCTTCATATCATAAAAAATGTTGTGCTTCCGAAGGGACAACCGTTATGACGCGTTTTTATATTTGTATTTTGACAAACAAAATTGTAAGTTATATCACTCTACGTCTCTACCAATATAGGTATTTGATCACGATAGCAGTGATAATATATATACCGTTTTTGCGGCGATTAAATTTATGATTTTTTAACTTGCATCAAATTTTTTTTGATGCAGTCCATTTTTTTTAAGCGGTACTCCAAAAAATAAATTTATTTTTAATAGCGATTCGGTCCTTTTTCTTGAAGCAGTTCAAGGTTATTTTTGGTTTTTTAAGCGGTTGAATCACTTTTGCAGCGGTCTCACATCCTAGTTTTATCAGACGTATTTTTTGAATAAAAATTAAAAATTGAATTCAAATCATCCTGTCACTGAGACAACATCATATATATGAAAATGCAAACAAAAAATCTGTCACAACGGCTGTCAAATCATCCTTAAACGATAAATCGAACCGTTTTGCAAAAGTATTCAATATTAGTTAATTATTAGTATTATTATTTAATTATTCTTATTATTTAATAAGTTAATTAATTAATTAATTAATTAGTTGTTATTATTATTATTATTTAATTACATTAGCAATTGTTTTTGACTTTACGGATCTTATTATTATTAATATTAGAACGCAAGCATGATCTAGCATATTAAAATACAAATATAAAAACACACCGCAATGGTTGTTATTCCGACACAAAGTCCTAAAATGCAGTCATCGTAAACAAGTTTGTCACACAAAAAAAGGGTCGTGCTTAGTAGTAAAATTTAGCATAAAAAAACACATACATAAGAGTTCTTTTTAAGCATTCAATAATAGTGTAAAAAAATAGGGAGTTTTCAAACCCAGGGCAAAGTACTTATTACTTATTGGGTTGTAATTGATATCTTATTATGTTCATTATTATTATTAAAACATATGTATTTTCAAACATATTATTTGAGTAAAAATTAAAAATTGAGTAAAACCGTCATGTCATTGTGACAATATCGTTAATATGAAAATGCAAACAAAAAATATATAACAACAGCTATCAATTAATTTTAATACGATGAATCGAAACGTTTTGCAGAGTTTTAAATATTGGTTATTTAGTTAATTATTATTATTATTTAATATTATTGTGAGATACAAGTTGTCGTTTTTTTGAGTTTGCGGCCGTATTTTTTGACTTTGCGGCACTTTTGTTCAACGTATTATTATTTAAATATTATTAATTTTATATAATAATCGTTATTTAATTGTTATTAATATTTAATTATTATTACTATTCACTCGTAATGATGTCGTTTCCTAAATGTATATATAGTAATTATTTAATTATTATTCTCACAATTATATTTTGATACAATGTTTGACTAATGTATAAATGTATTATGAGACATAACTATTTTTTCATAAACGGAGAATATACAAAAAAAATAACTATTTTACGTTTTATTATTAATATTAATCAGAAAATTATAGACGTATTTCTTTCAATAATTGAAAATAATATATTATCAACAATAATCAATGTACATAAAAATTATATTTAAATATATTTTTTTTAATATCTTCTATTTCCAAAATTACGTATAACACATTAGAACATTTAATTGATTCAATTTTTTGAATTATGAATTTATTGACCAAACTTGTGTTCGGTACTTCAAACATAAAAAAAAAAAACAATTAACAAAACAATAAATGGTACGGTTTTTATTTCATCTGTCCATCATTATCATTCATTTAGATGGATCCACTAATTTTTCTAAATTCAAATTACATATCAAAAATACAATTATATACTTAATATCTAAATCTATATTTTATAATAATATTTTTATATCTTATATTTATGCTCATTTGTTATCATTTATATTTTACTATCCTAATAAACTTTACAAAGCACAACATCCTACTTATCCCTCAAATTTTCTCTCTACATATTTTATTATTCAAAGGTTGCTCATTCTTCATATAGGTATGTTACTAGACTTCGTTCATCTTTTATATCTATTGTAAATTCATAGGACCACTTTAAATTATTTTTATTGTATATAATATTCGTATATATTTGTATGTCGTAACAAACATATAACTTCTCAAACTTACTACTCAAATATTAACATTCACATTTTAACTTTATCATATCAGTAATGTCCAGTCTTCATGAGAATATGAAGATGACATCATTATACGTTCTATTGAATCTAAACGTCAAATTTAAGCTATTGTATATATAACTATTTAAAACTTCATGAAATATTGTTTAAAATACACGTATATAAATACTTTATGCGAACAATATATTTAAAGAAACCGTGTGATGTTGATTGACCGAAACCGAAAAACAAATTTGTAATGATACACACCAGTGACATCTTCTTAGTAAACATGTTCCTTATTTTTTTATACATCTATTTAAATATCTTTATATCCATCATAGGCCAAAATGAAAAAGAAGAAAAATATCCAGAGAACAGTCAACCTATTCTTCCAACATCAAGTCTTAATTCTCCGAATTACAATTTAAATGGTACCATTTCAAATAAACACTATTTAAATAAAGTTTGTTGAAGATATACGTACCTGTTTTGTAGATGCAATCATACGAACCGTTTGATGAAACATAAATTTGTAAATCACTTGGATGTTTCTAAGAATCATGAAATAACTTTCACTTTCAGAACAAACTATTTTGATGGAACTCTCAAAATGTTTGAACGGATAAGACTTAGAAAGTCAAGAACGAATTTGACACAAATTTGAGAAGAAACTGTTCCAATCAATTTGCCCTAATACTCTCTGTTCGTTCGTATGGATCTCTCTTTCAGTGTGTTTTTCTATGTGGTTTTGTAAGTACCAACTTTTTTCTGTTTATGTTCCCTTTTTCAATATAATGAAAAAACTATAACTAACCTTCAAAACCACAAATAGTCCAACGACCCAAATAAACTTAAATCCAATAGTTTATTAAATAATTGATTAATATAACAAATTAAATAATTTACATATAAACAGAAACCTTTAACGAAACACACCAATCTTATTAAAATCATACGAGCATGCACTCCGCATCTCCTAACTCGATGAAAGTTAATAAGATTTTAATCAGAGCACAAGTTAATCCAATATCACTAAAATCCTTTGATAATACTAAAATTATCAACATTTTTTGATAATCCTTTGATAATCCTTTGATAACATTTTTTCAACAAAGAACAAACTATTTAACGTTTTGTAGTTGTGTTTTGTTTTGGTTTTTTGTGGATTTGAATTTGAGTTACGACCGAAATAATTTCGGAAGGTTTTGTTTTGTTTTGCACCGGTTTCGGTGACGGGTTTACGCAAATTCCGAACCATGTTTGGAATGGTAATTTGGGACAAATAATGTGTATTTGGAGATTTTCCCAATTTGTGACGGCAGTTTACGTTGATGACTTGGGAATTGCAATTGGAAATTTGGATTTGTTTGTTTCTTAAGGATGCAATTTGGGTACGTTTTGGATGATTTTCGAAATCTTTTGATTTTGTTTATTCAACGGTTTGGAACGACAATCTTGGAACTGTAATTTGGAAAATTTGGTTTATGATTGTCTGCAACTATAATAATTGTGGATTTTGGAAATTGTTTTGAAGATAAGAAAAGAAAAAAAAAATTGAAACAAAAAATTGTGGAATTGAATCTGGGACAACAATTTGAATTACTTGTTTGCATTTGAAGATAAAATCAAAATAAGTCTTGTTTCTTTTGGAAGTCCGGACAGATTTTATTTTGCCACTCAAAAAGGTTTGAAATTTGGTTTTCCAATTTGCAATTGGTTTTGAAACTTGCAATTTTGTGGATATATGGAATTTTGATACAGTTCCTGTATCATGTTTTGAAATTGGATTTGATTTCAATTTCTGTTCGGGAAAAGTGAATACTCAATTTCCGGGTTTGGTTCCTTCAATTTCTGTTCTTGATTCAAATGGTTCCTTCAATTGGTTAAAGACTTGTCTAGTGAAGATTGTGGGTGGCAACAAGTCTAACATGGCAGGACCAAGTAGGTTGAAAGACTCAAATGCTCTACTAGATACGTTTACTATTTCTATTTTATTTTATCTAACTATGTGCTTTTGTTGTTGATCAATGGATCATTCGGGATTTGGCGAGTCCATGAAGAAAAATAAATAAATAAATAGAATTACTAAATTAAATCCAAGGAACCAAGTTATTGTTCAATCTCTTTGACTAGTTACAAGTCTGAAAAACCCATTGAGTTATGAAATAAATGAAAACCTGTTTTTGATTTGATATTGGATTCAACAGGTCCAATGGTTATTCTCAATAAATAAATCAAGAATTATGTATCATTTATTTCTAATTTAGGGAACTTTGACTTTGGGTTGTGTTGAACAATTATGGATTTAAACTATCATCGAGTTTGATAAGTATTACCTTTTCTCGGCATGGAATTTTGTTGGATTTGGGCATTATGTGATGAAATGTTTAAAATTCGATGGTGCTTTGATATTTATTAATGATGGTGCTTTGATCTATGGTGCTTAGGCCCCTGCAAAGTATATTATAAATTCAATAATTTCCAGATTGCATTATAAAATTCGAATTCTTGAATTGAACATATTGAATATTTTGGATTAATGGATACTTTATTTTAATATGCTCCCACATGAGTTTGTAAATTTGATCATTAATTGATTACAGATATGAGTTTAAAACTTGATCGTAAATGGATTATATATTCCATGCAAGCATGTGAATTTAATTTCAATTTGAACATATCAGAATTGCACATTTTGGTTTCTGGAAAACAAAATTGGAATTCAAAATTGAGTTTGTTCGAGAAATAATATGAATTAGACTTATGTGCATATATGATTATACTTGAGTTTGTTTAGCAAGTATTCCATATAATATTTGGGTTTATTATACAATGTTTTGTGCACAATTGCACATACTGGTGCGCATAGAAGTTTTTAATTTCCAATTTAATTAATTAAGAATAGCTATTGGTGATTTTTTTTTGTGACATATCTAGCAAGTTTGCTAGTTATAAAAGTCGGATAAGATACTCTTATCTCATGGGTTTCTTCGAAACAAGTAGATAAGTGCGCTTAAAACTGATTTGACTCTTTTGGTAGGTGACTGATTATTTTCTATATGTCAATGACATATTAATCTTTGCTACTAACCAAAATTAGGTTGACAAGACAAATAAATTATTGTCGCCTAGCTTTGAAATGAAGGATATGGAGGAGGTAGATATGATCCTTGGAATTAGGATTAAAAGAAGTAACAATGACATATCCATGACTCATTCTCACTACAATGAGAAATTTAGGATTAATTGTTCTCCTGTTAGTACCTCTATAACTTCTAACATCAGACTTATGCCTAATTAGGATAATCAAATTTCATAGTTGGAATATTCTAAGGCAATTGGATGTCTAATGTGCGCTATGATTAGTGAACTATTGTTTGTTTTATTCTGGTTTTCCTTCGGTCATTGAAGGATATTCTGACGCAAGTTAGATAACAAATACGGAAGATCATTCTTCTACAAGTGGGTGGCTATTCTTACTTGGTAGTGATGCAATTGCATGTGCATCAAAGAAACAAACATGCATAACCAACTTGACTATGGAATCTGAATTTATCGCTTAAACAACAACTGGTAAAGAAGTTGATTGTCTAAGAAATCTGATCTTTGAGATTCCATTGTGGTCAAAACTGATATCACAAATATCTATCAAGTGAGATAGTGCTGACTAAGGATTATGGTCAGGCGTATAATGGAAAGTCTAGACAGTTATGTTTTATACATATAATAATTAATGAGCTCGTTACGCATATTGTGGTATCTGTTGAATTTGTAAGATTTTAGTGATTTTGGCTGATTAACTAACTTAAGTGTTAGGAAGAGATCTCGTGAATAAGTCAGTCATAGGGATGGGTTTAAAGTCCATATACTTTAATATCCTATGTCAAGACGCCCAATTCCCATCTAATACAACGTTAGATGCTGAATTCAATGAGGTAAGCTTGTCATAGAGATATTGGAACACATTAATCAAATTATCCTAAGGTATGTGTTCAGACTACAAGTTAAAGGAGGTTGAAGTATAACTTCTTAATAGTTCATTGATAAATTGCAGTGCAGGTGCAAGAGTAATGAACTACCTATAAGAATATGAAGTTTAGCCGCTTCAAGAAGCTTGGACTTGGCTTTGATATATTCTTTGAAGGATTAGGACACATGCTAGTAAAATATTGTGTCAAGGAAGAACATATGAATTTGTAAATTTATGTGTATATAAACTTCAGGTATTCAAATGGATAGCAAGGGTTCAATCCATAGAGACACCCTGATATTCGAATATTTGAATCGTTTAATATACTAAGATAAAATTCAATCCTTAGGGACATTTTATTTATGCATAAATTTGAATATATTTGAGAAGTGTTTAAAGTTAATCATGGATATAACTAAAATGGGGGAGGAATGTTGATAATTTTAGTATTATCAAAGGATTTTAGTGATATTGGATTAACTTGTGCTCTGATTAAAATCTTATTAACTTTCATCGAGTTAGGAGATGCGGAGTGCATGCTCGTATGATTTTAATAAGATTGGTGTGTTTCGTTAAAGGTTTCTGTTTATATGTAAATTATTTAATTTGTTATATTAATCAATTATTTAATAAACTATTGGATTTAAGTTTATTTGGGTCGTTGGACTATTTGTGGTTTTGAAGGTTAGTTATAGTTTTTTCATTATATTGAAAAAGGGAACATAAACAGAAAAAAGTTGGTACTTACAAAACCACATAGAAAAACACACTGAAAGAGAGATCCATACGAACGAACAGAGAGTATTAGGGCAAATTGATTGGAACAGTTTCTTCTCAAATTTGTGTCAAATTCGTTCTTGACTTTCTAAGTCTTATCCCTTCAAACATTTTGAGAGTTCCATCAAAATAGTTTGTTCTGAAAGTGAAAGTTATTTCATGATTCTTAGAAACATCCAAGTGATTTACAAATTTATGTTTCATCAAACGGTTCGTATGATTGCATCTACAAAACAGGTATGTATATCTTCAACAAAGTTTACATTATTATTATTTTAAAAAAGTTACCCTGCTAATGTGGTACGGTTTATATAGTTCACCAGACAAGAAGTCCTTTATCAGATATTTCAAATGGTATGAATCCATATCTTTCATTTATTTTATGAACTCTGTTTAACAATCAACATTATCTTATTATATATGTTGTTTCACACCTCAAGATCCAAACATTTTGCAAAGTATTTCTGCTGATAGAATAAAACAAAGAAAAATATATTTGGATGCTAAAAAATCTCCTAACATCCCAAAAGTATCAAATGTTGCCACAGACTTTCATTCAACAAACCAACCATGTGTTCAGAATTATGGTATATTATCATCACTTGGTGAGTTTAATTATTTACTTTAAACACATCTTCAGATTAACGACTTCATTCAGCAAACCAATCGTGTGTTAAGGATTATGATATACTATCTATCACCTGGTCAGTTTTTTATTTACTTTAAACACAAGGAAATTTTTGAAAACTTATGAACAAATTTTTGTGACTTTTTATTCTACTTTAGTATGTTTTGTATGATATATAACTTTATATGTTTAACATGTTTATAAATGGTTGAATTCTTTAATTTTTTGTTTCTATGCATATGATTTTTATAGTTTCAAATCATACTTTCAGATTTTCTTTTTTATGTTTTTTTAATGATTGAAAGCATAATGTTATACTTCGATTATAATTATATCATTATATTAAAATATTTTTTTCGATTTTCATCTTAACTTTAATTCAACCCGTGTGTAACACGGGTTACTAACCTAGTAACTAATATATTATTATCTTATTATTATAAAGCATACTTAAAATTTTTTTATAAAATATGAAATTTTCTAAAATCAAAATTTTTAAAGTAAGAAATATTTTATTTTCAAAAAACAAAATTTATGTAAAGAACAAGTTATCTTAAAAAAATGATTTTTTTAAATAAAATATATTATTAGGAGTTTTTAAAAAATGAGATTTTTATCATCCAATGACGTTTTTTAATTTAATATTTTGTATTAAACCCGTGTAATACACGGGTTTATAACCTAGTAACAAAATATATGATTAAAAGTTTCTGGAATAACAATTGATTAACAAAATGTTCTAGGTTGTGTTTTGATGTTTTTTAGATTTTTTTTTAATTTTTTCGTATAAAGTCAAATAAGTTAAAACAAGCTTAAAAGAAAAAAAAACGGTTTTGAGGTGCTACAGCCGGGTTTAGAGCCCGGGTCAATCCCCTGGCTTAGCGGATGTTTAACAGCTGGGCTAGGGGTTGATTTGCTGAGAACTTCGGTTTTCATTTGTTGTTATTCATAAACAACAAATCAATCCCAACACATATGAACACTAAAATCAAGTTTGGATCCAATTCGTTTAGTATTGAAATCGTGAGTGTAATTAACCATAGGGTTAATGTTCTTCATCGATATCCGAGTGAAATGGGAATAAAACTTACTTGATATGAGTTCGAATTTGTTGTGGTTGAGTCCTTGAACAGATGCGACTTGAGGGTTAATCGATCTCCTCTTCTGAAGATTTTTCTGATAGTGGTTTTGTGTTGTTTTGATTAAGAGAATAGTCGTGAGTGTTTGTGTATCTTTAATTTGATTGATTGTTCACTAATTTGGTTGATTATATCTCATTATGACCGATCTAGACGTGAGCTGTGATTATTGTGCGACTTGTGGTTAATTTTAGGAATTGATCGCCCTAATTGATTCGTGATTGTATATATCAACCGAGAATGTTTAAAATTTGGATTTAGATCGCGGTTTAGACTGTTTTTGCAACAAAACCGGTGGTGAGGGTGATCGAACCCATGACCAGTAGGGAAAGGGTGAAAGAATTTGTTATTTACATATTCAGTCCCTGGATTTCAGAGCTTTTCTCAATTTGTGGTTCTAAACCTCTGCTTCTCTTGATTTAATTTTACACATCGGCAAAGTTAGTCCCTTTTTGTTTATATATTATTATTTTTATGTAAATGAAAACAAATATGGTTTAAAAAAAATTTAAGACATTATTATTATTATTATTATTATTATTTATTATTATTATTATTATTATTTTATTTTATTTTATTTTATGCTTACAACTAATCTAAACTAAACTAAACTTATATGATGTCACACCCCGAGCCGGTGGGCTGGATCGACTTTCCCGCCGGGCGGAAGGTTCTCGAGGCGTGATATCGTTGTGATAATCGAAATGATCAGATTGTTTACATAGCACATGATAATAAATGAGAAATGCTAACACGACAATGATATAGAATTACAAGATTAAATTACAATGTATTGTTCATAATTTAACCAAGTAAATCTACCCAAAAGAATCAATGCGTTTATATCTTGTCACTATACAAGATATACAAAAGATGATTCGCTGTATTGTCAGTCAAAAGTATGCAACATCAAAAGTAGCTAGGCCTTCTAAAAGTCCACTAGCTATGTCCCTGTAATCATGGTGACTAAACATGTTCGTCATTTGAGAAAACACGCATTTAAACAAAGTCAACACTAGGTTGGTGAGTTCATAAGTATGTTAATTGAAAATCTTGATTCATTCACATGCACAATCACAATGTTAATCATGTTACTTGTATGTTGTTTGATTCACCTGTTCACCCAAATGGACTCTCCCTAGTTGTATGTACAAGTGGTATGATGCCCGATCAAGCATGCTTATATATAGGGCATACGAAAGGGTCAAGCCCAGACGCCATCCCACCACATGCTCAATCAAGTTTCACACTACTTGCAATACAACTATGGATTTCCATCTCCATTCCACTTGTTCATCTCATTGTTGTTCACCTGTGAAATCATGTATAGAATAATATAATAATAGAGTTGTAGTTATCAAACCGAAGTATTGATAACCATTATATGTATTAAGGATATTAGATTTACTTAATCTGTTCCTTGTATTATTCTATTGCTTGGGGGTTAACTGTTGATTCACTTTTAAATATTAAGAGTGTTAGTTAACAATTTGTCATTTGTTCTCAACTTGAAGTGCATAGAACCTAAAAGGAATCCATTGCAATCTTCACGTAATTAGATTTCAATGCATCCGTTTTACCTCTACCACTTTGTGATCCCATTGCCCTCATCGAAACTATTACTAATAATATGACATGAGAGAAAATAAATTCCTCAGTCTACTAGTCCACAAGTAACGATGGATTGTGTACATTGATGTTGTTGTTTGTTCTCAATGTGGGATGTTCTCCATGTGATTAACAAGATTAAATAAGATCTCGTCTTATTACATTATGTTAATCATTGTGTGAATGATGTTATTATCATGAAGTTACTTTATCATGATTATCATTCCTTGTAATCCATATGATCACCATATTTGTAACACCCCGACCGATGGCGGAAACATCAGGATTCCACGAGGGATGTGTAGATTGTTCATAACCTCGTGGGCATCTAATTTAAATCATCACAAATCATTTAATCAACCAAATTAATTACACAAAAATCAAGTCTATCATGAATTAGTTACATCAAATACAAAAGAGATTTAGCTATCTAACTAAATTCTAATCGCCATAATTTCAGTTATTTAGCTAAGTCCAAGATCCTATGTGATGATATCCCAAAAGAGTGTAGAGCTATCCTGCCCTACCTACTTGTCTTCATTTCCTGAAACATGTAAGAAATCAAGTGTCAACTACGAAGTAGTTGGTGAGTAATCATAAGTTTTTATATTTAAAAAGGTTTTATAAAAAGATTATAAAAAGTTTATATTTTCTTGAGAAAATCCACATGAGTACCTGTGAGAATATCCAACACAACATCCCAGCACAAAATCCAAACACATAAACCAACACATAATCCTATATCTCATATAATCATAGACAATTATTGATAATCAACCACATAACCACTCAACAATTCTCAACATCAATATTCTCAAATAGTATATGTGACAATACATGGAATTTATGTGATTAACATAAGTTAAAGACATGATCCATGGAGTGGAAGCGACCCACGTGACAATACATGAAATCAAAGCAATTAACCGAAGTTAAAGGCAATGATTCATGAAGTTGTGATAATCCAAGTGGCAATACATGTAATCATTGTTAATGACCGGAGTCAATGACAATGTCACACAGATATATAATAATAAGTGATAATCCATGATTAATGATAATCCCATAATATGAATATCATATTGATAAACAGGTATCATCCATGTGTTATCAAAATAATATTTAAAATTTGGTATACATGTTTCACCTCCGAGTTTTAAAACAAAACAATTTAAAAGGGAGGTTATGAGAACTCACCTGAGTTCCTTTGAATCAGTGTTCTTGTAAAATGCGTGCTCACGTAAGATGGATCAATCAATGACTCAATAACCTGTAATTATCGTTTGTTGTGTATTCATAAGCATACATGTTTTATTTCGATTAAGCGTTCATAAGCGTTTAATTTTAATTATTGTAGGTGTCATCAACTTTGTTAATCTAATCCAAGTTAAGATAACTTCCTCATCGTGTGTAAATGATCATTATTACTCATTTAGTTTAAATCGTTAGATTTAATCATTCATCATATGATGGTTTTATAATTAAAACCTCAAAAGTCTACAACATTGTAAAAGTATTGACCTTATACTATATGTACACTTTTGCATACATGCATGTATGATTAATTGGATGTCATAAAATCAACATTGATAACATTTTAATTTAAGCTTTAAAACCAATTTAAGTTCTAAGTAAGTTATGTTTACGTTATCCTCATAAAGTGTTCACGTCAAGTAAAATCTTATAAATTTTTAACTTTCTATTTTTAAAGAAAGGTGGTGATTTTTGAAATTTTCATGCATGCATGTATGTACTCAACATTCTTGTTTCCTTGTTCACTCCTTTACCCTAATTTCCTTCTTAGGTTCGTTAGCCAAAGAGACCAGCGAACCTATACCCAATTTCCCATAGGTTCGGCTCATTAGTGAGGAGGTTCGCCTGAATGCCCTAGGTTCGTGAGTTCATGGATGGCCGAAGGTGTTAGCTTAGGTTCGCTGTGACTAGGTCGCATGACCAAGGGTTCGTGACTCAGGGGTTCGGCCAGCCCCATTGCCTTGCCAAGGAAAGGTTCGGTGATGGACAAAGGTTCGGCCACCTTTGTCTTTCCCGCCCAAGAAGGTTCGTATCCCACTGGTTCGACTATTAGGGTTTTTTGAGCTTCGTATGGTTTGCCTGGGAGGTGAGGTTCGGCTACCCCAACCCCCAACAGGTTCGTCCCTATATAATTAAAAGGAATGAAAGGTTCGGCCAACCCTTTAAAGGTTCAGCCGACCTGTTAGTCGCGAACCAGCAGCAGCCCATCGTCCTCATGATCACTCCCAGTTGCTAGCAGGTCCATCTACGGCTCTCACCCAGTTACAAATATACGGTTTAAGGTTTTTAAAACAGAAAATCGTTCCTAAATGGTGGTGGTGAAAGTCGGTTATGTTTAAGTGTAAACCAAGAAAGAAAACTCAAGATTTACCTCGGATCTTTGCCCAAAAGCTAGCTTTCTTCGTATCTTTGAGAGGCCCCGAGCCCCTCGGTTGGCAAACATCAAACCCATACTCTTTAAAACATATTTACATTACCATAGCAGCAGAATTTAAGGCGATTACATAAAATATTATACAAACCTAAACAAACATTAATACATAGTTCATATCTTTATTAGGTTTATAACATAGCCAGTCTATGCCAGGGGTAGTCTTCAACGTATGCCATGAGCCCTCGTGGTCTCCTTTCTCAAACTATTCAACCTGATATGCATGTAAAACAAGTCAGCTTTGTGCTGGTGAGTTCTAAGTTTATTTCTTAGAAAAATCCTTATTCATGGCGTCATATGTCATAATTCAAATACATACCATACCTGTTATCATATCATAATTACATTACATACATAGCATCATAACATAATTACATAACATACATATCATCATAACATAATTCATACAGTGAATGAACTTCACCGTCAACTGCTGACCCTGAAGTCAAACAGCCTTGTGCAGCACAAGGCTCTTAAACTACCAACCCGCAGCTGATAACTCATACATGTATAAGATTTCTTTAACACTATCAACGCGCAGATGATAACTCAAGCATGCCTAAGATTTCTTTAACTGAACTGCCGACACACAGTCGGCAGGCCTGTTCTTTCTCAGGACTTCTTAAACCATCAACCGAAATTGACGGCTCATACCGGTACAAGACTTCTTAACATACATCATAACATGGTTTAAATCATCTAAACCATCATACACATAAGCGGCTCCTTTCACCGCAGTGCGCATGTTTTGCCCAACCGCAGCCGGGACTTTCATAACACATTTCCTCCTCGACCTCGGCCGAGTGTCTTACAAAAATCATTTCTTTCTCAACCGCAGTTGAGACTTAAAACATTCTTTTCTTTAAAACATTCTTTATCTGTAAACATTCTTTATCTGTAAACATTCTTTACCTGACTATAATCAGGTTGAAATCACTTTCATACAACAACTTTATAACATACATATTCTTTTATCCAACCATAGTGAGGTAAAACAATCATTTCATAAAATAACTTTCTAACATGCATATCAGCCCAAAATGGTAAAACATTTTAAAACAGGGCTATAAGAACTCACTTGATATCTTACGGTAACAAGATTCCTCGTAAACTGGTACTAATGGTGTAATTCTGCATTAGTTTACATTTAATAAGTTATTTATGTTTTAACCTACTGATTAGATATTTCTGAACGTTCAATGTCAAAGATATTGCCTTAAAAGTCATCAAATAGTTAATGTTGTTGATTATAATGCTAAAACAGTTCCTAGACAGATTAATAGCTTAGAAATGATCAATCCTTATCATTGATTAACCAGATATCATGAAATATCACAATGTAGTCTTAGAATAGGTTTAATAACCATGTTTAACATACTAATCTGACTGTTACCATAAACATCAGATAATCGTTCCAATGAGTATGTTAATGATTGTGATTAGTTTGAAACACTTAGATTTAACCTTTGCATTTTAAAGATTAACCAAGCTAATCACCTACATTGTCATAATCAAATGGATTAAACCATTATAATCATAGTTGTGATTTCATGCAAATCGGGCATTACAACGGATCAAAACAAGGATTTAACCGCTAGAACATCGTGTTCTTCATTTCTAATCAATCCTAGCCATCATCTAGGCAATAATCAACAATCCTAACTATGTCATTACGTTCAAAATCAAGATCTAATTAATCAAAATCAAACTAGAAGGGTAAAACGAATAATTACCTAATCTGACGGTTTTCTGCGGGTAAAACAACGATCAGTACTTATTAACACGTTCCCTGGTGCGATCCGTGGACTATGGCAGCTTCAAAATAGTGATTTGATGAGAAAAGTTCGTCTGATGGTCGTCTGGTGGTGTTCTTGTTCGAGATATGTAAAATAATTAAACTTTCTGCATGATCTGATGAAGAAATATGATCCACTGCACCGCCTCACTCGTCGCGTACCGCGACGAGGAGCCAAATAGGGCTTCGCGTACCGCGATGAAATCCGGAGGATTTCAGATATTTTGGTCCATCGCGTACCGCGAAGGATCCTCAACCACTTCGTCGCATACCGCGACGAGTCCAAAAGTTCCATACTTTGAGATTTTTCTTCGTTTCGCGATTCCGAGAAATCCATAACTCCGTTTCGCGCATGGTTTTCGCCCACATTCATCATTTCTCGTGTACCATCAATTTGTAGGAATTTCAATTGTCAACTCAACGTGGATTTCATATACGATCAAATGCGCTAAATCTTTGGTTGTTACAAATCTACGCTCCTTACAATAGGTTTCGTCCTTGAAACCAGTTACGTTTCAAACAAATGTGGGTATAGTCGTTTCATCTCGTCTTCAGTCTCCCATGTCGCCTCAGATCCTTTTCGGTGTTTCCATTGAACCTTAACTTGTCTAATCGTCTTGTTACGTAATCGTTTTTCCTTCGTGTCAACAATTGCAACTGGTTCTTCTATGTAGTTTAACCTTTCATCAACTTCAATATCATTTAAAGGCACATATGCTACATCATCCGCTAGACATTTTCTCAGATGTGAAACGTGAAATGTCGGATGAATTCCACTCAGTTCATCTGGCAGATCTAATCGGTAAGCTACCTTACCGACCCGTGCCATTATTCGAAAAGGTCCAATAAATCTCGGACTCAGCTTTCCTCTTTTCCTGAATCGAATAACTCCCTTCCATGGTGAAACTTTTAATAATACCTGATCACCTATTTCAAACTCTATTGGTCTCCGTCTGTTATCGGCATAGGACTTTTGTCGGTCCTGTGCGGCTTTCATTCGCGCTTTAACTAGTTGAAGCTTTTCTGTCAAATTTAATACTGCAGCTTTGCTTCCTACTTCTTTCTGTCCTACTCCTCCCCAAAACACAGGTGTCCTACAACGCCGTCCATACAATGCCTCATATGGTGGCATTCCAATACTAGCATGGTAGCTGTTGTTATACGAAAATTCCACCAATGGTAAATGATCATCCCAGCTACCACCAAAATCAATAATACAAGCTCTGAGCATATCCTCTAAAGTTTGGATAGTCCTTTCAGACTGTCCATTTGTTTGAGGATGATATGCAGTGCTGATATTGAGTCTTGTGCCCATTGATTCATGAAACTGTTTCCAGAATCTTGAAACAAATCGCGTGTCATGATCAGATACTATAGAAACTAGAACTCCATGTCTTGTAATTATTTCTTTCACAAATAATTCAGACAATTTCTCCGACGTATAAGTCTCACGTATAGGCAAGAAATGAGCACTTTTTGTTAATCGGTCTACAATCACCCAAATAGCATCATGACGTTTCGCCGAAGAGGCAACTTGGTAATAAAATCCATAGTGATGTGTTCCCACTTCCATTCTGGGACTTCTAAAGGTTGCACATAACCATAGGGTTTCTGATGTTCAGCTTTCACTTGCGCACATGTCAAACATTTGTTTACGTACTGCATTACATTAAGCTTCATACCTGGCCACCAATAATCCTTTCGGAGGTCTTGATACATTTTTGTTGCACCAGGATGAATAGAGTACCGTGACTTATGTGCTTAGTCTAGAATCCTTGACCTGATGTCCCCATTTCGTGGAACCCACATTCGACCGAATCGGATCTTAACACCAAATTCATTTTCTTCTAAATTCTTAACTTGACCAAAGATTCTTTCGAATCCAACATTTTCTTCCTTTAATCCTTCCTTCTGTGCATCCTTGAGCTCATTTAGGAAATCTGGTGTTATCACCAAACTATAAGACTTAACTTGTATATCAGCGTGTTCTGTCTTACGACTTAAAGCATCGGCCACCACATTTGCTTTCCCCGGGTGATACAAAATCTCACAGTCATAGTCTTTGAGCAGTTCAAGCCATCTTCTTTGTCTCATATTCAAATCTTTCTGTTCAAAGAAGTATTTTAGGCTTTTATGGTCTGTGTAGATTGTACATTTAACTCCATATAGATAATGCCTCCAAATTTTTAAAGCAAATACCACAGCGGCCAATTCCAAATCATGTGTTGGATAATTAGCCTCGTGGCTTTTCAATTGTCTTGAGGCATATGCTATTACCTTTCCCCTTTGCATAAGTACACAACCCAAGCCTAGATAAGACGCATCTGAGTACACAACCATGTCTTCATAACCATCCGGTAATGCTAAGATAGGAGCTTCAGTTAATCTCTTTTTCAATTCATCAAAAGCTTGGACCTGAGTTGGACCCCAGTCATATTTTACTTCTTTCCTAGTCAATTTTGTCAACGGTGTAGCAATCCTGGAGAAATCCTGAATAAATCTTCTGTAATAACCTGCTAATCCAAGGAAGCTACGAACTTCCGTTGGTGTTTTCGGAGGATTCCATTTCATTACCGCTTCTACTTTAGCTGGGTCCACCATTATGCCTTCTGGACTAATAACATGACCTAGGAACTGCACTTCTCGTAACCAAAAGGCACATTTGGAGAACTTGGCATAAAGCTTTTCTCTTCTTAGCATTTCAAGTACTTCCTGTATATGACACGCATGATCACCTTCACTCTTTGAGTATATCAAGATGTCGTCAATAAACACAATCACTGATCGATCTAGCATAGGTCTGCACACCCGATTCATCAAATCCATAAACGCCACAGGAGTGTTTGTTAATCCGAAAGACGTCACAAGGAACTCATAGTGTCCATAACGTGTGCGAAAAGCTGTCTTCGGAATATCTTGTTCTCTCACCTTTAGTTGATGATACCCTGATCTGAGATCTATTTTAGAAAACCAACTTGCACCTTGTAATTGGTCAAATAGATCGTCAATTCTTGGTAACGGATACTTATTCTTTATTGTAAGCTTATTCAATTCCCTATAATCAATACACATTCTCATGCTTCCATCCTTTTTCTTTACAAACAACATTGGTGCACCCCAAGGTGACACACTCAGTCGTATAAAACCTTTGTCTAGAAGGTCTTGTAGTTGGGTCATTAATTCTTTCATCTCTGTTGGAGCCAGACGGTACGGTGCCTTGGCGACAGGTTGAGCTCCTGGCACAACATCAATTTGGAATTCGATTTCCCGATCAGGTGGAATTCCTGGCAAATCCTCAGGAAATACATCAGGAAATTTACACACCACGGGTACGTCTTCCAATTCTTTTACTTTAATTTCTTTATCAATAACATAAGCCAGATAAGCCCCACACCTTCGCCTCATAAATTCACTCGCCTTAATCATTGAAATGACTTTAGGCGCGTTAAACCTTTTATCCCCGTAAACCGTTACTGATCTCCCATTGAGAGCTGTTAAGAAAATCATATTTCGTCGACAGACAATGTTAGCCTCCTGTTTGGCCAACCAATCCATGCCCAAGACTACATCAAAAAATCCTAACGTAATCACAAACAACTTAACAGGGAATCTATGACCTTCTATATCAATGTAACAATCATCATCAATGACCTCCGTTACTCTAGTGGATTTACCAAGAGCAGTTTCTATGTTAAAGGCATTTTCTATCTTTTTAACATTAGCACGCAGTTTATCACAAAAAGTAATAGCCACAAAACTCGTACTTGCACCAGAGTCAAATAGCACTGAAGCAGGGATATCGTTAATCAAGAATGTACCTGTCACCACATCCAGGTCTTTATCTGCCTGATCCTTAGTCATAGTAAAGGCACGCGCTTTTGCCTTTTGCTTCTCACCTCCCTTGCTACTTTCAGGTTTACTAGCTTCAAGAGGTATTGTATTTGGTCTAAAACAATTCTTGCTCACGTGCGATTCCACCACAATTGTAACACTTTAGTATTGTTGGACAATTATACGAGAGGTGTCCAGTTTTTCCATAACGGTAGCACAAAGTAGTCCCCAGGCGACATTCTCCCCCATGCTTCCTTCCGCACTTAGTGCATGTTTCAAATTCTTCCCTTCTAAACCTTTTTATAGGGGACCCTGGTTTGTCATTTCGGTTTCTTTTAAATCTAGATGACCACTTTTGCTTAGGTTCTTCCTTTATTGGTTCAATTTCCAACACATCATCCCAGACAATGCCGCTAATCTCTACGGCTGATTCAAAAGTTCTGGGAGCATGCGCCTTCACATGTGTTCGGACTCTAGGTGGTAGTCCTTCCACATATAACTTCAACCTGCGTTCCTTCATGTTTACCAAATGAGGAACCAGTCTTGACATTTCATTAAATTTTGACGTATATCGCCGATGATTCATACGTCCAGCTTTCAAAATCAGGAATTCCCGCTTGATTTTATCAATTTCATTCTTCAGACAAAAGTGTTTCATAACTAATTCCTTTAAGTTCTCCCATTTCATGGCCTCCACATCAGTAGTGATCTTTGACTGCTTGACGGTGTTCCACCAATGTAGAGCTTCTTCAGTAAATGAATGAGCTGCAAATTTCACAGCTTGGTCTTCCCGGCATTCACTGATAGCGATAACCGCCTCCATAGCCGAAACCCAATGGCAGGTAGCCACCGCATCTTTCTTACCATCAAAGGGTGGAGGATTGCACTCTTTAAAAGCTTTGTAATCACATCCTTTGGGTTCCTTTGTACCCGAACCCTTACCTTTAGCATTGATTATCAATACCTCATCTTCATCGTGCTCTATGTTAGAGCTGTTAGCTTTCTCTCCTTCCTTAGTAGCTCCTTCTTTAGTAGTTTCCTTTTCAACTTTGGTTCTATATGAAGGTAATAGGTCTTTTAAAATTTTACGAACTTCATTAGATATTGCCTTTACCACCACCGGTTCAAGTCTAAGTTCCTCTTCTTCATTTTCTTCTTCAATGTTGACTTCAGTTTCCGCATTATTCATTGGTACTTCCTCAGCTTGCTTCTTATTTTTAGGTGGGCGACCTCTACCACGTCCACCTTCTCTCCCTTCGCCTACCATTTTAGTTTTCTATACATATTGCAAACAACCACGTGTCAATCAAGGTAATAATTCAGGACGTAATAAGCGTTGTAAATTGTTAATGATGTTGATCAAGTGTAATTAACTATTTACCTCACTTATAAGTTCTAAACATTCCCAATCATGAACACATTATCATTCACAACATCATACCACTTTAATCTATATCTTAAACATAACAAAGCTCTAAGGTCATATGCTCATGGCATCAAACTACCCTTGACTGGCATTCATTCTGTCCCATTTTCAGTCTAAGTCCAGCCATTAGGGATAACCGGATCTCTCAAACTATGGCTCTGATACCAACTTGAGAGGCCCCGAGCCCCTCGGTTGGCAAACATCAAACCCATACTCTTTATAACATATTTACATTACCATAGCAGCGGAATTTAAGGCGATTACATAAAATATTATACAAACCTAAAGAAACATTAATACATAGTTCATATCTTTATTAGGTTTATAACATAGCCAGTCTATGCCAGGGGTAGTCTTCAACGTATGCCATGAGCCCTCCTGGTCTCCTTTCTCAAACTATTCAACCTGATATGCATGTAAAACAAGTCAGCTTTATGTTGGTGAGTTCTAAGTTTATTTCGATAAACCATGACCATGTGTCCTTGACAATGTTTAACAACCAACTATAACAAACTCCTAATTCCTTTCCATTCCAACCAATAATCCATTATCCGTGTATTCATCCGTGATAAACTCTCTGGTTCTGTTTAGTTGGGTTACAACTAAACTTCCCATGGTTTACGCGTATAATAATATGTTCTCAATGTACCAATTATCAGTAACGACAGTCAAAAATTCATAATCATTAATAATTAATACATCAGTTCGTAACAGTACAATCGTACATATGTACGGATAACTGAAATTACAGTGATGTTACAGTCTCCCCTAGTTAAGGGAATTTCGTCCCGAAATTCAACTTGGAGTGACATTAGTGAATAAATGTGGGTACTTAAGCTTCATCTGATCTTCTCGTTCCCAGGTGAATTCTGGACCACGCTTCGACTCCCAACGTACTTTGATGATTAGAATTCTACTGCGTTTGAGCTTTTTAACCTCACGATCCATTATCTCGACTGGCTTTTCAACAAAGTGCATGGTATCATCGATGCGAATGTCATTAAGTGGTACCTGAAGATCCTGATCAGCTAAGCACTTTCTTAAATTGGACACGTGAAACGTCGGGTGCACATTACTAAGTTCAGGAGGAAGTTCCAACTTGTAAGCAACCTTCCCGATCCGTTGAAGAATCTTAAAAGGGCCAACATATCGTGGAACAAGCTTACCTTTCTCCCTAATCGTACCACTCCTTTCCAGGGTGATACTTTGAGTAATACCATATCATCAACTTCAAAATCTGAAGGTTTCCTTCTCTTATCTGCGTAACTTTTCTGTCGACTACGTGCAGTTAACAAATTGTCACGGATCTGGCGGATCTTGTCAGTCGTTTCTTGAATAACTCAGGACCTGTGATTAGCGATTCACCGACCTCGGTCCAACAAATAGGTGACCGACATTTCCTAACACAAAGAGCTTCGAACGACGCCATACCAATGCTCGCGTGATAACTGTTGTTATACGAGAACTCAATCAATGGTAAATGGCTATCCCAATTGCCACCGAAGTCGATGACACAAGCTCTTAACATATCTTCAAGTGTCTGAATCGTTCGCTCCGTTTGTCCATCCGTTTGATGATGATAGGCGGTGCTAAGATCCAATCTTGTTCCAAATGCTTCATGAAGTGTTTCCCAAAATCGTGCCGTGAATCGAGCATCACGATCCGATATTATGCTTAAGGGAATACCATGTCGGCTAATGATCTCATCAATGTAGATACGAGCTAACTTCCGTGCAGGGTACGTTTCGCGTATCGGTAAGAAGTGAGCCGACTTGGTCAATCTATCAACTATCACCCAGATACTATCCTTACCATTTGCGGTTCGTGGGAGTTTGGTAATAAAATCCATGGAGATATTCTCCCACTTCCACATGGGTATTTCTGGTTGTAACAACAATCCCGAAGGTCGCTGTGTTCTGCCTTGACTTTAGCACAGTTAAGGCACTTGGACACATACTCAGCAATATCCTTCTTCATTCCAGGCCACCAGTACAAGGCTCGAAGATCTTGATACATCTTATCAGCACCCGGATGGATTGAGTAACGAGACTTATGAGCTTCATCCAAAATCATCATCCTAAGATCATCCCGGTTCGGTATCCACAACCGATTCAAGTAATACATCAAACCATCATCCTTAGTTTCCAATAATATCTCAGTCCCGCAAGACATCTCATTCTTCAAGTTATCTTGAGCTAGTGAGTGTTGTTGGGCCGTAAGAACATCATTACAGAGATTAGTGTGCACTCGAACACTATGGATCTAAACCTGACTTTTGCGACTAAGCGCATCTGCTACTACATTCGCTTTACCAGGGTGGTAGCGAATTTCACATTCATAATCATTCAACTGTTCAACCCATCTCCGTTGTCTCATATTAAGCTCTTTCTGATTGAGAATATGCTGTAAACTCTTATGATCAGTAAAGACTACACATTTTGTGGCATAAAGATAATGTCTCCATATCTTCAAGGCAAACACGACTGCACCAAGTTCCAAATCGTGTGTGGTGTAGTTTTTCTCGTGAGATTTCAACTGTCTCG
Organism: Mikania micrantha; assembly: GCA_009363875.1. Classification (NCBI taxonomy): domain Eukaryota; kingdom Viridiplantae; phylum Streptophyta; class Magnoliopsida; order Asterales; family Asteraceae; genus Mikania; species Mikania micrantha. The sequence goes on from CM018698.1 coordinate 72,276,522, forward strand.
ATGCATATGCCACGACCTTTCCCCGTTGCATGAGAACACAACCGAGACCTAGGTTGGATGCATCACAGTAAACCACAAAATCATCATTTCCATCAGGCAGTGTCAAGACAGGAGCATCACAAAGTTTCTGCTTTAAAGTCTGAAATGCCTCTTCTTGTTTCGGTCCCCACTCATATGGTTTATTCTTCTGAGTCAAAGAAGTGAGAGGGACAACAATCCTGGAGAAATTCGAGATAAACCGCCGATAGTAACCGGTAAGTCCGAGAAACGATCGAATCTCCGTTGGTGTCTTCGGTGTACTCCAATTCTTCACCGCATCAATCTTTGCAGGATCCACGTGAACACCATTTTCATTGACTATGTGCCCTAAGAATTGAACTTCCTTAAGCCAAAATTCGGATTTAGAGAATTTGGCATACAGTCGCTCTTCTCTCAGGATCTCCAAAACCAACTTAAGGTGTCTCTCGTGTTCTTCCTTGGTCTTTGAGTATATCAAAATATCATCAATGAATAAAATCACAAACTTATCCAAGTATGGCCTGCAAACATGGTTCATGAGATCCATGAAAACCGCCGGTGCATTGGTAAGGCCGAAAGGCATTACCAGAAATTCATAATGGCCATATCTTGTTCTGAAAGATGTCTTAGGAATATCATCATCATGTACGCGAAGCTGATGATACCCAGACCTAAGATCGATCTATGAAAACCATGCCGAGCCTTGAAGCTGATCTAAAAGATCATCGATACGCGACAGTGGATATCGATTCTTAATAGTCAGCTTGTTCAATTCGCGGTAGTCGATGCACATTCAGAATGACCCATCCTTCTTCTTAACAAACAGGACCGGTGCACCCCATGGCGAATGGCTCGGGCGAATAAATCCTTTATCAGTCAGTTCTTGCAGTTGGCTCGCCAATTCTTGCAACTCTGAAAGCGCAAGTCTGTAAGGAGCTTTGGCGACTGGATTCGCACCAGGTACTAAGTCAACTAATCTAAACTAAACTAAACTTATATGATGTCACACCTCGAGCCGGCGGGCTGGATCGACTTTCCCGCCGGGTGGAAGGTTCTCGAGGCGTGATATCGTTGTGATAATCGAAATGATCAGATTGTTTACATAGCACATGATATTAAATGAGAAATGCTAACACGACAATGATATAGAATTACAAGATTAAATTACAATGTATTGTTCATAATTTAACCAAGTAAATCTACCCAAAAGAATCAATGAGTTTATATCTTGTCACTATACAAGATATACAAAAGATGATTCACTGTATTGTCGGTCAAAAGTATGCAACATCAAAAGTAGCTAGGCCTTCTTAAAGTCCACTAGCTATGTCCCTGTAATCATTCTAATCATTCATGTGTTTTGTTGTGTCATCATGTTTCTCTGTAATCATTCTAATCATTCATGTGTTTTGATGCCTCATTATCTTAATGTCTATCACTAACATTAAGAAGATATTACGAAAACAGGTACCAAACATTCACACAAAGGGAGAAGCAACCCTCCCAGCGAATGGGTTGTTAACCAATAGTACTATCAATGAGAGTGTCCGTGTGATGGAGACTGTGCTGGTGGTGGTGGTGGTGTAGCTGGTCTAAGAGCTGACGGTGTATGTGGTAGTGCAGGTGGCGCCTGTGGTACTACAGGTGGCTCTTGAGAGGCTGCAGTCGACGCCTCTGAAGGATCCGAGTCCGATCCCGAACTAGAACTCGGAGTACCATCCGCAATAACATGGGGAAATCTCTGATAAATATACCTCTCACCTTGGTCGGCCATAGCTGTACAATCAAAATCTCTAATCAGTATCATGAAGTAAATATTAAATAACAATATTTAATATGAACATGATATGATGCTACTTCCTATCTCAAAACAACTATTCGTCCTTATAGTTATTAATGTTCTGCTTGAATTAAATTAAACTAGAACGCACACGTGCTGCAAATTTCAGTTATGCTGGCCACTCATAACTGGAATTCGTACCACATGATTATCCTGGCTTAATTCAATCCAAGTTTTGTTCGTTAGCGATGTTCGGTGCTCTCTGTGTTACTATACGAGCCTATGGTTATAGTCTAGGTGTCTACGCCAACCTAATTCTCTATAACCTGTGGCTCTGATACCACCCTGTCACACCCCCACCTCTCGTCACCTGTTGATGATGTCACTGAAACAGTCGCGAAAGCATAGTGGTGATATCTTAGAAATGAGGGGTGACTTACTTGATCCGATATCACAAGCACACAGATTAACTTAAGGTAAATACATTAGAAGGTTCATCATTAATACATTACAGGTTACAACTAAGTTTGTTTAATTACAAAACTAAATTATTCAAGTGCAAGTATTCCATAAGTGTGTCCTCACCGACGATCACTGTTTCCTGCAAAAAGATTTAAGTTTGAAACGTCAGCACAAAGCTGGTGAGTTCGACAGTTCAGTTAAAACAATATGATATGATATGTAAATTCTCAAAAAGTTCAGTTCCAGATAACCATGGGACCCATATCTAGTTCTTTTCGGACAATCTGTGTTTTGATAAAGACACTACCCGTCGGTAGGTATCTTGATGCCTCATTATCTTAATGTCTATCACTAACATTAAGAAGATATTACGGAAACAGGTACCAAACATTCACACAAGGGGAGAAGCAACCCTCCCAGCGAATGGGTTGTTAACCAATAGTACTATCAATGATTCCTGTTTGGCCCCACATGGGTTCACTAGATACAGTTCACGAGATGAGGACTTTTTATACAGTGATAGAGATACTAACGGCAAAATCCCATGAAATCACACAAAAGTCACATGAAATCACACAGATAACAGTGATGCATATCATATGTTCAGAAATTGATTTGCAGAAATTCCCCGATATTTGTAAAACACTAAAAATAAAAAGGGGTTGCACGAAACTCACCTGATGATATAGATGTAGCAGAATATCTCCTAAAGTGATAATAAAGGGGTGATTATGCATTTATTCATGTTTAATGAGTTATTTAGTTTTTTAACCTACTGGTTAGATCTTTCTGAACGTTCAATGTCAAAGACATTGCTTTGAGAGTCATCAAACCGATATTAAATGTTTAATAGGTTACATTAGTATTATATCATACAATGTATGATAATGCAGGAACCTACATTGAATTAGATTCCTAATACCAGGTTGATGACATTCTTGATTAATCAGAATAATCTAGGATTAACCAAATAGTTAATGTTGTTGATTATAATGCTAAAACAGTTTCTGACGGTTTAATGGCTTAGGAATGATCAATCCTTGTTATTGATTACCCAATTATTATGAAATATCACAATGTAGCATCAGAATAGGTTTAACAACCATGTTTAACATACTAATATGACTGTTATCATAAACATCAGATAATTGTTCTAATGAGTATGTTAATGATTGTGATTAGTTTGAAACACTTGGATTTAACCTTACATTTCAAAGATTAATCCAACTAATTACCTACATTGTCATAATCAAATGGTTTAAACCATTATAATCATGGGTATGATTTCATGCAAACCGGGCATTACAACGGATCAAATCAAGGATTTAACCGTTAAAACATCGTGTTCTTCATTTATAATCAATCCTAGCCATCATCTAGGCAATAATCAACAATCCTAACTATGTCATTACTTCAAAAACAAGATCTAATCAATCAAAATCAAACTAGAAGATTTAAAATGAATCATTACCAAATCAAACGGAGTTCTACGGTTAAAACAACGATCAGAGCTTGTAGAGATGATCCCTGGTGCGATCTATGTCTTCTGATGGCTTCAGAATTGAATTTGGATGATGAAATTTTGTCTGGTGTTCGTATTTGAGCGTATATGTTCGACTGGTTTAAAAAAATAAACTTCTGCATGCGTTCTGATAAAGAAGATCAACTTTCTCCACCGGCTCACCCGTCGCGTACCGCGGCGGGAAGCCAATAGGGGCTTCGCATACCGCGAAGATTTTCGGAGGAATCTAAGATATTTTTCATGCATCGCGTACCGCGGAGGACTCTCAAGCCCAACTCCGCGTACCGCGACGAGTCCAGTTGTTCAACACTTAGAAATTTTTCTTCGTTTTTCGATTCCGAGCAATCCAGGACTCCGTTTTGCACACGGTTTTCGTCCACGTTTATCATTTCTCGCATACTTTCAATCTGTAATAATTACAATCGTTAAATTAACGTGGATTTCTAGAATGACCAAATGTGATCCCGTCATCAATGACGTAATTCTCAACTGCAATTGTCACAGTCTCCTCCTGTTAGAGAAATTTCGTCCCGAAATTTAGTGAAGACTTACATAATGACAATCGTTTATGAGAATAGATGTGGGTACTTTGATTTCATTTGATCTTCCCATTCCCACTACTACTCAGGTCCACGTTGCAAGTTCCATCGTACTTTAACGATTGGTATGCGACTACGTTTCAGTACTTTCATTTCTCGATCCATTACATTTACCGGTTCTTCACTGAACTGAAGTTTTTCATCAATATGAATCTCTTCTAGAGGTACGATCAATGATTCATCAGTCAGACACTTTTTCAGATTTGATATATGAAAAACGTCATGAATATTGCTAAGTTCAAGAGGTAACTCAAGTCTGTAGGCTACTGATCCAATTCGTTCAAGAATTTTGAACGGCCCTACAAATCTTGGTGAAAGCTTACCTCTTTTCCCAAATCTGAAAATACCTTTCCAAGGTGATACTTTCAACATAACTCGATCACCTACTTGGAATTCGAGCGGTCTACGACGATTATCAGCATAACTCTTTTGACGATCGCGAGCAGCTTTAATTCGTTCTTGAATGAGTGCGATCTTATCAGTTGTTTCCTGAATGAATTCTGGGCCTATGATTTGGTTTTCACCTACTTCCGACCAACAGATAGGTGATCTACACTTGCGTCTATAGAGTGCTTCGAATGGAGCGCATTGAATACTGGTATGGTAGCTGTTATTGTATGAGAATTCAACAAGTGGAAGACGAATATCCCAGCTACCTCCAGAATCAATCACACAGCTTCTGAGCATATCTTCAAGAGTTTGATTCGTTCGTTCAGTCTTCCCGTCCGTTTGTGGATGATAAGCTGTGCTCATGTTGATTTGTGTACCCAGTGCATTCTGAAGAGTTTGCCAAAATCGTGACATAAATCGACTATCTCTGTCAGAAATGATAGAGATCGGTACTCCATGTCGAGATACAATCTCATTAACGTAGAGTTTAGCGAGTCGATCCATAGAAAAATCTTCTCGGATGGGTAAGAAATGCGCAGATTTAGTAAGGCGATCAACGATAACCCATATAGAGTCATGATTACGTGATGTTCTGGGTAGTTTAGTGATGAAATCCAGAGAGATCTGATCCCATTTCCACATGGGAATCTCAGGTTGTTGTAATAACCCAGAAGGTCGTTGATGTTCAGCCTTAACTTTGAGACATGTTAAACATCGATCCACATATTCAGCTATATGTTTCTTCATGCCAGGCTACCAATAAAAATCTTTAAGATCTTTATACATTTTATCAGCACCTGGATGAATAGAATACCTAGATTTGTGCGCCTCATCCAAGATGATTGTTCTAGAGTTACCGAATAAAGGAACCCAAATTCGGCTTTTGAAATACAACACTCCATCAGCTTTGGTATCGAGTTTCTTGTCTAATCCCCTCAATCCCTCAGCAGAATAGTTCGTTGCTTGTAAAGCTTGTTGCTGAGCCTCTTTAATCTGAGGAATTAGACTGGTTTGAATAGTCATACCTAACGCTTTCACACGTAAAGGTTTGACCCGTTCTTTGCGACTCAAGGCATCGGCTACGACATTTGCTTTACCTGGATGATAACGAATTTCACAGTCATAGTCATTTAAGAGTTCTACCCACCGCCTCTGTCGCATGTTTAACATTTTCTGATCTAGAATGTGTTAAAGAGTTTTATGATCAGTGTATATAATGCACTTAGTTCTGTATAGATAATGTCTCCAAATCTTGAGTGCAAACACCACTGCACCAAGTTCTAGATCATGAGTGGTATAGTTGTTCTCGTGTACTTTCAGCTGTCGAGAAGCGTAAGCAATTACCTTGTCGTTCTGCATTGAAACACACCCAAGACCTTGACGAGAAGCATCACAGTACACTGTGAAATTATCAGTACCTTCCGGTAGTGCCAAGATAGGTGCATTGCAGAGTTTGTGTTTCAACAGTTGGAATGCCTCCTCCTGTTGGGAACCCCATATAAACGGTTGATTTTTCTGTGTCAATGTGGTTAATGGCAAGGCTATCTTTGAAAAGTTCTTGATAGACCGACGATAATAACCTGCCAACCCCAAGAATTGACGTATTTCAGTCGGGGTTCGTGGTGTCTCCCATTGTTTTACCGCTTGAATCTTACTGGGATCCACTTGAATACCGTTCTCGTTTACAACATGCCCGAGAAATTGAACTTCCCGTAACCAAAACTCACACTTAGAGAATTTGGCATATAATTTCTCATGTGCCAAAAGTTCTAGGATTAATTTCAAGTGCTGAGCATGTTCTTGTTGGTTTCGAGAATAAATGAGAATATCGTCAATAAACACAGTCACGAATTTATCCAAATAAGGTCTACATACTCGATTCATCAAATCCATGAAAACTGCAGGTGCATTGGTTAAACCAAATGGCATTACTAAAAATTCATAATGTCCGTATCTAGTTCGGAAAGCAGTTTTTGGAACATCATCGTCATGGATTCGCAACTGATGGTATCCGGATCTCAAATCAATTTTTGAGAAATATGTAGCACCTTGTAATTGATCGAACAGATCATCGATACAAGGTAAAGGATAACGGTTCTTGATTGTCAGTTTATTGAGTTCTCTGTAGTCAATACACATCTTGAATGAACCATCTTTCTTTTTCACAAAAAGAATTGGTGCTCCCTAGGGTGAGAAACTAGGTCTAATAAAACCTTTGTCTAAAAGTTCCTGTAATTGACCTGAAAGTTCTTGCATTTCTGATGGCGCAAGCCGATACGGGGCTTTGGCAACCGGTGCTGCGCCTGGAATCAAGTCAATACGAAATTCAACCTGTCTCATTGGGGGTAATCCTGATATGTCCTCAGGAAATACTTCAGGAAAATCTTTGACTACTGGGATATCTGTGATTTGTTTGGGTGGAGAATTGTGCTCAGTTATGTGTGCCAGGAAAGCATAACAGCCTTTCCTTAAGAATTTCTGAGCTCGCATACAGGATATGATACCAAGTTTTCTACCGGCTCGTTCTCCTTGAACTATCAGTGTATTATCGTTAGGTAATGGAATACGGATCATCTTGTTTTGGCATACTACTTCCGCTTGATTATCAGAAAGCCAGTCCATACCGACTACAACATCGAAGCTCCCAAGCTCAATAGGAAGTAAATTGATATTAAAAAGATGATCATTCAAATTCAAGGAACATCCTTGAATAACACTGTTAGTTTTGATCAACTTGCCATTGGCAAGTTCAATGACGTAAGCAGTTTCTAGATCTACCGTAGGCAATAAAAGTAATGATGCAAATTCAGGAGAGATAAAACGCTTATCTGCTCCTGTGTCAAACAGAACTGATGCGTATATAATATTAAGAAGAAACGTACCAGTGACAATGTTAGCATCGTGCCTTGCCTCAGTTGCACCAATCTGAAAAGCTCTCCCCTAGCTTCATTCCCTTGATTGGTGTTGTTGTGCGGACAGTTTCTCATAAGATGGTCATCAGGACTCCCACACTTGAAGCATGACCGATTTGTTTGAGTGGTTTGTGGTGGTGCTTGATTTAATTGACGAGCAGGCAAATTACAATACCTGGTGTAGTGTCCAACTCTATTACAATTGGCACAAACGGGACACGGCCCAGTATGATGAAATGAACACTTGTTACATTTGGGCGCCTGCCCAGTATAAGCTTTCCTCTCAGGAATAGTCGCACCATAGTTTTTCATAGTTGGCTTGCTCTGGCTAGTCTCAGCCGGAGCTTTCGCCTTGGTTTTACCAAACCAATTTCGTTTAGTACCTTTTGAAACATTCGAGGTACCGATATCACCACGTCTCACCGCCGTCTGAGTTTTCAAAAACAGAGTACCACTCCTTACCGCCTCATTAGTAAGCTTAGTGGTTAACAGAATTGCATGTTTCAGAATTGTAGGTTCAGCCGCAGTCACCATTCCCCGAATCTGGGGAATCAAACCCTTAATGTACTTCTCGATCAAGGCTGCTTCTGTAGGAGACATATCGGGAAGTAAGCAGGTAAGTTCATGAAACCGATCGGTGTAAGCTAAACAATCAGCACCGATCATAGAGTGATTCCAGAATTCCTCCTGGAGTTTTTGAATTTCAGTGATTGGGCAATCAATACTCTGATCTAATCAGAGTTTTAAAGTCGTTCCAGCCCATCAAGTCGACTGTAACTGTGCCCAAAGTTTTTGCCTGGGTATTCCCCCAGGTTAAAGCTGATTCTTTCAGAGAACAGGCAGCATAAGACACCTTATGCTCCTCCAAACATTGGCTGATTTTGAGTTTGGTTTCCATCTCCTCAATCCACCGTAAAAGACCAGCCGCTCCTTCCTTACCTGTAAAAGTAGGAGGGTTACAGGAAGCAAAATACTTATAAGTACATCCCTGTCGTGGTGGATCCGGAGCAGTTGTAGTTGTACCGGTGGTATTATGAGTCTCTACGTGACCACCAGTAGCGTTATGTTCAGTATGATCATGGTTCCCACCTGAACCCGCAGTGATATGTGGTTGGTGTTGTGTCAGAACACCACAAGCAGATAGCTGTTCTCGCACAATTCGTGCTATCATTGCTTCATTTGATTCAGATCCACTTGCACCAGTAGGTGGAACAGTGTTCACGTCAGGATTCACGGGTGGAACAGTGTTTGTCTCCAAGTTTCTAGGTGGAACCATATTCACTTCCGGATTAACACGTGGATCCGGATTTGATTCAACATTCATAGGTGGGATTTGATTTTGTTCAGGGTTAGTAATGTTCTGGGTAGCTTTCTTAGCTGGTCGACCTCTTTTTGGAGCCATTATTCTGCTCACATGCAGACAAACTCAGGTCAGTTCAAGAACATCAAAGATATAACCCAATTTATCACATAATTTCAATCATATTCAGTTACACTGAAAATTTATATTGAAATGTGATTATAAGGAATATAGTATAACTACATTGATCTAGTCCAAACATGTTTTCAATACACATAGATCATACAGATGTTTGTAGTTATACTCAGTCCTGTTAATTCAAAAACATGTTAAAATATTTTACAGCTCACAATACTGTGATATTAATACTGACATATTATTATTTACATGTTTTTGATATATGATCGCCACACAGGACTTTGAGATAATACCACACAGGATTTTGAAATGTTGCCACACAGGACTTTGAAATGTTGCCACACAGGACTTTGAAATGTTGCCACACAGGACTTTGAAATGTTGTCACACAGACAATTGAAATGTTGCCACACAGGACTTTGAAATGATACCACACAGGACTTTGAAATATTGTCACACAGACAATTGAAATGTTGCCACACAGGACTTTGAAATAATACCACACATGATTTTGAAATGTTGCTAGATAGGACTTTGAAATGTTTCCACACAGGACTTTGAAATGTTGCCACACAGGACTTTGAAATAATACCACACAGGATTTTGAAATAATACCACACAGGATTTTGAAATGTTGCCACACAGGACTTTGAAATGTTGCCACACAGGACTTTGAAATGTTGCCACACAGGACTTTGAAATGTTGTCACACAGACAATTGAAATGTTGCCACACAGGACTTTGAAATAATACCACACTAGATTTTGAAATGTTGCCACACAGGACTTTGAAATGTTGTCTCACAGACAATTGAAATGTTGCCACATAGGACTTTGAGATAATACCACACAGGATTTTGAAATGTTGCCACACAGGACTTTGAAATGTTGCCACACAGGACTTTGAAATGTTGCCACACAGGACTTTGAAATGTTGTCACACACACAAATGAAATGTTGCCACACAGGACTTTGAAATAATACCACACAGGATTTTGAAATGTTGCCACACATGACTTTGAAATGTTGCCACACAGGACTTTGAAATGTTCTCACATTGATATGTTCTCAAGTTGATATGTTCTTACTTGGAATTGTTTTTAATCTCTAGTTATTGATCATATGAATTTGATATTAACACACCAGTCACACACAACATACATAACCCATTACACAATTAAATACACAAAACAACCGTTTATTAGCACTATCATAAAGTTTTGATACAAACGAGTGTTATTACAACATCCATACAGATAACAACATATCCACCTATGGTATGTACAATGACAAGTCCCAAAAATGGATGATGCTCGATCTCACTTACCGTAAGAAATACGGTAAGCAGGCTAGTATAATAGCTATAGTAGCCAATACTATAGCTAAACATAAGAGTCTAGCCTCGGTGCTCAGTGTACCGAGCATCCAAATACAGCCTTGCAGTCTCTCTCTCCAGACTACAACTTGCTGCCAAAATGCAGCAACCAGTGCCTGTATCCAAGTCCTACTCAGACGCTCCTATATGGTCGTCCTCCAAGCCTGGGCGTCAGTACCCATAAGATTCACCCGCTCCAGAAGAGTCAGGTGTGAAGTGAGGATCTCCAGTACTGTGGTGTGAGTATCCTCCAAGGTAGTCTGGTGCTGGTGAAGGTCCTGTCTAAGGCCCTGCAGGTCTTGAGAGACCTGCTGCATCTGAGCTCGCAGCTCGGCTTGGTGGGAGGATTCTCCCACCTCATGAATAGCATGAGGCTCGTCCCTCGGAGCCATCTGGTGTCTTGGGGGCAGCCCCCTGGTCTTGCGGGCCTGTCCCCGCATCCTCCTAAGTCCGTTCTAAGCTGGAACTCTCTGTGGTGAAGGACTGTGTCGTCCCTCCGTTGCTACATTCTCAGCACGAGGCTGAGAGTGTCCGTGTGATGGAAACTGTGCTGGTGGTGGTGGTGTAGCTGGTCTAAGAGCTGACGGTGTATGTGGTAGTGCAGGTGGCGCCTGTGGTACTACAGGTGGCTCTTGAGAGGCTGCAGTCGACGCCTCTGAAGGATCCGAGTCCGATCCCGAACTAGAACTCGGAGTACCATCCGCAATAACATGGGGAAATCTCTGATAAATATACCTCTCACCTTGGTCGGCCATAGCTGTACAATCAAAATCTCTAATCAGTATCATGAAGTAAATATTAAATAACAATATTTAATATGAACATGATATGATGCTACTTCCTATCTCAAAACAACTATTCGTCCTTATAGTTATTAATGTTCTGCTTGAATTAAATTAAACTAGAACGCACACGTGCTGCAAATTTCAGTTATGCTGGCCACTCATAACTGGAATTCGTACCACATGATTATCCTGGCTTAATTCAATCCAAGTTTTGTTCGTTAGCGATGTTCGGTGCTCTCTGTGTTACTATACGAGCCTATGGTTATAGTCTAGGTGTCTACGCCAACCTAATTCTCTATGACCTGTGGCTCTGATACCACCCTGTCACACCCCCACCTCTCGTCACCTGTTGATGATGTCACTGAAACAGTCGCGAAAGCATAGTGGTGATATCTTAGAAATGAGGGGTGACTTACTTGATCCGATATCACAAGCACACAGATTAACTTAAGGTAAATACATTAGAAGGTTCATCATTAATACATTACAGGTTACAACTAAGTTTGTTTAATTACAAAACTAAATTATTCAAGTGCAAGTATTCCATAAGTGTGTCCTCACCGACGATCACTGTTTCCTGCAAAAAGATTTAAGTTTGAAACGTCAGCACAAAGCTGGTGAGTTCGACAGTTCAGTTAAAACAATATGATATGATATGTAAATTCTCAAAAAGTTCAGTTCCAGATAACCATGGGACCCATATCTAGTTCTTTTCGGACAATCTGTGTTTTGATAAAGACACTACCCGTCGGTAGGTATCTTGATGCCTCATTATCTTAATGTCTATCACTAACATTAAGAAGATATTACGGAAACAGGTACCAAACATTCACACAAGGGGAGAAGCAACCCTCCCAGCGAATGGGTTGTTAACCAATAGTACTATCAATGATTCCTGTTTGGCCCCACATGGGTTCACTAGATACAGTTCACAAGATGAGGACTTTTTATACAGTGATAGAGATACTAACGGCAAAATCCCATGAAATCACACAAAAGTCACATGAAATCACACAGATAACAGTGATGCATATCATATGTTCAGAAATTGATTTGCAGAAATTCCCCGATATTTGTAAAACACTAAAAATAAAAAGGGGTTGCACGAAACTCACCTGATGATATAGATGTAGCAGAATATCTCCCAAAGTGATAATAAAGGGGTGATTATGCATTTATTCATGTTTAATGAGTTATTTAGGTTTTTAACCTACTGGTTAGATCTTTTTGAACGTTCAATGTCAAAGACATTGCTTTGAGAGTCATCAAACCGATATTAAATGTTTAATAGGTTACATTAGTATTATATCATACAATGTATGATAATGCAGGAACCTACATTGAATTAGATTCCTAATACCAGGTTGATGACATTCTTGATTAATCAGAATAATCTAGGATTAACCAAATAGTTTATGTTGTTGATTATAATGCTAAAACAGTTTCTAGACGGTTTAATGGCTTAGGAATGATCAATCCTTGTTATTGATTACCCAATTACTATGAAATATCACAATGTAGCATCAGAATAGTTTTAACAACCATGTTTAACATACTAATCTGACTGTTATCATAAACATCAGATAATTGTTCTAATGAGTATGTTAATGAATGTGATTAGTTTGAAACACTTGAATTTAACCTTGCATTTCAAAGATTAATCCAACTAATCACCTACATTGTCATAATCAAATGGTTTAAACCATTATAATCGTGGGTATGATTTCATGCAAACCGGGCATTACAATGGATCAAAACAAGGATTTAACAGTTAAAACATCGTGTTCTTCATTTATAATCAATCCTAGCCATCATCTAGGCAATAATCAACAATCCTAACTATTTCATTACGTTCAAAAACAAGATCTAATCAATCAAAATCAAACTAGAAGGTTTAAAATGAATCATTACCAAATCAGACGGAGTTCTGCGGTTAAAACAACGATCAGAGCTTGTAGAAATGATCCCTGGTGCGATCTATGGCTTCTGATGGCTTCAAAATTGAATTTGGATGATGAAATTTCTTCTGGTGTTCGTATTTGAGCGTATATGTTCGACTGGTTTAAAAAAATAAACTTCTGCATGCGTTCTGATAAAGAAGATCAACTTTCTCCACCGCCTCACCCGTCGCGTACCGCGGCGGGAAGCCAATAGGGGCTTCGCATACTGCGAAGATTTCCGGAGGAATCTAAGATATTTTTCATGCATCGCGTACCGCGGAGGACTCTCAAGCCCACCTCCGCGTACCGCGACGAGTCCAGTTGTTCAACACTTAGAAATTTTTCTTCGTTTTTCGATTCCGGGGCAATCCAGGACTCCGTTTTGCCCACGGTTTTCGTCCACGTTTATCATTTCTCGCATACTTTCAATCTGTAGTAACCACAATCGTTAAATTAACGTGGATTTCTAGAATGACCAAATGTGATGCCGTCATCAATGACGTAATTCTCAACTGCAATTGTCACAGTCATGCATGGGCTGGGTAAGTCTAATAAAAGATTTTGGGTTGTACAAGCCATGTGGGCCGCGGGATACCCTCCAACCTCATGGCTGCGTGGGCCGGCCAAGCAATCAGGTACGTGGCTTCAAGATTCACAAGAAGAGAACGAGGTTCGGCCATGGTTTAGTCAAAAAGGTCCGCAGCCCTTGAGAGGGTTCAACTGGTGAGGTTGGTTCGTGGCAGCACCCAAGGTTCGTGGAAGAGTGTACAGGTTCGGTGTCTCAAGGTTCGGTTAAGTGTTCCGGATGGCTAAGGGTTCGGCTATATCAGTGGTTCGGCGGTTGATGAGTAAAGGTTCGTGAGTCTTATGGTTAGTGAGGTTTGGCTGAGTTAGTGCAGGGTTCATGGACATGGCACAGCAGCAGGGTTCGGCTGAGATGGTGCAGGGTTCGTGGACATGGCACAACAGCAGGGTTCGGCTGAGGAGTGGCTTCGTGACAACTCAAGGTTCGTGAATGAAGAAGAAGGTTCGGCACTGGCACCCGATGGTTCGGCCACCCCTCCCCCGGCGAACCTTGTGCAGCTCCATCATCCTCCTCGAGCCACAACTAGTCATGGCTAGGCCCCCACATCAATGGTGAACAAGAACAAGGTGTCGAAGGCCTAGGGTTGGTTTACACAGACTCTAGCACCGGTTACATGGATTGGGTCGATACATAACATGAAAACCCTATTTTTTGAGCTTTTCTCTTGATCATACCTCGAGATTCCGTGGGTAACTCTTCCGATCTGTTGTACTTCTATGTAGAGGACATCAAGAGCTTCACGTAGGTTCAAGAATCACTCAATTTCGATGAAAAATGAGGGAGTTATGGAGCTTTGAAGATGGTTAATGGTGGTTTTCTTCTAGAGAGAGAGAGGAAATGGGAGTGTTTGTTTAGAGAGAGAGAGAAATGAAAGAAATGAAAAGAATAGCCTCATTTAGGCTTTAAATACCCCGCATGTATTCGGGTTCGTTTCGGTTGCTCGGTTCGCGTTTTCGTCGCTTTTCCGGAACGTAACGCGTAGTTTACGTGTTTTAATTAAAAGAAGTGTTATTTTAATTATTTGATGAGTTTCAAAATTGTAAAACATTATTTATTTTATTTTATTAATTTATGGTCGTTCGTGTCGTGTTTCGTTTTCGTTCCGTCAAATCGCGTCACCATCACGCGTATTCGTTCGAATCGTCATTCGAATGAACACGTCGATGGTTTGGCTTTCTGAATTTTGTTTTCTACTTCTCAGTCATCATTTCAGAACGTTAAACTCACGAATATGTTTGTGTGAATCGTCACCCACGCAAACACACTGTCAGTTCGTTATTCTGAAATGACACTGAAATATTGTTTTAGATTGTATTTCCTCACTGCCGGACTCAACTAAACATCCTGTTATCATATTGTTTTCACACTGATTTGTCGGTCATCTGATTCCTATCATCTATGGATATCAGATCGCAACCGATTTGTTCTTGATTAGTCGTGTTAACTGTTAGTCGTGTTAACTGTTTAGGTTTTCACACTATTGTTTCTCTTGATTAGTCGTGTTAACTGTTTAGGTTTTCACCTAAACACTAACAACTATTGTGTATAATGTGTGTTGTACTTACGGCATTTAAGTTTACACAAAAATACGTACAACTGTTTCTTGTAT
The DNA here is from genome assembly GCA_009363875.1 of Mikania micrantha. NCBI lineage: Eukaryota > Viridiplantae > Streptophyta > Magnoliopsida > Asterales > Asteraceae > Mikania > Mikania micrantha. The sequence goes on from CM018698.1 coordinate 72,291,937, forward strand.
TTTGAATTCTGTTAATACAAGTACTGTTCACAAACATGTATTTACACATAGTTACTGTTGAAAGTACACCTACCGTACGGACTTGCCGGCCGGTCAGGTACTAGTTGTCACATATGACCTTTAACTAATTAAAATTATATAACTTAAAGGTTTATTAAAGTTTATGAGTAATTCTTTTTTTTTAATTAAGACCTAATAAGTTTTATAAAGAATTATACATACACACTCAAAATAAAATTCTTTTTAGAGCATTATTAAAAGTGGTTTTATTTTAAAATGTTTTATGGCTTGTGATGTTTTAAATTATAAATTTGGGTTTATTATAATTGAGTAAAATTATAAATTTGATTTCGTAACAAAAAATCTTCGGGATTACAGTTTTCCCTGCTTCAGAAAATTTCGTCCCGAAATTTTATTAAATTCAATTGTTGCTACATGTGTAGTTTGTTATTATTTTTTTTATTTTTATTTCTTTTCTATACTTGGATTATCTGTTTAGCGTATTTATTTACTTTATTAGTATGATAAAATTAGGGTCTCAATTCATAGATGGCTTGCTTTACTTAATGTAACGCACAGACGATAGTTTACTTAACTTAAGGTAAACATAATTTACCTATCTTTTTAATTAACATGGTGTAAGAATGCACACCAAATGTTTGTATATGCATAACCATTGATTTAGCTAATATGCTTGACTTGAACACGGTTTGCTTGACTTCTAGTATAGGTTGACTAATTCAATCCTTGATCTAGACTATCTAAACACTAAAAGCATGATTGACTATGTGTTGAAGACTTGATTGTAAAATAGTACCCGAATTGTAGATTGAATTTAAAAAAAAAACTTGTGCTTATATATAGGGTATACCGCAGCCAACCCACCACATCACTAATACTTTGATAGCATTCCAATTACCTACCAAGACTAACATAAACTTTGAATACACACTACAAGAAAATTGGGTGTTTACCCACACATATTATGTGTGGGTAATAGCGTATTATGTGTTAATAATTGTATTTACCTACACATAAATTAAGTGTTATTATGTGTTGCCTCAGGACTGTAGAGATAGATCATTACCTACACATCCCTCATGTGTAGGTATATATCATGCTATACCTACACATATATGTGTAGATATTGAATTTAATATGTGTAGAAAGAAATATATATATGTGTTGGTAAAAATGTATTTATATGTGAACATTAATCAAAATATATGTAGTTAATAATATTCAAATCCATATCAACAAAACAAAATTGTAGGTACAAAAAGATACACATGTGACCAAAATTATCACACTTTATTAAATATGTTAATCACCATTGTTCAAACCACAAAAGTAAAGTACTTGTCCTTAAACAAAAGGTACTTAAACTAACAAAGCATAAACTATTCATAAGTCACAAGTTTACTTCTAATACCAAAACTTTTGGTCATTTTCATCACATGCACTCTGATATAACTCATTGAGATGGTCTTGATGTATTTGGTTGAGATGGTCTTGATGTATTTGGTGGAGATGGCATCATATTATTCTCAATTAGAACATGTTGCATAATTGCACATGTGCCTTTAGTGATGCAAGCACATACATAAGTTCATCATAAGTAGGATGATTTAATGTCTGAGTAACACCCATGGTGTTACTATCAAGAGCTGGATCACGCCCCCACCCATGCAAGCGAACAGAGATTTGTCCAAATACCTTCTCAAGAATCGACTAGTCATTTATTGATTCTACTGCACGTGTATTTCACAACTTCAACATATATTTCTGATAGCAAAAAAAATAAAAATCAAGTATAATAAATTACATATCAAGTAAAAAAATGAAATCAAGTTTTTAAGGTTTTATGTTTCTTTTTTCGAATTGTTTTTGTAAGTTTGAGCCTTTTTAAGGTTGTAAATGTAATTTAATCCAAAATATAAACTAGAACAAAGTTAGGTACAAAATTATGCAAACAGCTCAAGTAAAAATTTCAAATTTACCTCTGCCTGATAATTAATAGCAAGAACCACTTTAGGGGAGTCCAATAGTCTTGATCGAGAGCTTCAATCTGATATAAAAAATGGGATGAATAAAGCTATATTGCAACATAAATATATGGTTTATTTGATTATATCAAAAAGAAATCCAGAAGTGAAATAACACTAGGCAACTTAATGTATAGAGAGTCAAGAATCTGAGATATATTAAAGAGCATGAAAAGAATATTGATTTCAAGTAAATTATGATTTTATGGATGATATGGCTTCATCGTCTTCACTCCTGCAACAGAGGAAACATGTAAGAACTAATTTCAAGAATATCACGAGTTTTACAGAAACTTGAGATGAGTCTGCAGAAATTAATAACATTAGGCAGTTTAATGTATAGAGAGTCAAGAAAGTAGCAAAAAAAAAAAAACAAATAATTACTTCATCAACAACACACAACAGAAACACTGAAAGTAATCAGAACTCTTTTGAAACCATGAGGATGTGTTGATACAAAAATATCCAGCAAAGGGATTGAACAATAAAACATAAACAAAAAACTAATTTGAAGAAACTCTTCTAGATTCAACAAATTTCAATTTCCTTAATCGGTTGAAAGATCGATATCATTATCCCATGTAATAAAAACAAAAACATCCCTCCCATTGTATAAAAGCAATGATTTAATTAATATCACTATATCTTATTAATACAAAAGACTAAAAAATTGTGCCACATGAACAGGGGCACATCTTAGTGAGGGCAGCGCCCCAGATTTTTCGTGTAGTAGTGTATATTTTCCTATACGTAGTGTAAAATTTTTTAAAAACCTTTATTTCGCCCTCTGAAAATAAAAATATTTCGCCCTCCTGAATTTTCGGTCAAGCTCGGCCACTGCACATGAATAAAGGTTTACAAAACATATGTGGAATTCAAAAGAAATTTTAATAATTAAATTCAGTTTAATTAGTTAAGCGTATGGAATGAATTTGTGTAATTGTTACTGAATATTTAGAATATACATGTGCATAAATAATGAACATAAATACACCTAGATCACTCTAATATTAGTTTAATACATTTGTAACATAAAGTTGTGTATAATCAAAGAAAAATAGATTATATCCACAGAATTTGAACATAATTTGATGGAGATAAAAAGCAAACAATTGAGTCAACCCAAAGATACATATGTTTTGTTTAAAGCGAGACTTACCAAGCTAAAGAACCTAACTTGTTAGTCCACTACAACAGATGAAGTTACACTGCTAAATTCATAAAATTGAAATAGAGGTCTACAACACATATGTTAGCATAGGGACTATTAATAGGTAGACATGAGATCCGGTTAGATATTCCAATTTTATTGTATAGCTTTCAAAGAAAAAAACCATTTTTACTTATAGTAGTATATATAAAATGAGGTTATTGTTAAGTTATTATCTACTATTCAAAACCATTTTAGAATTGACTAATATAAATAATGATAATGTCACTAAATGGCTTCAAGATGAAGACGATAAATAAGAAAATCAAAACAACTGTCCCTACATAAATGTAAGTCAGGAAATGTCAAGTTACAAACATAATGCAAAACATTTAAATTAGTCAATTGTTAATTTAAAATAATATTACATGCAAATGAGCACCTCTAATTAAACACTAAACAGAAGAACAACAAGAAGCAGCACAAGATGAAGAAAGAAAACCACAACCCTAGAATTTCACAAATGTGATTACTGCATACGTTATGGATGAAGAAAGCAAATCATATATATTCGTATTATTATCTTAAACATTTCACCAAACACCTAATATGCATTTAAAAAAGAAAAAAAGGAAATATCGATTTAGAAAACCAAGCTATCTTATATGTCAATCGATCCACAAATTGAAATGATAAAGTAACGACAAATCAAAACATAAACAATAAAAATGCAATTATCTGGTTGGCCAGCGAATGGGGTACCTTCAACCTGAATGATGAACAACAAATGAAAGACGCCTACGAAATACCGATTTATACCACTGCACGTCGATACCTTTATCTCGGCACCCTCAATTTGGGAAATCTCGGTCAAGGAAGACAAGACTAAACAAATGATGACGAAGATAGAATCAAATACGACGAAGAACTACTGAACATCAACAACCCCCCAATATTAGATCGAACCGAAACCAATTGTGAAGAATCAAATAGATTGCATTTGAACACGTACGTTTGAAAAACTATTTGTCACCATTGATGAAGAAACCCACCAAACTGCAAAAAAAAAATTGATGTCAAAATTCAAACCCAAATGAGGAAGAACGATTATGACCATGAATAGAAGGTAAGCAAATGTGGATGAAGAAGGCAAGATGATGCAAAGAAACCAATCTAGCATATGCCAAATGAAGGCGATGAGGACGTTAAACCATCTAGGGTTTTTTTTTTGGTTTAATGAAAAAGTCTAAAATATATCGCTGATGCAAAGTGTGTAAAATAATGGGTCTGGGGGAACGGTTACATATTTGAATTTTTGTCAATAACAAGTGAAAATCTTTATATAGTTAACTTGAAATAAGATTTGAAATAAGACGTAGATATGAAAAAAAAAACAAATTCACTTAATAACAATGTTGCAAAATTGTTAAATTTAAGTAAAATTTACATACTTCGTAAATGTTTCATTTTCCTTGACTAATTTTAAAAAATTTAAGTTTTTATATAAAAATTACACATGATTGAAATGCATAGTAAATTTGAAAGACTTTAAAAGGATAAAAAAATTTTGAAAACTTAATTGGAACATTTGAGAGACTTTAAAAGGACACAAATTTTTTTTGATAACTTAATTATAACACTTGAGAAACTTGGTTCCTATTTTACAAAGTTAACCCTAAAAAATAAAACAAAATTTTATTTACTTAATTTATCTACACCTTTGTATATACATATTATATGTTGATAAAAGATAATCAATTATCCACATATACTTTATTCTTTTTACATACATATAGATTACTCCGTATTTACCAACACATAACATAATGTAGGATCGGGTTGTTATGTCTAAACAACACTTCACAAGTATTTCTTACTTAACTCTAATAGATGCGGAATGTTCTGTTAGAATGATCTCACAATTACAATCAAATTGACACAGTAATAATCTTTGAACAATAATAAGAACACAAGAATAATTCAAGCTCAAGGATATATTTCTCTCAAAGTGGAAGTATACAAGCAAGCACACTTCAAGCAACCATACATTGGGAGGTTATATAGCCGAGGCTACAACCGTATACACTTAGGAATTCAAGTTGGGTATACTAGACAAGTACATAAAGTAAAGCTTATTCTAGTATGTTGAGTGTCTTAACAGGCTAAGACACTCTTTCATAATCATTACATTAATAGACATTGACTTTACAAAAGACTACTAAATACAAAAGACATTTAATGTTATTGATCTTCAAGGCTTCAGATGATCTTTTGCATTTAATGTAGCATGGGAGAGGTAAGGTGCTTTATCTGACTCATTACATGTTGTCTCTATCTTTAATCAGACCAACATGTCTTGTGTCAGTACCTTTTGTACCATAAGTGTAATCTGCTACAGTCTTTGTCAGAGGATAAACCTCGGAAGTCTTTGTCTTCAGTGCATAAGAGGATTCCTCGGAAGCAGTTGTCTTCAGTGCATAAGAGGATTCCTCAGAAGCAGTTGTCTTGTATAACCTTCGGCAGGAACCAATTATCCTTCGGAAGCAATGCTGCTTCCGAAGAATCACTTCTTCCTTCCGAAGGTGTTTATTCAAAGAGGCTCCTATACTTGGACAAACAAGAAGTTTGGTGAGCATCAGCCTTTATTAGTCTTTACAGTCTCCCCCTAGGCTGATGCTACCAAAACTTCTAAGGAATAAACCTTGGCTTCCATGTACCCCTCAGTACCTGTGCCCTTTTTCTAATCAATCTTATGGCTGACCTCCCATCTGCTCCATTGTCAGGATTATTGAGAGGGAGCTTATCTAGATCAAATATATAGGGTTTTGCCAACATCATCAGATGCAAAAGATCCACCAGTTTTATTTCTCCATTGTAGTCGGTGAGGATGAATATCCTTTCTTGTGCATTGAAGCTCCAATTTACCAAGGGGATGTATGAATGCTCATGCATTAGTCTGCTGATATCCCTCATGTCTTCTAGGGTTTGTGTAGTTTCGGGAGCTGCTTCAGATGTGGCTTCAAGTACTGAGAGTGCTGTATCAGGCTCAGAGTCGACGGGGATAGTTTTTGTTTTCTTTTTCCTTCTAGCCATGCTCTTTCTTCTTATGAATCTTGGTCTGTTTTGAGCCATGGCTTCACTCCTCTGTTCTCTGGCCTGTTGATCCTCCACATTGGATCCCACTGCATCTTCTGTTCTTGCAGTGGGTTCTGGGCCTGCAGCCTCAGTTCTTGGAGGACTTGAACTCCTCTCATCTGCCATAGATTGTTTCTCAGGATCAGGGACTTTTGTCTTCATAGATGGACTTGATGGAGGAGTTATTTGTTCTTCTTTAGGATTTAGGGGGAACATGTTGGGCATTTCTATTCTATCTCCTCCCCTTAAACCTAAGCCTCTCATTAGGCTTGCCTTTTGAGCCTTTATCTGTTCAATTGGAAGTAACTCACCTCTGGCAATTTTAGCCTTGATATCTCGGATGTGCATATCCATGGTCGAGTTCTTCATAGGGCCTAGCTGCCGAGCATGGAAGCCATATTCCAAGAGAAAGGCCTTGTTCTTGTCTCTGTAGGCCTTTTCTTTTTGCTTCTTTGTAAGTACACTCAGAGTCTTTGATGCAGCAACAGCTTGTTCTTGCTGCTGCACCTTGTCCAGCTCGGCAGCCATTCTAGGTACCGACCAGTTGATGACTTCATCAAAGTCATAACCTCTTTCTTCGAGCAAAGCAGAGAGTCTAGCTCGCTCTTCATCTAGAGAGGTATTTGGCCGGCCCTTTATTTTCTTTGGCCTTCTCTCCTCCTGTTCTGCTTCCTCCTCTGGGGTTAGCTTTCTTTTTCCTTTGTCATCAGCAGTTATTTTTGCCACAGAGGAGATGTCTCCTGTTGCCTCACCAGCTGGTTCATTGGCATGTAGCTCCTCTGTGGAGGAAACATCCAGGATGACTAGGCCTTCGGAGGCAGCTGCAGCTTTGGAATTAACCTCAGCATTCACTGTCTCCTCCAGTTGACCAATCCCCTTAGATGATTCCTTATTAGATTCCACAAAGGGCTCAGGAATGGAGGAGAGGTCTTCAGCAGCTACTGTCCTAGAAGAGGACACAGGTTCCATGGAAATTTGTTCTTCTTGTGTGGTGTCTTCCATGGCAACCTGAGCTGCAGTCTCAGAAGGAGACTTAGTCCCAAGAGGGGACTGAGGTTCCAAGGAGACATTTGATGTTTGCTGTTCAGTCTCTTTGGCAACCTCCCTTGTATCCTCAGAAGCAGAAGAAGAGGAAGTAGAAGAAGAATCTTGAAAATAAGTACCCAAGAAGTCATCCCATTCAGCAGTCAAAGTGACTAAGGATGGATTAACTTCCTGTGCACCCTCCTCTTCTCTTGCTTCTGATCCTGACTCTGCAGTTGGTATATTCTCCCCCTTTTTGGTAGCATCAGGGGAGGTAAGAGTGGTAGTAGCAGGATCAGGATGAAACGGATGCAGAAGAACAGGTGGACGCCTCCTGAGATCCAGAATGGTTGCTTCTTTGGTCTGAACCTCAAACCGTAGGGTAGCCACCTCAGCTTCCAACTGAGCTACCCTGGCTTGGAGGGAAGTTATTGTAGCCGTCAATTCCTGTGTGGATGTGCCTCCTCTACCGGAGTAGAATCATGGGGCGATGGAGTCTTGAGCCGAGCTCCTGCACCTCCACCACCAGATGTGGGTTCTTGGCACCCTGGATTCCCTTCATTGAGAAGAACCTCAAAGAAGTCCTCCCCAACATAGGTTGCCGCAGGTGACGTCCTATTGCCTGTACCACTGTCCTGTGGATCTTTATTAAGATCAACAGTAGTGGCAGCCTCACCTGCATTGACCCCTTCAGAACTACTGGGGCCAACCTCTGATTGAATAGGCTCTGGGTCAGGGAACTGAGCTTGTAACTGTGTCACCACTCTCATTAAAGTTTGGGTAGTGGGAGAGAGTGGTTCCTCCACAGCTAGAGCAGAGGTTCCTTGAGCCTGGGTGATGGTATGGGAGGGGGGCATTTCTGGATGATACGAACCTGGAGACTTGGGAGACAGTCTCTGATCTAATGAAGTTGCTTCATGAGAAGCAAACTCAATGATGGGTGCATCCCTTTGAATATTCTCAGTTATGTTTTGTGACATAAGCTGAGGGCTTTCAGGCTGGTTAAGGGCAACCACAGGTTTCAAAGGAAGAACCTGTGGATAAACAAGGGGTGTGGCTTTCACCTTAGGTAGAACTGTGCCATGAGCAGTCCTTTTAACCTTTTTCTGTTTGGGTTCAGTAGAAGGAGCCTGAACAACTGTAGAAAGTTGCACAGGGTTTCTTTTGCGTTTGTAAGTGACTTTTATGGGGTGAGGAACACAAGTGGAAGGTGTGGGTTCAGCATCTGTGGGGTTAACAGAGCTGTCACCTTCTGGAGCAGGGGACTCCATAGAGGAAAGAAGAGGAGTGAATGTCCCAGAGAACTGAGCACTCTTCTTCTTGAGTTGCACAAAAATCTTGGAAGAGACCAAGGGCATTTTGTAAGTATTCCCAGTTAGAGAAAGGGAAGCTCCCAACTCTTCATTAAAAAGGTGTTGCAAAAACCTGGGATACATACAAAACTTCTTTGGTGACGTGATGTTGTCAACCAAATTATTAAAAATAAAAGCAGAAAAATTAAACAGTTGATTAGAAACCAAGCCATGAATAGCCGAAGCTAAATCAGATGGAACTTGGTCCCAACCACCAGATTTATTTGAAAGACAATGTAAAAACACATGTATGAGGTACTTGTAATTATAGGACACTCTACCCTTCAAATAGGTTGTTGAAGGGAGAGGACCTTCGTACCCCATCGACTTAAATGTCGATGCTACCTCATCCTTAGTGAAAGAGACCCTTCCACCGGCATCATTGAGTTTAAGATGCCGACAGATGGTTTCCACAGTGATAGCAATGGGATGAGCATCAATGGTGGCTTCAAGAGACCGACCATTGGGAGACGAAGAGACAGAACAAGATGCCCAAAACTGTTGGTGATGAGATTCATACACCAAGGGCTGAACAGTTAATGCAAAGAAATACCTACTCCTTTGAAGAAAGGAGATTATTGGGGCGAAGTCAGCATCATGTTCTGCTGATAACTCCGCAGGTACATTGTGAGCAGGTTTGAAAGCAAGAAGATCCATGGCAGTTTGTGATTTTAGGGCACAAATTGGGAGTTCAAAGAAAGGAAGATTTCAAAGTGAAACGGTTTGTGAGAATGCGAATGAGCGGGAGACCTTTATATACCTTCGGATTTCAGCATTTAATATATAGACACATTAAATTTGAGATCCGGATGTCAGAAAAAGGTCTTCCGATGACAGCTGGTTTCACAATTAATTTTCTCTGACTGAGGTGCTTCCGAAGAAGTGACTTTCGGAAGCAGCTTATTAGACCAAAAGTGGAGTTTATTAGACCAAAAGTGGAGTTTATTAGACCAAAAGTGTTCAGAAGAGATGTGCTTCCGAAGTATAAAATTTATACTGTCGGAAGCACTGCTTCTGAAATGTTAGATAATTCATTAGGTAAAATGTTCTTCGGAAGACACTTTCTTCTGAAGAGTACCTTGAGAAGCCTATGCTTCCGAAGATAATGTATCGGAAGAGTATTACTTCAGAAGGTAATTTAGCTTCTGAAGTGTGAGATCTTCCGACTAAGGAAGAAATAATGCTTCCGAAGACTTAACTTATCTTCTGCTGAGTAGTTACTCATCGGAAGATAAGTTAAGTTTATCTTCCGAAGAATTATTTATTCCTTGTCAGTACATTTATTCAAAGTTGATCATCCCAATGGATGTTATTAAGTACCTGAATCTTCCTTCATCAAACGCCTTTGTGAAGAGATCTGCCAAATTGTTTTCTGAATCAACTTTGACCAAATGAATCAACTTCTTTTCTGCACAATCTCTGATGAAATGGTATCTGATGTCAATGTGCTTGGTCTTGGAATGCTTGACAGGATTATTGGTGATGGAGATTGCACTGGAATTGTCTATCTGAATAGGAGTATTGAACAGATCTACTCCATAATCCTTCATCTGATTCTGGATCCAGATGACTTGTGCACAGCAGCTAGAAGCAGCTATATATTCAGCCTCTGCAGTAGAAGTAGAAACACATGACTGTTTCTTGCATTGCCAAGACACAATCCTGGATCCAAGAAATTGACATCCTCCTGATGTGGATTTCTTGCTGATGTTGCAACCCCCATAATCACTGTCTGTATAAGCCATGAACTGGAAGTCTTCATTTCTAGGATACCATAATCCTAGACTTGGTGCTCCTTTGAGGTATCTAAAGATTCTTTTTACAGACAGCATATGAGAGACTTTGGGATTAGCCTGAAATCTTGCACACACACAAGTTGCAAACATGATATCTGGCCTGCTTGCTGTGAGATACATCAAAGAGCCTATCATTGCTCTGTACTGGTGCTGATCAACATCCTCCCCCTCAAGATCAGGGCTAAGTGATGTTGTTTTGGACATAGGAGTTCCCAGGGCTTTGCAATCAGAAAGCTTGAATCTTTCAAGAATGTCCTTAACATATTTTGATTGACTAATGAAAATCCCTGTAGGAGTTTGTTTCACTTGTAATCCAAGAAAGAAGGTGAGTTCTCCCATTGAACTCATCTCAAATTTGGATTTCATTAGTGATTCAAACTCCTTGCAGAGAGATTCATTAGTAGAACCAAAGATAATGTCATCAACATAGATTTGAACTAGTATGATATGTTGATTAGACTTCTTGAAAAAGAGAGTTTTATCAATTGTTCCTCTCTTGAATTTGTTTGCCAACAGAAAAGAAGATAAAGTTTCATACCATTTTCTGGGAGCTTGATGCAACCCATAAAGAGCCTTATCAAGCTTACAGACATGATCAGGAAACTTTGGATCTTCAAATCCTGGAGGTTGGCACACATATACTTCTTCATCAATTTTTCCATAAAGAAAGGCACTTTTAACATCCATCTGAAACACTTTGAAATCTTTTGCAGCTGCAAATGCCAAAAATATTCTAATAGCTTCAATTCTGGCAACAGGTGCAAAGACTTCATCATAGTCAATGCCTTCCTCTTGAGTGTATCCCTGAACAACCAATCTTGCTTTGTTCTTGATGACAACACCTTTGTCATCTTTCTTGTTTCTGAACACCCATTTGGTTCCAATGGCATACTTTCCTTTAGGCAAAGGGCAAGTTTTCCAAACTCCTTGTCTTTGAAACTGAAGAAGCTCTTCTTGCATAGCTTCTACCCAACTGTTATCTTTTAAAGCCTCTGCAACCTTCTTAGGCTCTATTTGGGATAGAAAGCAGGAAAACAAGCAAACATTTGCTTCATGCATAGAGCTTCTAGTTCTGACACCTTCTTCTACATTGCCAATGATGTTTTCAACTGGATGAGTGTTGTGAATTCGAGTCCTTGGAATCACATCCAGTTGAGAAGATTCATCCACGTTGAGTGACTCAAGGTTAGGAAGAACTACCTCAAGCTGGATTTCTGGCAGATCATGTGGATTCAAAGTTTGGACTGTTGTGGGTTGGTTTTCTCTGGGAGTAGTGGTTTCCAGAGAATTTTCCTCTGCTGAAGGACTTCCTACTTCTTCTTGATGTTGTGAATTAGAAGCAACTTCAATTGAGGGACCTGCCTGAGATGTGTTGATTGTCTCAGACTGTGACACATCATTTTGTGTTGAAGTGGATTCTGCCAAGTTTTGTCTTGAAGCTATTGGCAGTTCAACACGAAAGTCATCTTCTCTTGAGCCTTTGGAGGTGTCTGTGGTAGCTGACTGTGAAACTGGAACATACTCTTTCACCAGATTAAATGCAGATGTAAAACTATCAAGATCAAACAACCAATCAGGGCCGGTTCCAGGTTTATTGAGAGTATGTTCATTGAACTGAACATTTGCAGACTCTTCAATAACTCTGGATGCTTTGATGTATACTCTATACGCTTTAGCATTTGAAGAGTACCCAACAAAGTAGCCCTCTGCTGATTTCTCAGCAAACTTGGCTAAGTAATCTTTAGTATTCAAGATGGTGCATTGACATCCAAATGGTTTGAGAAATCCAATGAATGGCTTTCTCTTATGCCAAATTTCATAAGGAGTCATGCCATGTGACTTAACTACCAATATTCTATTTTGGACATAACAGGCAGTGTTGACTGCTTCTGCCCAAAAAGTTATTGGAAGTTTGGCATCAGACAACATGGTTCTTGCAGCCTCAATTAGTGTCCTATTCCTTCTCTCAGCGACACCATTTTGTTGTGGAGTTCTAGGAGCACTAAATTGTCTTGTGATACCTTTAGATTCACAAAAAGAATTTAAAACATGATTCTTGAATTCTGTTCCTTGATCTGACCTGATTATTTTTACATGATGGTCACTTTCATTCTCCACCCTGAGTATAAATGACTTTAGGATTTCAGCAGTTTCATCCTTGGTATTTAAGAAAAACACCCAGGTATACCGAGAGAAATCATCAGTAACCACCAAGCAGTATGATTTTCTACCAAGACTTTTAACACTTGTGGGACCAAACAAGTCCATATGTAGTAAATGAAGGACTGTGGTAATTGAATTTATCTCTTTGGCATAATGAGATGACTTGTGCTGCTTACCCTTTAAGCATGCAACACATTTATCAACACATATGAATTCTTTTGTTGGTAAACCAGTTACTAAATTATTTTTGACCAGTTTATTCATATTTTTGAGGTTTACATGACAAAGTCTTCTATGCCAAAGTGATGATTCATCAAGTGAAGCTTTTGAGACAAAGCAGCTTATATTACTAAGAGGTGCAGCTGTGCTCATATCTAGCATATACATGTTACTTCTTCTTGGAGCTCTGAGTAGAATTTGATCATTTGGTATCACAAATCCTGGTTTCAGGACAATGCATTCATGCTCAGTAAACAACATGTTATGCTTTTGATCACACACCTGTGATACACTTAGTAAATTGTAGTTAAGTTCTTTTACAAAATGCACATTCTCAAAGCTTACCTTACCATTTGTGATTGTGCCTCTACCTGTTATGTAACCTCCTACTGGATCACTTCCAAAAGCAACAGACCCGCCAAAGAATGGTTCATATTTGTGCAAGAGGGTCTTGTTGCCTGTCATGTGCCTGGAGCAGCCACTGTCAACTATCCACAAGTTGCCTTTTGATTCCTGCTGTCCCTGCACATGACCAGAAGTGAGTTAGTTTCTGATGGGAACCCAAGCCCATGTGGTCTTGGGTTTACCATTTGCATCATTGTAAGTAAATTTCTTTGACATCATCCTAGGTGGGACAGATGATGTGGCTGCTTCTGATGTGGGTGATGGCTTATCAGTTGATTCCTTCTTCATCCATGCTTGTTTTGTCTTTTGAGTTGTCGGAAGACTTTGTTTCTTTTGATAGCCATCGGAAGCTACTTTTCCTTTTCTATCGGAAGCTTCCTTTTTCTTTGCTTCCGATGCTCTTCTTCCGAAGACAGATGATTTCTTTTGTTTGTTGAAAGCATTCCTTTGATGAGCTTCCGAGGTTCCTTTTCTTTCGGAAGCTTCCTTTTTCTTTGCTTCAAAAGCATTCTTTTCGGAAGCCTTTTTGTTTTGTTTCTTCCTGTTATTGGATGTACTTGCTTCCGATACCTTCTTGACTGGATTTCTTCTCTGTTCTTCCGAGGAAGTAGATGACTTACTCCAACTATTCTTTCTTCCTCTTCCCTGTGATTCTGAGGAAATTCTGCTTCTTGGATTATAGAAGCAATCAGCAGCAAAATGATTCTTTTCACCGCACATCAGACATATAATTTGACTGTTTGGAGAGTTTGGCTTCTTATTCCCTTTAACGAAGTCTGAGCTTTGATCCTCAGAGAGTGATGATTTGGATGTTCCAACATACTTGTTAGTCTTAGACTTTGCCTGTTTCCCTGGAGAATTGATCTTTCTCTCCATTGATCTACCTCTTTTTGACTTGTCAGACGGGCAAGTCACATACTCATCTGAGGAGATATTTTCTGTGGTCTTAGCTTTGATAAAAACTGTTGAATGTTTCTTAGTTTTCTTATTTTGTTTCTTAATTTTCAAAGCTTGTTTTTCTTTTACTGGTTTAATAGAAATATCATCCTCATCTGAGCATGTTGAGGTACTTGGATTAGAAAGATTATCCGTTTGAACCACCTTGTGTATATCCAATACCTCATTATACACAAGATCAACTAGTGGTTTACACCTAACATCTGCTATGGAAGTATAAGCAGATGGAGGTTCTACTTTGTTATATCCCAAACCAGCCATATGTTTATTTACCAATTCAGTTGTGCTGCTCATCCTGAAAAGTTTTTCATATTTTTCACCTTGGCTTAGAAATTTGTCTCTGTAAGACTCAGCCAATACAAGTTCAGTCTTGGCAGTGGTTAGTCTTTCTAAAAGATTTTTAATCTGACACTGTTTATTAGTGTCTTCATGTTTTAAACTTGAAATAGTTTTCTCCATTTCATCAATCTTTTCTTTGTAATTTCTTTCAACCTCAAAGAAATTTGCCTTGACAACTTGTAAAGACTCAAGCTCATTACAGAGTTGAGAATTTATCTTTTTATAAATAGTTAATGTTTCTGAGCATTCAGGTGAGCACATTTTATTATTTACCTTGTTTGAGGAGGATGAGTCATCTGCCATCAAAGCACTGTTGGAAATGGAGGCATCTTCTGCTTGAAAACTCCAGTCTGAGAAATCATGATGCTCAGCAATATTTGCATTGAAGGTTTGATTTGTTGCTTGCTGGTTAATTTGCCTCTCTCCTGTTGCTGGCTGATTCCTTGGTGCTTTGCATTCTCTAGCAAAGCGACCAAGCTGCTGACAGTTGTAGCATCTGATTTTGGATTTATCCAGTCCAAAACCTGTTTTCATGTTATGTTTCTTGAACTGCCTCCCTGTTCTCTGATAAAATTTCTTTGCTCTGAAAGAAATCATGGCCATCTGATAATTTATGTCCATCTCTTCTAAATCATCAGCAGGGATTCCTTCCAGATCTTCTTGACATAACTGAAAGTAGTTTGTTTCTTCAGTTACTAAAGCTCCTTGCCCAGACGTTGGTAGTGAAGTTGGGTTTGAGAGATGATTTGGGAGTGAGTTTGATGAAGTTAAGGTTTCAGAAAGTGTGACATTGGGTATGGATGTAGGATGGTATATGGGTTGGAAACTTTGATATGGAGAATTGTTGATGGGTGCATGAAGAGCAGCTGAACCTGATGGTGAATGGAAGGCTTTAGATTCTTGGACATCCAGTTCCATCTGATAGGCACTGAGAATACCGAACAACTCTCCCAGAGTTAGAGTCTTCAGATTTTCTGTTCTTCTGATTGTTACCGAGTAAATGTTCCATGCCTTTGGAAGAGATCTCAGAAATTTTCTGAGCACGTCTTGATTATCCAGAGTTACACCTGCAGATGCCAAATCATTCACAAGTTGAACATACCTTAGGTACTGTGAAGACATATTTTCATTGTTTTGTTGACAAAAGTTCTCAAACTTTTGTTTCAGCATATCCTTCTTGTTCTCTTTGACATCATCTGAACCTTCATACATCTGCTTCAAGGAGTTCCACAATTCTTGAGCAGATATGCATTTCTTGAATGCATGTATAATAGAGTTAGGTATTGACATCTGAATGAGCCAGAGAGCTTTAGAGTCAACTTCCATCTTCTTGTAATCTTCGTCTGAATACATAGATGGATCTTTTGGTACTGCAGGTCCTCCAGCTCCAGCCGCAGCAATTGTGGGAACGTAAGGACCTTCAAGAACAGATTTCCAAAGCTTGAAGTCTTGATTCCTGATGAATCCTTCCATTCTGACTTTCCAGGTGTCAAAATCTTCAGGTGTGAACATTGGTGGCTTGTTGAGAGTGCCATTTTCTGTATCATGTTTGTTTAGAGCAGCCATCTTAGACATACACAGAAAATATGAGTGTTAAGACGATGAGATTTTATAAGAAATAGAACTGGTAACTCGATGATAATTAGTCAGTCAAGTTCAAGAGCCAAAGCTCTGATACCACTTGTAGGATCGGGTTGTTATGTCTAAACAACACTTCACAAGTATTTCTTACTTAACTCTAACAGATGCGGAATGTTCTGTTAGAATGATCTCACAATTACACTCAAATTGACACAGTAATAATCTTTGAACAATAATAAGAACACAAGAATAATTCAAGCTCAAGGATATATTTCTCTCAAAGTGGAAGTATACAAGCAAGCACACTTCAAGCAACCATACATTGGGAGGTTATATAGCCGAGGCTACAACCGTATACACTTAGGAATACAAGTTGGGTATACTAGACAAGTACATAAAGTAAAGCTTATTCTAGTATGTTGAGTGTCTTAACAGGCTAAGACACTCTTTCATAATCATTACATTAATAGACATTGACTTTACAAAAGACTACTAAATACAAAAGACATTTAATGTTATTGATCTTCAAGGCTTCAGATGATCTTTTGCATTTAATGTAGCATGGGAGAGGTAAGGTGCTTTATCTGACTCATTACATGTTGTCTCTATCTTTAATCAAACCAACATGTCTTGTATCAGTACCTTTTGTACCATAAGTGTAATCTGCTACAGTCTTTGTCAGAGGATAAACCTCGGAAGTCTTTGTCTTCAGTGCATAAGAGGATTCCTCGGAAGCAGTTGTCTTCAGTGCATAAGAGGATTCCTCGGAAGCAGTTGTCTTGTATAACCTTCGGCAGGAACCAGTTATCCTTCGGAAGCAATGCTGCTTCCGAAGAATCACTTCTTCCTTCCGAAGGTGTTTATTCAAAGAGGCTCCTATACTTGGACAAACAAGAAGTTTGGTGAGCATCAGCCTTTATTAGTCTTTACACATAAATTTGTCACATGTGTAGGTAATTATACATTTATTTGATGGTAAATTTTGGGGGTAAAATTGCCACCAATGTTAAGTGTAGCTAAAATGTATTACTAACACATATTAAGTGTTGGTCATTATAAAACTATAAGATCAACCATTACCCACACATATACACACATGTGTTGGTAATTTACCTACACATTTACAAGTGTAGATAAATTATGTGTTGGTAAATACGTCAATTTCTTGTAGTGACATCTGAATAGGTGTTTGAATACTTGACTTGATTTAAGAGTTGTATGAGTATAGAGGTTCTAATATTTGCAGTCTTGCAATAGAATCTCATGGTTGTATGAGTTGTTAAATAATCGATTTTGTATGTACAAATGATATAAAATACACTAGTATGTGATAACTAGTTATCATTAACCTTACTATAATATCATCGATTCTTTGAGTCTTTGTTTAAAAATGCGTATGTGAAACAATTCATTTAGAAATCAATAACATGATTTATGAAATTTTGCTTTGGAATTTTATATGGAATCACCCATACCAAAATTTCATAAATCCAAGTCATGTCTTCCTAATGAAATCTAAATGAATTATAAAATGTAATAAAGAATCATGGTGTCTTGATATTAAATAGGATATAGGTATATGGTTGTTTAACCAAAACGTCTCGTTTCTCCATGTCGTTATTATCTTGAATCAGATTCGAGATGTCATTAAAAGCTAAACCCCTTGCTTCTTGGTTGGCTTGGTTGTTGGTAATCACCATAGCTTTGTTATTAGCTTTTAAGGGGCAGTTGACGATGAAATGGTTCGAATTCCCACAATGATAACAAAATTTAGGCTTTAGAGCTATGCTGAATGACACATTTTCTAGAGGAGCTTGAACGTTAGAAAATTGACGTTTATTAGCATAATGACCCAAACGGTTGCAATTGGTGCACAACCAACAAGGGCTAGTAGCGGGGTGATGAATATTGCACATGGTGCACAATGGATGAACACCAGTGTAAACCTTTTTATGGGCTTGGGTGTTGTGATTGGTAGGGGCTACTTGTCGGGTTGCTTTAGCATTGATCGCAACGAAGTTCATGTGATCTGCCATCTCTTGTTGGAGTTGAATGATGAACCATCCTTTGACCCCTCTTTTGGAGTCCCAGTTGGACCCCTTGCTGGTCCTTTCTCAATCTTTGATACTTTCCTGATTAGAGTTCCTGCTTTGACATGGCCATCAGTAAGGGTTGCAGCCTTGTGGATGGCATCAGTTAGTGTAGCATGCTTGCTGCTTAAGACCAAGTCTTGTATTTGCATTGGCAAGCCACCAATGTATTTCTCAATCGCTCAGTCTAAAGGAGTCACCATGTTTGGGCACAGCAAGCTAAGTTCATGAAATCGGTTGTTACAAGCCAGGTTCTCGCCACTTTCTTGTTTGAGCTCCCAGAACTCAAATTCAAGCTTCTTGACCTCATTGCGAGGACAAAACTCTTGGGTCATGAGTTCCTTAAGCTTATCCCAAGTCAATTAGCAGTTTTTTCCCCAATGGTTCGCTTTTCATTGTTCCATCAGGTGAGGGCTCGTTTTTAAAGAGTCCCCGTTGCATAGCGGATGTCACACCCCGAGCCGGCGGGGTTGGATCGTAGTCCTCGTTGGGCGGAAGGTTCCCGGGGCGCGATATCATGAGTGATAATCGAAGTGATCAGATTGTTTACATTGCACATGATAATAATGAGAAATGCTAAATCGAATAGAATTACAAAGTTAAATTACATCCGTATCGTTCATAATTTAACAATGTAAATCTATCATAAACATCATAAGATTTCTATCTTGTATCTGCACAAGATATACAAAATAATTTTATAATGATGTTCCAAAAGTATGCAGGTCCAAAATACTAAATCTTCTATCTGAAGTCCTAGTCCAAAAGCATAAGCTTCTTAATTGACTTGTTCGTCACCTGAGAAGTCATGCAAAAATAAAGTCAACACATGGTTGGTGAGTTCATATAGTTTTATTTGAAAATAAATTGGATAACCTGTTCGAATGACAACCTTAACCTCACTAATAACCACCTATACTATCCAGTCAAATATGCTTATATATAGGGCATATGTAGGGGAACAAGCCCCAGCCACCGTCCCACCACATATCAGACTACATAACATATTGTTGTTAATGATAATTAAGCATTTCATCCCATCCACTAAATCACATACTTGAACCGTTTGAAAATGATAACATTTGGATCGTCTGAAAATGATACCCTTTGAACACCCAAAATGACAACCTTAACCTCACTAACAACCACCTATACTATCCAGTCAAATATGCTTATATATAGGGCATATGTAGGGGAACAAGCCCCAGCCACCGTCCCACCACATATTAGACCACATAATATATTGTTGTTAATGATAATTAAGCGTTTCATTCCACATCATAGACACACTAGTTCTTTGAGTTCCATAAATAAGATATCCATTGATTCCTTAAGTTCATCACACAATCATGATCAACATACATTTCTAGAAACAATTAAATAAATGCTTAGTTAAATAAATAAATAAACATTTAATAAAATCTAAGACCTAATGATTGGGCCTTGGTCAACTCGAGTGGACTAGTCTAGCAATCAGGTACTTAGTAGTAAAGGAGATTTGTAAACCTCATCAAACATGTGACCTATAATCCATCAGTCTAGCTAGGACATCTTTTGATATATAGGCTTTTATAGTTCTTTAGACCGTCCATAGTTCATATAGTTCTTTAGTTCTTTGGCACATGTTATCTTTGAGCATTTCCCAGATGTTCCTCAAAACAGTTAGGGAATACCGTAAATATCATCAAACATGCGTCTCATATTCGATCAGTCGAGCTAGGACATCTTTCAAACCTGAGAATGACACATGCTATCTTTGATATTTCCCAGTTAGACCCTTGAAATAGTTCTTTGTACTTAGTTCTTTGAAATAGATCGTTAGTTCTTTGACAAACCACCCTTGGGACAGTTCTTTGAAAATAGATCGTTAGTTCTTTGACAACGCACCCTTGAAATAGTTCGTTGAAAATAGATCGTTAGTTCTTTTAAATAGACCTTTGAAAATAGTTCTGTGTTTTAGATCTTTAGCTCTTTGAAAATAGTTCGTTGAAAATATATCGTTAGGTCTTTGATTTGAAACAGTTATACATGTAAAACATATACAAGGTAAAGCATTTAAGTAAACAATTTAAATAAACAGTTTACGCATGCTTCTCAGCCCCGCGTTTTAAAACAAAAATGTTAGAAAAGGGGCTATGAACTCATCTGTGTTGCTATGTAAATGTTCTATCACAAAATGCGCGCTCGTTCTGGTAGCTTAGGTTTCTTCAGTTCCTGAGTTGTTTTAAAAGAGTTCGAATACAATAAGTATACATATTAGTCGTCGTATCTAACGTTTGGTCTTGGTGTGCAACTAAGTGTCCTAGGTCCTAGTGTACTTCTAAGGTCCAATCTAAATAGTCTAGTTCAATTACCCATTTGTAACCCCAAATCCCATGATTAGTAAATTTTAACGAAATTCGGGCAGAGTTTCCTTTGTTTTTAGTTCATTCCAGACAATTTATATTGTCTTATTTTACAACAATTTCCCAAACAATTTAATCATAATAAAACTTTATTTAGAACATTTATAATTAAATTCCATTTTCTTTTATTAAAAATACCATTTACTTGTCTTAAATCAATATTTAACATGTGATGGGCCCTAGATAAGCCCCATTGGGCCCACTTAGGCCCATTAATGGTCTTTGTTTTCCCATGGATCCCAATTCAAGTTCGTTGAATAACTATTGCATAGATAATCAATCAACTAAGTTCGTTATTCGTAATCGGTCTTTTCCTAAGGTTAAGTGTTAATATTAAACCAACACCTAATCTTTAAGTCTTTATCCTCTTTCAATGATACCTTGATTTATGCTATAGTGAGTTTGCATGGAATTGAATATCCCACATCATTCCCATGAAATCTTAAACTTCACTTCCCAGTCCTAAGTTCGTTACTACGATAATTCGATAACATTTGGGCTCGGTTAACACTCAGGTCAGCGAACCTATGGTCAATATTAGAAGGTTCGGCTAAGTAATAGGGAGGTTCGGCAACTCTAGAGAAGTCCTAGGGTGCAGCTGCCATTTCTGATGTACAAGGGTTCGGCCAAAGATTTCGGTTAACACCCTAACTCCAACGAACCTTTAGGGTTCGGCCTCAAAAGGGTTCGCTGGTCATGTAATTGGTTCGTGGTTTCATAGGTTCGGCCAGCCCATGCAAGCAGGTTCGTGGAACCATGAGGTTCGCCACCCTAGGTTCGTGAGACCTAGGGTTCGCAGGCATTAGGTTCGGCTAAGGCAAGACCGTAGGTTCGGCTCTCTTACTCTGGTTCGCAATAGGTTCGTTGCAGAAAGCCACATGTTCGGTGCAGGTGGTGCAGACTACATGGTTCGTGACTCAGACATGCAGATTCGGCTCCTGTTTAGGTTCGGCTAGGGTTCCAGGTTTGTGTCTCGGTTTCAGCCACCTGCATGGAGGTTCGGCACCCTTTGATAGGTTCGGCCAAAAGCCTCCCGCGAACCTGTAACCATTCGTGCATCACCATCTTCATCCTAACGAGTACCACCTGTTACAACAACAACCTACTTACTCCTATTCGTGGATATCAACTTATTCTAAGATTTTCTAGTTTTAACCGATAAAAATCAACAACCATAAAGGGTTCGACTCACACACCAAAACCAAACATAAAACTGGAATTTACCTCTAATTCGACTGATGTAAGCTTCGATCCTCTGTACTTTCGTGTTCCACTCGATGAGAGGGTCGTTTTGGCACCGACTATGCTTGAATCCGTCTAGAAATGAGCTCCAAATCTTAGAGAGAAGTTTGAGGTTTTTTTAGAGAGAGAGAGTTAGAGAGGGAATGAGGGTGACGAAAATGAGGAGAGAAAGGAGAGTGGTGGGGGTTGGTGTGGTCATTTATGACCACATTAATGATCCACAAATACCCAGTTGTTCGGTCTCGTTCGGTTTCGCGTAAAATGCCGGTTTGTGTGGTTTTTTTTCGTTACGAACGACACGGTTTATAAATTATAATTTATAAAATTAATTTAAGTGGTTATTCCTAGTAAATTAACTAATATCTTTTATTTATTTTAAATTTTTTTAAAAATATTAATTTACTATTAAAATTGAATCGTACGGTCGTAGCGCGTATTCGTTCGAATCGTCACTCGTACGAACACGACGATAACTATACTTTTCAATATTGTTTTCTAATTATTGGATATCATTCAGAACGTTAAACTTCCAGATATATTCATACAGATTGTCACCTATACGAATAATCCGTTGATTTAGCATTCACATAACGATATCCGTGTAGTTTTGTTCTATAAAGCATCACATACGTTTATACATAATAAATCCTAACAAATAATCCCATGATGGTTCTGTGTTGCTAGATAATTATCTGACTAATAAACCATAGTTATGAACTTTGTGTATCTGAAATAGTTCTGAGTTTGCTATATGATAACATCAAATGATAATTGATATGAATATGAAATGCACTGAAATGTATATAGTTCGTACCTGTTTACTGTTCATGTTACTGTTTAAGATCACTGTTCCGGTACGGTTCCGGCACTGATGTTACAGCGGACCTTCAGATTTTTCGGACAGTCACTGTTCAGGAAGGTACTCTCCATACCTTCGAACCATTGGAGCAACCCAGTCGCTCCATCCGACCCATCGTACTTGGGTGGGTTACATGAATTGAAGTGCTTAAACGAGCATTTGGGTTGATTTATTGCTTCGGTATTGTTGTTTGTATTGGTTGGGTTGAGGTTGAGTTGTTGTTGTAATCGTATCACCATGTTAGGTATCAAGATTTCCATTTGTCGAGCCATCTCGGCAGCCATGCGACGTTCAGCAGCACGTTCTCGTCTAGCCATTTCTAAATCAATCATGAAATGGGAATAGATTAGGTATTTTAAAATAAATGTATAGAATGCTTTAGAGTATATTTGGATTGTGACATTTGTTGTATCTTAGATATGGTAATAATGAATTAATACTAACAAGTATACACATAGAATGATATCTAACTAAATAGACTAAGAGTTTTGCATCGAATGATTTTGATTATGAATATTGTTTTGAGTAACATATGTAACATCACAAAAATACAAAAAAGTAAAAGAGGGAGTATGAATACTCACTTGGATTTGATTAGCTAGTCCAATGTGCTTGATTGAATTATAAGTTAAGGATCACACTTCAACCTAAATTAAGTTTAAGGAATAGCTTAACAAACTTAGTATTTTCTAAAGTTCAAGTTTTGCGTATACGAGTCTATGGCATTCTAAGGAATAGTTATTTATGTCTAAGCTTGAGTGAAACATTTAGCATATTTATTTAATAAATATACTTGCAAGTCTAGCCAAATAAATAGAATATTTCATTTTGTTTTCTATTTAATTAGGTTTGATTAGAATCTCTTTCTTTTGTTTTTTTTATTCTTTGAGTGTAATGTGGTTGCTTGTAACTAAATAATTGACATTAGTGCCAATGTGGGAGTAGCCCACTTGGTAGAGGCATTGCCTCTTAGAAAGGTGGTCTTGGGTTCAAATCCAAGCAAGGGGGAAATTTGGGTGTAATTTAGAGAGTAGAAGTAGGATAGTATTGCCGTTCAAAAAAAAAATAATTGACATTAGTAACTCACCAAAATAGTTTAAATAAAACATTTATTAAATGTTTATCAAACATTAATTGTAATAATTTCAACCTTTATTTATAATAGAAATTAAATTTCTACTCTATATTTTATTTGATTATTACTTTGTTTAGTAAATGTTAAAACAAACATGGGTATTTTAATTTACCAAAAAAAAAGTTATCGAATAAATATTACTGTTTGTTTTTATTTTACTTTTTTAATTATTAAACCATAAAAAAAAGATAATAATAATTCTGAAATATTTATTTACTTTGAATAAAAGTAATATACATTTATTATATATGTATATTTACGGAAATTTGGTAGACTAAAAATATAATTATGTATGATATTAAAATAAAATATTCTAAAATAATCAAAGAATAAATTGTGTGTGTATATATATATATAGGGAGGTATTCAATTAAGAATCAATTTTATGTTAAAAACTTAAGAACTGCATAATACACTTATACATCATGCTTTAAGTTTTGTACATAGAGTGGTTACTTAAAAGGGTAAAATAGTAACTTCCCCTACTTTAAAAGAAAATTACTTTTATACCCCTAAAAACATATGGTTCAAAATTAGTTCCTTTGGTTCTTTCATATTTAGTGGTTCTCAATGGAATAAGTCCCTATATCTATACTACTTTATAATGAGTATAGGTGAGAGAAGGGTGAATTATCTTAAATTTAAGAAAAATACAAGTAGGAGAGCATTGGGTACAACAGTTTATTGCACCCATCCTTTAAGATTCATTTACCTAAGAATTACCCGTTTACCCTACTTTCTCAGCTCTCTGGCTTATCTTTGCCATAATCGTCTTCTACACCCTAAAATCAGAAATCGTCACTCGCCTAATTAACCTTCAGTTTGAGTTTGTTCCTTATTTGGAATATTTCACAACCAGATGTGATTTGTCAATCCCTGAATCAATCTGAAGATAGAAGACGAAAGAGGTGGCCTGAATTATCTTGGATAAATCGTTTTCGAAAGCTTCATACACGAAAGAAGAAGCAATGGCTCCAAATTTAAAATTCAAAATTTCGAATTTCACCTATAAAGAAGCCTGGTTCCATTCAATTGTTTCAGCCTTGTTACCGTTGGGTCTCATTGGAGTGGGCAAAAATCTTAATCAAATGACCGGAGAAAAAGAATGGTGCCTTCAGTTCTCCAAAACTTCCAAGCCTTCCATCATCAGGTGTGTGTTTTTATGTTGAAAGTAAGCTACAGGAAGAAGGGAGATCGAGGAAGAAGGCTACAAATCCTACAAATAGAAGGTGAAAATCTATGGGTTTGACTCAAGAAGGAGGTATAGGTATGTGATTCTTCAACTTAAAAAACTAGGTTGTGGGTAATCTTAAGTTAGCTATAAAATCATGAGTAAACTAAGGGTTTATGTTTATTTTAGTTATAGATGATTCGTTTCATGTGTATAGTGTTGTTAAAGTTTTGCAAATCCCGTAGATGATGATAGTATGTGGATGCATGTTTGGAGGTTTTGAGTGATTAAATGGTTAACGCTTTTATCTGTGTCAATTAGTTTGTTGTTTATTTTGATTATTATACTCTTGGGAAAAATAAGAATGTCAAGAAGGCACTAATATTGCTGCAGATTATGTCGGTGTTAAAATTAAATTACCTGATCATTTTCAAATGGGTGTTTCGAATAAAACCCCGATGTTTCTTAAGATGAATCCTTGTATTTTCATATTGGTTGCTGCAGTTGCTCTTGGAAGTTTTCTTTTTGGATCCTCTTCAATAGACTATTTTAGTTTTTTTTTTTTTTTTTCCATTTTATGTTATTTTTATGAGATACATTAATGCTTGGTAAATATACATGAGGTCAATATATGCATCTCTAAATATATGTGCAAGGCAGAATTGAGTAATGGTTGACTTTTCTTCATTTGAGCTTGATGCAAATATTAGATGACAACTCTATCCCAGATTGGGAATTATGAATTGTATTAAACCTGTTTGTTTATTCCTTCATTCTTTTGGATTGGCAGATAATATTATTTCATCATCATTGTTATGGGTTTAAATTATAATTTTGAGTCTATGTTTTGAAGGCTGAAGAGAACAGTATATCTTGCTTGAAGAGAGGTCTTGATGTTTTGAACAATTATCTTGCTTCACACACTTTCTTGGTTGGTGATGGCATCACCTTGGCTGACATCATCACGATATGTAACTTGGTGATGGCCTTTCAGTATTTAATGACAAAGAGCCTCACATCTGACTATCTGAGTAATCACACGTTGAGATGTATTTTTGGACCATGGTTAAACAACCCAATTTTAGCAAGGTAATTGGTGAATTCAAGCAAGCTGAGGGTGTTATTCTTTTAGCTTCTGCAAAGAAACCATAATTGAAGCCACAAACCAAGCCTAAAAAAGAAGTTAAGAAAGAGAAGGCACCAAAGCCCCAAGTCCAAGCCATAAAGGAAGAAGAGGGAGCTTCTCATAAGAGGTGGTTTTGAACATCAAGAAACAAGTGCAATGGTAAGGGTGCTATATTTTAATTTTTTTTATATGGACATCTTCAACGAGAAATTCTTTAAGAAAGTCTAATTGTATGTTTAACCTGATCAAAGCATAATATTTTAATCATGAATATTGAAAACTTACTACCATTTGCTTCTTAAGCATAATATTGTTGTGGATGAAGAAGATTTTTATGTAGGTTGGATTTTTTTATTTAGGTGGGAGTTATGCAACAAACACTAACTAAATTAATCAAGAAAATTCGTATTAATACCTTGACCTAAACCTATTGCTGCAGGTTAGTTGTTAGCCCTTCTATTTTTTGGATAATGTTTATATATGGACATTTTAGTTTTTTATGTATATATGTCGTAACTTTTGTTGAATGATTTTCTTTTTAAAGAAATGGCGTTTGTGCAGCAGTTCATGACAAGCAAACGAAAAAAAAAGTTGCAATAAAGAACATAGCAAACTTTTTTGACAAAAAGTTAGGAAGTTGGCTGATAATTTTCTAATCTTGCACATGTTTCTTCTCAAAATTCGTCAATTGTAAGGTGCAATAGAATTTGAGTAAGAAAAATTAAATTAAAATATGCTTTATGTACAACACAAGGACGTAAATATTTTGATATATATGATGGTTTTGAAAATTTTACAATATGCTTTATGTAAATGTATTTTTTTGACTCTATTGTCTGAAAACAATGTATGTTTTAATGATCATTGTAATGCTAGGGGCATCCTCAAAGTGTGCTGCTACATACTTGACATACCTAGCTATCCCTATTAGGTAAATTTTCTCTATGGTTGCTGAAATAACCACTTTTGTTGAATTTCTACTTTAGGAAGCTGATGTTGTTTAGGATAAAAGATCCATCAAAAAGTCAACATGGCCAAAATTACCAACATGTCACTACGGATTGATTACCTATACTTATACCTTTTGAAACTTTAATGTCTTAATCTCACCCTAAAAAGTCGGTGGCCAAAACTTAAAAAGCTTACAAAAGTTTGTTACTTTTTTTTATGCCTGGCAAAATAGGCGGGTTGGGTCGGGTAACGGGTTAGAACGGGTTCGAGTCAGGATGGGTGCGGGTCAGAACGGGTTTTAAGCAAAATCAGTTCAGGTCTAAATGGATTGTTTTTAAAAAAACATCAATTTAGTTTAACTTAAGATGTGTTGTAAGTAAACAAATAATCCATTTGGATAATTTTTAGTGATTTTCTCATCAAATATATTTAGATACATTGCATTTACATAGTTTTTTGTTTACCCATCTTGACCCGCATTGTGTTCAAGCGTTACCCGTCTCAACCCATTCAATATTATGATGTTACTCATTTCAACCCATTATACTACAATTGTTTACCCAAACCAACCCATTTCTTTTGATTTGGGTAATAATTGCCACCTCTACTTTTTTTTTATGTAGCCAACCTTTGAAACTCAGCTAGGTACAATGTGACAATGTCATCTGAAAACTCAGTTAGGTAATTTTGTCAATTTTTTTATGGTATAGATTTATTTATTTACATTTATAAGCCTTGGTGTTTTGTTATTTCTACAAATTACCGGGATTAATTATAGAGCTTCTCTTAACAGTTAACATGTATCTAATTTTAGTTATTATTATTTTTTTTTGTGTGTATTTTCTGTTATATGGATGGTTTGATGCAGATGTATATATGACAGAAACAGGAGATGTTTGAGAGGGAAGCAGGTTTGGACTGTGTACCTGCTTTGGGTGATGACTAATGTGCATACATATGAAACTATATCTTCTTTGATTCTTTTAACATTTTAGGGTTCACGCTCCTCTAATTATCTTTTTTATGTCCTGACGATATCAAATTTGGTTTTTATGTTAAAAATATTTAATGAAATAACTATTTGTTTAATCAAGTTTGGTGATTTTTAATTTGGGTTTGGTTTTTGTGTTTGTGCTACACGAATTATATATTTGTGTAACGAGTAGTAACCGTGTAAATTGTCATCGCCGCCGCATCGCGCGGGTTTCCGGCTAGTATATATATATATATATATTCCGTTTGCAAATAGTTTTATAATTAACAAAGTATATGATTAAAAGTTTCTGGAATAACAATTGATTAACAAAATGTTCTAGGTTATGTTTTGATGTTTTTTAGAATTTTTTTTTTATTTTTTTGGATAAAGTAAAATAAGTTAAAACAAGCTTAAAAGAAAAAAAACGGTTTTGAGGTGACACAACTGGGTTTCGAGCCCGAGTCAATCCCGTGGCTCGGTGGGTGTTTAACCGTTGGGCTAGGGGTTGATTCGCTGAGAACTTCGGTTTTCATTTGTTGTTATTCATAAACAACAAATCAATCCCAACACATATGAACCCTAAAATCATGTTTGGATCCAATTTGTCACACCCTCAAATTCCCACGTGCGGTGTCAGACCTCGCTGGTGTGACGTGGCCAGGATCATAGCTCTTGGTCATATAGAACGACTCTATATGAGTTACACAGTCATACAGTTTTGTAAATATAACAAGTTTATAAATACTCAGCGGAATAGTTAATATGTTTGCAGTGGAAAATAAAGGTATAAGACACTACATGTTTAATATTGTTTCAAATCACACAATTCAAATATAAGCCTAGGACTTGAGTCTAAATGCAATGCAGACTCCTCAGTGCATCTCCATGTGCATCCTAGCTTGTGTTCCATCAATTACCTAAGAATACATGCGAAAACGTGTCAACATAAAGTTGGTGAGTTCAAAGGTTTAGACAGTAGTAAAACAGTAAGACAGACATATACTGGGTATGTTAAGTTGTTTGTTGGATTCACGATCCAGAGTGTGTCAGTTCACCTTACCGAAACTAGACTGTTTCCTTTGCCTCTCAGAGTCAAACCCGACGTTAACATCGATATTACACTCGTCGTGACCTCCGGTCACAATTGTTGTCGAGTGGGGCTAGTCAAACCTAGTAGTACTACGTAATAACGAATCGTTTGTTACACAACTAACGGTAAGGATATGTGAGGACTTGTTGCGATAATAGTTACACTCAAAATGGTTTTATAACATACCAGTCATATATATATAAAACAGTTGCATAGTCTTCTCACCCCAAGAGTTTAACAAAAACAGTTAAGTATATAAAAGTGAGGCTGTAAACTCACCAGAGTTTAGGTAGTGTGTTCGTCAAGTGAACGGAGTAGTGCGTCTGCTAGCGGTTACCTATATCACATAGGTGTCATGAGTTTGTGTTCACATTCGTGTGGGTCTCACAGGACCGTATTCGTGTTCAAACAACTCCAAGTTGTTATGTGGGTCGCATTGACCGTGTTGACCGTGTTTGACCTAACGACCCGTTAGTGACGTGTTTAGTTCAAGTGTTCGTGAAACGTGCGGTTAATGGCGTGTGATGTGTGTGAGCACATAATTCGCATCCGTGGGACAACTTACCATTTATAGTAAGTTTCCATCTTAGGAAGGTTTCCATTTTAAGCAAGTCATGCAAGAAAACTTTCCGTTTATTCTAATATGCATAGTTAACCTATATGAACATGTTATCACATAGCACTCAATCATTCATATCCAAATAGTCATGTTTCTTAATTAAAAGTTATTATATATAGAAAGTTCGCATTTCTCATTATCCTAGTCATAAATAATCTTTTCTAACATGGTCCTAGGACTCTCAACATCATCATCATAACTCAAACTTGGCCAAACCGACCTTTATGGACAAGTTCATTAACCAAAGTTTCTATTTATGGAAACTTGTAATAAACATTCGTGTTTCAATCATTCAAATGAATCAAGACACCTAACATCATAATGCTAAGACCAAATAATCATATTAATCATATGAATAGCATCAAGTTCATCGTTCTTCAACTATTTGCAACTAAAAAGTTACTATATTTAGAAATAATGGTGTAGATCACTACTTTTGACAATTCCAATAACCCAAATATATCAATAATCATCATATTAGTTCAAAATCACCATCTTAATAACATGCAAGTCCATATTTCGTCATCTATCATCATTTTGTGACAACAAAGTTACTATTTATAGTAACCATCTCAACTAATCATTCCTTGACATTACCAACTATTCTAAATCATGTAAAATATTTCAAATATCATTCATAAGCATGCATTCATAACCAAAATCCTCTAAATCCACCTAGATCATGCATGCATGTGACTAAAAGTACTTATTTCATCATAATGACCACAAATACTTCACAAATCTCATTAACATTATCATGGATCATTCCCATATCATCAAATCATTCATAAAATCACTAAATCACATATCTAATAAGATGAAATTTCATGCATGTGGTGTGTGAGTGATTGCATGTAGGTGGATTTCCTTGCATGTGTGTGTTTAAGTGATTTTGTGTGGTGTAGTGCAAGAAACTACCTCCAAGAGCTCCCTTGAAGCTTGACTGCTACTGAAACATGTCTAGATGGCTTCAAGATGATCTGGTTTTGCCTCAATTAGCAGCTACAATCGTTGTATGGTGGTGGATGATGCTCACACAGGTCCTTCTTCATGCTTCTCAACCTCCAAACTTTCAAAGTGGCTTCTCTAATGTTGTTAATGGCTTCTAGAGGTCTTTGAGAAGGTGTTGCAGGGTATAATGACGAGCATGGGGTCTGGGATTAATTAGGATAAGAGTAGGGTGGTTTAAGAAATGATTAGCCTTGGATAAATAAAGATTTTGCGTGTCAGGCTCCATCGCGTACTGCCGAGTCTGCAAAAGGAGTTTCTCCACGTACCGTGGCGTGTTTCGGAATTCAATTCTCCCGCCCATCCTTCGTGTACCGCTAAGCTCCAATCAGGAGGCCTTAGTGTACCGCGATGAGTCCCAGTGGAGCCCAATAGGCCCAATTTTGTTGTTTCGAACCGATTTTCGCGTATTTCTCGATTATGATCATCTTTTCTTGACATATTATCGTTGTTACACTTATTTTAGGTTCCACAAAGCCTAAGTGTAGTGAGATTGGGCTGTGGCTTGTTTAATTCATCAACGTTCGTTATTCAAGACAAGTGCGAGCATTTTACGATAATTCATCGAATTATCCGTGTGTTTGGACTGTCGTGCCACGTGTCACACTAAATGTTAATAATTCTAGTGTCACGTATGTAATAATAATACACATTGTTATTAATAATAAAACAAGCGCTGACCTGGAAAATACGAGGTGTCACACAATTCGTTTAGTACTGAAATCGTGAGTGTAATTAACCATGGTATTAATGTTCATCATCGATTTCCGAGTGAAATGGGAATAAAACTTACTTGATATGAGTTCGAATTTGTTGTGCTTGAGTCCTTGAACATGTGCGACTGGAGGGTTAATCGATCTCCTCTTCCGATGGTTTTTCTGATAATGGTTTTGTGTTGTTTTGATTCAGAGAATAGTCGTGAGTGTTTGTGTATCTTTAATTTGATTGATTGTTCACTAATTTGGGTGATTATATCTCATTCTGTCCGATCTAGACGTGAGCTGTGATTTTTTGTGCGAATTGTGGTTTATTTTAGGAATTGATCATCCTAATTGAATCGTGATTGTATTTATCAACCGGGAATGTTTAAAATTTGGATTTAGAACGCTGTTTAGACTGTTTTTGCAACAAAACCGGTGGTGATGGTGATCGAAACCATGACCAGTAGTGAAACAATTTGTTATTTACATATTCAGTCCCTGGATTTCAAAGATTTTCTCAATTTGTGGTTCTAAACTTCTGCTTCTCTTGATTTAATTTTTCACATTGGCAAACTTAGTCCCTTTTTGTTTATATATTATTATTTTTATGTAAATGAAAATAAAGATGGTTTTAAAAAATTTAAGACATTATTATTATAATAATAATAATAATTATTATTATTATTTTATTTTATGTTTACAACTAAACTAAACTAAACTAAATTTATGTAACCTTTAACTTAAAATTATATAACTTAAAGGTTTATTAAAGTTTATGAATAATTCTCTTTTTTTTATAAGACCTAATAAGTTTTATAAAGAATTACACATACACACTCAAAATAAAATTCTTTTTAGAGCATTATTAAAAGTGGTTTTATTTTAAAATGTTTTATGGCTTGTGACGTTTTAAATTATAAATTTGGGTTTATTATAATTGAGTAAAATTATAAATTTGATTTAGTAACCAAAAATCATAGGGATTAGATGTTACGTCTGTGTTACATTGTTTACAAACTATTTTTTTTTAATTTGTCGGTGTTTTTTTCATTTTTAATATAAAATTGATCCTAATGATGTTACAAAACTGTAACAAAAAATAGCTTTGTTTACATTGTTTTTTCAAGGTTTTCAAAGTTTCATCAACTAAGGGTGGTTTCTAAAATAACTATCCCCTGTATGTATATATATATATATATTAAAAAAATACATTTTATAGTGTAAATATCTTTTTATATAAATAAAGGGTAGTAGCTACTCATGGTTTGATTTATTTATGTGTCAGACCTATTATTATTATTATTATTATTTTATGTGTCATTTTGTTTCGGCAATTTGTTGACACCGACTTTTGAAAATTGTTAGTCTGGACGCAGTGGTCACCACGCCCGCCCAGCGGGGTTGATCATTTCGGCGACTTCCAGCGAGAACACCGCCCCCCATTCAGCGGCTTCCGCCCAACCCCCTCCCACGGACCCCGCTCCCCGCTTGTTTTCTTGTTTTGTGATTGGCCACAGCAAAATAGCCGTTACCAACGGCTGATTCCTTAAAAAATTATCTTTTTAACCACTAAATAAATACTCCAACCATTTTACCAAAAAAACCACCCAAGTCTCTTTATCTTTCATCTTTCTCTCTATATATTCTTTTTAAAAAAATTACAAACATGAATCCAAGGCCTAACAATCCCAATCCCGAATTCAACCCATTCTAGTACGATCCCGAGTCGCTTCGAAATTTATTGGTTCAACTACAACAAAACCCGAACGTCGAACCACAACCAAACTTTCAACCCGGTTTTGCTCCCTACTCCCAAAGCGATTTTCAACAAAACATTTCCCAACCTCGTTACGAATCAAATTTCATGTCACTAAATCAACCTGATAACGAAGTCGTGCCGAAAACACAAGACACTCAAAAACGCAATAAAAAAGGTAAGAAAAACAATAAGTCGGCCGGAACCAGGCCGAGTAGTGGTCCAATGGCACCGAAACAATGGACTCCCGATTAAGAAACAGCTCTCGGAAAATGCTATATGGACGAATCCGATAACAAAACCAAAGGTAAAATCTTTTTTACTTAGTTTTGTTATTTATTTTTTAAAGCATATATATATTTTTTACTTACTTTTTGTTAATTATTTTTTTTTGTAGGTAATTAGCAAAAACGCGAAAATTTTTGGAAAAAACTCACCGCGCATATCATCAATTAAATTCAAAGTGGAAGGATATGTGCACCAAGTCAACAAAGGTTGGTGGCATCTATAGCAACTGCGCCAACAACCGGAAAAGCGGGACGAGCGACGAGAACGTGTTGAAATGGGCCGAAAAGGAATACAAACTAAAGAGTAACGGCTACACATTTAACCACTACCACGTTTGGGTCGTGATAAAAGACTCGCCAAAATTCCGTGTTATTTGCCAAGAAGGTAACGAGGTCCAAGGTTTTTAAAAAAAAACCAAAAACTCCGAATCGAACGAGTATTCGCCGGGGGGTTCGACCGCCCATACCAATTATGCGGTTAACCTCGAGGATGACGAAGAAGAAGCCGAATTCGACACCCCCCCAGAACCGGTTAGACCGACAGGGCGAGAAACAACAAAACGGGCTTCTTCTTCAAGTCGTCAAACCGTCTCCTCTAACCCGACAACAATCGATCTCGCTGATCAACTCAAGCTTTCACAACTTTTCAAAAACAAAAACACAAGGATAAGAAAAAAAATGCACGAAATAAAGCTTCAAATTCACGAAGAGAAAACTCTTCTAGCCGACCTCAGAACAATGGAGGCTTTGCCTCCCGAAGAACTCGACGAGAAAGAACGTTCAATAATGAAAAAATTGAAAAAGAAACTCTTTGATAAATATTGTTAAATTTTATTTTTATTTGAATTGTTAGTTTTTTTCTATGGTTTATTTTATTTAACTTTGCAATGTAACTTTTATTTTAGTTGTATTTTTTATTTGAATGGTTTAATTAAATCCTAAAGTTATTATTTTTAGTTTGCAACAAAAAAATAAATAAATCAATTAAATTTAAATAATGTTTATGATGTGGAATAGTGGGGAAGGATTTTTAGTGAGGTGACCACTGTGGGTGTATAAGGTTTTCAGTGAGGTGATGACGTGACAGGAAATATTAGTGGGGAAGAATTTTCAATAGGGTGACCGCTGTGTATAGCTCTAGGCTCTCCTTTGATACATTTTTGGGTTGAGTGGCATGCTTTGGCTGATTGAAAATGATTGGTATGTTCATTTTTTCTAAAATGTCCAAACTCTTTGTTTCGCCAAAAAAGAAAAGAAAAAAAATAAACAAAAAAACCCTGCAAAAACAGAAAAGAAAGGCAAACAGAAAAAGGATTGCTCAGAGAAATCCCCGGGCATTTGTTAGATTTTACTAATAAATAACGACATTTTTTTCTGTCTTAAAAAAATAACGAACCCACATATCATTTCAAAAGGGAAACATCACATAACTACTGTTTTCAAGAATTCTATTTTAAAACAAAGGAGTAACAAACTAACAATCTATCTATACTAATAAATCAAAATAATTGTAGACACATGTTACAATTTTATATCACCTATATTTTGATTTTTCCCGCTTCTCTCTTCTATTTAATTATCTATATTTATTATTTAATTAGGAATTAATAATTAAGGATTATAATAATTAATATACTACAAATTAATTATATTTAAACTGAAATCAATAAATGACAAAGGAAGAATAAAAACAAATATGGGCATCAAAGAAGAATAAACATTTCAAGGATTCATCAAAATCCACAAATTGAAACTAACGGATAATCAAAACTCCCAAGTCATATTGCAATACATCGAGCAAGATTATGTTTTGCATGATGACATTAAAAAACACAAACAAACATGTAAAACAAAAGCCTAAATCAGATTCTAGAGATAATATCTAAAACCTAAAAATTCTCACATTGCTTAAGTGATTTTTAATATAGGTCAGCTCATCTAATATGTCAATCTGTAAATCCATCTTCAACACAGAATCCTGCAAATTATGAGGCAGAACTTTTGATCAAAACTTGGTTATTTAAACATTCATTTAAAAATTATGGTTACATAGCAACATCAAAATCTAGAAACTGAGCCCAATATATATATATATATATATATATATATATATATATATATATATAGAGAGAGAGAGAGAGAGGGGAATTGAATCCAATGAAAACACAATCTTAGATAAAAAACCCTTAAACCCTACGTGAGCCATTGATTTGATATCTTGAAAATAAATATGTGGTCCGCATTAACCAACAAAAGCAGACAAACAAAAGCAGTCAGGTTAAAGGAATTTTTAAATCAAGTTCTAGTTATAATAGCTTTAAATAGGTGACACCCAAATCTCAAATTGAACCCAACATTTCTACATATACATCTATCTTCAAGGTTTTTGAGGAAAATTCTAAAATTTAAACAATGAGATAAACCCTAAACCCAAAAAAGAAAAACAACAACATTGAGGCAGATTATAAGCACAAATTAAAGGAACATCAATGTGACAGTTGCATTTAAGAATTACGTCATCAATAACGTGAGCACATTTGGTCGTGCTTGAAATCCACGTTGATTTAGCAATTGTAATTAATACAGGTTGATAGTATGTGAGAGATGGTGAACATAGGCGAAAACCGTGAGCGAAACAGAGTTCTCGATTGTTCGGAATTGCAAAACGAAGAAAAATACACAAATATCAAAATCCATGATGCCAGGCGGTACGCCTAGCCCCAGACATCCACGCTAGGCGATACGCGCGGAACGAGGAAAATATCTGGAAACCTTGGGCTCGAGCGCTACGCCCCAGGCCAAACGCCCACGCGCGGCGGTACGCCTAGCGTGTGGCGGTTTTGTGGATTAGATCAAAAAATCAAATTTGCATGAGAGAAAGATTATTTCTTCTTCTTCTCGATGTGTTAACAGGTAAATCATTGTTTTGATCCGTTGTAATGCCTGGTTTTCATGAAACTATAACAATGGGTGTAGTGGTTTAGACCATTTGATTGTGACAATGTATGTGATTATCTTGATTAATCTTTGAAATGCAAGGTTAAATCCAAGTGTTTTAAACTAATCACAATCATTATTATGCTCATTGGAATGATTATCTGATGTTTATGATAACAGTCAGATTAGTATGTTAAACATGGCTATTAAACCTATTCCAATGTCACATTATGATATTTCATGATATTTGGGTAATCAATAACAAGGACCGATCATTCCTAAGCCATAAATCCATCTAGAAACTGTTTCAGCACTATAATCAACAACATTAACTATCTGGTTATCTGAGATTATTCTGATTAATCAAACTTGTCATCAACCTTATATTAGGAACCTGAACCAGTATAGGTTTCTACATTATCATACATTGTATGATATGACATTAAATTGAGTAATTAAAAACCTAATATCGGTTTGATGAATTTCAAGACAATGTCCCTGACATTGAACGTTCGGAAAGATCTAATCAGTAAGTTAAAACATAAATAACTCATTAAACATAAACTAATGCAGAATTTAGATACCAGTATTATTTTACGTGTGATTTCACCACTCTTGTGACTTCAGGTGAGTTTCGTACAACCCCTTTTATATTTAATGTTTTATAAACATCGGGGTATTTCTGTAAATCTGTTTCTGAATATATGATACGTATCACTGTAATCTGTGTGAGTTCATGTGACTCTTGTAAGATTTCATGTGATATTGCCTTTAGTATCTTTATCAAAATATCAAAAGTCCTCATCCCTCGAAAATGTATCTAGTAAACCTATGTGGGCCGAACAAGAAACAATGATAATGATACTACTATCGGCTGACAACCCATTTACTAGGAGCTTGCAACTCCCCTTGCTGTGAATGTTTGTACCTGTTTTCGAAATATCTTCTTAATGTTAGTGATAGACATTAAGATAATGAGGTATCAAGATATTTACTGACAGGTAATATCTTTATAAAATCGTAGATTGTCCGAAAGGAACTAGATACGGGTCACATGGTTATCTTGAACTCTACATATCAAACTGACATATCATATCATACTGTTGAACTTGAACTTTACGAACTCACCAGTTTTGTGCTGATCTTTCAAACTCAAACGTTTTTGTAGGGAGACAGTGACCACGGTGAGGCTGCACTTTCAACCAATTGTAATTAATTAAGTTAGTTTGTGTAATAGACTTAGTTGTAATCTGTAATGTTGGTTGTAATGACGAAAACTTGTAATGTATTTACTTTAAGTTAATTTATGTGTTGTTGTGAGGCCCCGATCCCGGGAGACCCCACGGAGGTTGGTTTCGTCATAACACATAGCTCTTAAACTAAAAACTTTCATAATCATGCAGCGGAAATGTAAACATAGGTTTGATAAACAGGAATCTATAAAGTGTCTGTATCAAAAACATATCGGATTGCCAAAACCAACGAATCGTCTGACCTGATGCCCGAGCTCCATGCCTTCTCTTATCATACCTTCAACCTGACATACATGCTAAATCAAGTCAGCTTACGCTGGTGAGTTCTAGTTTTCATAAAACAACATTTAACATACTTAACATAAACATCAATTCATGCACATAGTCCATAACCTTAACACATAACTTCCTTAACATCATCATCATACGTTCCACTGTCACCATACGAACAGTGGGCTTATGCCGGCACAAGGCCCCATACCCAGTTATAGTCGTGGTTGACTATCATACCCAGTTATAGTCGTGGTTGACTATCATACCCAGTTATAGTCGTGGTTGACTATCATACCCAGTTATAGTCGTGGTTGACTATCATACCTACCCAGCACAAGAACTGGTACATCTTTCATACATATCCTATAACACATATAGGAACATCGTTCGTTCGTCATACATGATATACTAGCATTATATCATCTTTTATCAAAATCATCATAACCTTTACTGCTAGCATCATAACATCATTCATCGTAGTCCTCATGGCATCTTAGGCATGTCATACTAACATCGTTTCATCATACCATCATAACATACTAGCATCGTTATCATATCATAACATCATGTCATCATGCCTACATATCATACTTCCATCCTAACAACCTAGGACCTTGTCATACTCCTATAACTATTCTCATAGTTATCATCATGAAGCATGTTATCATAAAGTCATCATCATATCATACGCTAGCATCATTATCATGTCATGTTATTCATTATCATAACTCATTTATCATGCATTCATCATACTTACCATACTTTCATGCATAGATCATACTAACACATAAACATGCATACATAGTCAGGGCATATCATCATTCATTCATCATCATCATAAGCACATAACAGTAAACATGTATGCCAGCCCAAAACATTAAACATAAAATAGGGCGTCTAGAACTCACCTGATAGTAGCCTCCTGTTTTCCTTAGCCGAACTCCTTAGCCAGGGCCTTAAGGACATACATCAGTATATCTTCTCATCACATACCATTCTTAGACTTAGGATATATCCCAAGTCCTCATAACCAACTAGCCCCCATTATAAGCTCAAGTTCCCGAACCTTAGCTAAGTATTCGAAACACTTGAGGTTCATTAAGCACCCCATACTCGAAACCCATGTACACGAAATTCCTGGAGTTCACGAAATGGCTGGTACTCGAAACCATAATCTGTATTCGAAATAGCCTGTATATTCGAACCTATGAGTACTCGAAATAACCTTGTACTCGAAATGGCCATATACTTGAAATTCTAAGTATGATTTCGAGTACCCTTTGTGCGGGATTTCGTGTACTCATCACTTTAGTCATTAAATATCTCAGAAATTCATCTAAGGCTTTGGGGAGCTAGTTCTAGGTTCCTTAGGTTGTTACCAACACCTTGGAACCTCAAAGTTCCTAACTTTATGCATAAAGGAGTGAGCTTTATGCATAAGTTCACTTCTATCTAACAATCCTAACTTTTGTATAAAAATCGTAACTTTTATATATAAACCACTTACTTGTAGTTAGATGATCACTCCTGTAGATTCTCGTGCGTTCCTTCTTCTCCATGAGCGATTTATAGCCGATCTTTGATGTTCTTGAGCTCCAACTTCGAGTACTCGAGAGAAACTGTGCCTTTAGCCAAAGGTATGCACGTTTCCTGAGACACTCATATATATAGGGGGTGTACCCGAACTTAGAATTCTCGAATTGGACTGTACTCGAAATCTGGTGTACTCGAAATCTGGTGTGCTCGAAAAATGGTGTACTCGAAATCTCATTAGTTTCGAGTACACAATCTCTAAGCCTCACTTTGGTTATTTTTCGTCGATTTTCCTACAAGTTACTTATTCGTTACGTAGAATTCAAATAACTTGTATTAGAAATTTGGGATGTTACAAGTCTCACCTCCTTATAATAGGTTTCGTCCCGAAACCTGCCTCGTTACATATCGAACAAGCGAGGATACAACTTCCTCATCTCGTCTTCCGTTTCCCATGCCGTGTCTGAACCCTTCCGATGTTTCCACTGAACTCTTACTTGACGAACCGTTTTATTCCATAGCTGCTTTTCCTTCGTATCCACAATGGCAACTGGTTCTTTAATGTAGTTGAGTCGGTCATCTATCTCAATGTCATCCAAAGGAACATGTGCTAGCTCGTCTGCCAGACACTTCCTAAGATGTGACACGTGGAAGGTAGGATGAATCTCGTTCAGCTCTTCTGGTAGGTCCAGTCGATACGCGACTTTCCCTACCCTTGCCTTTATCTGAAACGGTCCGATGTACCTTGGACTCAACTTGCCTCGCCTTCTGAATCGAATGATTCCCTTCCATGGTGATACTTTTAGCAACACTCGATCGCCAACATCAAACTCGATCGGTCTCCGGCGCTTGTCAGCGTAAGACTTTTGGCGATCTTGTGCAGCTTTCATTCGTGCTTTTATCACCCGTAGTTTTTCTGCCATATCAATTACGGCAGCCTTGTTTCCCATTTCCTTCTGTACAACTTCACCCCAACATACCGGGGTTCTACATTGTCTTCCGTACAACGCCTCATATGGGGGCATTCCGATACTAGAGTGATAGCTGTTATTGTACGAAAACTCCACCAATGGCAACTGGTCATCCCAGCTTCCTCCAAAATCGATAATGCACGCCCTAAGCATATCCTCCAACGTTTGAATAGTCCTTTCCGACTGTCCATCCGTTTGGGGGTGATAGGCGGTACTGATGTTTAGTCTCGTTCCCATAGTATCATGAAACTGCTTCCAAAATCTGGAAGTAAACCTCGTATCTCGATCTGACACAATGGAGACAGGAACTCCATGTCGAGTCACGATCTCTTTCACGAACAAATCAGACAACCTTTCGGACGTATACGTTTCCCTGATAGGAAGGAAGTGTGCACTCTTCGTCAGTCGGTCCACAATCACCCATATGGTATCATGTTGTTTAGCTGTCCTCGGTAGCTTGGTGATGAAATCCATGGTGATGGGTTCCCATTTCCATTCCGGTATCTCAAGAGGTTGCACATATCCGTATGGCTTCTGATGTTCAGCCTTCACTTGCGCACAAGTAAGGCACCTATTCACGTACTGCATCACGCTAAAATTCATGCCCGGCCACCAATAATCCTTTCGAAGATCTTGATACATCTTCGTCGCACCGGGATGAACCGAATAACGTGACTTGTGGGCTTCATCTAAAATTCTCGATCGAATATCCCCATTTCTGGGCACCCACATACGACCGAAGCGTACCTTCACACCGTGGTCATTGTCTCCCAAGTTCTTGACTTGCCCGAAGACACATTCAAAACCCACGTTCTCTTCTTTCAATCCTTCCTGTTGCGCCTGTTTGAGCTCGTTCAGAAAGTCTGGCGTTATCGCCAAACTATACGATTTTACCCGTATGGCAGGATGATCAGTCTTGCAACTCAAAGCATCTGCCACCACATTGGCCTTTCCTGGGTGATATAAAATATCACAATCACAATCCTTTAACAGCTCAAGCCATCGTCTCTGCCTCATATTCAAATCCTTTTTGCTCGAAGAAGTACTTCAAGCTCTTGTGGTCGGTATAGATGGTACTCCTTACTCCATACAAATAGTGTCTCCATATTTTCAATGCAAACACCACTGCCGCGAGTTCCAGGTCATGAGTCGGGTAGTTAGCTTCATGAATCTTTAGCTGGCGCGAAGCATAAGCTACCACCCTTCCCCTTTGCATTAGTACGCATCCCAACCCTTGTCGCGACGCATCGGCATACACAACAAGATCATCATTTCCATCCGGCAGTGCTAGAACAGGAGCTTGGGTAAGTTTCTCCTTTAGCACTGAGAACGCTTGTTCTTGGTTTGGACCCCATTCGTACTTTACATCTTTCTTCGTGAGCTTCGTCAGCGGCGCCGCTATCTTGGAGAAGTCTTGAATAAATCTCCGATAGTAACCGGCCAAACCAAGAAAACTGCGTACTTCCGTCGGTGACTTCGGAGGACTCCACTTCATAACCGTTTCAACTTTTGCTGGATCTACCATAATGCCTTCTGGGTTCACCACGTGACCCAGAAACTGTACCTCTCGTAACCAGAAAGCGCATTTGGAGAACTTATCATAAAGTTTTTCTTTCCTCAGGATCTCCAATACCTCACGTACGTGACAAGCATGGTCTCCCTCGTTCTTTGAGTAAATCAAAATATCGTCAATAAACACTATCACCGATCGGTCCAACATCGGTCGACATACTCTATTCATCAAATCCATAAATGCTGCAGGAGCATTCGTCAATCCAAATGACATAACGAGAAACTCTTAATGTCCATAACGTGTACGGAAAGCAGTCTTTGGAATATCCTACTCTCGAACTTTCAACTGATGGTAACCGGATCGGAGATCTATCTTTGAGAACTAGCTTGCACCTTGCAATTGATCGAACAAATCATCAATTCTAGGTAGAGGATACATGTTCTTTACGGTCAACTTATTCAGTTCCCTGTAATCGATACACATACGCATACTTCCATCTTTCTTCTTAACAAACAGCACCGGTACTCCCCACGGAGAGACACTCGGTCGTATAGAACCTTTATCAAGGAGTTCTTGTAGCTAGGTCATCATTTCCTTCATCTCAGTTGGAGCTAAACGGTAAGGTGTTTTGGCAACGGGTTGTGCCCCCGGCACTAAGTCGATCTGGAACTCAATTTCCCGTTCGGGTGGTAATCCAGGCAATTCCTCAGGGAATACATCGGGGAAGTTACACACCATGGGAACATCATCAATCGTCCTCATATCCGTACGTAACTCAACCGCGTAGGCCAAGTAGGCTACACACCCTCGCCTCATCGTAACATCAGCCTTGATCATCGAAATGATCTTCGGCGCATACATCGCTTTATCACCATAAACCGTCACGGAGCTCCCATCCATCGCACGTAAACATATCATCTTTCGTCGACATACAATGTTAGCCTCATATTTGGCTAACCAGTGCATACCCAAAACCACATCGAATCCTCCTAAGGTAATAAGAAACAATCGAACAGGGAACCTATGACCTTCTATCTCAACATAACAGTCATCTATAGCCTCAGTCACCCTGGTCATCTTACCAATAGCCGTCTCTACATCAAATACCCGATCTATCTTCTTAACCTTCCCAGATAACCCATCACAGAAAGTAGAAGATATAAAACTCATACTAGCACCAGAATCAAACAATACAGAAGCAGGAATATTGTTGATAGAAAAGGTACCTGTGACCACATCAGGGTCCTCAATCGCATCATCCTTAGTCATCGTAAAGGCTCGTGCTTTAGCCTTCTGCTTCTCCTTTCCTTTCTCCTCTTTCTTACCCGAGCCCGGAGTATCGGCCCGCGGTTGTAGCATCTAGTGGCACTCGGGCAATTGCTAGAAAAATGTCCCGTCTTTCCGCATCGAAAACATAAGTTAGTTCCCACCAAGCACTGTCCAGTGTGGGTTTTACCACATTTGTTGCATCGATTTGCATCCTCACGCTTCACCTTCTTGCTTGAAAACTTTCGTTGGTCTGTTCGACCCCTCTTAGTCCCGGAAGACTCCTTCACCCTGGTTTCCTGTTTCACTGGCTCATCGGCCATCACATCATCCCATACAATACCACTGAGTTCAACAGTGGAGTCAAAGGTCTTAGGAGCATTGGCCTTGACATGAATCCTTACTTTTGGAGGCAAGCCCTCCATGTACAACTTCACCCTGCGTTCCTCGGTAGAAACCAGATGAGGAACAAGTCTTGCCATCTCATTGAATCGTGAAGTGTACTGCCTGTGATTCAAGCTTCCCGCCTTCAGCACCCGAAACTCCCTTTCAACTTTATCCAGCTCGTTCTTGGGACAGAACTGTTTAATGACCAGTTCCTTTAGATCATCCCAGGTCATCTTCTCCATATCTTTAGCAGTCTTGGATTGTTTGATGGTGTTCCACCAGTGAAGTGCCTCCTCAACGAAAGAGTGAGCTGCAAACTTGACAGCTTGGTCAATTCGGCACTCACTGATGGAGATAACAGCTTCCATCGCGGATATCCAATGCAGGTGGCCACAACATCTTCTTACCATCGAAGGTCGGTGGGTTGCATCCTTTGAAGGACTTGTAGTCACAGCCCTTCAGTTTCCCCGCCATAGAGTCACCGCTCTTTGTCTCGATGATTATCACCTCATCTTCCTTGGTG
This sequence comes from Mikania micrantha, assembly GCA_009363875.1. Lineage (NCBI taxonomy): Eukaryota > Viridiplantae > Streptophyta > Magnoliopsida > Asterales > Asteraceae > Mikania > Mikania micrantha. The sequence goes on from CM018698.1 coordinate 72,336,174, forward strand.
CTCTCTTTGGTTCCCTCGGACTTGTCTTTCAAAGCTTCCTTCAGTGCCTTAGCAATCATTGCCGGCATCTTTTCATCCATGATCTTGCAGACCTCATCAGAAATAGCCTTTACTACAATAGGCTCTAGTGTGAACTCTTCCTCATTTTCCGACGGCTCACTGTGCTCGTTTTCTCCTTCATTGACAAGTTTCTCGGCCTCAACATGTGGCTCCCCTGTTCCCTGTGGATGTTTTCGCGGTCTCCCTTTGGTCCAGCCATCTTAACTTTCTACATAATGCAACAATTAATGAGTCATCACAGGAATCAATTTAGCACGGAATAAGTGTTGTAAATCGTTAATGACGTTGATCAAGTGTTATTAACCATTTACCCAACTCATAGGCTCTAAATGTTTCCCATCCCATCTCTTCAATGTGCATGACACTAACTACTTACATAACCTTACATCTAATACATAAACATTCGGCTCGTGGCATCCTTTCATCCGTGGTTGGCAATCCACAACAATTAATCCCATTCTAAGTTTAAGTCTTGGCATTTGGGATGCCAAGATCTCTCAAACTATGGCTCTGATACCAACTTGTGAGGCCCCGATCCCGGGAGACCCCACGGAGGTTGGTTTCGTCATAACACATAGCTCTTAAACTAAAAACTTTCATAATCATGCAGCGGAGATGTAAACATAGGTTTGATAAACAAGAATCTATAAAGTGTCTGTATCAAAAACATATCGGATTGCCAAAACCAACGGATCGTCTGATCTGATGCCCGAGCTCCATGCCTTCTCTTATCATACCTTCAACCTGACATACATGCTAAATCAAGTCAGCTTACGCTGGTGAGTTCTAGTTTTCATAAAACAACATTTAACATACTTAACATAAACATCAATTCATGCACATAGTCCATAACCTTAGCACATAACTTCCTTAACATCATCATCATACGTTCCACTGTCACCATACGAACAGTGGGCTTATGCCGGCATAAGGCTCCATACCCAGTTATAGTCGTGGTTGACTATCATACCCAGTTATAGTCGTGGTTGACTATCATACCCAGTTATAGTCGTGGTTGACTATCATACCCAGTTATAGTCGTGGTTGACTATCATACCCAGTTATAGTCATGGTTGACTATCATACACAGTTATAGTCGTGGTTGACTTTTTAAGTTTTAACTTACATTCAATTTCAATTGTATTTTATATAAATAAACCCTTTAAAATGTTTTGAAATTTTTATTAATAACTATTTAACATATTTTTATTCAACCCGTGTGATACACGGGGAACTATCCTAGTACATAATAAACCAGGAAATGTGAAAGCAAGGAATAAAACGAAAAAAACTATGGAAGACTAGAAGCAAGAAATAATACAAAGCAAATTACAAAGGTGAACGTGAAATGTAAAAAACTGGAAGCATGGAATAAAACAAAAAAACATGTATAATAAATGGAATGGTGAACGTGATTTGCGGATGGGATATATTTTTTTTAATTTTTTTTCTATTTACAAGATAAAAGAAAAATTACTTTAAACCTATTTTGGTAAATATTTTTCAAAACAACCATTATGGTAAATATTTTTTTCCACCTATACTTATTTGGAAAAAAAACTCGAAAAAACTTATTGAACCATTAAAGATATAATAACAAAGGACAACCATTAGAATTTTTTTTTGTCCTAACTTTTTTTGTTTTTTTTCTATCAGAATGACCCAAGTTAATTAAATAATTGACATGATTCAAAAGGAGGATTTTAACACAATATTTGATAATGCTGTTGTAAACAATGATGATGTGTTAGAGGATGAAATAGAAGATGAAATTGAAAACAATATGGATGACGAGTTAGAAGAAGACGCATCTGGAGATGGAACCCAGACCGGTAGAGATGATATTGTTGTCGTTTCCAATCGATTTTATTTAACATTTTAATTTTCTTTATATTTGATTGGGGCAGTTAAGGTTTTAGTATTTATTTTATTTATTTTTCTCAACTAGTTTAGTTATAAAGTTTGACAATTTTTTGTTGTTGTTGAAGTTAAGAAGGGTTAAATGAAAATCTTTAAAAAATGTATAATAAACAAGGAAATGTGAAAGCAAGGAATAAAACGAAAAGAACTATGAAAGGCTGGAAGCAAAAAATAATACAAAAAAAAATTACAACGGTCAACGTGAAATGTAAAAGACCGGAAGCATGGAATAAAACAAAAAAACATGTATAATAAATAGAGTGGTGAACGTGATTTGTGGATGAGAGATATTCTTTTAATCTTTTTTCTATTTACAAGATAAAAGGAAAATTACTTTAATCCTATTTTGGTAAATATTTTTCAAAACAACCATTATGGTAAATATTTTTTCCACCTATACTTATTTGGAAAAAAAATCGAGAAAATTTATTAAACCATTAAAGATATAATAACACAGGACCACCATTAGAATTTTTTTTGTCCTCATTTTTTTTTTGTTTTTTTTCTATCAGAATGACCCAAGTTAATGAAATAATTGACATGATTCAAAAGGAGGATTTTGACACAATATTTGATCATGCTGTTATAAACAATGATGATGTGTTAGAGGATGAAATAGAAGATGAAATTGAAAACAATATGGATGACGAGTTAGAAGAATACGCATCTGGAGATGGAACCCAGACCGGTAGAGATGATATTGTTGTCGTTTCCAATCGATTTTATTTAACATTTTAATTTTTGTTATATTTGATTGGGACTGTTAAGGTTTTATTATTTGTTTTGTTTATTTTTCTCAACAAGTTTAGTTATAAAGTTTGACAATTTTTTGTTTTTGTTGAAGTTAAGAAGGGTTAAATGAAAATCTTTAAAAAATGTATAATAAACCAGGAAATTTGAAAGCAAGGAATAAAACGAAAAAAACTATGAAAGGCTGGAAGCAAAAAATAATACAAAAAAAAATTACAACGGTGAACGTGAAACGTAAAAGACAGGAAGCATGGAATAAAACAAAAAAACATGTATAATAAATAGAGTGGTGCACGTGATTTGTGGATGTGAGATATTTTTTTTAATCTTTTTTCTATTTACAAGATAAAAGAAAAATTACTTTAAACCTATTTTGGTAAATATTTTTCAAAACATCCATTATGGTAAATATTTTTTCCACCTATACTTATTTGGAAAAAAAATCGAGAAAATTAATTGAACCATTAAAGATATAATAGCACAGGAACACCATTAAAAATTTTTTTGTCCTCATTTTTTTTTGTTTTTTTACTATCAGAATGACCCAAGTTAATGAAATAATTGACATGATTCAAAAGGAGGATTTTAACACAATATTTGATCATGCTGTTGTAAACAATGATGATGTGTTAGAGGATGAAATAGAAGATGAAATTGAAAACAATATGGATGACGAGTTAGAAGAAGACGCATCTGGAGATGGAACCCAGACCGGTAGAGATGATATTGTTGTCGTTTCCAATCGATTTTATTTAACATTTTAATTTTCTTTATATTTGATTGGGACTGTTAAGCTTTTATTATTTGTTTTGTTTATTTTTCTCAACTAGTTTAGTTATAAAGTTTGACAATTTTTTGTTGTTGTTGAAGTTAAGAAGGGTTAAATGAAAATCTTTAAAAAAATGTATAGTAAACCAGGAAATGTGAAAGCAAGGAATAAAACGAAAAGAATTATGAAAGGATGGAAGCAAAAAATAATACAAAAAAAATTTACAATGGTGAACGTGAAATGTAAAAGACCGGAAGCATGGAATAAAACAAAAAAACATGTATAATATATAGAGTGGTGAACGTGATTTGTGGATGGGAGATATTTTTTTTAATCTTTTTTCTATTAACAAGATAAAAGAAAAAATACTTTAATCCTATTTTGGTAAATATTTTTCAAAACAATCATTATAGTTAAATATTTTTTCCACCTAAACTTATTTGTAAAAAAAACTCGAGAAAATTTATTAAACCGTTAAAGATATAATAACATAGGACTACCATTAGAATTTTTTTTTGTCCTCATTTTTTTGTTTTTTTATGAGAATGACCCTGGTTAATGCAATAATTGACATGATTCAGAAGGAGGATTTTAAAACAATATTTGATCATGCTGTTCTAAACAATGATGATGTGTTAGAGGATGAAATTTAAAACGATATGGATGACGAGTTAGAAGAAGACGCATCAGGAGATGGAACCCAGACCGGTAGAGATGATATTGTTGTCGTTTCTAATCGATTTTATTTATCATTTTAATTTTACTTTAATTTAATTGGGACTGTTAAGGTTTTATTATTTGTTTTGTTTATTTTTCTCAACTAGCTAGTTTAGTTTATGAAGTTTGACAATTTTTTGTTGTTGTTGAACTTAAGAATGGTTAGATGAAAATTTTTTAAAAATGTATAATAAACCAGGAAATGTGAAAGCAAGGAATAAAACGAAAAGAACTATAGAAGGTTGGAAGCAAGAAATAATACGAAAAAAATGGACAATGGTGAACGTGAAATGTAAAAGACTGGAAGCATGGAATAAAACAAAAAAAATATGTATAATAAATAGAGTGGTGAACGTGATTTGTGGATGGGATATATTTTTTTAATCTTTTTTCTATTTATAAGATAAAAGAAAAATTACTTTAAACCTATTTTGGTAAATATTTTTCAAAACGACCATTATGGTATATATTTTTTCCATCTACACTTATATGGAAAAAAAACTCGAAAAAACTTATTCAACCATTAAAGATATAATAACATAGGACTACCATTAGAATATTTTTGTCCTTATTTTCTTGTTTTATTTCTATCAGAATGACCCAGGTTAATGCAATAATTGACATGATTCACAAGGAAGATTTTAACAAAATATTTGATCATGCTATTGTAAACAATGATGCTGTGTCAGAGGTTTTATTATTTGTTTTGTTTATTTTTCTCAACTAGTTTTGTCATGAAGTTTGACAATTTTTTGTTGTTGTTGAAGTTAAAAAGGGTTAAATGAAAATCTTTAAAAAATGTATAATAAACTAGGAAATGATGATTGGGACTGTTAAACTTTTATTATTTGTTTTGTTTATTTTTCTCAACTAGTTTAGTTATAAAGTTTGGCAATTTTTTGTTGTTGTTGAAGTTAAGAAGGGTTAAATGAAAATCTTTAAAAAAATGTGTAATAAACCAGGAAATGTGAAAGCAAGGAATAAAACGAAAAGAATGATGAAAGGCTGGAAGCAAAAAATAATACAAAAAAAATTTACAATGGTGAACGTGAAATGTAAAAGACCGGAAGCATGGAATAAAACAAAAAAAACATGTATAATAAATAGAGTGGTGAACGTGATTTGTGGATGGGAGATATTTTTTTAATCTTTTTTCTATTTACAAGATAAAAGAAAAATTACTTTAATCGTATTTTGGTAAATATTTTTCAAAACAACCATTATGGTAAATATTTTTTCCACCTATACTTATTTGGGAAAACAACTCGAAAAAATTTATTGAACCATTAAAGTTATAATAACAGAGGACTACCATTAGAATTTTTTTGCTCCTCATTTTTTTGTTTTTTTATGAGAATAACCCAGGTTAATGAAATAATTGACATGATTCAAAAGGAGGATTTTAAAACAATATTTGATCATGCTGTTGTAAACAATGATGATGTGTTAGAAGATGAAATTGAAAACGATATGGATGACGAGTTAGAAGAAGACGCATCTGGAGATGGAACCCAGACCGGTAGAGATGATATTTTTGTCGTTTTAATCGATTTTATTTAACATTTTAATTTTACTTTAATTTAATTGGGACTGTTAAGGTTTTATTATTTGTTTTGATTATTTTTCCCAACTAGCTAGTTTAGTTTATGAAGTTTGACAATTTTTTGTTGTTGTTGAAGTTAAGAATGGTTAAATGAAAATTTTTTAAAAATGTATAATAAACCAGGAAATGTGAAAGCAAGGAATAAAACGAAAAGAACTATGGAAGGTTGGAAGCAAGAAATAATACGAAAAAAATGGACAATGGTGAACGTGAAATGTAAAAGACTGGAAGCATGGAATAAAACAAAAAAAATATGTATAATAAATAGAGTGGTGAACGTGATTTGTGGATGGGATATATTTTTTTAATCTTTTTTCTATTTATAAGATAAAAGAAAAATTACTTTAAACCTATTTTGGTAAATATTTTTCAAAACGACCATTATGGTATATATTTTTTCCATCTACACTTATATGGAAAAAAAACTCGAAAAAACTTATTCAACCATTAAAGATATAATAACATAGAACTACCATTAGAATATTTTTGTCCTTATTTTCTTGTTTTATTTCTATCAGAATGACCCAGGTTAATGCAATAATTGACATGATTCACAAGGAAGATTTTAACAAAATATTTGATCATGCTATTGTAAACAATGATGCTGTGTCAGAGGTTTTATTATTTGTTTTGTTTATTTTTCTCAACTAGTTTTGTCATGAAGTTTGACAATTTTTTGTTGTTGTTGAAGTTAAAAAGGGTTAAATGAAAATCTTTAAAAAATGTATAATAAACTAGGAAATGATGATTGGGACTGTTAAACTTTTATTATTTGTTTTGTTTATTTTTCTCAACTAGTTTAGTTATAAAGTTTGGCAATTTTTTGTTGTTGTTGAAGTTAAGAAGGGTTAAATGAAAATCTTTAAAAAAATGTGTAATAAACCAGGAAATGTGAAAGCAAGGAATAAAACGAAAAGAATGATGAAAGGCTGGAAGCAAAAAATAATACAAAAAAAATTTACAATGGTGAACGTGAAATGTAAAAGACCGGAAGCATGAAATAAAACAAAAAAAACATGTATAATAAATAGAGTGGTGAACGTGATTTGTGGATGGGAGATATTTTTTTAATCTTTTTTCTATTTACAAGATAAAAGAAAAATTACTTTAATCGTATTTTGGTAAATATTTTTCAAAACAACCATTATGGTAAATATTTTTTCCACCTATACTTATTTGGGAAAACAACTCGAAAAAATTTATTGAACCATTAAAGTTATAATAACAGAGGACTACCATTAGAATTTTTTTGCTCCTCATTTTTTTGTTTTTTTATGAGAATAACCCAGGTTAATGAAATAATTGACATGATTCAAAAGGAGGATTTTAAAACAATATTTGATCATGCTGTTGTAAACAATGATGATGTGTTAGAAGATGAAATTGAAAACGATATGGATGACGAGTTAGAAGAAGACGCATCTGGAGATGGAACCCAGACCGGTAGAGATGATATTTTTGTCGTTTTAATCGATTTTATTTAACATTTTAATTTTACTTTAATTTAATTGGGACTGTTAAGGTTTTATTATTTGTTTTGATTATTTTTCCCAACTAGCTAGTTTAGTTTATGAAGTTTGACAATTTTTTGTTGTTGTTGAAGTTAAGAATGGTTAAATGAAAATTTTTTAAAAATGTATAATAAACCAGGAAATGTGAAAGCAAGGAATAAAACGAAAAGAACTATGGAAGGTTGGAAGCAAGAAATAATACGAAAAAAATGGACAATGGGGAACGTGAAATGTAAAAGACTGGAAGCATGGAATAAAACAAAAAAAATATGTATAATAAATAGAGTGGTGAACGTGATTTGTGGATGGGATATATTTTTTTAATCTTTTTTCTATTTATAAGATAAAAGAAAAATTACTTTAAATCTATTTTGGTAAATATTTTTCAAAACGACCATTATGGTATATATTTTTTCCATCTACACTTATATGGAAAAAAAACTCGAAAAAACTTATTCAACCATTAAAGATATAATAACATAGGACTACCATTAGAATATTTTTGTCCTTATTTTCTTGTTTTATTTCTATCAGAATGACCCAGGTTAATGCAATAATTGACATGATTCACAAGGAAGATTTTAACAAAATATTTGATCATGCTATTGTAAACAATGATGCTGTGTCAGAGGTTTTATTATTTGTTTTGTTTATTTTTCTCAACTAGTTTTGTCATGAAGTTTGACAATTTTTTGTTGTTGTTGAAGTTAAAAAGGGTTAAATGAAAATCTTTAAAAAATGTATAATAAACTAGGAAATGATGATTGGGACTGTTAAACTTTTATTATTTGTTTTGTTTATTTTTCTCAACTAGTTTAGTTATAAAGTTTGGCAATTTTTTGTTGTTGTTGAAGTTAAGAAGGGTTAAATGAAAATCTTTAAAAAAATGTGTAATAAACCAGGAAATGTGAAAGCAAGGAATAAAACGAAAAGAATGATGAAAGGCTGGAAGCAAAAAATAATACAAAAAAAATTTACAATGGTGAACGTGAAATGTAAAAGACCGGAAGCATGGAATAAAACAAAAAAAACATGTATAATAAATAGAGTGGTGAACGTGATTTGTGGATGGGAGATATTTTTTTAATCTTTTTTCTATTTACAAGATAAAAGAAAAATTACTTTAATCGTATTTTGGTAAATATTTTTCAAAACAACCATTATGGTAAATATTTTTTCCACCTATACTTATTTGGGAAAACAACTCGAAAAAATTTATTGAACCATTAAAGTTATAATAACAGAGGACTACCATTAGAATTTTTTTGCTCCTCATTTTTTTGTTTTTTTATGAGAATAACCCAGGTTAATGAAATAATTGACATGATTCAAAAGGAGGATTTTAAAACAATATTTGATCATGCTGTTGTAAATAATGATGATGTGTTAGAAGATGAAATTGAAAACGATATGGATGACGAGTTAGAAGAAGACGCATCTGGAGATGGAACCCAGACCGGTAGAGATGATATTTTTGTCGTTTTAATCGATTTTATTTAACATTTTAATTTTACTTTAATTTAATTGGGACTGTTAAGGTTTTATTATTTGTTTTGATTATTTTTCCCAACTAGCTAGTTTAGTTTATGAAGTTTGACAATTTTTTGTTGTTGTTGAAGTTAAGAATGGTTAGATGAAAATTTTTTAAAAATGTATAATAAACCAGGAAATGTGAAAGCAAGGAATAAAACGAAAAGAACTATGGAAGGTTGGAAGCAAGAAATAATACGAAAAAAATGGACAATGGTGAACGTGAAATGTAAAAGACCGGAAGCATGGAATAAAACAAAAAAATATGTATAATAAATGGAGTGGTGAACGTTATTTGTGGATGGGATATATTCTTTTAATCTTTTTTCTATTTACAAGATAAAAGAAAAATTACTTTACACCTATTTTGGTAAATATTTTTCAAAACGACCATTATGGTATATATTTTTTCCATCTACACTTATATGGAAAAAAAACTCGAAAAAACTTATTCAACCATTAAAGATATAATAACATAGGACTACCATTAGAATATTTTTGTCCTCATTTTCTTGTTTTATTTCTAACATGATTCAGAAGGAAGATTTTAACAAAATATCTGATCATGCTGTTGTAAACAATGATGATGTGTCAGAGGTTTTATTATTTGTTTTGTTTATTTTTCTCAACTAGTTTAGTTATGAAGTTTGACAATTTTTTGTTGTTGTTGAAGTTTAAAAGGGTTAAATGAAAATCTTTAAAAAATGTATAATAAACCAGGAAATGATGATTGGGACTGTTAAGCTTTTATTATTTGTTTTGTTTATTTTTCTCAACTAGTTTAGTTATAAAGTTTGGCAATTTTTTGTTGTTGTCGAAGTTAAGAAGGGTTAAATGAAAATCTTTAAAAAAATGTCTAATAAACCAGGAAATGTGAAAGCAAGGAATAAAACGAAAAGAATGATGAAAGGCTGGAAGCAAAAAATAATACAAAAAAAATTTACAATGGTTAACGTGAAATGTAAAAGATCGGAAGCATGGAATAAAACAAAAAAACATGTATAATAAATAGAGTGGTGAACGTGATTTGTGGATGGGAGATATTTTTTTTAATCTTTTTTCTATTTACAAGATAAAAGAAAAATTACTTTAATCATATTTTGGTAAATATTTTTCAAAACAACCATTATGGTAAATATTTTTTCCACCAATACTTATTTGGGAAAAAAACTCAAAAAAATTTATTGAACCATTAAAGTTATAATAACAGAGGACTACCATTAGAATTTTTTTTCTCCTCATTTTTTTGTTTTTTTATGAGAATAACCCAGGTTAATGAAATAATTGACATGATTCAAAAGGAGGATTTTAAAACAATATTTGATCATGCTGTTGTAAACAATGATGATGTGTTAGAGGATGAAATAGAAGATGAAATTGAAAACGATATGGATGACGAGTTAGAAGAAGACGCATCTGGAGATGGAACCCAGACCGGTAGAGATGATATTGTTGTCGTTTCTAATCGATTTTATTTAACATTTTAATTTTACTTTAATTTAATTGGGACTGTTAAGGTTTTATTATTTGTTTTGTTTATTTTTCTCAACTAGCTAGTTTAGTTTACGAAGTTTGACAATTTTTTGTTGTTGTTGAAGTTAAGAATGGTTAAATGAAAATTTTTTAAAAATGTATAATAAACCAGGTGTAACACCCGAAAATCTAGCAATCTAAAAATAAACGTGCGAGATTTCGGTAACTGTTGATGTTCGAAGAATTGCGTTATCAAAGAAATAAGCACATTTGATCGTGTTTGAAATCCACGATGACATGGGTGACAACTCAAAATTCTCAGGTTAGAATCATAACTTGAAAATGAAGAGAATGAGTGTTAGCGAAATCGTGAAACGAGGCTCCGATTTCAAGATACACTGAATCGAATATAGCAATAGATTAGAGGTCAAATATTTTGAACTCTTTAGGTCTTGAGATTATAACCATTGGAAAGAGCTTGAAAAATCGTGAACGTAGGCGAAAACCGTGCGCAAAACGGAGTTCGTATGCTCCCGGAATCGCGAAACGAAGATAAGACAAAAATCTGGCCGCCTTAGCCCCCCAGACCACCGTCTGGGGTGGGGCGATGCGCCTGACGTCATCCGGACGCAAAAGTTGGTTAAAAAGTCAGTTTTTCATCGGGAAGCTTCATTTTTTTCTTATGTTCGACGATTCCAGCCACAAACCACGAAAAACCCACTTCCAAATCATCAAATCTTCAAATTTTAAGGCTTCTCAAGGTTTAAATCGAACCAGGGAACGTTTCTGCAAGTCCGGATCATCTTTTTACCCGCAGAACTCCGCCGGATAGGTAACGGTTCATCCTAACCTTCTAGATTGATTATGATTGATTAAATCTTGTTTCTGAACGTGATGATATTGTTACGGTTGTTGATTATTGCCTAGATGATGGCTAGGATTGATTATAAGTGAAGAACTCGAACTGTTAATGGGAAAATCTTTGTTTTGAGCCGTTGTAATGTCCGGTTCGCATGGAATCATAACAATGGTTATAGTGGTTTAAACCATTTGATTATGACAAGATAGGTGATTAGTTTGAATAATTTTGATATGCAAGGTTAAATCCAAGTGTTTCAAACTAATCAATCAATAACAAGGATTGATCAGTTCTAAGCCATTAACCTGTCTAGGAACCTGTTTTAGCATGATAATCAACAACATTAACTATTTGATGGCTATTAAGGCAAGGTCTTTGACATTAGACGTTCAGAAAGATTTAATCAGGAAGTTAATATGTAAATAACATATTAAACGTAAACCAATGCAGATTTATATCATTAGCACAAATTGTGAGTAATCTCGCGACCGTGAGATATCAGGTGAGTTCTAGACCCCCTATTTTCATGTTTAATGTTTTGGGCTGGCATACATGCTTAATGTTATGTTCATAATGTTATGTGTTAAGATGATGATAAATGGATAATAATATGCCATGACCATGTATGCACGTTTATATGTTATGATGAATGAATGTTTAATATGAAATGAAGCATGCATGAGAACATGTTAAGTATGATGAATGCATGAAAAATGAATTATGATGATGAAAGGTGTGACGATATGATATGATGATTGTATGATAACATGCATTAAGATGGTAGCTATGATGATAGTTACAAAATGTTATGATAAGATCCTAGGTTACTAGGATGAAAGTGAAATGTTATGAATATGATGCTAGTATGACATGTGTATGATGACATAATGTTACGAGGTGATGATATGATGATATGTACATGATGCTAGGATGTTATGATGACACGGACACATGATGCTAGCATAACATGTTATGATGATTCCTAAGTTATTAGGATAAAGATACGATGAAACGATGCTAGCATGATATGTCTGTGATGTTATGATGATTATGATGATGATTATGATGTAAGCATGAAGGATATGATGCCTTCATGGTTATGAGGAAAAGATGATATAATGCTAGTATATCATATACGATGAAAGAATGATGTCCTATACGTGTGATAGGATATGTATGTGATAGGTACCAGTATTTGTGCTGGGAATGAATGAGAGTCAACCATGAGTATAACTGGGTATGAGAGTCAAACATGACTATAACTGGGTATGAGAGTCAACCATGACTATAACTGGGAATGATGTTCCTATACGTGTTATAGGAAAATGTATGAATGATAGTCAACCACGACTATAACTGGGTATGGTTGCTCCCGTACTTGTTACGGGGTAAGTATGACGTTGCTCCCATATACGCGTTATGGGGTAAGTATGGTTGCTCCAGTACTCGTTACTGGGTAAGTATGGTTGCTCCCGTATGTGTTACGGGGTAAGTATGAAGTAAGTATGACGTTGCTCCCATATTTGTATGGGGTAAGTATGGTTGCTCCAGTACTTGTTACTGGGTAAGTATGGATCTGCAGAACGCTTAGGCGGGTCGGATCAATGGTTATGGAGCCTTGTGCCGGCATAAGCCCACTGTTACGCTTGGTAGCAGTGGTTGTATGATGATGATGATTAGGATGTTTATGTGACAATGTTTTGGATTATGTGAATGAAATGATGTTTTATGTTAAATATGTTTTAACTTAACAAAATGGTTATGATGTTTTATGAAAACTAGAACTCACCAGCGTAAGCTGACTTGGTTTAGCATGTATGTCAGGTTAAGTTTAAGGCCAGAAGATGCATGGAGCTCGGGCATCAAGATAGAGAATCCGATGGTGTTGGCAATCGTTTATGTTTTAATTTAGACATTTACTCATGTTTGACATTATGTTTAAGTTCCGCTGCATGTTTATGAAAGTTTTTAGTTAAAGAGCTATGTGTTATGACGAGACCAACGTACGTGGGGTCGCCGGGAATCGGGGCCTCACAAGTTGGTATCAGAGCCATAGTTTGAGAGATCTTGGCATCCCAAATGCCAAGACTTAAACTGAAAATGGGATTATGTGATACGGATTGCCAACCACGGATGAACGGATGCCACGAGCTGAATGTTATGTATGAATGTTATGTATGAGTTAAGATGTAGGTGCAAGGTTAGAAAGATAGTTAGTGTCATGCACGTTGAGGAGATGGGATGGGAAACGTTTAGAGCCTATGAGTTGGGTAAATGGTTAATAACACCTGATCAACGTCATTAACGATTTACAAAGCTTATTTCGTGCTAAACTGATTCTGTACTGACTCCTCAATTGTTGCATTATGTAGATAGTTAGATGGCTGGACAAGAGGGTAGCTCACGTAAGCAACCACAGGAACCCGAAGAAACACGTATCGAGAATGAAGGACTCGTTAACGAAGATGATCACGAGCACAATGAGCAACCGGAAAGTGAAGACGAGTTTACTCTAGAGCCCATCGTGGTGAAGGCTATTTCTGATGAAGTCTGCAGGATCATGGATGAGAAGATGCCGGCAATGATTGCTAAGGCATTAAAGGATGCATTGAAGGAAAAGTCTGAGGGAACCAAGGAAAGCTCCAAGGGAGATGAGGATGTTGTGATCATCGGAAATAAATGCGGTGATTCTATGTCAGAGAAACTGAAGGGTTGTGACTACAAGGCCTTCAAAGGATGCAATCCACCGACGTTCGATGGTAAGAAGGATGATGTGGTCACCTGTCACTGGATATCTGCGATGGAGGCTGTTATCTCCATCAGTGAATGCCGAGTTGATCAAGCTTTCAAGTTTGCAGCCCATTCATTTACTGAGGAAGCTCTACATTGGTGGAATACCATTAAGCAGTCCAAGGCTACAGCCGATATGGAGAAGATGACTTGGGATGATCTAAAGGAACTGGTTACTAAGCAGTTTTGCCCCAAGAACGAGCTGGATAAAGTTGAAAGAGAGTTTCTGGTGCTGAAAGCGGGAAGTCTAAACCACAGGCAGTACACTTCACGATTTAATGAAATGGCAAGGCTCGTTCCTCATCTAGTGCTACTGAGGAACACAGGGTGAAGATGTACATGGAGGGTTTGCCTCCAAAGGTTAGGATTCATGTTAAAGAGAACGCCTCAAAGACTTTTGACTCCACGGTGGAACTCAGCGGTATTGTATGGGATGATGTGATGGCTAATGAGCCAATACAAGAGGAAACAAAGATGAATGAATCCTCCGGGACTAAGAGAGGTCGAATAGATCAACAAAAGTTCTCAAGCAAGAAAGTGAATCGAGAGAAGATGAGCCGATGCAACAAGTGTGGGAAAAACCACACGGGACAGTGCCTGCTAGGCACTAATTTATGCTTCAGGTGCGGAAAAACGGGACATTTTTCTAGCAATTGCCCGAATGTTACTCGATGCTTTAACTGCAATGGGTTAGGACACATGTCCAAGGATTGCAAGCAACCCCGGGCCGATGCTTCGGGCTCGGGTAAGAAAGAGGAGAAAGGAAAGGAGAAGCACAAAGGATGATGCTGTTGAGGACCCGGACGTGGTTACAGGTACCTTTCCTATCAACAATATTATTGCTTCTGTATTGTTTGATTTTGGTGCCAGTATGAGTTTTGTATCTTCTACTTTCTAAGATGGGTTATCTGGGAAGGTTAAGAAGATAGATTGGGTATTTGATGTAGAGACGGCGATTGGTAAGATGAACAGGGTGACTGAGGCTATAGATGACTGTTACGTTGAGATAGAGGGTCATAAGTTCCCAGTACGATTGTTTCTTATAACCTTGGGAGGTTTCGATGTAGTCTTGGGTATGGACTGGTTAGCCAAATACGAAGCTAACATTGTATGTTGACGTAAGTTGATATGTTTATGTGCGATGGATGGGAGCTCCGTAACGATTTATGGTGATAAAGCGATGCATGCGCCGAAGATCATTTCGATGATCAAGGCTGATGTTATGATGAGGCGAGGGTGTGTAGCCTACTTGGCCTAGGTGATTGAGGAACATACGGATATGAGCACGATTGATGATGTACCCGTGGTGCGTAACTTCCTTGATGTATTCCTTGAGGAATTGCCTGAATTACCACCGGAACGGGAAATTGAGTTACAAATCAACTTAGTGCCGGGGGCACAACCTGTTGCCAAAACACCTTACCGTTTAGCTCCCACCGAAATGAAGGAAATGATGGCCCAGCTACAAGAACTCTTTAATAAAGGTTTTATACGACCGAGTGTCTCTCTTTGGGGAACCCTGGTGCTGTTTGTAAAGAGGAAAGATGGTAACATGCGAATGTGTATTGACTACAGGGAACTGAATAAATTGACCATAAAGAACATGTATCCTCTACCTAGAATTGATGACTTGTTCGATCAATTGCAAAGTGCAAGCTGGTTCTCAAAGATAGATTCCCGATCTGGTTACCATCAGTTGAAAGTTCGAGAGCAGGATATTCCAAAGACTGCTTCCCATACACGTTATGGACATTACGAGTTTCTCGTTATGTCATTTGGATTGACGAATGCTTCTGCAGCATTTATGAATTTGATGAACATGGTATGTCAACCGATGCTGGACCGATCGGTGATAGTGTTTATTGATGATATTTTGATTTATTCAAAGAATGAGGGAGACCATGCTTGCCACATACGTGAGGTATTGGAGATCCTGAGGAAAGAGAAACTTTATGCTAAATTCTCCAAATGCGTTTTCTGGTTACGAGAGTTACAATTTCTGGGTCACGTGGTGAACCCAGAAGGCATTATGGTAGATCCAGCTAAAGTTGAAACGGTTATGAAATGGAGCCTTTCGAAGTCACCTACGGAAGTACGCTGTTTTCTTGGTTTGGCCGGTTACTATCGGAGATTTATTCAAGACTTCTCCAAGATACCGACACCACTGACGAAGCTCACGAAGAAAGATGTAAAGTACGAATGGGGCCCGAACCAAGAACAAGCGTTCACAGTGTTAAAGGAGAAAACTTACCCAAGCTCCTGTCTTAGCACTGCTGGATGGAAATGATGATCCTGTTGTGTAGGCTGATGCATCACAACATAGCTTATACTTCACGTCAGACTCTCTGGATGAACTCAAGTAGGCGCAACAGGAAGGATTGAATGAAGAGAATGTAAGTTTTGAATGTGTCTTTGGACAAGTCAAGAACTTGGAATACGAGATGAAACGACTCTACCCACATTTGTTTGAGACGTAATATGTTTCGAGGACGAAACCTATTGTAAGGAGGGTAGATTTGTAACACCCGAAAATCTAGCAATCTAAAAATAAACGTGCGAGATTTCGGTAACTGTTGATGTTCGAATAATTGCGTTATCAGAGAAATAAGCACATTTGATCGTGTTTGAAATCCACGATGACATGGGTGACAACTCAAAATTCTCAGGTTAGAATCATAACTTGAAAATGAAGAGAATGAGTGTAAGCGAAATCGTGAAACGAGGCTCCGATTTCAAGATACACTGAATCGAATATAGCAATAGATTAGAGGTCAAATATTTTGAACTCTTTAGGTCTTGAGATTATAACCATTGGAAAGAGCTCGAAAAATCGTGAACGTAGACGAAAACCGTGCGCAAACGGAGTTCGTATGCTCCCGGAATCGCGAAACGAAGATAAGACAAAAATCTGGCCTTCTTAGCCCCCCAGACCACCGTCTGGGGTGGGGCGATGCGCCTAACGTCATCCGAACGCAAAAGTTGCTTAAAAAGTCAGTTTTTCATCGGGAAGCTTCATTTTTTTCTTATGTTTGACGATTCCAGCCACAAACCACGAAAAACCCACTTCCAAATCATCAAATCTTCAAATTTTAAGGCTTCTCAAGGTTTAAATCGAACCAGGGAACGTTTCTGCAAGTCCGGATCATCTTTTTACCCGCAGAACTCCGCCGGATAGGTAACGGTTCATCCTAACCTTCTAGATTGATTATGATTGATTAAATCTTGTTTCTGAACGTGATGATATAGTTAGGGTTGTTGATTATTGCCTAGATGATGGCTAGGATTGTGTCACACCCCCAATTTTCAACTAACGGAATCATACCGTTTGGGAACATGACAAACCAGGATCTCAGATCATTAGACATAACGAAGACCTCTATATGAATTTCAAAACATACTTTGGTCAAAATCTGTAACATCAAAGTTCTAACGTTGCGGAAACGTTTTTAAGACAAAACAAACATATTGGTTTGAAAACTGTAAATTACAAAACAATATCTCAAATGTTTAAATCCAAATCAACAGAAATTTAAAGTATGCATGCGACTCAATCTCCTAGTCCATGCTTGCTTTCTTGTGCACCTTAGCGTCCTGAGAAAACATGTAAATCAAGTCAACACAAAGGTTGGTGCATAACACAGGTTTAAGCATTCACAAATGTTGAACCACAGTTTGAATATAAAGTTTGCAGATAACATAATCACACATGCATAGTCATGATAGCTAATCATTTGTACTATTTACATAAGTGGTCGACACCGAAGCTGACGATTGCCATGCTATAGCATGTTTTTGCCTTGCCACTATTGTCTAGCACAAACAATAGTAAAGTATGTTTGGTCAGTCAAACACCTGCGTAGATCCCATCTACCAAGTGAGGTTTGTCAAACCCAATAGATCTATCTTCAACTACCACGCTTTGCACTACGGCAAACTAAACGGTTCGAATGTAGGCTTTGTAATGCTATGTTTGCACTTATAGTAAACAGCTAACTCATGCACGTGATATGTATCTAAAAGTGTTTGTTGCACATGTTTTCTCCCCCAAAACAGTTAAAATAAGAAAGGGGCCGTGTACGCACCTTTGATTGTGAATAGAATGATCAACACACGTGAATTCGCGTAGAAAAATCCTCTACGAATAATCTGTGTATTTACGATAACGTTTCGTTATTTGAAAAGTCAAATAATGTTTGTTATTACATACGTGTCAACACACATATATCAGATTGTGTGGAACGTACATACGAAAGCATGCACGGATTTTATTTCGTTTGTTTAAATCGTATAAACGTATACGATTAAACTTAAACACACGTAAATATACGCGATCATGTCTTTGATTAAAAACATAAATTTTATTGTTTTATTTTGTCCGGGATTCTATTACGGTTCCAACGCAATTTGAACGAGTCAAATCGGAGTTAAAACGAACGTTTTATGATCAAAACACTAAAAATGATTTAATTTCCAAAAACGAGTCGGTCACAGGTTCGAACCTGTGACCTCCCGGACAAGATACACCCATTCTACCAGTTAACCTAACTCTGATTTTATGTTATAGTTTGATTCCAAATGATTTTAATCTTCCAAATGATTTTAATCAATAAACAAGTCGGTTTCCCTTTTGTTATAAAAATCCGACCCAAGTGAGTTCCAAATTTCACCCCAATTCAACTAGGATCAAACCCAAACCTTAGGGTTAATGTTCCAGGGATTCAACCGAGTCTAAAACTGGTTTTAATTCGAAAATAAATCACTATAACCCGCTTATTTAGGTGTACACATGTTCGAACTCGAATCCTAAGATTCACAATTCAATCGAATGCAATTCGTTTATCTCGATCTGTGAATTCATAGGGTTTTCATTAAGTAATGTATTTCGAAGATTTCTGAAAGGTTTAATTTGGTTTTTAAACTCGTTTGAGTAAAAACCCCCAAAAGGTTTATTACTAAGAACCCTAGAATTCGAATTTATGGAATTCGATATTGTTAGATATGATTATCATAGGGATTTCATTTAAAACCTTTTTGTGAATCTGCACATGTGTTTTAATTTGATTTTTGAGTTTGTTTGGTTATAAACCCCCAAATCGGTTTATAGGATGAACCCTAGAATTAGAATTCATTCCATTCGATGTTAAAAGCCAAAATTAATATAGGATTATCCTTATTCGGCCATTTTAGGATGTGTAGGTATAAGTTTTTACCTGATTTGATGACGATTTGATGTAGTTCGACTAATGGGTTGATATTCGGCCACCCTCCAATCGAGTTCTTCTCTTCGTAGCTTCTTGAATCAAATTAATGGATGAATAACTCTCTAACAGTGCCGACTAGTTTGTAGGAATGTTCAATTATGTGTTTTTCGAATGAATTGTTTGGATTTGTTAAATGGTAGTGACGGTTTCATATTCTTTTGTTATTAGCCGTTTAATTCACCCATTATGGGCTTAGTAACTGATGATAACCATTGATAATCATCAATGGGAGTTAATGATATGATAAATTCGATCCCTAACCTCTTTTTAACATGAAATCCGAATTTCAATTGCTAACAACTTCGAATTTTGACTTTGATAGTCAAAATTGAACCTTCTTTATAATTGTAACATTTATTCTTATAATTTAAGTGTTTTAGGCATAGTTTGTTTAATTCAAACCTTTATAATTTGTTTTTGTTCAATTTCATAACATTTCGGTTAACAAAGTCGAACCAAAATCCCGAATTGTCACTAGTTTGGTCAATTGAAACGTTATTGGGCTAAGTTAACCCAATTGGGCCTCATAAATGCAATTGGCCTACCTTGGGCCTCATTGGGTCTACTTTGGCCTCATTGGGCCTACCTTGGCCTCCTTGGGCCTACCTTTGCCTCATTGGGTCTATCTTGGCCTTATTGGGCCTACCTTGGCCTTATTGGGCCTTCCTATTTGTGACTTCGTTATTTTCAGTTAACGAGGTTAATTCGAAAAGTCGGATTGTCACATCATCCCCTTGTTGAAGGAATTTTCGTCCCGAAAATTAGTAACTGTTAGGAGTAGTTAGGAAACTACTTACGAGTTTAAATCGTATGTGTTAGTGTGGTTTGATCATTCCGTGTGCTTGTGTGTACTCACACACAAAATCTAATGCTTGTAACATCACAACTAAATGTGATCGTTCAATGTGACTGTTTGCGTGTACACTAGTTAGTTCACCTAACTGTGACTGTTTGTGTTTGATCATACTGTGCTGTGTAACCTCACACATAGTGAGTGTCTGTAACTGTTTGTACTATGCAACCCCGCACATAGCAAAATGTATGTAACTAATCATGCATGTACTACCATAACATGTAATATATGAAATGTAGCACATAAAATGTATAAAATGTAATGTAGCACAAATGTTTGTAACAAAACCAATTGAATAAAGTGTTTGTATACTGTACTATGTAATCTCACACATAGCAAATGTTTGAATGTAGTCGACAAAATAGAAACCTCCAAAATTCATGTGTACCTGTAAATTCACGATTACATGGGCCCCTGTACTCGTCAATTTACCTTACACAATTATTCTGGTTCCTTCTATTTGTAGCACTACTATTGTTTAATAGCTCATGATTGTACCACCATGAAATGTAGTACATCAAATGTAATGTTTGAAATGTAGTACATTGTTTGAAATCAATCATGTATGTACTACTATGAAATGTTTGTGTTTGCATTCTGCAAAGCTGGTGTTCAGCCCAGTTGTTTATACTAAAATCAATAGTATAAGGTGTTTGTGCTTGTTCGTGCTTACAGTTAGAGTGTGAAATATCACATCATCCCCTTGTTGAAGGAAATTTCGTCCCGAAATTTAACGTGCATTCTTAATGTTTGTTGTTGTTTTGAATAAGTGGGAATACTTTTTCATCATTTGGTCTTCCCTTTCTCATGTGAATTCAGGACCACGTCTTGAATTCCACCGAACTTTGACTATCGAAATCTTGCTTTGTTTGAGTTGTTTGACCTCTCGGTCCATGATTTCAGCTGGTTCTTCAATGAATCGTAACTGTTCATCTACTTGTATTTCTTCCATAGGTACAATCAATGTCTCATCAGAAAGACATTTCTTCAAATTCGATACGTGAAAGACATCATGAACTCCACTGAGTTCATCCGGTAGTTTGAGTTGATACGCAACCGGACCAATCCTTTTCAGGATCTCAAAAGGTCCTACATACCGTGGACTAAGCTTCCCGCGCTTGCCAAATCGTATCACACCTTTCCAAGGTGATACCTTTAGAAGAACTCAGTCTCCTACTTGAAATTCCAACGGTTTGTGGCGTTTGTCAGCGTAACTCTTTTGTCGATCCCGAGCCTCTGCCATACGGTTTCAGATTTGTAAGAGAATTCCACCAACGGTAAATGGTTTTCCCAACATATCTTCGAGTGTCCGAATCGTACGTACACTCTGACCGTCTGTTTGTGGGTAATATGTTGTACTCATGCCTAAACGAATTCCCAAGAACTTATGGGGTGATTTCCAAAAGTTGGAAATAAATCGAGCATCCCGATCTGATATGATAGAAATTGGTACGCCATGTCGTGCTACCACTTCCTTGATGTAAATACGAATCAGTTTCTCCATCTTGTCAGTTTCCTTGATTGCCAAGAAATGTGCAGATTTCGTTAATCGATCGACAATTACCCATATCGTATCACAACCACTCGGTGTACGGGGTACCTTAGTAATGAAGTCCATCGAAATCTGTTCCCATTTCCACATCGGTATCTCTGGTTGTTGCAGTAAACCAGATGGTTTCTGATATTCAACTTTGACTTTCGAACAAGTCAAACATTTGCTAACGTACCTAGCAATGTCGGCTTTCATGTGAGGCCACCAGTACAGTGCCTTCAAATCATGATACATCTTGTCTGATCCTGGATGGACTGAATACCTGGACTTGTGTGCTTCATCCATCACGAGTTCCCTTAAACCTCCATACAAAGGTATCCACAGTCGATTAGTGAAATAACGGATTCCATCAGACTTGACATCCAATTGTGTTTCCATCCCCCGTAAAGATTCATGTACCAAATTATCCTTTTCTAAGGCTCCGAGCTGAGCACTGCGTACCTTGTCAGGTAAATCAGTATGTATCGTCATCATAAATGCGCGAACCCGTCTTGTTGAAGTGTCTTTTCTGCTTAAAGCATCAGCTACCACATTAGCTTTTCCCGGGTGATACTTAATCGCGCATTCGTAGTCGTTCAACAACTCAACCCATCGTCGCTGTCTCATATTGAGTTCCTTCTAATCAAAGATATGTTGCAAACTTTTATGATCATTGTAAATGGTACACTTAGTTCCATACAGGTAATGCCTTCAAATCTTCAAAGCAAAAACCACTGCTCCTAACTCCAAGTCATAAGTAGTGTAATTCTTTTCGTGTGGTCGTAGTTGTCTTGAAGCATAAGCAATCACTTTATCACGTTGCATCAACATACATCCCAAGCCCTGTGCAGATGCACCACAATACACTACAAAGTCTTCCATCCCTTTCGGTAAGGACAAAATCGGTGCACTGCAAAGTTTCTGTTTCAATAACTGGAACGCAGTTTCCTGTTTATCCGTCTAGTTATACTTCGTTCCCTTGTGCGTAAGAGCTGTAAGTGGTTGAGCGATCCTTGAGAAACCCTCAATGAATCGTCGGTAATAACCCGCCAAACCAAGGAATTGTCGTACCTCAGTAGGGGTCTTTGGCGCTTCCCAATTCTTAATCGCTTCAATCTTTGCTGGATCAACATGTATGCCCTTTTCATTGACTATATGACCTAAGAATTGTACTTCTCGAATCCAGAAATCACATTTCGAGAACTTAGCGTACAATTGTTCCTGTTTCCGTAATTCTAGTAGCAATCGGAGATGTTCAGCGTGTTCTTCTTCAGACTGAGAATAGATGAGAATGTCATCAATGAAAACAATGACAAACTTATCAAGATAAGGTTTACAAACACGATTCATGAGATCCATGAATACAGCTGGAGCGTTTGTCAACCCAAATGGCATGACCAAGAACTCATAATGGCCATAACGCGTCCTGAATGCTGTCTTTGGAATATCCTCCTCTTGAACTCTTAGTTGATGATAACCCGATTTGAGATCAATCTTCGAGTAGTAACTCGAACCCTGCAACTGATCGAACAGATCGTCAATTCTAGGTAACGGATACCGGTTTTTGATGGTAACTTTGTTAAGTTCCCGGTAATCGATACACATACGGAAAGTCCCATCCTTCTTCTTAACAAATAAGACTGGAGCTCCCCACAGTGAAAAACTAGGTCGTATGAAACCCTTATCCAACAACTCTTGCAATTGTGTAGATAACTCTTGCATCTCTGACGGTGCAAGTCGATAAGGCGCCCTAGCTATCGGTACTGCATCTGATGTAAGGTCGATTCGGAATTCCACCTGTCTGATAAGCGGTAATCCCGGCAAGTCTTCTAGAAATACCTCCGGAAATTCACAAACTACTGGAATATCTTCAATCTTCTTCTCATCTACCAGCTTCTCAGTTATAAGTGCTATAACTGTTGTATGACCTTTACGCAGACATGCAGTGACGTACTGCTCTTCTCACCTTGTACATACAATATCTCTCCACGCGAAAGAGGTATACGAATGATCTTTTAATGGGCTATTATTTCAGCCTGGTGTTTGAACAACCAGTCCATGTCAATGACTACATCAAAACTGCCTAAAGCGGTAGACATAAAATCAATGTCAGGTGTTTGACCCATCAAGTCAAGAACACATCCTTTAAAAATATGGTTTACAACAACTAACTTATCATCAGCTAGTTCCATAGTGTATGGGTTTTCTAAAGCAGTAAGACTAATACTTAGCAATTCACAAGATTTGCTAGATACAAAACCCTGATTTGCACCGGTGTCAAATAGCATAGAGGCAGAGTGATAATTCAAGAGAAACGTACCCGTAACGACGTTGGGATCTTCCCGTGCCTGACGTCCTCCAATCACAAAAGCCCTGTTCTAGCAACATTTGTGTTGTTGTTGCTGTTTCCTTTTGTAGTTATGTCATTAGCCCTTCTTTTCTTGAGTTGTGGGCACTTCTTCTTGAAATGTCCTGATAAGCCACACTCAAAACATCCTTTCTGTGTGTTGCTCCGGTTGAGTGAGCTTGCCTGCAGTTCCCCTCGACAGTCTTTTGCTACGTGACCCACCTTTCTGCACCGCTGGCATCGGTATTTGTCGCATTGATTCCTAAAGTGATGGAATCCACATTTGTTGCACTTTGGGTATTTACCATTATACCCTCCCGATGACTGTTGGTTATTGTTTGGATTGTGATGGGTCTTGTTGGATTCCTGTTTGCGGTTCTGTTGAAATGACTGCTGAATGAAATTTTTGGAATCAATGCTATTCCATTTTCTCTTGTGGTCTCCCACCTTAGCTTCTACTGTTCGTTTGGGTAATGTTCCCCGTTGCATCACTTGATCAGTCAGTTGGTGTGCCAGTCGAACAGCTTGCTGTATGGTAGTAGGATTTGCAGATATGATCAATTTTCGAACCTGAGCTACCAGCCCTCCAATGTATCTCTTGATCCATTTGCTAGATGGGGTTGCCCTATGCGGTAAGAGTCTTGCTAATTGTTGGAATCGAGTAGTGTATTCCTCAATATTAGAACCTTTCATCTTGAGTTGCCCGTATTCATCCTCAAATTTTTGCATTTCATTACGGTGACAATACTCCTCCTGCAACAGGATTTTGAATCCGTTCCAAGTAAGGGCATTGGTTGTATTCAAACCGAGTGTCTGTACGATAGAGTTCCACCATGTCAAGGCTGAACCCTCCAAAGTACCAATAGCGTATCTGACCTTGTTTTCTTCCGGACAATTGCACGTCTCAAATACCGATTCTGACTGTTCAATCCATCGAAGAAGTCCAATGGCTCCTTCCGATCCTTTGAAATTACGTGGTTTACAGTTCAAGAATGTCTTGAACGTGCACATTTGTGGGTTTACCAGTCCCCCCGTTGGATCATGTGGTCTTGTTTGGTATGCTTGCGCATAGTTTGCGATTGTCTCGGTAATTCGAGTGTTAATAAGTGCCTCAACTTCCGTTGCGGTCATGTTAATGTTTCCTCCAACCATGATCTTCCTATTTACAAATATACATAATGAGACTACACCCATCGCATAATCATCACTCATGCACAAAGTAAATGTAACACACTACCATAGTCATTAAGGTAACAATTCTTAGTCATTTATGATAAATTAATGCTTACAATTGTTTGTCAAAGAGATGCAAAACAACTAAACACGAAATCTACTTTTATGAGTACAACCCACTCATATAAGTTTGTTACTGAAAGATAAATAACATAAAGTATCTAAACTCCATCATTGGGTGGTGCAACACTAGGAGATGAATCAGCCTGTTCTGGTGGACCACCCTCTGCACCATGATCATACTGTATATGTTCGGTGACAAGTATCAATGCTTGCTCAGCCAAATCCCCGACTATGTTAGTTCCATCTATAGCCGCATTAGATAGTGCAATGGCCTCTTCGGCCCTTGCCTCGGCCATAGCCGCACGTAGTTCCGTCTCTTGTTGTCGTGCCTCGGCCATAGTTGCACAAAATTCAGCATCTTGAAGTCGGTCGGTGAGTTCAACGATAGCATTTCGCATCATTTCCACATCCTCCACCAGATTCTCATGTAATTCATCTGTACTAGTCAGTTCCTCCTTAAGACTCCTCCATTTATCCATAATCCAGTTGTTGCTTTCCAACAATCCTGTGATTGCCCCTGCCGCCTCGCGCATATTACGGATCTCTCGATCCATACGTGCCACGAATACAGCAAATGCTTGCTCTAGCGGATACCCTAGAGCCGGTAATGTCCATATGCCAGTAGTAGATGAAGTAGCGGATGGAGGAGGCACTCTCTCCTCGCGTACCCAGCTACGAATGAGATCAGGGAACCATTGCCAATAATGGCTGCTCCCTCTGGGTCTAATGTGAATATCCTCACTATAGTGAATAGTATTATCCACTGGCTCCAGTTTCCTCTTCTTAGCTGCTTCAATTTCCACATGTGACTCCTCATCAAGAATACGCTTAGACGATGATGCCATATCTGTTACATAATGCCATATGTAAGTGCATACAAACTATCTTGTAAGCAAGTGTCTAATGTCTTACAGTTATAGTCTAAGTCTACAAATGCAAACCTAGTTCGCTATAACAACCTGGCTCTGATACCAATCTGTCACACCCCCAATTTTCAACTAACGGAATCATACCGTTTGGGAACGTGACAAACCAGGATCTCAGATCATTAGACATAACGAAGACCTCTATATGAATTTCAAAACATACTTTGGTCAAAATCTGTAACATCAAAGTTCTAACGTTGCGGAAGCGTTTTTAAGACAAAACAAACATACTGGTTTGAAAACTGTAAATTACAAAACAATATCTCAAATGTTTAAATCCAAATCAACAGAAATTTAAAGTATGCATGCGACTCAATCTCCTAGTCCATGCTTGCTTTCTTGTGCACCTTAGCGTCCTGAGAAAACATGTAAATCAAGTCAACACAAAGGTTGGTGCATAACACAGGTTTAAGCATTCACAAATGTTGAACCACAGTTTGAATATAAAGTTTGCAGAAAACATAATCACACATGCATAGTCATGATAGCTAATCATTTGTACTATTTACATAAGTGGTCGACACCGAAGCTGACGATTGCCATGCTATAGCATGTTTTTGCCTTGCCACTATTGTCTAGCACAAACAATAGTAAAGTATGTTTGGTCAGTCAAACACCTGCGTAGATCCCATCTACCAAGTGAGGTTTGTCAAACCCAATAGATCTATCTTCAACTACCACGCTTTGCACTACGGCAAACTAAACGGTTCGAATGTAGGCTTTGTAATGCTATGTTTGCACTTATAGTAAACAGCTAACTCATGCAAGTGATATGTATCTAAAAGTGTTTGTTGCACATGTTTTCTCCCCCAAAACAGTTAAAATAAGAAAGGGGCCGTGTACGCACCTTTGATTGTGAATAGAATGATCAACACACGTGAATTCGCGTGGAAAAATCCTCTACGAATAATCTGTGTATTTACGATAACGTTTCGTTATTTGAAAAGTCAAATAATGTTTGTTATTACATACGTGTCAACACACGTATATCAGATTGTGTGGAACGTACATATGAAAGCATGCACGGATTTTATTTCGTTTGTTTAAATCGTATAAACGTATACGATTAAACACGTAAATATACGCGATCATGTCTTTGATTAAAAACATAAATTTTATTGTTTTATTTTGTCTGGGATTCTATTACGGTTCCAACGCAATTTGAACGAGTCAAATCGGAGTTAAAACGAACGTTTTATGATCAAAACACTAAAAATGATTTAATTTCCAAAAACCAGTCGGTCACAGGTTCGAACCTGTGACCTCCCGGACAAGATACACCCATTCTACCAGTTAACCTAACTCTGATTTTATGTTATAGTTTGATTCCAAATGATTTTAATCAATAAACAAGTCGGTTTCCCTTTTGTTATAAAAATCCGACCCAAGTGAGTTCCAAATTTCACCCCAATTCGACTAGGATCAAACCCAAACCTTAGGGTTAATGTTCCAGGGATTCAACCGAGTCTAAAAGTGGTTTTAATTCGAAAATAAATCACTATAACCCGCTTATTTAGGTGTACACATGTTCGAACTCGAATCCTAAGATTCACAATTCAATCGAATCCAATTCGTTTATCTCGATCTGTGAATTCATAGGGTTTTCATTAAGTAATGTATTTCGAAGATTTCTGAAAGGTTTAATTTTGTTTTTAAGCTCGTTTGAGTAAAAACCCCCAAAAGGTTTATTACTAAGAACCCTAGAATTCGAATTTATGGAATTCGATATTGTTAGATATGATTATCATAGGGATTTCATTTAAAACCTTTTTGTGAATCTGCACATGTGTTTTAATTTGATTTTTGAGTTTGTTTGGTTATAAACCCCCAAATCGGTTTATAGGATGAACCCTAGAATTAGAATTCATTCCATTCGATGTTAAAAGCCAAAATTAATATAGGATTATCCTTATTCGGCCATTTTAGGATGTGTAGGTATAAGTTTTTACCTGATTTGATGACGATTTGATGTAGTTCGACTAATGGGTTGATATTCGGCCACCCTCCAATCGAGTTCTTCTCTTCGTAGCTTCTTGAATCAAATTAATGGATGAATAACTCTCTAACAGTGCCGACTAGTTTGTAGGAATGTTCAATTATGTGTTTTTCGAATGAATTGTTTGGATTTGTTAAATGGTAGTGACGGTTTCATATTCTTTTGTTATTAGCCGTTTAATTCACCCATTATGGGCTTAGTAACTGATGATAACCATTGATAATCATCAATGGGAGTTAATGATATGATAAATTCGATCCCTAACCTCTTTTTAACATGAAATCCGAATTTCAATTGCTAACAACTTCGAATTTTGACTTTGATAGTCAAAATTGAACCTTCTTTATAATTGTAACATTTATTCTTATAATTTAAGTGTTTTAGGCATAGTTTGTTTAATTCAAACCTTTATAATTTGTTTTTGTTCAATTTCATAACATTTCGGTTAACAAAGTCGAACCAAAATCCCGAATTGTCACTAGTTTGGTCAATTGAAACGTTATTGGGCTAAGTTAACCCAATTGGGCCTCATAAATGCAATTGGCCTACCTTGGGCCTCATTGGGCCTACTTTGGCCTCATTGGGCCTACCTTGGCCTCCTTGGGCCTACCTTGGCCTCATTGGGTCTATCTTGGCCTTATTGGGCCTACCTTGGCCTTATTGGGCCTTCCTATTTGTGACTTCGTTATTTTCAGTTAACGAGGTTAATTCGAAAAGTCGGATTGTCACAGATTGATTATAAGTGAAGAACTCGAACTGTTAATGGGAAAATCCTTGTTTTGAGCCGTTGTAATGTCCGGTTCGCATGGAATCATAAAAATGGTTATAGTGGTTTAAACCATTTGATTATGACAAGATAGGTGATCAGTTTGAATAATTTTGATATGCAAGGTTAAATCCAAGTGTTTCAAACTAATCAATCAATAACAAGGATTGATCAGTTCTAAGCCATTAACCTGTCTAGGAACCTGTTTTAGCATGATAATCAACAACATTAACTATTTGATGGCTATTAAGGCAAGGTCTTTGACATTAGACGTTCAGAAAGATTTAATCAGGAAGTTAATATGTAAATAACGTATTAAACGTAAACCAATGCAGATTTATATCATTAGCACAAATTGTGAGTAATCTCGCGACCGTGAGATATCAGGTGAGTTCTAGACGCCCTATTTTCATGTTTAATGTTTTGGGCTGGCATACATGCTTAATGTTATGTTCATGATGTTATGTGTTAAGATGATGATAAATGGATAATAATATGCCATGACCATGTATGCACGTTTATATGTTATGATGAATGAATGTTTAATATGAAATGAAGCATGCATGAGAACATGTTAAGTATGATGAATGCATGAAAAATGAATTATGATGATGAAAGGTGTGACGATATGATATGATGATTGTATGATAACATGCATTAAGATGGTAGCTATGATGATAGTTACAAAATGTTATGATAAGATCCTAGGTTACTAGGATGAAAGTGAAATGTTATGAATATGATGCTAGTATGACATGTGTATGATGACATAATGTTA
This sequence comes from Mikania micrantha, assembly GCA_009363875.1. NCBI lineage: Eukaryota > Viridiplantae > Streptophyta > Magnoliopsida > Asterales > Asteraceae > Mikania > Mikania micrantha. Next base: position 72,365,910 of record CM018698.1, read on the forward strand.
CGAGGTGATGATATGATGATATGTACATGATGCTAGGATGTTATGATGACACGGACACATGATGCTAGCATAACATGTTATGATGATTCCTAAGTTATTAGGATAAAGATACGATGAAACGATGCGAGCATGGTATGTCTGTGATGTTATGATGATTATGATGATGATTATGATGTAAGCATGAAGGATATGATGCCTTCATGGTTATGAGGAAAAGATGATATAATGCTAGTATATCATATACGATGAAAGAATGATGTCCTATACGTGTGATAGGATATGTATGTGATAGGTACTAGTATTTGTGCTGGGAATGAATGAGAGTCAACCATGAGTATAACTGGGTATGAGAGTCAACCATGACTATAACTGGGTATGAGAGTCAACCATGACTATAACTGGGAATGATGTTCCTATACGTGTTATAGGAAAATGAATGAATGATAGTCAACCACGACTATAACTGGGTATGGTTGCTCCCGTACTTGTTACGGGGTAAGTATGACGTTGCTCTCATATACGCGTTATGGGGTAAGTATGGTTGCTCCAGTACTCGTTACTGGGTAAGTATAGGTTGCTCCCGTATGTGTTACGGGGTAAGTATAAAGTAAGTATGACGTTGCTCCCATATTCGTATGGGGTAAGTATGGTTGCTCCAGTACTTGTTACTGGGTAAGTATGGATCTGCAGAACGCTTAGGCGGGTCAGATCAATGGTTATGGAGCCTTGTGCCGGCATAAGCCCACTGTTACGCTTGGTAGCAGTGGTTGTATGATGATGATGATTAGGATGTTTATGTGACAATGTTTTGGATTATGTGAATGAAATGATGTTTTATGTTAAATATGTTTTAACTTAACAAAATGGTTATGATGTTTTATGAAAACTAGAACTCACCAGCGTAAGCTGACTTGGTTTAGCATGTATGTCAGGTTAAGTTTAAGGCCAGAAGATGCATGGAGCTCGGGCATCAAGATAGAGAATCCGATGGTGTTGGCAATCGTTTATGTTTTAATTCAGACATTTACTCATGTTTGACATTATGTTTAAGTTCCGCTGCATGTTTATGAAAGTTTTTAGTTATTGAGCTATGTGTTATGACGAGACCAACGTACGTGGGGTCGCCCGGAATCGGGGCCTCACAAGTTGGTATCAGAGCCATAGTTTGAGAGATCTTGGTTAATGTAATAATTGACATGATTCAGAGGAATAAAACGAAAAGAATGATGAAAGGCTGGAAGCAAAAAATAATACAAAAAAAATTTACAATGGTGAACGTGAAATGTAAAAGACCGGAAGCATGGAATAAAACAAAAAAACATGTATAATAAATAGAGTGGTGAACGTGATTTGTGGATGGGAGATATTTTTTTTAATCTTTTTTCTATTTACAAGATAAAAGAAAAATTACTTTAATCATATTTTGGTAAATATTTTTCAAAACAAACATTATGGTAAATATTTTTTTCATCTATACTTATTTGGGAAAAAAACTCGAAAAAATTTATTGAACCATTAAAGTTATAATAACAGAGGACTACCATTAGAATTTTTTTCTCCTCATTTTTTTGTTTTTTTATGAGAATAACCCAGGTTAATGAAATAATTGACATGATTCAAAAGGAGGATTTTAAAACAATATTTGATCATGCTGTTGTAAACAATGATGATGTGTTAGAGGATGAAATAGAAGATGAAATTGAAAACGATGGATGACGAGTTAGAAGAAGACGCATCTGGAGATGGAACCAAGACCGGTAGAGATGATATTGTTGTCGTTTCTAATCGATTTTATTTAACATTTTAATTTTACTTTAATTTAATTGGGACTGTTAAGGTTTTATTATTTGTTTTGTTTATTTTTCTCAACTAGCTAGTTTAGTTTATGAAGTTTGACAATTTTTTGTTGTTGTTGAAGTTAAGAATGGTTAAATGAAAATTTTTTAAAAATGTATAACAAACCAGGAAATGTGAAAGCAAGGAATAAAACGAAAAGAACTATGGAAGGTTGGAAGCAAGAAATAATACGAAAAAAAATGGACAATGGTGAACGTGAAATGTAAAAGACTGGAAGCATGGAATAAAACAAAAAAAATATGTATAATAAATGGAGTGGTGAACGTGATTTGTGGATGGGATATATTTTTTTAATCTTTTTTATATTTACAAGATAAAAGAAAAATTATTTTACATCTATTTTGGTAAATATTTTTCAAAACGACCATTATGGTATATATTTTTTCCATCTACACTTATATGGAAAAAAAACTCGAAAAAACTTATTCAACCAGTAAAGACATAATAACATAGGACTACCATTAGAATATTTTTGTCCTCATTTTCTTGTTTTATTTCTATCAGAATGACCCAGGTTAATGCAATAATTGACATGATTCAGAAGGAAGATTTTAACAAAATATCTGATCATGCTGTTGTAAACAATGATGATGTGTCAGAGGTTTTATTATTTGTTTTGTTTATTTTTCTCAACTAGTTTAGTTATAAAGTTTGGCAATTTTTTGTTGTTGTTGAAGTTAAGAAGGGTTAAATGAAAATCTTTAAAAAAATGTATAATAAACCAGGAAATGTGAAAGTAAGGAATAAAACGAAAAGAATGATGAAAGGCTGGAAGCAAAAAATAATGCAAAAAAAATTTACAATGGTGAACGTGAAATGTAAAAGACAGGAAGCATGGAATAAAACAAAAAAGCATGTATAATTAATAGAGTGGTGAACGTGATTTGTGGATGGGAGATATTTTTTTTAATCTTTTTTCTATTTTCAAGATAAAAGAAATATTACTTTAATCATATTTTGGTAAATATTTTTCAAAACAACCATTATGGTAAATATTTTTTCCACCTATACTTATTTGGGAAAAAAACTCGAAAAAATTTATTGAACCATTAAAGTTATAATAACAGAGGACTACCATTAGAATTTTTTTTCTCCTCATTTTTTTGTTTTTTTATGAGAATAACCCAGGTTAATGAAATAATTGACATGATTCAAAAGGAGGATTTTAAAACAATATTTGATCATGCTGTTGTAAACAATGATGATGTGTTAGAGGATGAAATAGAAGATGAAATTGAAAACGATATGGATGACGAGTTAGAAGAAAACGCATCTGGAGATGGAACCAAGACCGGTAGAGATGATATTGTTGTCGTTTCTAATCGATTTTATTTAACATTTTAATTTTACTTTAATTTAATTGGGACTGTTAAGGTTTTATTATTTGTTTTGTTTATTTTTCTCAACTAGCTAGTTTAGTTTATGAAGTTTGACAATTTTTTGTTGTTGTTGAAGTTAAGAATGGTTAAATGAAATTTTTTTAAAAATGTATAATAAACCAGGAAATGTGAAAGCAAGGAATAAAACGAAAAGAACTATGGAAGGTTGGAAGCAAGAAATAATACGAAAAAAAATGGACAATGGTGAACGTGAAATGTAAAAGGCTGGAAGCATGGAATAAAACAAAAAAAATATGTACAATAAATGGAGTGGTGAACGTGATTTGTGGATGGGATATATTTTTTTAATCTTTTTTATATTTACAAGATAAAAGAAAAATTACTTTACACCTATTTTGGTAAATATTTTTCAAAACGACCATTATGGTATATATTTTTTCCATCTACACTTATATGGAAATAAAACTCGAAAAAACTTATTCAACCATTAAAGATATAATAACATAGGACTACCATTAGAATATTTTTGTCCTCATTTTCTTGTTTTATTTCTATCAGAATGACCCAGGTTAATGCAATAATTGACATGATTCAGAAGGAAGATTTTAACAAAATATCTGATCATGCTGTTGTAAACAATGATGATGTGTCAGAGGTTTTATTATTTGTTTTGTTTATTTTTCTCAACTAGTTTAGTTATAAAGTTTGGCAATTTTTTGTTGTTGTTGAAGTTAAGAAGGGTTAAATGAAAATCTTTAAAAAAATGTATAATAAACCAGGAAATGTGAAAGCAAGGAATAAAACGAAAAGAATGATGAAAGGCTGGAAGCAAAAAATAATGCAAAAAAAATTTACAATGATGAACGTGAAATGTAAAAGACACGAAGCATGGAATAAAACAAAAAAACATGTATAATAAATAGAGTGGTGAACGTGATTTGTGGATGGGAGATATTTTTTTTAATCTTTTTTCTATTTTCAAGATAAAAGAAATATTACTTTAATCATATTTTGGTAAATATTTTTCAAAACAACCATTATGGTAAATATTTTTTCCACCTATACTTATTTGGGAAAAAAACTCGAAAAAATTTATTGAACCATTAAAGTTATAATAACAGAGGACTACCATTAGAATTTTTTTTCTCCTCATTTTTTTGTTTTTTTATCAGAATAACCCAGGTTAATGAAATAATTGACATGATTCAAAAGGAGGATTTTAACATAATATTTGATCATGTTGTTGTAAACAATGATGATGTGTTAGAGGATGAAATAGAAGATGAAATTGAAAACGATATGGATGACGAGTTAGAAGAAGACGCATCTGGAGATGGAACCCAGACCGGTAGAGATGATATTCTTGTCGTTTCTAATCGATTATATTTAACATTTTAATTTTACTTTATATTTGATTGGGACTGTTAAGGTTTTATTATTTGTTTTGTTTATTTTTCTCAACTAGCTAGTTTAGTTTATGAAGTTTGACAATTTTTTGTTGTTGTTGAAGTTAATAACGGTTAAATGAGAATTTTTAAAAAATGTATAGTAAACCAGGAAATGTGAAAGCAAGGAATAAAACGAAAAGAACTATGGAAGGTTAAAAGTAAGAAATAATACGAAAAAAATGTACAATGGTGAACGTGAAATGTAAACGACCGGAAGCGTGGAATAAAACAAAAAAAAAATATATAATAAATGGAGTGGTAAATGTGATTTGTGGATGGGATATATTTTTTTAATCTTTTTTCTATTTACAAGAGAAGAAAAAATTACTTTAAACCTATTTTGGTAAATATTTTTCAAAACGACCATTATGGTAAATATTTTTCCACCTACACTTATATAGAGAAAAAACTTATTCAACCATTAAAGATATAATAACATAGGACTACCATTAGAAATTTTTTTTGTCCTCATTTTTTTGTTTTTTTATGACAATGACCCTGGTTAATGCAATAATTGACATGATTCAGAAGGATGATTTTAAAATAATATTTGATCATGCTGTTGTAAACAATGTTGATGTGTTAGAGGATGAAATAGAAGATGAAATTGAAAACGATATGGATGACGAGTTAGAAGAAGACACATCTGGAGATGGAACCCAGACCGGTAGAGATGATATTGTTGTCGTTTCTAATCGATTTTATTTAACATTTTAATTTTACTTTAATTTAATTGGGACTGTTAAGGTTTTATTATTTGTTTTGTTTATTTTTCTCAACTAGCTAGTTTAGTTTATGAAGTTTGACCATTTTTTGTTGTTGTTGAAGTTAAGAATGGTTAAATGAAAATTTTTAAATAATGTATAATAAACCAGGAAATGTGAAAGCAAGGAATAAAACGAAAAGAACTATGAAAGGTTGGAAGCAAGAAATAATACGAAAAAAATGGACAATGGTGAACGTGAAATGTAAAAGACTGGAAGCATGGAATAAAACAAAAAAAATATGTATAATAAATGGAGTGGTGAACGTGATTTGTGGATGGGATATATTTTTTTAATCTTTTTTATATTTACAAGATAAAAGAAAAATTACTTTAAACCTATTTTGGTAAATATTTTTCAAAACGACCATTATGGTATATATTTTTTCCATCTACACTTATATGGAAAAAAAACTCGAAAAAACTTATTCAACCATTAAAGATATAATAACATAGGACTACCATTAGAATATTTTTGTCCTCATTTTCTAGTTTTATTTCTATCAGAATGACCCAGGTTAATGCAATAATTGACATGATTCAGAAGGAAGATTTTAACAAAATATTTGATCATGTTGTTATAAACAACGATGATGTGTCAGAGGTTTTATTATTTGTTTTGTTTAATTTTCTCAACTAGTTTAGTTATGAAGTTTGACAATTTTTTGTTGTTGTTGAAGTTAAAAAGGGTTAAATGAAAATCTTTAAAAAATGTATAATAAACCAGGAAATGATGATTGGGACTGATAAGCTTTTATTATTTGTTTTGTTTATTTTTCCCAACTAGTTTAGTTATAAATTTGGCAATTTTTTGTTGTTGTTGAAGTTAAGAGGGGTTAAATGAAAATCTTTAAAAAAATGTATAATAAACCAGGAAATGTGAAAGCAAGGAATAAAACGAAAAGAATGATGAAAGGCTGGAAGCAAAAAATAATGCAAAAAAAATTTACAATGGTGAACGTGAAATGTAAAAGACAGGAAGCATGGAATAAAACAAAAAAACATGTATAATAAATAGAGTGGTGAACGTGATTTGTGGATGTGAGATATTTTTTTAATCTTTTTTCTATTTTCAAGATAAAAGAAATATTACTTTAATCATATTTTGGTAAATATTTTTCAAAACAACCATTATGGTAAATATTTTTTCCACCTATACATATTTGGGAAAAAAACTCGAAAAAATTTATTGAACCATTAAAGTTATAATAACTGAGGACTACCATTAGAATTTTTTTCCTCCTATTTTTTTGTTTTTTTATCATAATAACCCAGGTTAATGAAATAATTGACATGATTCAAAAGGAGGATTTTAACATAATATTTGATCATGTTGTTGTAAACAATGATGATGTGTTAGAGGATGAAATAGAAGATGAAATTGAAAACGATATGGATGACGAGTTAGAAGAAGACGCATCTGGAGATGGAACCTAGACCGGTAGAGATGATATTGTTGTCGTTTCTAATCGATTTTATTTAACATTTTAATTTTACTTTATATTTGATTGGGACTGTTAAGGTTTTATTATTTGTTTTGTTTATTTTTCTCAACTAGCTAGTTTAGTTTATGAAGTTTGACAATTTTTTGTTGTTGTTGAAGTTAAGAATGGTTAAATGAGAATTTTTAAAAAATGTATAGTAAACCAGGAAATGTGAAAGCAAGGAATAAAACGATGGTGAACGTGAAATGTAAACGACTGGAAGCGTGGAATAAAACAAAAAAAAACATGTATAATAAATGGAGTGGTGAATGTGATTTGCGGATGGGATATATTTTTTTAATCTTTTTTCTATTTACAAGAGAAAAGAAAAATTACTTTAAACCTATTTTGGTAAATATTTTTCAAAATGACCATTATGGTAAATATTTTTCCACCTACACTTATATAGAGAAAAAAACTTATTCAACCATTAAAGATATAACAACATAGGACTACCATTAGAATTTTTTTTTTGTCCTCATTTTTTTTTTTATGAGAATGACTGTCACACCCTCGTCGTTGCGGAAGCGTACCGTGTGATTTTCAAGGTTTCACAGTCATGATTTACAATAAAAGACACATATGTTTTTATATTACAGAGCAATATTACAACTACATTAGCCACAAGTATAATGTAATAACAGTTTTAACTGAGTTTCACACACATATATATATTGCTATTACACATATATATACTATGATATGTATCACACTGTTGAGTCTATCTCCCATAGACTCTACTATAGGTCTCTCATAGATTGAACTCCCAGCTCCAACCCTGTATCATTATGCATCTGAGAAAAACATGATTTTTAAACAATCAGCATATTGCTGGTGAGTTCACAAGTTTATTTGTCAAAACGTATGTAATGTATCCAAACAAATCAAATGTTTTCATAAAATAAGTTAAATAATATGCATATCCCAAACTGGGTGTAAAACATTGGTATCCAGTGCGAACATTGTTCCTTCCAACAATGTCGTGTTTAGTTCCCCGACCAACTGTCCAATTATAACTCCTGGGCTCCCGTAACCGAGCTCACGAGTTCAGTGTTTGCCCCTTCCCAATGTCCTTGTCGCAAGACATTGTGTGTTTAGCCTTATTGAGCGCCCTCTCGACATCCAGTCGTGGTTTTAGCTACGAACCACGGGCGAGGATTGTCAATCACAAATACAATCTATTCTCAATAATCACGCCCCCCCCCACGGTTAACGGTTACAGAATAGGGGACTTAGCGACAAATGTGTAACCCGTGAAATAATGACAAGTTCGGTCATGTGTTCTCCCCACTGTCACGTGTTTCAACCAAATGTTTTACAACACTTCCGTTTTCATGCTTCACAAAATGTTTCAAAAAGGTTTCAGCGTTCCACCTGATCAAATCAGGTTTCATGTTTCACAAAATGCATCGAAAGCGTTTCAGAGTTCCACCTGATCAAACCAGGTTTCATGTTCCACAAATGTATCAAAAACATTTCAAAGCTTCACAATAAACAAGATGTTTCAAATGAGTTTGTATGTTTTCTCATTCCCCGAGTTCAAAAGCCAAAATACAGAAAAGGGGTTAGTGACCTCACCTCAGTTGATATAAATCAATAAACAGAGTACAATGTTCGTATTGCTAGTTCCTGGATTCCAAGTCTGTAATTCATTAAAGTTCGGTGAGTTGTTTGTACTTGATTTGGTGAGAAATTAACTTTTGTATCAAATATGGATTCTCAATCGACTTCTGGGTTGAAATCTGATTAACAGATTACAAAACAGATCATAAAACTGAGTCCGGAAGGCGGAATTGACAAAGAATAGGTTTTTATATTGAAAACCGATAATAAAACTGAATTCCGGTCACAATCGGAACTCCAATTCTGCCTCTAAATCGATTATCGGGCTTCCGGATTGCGAAACAGATCGCAAAACTGAGTCCGGAATGCGAAATCGACGAAGAATAGGTTTTCATATTGAAAACCGATAATAAAACTGAATTCCGGTCACAATCGGAACTCCAATCTGCTTCTAAATCGATTATCGGGCTTCCGGATTGTTAAACAGATCGCAAAACTGAGTCCAGAATGCGAAATTTATTGAAAATGGTTGTTTGTACTGAAAACCGACGCGAAAGCTGAATTTCGTGTAATAATCGGAGACTTAATCAGTTTTCAGACTGAAATCGGATTTTCGAATTGCGAAACGGACTGAAAAATTGAGTCCGGAACACGAAATCGATTAAAAATATGTCATTTTTATAAAAATCGGATCACCGGATTGCGAATCGGATCGCGAAACGAAGTTCAGAACGCAAAACGGACGAAATTTGGGTTTGGCCGGAAAAGTCACCGGAATATTTCTTTTCGCCGGAATATTCCGCCGAAATATTCCTTTCGCCAGAATCTTCGCCGGAAAAGTGGCCGGAGTTGGCCGGATTCCGGCCGGCGGTGGCTGCTGGTGGTGACTCGGTGGTTGGGGCTCAATGGCTCGAGCCAGTTGGTCGCTGGTCCGGGCTAGCCTCGCCATGGCCGAGCCGGTTGGTCGTTTCCTATTACGATCCCGGTAACGACTAGTGCGATCCCGGGAACGACCAAAACGATCTCAGTAACGACCAGCCAAGGGCCGCACCGGGGCCGCGCCTGGGCCGCGCCTGGGCCGCATGGCCGGGACACAATGCCTCATGGCCGGGACACAGGGGCCAAACATGGTTTTTGCGGGCCAAAACCGATCATTTGACATTTTTACCGGGCCAAAATCTCCAGATCCTACTATTTAACATATATCTAGAGTTTTATGAAGAAAAATCTCGGTTTGGACCATTTTGAAAAATCCACTTTTTGGACAAAATGCCCTTTTTCATGGGTTTTCAAGATCCGATGGTTTTCAAACTTCATCCACCATTCAAACATGGTTATATAAGTCCTATGAAGCTATTAAAACTAAGAATTGAGTTTCAAACTTACTTGGTGAAGGATTTGCTTGAAAAATCAACAAAATCCAACTTTTAAAGCTTGATTCTTTGTTCTACTTGATCTTGGACTTGAGTACCTCTTGGATCTACTTAGAAATGATGTTTGAGATGTGTTTGAAGTTCCAGAAAGGGGTGGGGATGGCCTGGTCGAATTTGAGGGGTTGGGAAGAAAGAAAAAAATGTTGAAAATGTTGGTTAAAGTCAAGATTTTGGCCATATATGACTTTTGATTTGTGGTCTACATTTGTCCACCTATTTTCCTTCATAAATATCTTATTTTTATCAGATAAGATGGGATAGACATGGGGCAATAGGATAAGGATGAAATTAAATCAAAGGTTTGCCTGATTTTGTCGTTTTCCCAATTGTTTGTTCGGCTTTTCGTGTATAATGTCAGGAATTGCTAAAAATGATCAATTCTCATTGTCATGCTTCCAATTACATCCCATTATGATTCTAATGTGATTAGGAAGTTCGAGTTATCATGAATCTGCCAATTTAGCATGCCGAGTTGCCTTTTCGCAGATTTTCGAGATTTGACCTATTGAACTTAGAGATTCATTGATTCATGAGTTTTTATTTGATTCTAATGGTTTGTTTAGATTATTTTAATCTTAATAGGACTTAATTAAGACTAAGACACGAAATTCTAACCTGGAATTGCGAATTGTCACAGTCTCCCCCCGTTATTGGAATTTCGTCCCGAAATTCAGTTTGTGCTTCCCAAGACTGATGTGTCATCGAACAGTTGGGGGTATTTGAGTTTCATCTGATCTTCGCGTTCCCAGGTAAATTCCGGTCCTCGCCTTGAGTTCCAACGGACCTTTACTATTGGGATACGACTGTGTTTGAACTGTTTTACTTCCCGATCCATGATTTCCACCGGTTCCTCTATGAAGTGTAATTGATCATCGATTTGGATTTCTTCCAACGGTATCACAAGCGTTTCATCTGACAAACACTTCTTGAGATTCGATACATGAAATGTGTCATGCACCCCACTGAGTTCCAGTGGTAGTTTGAGTTTGTATGCAACGGGTCCCACCTTTGCAATGATTTCAAACGGCCCTATGTATCGAGGGTTCAATTTGTCACGTTTTCCAAATCTTACAACACCTTTCCAAGGTGAGACCTTCAACATGACCCAGTCTCCAACTTGGAAAGACAATGGTTTGCGTCTCACGTCAGCGTAGCTTTTCTGGCGATCTTGTGCGGCTCGCAGTCTGTCTCGAACTGAATGAGTTCTGGACCTGTGAGTTGACTTTCACCAACCTCAGTCCAACATATAGGGGATCGGCATTTACGACCGTACAACGCTTCAAATGGTGCTGCCTTGATACTCGTGTGATAACTATTGTTGTATGAGAATTCGATCAAAGGCAGGTGTGTATCCCAACTACTTCCAAAATCAATCACACATGCTCGAAGCATGTCTTCCAGAGTTTGGATAGTTCTTTTGCTTTGACCATCCGTTTGAGGATGATATGCTGTACTCATATCCAAACGAGTACCCAATGCATCATGTAGGGTCTGCCATACTCGTGAGGTGAATTTGCTGTCCCGATCTGAAATAATGGAGGTTGGAATCCCATGTCGAGAAACTACTTCCTTGATGTATAGCCTCGTGAGTTTATCCATTTTATCAGTTTCTTTCATAGGCAAGAAATGTGCAGACTTTGTGAGACGATCGACTATTACCCAGATAGTGTCATAGCCACTAGAAGTTCTGGGTAGTTTCGTGACAAAGTCCATTGTAATCTAATCCCATTTCCATTGTGGAATCTCTGGTTGTTGCAACAACCCTGATGGTTTTTGATACTCGGCTTTAACCTTAGAGCAGGTTAGACATTTGCTAACATAAAAAGCGATGTCAGCCTTCATGTTAGGCCACCAATAAAGCTCTTTGAGGTCGTGATACATTTTATCAGAGCCAGGGTGTACCGAGTATCGAGACTTGTGAGCTTCATCCATTACTAAGCTCCTTAGGTTCCCAAAGTTTGGTACCAGACTCTATTTTCAAAGTAGCGAGTTCCATCAGTCTTGACCTCAAATTTCTTATTCAAGCATCGCAAGGATTCATTTTGCAAGTTTTCTTCCTTAAGGGCATCAATTTGGGCATTTCGAATTTGGGCAGTAAGGTTTGTCTGAATAGTCATCCCCAAAGCTCGCACTCGTAATGTCTTGGTTCGCTCTTTCCTGCTCAAAGCATCTGCAACAACATTTGCCTTGCCAGGATGATAGCGAATATTGCAATCATAATCATTGAGTAACTCAATCCAGCGACGTTGTCTCATATTCAAGTCTTTTTGATCAAAAATATGCTGGAGACTTTTATGGTCAGTGTAAATAGTACACTTTGTACCATAAAGGTAGTGTCTCCAGATTTTGAGTGCGAACACTACAGCTCCTAGTTCCAAATCATGCGTAGTGTAGTTCTTCTCATGTGTTTTAAGCTGCCGGGATGCGTATGCAATAACTTTGTCTTTCTGCATCAGCACACAACCCAAGCCTTGATGTGATGAATCGCAGTATACTATAAAATAGGTGCACTGCATAGTTTTTGCTTTAACCACTGAAATGCTGCCTCTTGCTTGTTGCTCCATTCAAGTTTATTATCCTTTTGCGTCAATGTAGTCAATGGTAAAGCTATCTTGGAGAAACCTTCAATGAATCTTCTATAATACCCTGCTAAGCCAAGAAATTGACGTACTTCCGTCGGGGTTTTGGGTGCATTCCAATTCTTGATAGCCTCAATCTTGGCAGGATCAACATGTATTCCTTTTTGATTTATTACATGCCCAAGAAATTGTACTTCTCTCATCCAAAATTCACATTTGGAAAATTTGGCATACAGTTTTTCATTTCTTAGCAACTCCAGAATAAGTCTGAGGTGTTGCTCATGATCTTCTTTGGTCTTGGAATAAATAAGTATATCATCGATGAACACAATGACAAATTTATCCAAGTACGGTTTGCAGACCCTATTCATAAGGTCCATAAAAACTGCTGGGGCATTTGTCAATCCAAACGGCATAACCAAAAACTCATAATGGCCATACCGGGTTCTAAAAGCAGTGATTGGAATGTCCTCGTCCTTGACCCTTAGCTGGTGGTATCCTGAACGCAGATCGATCTTTGAATAGAAACTGGAACCTTGCAACTGATCGAATAGATCATCTATTCTTGGTAACGGGTACCGATTCTTGACTGTCAGCTTGTTCAATTCTCGGTAATCAATGCACATTCTAAAGGTTCCATCTTTCTTCTTTACGAACAAAACGGGTGCTCCCCACGGTGAGAAGCTTGGTCTTATGAAACCTTTGTCCAGTAACTCTTGTAGTTGGTTAGATAGCTCCTGCATCTCTGTTGGGGCTAATCTGTACGGCGATCGAGCTATTGGTGCTGCGCCAGGCACCAAGTCAATTCGAAATTCGACTTGCCTGTTAGGTGGTAGTCCAGGCAAATCCTCAGGGAATACTTCTAGATACTCTCGTACAATCGGTATATCTTCTAATCGCTTTTCTTTTGACTTCCTTTCCATGACGTGTGCTAATACTGCTTGACATCCCTTGCGTAGATACTTGCGGGCTTTCATACAGGAGATGATTTGTAACGCCTTTTCGCTCTTTTCACCATAAATTGAGAGAGTCTCCCCACTTAGGAGTGGAATACTGACCACCTTCTGACAACATACAATTTCTGCGTGGTTTTCGGACAACCAGTCCATTCCGACAACCACGTCGAAACTTCCTAGATTCACCGATAAAAGATCTATAGCAAAGACATAATCTCCTAGTTGTAAGGTACACCCTTGAATTATCTCACTAGTTTCTATCAGTTTTCCGTTGGCTAGTTCTATTGTGTATCTATCGTGTAATGCAGTTGGATTGGCTCCAATTAATGTGCTAAATTCAGTTGACATAAAGCTCTTATCTGCCCCCGTATCAAATAGGACGGAAGCATAATGATTATTGACAAAGAACGTACCCATCACGAGGTTTGGATCTCGTTTAGCGTCTCCGGCTGCAATAACAAAGGCCCTACCTCGAGCATTGTTGCCACCTTGATTTGTCAGCTTTGGGCAGTTCTTCCTGAGATGACCTACAACTCCGCATTCAAAACAACTCCTATTATCCCTGTTGCTATCTGTCACCGATGTAGGTATAGGAGCTCGACAATTCCTCGCTAAATGTCCACGTCTTCCACATCTGTTACACATGAAGGGCCTACATTCACCCTCATGATGGTACCCACATTTTTCACACTTGGGAAATTTTCCCACATAAGATTTCTTATCAGTTGTCACAGCAGTGTTGACTCTAACTTGAGTCGGTTTCTTTTGTTGTTGATTTGGGGGATTGCCATTCCATTTCCGTTTGTTGCCAATGTTATGCTTTTCCTCTTGTACCTTTGTTCCCAAAGTTCCACGACGAACTGCCTGATCAATCAGGCGATGTGCCAACCGAATTGCACTTTGAATGGTATCTGGCTTAGAAGAAGTCACCATATCTTCAATACTTGGAGGAAGCCCTTTCAGATACTGCTCTATTCGCTTGTACTCAGGAGTGACCATCGTTGGGCAAAGTTGTGCCAGCTCATGAAATCTAGTAGTATAACTGACGATGTCACTCCCTTGCATTTTCAGGTTATAGAATTCTTCTTCCATTTTCTGGATCTCACTTCATGAACAATATTCATCCATCATCATTTGCTTCAGTGTTAACCAGGGAATCTGATAGGCTTCATCAATGCCTAAACCTTGAACATGGTTGTTCCACCATGTAAGAGCTGCTCCATTCAGAGTACAAGTGGCATACTTGACTCGGTATTCCTCAGGGCAATTACTGACACGGAATACCGTTTCCATCTTTTCGCACCATCGGATCAGTGCGATGGCTCCATCAGTTCCATTAAAGCTAACAGGTTGGTAGTTCAAGAAATCCTTGTAAGAACATACTTTTGGTGCAGAACCAGTGGTTTCGACAGTCGCGCTGCCTCCTCCCGCACCATTGCCACCTACAGCCCCACTGCCACCTCCTGTATTGTTGCCAATAGCACCAGATCCTCCCTCTCCTGTGTGTTTTTGATTTTTGTAGGTGGCCATAGCATCAGCCACTCGTTTATTTATGAGCTGGTCCATCTCTATCGAGATAGCAGGTTGCTCAGTTTCAGGATTGCCATGCGGGTTTTCTTGTGGATTAACTTGTGGATTTCCCTGCGGATTTCGCCTCGGTCGTCCTCTCGGCATGTTTCTGAACATGCAACAAATATGTTTTGTGTTAGAGTCATATGGCTATAGATTAGGTCTTAGTTATGCAACCTAATTCGCTATAAACCAATGGCTCTGATACCAATCTGTCACACCCTCGTCGTTGTGGAAGCGTACCGTGTGACTTTCAAGGTTTCACAGTCATGATTTACAACAAAAGACACATATGTTTCTATATTACAGAGCAATATTACAACTACATTAGCCACAAGTATAATGTAATAACAGTTTTAACTGAGTTTCACACACATATATATATTGCTATTACACATATATACTATGATATGTATCACACTGTTGAGTCTATCTCCCATAGACTCTACTATAGGTCTCCCATAGATTGAACTCCCAGCTCCACCCCTGTATCATTATGCATCTGTGAAAAACATGATTTTTAAACAATCAGCATATTGCTGGTGAGTTCACAAGTTTATTTGTCAAAACGTATGTAATGTATCCAAACAAATCAAATGTTTTCATAAAATAAGTTAAATAATATTCATATCCCAAACTGGGTGTAAAACATTGGTATCCAGTGCGAACATTGTTCCTTCCAACAATGTCGTGTTTAGTTCCCCGACCAACTGTCCAATTATAACTCCTGGGCTCCCGTAACCGAGCTGACGAGTTCAGTGTTTGCGCCTTCCCAATGTCCTTGTCGCAAGACATTGTGTGTTTAGCCTTATTGAGCGCCCGCTCGACATCCAGTCGTGGTTTTAGCTACGAACCACGGGCGAGGATTGTCAATCACAAATACAATCTATTCTCAATAATCACGCCCCCCAGGGTTAACGGTTACAGAATAGGGGACTTAGCGACAAATGTGTAACCCATGAAATAATGACAAGTTCGGTCATGTGTTCTCCCCACTGTCACGTGTTTCAACCAAATGTTTTACAACGCTTCCGTTTTCATGCTTCACAAAATGTTTCAAAAAGGTTTCAGCGTTCCACCTGATCAAATCAGGTTTCATGTTTCACAAAATGCATCGAAAGCGTTTCAGAGTTCCACCTGATCAAACCAGGTTTCATGTTCCACAAATGTATCAAAAACATTTCAAAGCTTCACAATAAACAAGATGTTTCAAATGAGTTTGTATGTTTTCTCATTCCCCGAGTTCAAAAGCCAAAATACAGAAAAGGGGTTAGTGACCTCACCTCAGTTGATATAAATCAATAAACAGAGTACAATGTTCGTATTGCTAGTTCCTGGATTCCAAGTCTGTAATTTATTAAAGTTCGGTGAGTTGTTTGTACTTGATTTGGTGAGAAATTAACTTTTGTATCAAATATGGATTCTCAATCGACTTCTGGTTTGAAATCTGATTAACAGATTACAAAACAGATCATAAAACTGAGTCCGGAAGGCGGAATTGACAAAGAATAGGTTTTTATATTGAAAACCGATAATAAAGCTGAATTCCGGTCACAATCGGAACTCCAATTCTGCCTCTAAATCGATTATCGGGCTTCCGGATTGCGAAACAGATCGCAAAACTGAGTCCGGAATGCGAAATCGACGAAGAATAGGTTTTCATATTGAAAACCGATAATAAAACTGAATTCCGGTCACAATCGGAACTCCAATCTGCTTCTAAATCGATTATCGGGCTTCCGGATTGTTAAACAGATCGCAAAACTGAGTCCAGAATGCGAAATTTATTGAAAATGGTTGTTTGTACTGAAAACCGACGCGAAAGCTGAATTTCGTGTAATAATCGGAGACTTAATCAGTTTTCAGACTGAAATCGGATTTTTGAATTGCGAAACGGACTGAAAAATTGAGTCCGGAACACGAAATCGATTAAAAATATGTCATTTTTATAAAAATCGGATCACCGGATTGCGAATCGGATCGCGAAACGAAGTTCAGAACGCAAAACGGACGAAATTTGGGTTTGGCCGGAAAAGTCACCGGAATATTTCTTTTCGCCGGAATATTCCGCCGAAATATTCCTTTCGCCGGAATCTTCGCCGGAAAAGTGGCCGGAGTTGGCCGGATTCCGGCCGGCGGTGGCTGCTGGTGGTGACTCGGTGGTTGGGGCTCAATGGCTCGAGCCAGTTGGTCGCTGGTCCGGGCTAGCCTCGCCATGGCCGAGCCGGTTGGTCGTTTCCTATTACGATCCCGGTAACGACTAGTGCGATCCCGGGAACGACCAAAACGATCTCAGTAACGACCAGCCAAGGGCCGCACCGGGGCCGCGCCGGGGCCGCGCCGGGGCCGCGCCTGGGCCGCGCCGGGGCCGCATGGCCGGGACACAATGCCTCATGGCCGGGACACAGGGGCCAAACATGGTTTTTGCGGGCCAAAACCGATCATTTGACATTTTTACCAGGCCAAAATCTCCAGATCCTACTATTTAACATATATCTAGAGTTTTATGAAGAAAAATCTCGATTTGGACCATTTTGAAAAATCCACTTTTTGGACCAAAATGCCCTTTTTCATGGGTTTTCAAGATCTGATGGTTTTCAAACTTCATCCACCATTCAAACATGGTTATATAAGTCCTATGAAGCTATTAAAACTAAGAATTGAGTTTCAAACTTACTTGGTGAAGGATTTGCTTGAAAAATCAACAAAATCCAACTTTTAAAGCTTGATTCTTTGTTCTACTTGATCTTGGACTTGAGTACCTCTTGGATCTACTTAGAAATGATGTTTGAGATGTGTTTGAAGTTCCAGAAAGGGGTGGGGATGGCCTGGTCGAATTTGAGGGGTTGGGAAGAAAGAAAAAATGTTGAAAATGTTGGTTAAAGTCAAGATTTTGGCCATATATGACTTTTGATTTGTGGTCTACATTTGTCCACCTATTTTCCTTCATAAATATCTTATTTTTATCAGATAAGATGGGATAGACATGGGGCAATAGGATAAGGATGAAATTAAATCAAAGGTTTGCCTGATTTTGTCGTTTTCGCAATTGTTTGTTCGGCTTTTCGTGTATAATTTCAGGAATTGCTAAAAATGATCAATTCTCATTGTCATGCTTCCAATTACATCCCATTATGATTCTAATGTGATTAGGAAGTTCCAGTTATCAAGAATCTGCCAATTTAGCATGCCGAGTTGCCTTTTCGCAGATTTTCGAGATTTGACCTATTGAACTTAGAGATTCATTTATTCATGAGTTTTTATTTAATTCTAATGGTTTGTTTAGATTATTTAAATCTTAATAGGACTTAATTAAGACTAAGACACGAAATTCTAACCTGTAATTGCGAATTGTCACAATGACCCTAGTTAATGCAATAATTGACATGATTCAGAAGGAGGATTTTAAAACAATATTTGATCATGCTGTTCTAAACAATGATGATGTGTTAGAGGATGAAATAGAAGATGAAATTGAAAACGATATGGATGACGAGTTAGAAGAAGACGCATCTGGAGATGGAACCCAGACCGGTAGAGATGATATTGTTGTCGTTTCTAATAGATTTTATTTAACATTTTAATTTTACTTTATATTTGATTGGGACTGTTAAGGTTTTATTATTTGTTTTGTTTATTTTTCTCAACTAGCTAGTTTAGTTTATGAAGTTTGACAATTTTTTGTTGTTGTTGAAGTTAAGAATGGTTAATTGAGAATTTTTAAAAAATGTATAGTAAACCAGGAAATGTGAAAGCAAGGAATAAAACGAAAAGAACTATGGAAGGTTGACAGTAAGAAATAATACGAAAAAAATGTACAATGGTGAACGTGAAATGTAAACGACCGGAAGCGTGGAACAAAAAAAAACATGTATAATAAATGGAGTGGTGAATGTGATTTGTGGATGGGATATATTTTTTTAATCTTTTTTCTATTTACAAGAGAAAAGAAAAATTACTTTAAACCTATTTTGGTAAATATTTTTCAAAACGACCATTATGGTAAATATTTTTCTACCTACACTTATATAGAGAAAAAACTTATTCAACCATTAAAGATATAACAACATAGGACTACTATTAGAATTTTTTTTTGTCCTCATTTTTTTGTTTTTTTTTATGAGAATGACCCTGGTTAATGCAATAATTGACATGATTCAGAAGGAGGATTTTAAAACAATATTTGATCATGCTGTTCTAAACAATGATGATGTGTTAGACGATGAAATAGAAGATGAAATTGAAAACGATATGGATAACGAGTTAGAAGAAGACGCATCTGGAGATGGAACCCAGACCGGTAGAGATGATATTGTTGTCGTTTCTAATCGATTTTATTTAACATTTTAATTTTACTTTAATTTAATTGGGACTGTTAAGGTTTTATTATTTGTTTTGTTTATTTTTCTCAACTAGCTAGTTTAGTTTACGAAGTTTGACAATTTTTTGTTGTTTTTGAAGTTAAGAATGGTTAAATGAAAATTTTTTAAAAATGTATAATAAACCAGGAAATGTGAAAGCAAGTAATAAAACGAAAAGAACTATGAAAGGTTGGAAGCAAGAAATAATACGAAAAAAATGGACAATGGTGAACGTGAAATGTAAAAGACCGGAAGCATGGAATAAAACAAAAAAACATGTATAATAAATAGAGTGGTGAACGTGATTTGTGGATGGGAGATATTTTTTTTAATCTTTTTTCTATTTACAAGATAAAAGAAAAATTACTTTAATCATATTTTGGTAAATATTTTTCAAAACAAACATTATGGTAAATATTTTTTCCACCTATACTTATTTGGGAAAAAAACTCGAAAAAATTTATTGAACCATTAAAGTTATAATAACAGAGGACTACCATTAGAATTTTTTTTCTCCTCATTTTTTTGTTTTTTTTATCAGAATAACCCAGGTTAATGAAATAATTGACATGATTCAAAAGGAGGATTTTAACATAATATTTGATCATGTTGTTGTAAACAATGATGATGTGTTAGAGGATGAAATAGAAGATGAAATTGAAAACGATATGGATGACGAGTTAGAAGAAGACGCATCTGGAGATGGAACCCAGACCGGTAGAGATGATATTGTTGTCGTTTCTAATCGATTTTATTTAACATTTTAATTTTACTTTATATTTGATTGGGACTGTTAAGGTTTTATTATTTGTTTTGTTTATTTTTCTCAACTAGCTAGTTTAGTTTATGAAGTTTGACAATTTTTTGTTGTTTTTGAAGTTTAGAATGGTTAAATGAGAATTTTTAAAAAATGTATAGTAAACCAGGAAATGTGAAAGCAAGGAATAAAATGAAAAGAACTATGGAAGGTTGAAAGTAAGAAATAATACGAAAAAAATGTACAATGGTGAACGTGAAATGTAAACGACCGGAAGCGTGGAATAAAACAAAAAAAAACATGTATAATAAATGGAGTGGTGAATGTGATTTGTGGATGGGATATATTTTTTTAATCTTTTTTCTATTTACAAGAGAAAAGAAAAATTACTTTAAACCTATTTTGGTAAATATTTTTCAAAACGACCATTATGGTAAATATTTTTACACCTACACTTATATAGAGAAAAAACTTATTCAACCATTAAAGATATAACAACATAGGACTACTATTAGAATTTTTTTTTGTCCTCATTTTTTTTGTTTTTTTATGAGAATGACCCTGGTTAATGCAATAATTGACATGATTCAGAAGGAGGATTTTAAAACAATATTTGATCATGCTGTTCTAAACAATGATGATGTGTTAGAGGATGAAATAGAAGATGAAATTGAAAACGATATGGATGACGAGTTAGAAGAAGACGCATCTGGAGATGGAACCTGTGACAGTTGCACACGAGAATTACGTCGTTAATGACGTGAGCACATTTGATCGTTTTAGAAATCCACGTTGACTTAATAATTGTAATTGTTACAGATCGATAGTAGGCGAGAAATGATGAACGTGGGTGAAAACCGTGCACAAAACGGAGTCTTGGATTGCCCGGAATCGAAAAACGAAGAAAAATTTCTAAGTGTTGATCGAATGACCACGTCGCGGTACGCGATGGAGGGTTTGAGAATCCTCCGCGGTACGCGATGCATGAAAATATCTGAGACCTCCGGAAATCTTCGCGGTACGCGAAGACCTCTTTGGCTTCCCGCCGCGGTACGCGACGGGTGAGGCGGTGGAGAAATCTGATCCTTTTATCAGATTTCATGCAGATCATAAAAATTTTTACAACCTTCACACACAGATGCCCAAATACGAAAACCAGATTAAGTTTCATCATCCAACCTTCATTTTCAAGCCCTCTGAACGCAAGGATCGCACCAGGGATCATCTCTACAAGTTCTGATCGTTATTTTAACCGCAGATATCCGTCAGATTAGGTAATGATCCGTTTAAACCTTCTAGTTTGATTATGATTGATTAGATCTTAATTTTGAATGTAATGGGTGACACCCGACAATTTCAGGTAAATTGCAACTCTTACATTCTTTACATTTCACATTCATACTTGTTGCATTTCATTTAATTATGTTTAATTAGATGAGTGAACACAAACGACTACGAAACGATAGTTCGAGGAACTATCGAATCGTACATTGCACATTGGTTTTGGAAACCAAGTGTGGCAAACACAAACACAAACAATCAAAGATAATTCGAGGAATTATCGAAACACACACGAGTCTCACGAACGTTGGTGATCAAACTTATATGCTATTATATGATTATGTGCTTAAACATGCATTAGATGCTTAGGATAAGCGTTAGAAATCGAGTACAAGTGAAATCGAATCATCGAAGTCGAAAAACAGGAAAAAGGACCCGTCGCGGTACGCGATAATCCCTTGGCGAATGGCTTCGCGGTACGCGACGAAAACCGGGAGTCGAGACTCCCGAATCCCATCGCGGTACGCGATAAACATTTTTGATCGGCCTTCGCGGTACGCGAAGGGCATGCAGATCGAAAATTTCTTAAAAAGCCAACCCAGCTCATTTGTTCGGTTTTCTCTCATCATCACCGAACTTCTCCTCTGCAAATCGACCAAAACCCCTGCCAAACCCACCCCAAGCCTGTGTTAACACCATTGGAAATCATTCTTGGTGATTGAAGATCGTAGGAACAACAAGGAAGCCTTGGAAGCCATCAAAACGACGAAAGATTCAATCTCAACCACTTGAAGGATCTCCAGAAGCTGTTCTAGCACGAGTCTTTCCATCTAAGGTAGTTTTAAACGTTTCCCTAGTGTTAGATCGTACATGCAAGGGCTAAAAACCCACATGCAACTCCATGTGACCATTGTGCACGATTTTGTTGGTGATTTGTTGTGTAGATGTTATAGATTTACTGATTTTAAAGTATTAGAATGTTAGATTTGAGTTTTGTTGAAGTTATAGGCTGATTTGATGATGTATTGGTACACTTGCCATAAAAGGAAACTTTTATGTTGCAAGTCTTGGATTTATGATGATCTAGACATGTTAGACATGTCTAGATGTTGTTAAAAGTATATTGGAGTGTTTAGAAACACATTGGAATATTTGATTTTGTCAAAAATTTGGTTTTGCATAAACTTACTATAAAAGGAAACTTTTAAAAATCAAAATAGGGTTTTGGTGTTTTAAAGTGTTTTGATGAACTTTGATTGTTGAAACATGTTTAGAAATGATTTTTAACATGTTTAGAAACTTCGTTTTGTGAAAACAAACTTTTAAACGAATACTTTCCAAATAAGGAAACTTTATTTGGGCAAAACGGCATAAATGGTGATTTATGCGCAAACGACATGATCTAAGAGTTTAAACGTATTTTATAATCATATTGGAAGTTATTAGTTTTATGAAATGGGATTTCATAACCACACTTTCCTAAATTGGAAACTTTCCAAAAATGGTAACTTATGTGATTAGAGTCATAGGATGCATTTTGGTGTCCTATGTGCATTAAGGCACATAAATACAACAATCGTGTCACCAACGATTCGTAGAGTCAACACAAGTCAACACGCACAGACTCGGTTGAGCACACCGACACTTGGAGTTGTATGGGATACAACACAACACAGAACACATAATCACACCTATATGGTTATAGGTGCTCACTAGCAGGACTGCTAGCATTCGCAGTCGCAAACACTACACACCGGAACTACTTCATCAGGTGAGTTCACGGCCCCTTTTTACTTTTCTAACCTTTGGGGGAGAAAACAATGCATTATAACTATTTTGAACAACAACTCATTTCATTTGTTTATGTATGGACATGCTTTATCACTATATGTATATGTGTGGACCACATCACAACTAAAAGTCCTCGCGATACTCCATGGACAGTTAGTAGCGCGTAGCGCCTAGCGTGGTAATCTTGAATAGTACTATTTGGGCCCGACAAGCCCCACCCATCGCGCCTGGGAGGCCAACCCGACTGTAGGTCGGAATGGGTGCAATATTGACAAACACTTTGCCATTGTCATGTGATGGGCATGGCGGGAGGCACAACTGTCAGCTTCGGTACGACCCCGCATATAATATAACTGTATTGACTAGCTATCAATCGATATTGCATTGTAATGATACATAGATAACATCTCTTACTTTAAACATTGGATGTTTATTGCTTATGATAAACCTGTGCTCTCACCAACCTTTGTGTTGACCTTTTACTCGCATGTTTTCTCAGGTAACTAAGGCACGCGCACAAGGAATAGGATGCTAGGCTGGAGTCGCATGCATCTGTTTAAGTGTCTTAGTCTCTTAAACTTTTGTTATCATTTGGTCGTGTTCTTATGTATTGTTAAACATCTTTAATCGCTTCCGTAACTATGGTTACTTATCATTTTGAAAAGTGTTTTAAGTTAATGCTTCCGCAAATTATGAATGTTAACTATTTTGTCAACTTACACTTTACTTCCGCAACTCTGATATTACTAAACTGTTTTATCCAAATTATTGGATGTATGTGCGTAACCAGACATATAGGTCTCGCATGTTGTGTGACCGGAGACTGCGATCCTGACAATCTGTTGTTGCTCGCACCCCAGAAGGGACGGGATTTCTCGGGGTGCGACAGATTGGTATCAGAGCCTCCGGTTATTGCGAATTAGGTTTGCATTTAGTGAACTTAGTCTATAACCACTAGTCTCCACACAACACTTAGTGATTAGTATTGTGATACTTGCACACATGACACATCTCTTATGCATTACGTTCATCACCACACGTGACTACTCATGATGGGGAGAGCCGATAGCTCTACATGTTCTCTACAGTACCTACTGCACACACTACATTAGTCATTAGTCATACACTAACACTTATTCTCGCTATGAAGATCATGGCTGGAAGACGTGGAGGACGCAGGAATGCGGGCGGACGTGGGAATATCAACCTGACTCAAGCTGAGTTGAACACCCTTATCAACGAACGGGTTGAGGAGGTACTTGCTGCACGGGAAGCTACCCGTAACCAAAACCCACTGAACCAAGGTGATGAATCCTTTTCATATTTACCTTGCATCACAATCACTCGTTTCCAATTCAACACGTTTGTCCGATACTTAATTCAACCTTATTCTTTGCATATCTCAGGAGCAAATCCTAACCCACCTCTCTGCACGTTCAAGATGTTCCTGGATTGCAAACCCCATTCATTCAGCGGCACTAAGGGAGCCGTTGGACTATTACGCTGGATTCTGAAGGCGGAATCAGCTTTCGCCATGAGCAATTGCAGGAACGAGGACAGGGTCAAGTTCGCTGCTGGAACGTTTGAGGGAGCTGCCCTCACTTGGTGGAACGCCAACGTCCAGAATCAAGGGCTCGATGCAACCAACGCCCTACCTTGGGATGACTTTAAGAGAATGTTGAACCGCGAATACTGTCCTCGTGGTGAAGTGCAGAAGCTGGAAATTGAGTTTTGGAACCATAAGATGGTTGGTTCCGAGGTCGAGGCATACACTGCTCGATCGTATGAGCTGGCACACCTGTGCCCAGAAATGGCAACCCCACCCTTCAAACATATAGAGAAGTATATCGATGGATTGCCACCTCAAATTCAAGGAATGGTACTCTCTGCTGACCCATCACCATGCAACAAGCCGTGCGATTAACCCACAAGCTCACTGACTCGGCAGTTGCACAGGGACTCTTACCACCCCGTGGTGCTGTAACCACAATCAATGACAAGGGCAAACGCAAATGGGATGACACCCTGAGCAAGACTTCCACTCTCCAACCACCACCACAACAACGTAAGCTTGGTTCATCTCAAGCCTATGCACCACCCATCCTAACCAACCAGAGCTCAGGAACCTACGCTGGCAAACACCCCAAGTGCAACAAATGCAATTTGCACCATGTTTTGGGGCAATGTGGTTCCATCCAGTGCCAATGGTGTGGCAAGGGTGGACACCTTGCCAAGGATTGCAGGGGCGAACTGCTCGCAAAGACCCCACAACCACAACAGCCACAACTTGAAGCACCGAAGGGTTGCTTCGAATGTGGAAAACCAGGGCACTTTAAGAGGGACTGCCCACATCTGAAGAATAACAACAATAACGGGAACAACAACGGTCCGAAGGGACGAGCCTTCGTGATCGGGGCAAAGGAGGCCAGAAAAGATCCCAACCTTGCAACTGGTACGTATCTCTTAAACGATAATTATGCATCTGTGTTGTTTGATACTGGAGCTGAGAAAAGCTTTATATCTAATGAATTTAGCGAGATACTTGCCATTACCCCAACACCCTTAGATGTTGAATATACAGTAGAGCTAGCTGATGGTAAATTGATTGTGACTAAGCATATTCTTAAGGAATGCACTTTAGAGCTAGCAGGTCATAAGTTTAAAATTGACCTCATGCCAGTTACACTAGGCAGTTTTGATGTCGTAGTGGGCATGGATTGGTTGTCTAAAAACCAGGCTGAAATCATTTGCCACGACAAGGTTGTGCGCATCCCTCTCCCTGGCGGAGAAACTCTAGACATCAAGTGCGAAAGGAGTGACACTCCTCTGAACATCATCTCGTGCATGAAAGCTCACAAATGCTTACGAAAGGGATACACAACCATATTGGCACTTATCACTGACAAGACTGAAGAGGAGAAGCGAATCGAAGACATCCCAGTCGTATGCGACTATCCCGACGTTTTCCCTGAGGATCTACCCGGACTTCCACCGCCTCGACAAGTGGAGTTCCGCATAGATCTTGTGCCGGGAGCTGCACCTATCGCACGAGCACCATATCGACTTGCACCATCGGAGATGCAGGAACTGTCCAATCAACTGCAAGAGCTGTTGGACAAGGGTTTCATTAGACCAAGCTTCTCACCCTGGGGAGCTCCGGTCTTGTTTGTAAAGAAGAAGGATGGCACTTTCCGTATGTGCATTGACTATCGGGAATTGAACAAAGTGACAATCAAGAACCGTTACCCCTTACCTAGGATCGATGATCTGTTCGATCAACTGCAAGGATCAAGTTACTACTTTAAGATCGACTTGCGATCTGGGTACCATCAGTTGAGGATTCAGGAGGAGGATATACCCAAGACTGCTTTTCGCACACGGTATGGCCATTACGAGTTTTTGGTCATGCCCTTTGGACTGACAAACGCACCCGCAGTATTCATGGACCTCATGAATAGAATGTGCAAACCATACCTCGACAAGTTCATCATTGTCTTCATAGATGATATTCTCATCTACTCCAAAACTCAGGAGGAACACAAAGAGCATCTTCAATTGGCTCTTGAGTTACTACGGAAAGAAAAGTTGTACGCTAAACTTACAAAGTGCGACTTCTGGATTCGAGAAGTCCAATTCTTAGGACATGTTGTTAATGAACAAGGGATTCATGTGGATAAATCTAAGATAGAGGCAATCAAGAACTGGGAAGCACCAAAGACCCCAACTGAGGTGCGACAATTCCTAGGATTGGCCGGCTATTATCGACGATTTATTGAAGGATTTTCAAAGATAGCCCAACCCCTTACAGCCTTAACCCATAAGGACAAGAAGTATCTCTGGACTGACAAACAGGAAGCTGCATTCCAACTTCTCAAGCAGAAGCTCTGTAGTGCACCTATCTTATCACTTCCTAATGGAACGGACGATTTCGTTGTATATTGCGATGCCTCAATACAAGGGCTCGGCTGCGTGCTGATGCAGCGAGAAAAGGTGATCGCATATGCATCTAGACAACTGAAAGTCCACGAGAAAAACTACACCACCCACGACTTGGAACTGGGAGCCGTGATATTTGCACTTAAGATCTGGAGACACTACCTGTATGGTACTAAGTGTACCATATACACTGATCACAAGAGTCTCCAACACATATTCGAACAGAAGGAACTGAACATGCGACAGCGTCGCTGGCTTGAACTTCTAAACGACTATGAGTGTGCTATCAAGTATCACCCGGGGAAGGCCAATGTGGTGACCGATACCCTGAGTCGGAAGAATACCCCTAAACCCAAGAGGGTACGAGCCTTACAGCTCACCATCCATCCTAACCTTCCTGAGCATATACGCGTTTCCCAAGTGGAGGCACTTAAGCCTGAAAACTTAGCGGCCGAATCACTGAGGGGAATGGAGCAACACCTTAAAGTAAAAGCCGATGGTTTACAATACTTCATGGAACGCGTCTAGGTTCCACGTAACGGAAACCTACGAGACCTTGTGATGGACGAGGCTCACAAATCACGGTATTCCATTCACCCTAGATCTGATAAGATGTATCATGATCTGAAAGTACTTTACTGGTGGTCGCACATGAAAGCCGACATTGCCACCTATGTGGGCAAATGCTTGACTTGTGCCAAAGTCAAGATCGAGTACCAGAAACCATCTGGATTACTCACACAACCAGAGATCCCCATGTGGAAATGGGAACAAATATCCATGGATTTTATCACCAAATTACCCCGTACTCCTAGTGGATGTGACACTATCTGGGTAATTGTGGACCGACTGACTAAGTCAGCACATTTCCTTGCGATCAAGGAAAATGACAAGATGGAAAAACTAGCCAGAATCTATGTCAAGGAAGTAGTCTCGCGACATGGAGTGCCAATCTCCATCATTTCAGATCGAGACGCCAGATTCACTTCTAACTTCTGGAAATCATTGCAAAAGTCGCTTGGCACGCGGTTGGATATGAGTACAGCATACCACCCACAAACTGATGGCCAGAGCGAACGCACGATACAAACTCTGGAAGATATGCTACGAGCGTGTGTAGTAGACTTCGGCAACAGCTGGGAAACTCACTTACCGTTGGTAGAGTTTTCCTATAACAACAGTTACCACACAAGCATCAAAGCAGCGCCTTTTGAGGCACTCTATGGGAGGAAATGCTGATCACCTATCTGTTGGGCAGAAGTGGGCGACAGTCAGCTCACTGCCCCGGAACTGGTACACGAAACAACCGAGAAAATCGTGCAAATCAGAAACCGCTTGGTAGCAGCTCGCGATCGTCAAAAGAGCTATGCCGACAAACGCCGAAAGCCTCTAGGAGATAAAGTCCTTCTGAAAGTTTCGCCATGGAAAGGCGTCATTCGTTTTGGCAAACGAGGCAAACTGAACCCACGGTATATTGGACCTTTCGAAATCCTGAAAAGGATTGGTCCGGTGGCATACCAACTCAACTTACCAGCCGAACTCGACGGAGTTCACAACGTGTTTCACGTCTCAAACTTGAAAAAGTGCCTATCTAACGAAACACTGGTAGTTCCACTGGATGAGATCCAGGTGGACGAACAACTACGGTTCGTGGAAGAGCCGGTAGAAATCATGGACCGCGAGGTCAAACAACTCAAACAGAGTAAGATTCCTATTGTCAAAGTCCGATGGAACTCGAAACGTGGACCTGAATTCACGTGGGAGCGTGAAGATCAGATGATGCGCAAATATCCCTATCTCTTCAAGCAGACAACGTCGAACGTCGACAACAACAAATAAATTTCGGGACGAAATTCCTTTCAACAAGGGGATGATGTGACAACCAGAAAATTTTTGTTTCTCAAACACCGTTGCTTCTCAAACACTACCAACAACAACCAAATTTCGGGACGAAATTTCTTTCAACAAGGGGATGATGTGACACCCGGCAATTTCAGGTAAATTGCAACTCTTACATTCTTTACATTTCACATTCATACTTGTTGCATTTCATTTAATTATGTTTAATTAGACGAGTGAACACAAACGACTACGAAACGATAGTTCGAGGAACTATCGAATCGTACATTGCACATTGGTTTTGGAAACCAAGTGTGGCAAACACAAACACAAACAATCAAAGATAATTCGAGGAATTATCGAAACACACACGAGTCTCACGAACGTTGGTGATCAAACTTATATGCTATTATATGATTATGTGCTTAAACATGCATTAGATGCTTAGGATAAGCGTTAGAAATCGAGTACGAGTGAAATCGAATCATCGAAGTCGAAAAACAGGAAAAAGGACCCGTCGCGGTACGCGATAATCCCTTGGCGAAAGGCTTCGCGGTACGCGACGAAAACCGGGAGTCGAGATTCCCGAATCCCATCGCGGTACGCGATAAACATTTTTGATCGGCCTTCGCGGTACGCGAAGGCCATGCAGATCGAAAATTTCTTAAAAAGCCAACCCAGCTCATTTGTTAGGTTTTCTCTCATCATCACCGATCTTCTCCTCTGCAAATCGACCAAAACCCCTGCCAAACCCACCCCAAGCCTGTGTTAACACCATTGTAAACCATTCTTGGTGATTGAAGATCGTAGGAACAACAAGGAAGCCTTGGAAGCCATCAAAACGACGAAAGATTCAATCTCAACCCCTTGAAGGATCTCCAGAAGCTGTTCTAGCACGAGTCTTTCCATCTAAGGTAGTTTTAAACGTTTCCCTAGTGTTAGATCGTACATGCAAGGGCTAAAAACCCACATGCAACTCCATGTGACCATTGTGCACGATTTTGTTGGTGATTTGTTGTGTAGATGTTATAGATTTACTGATTTTAAAGTATTAGAATGTTAGATCTGAGTTTTGTTGAAGTTATAGGTTGATTTGATGATGTATTGGTACACTTGCCATAAAAGGAAACTTTTATGTTGCAAGTCTTGGATTTATGATGATCTAGACATGTTAGACATGTCTAGATGTTGTTAAAAGTATATTGGAGTGTTTAGAAACACATTGGAATATTTGATTTTGTCAAAAATTTGGTTTTGCATAAACTTACTATAAAAGGAAACTTTTAAAAATCAAAATAGGGCTTTTGGTGTTTTAAAGTGTTTTGATGACCTTTGATTGTTGAAACATGTTTAGAAATGATTTTTAACATGTTTAGAAACTTCGTTTTGTGAAAACAAACTTTTAAACGAATACTTTCCAAATAAGGAAACTTTATTTGGGCAAAACGGCATAAATGGTGATTTATGCGCAAACGACATGATCTAAGAGTTTAAACGTATTTTATAATCATATTGGAAGTTATTAGTTTTATGAAATGGGATTTCATAACCACACTTTCCTAAATTGAAAACTTTCCAAAAATGGTAACTTATGTGATTAGAGTCATAGGATGCATTTTGGTGTCCTATGTGCATTAAGGCACATAAACACAACAATCGTGTCACCAATGATTCGTAGAGTCAACACAAGTCAACACGCACACACTCGGTTGAGCACACCGACACTTGGAGTTGTATGGGATACAACACAACACAGAACACATAATCACACCTATATGGTTATAGGTGCTCACTAGCAGGACTGCTAGCATTCGCAGTGGCAAACACTACACACCGGAACTACTTCATCAGGTGAGTTCACGGCCCCTTTTTACTTTTCTAACCTTTGGGGGGGAAAACAATGCATTATAACTATTTTGAACAACAACTCATTTCATTTGTTTATGTATGGACATGCTTTATCACTATATGTATATGTGTGGACCACATCACAACTAAAAGTCCTCGCGATACTCCACGGACTGTTAGTAGCGCGTAGCGCCTAGCGTGGTAATCTTAAATAGTACTATTTGGGCCCGACAAGCCCCACCCATCGCGCCTGGGAGGCCAACCCGACTGTAGGTCGGAATGGGTGCAATATTGACCAACACTTTGCCATTGTCATGTGATGGGCATGGCGGGAGGCACAACTGTCAGCTTCGGTACGACCCCGCATATAATATAACTGTATTGACTAGCTATCAATCGATACTGCATTGTAATGATACATAGATAACATCTCTTACTTTAAACATTGGATGTTTATTGCTTATGATAAACCTGTGCTCTCACCAACCTTTGTGTTGACCTTTTACTCGCATGTTTTCTCAGGTAACTAAGGCACGCGCACAAGGAATAGGATGCTAGGCTGGAGTCGCATGCATCTGTTTAAGTGTCTTAGTCTATTAAACTTTTGTTATCATTTGGTCGTGTTCTTATGTATTGTTAAACATCTTTAATCGCTTCCGCAACTATGGTTACTTATCATTTTGAAAACTGTTTTAAGTTAATGCTTCCGCAAATTATGAATGTTAACTATTTTGTCAACTTACACTTTACTTCCGTAACTCTGATATTACTAAACTGTTTTATCCAAATTATTGGATGTACGTGCGTAACCAGACATATAGGTCTCGCATGTTGTGTGACCGGAGACTGCGATCCTGACAATCTGTTGTTGCTCGCGCCCCAGAAGGGACGGGATTTCTCGGGGTGCGACATAATGGCATAGTTAGGATTGTTGATTATTGCCTAGATGATGGCTAGGATTGATTATAAACAAAGAACACGAAGTTTTAACGGTTAAATCGTTGTTTTGATCCGTTGTAATGCCCGATTTGCATGAAACCATACCCATGATTATAATGGTTTAAACCATTTGATTATAACAATGTAGGTGATTAGTTGGGTTAATCCTTGAAATGCAAGGTTAAATCCAAGTGTTTCAAACTAATCACAATCATTAACATACTCATTAGAACGATTATCTGATGTTTATGATAACAGTCAGATTAGTATGTTAAACCTGGTTATTACACCTATTCTGATGCTACATTGTGATATTTCATGAAATTTGGGTAATCAATAACAAGGATTGATCATTCCTAAGCCATTAAATTATCTAGAAACTGTTACAGTATCATAATCAACAACATTAACTATTTGATTAATCCGAGATTATTCTGATTAATCAAGAGTGTCATCAATCTTGTATTAGGAATCTAATGCAATGTAGGTTCCTACATTATCATACATTGTATGATATGATAACAAATTAACCATGTAAACATTTAAAATCGGTTTGATGACCTTCAAGACAATGTCTTTGACATTGAACGTTCAGAAAGATCTAATCAGTAAACTAGAACATTAATAACTCATTAAATATAATTAAATGCAGAATCATCTCTTTGTTGTTAGCTTCGAGATATTTTGCTACCTCTATATCATTAGGTGAGTTTCGTACAACCCCTTTTATTTTTAATCTTTTATAAACATCGGGGAACACTGCTGAACTTTTATTGAACATATGATATGTATCACTGTTATCTGCGTGATTTCATGTGATTGCTGAGAACTTGTGGATTTCATGGGATTTTGCCGTTAGTATCTTTATCACAGTATCAAAAGCCCTCATTCCTGAACTGTATCTACTGAACCCATATGGGGCCGAATAGAAAACATTGATAGTACTATTGGCTGACAACCCATTTGCTGGGAGCTTGTAACTCCCCTTGGTGTAAATGTTTGTTATCTATTTCCAAAACTTCTTAATGTATGTGATAAGCATTAAGATAATGAGGCATCAAGATATTTACCGACGGGTAGTATCTTCACAGAACAAGAACATTCAGTCCGAAAGGAGCTAGATACAGGTCCCATGGTTATCTTGAACATAACATTTTGTGAACTTATATCACATATCATATTGTGGAACATGAACTATATGAATTCACCAGCTTTGTGCTGACGTTTCAAATCTAAACTTTTTGCAAGTAGACAGTGACTCTCTGGTGAGACAGCACGCTTAGACACTTGTAATTAGATAACTGGGTGTATGTAATAAGTTGTTTATAAACTGAAAGTTTGGTTGTGATAACGAAAACCCTTGTAATGTATATATTGTAAGTTAATTTGTGTGCTTGTGATATCGGATCAAGTAAGTCACACCTCACCTCAAAGACATCACCACTATGCTTCCGCAACCATTTCAGTGACATCATCAACAGGTGACGAGAGGTGGGGGTGTGACAGGGTGGTATCAGAGCCACAGGTTATAGAGAATTAGGTTGACTTAGAGACCTAGACTATAACCATAGGCTCGAATAGTAACACTTAGATCACCGAACATATCAAATGAACAACACTTGTTTTGAATGAAGCCAGAATAATCAGGTGGTACGAATTCCAGTTATGAGTGGCCAGCATAACTGAAATTTGCAACACGTGTACGTTCTAATTTAATTCAAGCAGAACATTAATAATTATAAGGGCAAATAGTTGTTCTGATATAGGAAGAAGCATCATATCATGTTCATATTAAATCTTGTTATTTAATATTTACTTCATGATACTGATTAGAAATTTTGATTGTACAGCTATGGCCGATCGAGGTGAACAATATATTTACCAGAGATTTCCTCACGTGATTGTGGATGGTACTCCGAGCTCTAGCTCAGGTTCAGATTCGGATCCTTCGGAGGCGTCGACTGCAGCCTCACGGGCGTCATCTGTAGTGCCACAGGCACCACCAGCATTACCACACCCACTGTCAGACCCTAGACCAGTTACACCACCACCACCAGCACAGGTAGCATCACACGGTCATTCTCAGCCTCGTGCTGATAATGTAGCAGCTGAGGGACAACATAGTCCTTCACCACAGCGAGTCCCTGCTTGGGATGGACTCAGGAGGATGCTGGGTCAAGCCCGCAAGACCACGGGATTACCTCCACGGAAGCAGCTGGCTCCGAGAGACGAGTTTCATGCTATTGTAACGACCCATTTTGGGAAAACATTATAAATAAAACATGATTGGTGAATGATTGTGTTTATTTTAATTAAAGGGTGTTTTTATAAGATTTAATAATCTTAATTATATATTTATTTCGTTGGTGTTTAAATAAATATATTGTAGTGGGTGTTAACTAACTTAATTAAATTGTAAATAAGTTAGTTAGTTTTAACTTGTAATTGAGGGGTTAGAATTGTCAATAGCTAAAACTTAATTAAAAGGGGGGTTTTATATTGACTTTGGTCAAAATACACACACTTCATGTGTGTATGTGTGTGTTGGGGACGTTCTAGACAAGGAGAAGAACAAGAAGAACTTCAATCTTCAAAAATTGAAGGCCCAAATCAGCAAGGATTGCTCATGCAATCATAGATTGGAGTTGTTCTTGCTTCCTACTACATTTAGGTATGATTTTTGGGTGTTTTTGATGGGGATTTCGTGGGTCTCCATTGGGGGTGTGGGTAGGATGGTTAAAATCCAAAATTGGGAGTTTATATGGTGTTAGTTGTTAATAGTTTTCATATTTATAACATCTAAAAACACATTTTTGATGATTTCATGATTTTTGACATCATGGTGTTGATAGGGTGTTGCAAGGTTCTTGAGGGATAAGAACTTGGGGATGTAAATCAATGTGTAAACATGAAATAGATGTTAATATGAAGTGGTGATTGTTAAATATGTGATAATGTTGAATCTAAATGATTTTGAATCAAGATATGGAGTTTCATGGAGTTTATATAGAGGATATACATATGTGCATAAAATTTTCTACACAAAAGGTGCTTGATGAAATGCCAAGTAAGGCATTCGACTTAAAATTAGTTTAAAACTAATGATGGTATGAATGTGGGGGGGGGGGTGAATAAACTTAACAAAGGTGAGTTGATATGGTTGAGGACCAATTGGAAGTAAATTAGATTTATAATGGTGACATTGGGGTGTATGGTTGTATTTTGACTAGTAGTAGTCAAACTTTATATTAAACCTATTAGTTGTGATAATAGGAATTCACAGTGAAGGTGTGAGTGGCACCAAACGACCCGGGAAGGAATTTGTTATAGAGGACAGCGCGTTGGAACAAGGTAAGTCACCCAACTCTTCTACTAATTATGTGTAATGGTGCTTTACATATATGAATGTTTTGTAGAAGATTTGACTTTATGGTGAATTAGTCATTGAGTATTTGTTGATAGACAAATTTAAGCAATATGAGATATATTGCTTGATTATTGTTGTTATGGTGTTTAAATGCTTGTCTATGATTGACTTGGTGTTTAATTATATGTGTGTTGAATGATGTGAATTAGTTCACAAGGTGTGTGAATTATAATTGAGGTTGACTCATAATGGTGTAATGAATCACAAGTGGTGTGATCATTAAAAGGACTTTTCACAAGGTGTATGAATGTCCTTGATTGGTGAAATCAAGTTTATTTAATCACAAGTGGTGTGATTTGCTTAAACTTGAGAAATCTTGGGTGTAACAAGATTTAATTGGTGAATTGGGTGAAAACGACCCGTTAGAAAGTCGTTTGTTGTTATTATTATTATTGTCATAAAAAGGTGATTGAAGTTGGATTTTTATGTTCATATGGTGTTATGACATGTATATGGGAGTATTGAAATGATCGGAATTGAGTGGGAATGATTCCGGGGGTCGGTACGGGTCAAAACACAGAAAAAAACTGAAAATGTGCATATTTGTGCAGGTCTGGGAGTTAGTTACGGCGGGCTGGGAGTAACTTACGGCCTGGGTCTGGGCTGGGAGTAACTTACGGCCAGAGCTCTCGGGTTTATGGCCCAGCTTACGGCCATGACCAAATTTTGAGTTTTTTGACCCTTTTTACTTGGGGAACCATTGGGGATTAATTTACTTAGTTCCTATGGATTAATGGGAGCTATTAGGTGATGTTAAAAGGTGTTTAAGCTTGGTGGAAGCTTAGGGCAACGTTAGGGGTGATCTTACTTAGTTCTAACGAAATAACGGTGACTTAATTATGGTGTTTTCAGGTGAACGGAAAGGTTGAAGGCGGATGTGATCGGATCGTTTTGCAAGGACTTGGATCAAACATATTTTGGGGTTTATTTTTGTTGTTTTGAAACAAAGTTTTTGGCGAATAACTTTAAAAGTAAATTGGTTGTTGAATGTTTAAGTAACATCAATCTTTTGTAAAGTTTTTGTAAAGCGGAGTGTTCAAAGTGTTTAATACACTTGATTGTTGAAAAATCTGGGACCTATTCTGATTTGTTGATTAAAAACACGTGTCACGCGTGTGTGGGTTTCGGGGCTTACAGCTATGCACGAGGTGGGAGAATCCTCCCATCAGGCAGAGCTGAGAGCACAGTTGCAGCAAGTTACTCAGAACTTGCAGGGGACACAGCAGAGCTTGCAGCAGTGTCAGGCTGCCGTTGAGGATATGCGTATGACCATATTGGAGATCCTCACTTCTCACTTGACCTTGATTGATCAAGTGAAGGCTTTGGACACCGACACTCGAGCGTGGAGGACCGCGATTGATGATAGATTGAGGATGACCTGGGTACAGATTATGCTTGCTGCATTTTGGCGGCAAGTGGCATTGGTGACCGAGCGATGGATGTGGGTGAGAGAGAGAGCGACATAGTTTTTGGCATGGTTTGGAGTGGTGAGTACTGAGACCAGGATGATGGTCCTGGCAGTGGTCATGGCAGTGGTGGCCATGATACTTTCTTTCTAATCACACTTTATGTGATGAGTATGTACAGAATATCATTCTGGGATCTTCAGATCATCAGTATGTAGATGGGGGAGTTCTCTTTTCTGTTCTTTTTTTTCTTTGGTTGTAGTGTCTTGTGTTGTTTCGGTAGTCTGTATAAAACAAATAATGATAGTAATGTAATAAAATGGGTGTTTTTGTGTATCGATCTGTGCGATGTACTATTTGGGTGTTGTGTGAACTATGTTTTTCTAATAAACTTGTGTGAACTAAGAACAATTCTGTGTGAGAACAATTCTGTGTGAGAACATATCTGTATGTGAATATATCAAACTAAAAACATATATTTCGCTGAAATACAGTACGGGAGCAATACTGTATGCGAATATATCAAACTAAAAACATATATTTCGCTGAAATACAGTACGGGAGCAATACTGTATGCTAATATATCAAACTAAAAACATATATTTCGCTGAAATACAGTACGGGAGCAATACTGTATGCGAATATATCAAACTAAAAACATATATTTCGCAGAAATACAGTATGGAGCAATACTGTATGCGAATATATCAAACTAAAAACATATATTTCGCTGAAATACAGTACGGGAACAATACTGTATGCGAATATATCAAACTAAAAACATTACTTTCGCTGAAATACAGTACGGGAGCAATACTGTATGCGAATATATCTATTATTAAAGTACAGTACGAGAGCCATACTGTACGAGAACATATCTAAACGAGAACATATCTATTGTTTGTGTGAGAACAAATCTAGTGCATGAACTGAGAACATATCATAGAACAGGTGTGAGGACGTATATCTGTATGTGAACATATCAATGTGAGAACTTATCAATGTCCTGAATCTGAATTTATCAAAAACATGGGTAATAACATATTTACATATCACAGTACTGTGAGCTGTGAAATATTTTAACATGTTTTTGAATTAACAGGACTGAGTATAACTACGAACATCTGTGTGATCTGTGTGTATTGAAAACATGTCTGGACTAAATTCATGTGGTTATACTGTATTCTTTATAATCACATTTCAATACAAATTTTCAGTGTAACTGAATATGATTGAATTTATGTGATAGGACGGGTTATATCTTTAATGTTCTTAAACTGACCTGAGTTTGTCTGCTTATGAGCAGAATAATGGCTCCTAAAAGAGGTCGACCAGCTAAGAGAGCTACCCAGAACATTATAAACCCGGAACAGAATCAAATTCCACCTATGAATGAATCAAATCCGGATCCGCATGTTAATCCGGAAGTGAACGTGGTTCCACCTGGGAACTTGGAAACAAATTGTCACACCCCCACCTCTCGTCACCTGAGATGATGTCATTCGTCACTCTGAGAAGGTTGCGGAAGCATAGTGGTGATGTCTCAGAAATGAGGGGTGACTTACTTGATCCGATATCACAAGCACACAGATTAACTCAAAGTAGATACATTACAGGTTTTCGATCTTTACAACCAGTATCATAGTTTACAACTAAGTTTATTACACAACTGACTTATTTAATTACTAGTGTTTGATGTGTTGTCTCACCAAGTGTCACTGTCTCCCTGCAAAAGATTTAATTTGAGAACGTCAGCACAAAGCTGGTGAGTTCGTAAGTTCAAGTTCCACAATATGATATGATATCTAATTATAAGTTCTCAAAATGTTCAGTTCAAGATAACTATGGGACCTGTATCTAGTTCCTTTCTGACGATATTGTTCTACAAGATACTACCCGTCGGTAACATCTTAATGCCTCATTATCTTAATGTCTATCACAACATTAAGCAGTCTAAAAACAGGAAACAAACATTCACACAAGGGGAGATGCAATCCTCCCAGCAAATGGGTGGTCAGCCGATAGTACTATCATTGTTTCCCCGTTCGGCCACACATGGGTTCACTAGATACAGTTCAGAAATGAGGACTTAAGTTCTGTGATAGTGCTCTGTTCTCCGGGCAAAATCCCATGAAATCCACAAGTTCTCAACAATCACATGAAATCACGCAGATAACAGTGATACATATCATATGTTCAATAAAAGTTCAACAGTGTTCCCCGATGTTTATAAAAGATTAAAAATAAAAGGGGTTGTACGAAACTCACCTGATGATATAGATGTAGCCAAATACCTCACAACTGCTAATAAAGGGGTGATTCTGCATTTGTTTATGTTTATTAAGTTATTTAGGTTTTAACTTACTGATTAGATCTTTCTGAATGTTCAATGCCAAGGACATTGCTTTGAAAGTCATCAAACCGATATTAAGTATTTAATTAGTGATTTTGTTATCATATCATACAATGTATGATAATGTAGGAACCTACATTGCATTAGATTCCCAATACAAGGTTGATGACGCTCTTGATTAATCAAAATAATCTAGGATTAACCAAATAGTTAATGTTGTTGATTATAATGCTAAAACAGTTTCTAGATAATTTAATGGCTTAGGAATGATCAATCCTTGTTATTGATTACCCAAATATCATGAAACATCACAATGTAGCATTCAAATAGGTGTAATAACCAGGTTTAACATACTAATCTGACTGTTATCATAAGCATCAGATAATCGTTCCAATGAGTATGTTAATGATCGTGATTAGTTTGAAACACTTGGATTTAACCTTGCATTTCAAAGATTAATCCAACTAATCACCTACATTTTCATAATCAAATGGTTTAAACCATTATAATCATGGGTATGATTTCATGCAAACCGGGCATTACAACGGATCAAAACAAGGATTTAACCGTTAAAACATCGTGTTCTTCGTTTATAATCAATCCTAGCCATCATCTAGGCAATAATCAACAATCCTAACTATATCATTACGTTCAAAATCAAGATCTAATCAATCAAAATTAAACTAGAAAGTTAAAACGAACCGTTACCTAATGTGACGGAGTTCTGCGCGTATAACAACGATCAGAACTCGTAGATACGATCCCTAGTGCGATCCAGATGATTTGGTGGTTCAAAAACTGAGTTTGAAGGGCAAAAATATGGCCTGGAAGTGTTTTTGAGCGTTTAAGATCGAAATTAAGTAAAGAAATACGTTCTGGAAGAAAGCTGATATTTCAAGCCCTTCCACCGCCTCTAATCACTCCCGGGCGCATCGCCCCATCTGGGTGCGTGTCCCGGGGCGTACCGCCCCACATCATATTTCTCAAAATTTTGGTTTTTCTTCGTTTCGCGATTCCGAGAGCATACGAACTCCGTTTTGCGCACGGTTTTCGCCTACGTTCACGATTTTTCGAGCTCTTTCCGATGGTTATAATCTCAAGACCTAAAGAGTTCAAAATATTTGACCTCTTATCTATTGCTATATTCGATTCAGTGTATCTTGAAATCGGAGCCTCGTTTCGCGATTTCGCTTACACTCATTCTCTTCATTTTCGAGTTATGATTCTAACCTGAGAATTTTGAGTTGTCACAGTCTCCTCCTGTTAGAAAAATTTCGTCCCGAAATTTAGTGAAAATTTGCTTGATGACAATCGTTTATGAGAATAGACGTGGGTACTTTGCTTTCATTTGGTCTTCACGTTCCCACGTATACTCAGGTCCACGTTGCGAGTTCCATCGCACTTTAACAATTGGTATGCGACTACGTTTCAACATTTTCACTTCTCGATCCATTACCTCTACTGGTTCTTCACTGAACTGAAGTTTTTTATCAATTTGAATTTCTTCGAGAGGTACGATCAATGATTCGTCAGCTAGGCACTTTTTCAGATTTGATACATGAAAGACATCATGGATATTACTAAGTTCAAGAGGTAGTTCAAGTCTGTAGGCTACTGATCCAATTCGTTCAAGAATTTTGAATGGTCCTACAAATCTTGGTGAAAGGTTACCTCTTTTCCCAAATCTGAAAATGCCCTTCCAAGGTGAAACTTTCAACACTACTCGATCACCTACTTGAAATTCTAGAGGTCTACGACGATTATCAGCATAACTCTTTTGACGATCACGAGCAGCTTTAATTCGTTCTTGAATGAGTGCGATCTTATCAGTTGTTTCCTGAATGAATTCTGGGCCTATGATTTGACTCTCACCTACCTCTGACCAACAGATAGGTGATCTACACTTGCGTCCATAAAGTGCTTCGAATGGAGCGCATTGAATACTAGTATGGTAGCTGTTATTGTATGAAAATTCAACAAGTGGAAGATGAATATCTCAGCTACCTCCAAAATCAATCACACAGCTTCTGAGCACGTCTTCAAGAGTTTGATTTGTTCGTTCAGTCTGCCCATCTGTTTGTGGATGATAAGCTGTGCTCATATTGATTTGTGTGCCCAAAGCATTCTGAAGAGTTTGCCAAAATCGTGACATAAATCGACTATCTCTATCGGAAATGATAGAGATTGGTACTCCATGTCGAGATACAAATTTCATTAACATAGAGTTTAGCGAGTCGATCCATAGAATAATCTTCTCGGATGGGTAAGAAATGTGCAGATTTAGTAAGGCGATCAACAATAACCCATATAGAGTCATGATTACGTGATGTTCTGGGTAATTTAGTGATGAAATCCATAGAGATCTGATCCCATTTCCACATGGGAATCTCAGGTTGTCGTAATAACCCAGAAGGTCGTTAATGTTCAGCCTTAACCTTGAGACATGTTAAACATCGATCCACGTATTCAGCTATGTGTTTCTTCATTCCAGGCCACCAGTAAAAGTCTTTAAGATCTTTATACATTTTATCAGCACCTGGATGAATAGAATACCTAGATTTGTGCGCCTCATCCAAGATAATTTTTCTAGAGTTACCGAATAAGGGAATCCACATTCGGCCTTTGAAATACAAAACTCCATCAGCTTTGGTATCGAGTTTCTTGTCTAATCCCCTCAGTCCCTCAGCAGAATAGTTCGTTGCTTGTAAAGCTTGTTGTTGAGCTTCTTTAATTTGAGTAATTAGACTGGTTCGAATAGTCATACCTAACGCTTTCACACGTAAAGGTTTGACTTGTTCCTTGCGACTCAAGGCATCGGCTACGACATTCGCTTTACCTGGATGATAACTAATTTCACAGTCATAGTGGTTTAGAAGTTCAACCCATCGCCTCTGTCGCATGTTCAACATTTTCTGATCTAGAATGTGCTTGAGACTTGTGTGATTAGTGTATATAATACACTTAGTTCCATACAAATAGTGTCTCCAAATCTTGAGTGCAAACACCACTGCACCAAGCTCTAGATCATGTGTAGTATAGTTCTTCTCGTGTACTTTCAGCTGTCGAGAAGCGTAAGTAATTACTTTATCATTCTGCATTAAAACACACCCAAGACCTTGACGAGAAGCATCACAGTACACTGTGAAATTATCAGTACCTTCCGGTAGCGCCAAGATAGGTGCGTTGCAGAGTTTGTGTTTCAACAGTTGGAATGCCTCCTCC
This sequence comes from Mikania micrantha, assembly GCA_009363875.1. NCBI lineage: Eukaryota > Viridiplantae > Streptophyta > Magnoliopsida > Asterales > Asteraceae > Mikania > Mikania micrantha. Next base: position 72,408,062 of record CM018698.1, read on the forward strand.
TGTTGAGAATCCCATATGAACGGTTGATTTTTCTGTGTCAATGTGGTTAATGGCAAGGCTATCTTTGAAAATTTCTTGATAAACTGACGATAATAACCTGCCAACCCCAAGAATTGACGTATTTCAGTTGGGGTTCGTGGTGCCTCCCATTGTTTCACCGCTTGAATCTTACTGGGATCCACTTGAATACCGTTCTCGTTTACAACATGCCCAAGAAATTGAACTTCTCGTAACCAGAATTCACATTTGGAGAATTTGGCATATAATTTCTCATGTGCCAGAAGTTCTAGGATTAACTTCAAGTGTTGAGCATGTTCTTGTTGGTTTCGAGAATAAATGAGAATATCATCAATAAACACAATCACAAATTTATCCAGATAAGGTCTACATACTCGATTCATCAGATCCATGAAAACTGCAGGTGCATTGGTTAAACCAAACGGCATTACTAGGAATTCGTAATGTCCGTATCGAGTTCTGAAAGCAGTTTTAGGAACATCATCATCATGAATACGCAAATGATGATATCCAGATCTGAAATCGATTTTTGAAAAATAAGTAGCACCTTGTAGTTGATCAAACAGATCATCGACACGAGGTAGTGGATAACGATTCTTGATTGTCAGTTTATTGAGTTCTCTGTAGTCAATGCACATCCTGAATGAACCATCCTTCTTTTTCACAAAAAGAATAGGTGCTCCCCAGGGTGAGAAACTAGGTCTAATAAAACCTTTGTCTAGAAGTTCCTGTAATTTACCTGAAAGTTCTTGCATTTCTGATGGCGCAAGCCGATACGGGGCTTTAGCAACTGGTGCAGCGCCTGGGATCAAGTCAATACGAAATTAAACCTGCCTCATTGGGGGTAATCCTGATATGTCCTTAGGAAAAACTTCAGGAAAATCCTTGACTACTGGGATGTCTATGATACGTTTAGGTGGAGAATTGTGCTCAGTTATATGTACGAGGAAAGCATAACAGCCTTTCCTTAAGAATTTCTGAGCTCGCATACGAGATATGATACCAAGTTTTCTACCAGCTCGTTCTCCTTGAACTACAAGTGTATTACCGTTAGGTAATGGAATACGGATCACCTTGTTTTGACACACAACTTCCGCTTGGTTATCAGAAAGCCAGTCCATACCGACCACAACATCAAAGCTTCCAAGCTCAATAGGAAGTAAATTGATATTAAAAAGATGATCATTCAAATTCAAGGAACATCCTTGAATAATACTGTTAGTTTTGATCAACTTGCCATTAGCAAGTTCAATAACATAAGGAGTTTCTAGATCTACTGTAGGTAATGAGAGTAATGATGCAAATTCAGGAGAGATAAAACTCTTATCTGCTCCTGTATCAAACAGAACTGATACGTAAAGATTATTGAGTAGAAACGTACCAGTGACAATATTTGCATCATATCTTGCCTCGGTCGCACCAATCTGAAAAGCTCTCCCCCTAGCTTCATTTCCCTGATTGGTGTTATTATTGTTCGGACAATTTTTCATGAAGTGGTTAGGACTTCCGCACTTGAAACATGACCGGTTGTTTTGAGTGGTTTGTTGTGGTGCTTGGTTTGGTGTTTGAGCAGGAAAGTTGCAATATTTAGCGTAGTGTCCTACTCTGTTACATTTTAGACAAACAGGACATGGTCCTGTGTGATGGAAAGGACACTTATTGCATTTGGGCGCCTGCCCAGTATAAGCTCTCTTTTTAGGAATAGCAACACCATAGTTTTTCACAGTTGGCTTGCTCTGGGTGATCTCAGCCGGAGCTTTCGCCTTGGCCTTGCCAAACCACTTTCGTTTGGTACCTTTTGACACATTAGAGGTACCGACATGACTACGGTTGTGAGCCGTCTGAGGTTTCAGAGATAGAGTACCACTCTTTACCGCCTCATTGGTAAGCTTAGTGGTTAACAGAATTGTATGTTTCAGAGTTGTGGGTTCAGCTGCAGTCACCATCCACCGAATCTGGGGAATCAAACCCTTAATGTACTTCTCGATCAATGCTGCTTCCGTAGGAAACATATCGGGAAGTAAGCAAGTAAGTTCATGAAACCGATCGGTGTAAGCCAAACAATCAGCACCGATCATTGAGTGATTCCAGAATTCCTCCTGGAGTTTTTGAATTTCAGTGATTGGGCAGTACTCTGATCTAATCAGAGTTTTAAAATCGTTCCAGCCCATCGAGTCGACAGTAACTGTGCCCAAAGTCTTAGCCTGGGTATTCCACCAGGTTAAAGCTGATTCTTTCAGAGAACAGGCAGCATAAGACACCTTATGCTCCTCAAGACACTGGCTGATTTTGAGTTTGGTCTCCATCTCCTCAATCCACCTTAAAAGACCAGCCGCTCCTTCCTTACCTGTAAAAGTAGGAGGGTTGCAGGAAGCAAAGTACTTATAAGTACATCCCTGTCGAGGTGGATCAGGAGAAATTATATTTGTACCGGTGGTAGTATGAATTTCTACGTGAACACCAGTAGCATTATGTTCAGTATGATCGTGGTCTCCACCAGAACCTGCAGTGATATGTGGTTGGTGTTGTGTCAGAACACCACAAGCAGATAGCTGTTCTCGCACAATTCGTGCTATCATAGCTTCGTTTGTTTCAGATCCACTTGTACCAGCAGGTGGAACAGTGCTTGCTCCAGGGTTCAGTGGTGGAGCAGTATTCGTTTCCAAATTCCCAGGTGGAACCACGTTCACTTCCGGATTAACAAGGGGATCCGGATTTGATTCAACATTCACAGGTGGAATTTGATTCTGTTCAGGGTTTGTAATGTTCTGGACAGCTTTCTTAGCCGGTCGACCTCTTTTAGGAGCCATTATTCTGCTCACAAGCAGACAAAACTCAGGTCAGTTCAAGAACATTAAAGATATAACCCGTTCTATCACATGAATTCAATCATATTCAGTTACACTATAAATTTATATTGAAATGTGACTATAAAGAATACAGTATAACTACATGAATTCAGTCCAGACATGTTTTCGGTACACACAGATCACACAGATGTTCGTAGTTATACTCAGTCTTGTTAATTCAGAAACATGTTAAATTATTTCACAGCTCACAGTACTGTGATATAAATATATTATTACCCATGTTTTTGATAAATTAAAATTCAAGACATTGATAAGTTCTCACAGTGATATGTTCCCATACAGATATACGTTCTCACACATGTTCTATGATATGTTCTCAGTTCATGCACTAGATTTGTTCTCACACAAACAATAGATATGTTCTCGTTTAGATATGTTCTCGTACAGTATGGCTCTCGTACTGTACTTTAGTAACATATATGTTCACACTTAGATATGTTCTCATACAGTATGGCTCTCGTACTGTAATTTAGTTATAGATATATTCGCATACAGTATTGCTCCCGTACTGTATTTCAGCGAAAGATATGTTTTTAGTTTGATATATTCGCAGACAGATATGTTCTCACACAGACTTGTTCTCACACAGAATTGTTCTCATAGTTCTATGATATATTGCTACTCAGGCAATAGATATGTTATGTTCTCACACAGAATTGTTTATAGTTCACACAGGTTTATTAGAAAAACATAGTTCACACAACACCCAAATAGTACATTACACAGATCGATACATAAAAACACCCATTTTATTACATTACTATTGTTTTATACAGACTACCAAAACAACACAAGACACTACAACCAAAGAAAGAAAAGAACAGAAAAGAGAACTCCCCCATCTACACACTGATAATCTGAAGATCCCAGAATGATCTACTGAACGTATTTATCGTATAAAATACGATAAGAAAGAAAATATCAAGGCCACAACTGCCATGACCACTGCCAGGACCATCATCCTGGTCTCAGTACTCACCACTCCAAACCATGCTAAAAACTCTATCACTCTCTCTCTCGCCCACATCCATCTCTCGGTCACCAGTGCCACTTGCCGCCAAAATGCAGCAAGCATAATCTGTCCCCAGGTCATCCTCAATCTATCCTCAATCGCGGTCCTCCACGCTCGAGTGTCGGTGTCCAAAGCCTTCACTTGATCCATCAAGGTCAAGTGAGAAGTGAGGATCTCCAATATGGTCATACGCGTATCCTCAACGGCAGCCTGACACTGCTGCAAGCTCTGCTGTGTCCCCTACAAGTTCTGAGTAACTTGCTGCAACTGTGCTCTCAGCTCTTCCTGATGGGAGGATTCTCCCACCTCGTGTATAGCATGAAACTCGTCCCTCGGAGCCAGCTGCTTCCGTGGAGGTAATCCCGTGGTCTTGCGGGCTTGACCCCGCATTCTCCTGAGTCCATCCCAAGCAGGGACTCGCTGTGGTGAAGGACTATGCTGTCCCTCAGCTGCTACATTCTCAGCACGAGGCTGAGAATGACCGTGTGATGCTACCTGTGCTGGTGGTGGTGGTGTAACTGGTCTAGGGTCTGACGGTGGGTGTGGTGATGCTGGTGGCGCCTGTGGCACTACAGATGGCGCACGTGAAGCTGCAGTCGATGCCTCGAAGGATCCAAATCTGATCCTGAGCTAGAGCTCGGAGTACCATCCACAATCACGTGAGGAAATCTCTGGTAAATATATCTTTCACCTTGGTCGGCCATCGCTAATCTCTAATCAGTATCGTGAATTAAATATTAAATAACAATATTTAACATGAACATGATATGATGCTTCTTCCTATCTCAAAAGAACTATTCGTCTGTATAGTTATTAATGTTCTGCTTGAATTAAATTAAACTAGAACGCACACGTGTTGCAAATTTCAGTTATGCTGGCCACTCATAACTGGAATTTGTACCACCTGATTATCCTGGCTTAATTCAATCCAAGTTTTGTTCGTTATTTATGTTCGGTGCTCTCTGTGTCACTATACGAGCCTATGGTTATAGTCTAGGTCTCTAAGTCAACCTAATTCTCTATAACATGTGGCTCTGATACCACCCTGTCACACCCCCACCTCTCGTAACCTGAGATGATGTCATTCGTCACTCTGAGAAGGTTGCGGAAGCATAGTGGTGATGTCTCAGAAATGAGGGGTGACTTACTTGATCCGATATCACAAGCACACAGATTAACTCAAGTAGATACATTACAGGTTTTCGATCTTTACAACCAGTATCATAGTTTACAACTAAGTTTATTACACAACTGACTTATTTAATTACTAGTGTTTGAAGTGTTGTCTCACCGAGTGTCACTGTCTCCCTGCAAAAGATTTAATTTGAAAACGTCAGCACAAAGCTGGTGAGTTCGTAAGTTCAAGTTCCACAATATGATATGATATGTAATTATAAGTTCTCAAAATGTTCAGTTCAAGATAACTATGGGACCTGTATCTAGTTCCTTTCTGACGATATTGTTCTACAAGATACTACCCGTCGGTAACATCTTAATGCCTCATTATTTTAATGTCTATCACAACATTAAGCAGTCTAAAAACAGGAAACAAACATTCACACAAGGGGAGATGCAATCCTCCCAGCAAATGGGTGGTCAGCCGATAGTACTATCATTGTTTCCCCGTTCGGCCACACATGGGTTCACAAGATACAGTTCAGAAATGAGGACTTAAGTTCTGTGATAGTTTTCTGTTCTTCGGGCAAAATCCCATGAAATCCACAAGTTCTCAACAATCACATGAAATCACGCAGATAACAGTGATACATATCATATGTTCAATAAAAGTTCAACAGTGTTCCCCGATGTTTATAAAAGATTAAAAATAAAAGGGGTTGTACGAAACTCACCTGATGATATAGATGTAGCAAAATACCTTTCAACTGCTAATAAAGGGGGTGATTCTGCATTTGTTTATGTTTATTAAGTTATTTAGGTTTTAACTTACTGATTAGATCTTTCTGAATGTTCAATGCCAAGGACATTGCTTTGAAAGTCATCAAACCGATATTAAGTATTTAATTAGTGATTTTGTTATCATATCATATAATGTATGATAATGTAGGAACCTACATTGCATTAGATTCCCAATACAAGGTTGATGACGCTCTTGATTAATCAAAATAATCTAGGATTAACCAAATAGTTAATGTTGTTTATTATAATGCTAAAACAGTTTCTAGATAATTTAATGGCTTAGGAATGATCAATCCTTGTTATTGATTACCCAAATATCATGAAACATCACAATGTAGCATTCAAATAGGTGAAATAACCAGGTTTAACATACTAATCTGACTGTTATCATAAGCATCAGATAATCGTTCCAATGAGTATGTTAATGATCGTGATTAGTTTGAAACACTTGGATTTAACCTTGCATTTCAAAGATTAATCCAACTAATCATCTACATTGTCATAATCAAATGGTTTAAACCATTATAATCATGGGTATGATTTCATGCAAACCGGGCATTACAACGGACCAAAACAAGGATTTAACCGTTAAAACATCGCGTTCTTCGTTTATAATCAATCCTAGCCATCATCTAGGCAATAATCAACAATCCTAACTATATCATTACGTTCAAAATCAAGATCTAATCAATCAAAATTAAACTAGAAAGTTAAAACGAACCGTTACCTAATCTGACGGAGTTCTGCGCGTATAACAACGATCAGAACTCGTAGATACGATCCCTAGTGCGATCCAGATGATTTGGTGGTTCAAAAACTGAGTTTAAAGGGCAAAAATATGGCATGGAAGTGTTTTTGAGCGTTTAAGATCGAAATTAAGTAAAGAAATACGTTCTGGAAGAAAGCTGATATTTCAAGCCCTTCCACCGCCTCTAATCACTCCCGGGCGCATCGCCCCATCTGGGTGCGTGTCCCGGGGCGTACGGCCCCACATCATATTTCTCAAAATTTTGGTTTTTCTTCGTTTCGCGATTCCGAGAGCATACGAACTCCGTTTTGCGCACGGTTTTCGCCTACGTTCACGATTTTTCGAGCTCTTTCCGATGGTTATAATATCAAGACCTAAAGAGTTCAAAATATTTGACCTCTTATCTATTGCTATATTCGATTCAGTGTATCTTGAAATCGGAGCCTCGTTTCGCGATTTCGCTTACACTCATTCTCTTCATTTTCGAGTTATGATTCTAACCTGAGAATTTTGAGTTGTCACACAAATACTGCTCCACCAGTGAACCTTGGTGCAAGCACTGTTCCACCTGCTAGTATAAGTGGATCTGAAACAAATGAGGCTATGATAGCACGAATTGTGCGTGAAAAACTATCTGATTGTGGTGTTCTGACACAACACCAACCACATATCACCGCAGGTTCTGCTGGGGACCACGATCATGCTGAACATAATGCTACTGGTGGTCACGTCGAAACTCATACTACCACTGGTACAACTACAACTGCTCCTGATCCACCACGACAGGGACGTACTTATAAGTATTTTGCTTCCTGTAACCCTCCTACTTTTACTGGCAAAGAAAGAGCGGCTGGTCTTTTACGGTGGATCGAGGAGATGGAAACCAAACTCAAAATCAGTCAGTGTTTGGAGAAGCATAAGGTGTCTTATGCTGGCTGTTCTCTGAAAGACTCAGCTTTGACATGGTGGAATACCCAGGCCAAGACTTTGGGTTCAGCCACAGTTGACTCGATGGGCTGGAATGATTTCAAAACTCTGATTAGATCAGAGTACTGTCCCATCACTGAAATTCAAAAACTCTAGGAGGAATTCTGGAATCACTAAATGATCGGTGCTGATTGCTTAGCATATACCGATCGTTTTCATGAACTCACTTGTTTACTTCCCGATATGTTTCCTACAGAAGCATCTTTAATCGAGAAGTACTTTAAGGGTTTGATTCCCCAGATTCGGGGAATGGTAACTGCAGCTGAACCTACAACTCTGAAACATGCAATTCTGTTAACCACTAAGCTTACCAATGAGGCGGTAAGGAGTGGTACTTTGTCTTTGAAACCTCCGACGGCTCACAGCCGTAGTGATATCGGTACCTCGAATGTTTCAAAAGGTACTAAACGAAAGTGGTTTGGCAAAGCCAAGGCGAAAGCTCCGGCTGAGATCACCCAGAGCAAGCCAACTATGAAAAACTATGGTGCTGCTATTCCGGAGAGGAAAGCTTATACTGGGCAGGCGCCCAAATGCAATAAGTGTCCATTCCATCACACAGAACACATGTCCTGTTTGTCTGAACTGTAACAGAGTAGGACACTACTCTAGATATTGAAACTTTCCTGCTCAACCACACAATCAAGCACCACGACAAACCACTCAAAACAATCGGTCTTGCTACAAATGTGGAAGTCCTGATCATCTCATGCGGAACTGTCCAAACAATAACACCAATCCAGGAAATGAAGCTAGGGGAGAGCTTTTCAGATTAGTGCGACCGAGGCAAGACATGATGCAAATATTGTCACTGGTACGTTTCTTCTTAATAATCTATACGCATCAGTTCTATTTGATACGGGGGCAGATAAAAGTTTTATCTCTCCTGAATTTGCATCATTTCTTTCATTGCCTACGGTAAATCTAGAAACTCCTTATGTCATTGAACTTGCTAATGGCAAGTTAATCAAAACTAATAGTGTTATTCAAGGGTGTTCCTTGAATTTGAATGATCATCTTTTTAATATCAATTTACTTCCTATTGAGCTTGGGAGCTTTGATGTCGTTGTTGGCATGGATTGGCTTTCTGATAACCAAGCGGAAGTTGTCTGTCAAAACAAGGTGATCTGTATTCCATTACCTAACGGTAATACACTGGTAGTTCAAGGAGAACGAGCTGGTAGAAAACTTGGTATCATATCTTGTATGCGAGCTCAGAAATTCTTAAGGAAAGGTTGTTATGCTTTCCTGGCACACGTGACTGAGCACAATTCTCCACCCAAACAAATCACAGACATCCCAATAGTCAAATATTTTCCTGAAGTATTTCCTGAGGACATATCAGGATTACCCCCAATGAGACAGGTTGAATTTCATATTGAGTTGATCCCAGGCGCAGCACCTGTTGCTAAAGCTCCGTATCGGCTGGCGCCATCAGAAATGCAAGAATTTTCAAGTCAATTACAGGAACTTTTGGACAAAGGTTTTATTAGACCTAGTTTCTCACCCTGGGGAGCACCTATTATTTTTGTGAAAAAGAAGGATGGTTCATTCAGGATGTGCATTGACTATCGGGAACTCAATAAACTGACAATCAAGAATCGTTATCCACTACCTCGTATCGATGATCTGTTTGATCAGTTGCAAGGTGCTACATATTTCTCAAAAATCGATTTAAGATCTGGATATCACTAGTTGCGTATTCATGATGATGATGATGTTCTTAAAACCGCTTTCAGAACTCGATACGGACATTATGAATTTCTAGTAATGCCGTTTGGTTTAACCAATGCACCAGTAGTTTTCATGGATATGATGAATCGAGTATGTAGACCTTATCTGGATAAATTTGTGATTGTGTTTATTGATGATATTCTTATTTATTCTCGCAACCAACAAGAACATGCTCAGCACTTGAAATTAATTTTAGAACTTTTGGCACATGAGAAATTATATGCCAAATTCTCCAAGTGTGAGTTTTGGGTACGAGAAGTTCAATTTCTCGGGCATGTTGTGAATGAGAACGGTATTCAAGTGGATCCCAGTAAGATTCAAGCGGTAAAACAATGGGAAACACCACGAACCCCAATTGAAATACGTCAATTCTAGGGGCTGGCAGGTTATTATCGTCGATTCATTAAGAACTTTTCAAAGATAGCCTTGCCACTCACCACATTGACCCAAAAGAATCAACCTTTTATATGGGATTCTCAACAGGAAGAGGCGTTCCAACTGTTGAAACACAAACTCTGCAACGCACCTATCTTGACATTACCGGAAGATACTTATAACTTCACAGTGTACTGTGATGCTTCTCGTCAAGGTCTTGGGTGTGTTTTAATGCAGAACGATAAGGTAATTGCTTATGCTTCTCGACAACTGAAGATACATGAGAAGAACTATACCACACATGATCTAGAACTTGGTGTAGTGGTGTTTGCACTCAAGATTTGGAGACATTATTTATATGGAATCAAGTGTATTATATACACTGATCACAAAAGCCTCCAACACATTCTAGATCAGAAAATGTTGAACATGCGACAGAGGCGATGGGTTGAACTTCTAAACGACTATGACTGTGAAATTCGTTATCACCCAGGTAAAGCGAATGTCGTAGCCAATGCCTTGAGTTGCAAAGAACGAGTCAAACCTTTACGTGTGAAAGCCTTAGGTATGACTATTCAAACTAGTCTAATTCCTCAAATTAAAGAAGCTCAGCAACAAGCTTTACAAGCAACGAATTATTTTGCTGAGGGACTGAGGGGATTAGACAAGAAACTCGATAACAAAGGCGATGCGCTGTTGTATTTCAAAGACCGAATGTGGGTTCCTCTATTTGGTAACTCTCGAATAATTATCTTGGATGAGGCGCACAAATCCAGGTATTCTATTCATCCAGGTGCTGATAAAATGTATAAAGATCTTAAGGATTTTTACAGGTGGCCTGGAATGAAGAAACACATAGCTGAATACGTGGATCAATGTCTAACATGTCTCAAAGTTAAGGCTGAACATCAACGACCTTCTGGGTTATTGCAACAACCTGAGATTCCCATGTGGAAATGGGATCAGATCTCTATGGATTTCATTACTAAATTACCCAGAACCTCACGTAATCATGACTCTATATGGGTTATCATTGATCGCCTTACAAAATCTACGCATTTCTTACCCATCCGAGAAGATTATTCTATGGATCGACTCGCTAAACTCTATGTTAATGAGATTGTATCTCGACACGGAGTACCGATCTCTATCATTTCTGACAGAGATAGTCGATTTATGTCACGATTTTGGCAAACTCTTCAGAATGCACTGGGCACACAAATCAATATGAGCACAGCTTATCATCCACAAACGGACGGGCAAACTGAACGAACAAATCAAACTCTTGAAGACATGCTCAGAAGCTGTGTGATTGATTTTGGAGGTAGCTGGGATATTCATCTTCCACTTGTTGAATTTTCATACAATAACAGCTATCATACCATTATTCAATGCGCTCCATTTGAAGCACTTTATGGACGCAAGTGTAGATCCCCTATCTGTTGGTCAGAGGTAGGTGAGAATCAAATCATCGGCCCAGAATTCATTCAGGAAACAACTGATAAGATCGCACTCATTCAAGAACGAATTAAAGCTGCTCGCGATCGTCAAAAGAGTTATGCTGATAATCGTCGTAGACCGTTAGAATTCCAAGTAGGTGATCGAGTAATGTTCAAAGTGTCACCTTGGAAAGGCATTTTCAGATTTGGGAAGACAGGTAAACTTTCACCAAGATTTGTAGGACCATTCAAAATTCTTGAAAGAATTGGATCAGTAGCTTACAGACTTGAATTACCTCTTGAACTTAGTAACATTCATGATGTTTTTCATGTATTCAATCTGAAAAAGTGCTTAACTGATGAATCATTGATCGTACCTCTAGAAGAGATTCATATTGATGAAAAACTTCAGTTCAGTGAAGAACCAGTAGAGGTAGTGGATCGAGAAATGAAAGTACTAAAACGTAGTCGCATACCAATCGTTAAAGTGCGATGGAACTCGCAACGTGGACCCGAATATACTTGAGAACGTGAAGATCAAATGAAATCAAAGTATCCACATCTATTCTCATAAATGATTGTTATAATGTAAGTCTTCACTAAATTTCGGGACGAAATTTCTCTAACAGGAGGAGACTTTGACAGTTGCACACGAGAATTACGTCATTAATGACGTGAGCACATTTGATCGTTCTAGAAATCCACGTTGACTTAATAATTGTAATTGTTATAGATCGATAGTAGGCGAGAAATGATGAACGTGGGTGAAAACCGTGCACAAAACGGAGTCCTGGATTGCCCAGAATTGAAAAACGAAGAAAAATTTCTAAGTGTTGATCGAATGACCACGTCGCGGTACGCGATGCATGAAAATATCTGAGACCTCCGGAAATCTTCGCGGTACGCGAAGACCTCTTTGGCCTCCCGCAGCGGTACGCGACGGGTGAGGCGGTGGAGAAATCTGATCCTTTTATCAGATTTCATGCAGATCATAAAAATTTTTACAACCTTTGCACACAGACGCCCAAATACGAAAACCAGACTAAGTTTAATCATCCAACCTTCATTTTCAAGCCCTCTGAACGCAAGGATCGCACCAGGGATCATCTCTACAAGTTCTGATCGTTATTTTAACCGCAGATATCCGTCAGATTAGGTAATGATCCGTTTAAACCTTCTAGTTTGATTATGATTGATTAGATCTTGATTTTGAACGTAATGGCATAGTTAGGATTGTTGATTATTGCCTAGATGATGGCTAGGATTGATTATAAACAAAGAACACGAAGTTTTAACGGTTAAATCCTTGTTTTGATCGGTTGTAATGCTCGATTTGCATGAAACCATACCCATGATTATAATGGTTTAAACCATTTGATTATAACAATGTAGGTGATTAGTTGGGTTAATCCTTGAAATGCAAGGTTAAATCCAAGTCTTTCAAACTAATCACAATCATTAACATACTCATTAGAACGATTATCTGATGTTTATGATAACAGTTAGATTAGTATGTTAAACCTGGTTATTACACCTATTCTAATGCTACATTGTGATATTTCATGAAATTTGGGTAATCAATAACAAGGATTGATCATTCCTAAGCCATTAAATTATCTAGAAACTGTTACAGTATCATAATCAACAACATTAACTATTTGATTAATCCGAGATTATTCTGATTAATCAAGAGTGTCATCAATCTTGTATTAGGAATCTAATGCAATGTAGGTTCCTACATTATCATACATTGTATGATATGATAACAAATTAACCATGTAAACATTTAAAATCGGTTTGATGACCTTCAAGACAATGTCTTTGACATTGAACGTTCAGAAAGATCTAATTAGTAAACTAGAACATTAATAACTCATTAAATATAATTAAATGCAGAATCATCTCTTTGTTGTTAGCTTCGAGATATTTTGCTACCTCTATATCATCAGGTGAGTTTCGTACAACCCCTTTTATTTTTAATCTTTTATAAACATCGGGGAACACTGCTGAACTTTTATTGAACATATGATATGTATCACTGTTATCTGCGTGATTTCATGTGATTGCTGAGAACTTGTGGATTTCATGGGATTTTGCCGTTAGTATCTTTATCACAGTATCAAAAGCCCTCATTCCTGAACTGTATCTAGTGAACCCATGTGGGGCCGAATAGAAAACATTGATAGTACTATTGGCTGACAACCCATTTGCTGGGAGCTTGCAACTCCCCTTGGTGTAAATGTTTGTTATCTATTTCCAAAACTTCTTAATGTATGTGATAAGCATTAAGATAATGAGGCATCAAGATATTTACCAACATTTAGTATCTTCACAGAACAAGAACATTCAGTCCGAAAGGAACTAGATACAGGTCCCACGGTTATCTTGAACATAACATTTTGTGAACTTATATCACATATTATATTGTGGAACATGAACTATATGAACTCACCAGCTTTGTGCTGACGTTTCAAATCTAAACTTTTTGCAGGTAGACAGTGACTCTCCGGTGAGACAGCACGCTTAGACACTTGTAATTAGATAACTGGGTGTATGTAATAAGTTGTTTATAAACTGAAAGTTTGGTTGTGATAACGAAAACCCTTGTAATGTATTTATTGTAAGTTAATCTGTGTGCTTGTGATATCGGATCAAGTAAGTCACACCTCACCTCTGAGACATCACCACTATGCTTCCGCAACCATTTCAGTGACATCATCAACAGGTGATGAAAGGTGGGGGTGTGACAGAACCCAGACCGGTAGAGATGATATTGTTGTCGTTTCTAATCGATTTTATTTAACATTTTAATTTTACTTTAATTTGATTGGGACTGTTAAGGTTTTATTATTTGTTTTGTTTATTTTTCTCAACTAGCTAGTTTAGTTTATGAAGTTTGACAATTTTTTGTTGTTGTTGAAGTTAAGAATGCTTAAATGAAATTTTTTTAAAAATGTATAATAAACCAGGAAATGTGAAAGCAATGAATAAAACGAAAAGAACTATGGAAGGTTGGAAGCAAGAAATAATACGAAAAAAATGGACAATGGTGAACGTGAAATGTAAAAGACTGGAAGCATGGAATAAAACAAAAAAATATGTATAATAAATGGAGTGGTGAACGTGATTTGTGGATGGGATATGTTTTTTTAATCTTTTTTCTATTTACAAGATAAAAGAAAAATTACTTTAAACCTATTTTGGTAAATATTTTTCAAAACGACCATTATGGTATATATTTTTTCCATCTACACTTATATGGAAAAAAACTCGAAAAAAATTATTCAACCATTAAAGATATAATAACATAGGACTGCCATTAGAATATTTTTGTCCTCATTTTCTTGTTTTATTTCTATCAGAATGACCCAGGTTAATGCAATAATTGACATGATTCAGAAGGAAGATTTTAACAAAATATTTGATCATGATGTTGTAAACAATGATGATGTGTCAGAGGTTTTATTATTTGTTTTGTTTATTTTTCTCAACTAGTTTAGTTATGAAGTTTGACAATTTTTTGTTGTTGTTGAAGTTAAAAAGGGTTAAATGAAAATCTTTAAAAAATGTATAATAAACCAGGAAATGATGATTGGGACTGTTAAGCTTTTATTATTTGTTTTGTTTATTTTTCTCAAGTAGTTTAGTTATAAAGTTTGACAATTTTTTGTTGTTGTTGAAGTTAAGAAGGGTTAAATGAAAATCTTTAAAAAAGTATATAATAAACCAGGAAATGTGAAAGCAAGGAATAAAACGAAAAGAATGATGAAAGGCTGGAAGCAAAAAAATAATACAAAAAAAATTTACAATGGTAAACGTGAAATATAAAAGACCGAAAGCATGGAATAAAACAAAAAAAACATGTATAATAAATAGAGTGGTGAACGTGATTTGTGGATGGGAGATATTTTTTTTAATCTTTTTTCTATTTACAAGATAAAAGAAAAATTACTTTAATCATATTTTGGTAAATATTTTTCAAAACAACCATTATGGTAAATATTTTTTCCACCTATACTTATTTGGGAAAAAAACTCGAAAAAATTTATTGAACCATTAAAGTTATAATAACAGAGGACTACCATTAGAATTTTTTTTCTCCTCATTTTTTTTGTTTTTTTTATCAGAATAACCCAGGTTAATGAAATAATTGACATGATTCAAAAGGAGGATTTTAACATAATATTTGATCATGTTGTTGTAAACAATGATGATGTGTTAGAGGATGAAATAGAAGATGAAATTGAAAACGATATGGATGACGAGTTAGAAGAAGACGTGTGAGGCCCCGAAACCGGGCCCCTCACAGAGGTTGGTTTCGTCATAACACATAGCTCCTAAACTAAAAACTTTCATAATCATGCAGCGGGAATGTAAACATAGTTCGATAAACAGAATTCAATAAAGTGTCTATATCAAAAACATATCGAATTGCCAAAACCAACGGATCGTCTGAGTTGATGCCCGAGCTCCATGCCTTCTCTTATCATAGCTTTAACCTGACATACATGCTAAATCAAGTCAGCTTACGCCGGTGAGTTCTAGTTTTCATAAAACAACATTAAACATACTTAACATAACATCATTCCGTACACATAATCCGTAACCTTAGCACATAACATCGTGAACGTCATCATCATACGTTCCACTGTCACCATACGAACAGTGGGCTTATGCCGGCACAAGGCTCCATGTTTATAGTCCGATCGACTCTTACCATGTTTATAGCCCGATCGGCTCCGTGTTTATAGCCCGGTCGGCTCCATGTTTATAGTCCGATCGACTCTCTTGTTTATAGTCCGGTCGACTCCATGTTTATAGCCCGATCGGCTCTTACCATGTTTATAGCCCGATCGGCTCCGTGTTTATAGCCCAGTCGGCTCCATGTTTATAGTCCGATCGACTCTCTTGTTTATAGTCCGGTCGACTCCATGTTTATAGCCCGATCGGCTCCATGTTTATAGTCCGGTCGACTCCATGTTTATAGCCCGATCGACTGTTCATATCCTGATATAATCAGGTCATCATTCATATTTACCCAGTACAAGTACCGGAGCATCATCATTCACATATATCCTATAGCACGTATAGGGACATCATTCATTCATCATACATGATACACTAGCATCATATCGTCAATCATCATAATCCTCATACATTTCATGCAAGCATTATAACATCATTCATCATAGTCATCATGACATCTTAGGCATGTCATACTAGCATCGTTTCATCATACCATCATAACATACTAGCATCGTTATCATATCATACATCATGTCATCATGCCTACATATCATACTTCCATCCTAGCAACCTACGACCTTGTCATACTCCTATAACTATTCTCATAGTTATCATCATGAAGCATGTTATCATAGAGTCATCATCATATCATATGCTAGCATCATTATCATGTCATGTTATTCATTATCATAACTCATTTATCATGCATTCATCATACTTATCATACTTTCATGCATAGATCATACTAACACATAAACATGAATACATAGTCAGGGCATACCATCATTCATTCATCATCATCATAAGCACATAACATCATAACATAACAACAAGCATGTATGCCAGCCCAAAACAGTTAACATGAAATAGGGCGTCTAGAACTCACCTGATAGTAGCCTCCTGTTTTCTTAGCCGAACTCCTTAGCTAGGGCCTTAAGGACCTACATCAGTATATCGTCTCATCACGTACCATTCTTAGACTTAGGATATATCCCAAGTCCTCATAACCAACTAGCCCCTATTATAAGCTCAAGTTCCCGAACCTTAGCTAAGTATTCGAAACACTTGAGGTTCATTAAGCACCCCATACTCGAAACCCATGTACACGAAATTCCTGGAGTTCACGAAATGGCTGGTACTCGAAACCATAATCTGTATTCGAAATAGCCTGTGTATTCGAACCTATGAGTACTCGAAATAACCTTGTACTCGAAATGGCCATATACTCGAAATTCTATGTATGATTTTGAGTACCCTTTGTGCGGGATTTCGTGTACTCATCACTTTAGTCATTAAACATCTCAGAAATTCATCTAAGGCTTTGGGGAGCTAGTTCTAGGTTCCTTAGGTTGTTATCAACACCCTGGAACCTCAAAGTGCCGAACTTTATGCATAAAGGAGTGAGCTTTATGCATAAGTTCACTTCTATCTAACAATCCTAACTTTTGTATAAAAATCGTAACTTTTATATATAAACCACTTACTTGTAGTTAGATGATCACTCCTGTAGATTCTCGTGCGTTCCTTCTTCTCCCTGAGCGATTTATAGCCAATCTTTGATGTTCTTGAGCTCCAACTTCGAGTACTCGAGAGAAACTGTGCCTTCAGCCAAAGGTATGCACGTTTCCCGAGACACTCATATATATAGGGGGTGTACCCGAACTTAGAATTCTCGAATTGGACTGTACTTGAAATCTGGTGTACTCGAAATCTCATTAGTTTCGAGTACACGATCTCTAAGCCTCACTTTGGTTATTTTTCGTCGATTTTCCTACAAGTAACTTATTCGTAACGTAGAATTTAAATAACTTGTATTAGAAATTTGGGATGTTACAAGTCTCCCCTCCTTATAATAGGTTTCGTCCTTAAACCTGCCTCGTTACATATCGAACAAGCGAGGATACAACTTCCTCATCTCGTCTTCCGTTTCCCATGTCGTGTCAGAACCCTTCCGATGTTTCCACTGAACTCTTACTTGACGAACCATTTTATTCCGTAGCTGCTTTTCCTTCGTATCCACAATGGCAACTGGTTCTTCAATGTAGTTCAGTCGGTCATCTATCTCAATGTCATCCAAAGGAACATATGCTAGCTCGTCTGCGAGACACTTCCTAAGATGTGACACGTGGAAGGTAGGACGAATCCCGTTCAGCTCCTCTGGTAGGTCCAGTCGATACGCGACTTTCCCTACCCTTGCCTTTATCTGAAACGGTCCGATGTACCTTGGACTCAACTTGCCTCGCCTTCTGAATCGAATGATTCCCTTCCATGGTGATACTTTCAGCAACACTCGATCGCCAACATCAAACTCGATTGGTCTCCGGCGCTTGTCAGCGTAAGACTTTTGGCGATCTTGTGCAGCTTTCATTCGTGCTTTTATCACCCGTAGTTTTTCTGCCATATCAATTACGGCAGCCTTGTTTCCCATTTCCTTCTGTCCAACTTCACCCCAACATACCGGGGTTCTACATCGTCTTCCGTACAACGCCTCATATGGGGGCATTCCGATACTAGAGTGATAGCTGTTATTGTACGAAAACTCCACCAATGGCAAGTGGTCATCCCAGCTTCCTCCAAAATCGATAATGCACGCCCTAAGCATATTGTCCTCATTTTTTTTATCAGAATGACCCTGGTTAATGCAATAATTGACATGATTCAGAAGGTGGATTTTAAAACAATATTTGATCATGCTGTTGTAAACAATGATGATGTGTTAGAGGATGAAATAGAAGATGAAATTGAAAACGATATGGATGTAAACCTCGTATCTCGATCTGACACAATGGAGACAGGAACTCCATGTTGAGTCACGATCTCTTTCACGAACAAATCAGACAACCTTTCAGACGTATACGTTTCCCTGATAGGAAGGAAGTGTGCACTCTTCGTCAGTCGGTCCACAATCACCCATATGGTATCATGCCGTTTAGCTGTCCTCGGTAGCTTGGTGATGAAATCCATGGTGATGTGTTCCCATTTCCATTCCGGTACCTCAAGAGGTTGCACATATCCGTATGGCTTCTAATGTTCAGCCTTCACTTGCGCACAAGTAAGGCACCTGTTCACATACTGCATCACATTAAACTTTATGCCCGGCCACCAATAATCCTGTCGAAGATCTTGATACATCTTCGTCGCACCGGGGTGCATTGAATAACGTGACTTGTGGGCTGCATCTAAAATTCTAGCTCGAATATCCCCATTTCTGGGTACCCACATCCGACCGAATCGTATCTTTATCCCGTGGTCATTGTCTTCCAAGTTCTTGGCTTGCCCGAAGACACGTTCAAAACCCACATTCTCTTCTTTCAATCCTTCCTGTTGCGCCTGCTTGAGCTCGTTCAGAAAATCTGGCGTTATCACCAAACTATAGGATCTTAACCGTATGGCAGGATGATCAGTCTTGCGACTCAAAGCATCTGCCACCACATTGGCCTTTCCCGGGTGATATAAAATATCACAATCATAATCCTTTAACAGCTCAAGCCCTCGTCTCTGCCTCATGTTCAAATCCTTTTGCTCGAAGAAGTACTTCAAGCTCTTATGGTCGGTATAGATGGTACTCCTTAGTCCATACAAATAGTGCCTCCATATTTTCAATGCAAACACTACTGCAGCGAGTTCGAGATCGTGGGTCGGGTAGTTAGCCTCATGAATCTTTAGCTGGCGCGAAGCATAAGCTATCACCCTTCCCCTTTGCATTAGGACGCATCCCAACCCTTGTCGTGACGCATCGGCATACACAACAAGATCATCATTTCCATCCGGCAGTGCTAGAACAGGAGCTTGGGTAAGTTTCTCCTTTAGCACTGAAAACGCTTGTTCTTGGTTCGGGCCCCATTCGTACTTTACATCTTTCTTCGTGAGCTTCGTCAGCGGCGTCGCTATCTTGGGGAAGTCTTGAATAAATCTCCGATAGTAACCGGCCAAACCAAGAAAACTCCGTACTTCCGTAGGTGACTTCGGAGGGCTCCATTTCATAACCGTTTCAACTTTAGCTGGATCTACCATAATGCCGTCTGGGTTCACCACGTGACCCAGAAATTGTACCTCACGTAACCAGAAAGCGCATTTGGAGAACTTAGCATAAAGTTTCTCTTTCCTCAGGATCTCCAATACCTCACGTACATGGCAAGCATGGTCTCCCTCGTTCTTTGAATAAATCAGAATATCATCAATAAACACTATCACTGATCGGTCCAGCATCGGTCGACATACCCTGTTCATCAAATCCATAAATGTTGCGGGAGCATTCGTCAATCCAAACGACATAACGAGAAACTCGTAATGTCCATAACGCGTATGGAAAGCAGTCTTTGGAATATCCTGCTCTCGAACTTTCAACTGATGGTAACCGGATCGGAGATCTATCTTTGAGAACCAGCTCGCACCTTGCAATTGATCGAACAAGTCATCAATTCTAAGTAGAGGATACCTGTTCTTTACGGTCAACTTATTCAGTTCCCTTTAATCGATACACATACGCATACTTCCATCTTTCTTCTTAACGAACAGCACCGGTGCTCCCCACGGAGAGACACTCGGTCGTATAAAACCTTTATCAAGGAGTTCTTGTAGCTAGGTCATCATTTCCTTCATCTCGGTTGGAGCTAAACGGTAAGGTGCTTTGGCAACGGGTTGTGCCCCCGGTACTAAGTCGATCTGGAACTCAATTTCCCGTTCGGATGGTAATCCAGGCAATTCCTCAGGGAATACATCGGGGAAGTTACGCACCACGGGAACATCATCAATCATCCTCATATCCGTACGTTCCTCAATCGCGTAGACCAAGTAGGCTACACACCCACGCCTCATCATAACATCAGCCTTGATCATCGAAATGATCTTCGGCGCATACATCGCTTTATCACTATAAACCGTTACGGAGCTCCCATCCATCGCACGTAAACATATCATCTTTCGTCGACATACAATGTTAGCCTCGTATTTGGCTAACCAGTCCATACCCAAGACTACATCGAAACCCCCCAAGGTTATAAGAAATAATCGTACTGGGAACTTATGACCTTCTATCTCAACATAACAATCATCTATAGACTCAGTCACCCTAGTCATCTTACCAATAGCTGTCTCTACATCAAATACATGATCTATCTTCTTAACCTTCCCAGATAACCCATCACAGAAAGTAGAAGACACAAAACTCATGCCGGCACCAGAATCAAACAATACAGAAGCAGGAATATTGTTGATAGAAAAGGTACCTGTGACCACGTTAGGGTCCATGACAGCATCATCCTTTGTCATCGTAAAGGCTCGTGCTTTAGCCTTCTGCTTCTCCTTTCCTTTCTCCTCCTTTTTACCTGAGCCCGAAGCATCGGCTCTAGGTTGTCGACAATCCTTGGACAGATGTCCAACCCCATTACAGTTATAGCATCGGATCGTTTCAGGGCAGTTGGCTGAAAAATGCCCCACCTTTCCACATCGAAAGCATAAGTTTGTGCCCTCACGGAACAGCCCAGAGTGGCTCTTGCCACACTTACGGCATAGACCCGTTTCCTCTCGCTTGATCTTCTGGCCAGAAGACTTTCGTTGGTCTGTTCGGCCTCGCTTGGTCCCGACGGACTCCTTCACCCTGGTTTCCTCTTTCACCGGCTCATCGGCCATCACGTCATCCCATACAATACCACTGAGTTCAACAGTGGAGTCAAACGTCTTGGGAGCATTGGCCTTGACATGAATCCTTACTTTTGGAGGCAAGCCCTCAATGTACAACTTCACCATGCGTTCCTCGGTAGAAACCAGATGAGGAACCAGTCTTGCCATCTCATTGAATCGTTAAGTGTACTGCCTGTGATTCAGGCTTCCCGCTTTCAGCACCAGAAACTCCCTTTCAACCTTATCCAGCTCATTCTTGGGACAGAACTGCTTAGTGACCAGTTCCTTTAGATCATCCCAAGTCATCTTCTCCATATCGGCTGCAGCCTTGGACTGCTTAATGGTGTTCCACCAGTGAAGTGCCTCCTCAACAAAAGAGTGAGCCACAAATTTGACAGCTTGGTCGACTCGGCATTCACTGATGGAGATAACAGCCTCCATAGCAGATATCCAGTGGCAGGTGGCCACAACATCCTTCTTACCATCCAAGGTCGGTGGGTTGCATCCTTTGAAGAACTTGTAGTCACAGCCCTTCAGTTTCCCAGTCATAGAGTCATCGCTCTTAGTCTCGATGATCACCACCTCATCTTCTTTGGTACTCTCCTTAGTTCCTTCATACTTGTCTTTTAGAGCATCCTTCAGTGCCTTAGCAATCAAGGCTGGTAGCTTTTCATCCATGATTTTGCAGACCTCGTCTGAAATAGCCTTCACCACAACAGGCTCTAGAGTGAACTCGTCTTCATTCTCAGGTTTCTCGTTGTGCTCGTGGTCGTCTTCATTGACGGGTTCTTCACTCTCGACACGTGGTTCTTCAGGTTCCTGTGGTTGCTTACGTGGTCTACCCTTTTGTCCAGCCATCTTAACTTTCTACATAATACAACCATTGATGAGTCAGTACAGGAATCAGTTTAGCACGAAATAAGTGTTTTAAATCGTTAATGACGTTGATCAAGTGTTATTAACCATTTACCCAACTCATAGGCTCTAAACGTTTCCCATCCCATCTCCTCAAAGTGCATGACACTAACTACCTCCTTAACCTCACACCTACCTCATAACTCGTACATAACATTCAGCTCGTGGCATCCGTTCATCCGTGGTTGGCAATCCGCATCATTTAATCCCATTCTCAGTTTAAGTCTTGGCATTTGGGATGCCAAGATCTCTCAAACTATGGCTCTGATACCAACTTGTGAGGCCCCGAAACCGGGCACCTCACAGAGGTTGGTTTCGTCATAACACATAGCTCTTAAACTAAAAACTTTCATAATCATGCAGCGGAAATGTAAACATAGTTCGATAAACAGAATTCAATAAAGTGTCTATATCAAAAACATATCGAATTGCCAAAACCAACGGATCGTCTGAGTTGATGCCCGAGCTCCATGCCTTCTCGTATCATAGCTTTAACCTGACGTACATGCTAAATCAAGTCAGCTTACGCTGGTGAGTTCTAGTTTTCATAAAACAACATTAAACATACTTAACATAACATCATTCCGTCCACATAATCCGTAACCTCAGCACATAACATCGTGAACGTCATCATCATACGTTCCACTGTCACCATACGAACAGTGGACTTATGCCGGCACAAGGCTCCATGTTTATAGTCCGATCGACTCTTACCATGTTTATAGCCCGATCGGCTCCGTGTTTATAGCTCGGTCGGCTCCATGTTTATAGTCCGATCGACTCTCTTGTTTATATTCCGGTCGACTCCATGTTTATAGCCCGATCGGCTCTTACCATGTTTATAGCCCGATCGGCTCCGTGTTTATAGCCCGGTCGGCTCCATGTTTATAGTCCGATCGACACTCTTGTTTATAGTCCGGTCGACTCCATGTTTATAGCCCGATCGGCTCCATGTTTATAGTCCGATCGACTCCATGTTTATAGCCCGATCGGCTCCATGTTTATAGTCCGGTCGACTCCATGTTTATAGCCCGATCGGCTGTTCATATCCTGATATAATCAGGTCATCATTCATATTTACCCAGTACAAGTACCGGAGCATCATCATTCACATATATCCTATAGCACGTATAGGGACATCATTCATTCATCATACATGATACACTAGCATCATATCGTCAATCATCATAATCCTCATACATTTCATGCAAGCATTATAACATCATTCATCATAGTCATCATGACATCTTAGGCATGTCATACTAGCATCGTTTCATCATACCATCATAACATACTAGCATCGTTATCATATCATACATCATGTCATCATGCCTACATATCATACTTCCATCCTAGCAACCTACGACCTTGTCATACTCCTATAACTATTCTCATAGTTATCATCATGAAGCATGTTATCATAGAGTCATCATCATATCATATGCTAGCATCATTATCATGTCATGTTATTCATTATCATAACTCATTTATCATGCATTCATCATACTTATCATACTTTCATGCATAGATCATACTAACACATAAACATGCATACATAGTGAGGGCATACCATCATTCATTCATCATCATCATAAGCACATAACATCATAACATAACAACAAGCATGTATGCCAGCCCAAAACAGTTAACATGAAATAGGGCGTCTAGAACTCACCTGATAGTAGCCTCCTGTTTTCTTAGCCGAACTCCTTAGCTAGGGCCTTAAGGACCTACATCAGTATATCGTCTCATCACGTACCATTCTTAGACTTAGGATATATCCCAAGTCCTCATAACCAACTAGCCCCTATTATAAGCTCAAGTTCCCGAACCTTAGCTAAGTATTCGAAACACTTGAGGTTCATTAAGCACCCCATACTCGAAACCCATGTACACGAAATTCCTGGAGTTCACGAAATGGCTGGTACTCGAAACCATAATCTGTATTCGAAATAGCCTGTGTATTCGAACCTATTAGTACTCGAAATAACCTTGTACTCGAAATGGCCATATACTCGAAATTCTATGTATGATTTTGAGTACCCTTTGTGCGGGATTTCGTGTACTCATCACTTTAGTCATTAAACATCTCAGAAATTCATCTAAGGCTTTGGGGAGCTAGTTCTAGGTTCCTTAGGTTGTTATCAACACCCTGGAACCTCAAAGTGCCGAACTTTATGCATAAAGGAGTGAGCTTTATGCATAAGTTCACTTCTATCTAACAATCCTAACTTTTGTATAAAAATCGTAACTTTTATATATAAACCACTTACTTGTAGTTAGATGATCACTCCTGTAGATTCTCGTGCGTTCCTTCTTCTCCCTGAGCGATTTATAGCCGATCTTTGATGTTCTTGAGCTCCAACTTCGAGTACTCAAGAGAAACTGTGCCTTCAGCCAAAGGTATGCACGTTTCCCGAGACACTCATATATATAGGGGGTGTACCCGAACTTAGAATTCTCGAATTGGACTGTACTTGAAATCTGGTGTACTCGAAATCTCATTAGTTTCGAGTACACGATCTCTAAGCCTCACTTTGGTTATTTTTAGTCGATTTTCCTACAAGTTACTTATTCGTTACGTAGAATTCAAATAACTTGTATTAGAAATTTGGGATGTTACAAGTCTCCCCTCCTTATAATAGGTTTCGTCCCGAAACCTGCCTCGTTACATATCGAACAAGCGAGGATACAACTTCCTCATCTCGTCTTCTGTTTCCCATGTCGTGTCTGAACCCTTCCGATGTTTCCACTGAACTCTTACTAGACGAACCGTTTTATTCCGTAGCTGCTTTTCCTTCGTATCCACAATGGCAACTGGTTATTCAATGTAGTTCAGTCGGTCATCTATCTCAATGTCATCCAAAGGAACATGTGCTAGCTCGTCTGCCAGACACTTCCTAAGATGTGACACGTGGAAGGTAGGATGAATCCCGTTCAGCTCCTCTGGTAGGTCCAGTCGATACGCGACTTTCCCTACCCTTGCCTTTATCTGAAACGGTCCGATGTACCTCGGACTCAATTTGCCTCGCCTTCTGAATCGAATGATTCCCTTTCATGGTGATACTTTCAGCAACACTCGATCGCCAACATCAAACTCGATCGGTCTCCGGCGCTTGTCAGCGTAAGACTTTTGGCGATCTTGTGCAGCTTTCATTCGTGCTTTTATCACCCGTAGTTTTTCTGCCATATCAATTACGGCAGCCTTGTTTCCCATTTCCTTCTGTACAACTTCACCCCAACATACCGGGGTTCTACATCGTCTTCCGTACAACGCCTCATATGGGGGTATTCCGATACTAGAGTGATAGCTGTTATTGTACGAAAACTCCACCAATGGCAAGTGGTCATCCCAGCTTCCTCCAAAATCGATAATGCACGCCCTAAGCATATTGTCCTCATTTTTTTTTATCAGAATGACCCTGGTTAATGCAATAATTGACATGATTCAGAAGGAGGATTTTAAAACAATTTTGAACATGCTGTTGTAAACAATGATGATGTGTTAGAGGATGAAATAGAAGATGAAATTGAAAACGATATGGATGACGAGTTAGAAGAAGACGCATCTGGAGATGGAACCCAGACCGGTAGAGATGATATTGTTGTCGTTTCTAATCGATTTTATTTAACATTTTAATTTTACTTTAATTTGATTGGGACTGTTAAGGTTTTATTATTTGTTTTGTTTATTTTTCTCAACTAGCTAGTTTAGTTTATGAAGTTTGACAATTTTTTGTTGTTGTTGAAGTTAAGAATGGTTACATGAAAATTTTTTAAAAATGTATAATAAACCAGGAAATGTGAAAGCAAGGAATAAAACGAAAAGAACTATGGAAGGTTGAAAGGAAGAAATAATACGAAAAAAAATGTACAATGGTGAACGTGAAATGTAAACGATTGGAAGCGTGGAATAAAGCAAAAAAAACATGTATAATAAATGGAGTGGTGAATGTGATTTGTGGATGGGATATATTTTTTTAATCTTTTTTCTATTTACAAGAGAAAAGAAAAATTACTTTAAACCTATTTTGGTAAATATTTTTCAAAACGACCATTATGGTAAATATTTTTCCACCTACACTTGTATGGAAAAAAAACTAGAAAAAACTTATTCAACCATTAAAGATATAATAACATAGGACTACCATTCGAATTTTTTTTGTCCTCATTTTTTTGTTTATTTATCAGAATGACCCTGGTTAATGCAATAATCGACATGATTCAGAAGGAGGATTTTAAAACAATATTTGATCATGCTGTTGTAAACAATGATGATGTGTTAGAGGATGAAATAGAAGATGAAATTGAAAACGATAAGGATGACGAGTTAGAAGAAGACGCACCTGGAGATGGAACCCAGACCGGTAGAGATGATATTGTTGTCGTTTCTAATCGATTTTATTTAACATTTTAATTTTACTTTAATTTGATTGGGACTGTTAAGGTTTTATTATTTGTTTTGTTTATTTTTCTCAACTAGCTAGTTTAGTTTATGAAGTTTGAAAATTTTTTGTTGTTGTTGAAGTTAAGAACGGTTAAATGAAAATTTTTTAAAAATGTATAATAAACCAGGAAATGTGAAAGCAAGGAATAAAATGAAAAGAACTATGGAAGGTTGGAAGCAAGAAATAATACGAAAAAAATGGACAATGGTGAATGTGAAATGTAAAAGACCGGAAGCATGGAATAAAACAAAAAAATATGTATAATAAATGGAGTGGTGAACATGATTTGTGGATGGGATATGTTTTTTTAATCTTTTTTCTACTTACAAGATAAAAGAAAAATTACTTTAAACCTATTTTGGTAAATATTTTTCAAAACGACCATTATGGTATATATTTTTTCCATCTACACTTATATGGAAAAAAAACTCGAAAAAACTTATTCAACCATTAAAGATATAATAACATAGGACTACCATTAGAATATTTTTGTCCTCATTTTCTTGTTTTATTTCTATCAGAATGACCCAGGTTAATGCAATAATTGACATGATTCAGAAGGAAGATTTTAACAAAATATTTGATCATGCTGTTGTAAACAATAATGATGTGTCAGAGGTTTTATTATTTGTTTTGTTTATTTTTCTCAACTAGTTTAGTTATGAAGTTTGACAATTTTTTGTTGTTGTTGATGTTAAAAAGGGTTAAATGAAAATCTTTAAAAAATGTATAATAAACCAGGAAATGATGATTGGGACTGTTAAGCTTTTATTATTTGTTTTGTTTATTTTTCTCAACTAGCTTAGTTATAAAGTTTGACATTTTTTTGTTGTTGTTGAAGTTAAGAAGGGTTAAATGAAAATCTTTAAAAAAATGTATAATAAACCAGAAATGTGAAAGCAAGGAATAAAACGAAAAGAATGATGAAAGGCTGGAAGCAAAAAATAATAGAAAAAAATTTACAATGGTGAACGTGAAATGTAAAAGACCGGAAGCATGGAATAAAACAAAAAAAACATGTATAATTAATAGAGTGGTGAACGTGATTTGTGGATGGGGGATATTTTTTTTAATCTTTTTTCTATTAACAAGATAAAAGAAAAATTAGTTTAATCCTATTTTGGTAAATATTTTTCAAAACAATCATTATAGTAAATATTTTTTCCACCAATACTTATTTGTAAAAAAAACTCGAGAAAATTTATTAAACCGTTAAAGATATAATAACACAGGACCAACATTAGATTTTTTTTTGTCCTCATTTTTTTTTTATCCGAATGACCCATGTTAATGAATTAATTGACATGATTCAAAAGGAGGATTTTAACACAATATTTGATCATGCTGTTGTAAACAATGATGATGTGTTAGAGGATGAAATAGAAGATGAAATTGAAAACGATATGGATGACGAGTTAGAAGAATACGCATCTGAAGATGGAACCCAGACCGGTAGAGATTGAGAGGCCCCGAGCCCCGGGAGTCCCCTCGGTTGGCAAAACATCAAACCCATAATCCTTAAACCATAATTACATTACTATGGCAGCGGAATTTTAGGTAATGACATAAAATAATGTACAAATACTAAATAAACATTAACACATAACCCACATCTCTAAAAGTTCTATAATGTAGCCCGTCTATGCCAGGGTAGTGTTGAAGGTATGCCACGAGCCATCATGCTATTCTTTCTCAAACTATTCAACCTGATATGCATGTAAAACAAGTCAGCTTTATGCTGCTGAGTTCTAAGTTCTTTTCTTAGAAAAATCCTTATTCATTCATGTCATCACATGACATAATTCAAATACATAGCATACATGTTCTCCTAACATAATTACATAACATACATAGCATCATAACATAATTACATAACATACATATTATCATAACATCATTCATACGGTGAAGGAACTTCACCGTCAACTGCTGACCCGAAGTCAAACAGGCTTGTGCAGCACAAGGCTCTATAACCATGAACTGACGACCGAAGTCGACATGCTTGTATTCATACAAGACTCTATGCCTACCAACCGAAGTTGGCAGCTCATGCATGCATAAGACTTCTTTAACTGAACTGGCGACACAAAGTCGACAGGCTTGTGTTTCCACAAGACTCTATGCCTTCCAACTGAAGTTGGCAGCTCATACCGGTACAAGACTTCTTTACGTTGCAATCATTCACATAACATTGCTTTAAATATATCATTCATATACATAACATGGTTTAAATCATTTAAACCATCATAAACATAAACACTTTACCGCACCGCAGTGCTCAAATTCTGCCCAACCGCAGTCGGGACTTCAAAACCATATTCTATGCTAGACCTCGGCCGAGACTTTGAAAAATCATTTCTTTCTCAACCGCAGTTGATACTTAAAACATTCTTTACCTGAAAACATTCTTTACTTTAACATATTCTTTTATCTGACCGTAGTCAGGTGAAACAATCATTTTCATAAAATAACTTTATAACATGCATAACAGCCCATAATGATAAAACCTTTAAAATGGGGCTACAAAGAACTCACCTGAGCTTAGTAAATCACAATTTGCTAGCCTTTCTTCTTTCCTTACTTTTTCACTTTAGAATGATATCCTATTAATATGGATATATTATCATAATTATAACCTTATCATGAAAATTTACAATGACCGCTCGAAACTTCGGCATGTCATAACTTTCATTCGGAGCTTTATTTCAAAATTTCGCTTACACTCATTTTGACCATTTTTATCTATACAAACTTGTTATGCTTAAAGATTATTTATTTTCTCGGATTAGATAAGCGTAATCTCTTATTTAATTAATTCGTCTTAGGGCGTTGCTAAACTTTCTGTATAATAACATGGGTTTGAGGCAACCAGAAGCACATACATATTATATCCTCATAAAGCTCAAGAAAACTTGATCATTATCTAGATGAAATTGGGCTTCAACCAAATCAAGTTCATGTTTATCATACAAAACCAAAACTCTATCTAAACATGGTGTTGGTCTCTTTAATCAATCAAGACTAAACTAATACGAGATGAGAATCATGAACACATACCTTAACGATGTGTGTAGTTAGTATTAATCAGCCCGATTGATTCTTCTTGATTCTTCTTTTCTCGTAACACACTGAAGCTGATCATAAATGAAAACTTGCCGTTCAATCGATTATTCTCGATCGTTTACAACTTTGAAGTTTATCACTTAAAGTGGATATATATATATATATCATGTTGCCGACTTTCAATTTGAAATAAGGATTGAATTAATTTAGAATTTACACTTAGGGCCCTTGAACTTTGAGGTTCTATTTTTAAAACCCCCTTCTACTTTACTCACATATTTTTAATATTCACAAGCTTATATCTTGTTCATACTTTATCGTATAACTGTCCCGCTTATATTAATTTGATTGCAACTACTTCAAGATTGTTCATAAAAATTTCGAACCCAAACGGTCACAGAAATTTTTGCACGTTATTAATAGGCTTTATAACGTGTCCATACATTATCCGATATTTTTATTGTTTATATCGTTTTGATCGTAACTACTTTACGAACGTTTATATAAATTTTGAACATAAACGGTCACCGAAATTTCGCCCGTTTATTAATAGGCTTTATAAAATTTTTGGTTGTTACAAATCTACCCTCCTTACAATAGGTTTCGTACTCGAAACCTGTTACGTTTCAAACAAATGTGGGTAGAGTCTTTTCATCTCGTCTTCAGTCTCCCATGTAGCCTCAGATCCCTTTCGGTGTTTCCATTGGATCTTAACTTGTCTAATCGTCTTGTTACGTAATTGTTTTTCTTTCGTATCAATAATTGCTACCGGTTCTTCTATGTAGTTTAACCTCTCATCAACTTCAATATCATTTAACGGCACATATGCTACATATCATCTGCTAGACATTTTCGCAAGTGTGAAACGTGAAATGTCGGATGAATTCCACTCAGTTCATCTGGCAAATCCAATCGGTAGGCTACCTTACCGACTCGTGCCATTATTCGAAAAGGTCCAATAAATCTCGGACTAAGCTTTCCTCTTTTCCTGAATTGAATAATTCCTTTCCATGGTGAAACTTTTAGCAGCACCTGATCACCTACCTCAAACTCTATTGGTCTTCGCCTTTTGTCAGCATAGGACTTTTGTCGATCCTGTGCAGCTTTCATTCGCGCTTTGACTAGTTGAAGCTTTTCAGTTAAATCTACTATTGCAGCTTTGCTTCCTACTTCTTTCTGTCCTACTCCTCCCCAACACACAGGTGTCCTACAACACCGACCATACAATGCTTCGTATGGTGGCATTCCAATACTAGCATGGTAGCTATTGTTGTATGAGAACTCCACTAATGGTAAATGATCATCCCAGCTACCACCAAAATCAATAATACAGGCTCTGAGCATATCCTCCAAGGTTTGGATAGTCCTTTCAGACTGTCCGTCGGTCTGAGGATGATACGCAGTGCTGATATTGAGTCTTGTGCCCATCGATTCATGAAACTGTTTCCAGAATCTTGAAACAAATCGTGTGTCACGATCGGACACTATAGAAACTGGAACTCCTTGTCTTGTAATTATTTCTTTCACAAATAATTCAGACATTTTCTTTGACGTATAAGTCTCACGTATAGGCAAGAAATGAGCACTTTTTGTTAATCGGTCTACAATCACCCAAATAGCATCATGATGTTTCGCCGTAAGAGGCAACTTAGTAATAAAATCCATGGTGATGTGTTCCCACTTCCATTCCGGGACTTCTAAAGGTTGCACATAACCATATGGTTTCTGATGTTCAGCTTTTACTTGCGCACATGTCAAACATTTGTTTACGTACTGCATTACATTAAACTTCATACCTGGCCACCAATAGTCCTTCCGGAGGTCTTGATACATTTTTGTTGCACCAGGATGAATATAGTACCGTGACTTATGTGCTTCGTCTAGAATCCTTGACCTGATGTCCCCATTTCGTGGAACCCACATTCGACCAAATCGGATCTTAACACCAAATTCATTTTCTTCTAAATTCTTAACTTGACCAAAGATTCTTTCGAATCCAACATTTTCTTCCTTTAATCCTTCCTTCTGTGCATCCTTGAGCTCATTCAGAAAATCTGGTGTTATCACCAAACTGTAAGACTTAACTCGTATAGCAGGGTGTTCTGTCTTGCGACTTAGAGCATCGGCCACCACATTTGCCTTTCCCGGGTGGTACAAGATCTCACAGTCATAGTCCTTGAGCAGCTCAAGTCATCTTCTTTGTCTCATATTCAAGTCTTTCTATTCAAAGAAGTATTTTAGGCTTTTATGATCTGTGTAAATTGTACATTTGACTCCATATAGATAATGCCTCCAAATTTTTAAAGCAAATACCACAGCAGCCAATTCCAAATCATGTGTTGGATAATTAGCCTCGTGGGTTTTCAATTGTCTTGAGGCATACGCTATTACCTTTCCCCTTTGCATAAGTACACAACCCAAGCCCAGATAAGATGCATCTGAGTATACAACCATGTCCTCATTACCATCTGGCAATGCTAAGATAGGAGCTTCAGTTAATCTCTTTTTCAATTCATCAAAAGCTTGGACCTGAGTTGGACCCCAGTCATATTTTACTTCTTTCCTAGTCAATTTCGTCAATGGTGTAGCAATCCTAGAGAAATCCTGAATAAATCTTCTGTAGTAACCTGCTAATCCGAGAAAGCTACGAACTTCCGTAGTCGGAGGATTCCATTTTATTACTGCTTCTACTTTAGCTGGGTCCACCATTATGCCTTCTGGACTAATAACATGACCTAAAAATTGTACTTCCCGTAGCCAAAAAGCACATTTGGAGAACTTGGCATAAAGCTTTTCTCTTCTTAGTATTTCAAGTACTTCGCGGATATGGCAAGCATGATCACCTTCGCTCTTTGAGTATATTAAGATGTCGTCAATGAACACAATCACTGATCGATCCAGCATGGGTCTGCACACCCGATTCATTAAATCCATAAACGCCGCAGGAGCGTTCGTTAACCCGAAAGACATCACAAGGAACTCATAATGTCCATAACGTGTGCGAAACGCTGTCTTCGGAATGTCTTGTTCTCTCACCTTTAGCTGATGATACCCTGATCTAAGATCAGTTTTAGAAAACCAACTTGCCCCTTGCAATTGGTCAAATAGATCGTCAATCCTTGGTAACGGATACTTATTCTTTATTGTGAGCTTATTCAATTCTCTATAATCAATGCACATTCTCATGCTTCCGTCCTTTTTCTTTACAAACAACACTGGTGCACCCCAAGGTGACACACTTGGTCGTATAAAACCTTTGTCTAGAAGGTCTTGTAGTTGGGTCATTAATTCTTTCATCTCTGTTGGAGCCAGACGGTACGGTGCCTTGGCGACAGGTTGAGCTCCTGGCACAACATCAATTTGGAATTCGATTTCCCGATCAGGTGGAATTCCTGGCAAATCCTCAGGAAATACATCAGGAAAGTTACACACCACGGGTACGTCTTCCAATTCTTTTACCTTAGCTTCTTTATCGATAACATAGGCCAAAAAAGCCCCACACCCTCGCCTCATAAATTCACTCGCCTTAATCATTGAAATGACTTTAGGCACATTGAACACTTTATCCCCGTAAACCGTTACTGAACTCCCATTAAGAGTCGTTAAGAAAATCATATTTCGTCGACAGACATTGTTAGCCTCATATTTGGCCAACCAATCCATGCCCAAGACTACATCAAAACCTCCTAACGTAATCAGAAACAACTTAACAGGGAACTTATGACCTTCTATATCAATGTAACAATCATCATCAATGGCCTCCGTTACTCTAGCAGATTTACCAAGAGCAGTTTCTATGTTAAAGACATGTTCTATTTTTTTAACATTAGCACGCAGTTTATCACAAAAAGTAATGGCCACAAAGCTCATACTTGCACCAGAATCAAATAGCACTAAAGCAGGGATATCATTAATCAAGAATGTACCTGTCACCACATCCGGGTCTTTATCTGCTTGATCTTTAGTCATAGTAAAGGCACGAGCTTTTGCCTTTTGCTTCTCACCTCCCTTGCTACTTTCAGGTTTATTGAATTCAGTCGTTATTGTCTTTGGTTTAAAGCAATTCTTGCTTATGTGACCGAGTCCACCAAAATTGTAACACTTTGGCGTACTTGGACAATTTTATGAGAAATGTCCATTTTTTCCACAACGATAGCACAAAGTAGTCCCCAGACGACATTCTCCCCCATGTTTCCTTCCACATTTAGTGCATGTTTCAGATTCTTCCATTCTAAACTTTTTCATAGGGGGCCCTGGTTTATCATTTCTGTTTCTTTTGAATCCAGGTGACCACTTTTGTTTTGGTTCCTCCTTTATTGGTTCAGCTTCCAATACATCATCCCAGACAATGCCGCTAATCTCTATGGCTGATTCAAAAGTTCTGGGAGCATGCGCCTTCATATGTGTTCGAACTCTAGGTGGCAACCCTTCCACATATAACTTTAGTCTGCGTTCCTCCGTGCTTACCAAATGAGGAACCAATCTTGACATTTCATTAAATTTTGACGTATATTGCCGATGATTCATACGTCCAGCTTTCAAAGTCAGAAATTCCCACTCGATTTTATCAATTTCATTCTTTGGACAGAAGTGTTTCGTAACCAATTCTTTTAAGTCTTCCCATCTTAAACCTTCCACATCAGCAGTGGTCTTTGACTGCTTGACCGTGTTCCACCAATGTAGAGCTTCTTCAGTAAATGAATGAGCTGCAAATTTCACAGCTTGATCTTCCCGGCATTCACTGATTGCGATAACCGCCTCCATAGGCGAAACCCAATGGCAGGTAGCCACCGCATCTTTCTTACCATCAAATGGTGGAGGATTGCATCCTTTAAAAGCTTTATAATCACATCCTTTGGGTACCTTTGTACTTGAACCCTTGCCTTTAGTATTGATGATCAATACTTCTTCTTCATCCTGCCTTTTGTTAGAGCTGTTGACTTTATCTCCTTCTTCATTACCTCCTTCTTTAGTAGTTTCATTTTCAGCTTTCGTTCTATCTGGAGGAAGTATATCTTTTAAAATTTTACGAACTTCAACAGAT
Source organism: Mikania micrantha (assembly GCA_009363875.1). Classification (NCBI taxonomy): domain Eukaryota; kingdom Viridiplantae; phylum Streptophyta; class Magnoliopsida; order Asterales; family Asteraceae; genus Mikania; species Mikania micrantha. Next base: position 72,442,997 of record CM018698.1, read on the forward strand.
ACTGCCTTTACCACCACCGGCTCAAGCCTAAGTTCCTCCTCTTCATTTTCTTCTTCAATGTTGACTTCAGATTCCTCATTATTCATTGGTATTTCCTCAGTTTGCTTCTTGTTTTTAGGTGGTCGACCTCATCCTCTACCACTTCCACCTCCTGTCTTTTCGCCTACCATTTTAGTTTTCTATACATATTGCAAACAACCACGTGTCAATCAAGGTAATAATTCAGGACGTAATAAGAATTGTAAATTGTTAATGACGTTGATCAAGTGTAATAAACTATTTACCTCACTTATAGGTTCTAAACATTCCCAATCATAAAACATTATCATTCGCAACATCATACTACTTTAATCTATATCTTAAACATAACAAAGCTCTAAGGTCATATGCTTGTGGCATCAGGCTACCCTTGACTGGCATTCTTATCATTTTGTCCCATTTTCAGTTTAAATCCAGACATTAGGGATGACCGGATCTCTCAAACTATGACTCTGATACCAACTTGAGAGGCCCCGAACCCCGGGAGTCCCCTCGGTTGGCAAAACATCAAACCCATAATCCTTAAACCATAATTACATTACTATGGCAGCGGAATTTAAGGTAATGACATAAAATAATGTACAAATACTAAATAAACATTAACACATAACCCACATCTCTAAAAGTTCTATAATATAGCCCGTCTATGCCAGGGTAATCTTCAAGGTATGCCACGAGCCATCCTGCTATTCTTTCTCAAACTATTCAACCTGATATGCATGTAAAACAAGTCAGCTTTATGCTGGTGAGTTCTAAGTTCATTTCTTAGAAAAATCCTTATTCATTCATGTCATCACATAACATAATTCAAATACATAGCATACATGTTCTCCTAACATAATTACATAACATACATAGCATCATAACATAATTACATAACATACATATTATCATAACATCATTCATACGGTGAAGGAACTTCACCATCAACTGCTGACCCGAAGTCAAACAGGCTTGTGCAGCACAAGGCTCTATAACCATGAACTGACGACCGAAGTCGACATGCTTGTATTCATACAAGACTCTATGCCTACCAACCGAAGTTGGCAGCTCATTCATTCATAAGACTTCTTTAACTGAACTGGCGACACAAAGTCGACAGGCTTGTGTTTCCACAAGACTCTATGCCTACCAACCGAAGTTGGCAGCTCATACCGGTACAAGACTTCTTTACGTTGCAATCATTCACATAACATTGCTTTACATATATCATTCATATACATAACATGGTTTAAATCATTTAAACCATCATAAATATAAACACTTTACCGCACCGCAGTGCTCAAATTCTGCCCAACCGCAGTCGGGACTTCAAAACCATATTCTATGCTAGACCTCAGCCGAGACTTTGAAAAATCATTTCTTTCTCAACCGCAGTTGATACTTAAAACATTCTTTACTTTAACATATTCTTTTATCTGACCGTAGTCAGGTGAAACAATCATTTTCATAAAATAACTTTATAACATGCATAACAGCCCAAAATGATAAAACCTTTAAAATGGGGCTACAAAGAACTCACCTGAGCTTAGTAAAGCACAATTTGCTAGCCTTTCTTCTTTCCTTACTTTTTCACTTCAGAATGATATCCTATTAATATGGATATATTATCATAATTATAACCTTATCATGAAAATTTACAATGACCGCTCGAAACTTCGGCATGTCATAACTTTCATTCGGAGCTTTATTTCAAAAATTCGCTTACACTCATTTTGACCATTTTTATCTATACAAACTTGTTATGCTTAAAGATTATTTATTTTCTCGGATTAGATAAGCGTATTCTCTTATTTAATTAATTCGTCTTAGGGCGTTGCTAAACTTTCTGTATAATAACATGGGTTTGAGGCAACCAGAAGCACATACATATTATATCCTCATAAAGCTCAAGAAAACTTGATCATTATCTAGATGAAATTGGGCTTCAACCAAATCAAGTTCATGTTTATCATACAAAACCAAAACTCTATCTAAACATGGTGTTGGTTTCTTTAATCAATCAAGACTAAACTAATACGAGATGAGAATCATGAACACATACCTTAACAATGTGTGTAGTTAGTATTAATCAGCCCGATTGATTCTTCTTGATTCTTCTTTGCTCGTAACACACTGAAGCTGATCATAAATGAAAACTTGTCGTTCAATCGATTCTTCTCGATCGTTTACAACTTTGAAGTTTATCACTTAAAGTGGATATATATATATCATGTTGCCGACTTTCAATTTGAAATAAGGATTGAATTAATTTAGAATTTACACTTAGGGCCCTTGAACTTTGAGGTTCTATGTTTAAAACCCCCTTCTACTTTACTCACATATTTTTAATATTCAATAGCTTATATCTAGTTCATACTTTATAGTATAACTGTCCCGCTTATATTAATTTGATCGCAATTACTTCAGGATTGTTCATAAAAATTTCGAACCCAAACGATTACAGAAATTTTTGCACGTTATTAATAGGCTTTATAACGTGTCCATACATTATCCGATATTTTTATCGTTTATATCATTTTGATCGTAACTACTTTACGAACGTTTATATTAATTTTGAACATAAACGGTCACCGAAATTTTGCCCGTTTATTAATAGGCTTTATAAAATTTTCGGTTGTTACAGAGATGATATTGTTGTCGTTTCTAATCGATTTTATTCAACATTTTAATTTTACTTTAGATTTCATTGGGACTGTTAAGGTTTTTTTATTTGTTTTGTTTATTTTTCTCAACTAGCTAGTTTAGTTTATGAAGTTTGACAATTTTTTGTTGTTGTTGAAGTTAAGAATGGTTAAATGAAAATTTTTAAAAAATGTAATAAACCAGGAAATGTGAAAGCAAGGAATAAAACGAAAAGAACTATGGAAGGTTGAAAGCAAGAAATAATACGAAAAAAAATGTACAATGGTGAACGTGAAATATAAAAGACTTGAAGCGTGGTATGAAACAAAAAAAAACATGTATAATAAATGAAGTGGTGAACGTGATTTGTGGGTGGGATATATTTTTTTAATCTTTTTTCTATTTACAAGATAAAAGAAAATTTACTTTAAACCTATTTTGGTAAATATTTTTCAAAAAGACCATTATGGTAAATATTTTTCAACTTACACTTATATGGAAAAAAACTAGAAAAAACTTATTCAACCATTAAAGATATAATAACATAGGACTACCATTAGAATTTTTTTTTGTCCTCATTTTTTTGTTTTTTTTTTATTAGAATGACCCTGGTTAATGCAATAATTGACATGATTTAGAAGGAGGATTTTAAAACAATATTTTATCATGCTGTTGTAAACAATGATGATGTGTTAGAGGATGAAATAGAAGATGAAATTGAAAACAATATGGATGACGAGTTAGAAAAAGACGCATATGGAGATGGAACCCAGACCGGTAGAGATGATATTGTTGTCGTTTCCAATCGATTTTATTTAACATTTTAATTTTCTTTATATTTGATTGGGACTGTTAAGGTTTTATTATTTCTTTTATTTATTTTTCTCAACTAGTTTAGTTATAAAGTTTGACAATTTTTTGTTGTTGTTGAAGTTAAGAAGGGTTAAATGAAAATCTTTAAAAAATGTATAATAAACAAGTAAATGTGAAAGCAAGGAATAAAACGAAAAGAACTATGAAAGGCTGAAAGCAAAAAATAATACAAAAAAAATTTACAACGGTCAACGTGAAATGTAATAGACCGGAAGCATGGAATAAAACAAAAAAACATGTATAATAAATAGAGTGGTGAACGTGATTTGTGGATGAGAGATAATTTTTTTAATCTTTTTTCTGTTTACAAGATAAAAGAAAAATTACTTTAATCCTATTTTGGTAAATATTTTTCAAAACAACCATTACGGTAAATATTTTTTCCACCTATACTTATTTAGAAAAAAAAACTCGAGAAAATTTATTAATCCATTAAAGATATAATAACACAGGACCACCATTAGAATTTTTTTTGTCCTCATTTTTTTTGTTTTTTTTTCTATCAGAATGACCCAAGTTAATGAAATAATTGACATGATTCAAAAGGAGGATTTTAACACAATATTTGATCATGCTGTTGTAAACAATGATGATGTGTTAGAGGATGAAATAGAAGATGAAATTGAAAACAATATGGATGACGAGTTAGAAGAAGACGCATCTGGAGATGGATCCCAGACCGGTGGAGATGATATTGTTGTCGTTTCCAATCGATTTTATTTAACATTTTAATTTTCTTTATATTTGATTGGGACTGTTAAGGTTTTATTATTTGTTTTATTTATTTTTCTCAACTAGTTTAGTTATAAAGTTCGACAATTTTTTGTTGTTGTTGAAGTTAAGAAGGGTTAAATAAAAATCTTTAAAAAATGTATAATAAACCAGGAAATTTGAAAGCAAGGAATAAAACGAAAAGAACTATGAAAGGCTGGAAGCAAAAAATAATACAAAAAAAAATTACAACCGTGAACGTGAAACGTAAAAGACCAGAAGCATGGAATAAAACAAAAAAACATGTATAATAAATAGAGTGGTGAACGTGATTTGTGGATGTGAGATATTTTTTTAATCTTTTTTCTATTTACAAGATAAAAGAAAAATTACTTTAATCCTATTTTGGTAAATATTTTTCAAAACAACCATTATGGTAAATATTTTTTCCACCTATACTTATTTGGAAAATAAATCGAGATAATTTATTGAACCATTAAAGATATAATAACACAGGACCACCATTAAAAAAAATTTTGTCCTCATTTTTGTGTTTTTTTTCTATCAGAATGACCCAGGCTAATGAAATAATTGACATGATTTAAAAGGAGGATTTTAACACAATATTAGATCATGCTGTTGTAAACAATGATGATGTGTTAGAGGATGAAATAGAATATGAAATTGAAAACAATATGGATGACGAGTTAGAAGAAGACGCATGTGGAGATGGAACCCAGACCGGTAGAGATGATATTGTTGTCATTTCCAATTGATTTTATTTAACATTTTAATTTTCTTTATATTTGATTGGGACTGTTAAGCTTTTATTATTTGTTTTGTTTATTTTTCTCAACAAGTTTAGTTATAAAGTTTGACAATTTTTTGTTGTTGTTGAAGTTAAGAAGGGTTAAATGAAAATCTTTAAACAAATGTATAATACACAAGGAAATGTGAAAGCAAGCAATAAAATGAAAAGAATTATGAAAGGCTGGAAGCAAAAAATAATACAAAAAAAAATTTACAATGGTGAACGTGAAATGTAAAAGACCGGAAGCATGGAATAAAACAAAAAAACATATATAATAAATAGAGTGGTGAACGTGATTTGTGGATGGAAGATAATTTTTTTAATCTTTTTTCTATTAACAAGATAAAAGAAAAATTACTTTAATCCTATTTTGGTAAATATTTTTCAAAACAACCATTATAGTAAATATTTTTTCCACCTATACTTGTTTGTAAAAAAAAATCGAGAAAATTTATTAAACCGTTAAAGATATAATAACACAGGACCACCATTAGATTTTTTTTTGTCCTCATTTTTTTGTTTTTTTATCCGAATGACCCATGGTAATGAAATAATTGACATGATTCAAAATGAGGATTTTAACACAATATTTGATCATGCTGTTGTAAACAATGATGATGTTTTAGATGATGAAATAGAAGAAGAAAATGAAAACGATATGGATGACGAGTTAGAAGAAGACGCATCTGGAGATGGAACCCAGACCGGTAGAGATGATATTGTTGTCGTTTCTAATCGATTTTATTTAACATTTTAATTTTACTTTATAGTTGATTGGGACTGTTAAGGTTTTATTATTTGTTTTGTTTATTTTTCTCATCTAGCTAGTTTAGTTTATGAAGTTTCACAATTTTTTGTTGTTGTTGAAGTTAAGAATGGTTAAATGAAAATTTTTTAAAAATGTATAACAAACCAGGAAATGTGAAAGCAAGGAATAAAACGAAAAGAACTATGGAAGGTTGGAAGCAAGAAATAATACGAAAAAAATGTACAATAGTGAACATGAAATGTAAAAGACTGGAAGCATGGAATAAAACAAAAAAAAACATGTATAATAAATGGAGTGGTGAACGTGATTTGTGGATGGGATATATTTTTTTAATCTTTTTTCTTTTTACAAGATAAAAGAAAAATTACTTTAAACCTATTTTGGTAAATATTTTTCAAAACGACCATTATGGTATATATTTTTTCCATCTACACTTACATGGAAAAAAAACTCGAAAAAACTTATTCAAACATTAAAGATATAATAACATAGGACTACCATTAGAATATTTTTGTCCTCATTTTCTTGTTTTATTTCTATCAGAATGACCCAGGTTAATGCAATAATTGACATGATTCAAAAGGAAGATTTTAACAAAATATTTGATCATGCTGTTGTAAACAATGATGATGTGTGAGAGGTTTTATTATTTGTTTTGTTTATTTTTCTCAACTAGTTTAGTTATGAAGTTTGACAATTTTTTGTTGTTGTTTGTGAGGCCCTGATTCTGGGAGACCCCACGTACGTTGGTCTCGTCATAACACATAGCTCTTAAACTAAAAACTTTCATAGATAGCAGCGGAATTTAAAACCTAGTTCATCAAACATGAAATAATGTCTTAATTAAAACATAATTAATTGCCATTGCCACCGGAGTCTCTTTATCTGAATGCCTGAGCTCCTTATCTTCTCTGACCAAAGCTTAACCTGACATACATGCTAAATCAAGTCAGCTTACGCTGGTGAGTTCTAGTTTTCGTAAAACATCATAAACGTTTTGTTAAGTTAAAATATACTTAACATAAAACATCATCACATAACATAACATATCTTATTCATAACATACATAACTTCACATGACATAGCTTAAACACATAACGTGCCTTTCCTCATAGAATACCTACATAACATATATATCCTCATAACATCATTCATACGGTGAAGGAATTTCGCCGTCAACTGCTGACCTAAAGTCAAACAGGCTTGTGCAGCACAAGACTCTATAACTATCAACCCGCAGCTGATAACTCATACATGTATAAGATTTCTTTAACACTATCAACACGCAGCTGATAACTCATGCAAGCATAAGATTTCTTTAGCATTATCAACCCGCAGCTGATAACTCATGTATACATAAGATTTCTTTAACACTATCAACACGCAGTTGATAACTCATGCAAGCATAAGATTTCTTTAGCATTATCAACCCGCAGCTGATAACTCATGTATACATAAGATTTCTTTAACACTATCAACACGCAGTTGATAACTCATGCAAGCATAAGATTTCTTTAACATTATCAACCCGCAGCTGATAACTCAAGTATACATAAGATTTCTTTAACACTATCAACACGCAGTTGATAACTCATGCAAGCATAAGATTTCTTTAACATTATCAACCCGCAGCTGATAACTCAAGCATGCCTAAGATTTCTTTAACTAAACTGGCGACACAGTCGGCAGGCCTGTTCTTGCACAGGACTTATGCCTGTTCTTGCACAGGACTTATGCATGTTCTTGCACAGGACTTCTGCCTGTTCTTTCACAGGACTTCTTAAACCATCAATCGAAATTGACGGCTGTCACACCCCCACCCCTCGTCACCTCGTGTCTAGTCTGATGTCACTGAACCGGTTGCGGAAGCATAGTGGTGATGTCTCCGAGGTGAGGGGTGACTTACTTGATCCGATATCACAACACACAGATTAACTTAAAATAAATACAATGCAGGGTTCCGTCATTACAATCACTATCTTAGTATACAACTAAGTTTATTACACAACTGACTTATTTATTTACTAGTGTTTGAAGTGCTGCCTCAACGAGTGTCACTGTCTCCCTGCAAAAAGATTTGAGTTTGAAACGTCAGCACAAAGCTGGTGAGTTCGACAGTTCAATTTAAAACAATATGATATGATAAGCATGTTCTCAAAAGTTCAGTTCCGGATAACCATGGGACCCGTATCTAGTTCCTTTCGGACGTCTAGTTCAGTTCTCAAGATATTACCCGTCGGTACATATCTTAGTGCCTCATTGTCTTAATGTCTATCATACCATTAAGAAGTTCAGGAAACAGATAACAAACATTCACACAAGGGGAGATGCAATCCTCCCAGCGAATGGGGTGTCAACCAATAGTACTATCAATGTTTTCTGTTCGGCCACACATGGGTTCACTAGATACAGTTCAAAAATGAGGACTTTTAGTTCCATGATAGAGTTCAGTCTACAGGCAAAATCCCATGAAATCCCACAAAGTCACAACAATCACATGAAATCACGCAGATATCAGTGATACATATCATATGTTCAATAAAAGTTCAACAGTGTTCCCCGATGTTTATAAAAGATTAAAAATAAAAGGGGTTGTACGAAACTCACCTGATGATATAAAGGTAGCAAAATATCTCAAAGCTAACAACAAAGAGATGATTCTGCATTTAGTTATATTTAATAAGTTATTTATGTTCTAGTTTACTGATTAGATCTTCCTGAACGTTCAATGTCAAAGACATTGCTTAGTAAGTCATCAAACCGATATTAAATGTTTAATTGATTAATTTAGTATTATATCATACAATGTATGATAATGTAGGAACCTACATTGCATTAGATTCCCTATACAAGGTTGATGACGCTCTTGATTAATCAAAATAATCTAGGATTAATCAAATAGTTAATGTTGTTGATTATAATGCTAAAACAGTTTTTAGATAGATTAATGGCTTAGAAATGATTAATCCTTATTATTGATTACCCAAATATCATGAAATATCACAATGTAGCATCAGAATAGGTGAAATAACCAGGTTTAACATACTAATCTGACTGTTATCATAAACATCAGATAATCGTTCCAATGAGTATGTTAATGATTTTGATTAGTTTGAAACACTTAGATTTAACCTTTGCATTTCAAAGATTAATCAACCTAATCACCTACATTGTCATAATCAAATGGTTTAAACCATTATAATCATGGGTATGATTTCATGCAAACCGGGCATCACAACGGATCAAAATAAGGATTTAACCGTTAGAACTTCGTGTTCTTCATTTATAATCAATCCTAGCCATCATCTAGGCAATAATCAACAATCCTAACTATCTCATTACGTTCAAAATCAAGATCTAATCAATCAAAATCAAACTAGAAAGTTAAAACGAACCGTTACCTGTTCTGACGGATTTCTGCGGTTAAAACAGCGATCAGGACTTTTATATATGATCCCTGGGATGATCTGGATGTTCAAGGGGCTTTGAAATGAAGATTGGAGGTGTTAGATGGAAGAATTTTCGTCTGGAGGTCGATCTAGATCGAGAAAATGCGATTTTTGAAGTTTTCCACGCGTTCTGATCGTTTAAACCATTTTTAGCCAACATATGCTCCCGGGCGTACCGCCCCAGTTGGAAGGCTAGACTGGGGCATACCGCCCCACGTCACTTTCGTCAACATTTTGATTTTTAACTTCGTTTCGCGATTCCGGGAGCATACGAACTCCGTTTTACGCACGGTTTTCGCCCACGTTCATCATTTTTCACATACTATCAATCTCTAATAACCAAAGTTGCTAAATCCTCGTGGATTTCAAGCACGACCAAATGTGCTCACGTCATTAATGCCGAATTTTTCGTACGCAACTGTCACAATCTCCTCCTGTTAGAGAAATTTCGTCCCGAAATTTAGTGAAGACTTTCTTGATGACAGTCGTTTAGGAGAATAAATGTGGGTACTTTGCTTTCATTTGATCTTCACGTTCCCATGTATATTCGGGTCCACGTTGTGAGTTCCATCGCACTTTAACGATTGGTATGCGGCTACGTTTCAGCACTTTCATTTCTCGATCCATTACCTCTACTGGTTCTTCACTGAACTGAAGTTTTTCATCAATATGAATCTCTTTTAGAGGTACGATCAATGATTCATCAGTCAGGCACTTCTTCAGATTGGATACATGAAAAACATCGTGAATGTTACTAAGTTCAGGAGGTAACTCAAGTCTGTAGGCTACTGATCCAATTCTTTCAAGAATTTTGAATGGCCCTACAAATCTTGGTGAAAGTTTACCTCTCTTCCCGAATCTGAAAATGCCTTTCCAAGGTGATACTTTCAACATTACTCGATCACCTATTTGGAATTCTAACGGTCTACGGCGATTATCAGCATAACTCTTTTAACGATCGCGAGCAGCTTTGATTCGTTCCTGAATGAGTGCGATCTTATCAGTTGTTTCCTGAATGAATTCTGGGCCTATGATTTGACTTTCACCTACCTCTGACCAACAGATAGGTGATCTACACTTACGTCCATAAAGTGCTTCGAATGGAGCGCATTGAATACTGGTATGGTAGCTGTTATTGTAGGAAAATTCAACAAGTGGAAGATGAATATCCCAGCTACCTCCAAAATCAATCACACAGCTTCTGAGAATGTCTTCAAGAGTTTGATTCGTTCGTTTAGTCTGCTCGTCGGTTTGAGGATGATAAGCTGTGCTCATATTGATTTGTGTGCCCAGAGCATTCTGAAGAGTTTGCCAAAATCGTGACATAAATCGACTATCTCTGTCAGAAATGATAGAGATCGGTACTCCATGTCGAGACACAATCTCATTAACATAGAGTTTAGCGAGTCGATCCATAGAATAATCCTCTCGGATGGGTAAGAAATGCGCAGATTTAGTAAGGCGATCAACGATAACCCATATAGAGTCATGATTACGGGATGTTCTGGGTAATTTAGTAATGAAATCCATAGAGATCTGATCCCATTTCCACATGGGAATCTCAGGTTGTTGTAATAACCCAGAAGGTCGTTGATGTTCAGCTTTAACTTTGAGACATGTTAAACATCGATCCACGTATTCAGCTATTTGTTTCTTCATTCCAGGCCACCAGTAAAAATCTTTAAGATCTTTATACATTTTATCAGCACCTGGATGAATAGAATACCTGGATTTGTGCGCCTCATCCAAGATAATTGTTTGAGAGTTACCGAATAGAGGAACCCACATTCGGTCTTTGAAATACAACAGCCCATCGTCTTTGGTATCGAGTCTCTTATCTAATCCCCTCAGTCCCTCAGCAGAATAGTTCGTTGCTAGCTTGTAAAGCTTGTTGCTGAGCATCTTTAATTTGAGGAATTAAACTGGTTTGAATAGTCATTCCTAACGCTTTCACACGTATAGGTTTGACTCGTTCCTTGCGACTCAAGGCATCGGCTACGACATTCACTTTACCTGGGTGATAACGAATTTCACAGTCATAGTCGTTTAAAAGTTCAACCCATCGCCTCTGTCGCATGTTCAACATTTTCTGATCTAGAATATGTTGGAGGCTTTTGTGATCAGTGTATATAATACACTTAGTTCCGTATAGATAATGTCTCCAAATCTTGAGTGCAAACACCACTGCACCAAGTTCTAGATCATGAGTAGTATAGTTCTTCTCGTGTACTTTCAACTGCCGAGAAGCATAAGCAATCACCTTATCGTTCTGCATTAAAACACACCCAAGACCTTGACGTGAAGCATCACAATACACTGTGAAATTATCAGTACCTTCCGGTAGTGCCAAAATAGGTGCGTTGCAGAGTTTGTGTTTCAACAGTTGGAACGCCTCCTCCTGTTGAAAATCCCATATAAACGGTTGATTTTTCTGTGTCAATCTAGTCAGTGGCAAGGCTATCTTTGAAAAGTTCTTGATAAACCGATGATAATAACCTGCCAACCCCAAGAATTGACGTATTTTAGTCGGGGTTCGTGGTGTCTCCCATTGTTTCACCGCCTGAATCTTACTGGGATCCACATGAATACCGTTTTGATTTACTACATGACCAAGAAATTGAACTTCTCGTAACCAAAACTCGCACTTGGAGAACTTGGCTTATAATTTTTCACGTGCCAAAAGTTCTAGGATTAATTTAAAGTGTTGAGCATGTTCTTGTTGGTTTCGAGAATAAATGAGAATATCATCAATAAACACAATCACAAACTTATCCAGATAAGGTCTACATACTCGATTCATAAGATCCATAAAAACTGCAGGTGCATTTGTTAAACCAAACGGCATCACTAGAAATTCGTAATGTCCGTATCGAGTTCTGAAAGCAGTTTTAGGAATGTCATCATCATGAATACGTAACTGATGATATCCAGATCTTAAATCGATTTTTGAAAAATAAGTAGCACCTTGTAGTTGATCAAACAGATCATCGATACGAGGTAGTGGATAACGATTTTTGATTGTCAGTTTATTGAGTTCTCTGTAATCAATACACATCCTGAATGATACCATCCTTATTTTTCACAAAAAGAATTGGTGCTCCCCAGGGTGAGAAACTAGGTCTGATAAAACATTTGTCTAACAGTTCTTGCAATTGACCTGAAAGTTCTTGCATCTCGGATGGTGCAAGCCGATACGGGGCTTTAGCAACAGGTGCTGCACCTGGAATCAAGTCAATCCGAAATTCAACTTGTCTCACTGGGGGTAATCCTGATATGTCCTCAGGAAAAACTTCAGGAAAATCTTTGACTACTGGGATGTCTGTGATTCGTTTGGGTGAGGAATTGTGCTCAGTCACGTGTGCCAGAAAAGCATAACAGCCCTTCCTTAAAATTTCTGAGCTCGCATACAAGATATGATACCAAGTTTTCTACCAGCTCGTTCTCCTTGAACTACCAGTGTATTACCGTTAGGTAATGGAATACGGATCATCTGGTTTTGACACACAACTTCCGCTTGGTTATCAGAAAGCCAATCCATGCCAACAACGACATCAAAGCTCCCAAGCTCAATAGGAAGTAAATCAATATTGAAAAGATGATCATTCAGATTCAAGGAACACCCTTGAATAACACTGTTAGTTTTGATTAACTTGCCATTAGCAAGTTCAATGACATAAGGAGTTTCTAGATCTACCGTAGGCAATGAAAGTAATGATGCAAATTCAGGAGATATAAAGCTCTTATCTGCTCCTGTATCAAACAGAACTGATGCGTATAAATTATTAAGAAGGAACGTACCAGTAACAATATTTGCATCAAGTCTTGCCTCGGTCGCACCAATCTGAAAAGCCCTCCCCCTAGCTTCAGTTCCCGGATTGGTGTTATTGTTTGGACAGTTTCGTATGAGATGGTCGGGGCTTCCACATTTATAGCATGACCGATTGGTTCGAGTGGTTTGTCGTGGTGCTTGATTTTGTGGTTGAGCAGGAAAGTTGCAATATTTAGCATAATGTCCAACTCGGTTACAGTTCAGACAAACAGGACATGGTCCCGTGTGATGGAGTGGACACTTATCGCATTTGGGCGCCTGCCCAGTATAAACTTTTCTCTCAGGAATAGCAGCACCATAGTTTTTCGCAGTTGGCTTGCTCTGGGGGATCTCAGCCGGAGCCTTAGTATTGGTTTTGCCAAACCACTTTCGTTTGGTACCTTTCGACACATTCGAGGTACCGACATCACTACGGCTGTGAGCCGTCTGAGGTTTCAAAGACAGAGTACCACTCCTTACCGCCTCATTGGTAAGCTTAGTGGTCAAAAGAATCGTATGTTTCAAAGTTGTAGGTTCAGCAGTAGTCACCATTCCCCGGATCTGGGGAATCAAACCCTTAATGTACTTCTCGATTAAAGCTGCTTCCGTAGGAAACATATCGGGAAGTAAACAAGTGAGTTCATGAAAACGATCGGTGTAAGCCAGACAATCAGCACCGATCATTGAGTGATTCCAGAATTCCTCCTGGAGTTTTTGAATTTCAGTGATGGGACAGTACTCTGATCTAATCAGAGTTTTGAAATCATTCCAGCCCATCGTGTCAACTGTGGCTGAACCCAAAGTCTTGGCCTGGGTATTCCACCAGGTTAAAGCAGAGTCTTTCAAAGAACAGGCAGCATAAGACACCTTATGCTCCTCCAAACACTAACTGATTTTGAGTTTGGTTTCCATCTCCTCGATCCACCGTAAAAGACCAGCCGCTCCTTCTTTGCCAGTAAAAGTAGGAGGGTTACAGGAAGCAAAATATTTGTAAGTACATCCCTGTCGTGGTGGATCAGGAACAGTTGTAGTTGTACCAGTGGTCTGATGGGTTTCTGGATGTCCACCAGTAATGTTTTGTTCCACATGGTTCCCACCAGAACCCGAAGTATTGTGTTGCTGTGTCAAAACACCACAAGCAGATAATTGTTCACGCACAATTCGTGCTATCATAGCCTCGTTTGTTTCAGATCCACTTGTACCAATAGGTGGAACAGTGCTTGTTCCAGGGTTCACTGGTGGAGCAATATTTGTTTCCAAGTTCCCAGGTGGAACTACGTTCACTTCCGGATTAACATGCGGATCCGGATTTGATTCAACGTTCAGAGGTGGAATTTGATTCGGTTCAGGGTTGGTAATGTTCTTAGCAGCTTTCTTAGCTGGTCGACCTCTTTTAGGAGCCATTAATCTGCTCACAAGCAGATAAACTCAGGTCAGTTTAAGAACATTAAAGATATAACCCAATCTATCACATAAATACAATCATATTCAGTTACACTGAAAATTTGCATTGAAATGTGATTACAAAGAATACAGTATAACTACATGAGTTCAGTCCAGACATGTTCACATTACACACAGATCACACAAATATTCGTAGTTATACTTAGTCCTGTTCTTTCAAAAACATGTTAGAGTCTTACCCAGCTCATTGCATTGCAACACATGTTTTTAAAGATATGTTCATACAGGACTAGGATATGTTCTCACACAAGTTCTCTGATATGTTCTCAGTTCATGCACTAAGTTCCAATACACACAATAGATATGTTCACAATTAGATATGTTCTCGTACAGTATGGCTCTCGTACTGTACTTTAGTTACGGACATGTTCACAATTAGATACGTTCACAATTCAGACATGTTCTCGTACAGTATGGCTCTCGTACTGTACTTTAGTTACAGATATATTTGCATACAGTATTGCTCCCGTACTGTATTTTAGCAAAATATATATTTTAGTTCAACATATTCGCATACAGTATTGTTCCCGTACTGTATTTCAGCGAAATATTTATTTTAGTTCAATATATTCCCATACAGTATTGTTCCCGTACTGTATTTCAGCAAAATATATATTTTTAGTTCGACATGTTCTCATCTTGATACATTCGTATACAGTTATGTTCTCACACAGAAAAAAAATTAATCATAGTTCACACAAATAGATCATTATACAGACAGATATACAAAAACACCCATATTATTACACTATCATAGTTTCATACATCACAAGGTTTTAATACAAGAACTATCAGAAACGATACATCACTACTAACTACCGGGGATCCATTACACAATCAAAACTTCCCATCTACATTACACACTAACAACCTATTCGTCTGTACATAAGATGTCTCAAACAGAATCACATGAGCATACTTATCGTAAAAAGTACGATAAACAGGAAAACATCATAGCCACTGCCGCCATAATCACGCCCAAAATGATCATCTTAGTCTCAAAACTGGCCATCCCAAGCCACATCAGAGACTCTCTCACCCTCACCAATCCTGCCCTCAACAACTCAACCTGCCTCCAAAAGATAACAATAATCCTCTGCACCCACGTCCTACGCAATCGCTCCTCAACCGAAGTCCTCCACTCCTGCGTGTCTGCCTCCAATGTGTTCACTCGATCTATAATGGTCAAGTGAGAAGTCAAAATCTCTAAAACAGTGCTACGGGTATCATCTATCATGGCACTCTGCTGCTGTATATCCTGACGCATCCCTTGCAGATCATGAGTGACCTGCTGCAACTGGGCTCTCCACTCAGCTTGGTGGGAGGATTCTCCGACCTCATGTATGGTGTCGGGCTCATCTCTAGGCGCCATCTGACGTCTAGGAGGAAGACCTGTCGTTTTGCGAGCTTGGCCTCGCATCCGTCTGAGTCCATCCCATGCTGGAACTCTCGGTGGAGATGGCATAGGTACTGGTACAGGTGCGGGTGCGGGTACTGGTGCTGGTGGTGGTGGTAATACTGGTGATGGTGGTGGTGGTAATACTGGTGATGGTGGTGGTGGTGGATCAGTCTGCGATGCAGCCGCAGATACTTCAGACGAATCGGAATCAGAACCCGCACTCGAACTCGGTGTATCATCTAATCTCAAATATGGAAATCGCTGATAGATGTATCTCTCCCCTTGGTCTGCCATCACTGTATAAACAGAATACTCGAATCAGTATCATGAAAAAAATATATTGAATAATACCATTCAACATACACATGCATATGATACGATGCTTCTCCCTATCTCAGAACAAATATTTGTCTTTATAGTTATTAAGGTTCTCCTTGAATTAAAGTAAACTAGAATGCACACGTGTTGCAAATTTCAGTTATGCTGGCCACTCATAACTGGAATTTGTACCACCTGATTATCCTGGCTTAATTCCAAACAAGTTTTGTTCGTTAGCCATGTTCGGTGCTCTCTGTGTCACTATACGAGCCTATGGTTATAGTCTAGGTCTCTAAGTCAACCTAATTCTCTATAACCTGTGGCTCTGATACCACCCTGTCACACCCCCACCCCTCGTCACCTCGTGTCTAGTCTGATGTCACTGAACCGGTTGCGGAAGCATAGTGGTGATGTCTCCGAGGTGAGGGGTGACTTACTTGATCCGGTATCACAACACACAGATTAACTTAAAATAAATACAATGCAGGGTTCCGTCATTACAATCAGTATCTTAGTTTACAACTAAGTTTATTACACAACTGACTTATTTAGTTACTAGTGTTTGAAGTGCTGCCTCACCGAGTGTCACTGTCTCCCTGCAAAAAGATTTGAGTTTGAAACGTCAGCACAAAGCTGGTGAGTTCGACAGTTCAATTTAAAACAATATGATATGATAAGCATGTTCTCAAAAGTTCAGTTCCGGATAACCATGGGACCCGTATCTAGTTCCTTTCAGACGTCTAGTTCAGTTCTCAAGATATTACCCGTCGGTACATATCTTAGTGCCTCATTGTCTTAATGTCTATCATACCATTAAGAAGTTCAGGAAACAGATAACAAACATTCACACAAGGGGAGATGCAATCCTCCCAGCGAATGGGGTGTCAACCAATAGTACTATCAATGTTTTCTGTTCGGCCACACATGGGTTCACTAGATACAGTTCAAAAATGAGGACTTTTAGTTCCATGATAGAGTTCAGTCTACAGGAAAAATCCCATGAAATCCCACAAAGTCACAACAATCACATGAAATCACGCAGATATCAGTGATACATATCATATGTTCAATAAAAGTTCAACAGTGTTCCCCGATGTTTATAAAAGATTAAAAATAAAAGGGGTTGTACGAAACTCACCTGATGATATAAAGGTAGCAAAATATCTCAAAGCTAACAACAAAGAGATGATTCTGCATTTAGTTATATTTAATAAGTTATTTATGGTCTAGTTTACTGATTAGATCTTTCTGAACGTTCAATGTCAAAGACATTGCTTAGTAAGTCATCAAATCGATATTAAATGTTTAATTGATTAATTTAGTATTATATCATACAATGTATGATAATGTAGGAACCTACATTGCATTAGATTCCCTATACAAGGTTGATGACGCTCTTGATTAATCAAAATAATCTAGGATTAATCAAATAGTTAATGTTGTTGATTATAATGCTAAAACAGTTTTTAGATAGATTAATGGCTTAGAAATGATTAATCAAACTAATCACCTACATTGTCATAATCAAATGGTTTAAACCATTATAATCATGGGTATGATTTCATGCAAACCGGGCATCACAACGGATCAAAATAAGGATTTAACCGTTAGAACTTCGTGTTCTTCATTTATAATCAATCCTAGCCATCATCTAGGCAATAATCAACAATCCTAACTATCTCATTACGTTCAAAATCAAGATCTAATCAATCAAAATCAAACTAGAAAGTTAAAACGAACCGTTACCTGTTCTGACGGATTTCTGCGGTTAAAACAGCGATCAGGACTTTTATATATGATCCCTGGGATGATCTGGATGTTCAAGGGGCTTTGAAATGAAGATTGGAGGTGTTAGATGGAAGAATTTTCGTCTGGAGGTCGAGCTAGATCGAGAAAATGTGATTTTTGAAGTTTTCCACGCGTTCTGATCGTTTAAACCATTTTTAGCCGACATATGCTCCCGGGCGTACCGCCCCAGTTGGAAGGCTAGACTGGGGCATACCGCCCCACGTCACTTTCGTCAACATTTTGATTTTTAACTTCGTTTCGCGATTCCGGGAGCATACGAACTCCGTTTTACGCACGGTTTTCGCCCACGTTCATCATTTTTCACATACTATCAATCTCTAATAACCAAAGTTGCTAAATCCTCGTGGATTTCAAGCACGACCAAATGTGCTCACGTCATTAATGCCGAATTTTTCGTACGCAACTGTCACAACGGCTCATACCGGTACATGACTTTTTGACATACATCATTCATACATAACATGGTTTAAATCGTTAAAACATCATAATCATAAACGGTCCTTCGCACCACAGTGCTCAGGTTTTGCCCAACCACAGCCGGGACTTCATTATCACATTTCCTACTCGACCTCGGTCGATGTCTTTCAAAAATCATTTCCTTCTCAACCGCAGTTGAGACTTAAAACATTCTTTACATCTCAGCTGAGACTCTTAAAATCATTTACTTCTCAACCGCAGTTGGGACTTAAAACATTCTTTACATATCAGCTGAGACTCTTAAAATCATTTACCTTAAAACATTATTTACCTGACCATAATCAAGCTGAAATCATTTTCATACAATAACTTTATAACTTGAACATTCTTTAATTTAACATATTCTCTTATCTGACCGTAGCCAGATAAAACAATCTTTTTCATAAAATAACTTTACAACATGCATGTCAGCCCAAAATGATAAAACATTTAAAACAGGGCGTCTAGAACTCAGCTGATGTCTAACGGTAGCGAGATTACTCACAACTGGTGCTACTGGTATAGTCCTGCATTAGTTTACGTATAATATGTTATATACGTTTTAACATACTGATTAAATCTTTTCTGAACGTTCAATGTCAAAGACATTGCCTTAATAACCATCAAATCGTTAATGTTGTTGATTATCAAGCTAAACAGTCTCTATACAGTTTAATGGCTAAAGAATGATCAATCATTGTTATTGATTGTGATTAGTTTGAAACACTTGGATTTAACCTTGCATATCAAAATTAATCAAACTAATCATCTACCTTGTCATAATCAAATGGTTTAAACCACTATAACCATTGTTATGATTCCATGCAAACCGGGCATTACAACGGCTCAAAACAAGGATTTTCCCATTAACAGTTCGAGTTCTTCACTTATAATCAATCCTAGCCATCATCTAGGCAATAATCAACAACCCTAACTATATCATCGCGTTCAAAACAAGATTTAATAAATCATTACCAATCTAGAAGGTTAGAATGAACCATTACCTAATCCGACGGAGTTCTGCGGGTAAAAAGACGATCCGGGCTTGCAGAAACGTTCCCTGGTTCGATCTAAACCTTGAGAAGCCTTCAAAATTGATGTTTTGATGAATTGGATACTGATTTGGTGTGTGTGAGGTCGAAATCGTCGAAGATAAGCACAAAAATGAGATTCCAGACAAAAACTTGACTTTTTAAGCAATTTTACGATCTGCTGACACGGGACACATCGCCCCACTCCAGACGCCGAATTGGGGCGTACCGCGCGGGTGTAGAAATCCAGATTTTGATCTTATCTTCGTTTCGCGATTCCGGGAGCATACAAACTCCGTTTTGCGCACGGTTTTCGCCTACGTTCACGATTTTTCAAGCTCTTTCCAATGGTTATAATCTAAAGACCTAAAGAGTTCAAAATATTTGACCTCTAATCTATTGCTATATTCGATTCAGTGTATCTTGAAATCGGAGCCTCGTTTCACGATTTCGCTTACACTCATTCTCTTCATTTTCAAGTTATGATTCTAACCTGAGAATTTTTAGTTGTCACACATATCATCGTGGATTTCAAGCACGATCAAACGTGCTACATTTTCTTTGATAACGTGATTCCTCGAACATCATCAGTTACCGAAATCTCACACGTTTATTTTTAGATTGCTAGATTTTCGGGTGTTACATTGTTGAAGTTAAAAAGGGTTAAATGAAAATCTTTAAAAAATGTATAATAAACCAGGAAATGATGATTGGGACTGTTAAGGTTTTATTATTTGTTATGTTTATTTTTCTCAACTAATTTAGTTATGAAGTTTGACAATTTTTTTGTTGTTGTTGAAGTTAAGAAGGGTTAAATGAAAATCTTTAAAAAATGTGTAATAAACCAGGAAATGTGAAAGCAAGGAATAAAACGAAAAGAACTATGAAAGGCTGGAAGAAAAAAATAATACAAAAAAATTTACAACGGTGAACTTGAAATGTAAAAGACCGGAAGCATGGAATAAAACAAAAAAATATATATAATAAATAGAGTGGTGAACGTGATTTGTGGATGGGAAATATTTTTTTTAATCTTTTTTCTATTTACAAGATAAAAGATAAATTACTTTAATCATATTTTGGTAAATATTTTTCAAAACAACCATTATGGTAAATATTTTTTCCACCTATACTTATTTGGGAAAAAACTCGAAAAAATTTATTGAACCATTAAAGTTATAATAACAGAGGACTACCATTAGAATTTTCTTCTCCTCATTTTTTTGTTTTTTTATCAGAATGACCCAGGTTAATGAAATAATTGACATGATTCAAAAGGAGGATTTTAACACAATATTTGATCATGCTGTTGTAAACAATGATGATGTGTTAGAGGATGAAATAGAAGATGAAATTGAAAACGATACGGATGACGAGTTAGAAGAATACGCATCTGAAGATGGAACCCAGACCGGTTGAGATGATATTGTTGTCGTTTCTAATCGATTTTATTTAACATTTTAATTTTACTTTATATTTGATTGGGACTGTTAAGGTTTTATTATTTGTTTTGTTTATTTTTCTCAACCAGCTAGTTTAGTTTATGAACTTTCACAATTTTTTGTTGTTGTTGAAATTAAGAATGGTTAAATGAAAATTTTTAAAAAATGTATAATAAACCAGGAAATGTGAAAGCAAGGAATAAAACGAAAAGAACTATGGAAGGTTGAAAGCAAGAAATAATACAAAAAAAATTTACAATGGTGAACGTGAAATGTAAAAGACCGGAAGCATGGAATAAAACAAAAAAAATATGTATAATAAATGGAGTGGTGAACGTGATTTGTGGATGGGATATATTTTTTTAATCTTTTTTCTTTTTACAAGATTAAAGAAAAATTACTTTAAACCTATTTTGGTAAATATTTTTCAAAACGACCATTATGGTATATATTTTTTCCATCTACACTTACATGGAAAAAAAACTCGAAAAAACTTTATTCAAACATTAAAGATATAATAACATAGGACTACCATTAGAATATTTTTATCCTCATTTTCTTGTTTTATTTCTACCAGAATGACCCAGGTTAATGCAATAATTGACATGATTCAGAAGGAAGATTTTAACAAAATATTTGATCATGCTGTTGTAAACAATGATGATGTGTGAGAGGTTTTATTATTTGTTTTGTTTATTTTTTGTAACAACCAAAGATATAGCCTATTTAATCGTGTATGAAATCCATGTTGAATTGACAATTGAAATTACTACAGGATGATAGTATGAGAGAAATGGTGAACGTGGGCGAAAACCGTGCGCGAAACGGAGTTACGGATTGTCCGGAATCGTGAAACGAAGAAAAATTTCAAAGTATGGAAATTTTGGACTCGTCGCGGTACGCGACGGAGAGATGGAGGATTCTTCCGATACGTGATGGACCAAAATATCTGAAATCCTCCGGAAATCTTCGCGGTACGCGAAGACTTTATTGGCTTCCCGTCGCGGTACGCGACGGGTGAGGCGGTGGAGAAATCTGATCTTTTTATCAGATTTTCAAGCAGAAGTTAAATTTTTACAATCAGTCGAACATATTCGCTCAAGAACACCACCAGACGAGTTTTTCATCATCCAAACTCAAATTGAAGCCATCAGAAGCCATAGATCGCACCAGGGATCATCTCTACAAGTTCTGATTGTTGTTTTAACCGCAGATATCCGTCAGATTAGGTAATGGTTCGTTTTACCCTTCTAGTTTGATTTTGATTGATTAGATCTTGATTTTGAACGTAATGACATAGTTAGGATTGTTGATTATTGCCTAGATGATGGCTAGGATTGATTAGAAATGTAGAATACGATGTTCTAACGGTTAAATCTTTGTTTTGAGCCGTTGTAATGCCCGGTTTGCATGAAATCACAACTATGATTATATTGCTTTAATCCATTTGATTATGACAATGTAGGTGATTAGCTTGGTTAATCTTTGAAATGCAAAGGTTAAATCTAAGTGTTTCAAACTAATCACAATCATTAACATACTCGTTGGAACGATTATCTGATGTTTATGATAACTGTCAGATTAGTATGTTAAACATGGTTATTAAACCTATTCTAAGACTACATTGTGATATTTCATGATATCTGGGTAATCAATGATAAGGATTGATCATTTCTAAGCCTTAATCTGTTTAGGAACAGTTTTAGCATTATAATCAACAACATTAACCATTTGATGAATTTTAAGGCAATGTCTTTGACATTGAACGTTCAGAAAGATCTAATCAGTAGGTTAAAACATAAATAACGTATTAAGTGTAAACTGATGCAGAATTATACTGTTTGTACCAGTTTACGAGGGATCTTGCTACAGTAAGACATCAAGTGAGTTCTTATAGCCCTGTTTTAAATGTTTTATCATTTTGGGCTGATATGCATGTTATAAAGTTATGTTATGAAATGATTGTATGTATGTATAAAGTTATTGTAGGAAAGTGATTTTAACCTGATTATGGTCAGGTAAAGAATGTTTACAGATAAAATATGTTTACAGATAAAGTATGTTTACAGATAAAGAATGTTTTAAGTCTCAACTATGGTTGAGAAGTAAATGATTTTAAGAATCTCAGCTGAGATATAACGAATGTTTTTAAAGTCTCAACTGCGGTTGAGAAAGAAATGATTATTTTTGTATAAGACACTCGACTGAGGTCGAGGAGGAAATGTAAGACACTCGGCTGAGGTCGAGGAGGAAATGTAAGACACTCGGCTGAGGTCGAGGAGGAACATAAGACACTCGGCAGAGGTCGAGGAGGAAAATATGAGACACTCGACCGAGGTCGAGGAGGAAATGTGGTTTTGCCAGCTGCGGTTGGGCAAAACTTGAGCACAGCGGTGAAAGGAGCCGCTTTTGCTTATGATGTTTAAAGAGTCCTATGGAAACACGGGCCTGCCGACTGTGTGTCGCCAGTTGATGAAATCTTATGCATGTATAAGTTATCGACTTCGGGTTGATAGTTTAAGAGCCTTGTGCTGCACAAGCCTGTTTGACTTCAGGGTCAGCAGTTGACGGTGAAGTTCCTTCACCGTATGAATGATGTTATGATGATATGTATGTTATGTAATTATGTTACGATGCTATATATGTTATGAAATTATGATATGAGCACAGGTATGTTATGTATAAGGATTTTCTAAGAAATGAACTTAGAACTCACCAGCATAAAGCTGACTTGTTTAGGTTTGTATAATATTTTATGTAGTCGCCTTAAATTCCGCTGCTATGGTAATGTAAATATGTTTTAAAGAGTATGGGTTTGATGTTTGCCAACCGAGGGGCTCGGGGCCTCTCAAGTTGGTATCAGAACCATAGTTTGAGAGATTCGGTCATCCCTAATGACTGGACTTGAACTGAAAATGGAACAGAAGGATAAGAATGCCAGTCAAGGTTAGTTTGATGCCACGAGCTGAATGTTATGTATGAGTTAAGACGTAGGTGTAAGGTTAGAAAGGTAGTTAGAGTCATGCACGTTGGGGTGATGGGATGGGAAACATTTAGAGCCTATGAGTTGGGTAAATGGTTAATAACACCTGATCAACGTCATTAACGATTTACAAAACTTATTTCGTGCTAAACTAATCCTGTACAGACTCATCAATTGTTGCATTATGTAGGTAGTTAGATGGCTGGACAAAGGGGTAGACCACGTAAGCAACCACAAGAACCTGAAGAACCATGTATCGAAAATGAAGAACCCGTCAACGAAGATGACCATGAGCACAACGAGCAACCGGAAGATGAAGACGAGTTTACTCTAGAGCCTATCGTAGTGAAGGCTATTTCTGATGAGGTCTGTAAGGTTTTGGATGATAAGCTACCAGCTTTGATTACAAAAATACTGAAAGATACTTTGAAAGACAAGTATGAAGGAACTAAGGAAAGCACCAAAGAAGAGGAAGTTGTGATCACCGGAACTAAGAACGGTGATTCTACGTCAGAGAAAGGGAGGGTTGTGATTACAAGGCCTTCAAAGGATGCAATCCACCCTCATTTGATGGTAAGAAGGATGCTGTGGCCACCTGCCACTGGGTTTCGGCTATGGAGGCGGTTATCGCTATCAGTGAATGCCGGGAAGACCAAGCTGTGAAATTTGCGGCTCATTCATTTACTGAAGAAGCTCTACATTGGTGGAACACTATCAAGCAGTCAAAGACCACTACTGATGTGGAGAGCTTGAAATGGGAGGACTTGAAGGAATTAGTTATAAAACATTTCTGTCCAAGGAATGAGATTGATAAAATTGAGCGGGAATTTCTGACATTGAAAGCTGGACGTATGAACCATCGGCAATATACTTCAAAATTCAATGAAATGTCAAGACTGGTTCCTCATTTGGTAAACACGAAGGAACGCAGATTGAAGTTATATGTGGAAGGACTACCACCTAAAGTCCGAACACATGTGAAGACGCATGCTCCTAGAACTTTTGAATCGGCTGTAGAGATTAGCGGTATTGTCTGGGATGATGTGTTGGAAGCTGAACCAATAAAGGAAGAACCTAAGCAAAAGTGGTCATCTAGATTTAAAAGAAACCGAAATGACAAACCAGGGCCCCCTATGAAAAGGTTTAGAACGGAAGAATTTGAAACATGCCCTAAGTGTGGAAGGAAACATGGGGGAGAATGTAGGATGGGGACTACTTTGTGCTACCGTTGTGGAAAAACTGGACATTTCTCGAATAATTGTCCAAGTATCCCAAAATGTTATAATTGTGGTGGAATCGGTCATGTGAGCAGGAATTGTTTTAAACCAAAGATAATGCCTACTGAAGCCAGCAAACATGAAAGTAGCAAGGGAGGTGATAAGCAAAAGGCAAAAGCTCGTGCCTTTACTATGACTAAAGATCAGGCAGCCAAAGACCCTGATGTGGTGACAGGTACATTTTTGATTAATGATATCCCTGCTTCAGTGCTATTTGATTCTGGTGCAAGTATGAGCTTTGTGGCTATTGCTTTTTGTGATAAACTGTGTGCAAATGTTAAAAAGATAGAACCTGTCTTTAACATAGAAACTGCTCTTGGTAAATCGACTAGAGTAACGGAAGCCATCGAGGATAATTGTTATATTGATATAGAAGGTCATAGATTCCCTGTTAAGTTGTTTCTGATTACGTTAGGAGGTTTTGATGTAGTTTTGGGAATGGATTGGTTGGCCAAATATGAGACTAACATCGTTTGTCGACGAAATATGATTTTCTTAACGACTCTTAATGGGAGTTCAGTAACGGTTTACGGGGATAAAGTGTTCAACGTGCCTAAAGTCATTTCAATGATTAAGGCAAGTGAATTTATGAGGCGAGGGTGTGGGGCTTATCTAGCGTATGTTATCGATAAAGAATCTAAGGTAAAAGAATTGGAAGACGTACCAGTGGTGTGTAACTTTCCTGATGTATTTCCTGAGGATTTGCCAGGAATTCCACCTGATCGGGAAATCGAATTCCAAATTGATGTTGTGCCAGGAGCTCAACCTGTCGCCAAGGCACCGTACCGTCTGGCTCCAACGGAAATGAAAGAATTAATGACCCAACTACAAGATCTTCTAGACAAAGGTTTTATACGACCTAGTGTGTCACCTTGGGGTGCACCAGTGTTGTTTGTAAAGAAAAAGGATGGAAGCATGAGAATGTGCATTGATTATAGAGAATTGAACAAGCTCACGATAAAGAATAAGTATCCGTTACCAAGAATTGATGATTTATTTGACCAATTGCAAGGGGCAAGTTGGTTTTCTAAAATAGATCTCAGATCAGGGTATCATCAACTAAAGGTGAGAGAACAAGATATTCCGAAGACAACTTTTGGCACACGTTATGGACATTATGAGTTTCTTGTGATGTCTTTCGGATTAACAAACGCTCCTGCGGCGTTTGTGGATTTAATGAATCGGGTGTGCAGACCTATGTTAGACCGATCAGTGATTGTGTTCATTGATGACATTTTGATATATTCAAAGAATGAAGGTGACCATGCGTGTCATATCCAGGAAGTACTTGAAATGTTAAAGAAGAGAAAAACTTTATGCTAAGTTCTCCAAATGTGCCTTTTGGCTACGGGAAGTAAAATTCTTAGGTCATGTTATTAGTCCAGAAGGCATAATGGTGGACCCAGCTAAAGTAGAAGCAGTAATGAAATGGAATCCTCCGAAAACACCAACGGAAGTTCGTAGCTTTCTTGGATTAGCAGGTTATTACAGAAGATTTATCCAGGATTTCTCCAGGATTGCTACACCGTTAACAAAATTGACTAGGAAAGAAGTAAAATATGATTGGGGTCTAACTCAGATTCAAGCTTTTGAAGAATTAAAGAAAAGATTAACCGAAGCTCCAATTTTAGCATTGCCGGATGGTAATGAAGACATGGTGGTGTACTCATATGCGTCTTATCTGGGCTTGGGTTGTGTACTTATGCAAAGGGGAAAGGTAATAGCGTATGCCTCAAGACAATTGAAAACCCACGAGGCTAATTATCCAACTCATGATTTGGAATTGGCTGCTGTGGTATTTGCTTTAAAAATTTGGAGGCATTATCTATATGGAGTGAAATGTACAATCTACACAGATCACAAAAGTTTAAAATACTTCTTTGAACAGAAGGACTTGAATATGAGACAAAGAAGATGGCTTGAACTGCTCAAGGATTAAGACTGTGAGATCTTGTATCACCCGGGCAAGGCCAATGTGGTGGCTGATGCTCTAAGTCGTAAAACAGAACACTCTGCTATACAAGTTAAGTATTATAGTTTGGTAATAACACCAGATTTTCTAAATGAGCTTAAGGATGCACAAAAGGAAGGATTGAAGGAAGAAAATGTTGGATTCGAAAGGATCTTTGGGCAAGTTAAAAGTCTAGAAGAAAATGAATTTGGTGTTAAGATCCGATTTGGTCGAATGTGGGTTCCACGAAATGGGGACATCAGGTCAAGGATTTTAGACGAAGCACATAAGTCACGTTATTCTATTCATCCTAGTGCAACGAAAATGTATCAAGACCTTCGAAAGGATTATTGGTGGCCAGGTATGAAGTTTAAGGTAATGCAGTACGTAAACAAATGTTTGACATGTGCACAAGTGAAAGCTGAACATCAGAAACCCTATGGTTATGTGCAACCTTTAGAAGTCCCGGAATGGAAATGGGAACACATCACCATGGATTTTATAACTAAATTGCCTCTTACGGCGAAACGTCATGATGCTATTTGGGTGATAGTAGACCGGCTAACAAAAAGTGCTCATTTCTTGCCTATACGGGAGACTTATACGTCGGAGAAACTGTCTGAATTATTTGTGAAAGAAATAATTACAAGACATGGAGTTCCAGTTTCTATAGTGTCCGGTCGTGACATATAATTTGTTTCAAGATTCTGGAAACAGTTTCATTAGTCGATGGGCATAAGACTCAATATCAGCACTGCGTATCATCCTCAGACCGACGGACAGTCCGAAAGAACTATCCAAACTTTAGAGGATATGCTCAGAGCCTGTATTATTGATTTCGGTGGCAGTTGGGATGATCATTTACCATTAGTTGAATTCTCGTACAACAATAGCTACCATGCTAGTATTGGAATGCCACCATATGAGGCATTAGATGGACGGCGTTGCAGGACACCTGTGTGTTGGGGAGGAGTAGGACAAAAAGAAGTAGGAAGTAAAGCTGCAGTGTTAGATTTGACAGAAAAGCTTCAACTAGTCAAAGCGCGAATGAAAGCTGCACAGGATCGACAAAAGTCCTATGCCGATAAAAGACGGAGACCAATAGAATTTGAAGTAGGTGATCAAGTACTGTTAAAAGTTTCACCATGGAAGGGAGTTATTCGATTCAGGAAAAGAGGAAAGTTGAGTCCGAGATTTATTGGACCTTTTCGAATAATGGTACGGGTCGGTAAGGTAGCTTACCGATTAGATCTACCAGATGAACTAAGTGGAATTCATCCGACATTTCACGTTTCACATTTAAGAAAATGTCTAGCGGATGATGTAGCATATGTGCCTTTAAATGATATTGAAATTGATGAAAGGTTGAATTACATAGAAGAACCAGTTGTAATAGTTGACACGAAGGAAAAATAATTACGTAACAAGATGATCAAACAAGTTAAGGTTCAATGGAAACACCGAAAAGGATCTGAGGCGACATGGGAGACTGAAGACGAGACGAAACGACTCTACCCACATTTGTTTGAAACGTAACAGGTTTCGAGGACGAAACCTATTGTAAGGAGGGTAGATTTGTAACAACCAAAGATTTAGCCTATTTAATCGTGTATGAAATCCATGTTGAATTGACAATTGAAATTACTACAGGATGATAGTATGAGAGAAATGGTGAACGTGGGCAAAAACCGTGCGCGAAACGGAGTTACGGATTGTCCGGAATCGCGAAACGAAGAAAAATTTCAAAGTATGGAACTTTTGGACTCGTCGCGGTACGCGACGGAGAGATGGAGGATTCTTCGCGATACGCGATGGACCAAAATATCTGAAATCCTCCGGAAATCTTCGCGGAACGCGAAGACTTTATTGGCTTCCCGTCGCGGTACGCGACGGGTGAGGCGGTGGAGAAATCTGATCTTTTTATCAGATTTTCAAGCAGAAGTTAAATTTTTACAATCAGTCGAACATATTCGCTCAAGAACACCACCAGACGAGTTTTTCATCATCCAAACTCAAATTGAAGCCATCAGAAGCCATAGATCGCACCAGGGATCATCTCTACAAGTTCTGATTGTTGTTTTAACCGCAGATATCCGTCAGATTAGGTAATGGTTCGTTTTACCCTTCTAGTTTGATTTTGATTGATTAGATCTTGATTTTGAACGTAATGACATAGTTAGGATTGTTGATTATTGCCTAGATGATGGCTAGGATTGATTAGAAATGTAGAACACGATGTTCTAACGGTTAAATCTTTGTTTTGAGCCGTTGTAATGCCCGGTTTGCAGGAAATCACAACTATGATTATATTGGTTTAATCCATTTGATTATGACAATGTAGGTGATTAGCTTGGTTAATCTTTGAAATGTGTCACACCCCGAGCCGGCGGGGTAGGATCGGGTTTCCCCGTCGGGCGGAAGGTTCCCGGGGCGCGATATCGTGAATGATAATCGTGATGATCAGATTGTTTACATTGCACATGATATAAATGAGAAATGCTAAATATAATAGAATTACAAAGTTAAATCACAGCAGTATTGTTTATAATTTAACAATATAAATCTACCATCAACATCATATATTTCTATCTTGTATTTACACAAGATATACAAAATAATTTGTATAATGATGTCTTCAAAAGTATGCAGGTCCAAAATACTAAGTCTTCTATATGAAGTCCTAGTCCAAAAGAAATGACTTCTTAATTGACCTGTTCGTCACCTGAGAAGTCATGCCAAAAGATCAAGTCAACACATGGTTGGTGAGTTCATATACTTTAGTAGTTGAATTCCCATGATTCACAATGATAATTGATTTGATTCTGATTCTTGGTTCTCAGATCCCACACTGAGTTATGATTCCTTTGAATGTGATATGTTGATTTTGTTCCTTTGATTCCACTTTGAATTTAGTTTCTTGAATTTGAGCTTGATGGACTAAGGGTTGATTTAGAGTTTAATTTAAAGTATTACTCATAAGAGTACTTTAATTAATCTGATAATTTGATCTGTTTAATAATTACCTAGACAGGAGTCTAGGAGTATCAACAAACATACATATGTAAAACATATAATAAATAAAAGCATTTAAATAAACAATTTAAATAAAACTGTTTACGCATGCTTCTCAGCCCCGCGTTTTAAAACAAAAATGTTAGAAAAGGGGCAATGAACTCACCTGTGTTGCTGTGCAAATGAACCACAGAAGATATGCGCGCTCTTTGATTGTTGCCTAAGTATCTTTAGCACCTGAGTTATTTTAAGAAGATTCGTAGACGATAAGTATGTATAATAGCCGTATCTAGGGTTTGGTCTCGGTGTGCAACTAAGTGTCCTATGATTCTAATGTGTTTCTAAAATTCTATCTAATTAATCCAACATGTTACCCGTAAATATCCCGTATCCCAAGATTATTCATCAATAAACCCTAGATGAGTGGGGTTTATTCTAATTATATACAAAACATTTTTAAGTTAACTCTAGGTTAAAATCATTTATTTTAATTTAATAAGTTTAAAAAATCATTCCTTTTATAAAACATTATTTAGTTAACTATAAGCATAAAATTTAAAAGTGATGGGCCTAGGTTAAGCCCATTGGGCCAACCTCGGGTCCATTACTCGACTATGAATCTTTAAACGATTTTGTTCTAGTTTCTTGGTTAACTAAACTTTAATAGTTTATGAAAACCATCTAGGTTTAGTTGGATGTCCTTATAACTTTTTCTAAGGTTTGGTGTTAATAATTTAATCAACACTCTAAACCTTAGATTATCCTTTGGATCCCTTATGACTTCACAAATGTTTTAAATCTAGAAATGGTGTTATCAATACTTGTTTTGTTGCTAATGTGTGTTGAGAGATTGTTTGATATTAAAAACTCTAATGCTCCTTTGTTGATTTCTATTCCGTTTGACTTAATAGATTCATTATTATTTATTAGAGTGGTCTAAGAAAACCCACTTTCTTAGAAAACCCTAACTACAATTTCATTAGTTATCCCATGCACACTCACACACTTTATGAGTTACCATGCATGCACACCCAATTGCTCAAGTCCATGCATGCACACACTCCATACATGGGTTCACGTATTCATACATACACCCTTGTAAATGGACTTAACTCATTCGACTAAGGACCCGGACGAATGGCTAACCACATGGCCTTTGGCTGAATGTGGAAGGCCGATCGAATGAAGACCCTTTGGCCGAGCGAATGTTTAGTGGCGAAAGAACTCGGCCGAAAGAACATGGCCAGACGAATGGGACTTGGCCGAATGAGTGGTCTGGCCGAAAGAAAGGGGGTCGAATGGGTGAAGACCGAAAGAGATGATGGCGAAGGAGCATGGGTCGAATGAGCCACGACCGAATCAGCCCCGGCGAATGAGACCAGATCGAATGAGAGCAGCCTTGACATTCGGCCGAATGTGTGAGCCGAGCCATTCGGCGACCTGGAGTGGTTGTCATTCGGCCGATCGAGCACTCCCATGGCAGCCATGTTTTCTGTGAACTAAATGACTAAAGCAAGCCCCCACACTTGTTCCTAACCCTTCCTAATAGGTTTTTGAGTGATTTCTCTTAAGGTTTGAAGTGTTTTAAACCGGTTCAGAGGATGGGTTCGAAATAGGGTTTTCAAACCCTAAAACCGAGCAAAAATCGTGGTTTTACCTCGAATCTGTTGGATAGAACTTCAGATCTGTTGTACTTCTATGATCTACAAGCTGAGGTGGTTGTTTAGACACCAAAATCACACAAAATGGTGGAGAAACAAGCAAGAAATCGTAGTGAGAAGTTGTGGGTTTTAGAGAGAGAAAGAAGAGAGAGAGTGGGAGAGTTTGGGGTTTTGAATCTGGTTGGTGGTGGTTGTTGACACCATAAATGCCTCATTAAATGAGGTGGAAATACCCGGGTTTGTTCGGGTTCGTTCGGTTTATCGTCGTTTTTCGCTACGAAACGACTCGGTTTTAAAATAGGTTTCATAAAATTATCTTAGATTGTGATTCCTAATAAATTAACTAAATATCTTTATTTAATTTTTAAAAATATTTAATTAGCGTTTAAATCGAATCGCGCGGTCATCGCGCGTAATTGTTCAAATCGTCACCCGAACAAATACGACGATAACTACACTTTTCAATATGGTTTTCTAATTATCGGATATCATCCAGAACATTAAACTTCCAGATTTATTCGTACAGATCGTCACCTATACGAATAATCTGTCGGTTTAGCATTCACGTAACGACAACCGTGTTGTTTTGTTCTATAGAGCCTCACATACGTTTGCACATAATAAATCCTAACAAATAATCACATGATGGTTCTGTGTTGCCAGATAATTATCTGACTCAAGAACCATTGTTCTGAACTTTGTTTCTGAATTAAATATGAACTGAACTATGATAACATGAAATGAAAATGATATACAAATGATAACTGAAACATGTACCTGATTTACTGTTCATGTACTGTAGAGATCACTGTTCCGGTGACGGTTCCGGCACTGATGTTACAGTCTCCCCTTGTTAGAGAAATTTCGTCCCGAAATTTAAGAGTTGTTATCGGGTACAGCTTCCTCTTCAAACAGTTGGGGATACTTTGACTACATGTGATCTTCACGTTCCCAAGTAAACTCCGGTCCACGTCTTGAATTCCATCGAACCTTTACAATCGGAATACGGCTTCGCCTCAGTTGTTTAACCTTGCGATCCATAATCTCCAAAGGTTCTTCTATAAAATGTAATTGATCATCAACTTGAATTTCTTCAATTGGAATGACGAGTGATTCGCCTGCAAGGCATTTCTTTAAATTTGAGACGTGAAACACATCATGCACCCCACTGAGTTCATCTGGTAATCTCAGTCTATACGCCACAGGACCAATACGCTCGATGATTTCGAACGGTCCAACGTATCGCGGTGCTAACTTGCCTTTCTTTCCAAAGAGTACTACACCTTTCCATGGGGAAACCTTTAACATGACACGGACTCCTACTTGGAATTCCAACGGCTTGCGCCGTTTGTCAGCGTAGCTCTTTTGTCTGCTCCTTGTTGCTTGTAGTCTTCTATGAATCTGAGCAATCTTGTCAGTGGTTTCCTGAATAAGTTCTGGCCCAGTTATACGATTATCTCCAACTTCAGTCCAACAGATCGGTGATCGGCATTTCCGACCATACAAAGCCTCGAATGGTGCACATCCGATGCTACTGTGGTAACTGTTGTGGTAGGAGAATTCAATCAGTGGCAAATGAGAATGCCAATTCCCACCGAAATCCAATACACATGTTCTCAACATGTCCTCCAGGGTTTGAATAGTACGTTCGCTTTGACCATCCGTTTGTGGGTGGTAAGCTGTACTCAGATTTAACTGTGTCCCTAGAGATTTCTGCAGTGATTGCCAGAACCTTGATGTGAATCTGCTGTCTCGATCAGAAATAATAGACAATGGCACACCGTGGCGCACCACTATCTCAGTGATGTATAATCTTGCCAGTTTATCCATCGTGGAGGTCTCACGCATAGGCAAGAAATGAGCAGATTTGGTTAAACGATCAATGATCACCCAAATTGTATCATGACCACTGGAAGTGCGGGGTAGCTTGGTAATGAAATCCATAGCTATTTGTTCCCACTTCCAGAGCGGAATCTCAGGCTGTTCCAATAAACCAGACGGTCTTTGGTGTTCCGCCTTTACCTTCGCACACGTTAGACATCGCCCGACATACTCGGCTATGTCTTTCTTCATTCCCGGCCACCAATAAAATCCACGTAAGTCTTGGTACATCTTATCAGATCCGGGATGAACAGAATTTATAGTCTTGCGTGCTTCATCGAAGATAAGTCTTCTCAATTCGTCTACCGCAGGAATCCATACACGATCCTTATAGTAAATGATTCCATCAGACTTTGTATCAAACTGTTTCTCTGCTCCACAGTCAAGTTCTTTCTTCAAGTTTCCTCTGTCAACTGATTCTTACTGTGCTTGAATAATCTTGTCTTGTAAGCTTGTCTGCACAGTCATTCCCATTGCTCTGACGCGCAAGGGTTTGACTCTTTCCTTCCGGCTCAAGGCATCAGCCACAACGTTTGTCTTTCCCGGATGGTACTTGATCACACAATCGTAATCATTCAGGAGTTCAATCCAACGGCGTTGTCGCATGTTGAGCTCCTTCTGATCAAAGATATGCTGCAGACTCTTGTGATCGGTAAATATGGTACACTTGGTGCCATATAAGTAATGTCTCCAAACCTTCGGCGCGAAGATTACAGCTCCCAGTTCAAGATCATGAGTAGTGTATTTCTTCTCATGAACTTTCAACTTCCTTGATGCATAAGCGATCACTTTGTCCCGTTGCATCAGTACGCAACCAAGTCCCTGATGGGATGCATCA
Source organism: Mikania micrantha (assembly GCA_009363875.1). Taxonomy (NCBI): domain Eukaryota; kingdom Viridiplantae; phylum Streptophyta; class Magnoliopsida; order Asterales; family Asteraceae; genus Mikania; species Mikania micrantha. The sequence goes on from CM018698.1 coordinate 72,477,604, forward strand.
CAGTAAACAACAAAGTCATCACATCCTTCTGGGAGAGATAAAATTGGAGCATCACACAATTTCTGTTTCAACATCTGAAAAGCATCTTCTTGTTTCTGCTCCCAGACAAACGGTTCACTCTTCTGAGTTAATTTAGTGAGAGGCAAATCTATCTTAGAAAAGTTCGATATGAACCTTCTATAATAACCCGCCAATCCCAGAAAAGACCGTATCTCCGTCGGTGTTCTCGGAGTGTCCCAATTCTTTATTGCCTCGATCTTGGCAGGATCTACGTGTATTCCTTCACTGTTGACTATATGACCAAGGAACTGAACTTCTCTTAGCCAAAATTCACATTTTGAGAATTTGGCATAAAGTTTCTTTTCCTTCAACAGCTCCAAGATCTTCCTGAGATGTTGCTCGTGCTCTGCTTTGCTCTTGGAATAAATCAGTATGTCATCAATGAAGACAATGACTAACTGATCTAAATACGGCTTGCACACTCGGTTCATGAGATCCATGAAAACCGCTGGTGCATTCGTCAATCCGAAAGGCATTACCAGGAATTCGTAATGCCCGTATCTGGTTCGGAAAGCCGTCTTCGGTATGTCTTCGTCTTGAACTCTAAGTTGATGATAACCGGACCATAGATCAATCTTCGAGAAATATTGAGCTCCTTGTAACTGATCAAACAAGTCATCAATTCTTGGCAATGGATACCGATTCTTGATAGTTAACTTGTTCAGTTCCCGATAGTTGATACACATTCTGAACGATCCGTCTTTCTTCTTCACGAACAAGACCGGAGCTCCCCAAGGTGAGTAGCTCGGTCTGATGAATCCTTTATCCAGTAGCTCTTGTAACTGGTTCGACAATTCCTGCATCTCCGAAGGTGCTAGCCTGTAGCGGGATTTAGCAACAGGAGTTGCTCCAGGAACTAAGTCAATTCGGAACTCTACCGGTCGCGCAGGTGGCAAACCGGGTAGGTCTTCAGGGAATACTTCTGGATACTCTCTTACTACTGGTACATCTTGTATCTTCTTCTTGTCTTTCTCCTTTTCCACCACGTGAGTCAGGAAAGCTACACACTGCTTCTGTAAACACTTACGCGCCTTTATGCAAGAAATGATTTTGACACTTTGCTTTGCTTGATCCCCTCTAACTTCCAACACACGATCATCTGGTAATGGAACTCGAAGCAGCTTCTCAGAACAGATGACTTCCACTCGGTTAGAAGAAAGCCAATCCATTCCAACAATGATGTCAAAACTACCCAACTCCATCGGTATCAAATCGATGGTGAATGTATGACCGTTAAGTGTCAACGGGAAATTCCTGTATACTGTACTAACTGTAATCTGTTTCCCGTTAGCTACTTCTATGACATAAGGGGAGTCTAACTGTTCCTCTATGGAATCTAGTTGGCATGCAAAATCGGCACAGATAAAACTCTGATCCGCACCAGTGTCAAATAGAACAGATGCATAAAAGTCATGTAAGAGAAACGTACCAGTGACCACATTTGGGTCCTGGTATGCAGCTGGTGCTCCTATAGCAAAGGCTCTTCCACGAGGAGCTTGAACTGCTTGTTGTGCCTTCTTCGGGCTGTTCTTTGCAAAGTGGCCTTGTTCGCCACAATTGAAGCATCCACCATTGTTCTGATTAGCTGGTGGAGGAGTAGCCAAAGCAGTATTATTGACTGCTTGGTTAGGTGTCATCCGGCAGTATTGGACCCAATGGCCCTTTCTTCCACATCCCATACATTGCTTGCAGGGAGTGTTAGCAATGTGATGATACTGACACTTGGTACACAAAGGATGTGGGCCAGTATACTGTCTCTTGGGCACATTTTGTTGTGCCACAGCTACTTGATTGAGGGGAGTAGCCACAATGTAGTTCTTGATGAGTTTCTGCTTCTTCTTCTGGTGTTGCTGGTGATGTGGTTTCTTTGAAGACTCTTCCTTTCTCTTACCAGTATCAGCCTCTTTCTTCAGAACTCCAGAGGCAACCATCAGATCAGTGAGTTTTCCAGACAATCTCACTGCAGACTCGACAGTGGTAGGGTTGGCTGAAACAACCATACCCTGTATGCAAGCGGGAAGTCCACCTACGTATCTGTCTATCCTCTTCTCTAAGGTTGGTACCATGTCCGGCACCAATGCAACTAACTCGTGATAACGAGTAGTATACCCCATGTGATCTGCCCCTTTCATCACATGGTTGGACAGTTCAACCTCTAGCTTTTGCAGTTCGTTCTTAGGGCAGAATTCGGTCCTTAGCAGAGTCTTGAAATCCTCCCATGACATGCCCATAGCTTCATCTCTTCCTCGGGCGTTGATCTGACCATTCCACCAGGTCAGAGCCCGCTTATTGAATGTTCAAGATGAGTAGCGGACCTTGTGATGTTCTGGACAGCTACAGAGGTCCAGGGTTGTCTCAATCTTTTCAATCCATTGGATTAATCCAACGGCTCCTTCAGATCCGCTAAAACTAGGCGGTTTACATCCTACAAAAGACTTGTAGGAGTAGTGTGAGGTACCACCAGTATTCCCACTGGCTTCTCCTGATGAGTTGCCAGTGTTGTTGATCTCATTGCGAAGACGAAGAAACATCTCCGGTATTGCCTCTTTCATCTGATTGGTCATCTGGCTACTCAGTAACGTCACCAGAGCGATAGTTGTAGGATCCAAAACAGGTGTTGTGCCTGACCCAGATGCCTGGGTTAGCAGTGGAGGCGGTGGAGGAGGTGGCGGTGGTGAGTCAGCTGGTGATGGTGTCGAAGAATGTGGAGCTAAACCATGAGGTGGTAACGAGGGAGTCTGTCTTCGCGGCGGCATTCTGATCATAACCAAAATAATATTGGTTGGTGCAATGATCGAATGCAGAAGACACAATGCAATAAGGTCTTAAGTCTTAAGTTCTCTATATGCAGGGTCCCTAGGTTATAGTCTAGGCCAAACCGTTTAATTAAGTGACCTATATTTCTCTATAACCATGGCTCTGATACCAATCTGTCACACCCCGAGCCGGCGGGGTAGGATCGGGTTTCCCCGTCGGGCGGAAGGTTCCCGGGGCGCGATATCGTGAATGATAATCGTGATGATCAGATTGTTTACATTGCACATGATATAAATGAGAAATGCTAAATATAATAGAATTACAAAGTTAAATCACAGCAGTATTGTTTATAATTTAACAATGTAAATCTACCATCAACATCATATATTTCTATCTTGTATTTACACAAGATATACAAAATAATTTGTATAATGATGTCTTCAAAAGTATGCAGGTCCAAAATACTAAGTCTTCTATATGAAGTCCTAGTCCAAAAGAAATGACTTCTTAATTGACCTGTTCGTCACCTGAGAAGTCATGCCAAAAGATCAAGTCAACACATGGTTGGTGAGTTCATATAGTTTAGTAGTTGAAAATGATCCTTTCGGTAAAGACCCTAACCTCATTAACTTCAATGTAATATCCATATCGGTATGCTTATATATAGGGCATACCCCTGAGTCGAGCCTACAAGCCCGCCCAGACGCCATCCCACCACATACTAATACGCATATGACACCGTTGTTAATGATAATTAAGCATTTTTACCCTACAAACCTCTGATTTGAATTATGCTTTTCCAAAACTTGATTTACCTTTGATCCTCTTGAGTTCCTCATTGATATATGATTCCCCAAAAGTAAGTGATAGAAATAAAATGTTGAATATTTAATTAAATAATTAAATAAAACATTTAAATACAACTAAGACATGATGATTTGGCCTTATTTGACTAAATCAATTAGACTTAGTTGTTGGTGGTTTTCCAAGTTGTAACCTCTCACACGTGACCCACGTCAGGCATAACTCACAAGGAGTACACCTGAACTGAGCGGGATTTTAATGTTTTGCCCTTACAGCTTGACCCAAAGGTCTTCTGTACATGCAGGGACTTTAAGGATATCCTTTGATTCTTGATCTCTTGATTCTCATGATTTTGACTTTGATATTGATCTCATTTGATAGTTTACGTTATTGCTCGTTACAGCCTGACCCAAAGGTCTTCTGCATCTGAGTGGGACTTTATATGTGTGTTACACGTGGTCTTGATTCCATATACAACTGACATCCACCTTAACTTGAGTGATAATGATTTCATTAAATTGTAATGACTTCATCATTCTATGATTCACACACATTTATGATTTCTGATTTCTTGAGTCTCTTGATCTTGATCTTTTGAATTCCCATGATTCATAATGATAATTGATTTGATTCTGATTCTTGGTTCTCAGATCCCACACTGAGTTATGATTCCTTTGAATGTGATCTGTTGATTTTGTTCCTTTGATTCCACTTTGAATTTAGTTTCTTGAATTTGAGCTTGATGGACTAAGGGTTGATTTAGAGTTTAATTTAAAGTATTACTCATAAGAGTACTTTAATTAATCTGATAATTTGATCTGTTTAATAATTACCTAGACAGGAGTCTAGGAGTATCAACAAACATACATATGTAAAACATATAATAAATAAAAGCATTTAAATAAACAATTTAAATAAAACTGTTTACGCATGCTTCTCAGCCCCGTGTTTTAAAACAAAAATGTTAGAAAAGGGGCAATGAACTCACCTGTGTTGCTGTGCAAATGAACCACAGAAGATATGCGCGCTCTTTGATTGTTGCCTAAGTATCTTTAGCACCTGAGTTATTTTAAGAAGATTCGTAGACGATAAGTATGTATAATAGCCGTATCTAGGGTTTGGTCTCGGTGTGCAACTAAGTGTCCTATGATTCTAATGTGTTTCTAAAATTCTATCTAATTAATCCAACATGTTACCCGTAAATATCCCGTATCCCAAGATTATTCATCAATAAACCCTAGATGAGTGGGGTTTATTCTAATTATATACAAAACATTTTTAAGTTAACTCTAGGTTAAAATCATTTATTTTAATTTAATAAGTTTAAAAAATCATTCCTTTTATAAAACATTATTTAGTTAACTATAAGCATAAAATTTAAAAGTGATGGGCCTAGGTTAAGCCCATTGGGCCAACCTCGGGTCCATTACTCGACTATGAATCTTTAAACGATTTTGTTCTAGTTTCTTGGTTAACTAAACTTTAATAGTTTATGAAAACCATCTAGGTTTAGTTGGATGTCCTTATAACTTTTTCTAAGGTTTGGTGTTAATAATTTAATCAACACTCTAAACCTTAGATTATCCTTTGGATCCCTTATGACTTCACAAATGTTTTAAATCTAGAAATGGTGTTATCAATACTTGTTTTGTTGCTAATGTGTGTTGAGAGATTGTTTGATATTAAAAACTCTAATGCTCCTTTGTTGATTTCTATTCCGTTTGACTTAATAGATTCATTATTATTTATTAGAGTGGTCTAAGAAAACCCACTTTCTTAGAAAACCCTAACTACAATTTCATTAGTTATCCCATGCACACTCACACACTTTATGAGTTACCATGCATGCACACCCAATTGCTCAAGTCCATGCATGCACACACTCCATACATGGGTTCACGTATTCATACATACACCCTTGTAAATGGACTTAACTCATTCGACTAAGGACCCGGACGAATGGCTAACCACATGGCCTTTGGCTGAATGTGGAAGGCCGATCGAATGAAGACCCTTTGGCCGAGCGAATGTTTAGTGGCGAAAGAACTCGGCCGAAAGAACATGGCCAGACGAATGGGACTTGGCCGAATGAGTGGTCTGGCCGAAAGAAAGGGGGTCGAATGGGTGAAGACCGAAAGAGATGATGGCGAAGGAGCATGGGTCGAATGAGCCACGACCGAATCAGCCCCGGCGAATGAGACCAGATCGAATGAGAGCAGCCTTGACATTCGGCCGAATGTGTGAGCCGAGCCATTCGGCGACCTGGAGTGGTTGTCATTCGGCCGATCGAGCACTCCCATGGCAGCCATGTTTTCTGTGAACTAAATGACTAAAGCAAGCACCCACACTTGTTCCTAACCCTTCCTAATAGATTTTTGAGTGATTTCTCTTAACGTTTGAAGTGTTTTAAACCGGTTCAGAGGATGGGTTCGAAATAGGGTTTTCAAACCCTAAAACCGAGCAAAAATCGTGGTTTTACCTCGAATCTGTTGGATAGAACTTCAGATCTGTTGTACTTCTATGATCTACAAGCTGAGGTGGTTGTTTAGACACCAAAATCACACAAAATGGTGGAGAAACAAGCAAGAAATCGTAGTGAGAAGTTGTGGGTTTTAGAGAGAGAAAGAAGAGAGAGAGTGGGACGAGTTTGGGGTTTTGAATCTGGTTGGTGGTGGTTGTTGACACCATAAATGCCTCATTAAATGAGGTGGAAATACCCGGGTTTGTTCGGGTTCGTTCGGTTTCGCGTGGTTTCGCGTAAAATTGCTGGTTTATCGTCGTTTTTCGCTACGAAACGACTCGGTTTTAAAATAGGTTTCATAAAATTATCTTAGATTGTGATTCCTAATAAATTAACTAAATATCTTTATTTAATTTTTAAAAATATTTAATTAGCGTTTAAATCGAATCGCGCGGTCATCGCGCGTAATTGTTCGAATCGTCACCCGAACAAATACGACGATAACTACACTTTTCAATATGGTTTTCTAATTATCGGATATCATCCAGAACGTTAAACTTCCAGATTTATTCGTACAGATCGTCACTTATACGAATAATCTGTCGGTTTAGCATTCACGTAACGACAACCGTGTTGTTTTGTTCTATAGAGCCTCACATACGTTTGCACATAATAAATCCTAACAAATAATCACATGATGGTTCTGTGTTGCCAGATAATTATCTGACTCAAGAACCATTGTTCTGAACTTTGTTTCTGTAGGATCAGATGTTCTCAATTGATACAATTAATAGAGTATAGCAGCGGAATTCAAAGCTGAATTAGCATAATCATCGCAAGAACACATTTCAATCAAACAGTAAATGCAAGTTTGTTATAGAGAGAGAAACTTTCTGCAAAAGGAATATATCATTCAGATCATTAGCTTTGTTTTTTTAATTACAAACATGTCAACTGCCCTTATATAGAGACAGTGACGTCTGATGATGTCACATGATGTTGACACCTAACAGACAAAACAAAACAACTGAAAATAACTAAACTACTGAGAATGTCTACAACATCTGAAGACATTCTCTTACAACTACTGAAGAACTAAAACTACTGAAGTAAAAAGACTAAAACATCTGATGAGTAAACTACTCATCAGACTTTTACAAACACTGAAAGAAAACTACTGAAGACTAAACTACACACTACAACATCTGATGAATTGCACTTCAGCTGTTGTATATCACTTCAGATCTTGTGTCTTCAGTACATTGAATGTCAGCTGTTGTGTTCTTCTTCAGTCGTTATAAGTGCTGTGAGACTTAGAGATTTTTCTGATCAGGCTCATTGGTTCTTTTAGTCCAACAAACTCCCCCTGAACCAATGCAGCCAAAAACCTCTAACTTATTTATGGTCTCACTTATTTATTTCCAGGCAGAAAGATAAGTCTTTTTCTTTGAGATCAGAATCAAAATGACCATTCAAAGTGTATGCCTGATAATCAACAGCTTCCAAAAATTCTAACAGTCAAAATATGAGAGGGAACTCCATTGGGGAAATGGACTATGAGCATTAACCCCTCTCATTGAAGCTATTGATTATATACTAACCTGAAGGACTCTCTTACATAAGCCTCAAGTAGTATTACCTTCTCTTGTGGAGTCAGTCTTTCAGGTTCACCATCAAAGAAAGACTCAGGTCCATAATACTCAGACAAGTACCTGGCCGTTGTCCCATCATTTAGCTCTACTTTAGTTATCTCTCTGTAGACAAACTCATCTGGATGCTTTCCTTCCAGAAACAGATAAAGCTCAGCTTGCAGAACATGTTCAAGTTTCTTGTATACCAATCCTTTCTTGATCATTTTGTTTTCTAAGAAATTTGGAGCCTTTGAACCAGAGTTGTAAACACTCTTGAAGTCATTGATTATCTCCCAAGGATCAAGTACTGACCCCAGCATAATTTCAGCACTTAATACCCTTCTGATTCTTCTGGCATAAGATGCTGGAGCCTCTCTCTTGTGGATCCTATGAATGATTCTTGGATCAGGCCACATTCTAATCTGTTCCTTCCTATACTGGTAGGTGAACCTCAGAGCATACAACCTTTGAGCTTCTTTCTTCATTGCAATAATGGTTGATGTCTGAGGATAATCCTTGTCAACCATCTTTAGGATTTGCTCATCATGCTGTTTCTAGTTCTCTTCTTCTTCAAGCTTCACTTTTACTGCCAGCATTTGAGATTCTGGTGTGAGCTTTGGATGTTGTCCCAACACCAGTGGCTTCTCAGACACATGTTTGGCAGGAAGAGATACCTTCTTCTTTTGAATTGACAGATCCAACCTAGTTGTTGATGATGCAGGCTTTTGAACATTTGACTTGATAACTGTAGAGATAGGCATCCTGTCTTCTTCATCAGAACCCTCTTCTTCTTGAATTATAAGTTGCCTTCTCTTCTTTGGAGGAGCCCTTACCTCAACAACCTGAGTTTGAACCTCTAGATTTTGTATCTCCTCTGGTTCAGTTTCTTGTACATCAGAGGTTGTAGCATGTTTCTGTACATCAGATGTTGTAGCCTGTTTCTGTACATCAGATGTTGTAACTTCCACTTGTTCTGTACTTGCTTCAACTACTTTCTCAGCCATTTCCTGCTCAACCTCCTCATCAGCTCTGTTGATAACCTCAACAGGTTTCTTCTTCTGTCTCTTATAAGTCACTTGAATTACAGGAGACCTTTCAGAAGCAACATCTTCAGATCTTGGTCTTTTGGAAGCTGAAGTTGTGACTGACTCTGTTCCTAACTCCCCCTTTTTGGCTGCAGGGGAAGAAGGAGTATGTAGAGTGGTAAGTCTGGCAGTCACAGCCTCATCAACCATTTGTTGAATTTGAGATTTGGAGGGTAGCCTCTCATCAAGGGCTTGAACAATAATTGTTTTCAGTAATGGAGTGATGAGAGGGAGGATATTTAGAAAGACAGCAGCTAATGCCTCTGGGGGGGCTAGAACCCAAAGGATTAGTGCCTGAAGCAAAGGCTGGTGGCATTTGAAATTGTGAAGTAGTGGTGGAAGTGTTTGGGTGACCTTCAGGATGAGAAGGTGCCATCTGTGGGGTAATTGGGGAAGATGGTCTTTTGTCCTTGGACATTTTGGTGAGTAGCTCATTGAGTCTACATACCTCAGCCTCAAGGATTTGGTTCTGTTTCAGAACCTCAGCAAGTGTTCTTTGGTCATCAGTAGCCTTAGCTAAATCATCTGACCTCCTGAGATTATCAGGATCTACCTGAGTTGAGTGTGGCTCAACATGATCAGGTGCCCCTTGTTCTTGGTTCTGGGGACTTCCAACCTCAGGGGTAACCCCTTCATCAGTTGTTGCCTCTGACAAGGTCTTAGCAATGGTACCACTATCAATCACTCCAAATGATGGAGGTGATGAAGTAGCAGCCTTGTCAGATATCAGAATCTCTCTTTCCACACTAGGAGATCTGATGTTGTAGTCATGATCCTGTGGGTTATCAGAGACACTTTGGTCCTTCCCCTCAATGTTGGAGCTTATCCCAGTAGTGATAGGTGTCTGGGAGGGGATAGGAGTGTTCAACTGATCCAGGATGGTTTCAATAACAAAAGTGGGACTATCTGGGGTGGTTTCCATAGGAATTGGCTTTGAAATAGAGTGCACCCGGGGAGATTGGTGCTGTTCAATAGAAACCTTTTCAACTGAAAGAGGTTCTAGAAATGTGTCTGCCCCTTCAAAGGTTGCACCAGGTTCCTGTTGAGAGGAATCCTGGGCGGTTTGAGCCGGTGGAGTCTGATGGATCACTGGTTGACTACTCCCAGTGTCCATGTCATGCCTTGGTGAGGCATGAGCAGACTCAGGGGACTCATTTCCCTGAGCAGCCTTTTTGGTTTGTTTGGATTTTGGTTTAGTGAGGACTCTGGATTTGGATTTTGTGGAGGAGGCTGTGGGTTCCCTCTGCTTGGGTTTTAGCTTTCGGGCAGCCTCTTTGAGAGTAGGGTTAGAGTTGTGTCGGGAATATACTTCCAACAAAACTGCTGGAGCAGAGATCCCCTGACCAACAAGGCCATTTTGCTGAAGCTGTTTCTCTATGATGGCCATGATAAAACGTGGATAGAGTAGCCATCTAGAGGAAACAGGCTTACCAGCATGTTCAGTTAATTCAGAAAAGAGTATTTGAGAAAAATTCAGCTTTTGAGATTCTAGGATAGAATACAATACCTGTTGCCATCGAGAGGACATTTGATCCCATGAGGAAGACTTCGGAGCCAAGCAGATGTTGATCATATGGAATATCAGGCGCTCTGGGTCATTGAAGTTCTTCTTGTACAGAGTGGAATCACTTAGGTCACCTTGATATTCATGACTTGTGAAACAGAGGTCAAGTTGATTCTTTGGGAATTGGGTGACCAGATTTGCATCATCAAGCTGAAGAACCTCCCTGATTTCAGCGGGGCTGATGTGCACATTGTGACCATTGACTGTGGATCGAAGTGAGATGACTCCGGTGCCAATATTGATCAATTCGACATTCATCCAGAATTGATGAATAGAGTCGACATATAATGTTGGATTGATGAGAAAAGCAGTTTTGAATTGAGAAGCATTCATCAAATCCACAGCTTCATCAAACTTTGACCAGAAGGAGGATTTGGTCAGATAAGCAACAAAATTGTGTCGAGGTTTCAAGGTGATTGACGCCATGGATGCAAAGACTGGAGAGGGAAAATAGGTTTTTGAAAAATATGGAAAGTTCTGAGAAAGTGATAATGAAACAACTGAAGAAGGTTGAGTTAAATAGAGAAAACAACAGAAGTTAAAACAACTGAAGAGTAAGATTACTCATCAGGTGTTGTCGACAGTTTTGTTCAGCAGTTGTTTTCATCAGTTGTTCATCAGACGTTGTGGAAATTTTGTTCATCAGAACTTGTGAACAATGTGTTCATCAGAACTTGCAAACAATTTGTTCATCAGAACTTGTAAACAATGTTTGACCTTCAGTACTTAGTGAAGCAATACTCATCAGTACTTGTAACTTAGAGTATTAGAAAAGGTCATATCTGTTCTTGAATCAGTACTTTTGATATGTATCAGTATTTACTGAAAATATCAAAAAGTGTCAAGGAAAAAAAAATTTTATTTGAAAAGAAAAATTGAAAATATTTTTGGGTTTTTGAAAAGACATTAAAATTTATTTGATGAAAAACCAATCTATTCAAGTTGCAGCATACCAAGCCTTAGAACTAAATTTTGGAAAGTTGAGGTGTCTAAAGGCTTAGTAAAGATGTCTGCAAGCTCATCAGCACTAGGAACAAACTTTGGATCAATCAGACCCTTTTCATAACAATCTCTTATAAAGTGATGTCTGATCTCAATGTGTTTAGTCCTAGAGTGCTGAACTGGATTCTTGACAATACAAAGAGCTGAAGCACTATCCATTAACAATGGTGTCTTCAGTTCTTTGATGCCATAATCCAAGAGTTGAGACTGAAGCCAGAGAATTTGTGAAGTACAACTTGCAGCAGCAATGTACTCGGCTTCAGCAGTGGAAGTGGCTACAGATGTTTGTTTCTTACTTTGCCAAGAAACCAGACAATTTCCAAGAAATTGACACCCACCAGAAGTAGATTTTCTTGAGAGTTTGCATCCTGCATAGTCACTATCAGAAAAAGCAACTAGCTTACAGGAATGTCCAGTGGAATACCATATTCCCAGAGATAGAGTGCCCTGCAAGTATCTGAAAATTCTCTTCACAGCAATTAAATGAGATTCTTTAGGTGCAGCCTGAAATCTAGCACAGACACAAGTGGCAAACATAATGTCTGGCCTTGATGCAGTTAGATACATCAAAGAGCCAATCATACATCTATAAAGAGTTTCATCCACTGAAGTACCTTTTAGATCAGCATCAAGTTGTGTGGTGCTGCTCATGGGATTGGAACATGGTTTACAGTTTTGCAAATCAAATTTCTTTAAAAGATCTTTTGTGTATTTTGATTGGTGAATAAAAATACCATCAGGATTTTGTTTGATTTGAAGACCCAAGAAAAACTGTAGTTCCCCCATGGCACTCATTTCAAAATTTTTGGTCATAAGCTCAGTGAAAGCATCACACAACTTTGGATCAGAAGAAGCAAATATGATGTCATCAACATAAATTTGAACAAGTAGCTTATGCTGTCCTACATTCTTTATGAATAAAGTTTTATCAATGGAGCCTCTAGTGAAATTATTTTTGAGAAGAAAAGTGGATAAGGTGTCATACCAGGCTCTAGGTGCTTGTTTCAGCCCATAAAGAGCTTTATCAAGCTTGTACACCCAATCAGGATGTTTATTGTCCTCAAAGCCTGGAGGTTGACACACATACACTTCCTCTTTTATTTTACCATATAGGAAAGCACTTTTGACATCCATTTGAAAAACTTTTAATTTGTGTAAGGCAGCATATGCTAAAAACAATCTAATTGCTTCTAGTCTGGCTACAGGGGCAAAGGTCTCATCATAATCAATACCTTCTTCCTGAGAAAACCCCTGTACAACTAGTCTAGCCTTGTTTTTAATGATTTGACCATGTTCATCTGTTTTATTCCTAAACACCCATTTTGTGCCTATTGCACACTTACCTGGAGGTAAAGAAACTAGCTCCCAAACCTGTTGCTTCTTGAACTGCAACAATTCCAACTGCATTGCCTCCACCCAGCCAATATCTCTAAGTGCTATGTGGTAATTCTTTGGCTCTAGTTGACTTACAAACAAAGCATAAAGACAAAAGTTAGATAATTGACTTCTTGTTGAAACACCTGCAGAAATATCACCAAGAACTTGAGATAATGGATGATCCTTCAGTTCTTGATATGGAATGAGATCAGTGCAAGTGTTTGCTGGAGGGTCAGATGTTGCAGTTGAAGATGATTCAGGGAACAAAGCAGCTGGGATTTCAAATGATTGAGAGGATTCCAGAATTTCATCAGCATTTGTATTGAGTGGACCAGCTGGAGCAGAAGAAGCATCAGATTTTGCAGATGTAGGCAAATTGTCACTGAATCTGAACAAATGAGTACTCTCATCTTCATCATCTAGAGTTCCTTGTGTGGTTGCTGTAGAAGCTTTTGGAGGATCTGCTGGAAAAACTGCATCTTCAACACCACTATGCTCAACTGGAAACTCATGTTGCAAGATGTTAATGTCAAACATCTCAGCAGGATTTTGAGGAATGGAATCTTTGGGACATTCATTGAATTTAACATGAAGAGTTTCTTCAACAATCTTTGTGCGACAATTGAACACTCTATAAGCCTTGCAAGTTGAAGAATATCCAACAAAGTATCCTGCATCAACTTTGGAGTCAAATTTGGTAAGTTGATCTTTGGTGTTGAGAATGTAGCAAGGACATCCAAAAGCTCTGAAGAAGGAAATCATAGGAGTCAAAGAGTGAAGTATTTCATATGGAGTCTTCAACCATCTTTGATTTACCAAAACTCTGTTTTGCACATAGCAAGCTGTATTAACAGCTTCTGCCCAGAAGGTTAGTGGTAAAACAGAATCTGCAAGCATTGTTCTGGCAGCTTCAATCAAAGTCCTATTTTTCCTTTCTACAACTCCATTTTGTTCAGGAGTTCTGGGAATACTCTACTGTCTCTGAATTCCCTTTGACAGATAAAATTCATCCAGAAGGTGATTTCTGAATTCAGTTCCATTGTCACTCCTAACACACTTGATAGGAAGAGAATATTGCTTTTCAGCAAACAACACAAAATTCATAATAGTCTTGGCAACCTCACCTTTTGAGTGTAAGAAGAAAGTCCAGACAAACTTTGAATAGTCATCAACAATAACTAGACAATACTTCTTCTTTGCCATAGACATTATCTGCACAGGACCAAACAAATCCATGTGCAGTAGTTGCAGGCAACCAGTGGATTTGGAGTCTCCAATTGGAGGAAAAGAGACTTTGTGTTGCTTTCCTTTCAAGCAGGCAGTACAATTCTCATCACAACTGAAGTCCTTTAAAGGAAGACCTCTAACCAAACCATGTTTCACCAATTGATTCATGTTTTTGATGTTCACATGACCTAATCTTCTATGCCACAGATTTGATTCTTTGAAAGAGGCCTTAGAGAATAAACAAGGATGACCCTTGACAGAGATATTCTTAGATAAATCAAAGGCATATACCTTTCCCACTCTGTTAGCCTTAAGAAGTGTATACTCATCTAAAACTTTGCTAATCAAAGGCATCACATCAGAAGATAAAATCCTACAATCTTGCTTAGTGAAAAGAGAAACATGACCCTTATCACACATTTGACTGACACTCAGAAGATTGTACTTAAGATTTTCAACATGATTCACATCATCAAACCTAATTTCACCATTTGTTACCATACCTTTCCCAATAATGTAACCCTTAGCATCATTTCCAAAGGATACAAATCCCTTCCTTCCAGTAAAATAATTTTGAAGGAGAGATCTGCTCCCAGTCATATGCATGGATCCTCCACTATCAACATACCAGATGCTATTCTGGCATGCTGAAGGACCCTGCATACAACAACACACTCAGTTAGACTTTGGGACCCAAACCATTTTGGTTTTGGGTCTGTTAACACATGAATAAACAAAGTGAGCAGTGTCAGTTGAAGCAACACTTGAAGCATTCCTATCAGAAGATTTTGCTTTGACTTTTGATTTTGATTTCTTTTTATGAAATGAATCAACAGATGCCTCTGCCAGATTGACTCTTCCTAGCAGTTGTTGCATCATTAACATCAGTTGATTATGATTTTGTGTCAAGATTTTGATTTCATTAGACACATTTTGACCTGACTTTGGATTTTTGGGTTTTAACACTTTAGTTTCTTTAACTGATGAAGAATTTTTCAAGTGTTGTTTCTTTGAATCTGGAACCACCTCCTTACCTTTCTTGAACTTATTTGATTCAGTTCCATGTGAGGTGTTTCCAATCTTTGAACTGACAGATGATTCTGGTACAAACTTGGAACGAAATTCCGTTTTCATTTTGAGAAGGTTTTTGTTTTTATGCTTTATTTTGTTGAAGTTAGAACCTTTTCTGTACCAGCAATCATCAGTGGAATGATTAAACAGCCTACAAATTTCACAAGGCACCCTCTTTTGCTTTCCCTTGTGATTATCTACAAGTACTGATGACTTAGATACTGAGTTTTTGTTTTTCAGCACATTTGGAACATCAGTATTTGTAGACAAATTGATAACAGCTGATGTGCTGACAACCTCTGAAGAGGTATTCTTCAGCACTTGTCTATCAACTCTTTTCCACTTATCAGTAGTTGTGCCATCAACTTTTTCTACAACTACTGATGAGTGATTCTGACTTATCAGAAGCCGTGCATCTTTCTCTCCAGTGCCATGCCCATCTGACTTAACCAGTTTTAAATTTAATTCATTTGAAACCTTTTCATCAGGGTTAATCTCAATTAAAATACTATCCTGACATGTTTCATCCTGGATAACATTTGTACATCCAAGAGAATAAGAATAAGTTTCAATGTCAATAGTTTCAGACTCAGATTTGCAGGCACTTGAATCACTTTCAAATGATTCATCAGCATCAGACTTTTCTGAAGATTTGGTGGATTGGTATACACTGTCTCCTTCAGACTCACAGTTAAGATTTTTTGGTGTATAATCAGTTGGAGGAGCAGTGTGATTGTATCCAATACCAAACTTCACATTTGATGCTGTTTGCTTGTTTAACAACATCTCAAACCCCTTGCAAGATTCAACCCATCTTGCACATTCTACTTGGGTTGCTGCAAGTGTTTGTTTCAGATCATTATGCTTCACAAGCATGACTTCAACTCTAGCTTTTTCATCAGATAACAAACATTTGAGTTTGTAAATATCAGACTCTTTTTCATTTAAAGCTTTTTCAAACTCAGTTTTGTTTTTAGCCACAGCCTTCTCTAATTCAAATTTCTCATTTATCAATTCTACATTTATTTCCCTAATGGAAGCAAATGCTGAAATACATGACTCTGAGCATAACTTAGCTTTTGATTCAGAAGATACCTGTGATGTTGAAGAAGATTGACAAGAATTGTCAGTTGAATCAAGAGCCATCAATGCAAGATTTCCAAAAGGATTGTCTCCACCATGTGGACCATTTTCAGAATAGGGCTGCATGTTGAAGTCAGATAAATCATCAGGTAGACTACTCCAATCAACTACTCCAGGAGTAAAGAAACTCTGATGTTGTTGTGGTTGAGATTGCTGATTGGTTTGAGATTTGCTGGGATCAGGAAGAGCAGGGGATTGTGAGGGAATTAGTGCTGGAGTGTGTGTAGGTTGAGGCATGTAAAAGCAAGGGTATGGATATGGCATAGGATTTTGTTGAACAAAGTGAGCTGGATAGAATTGTTGTTGACTAGTACCAGAAGATTGTGGTCCTTTGCTTGATGTGTTGTTGTTTGGAAATGTCACAAAAGGTGCAGCAGAGTTAGAACCAGTAGATTTGCATTCCCTAGCAAAGTGACCGAGCCTATGACACTTATGGCACCTCAGCTTCCCTTTGTCAAATCCAACCTTGGTTTTGCCAGATAATCCAGGGAACTTTCTTCCTGTTCGTTTATAGAACTTTTGTGATCTGATGTTGATTAATGCCATTTGACTCAAAATGTCCATCTCCTCTAGATCATCATCCGGGATTCCTTTCAAATCATCCATCACAAAACACAAGTTATCACCATAATTTCCTGCATTACCATCAACTCCCACAAAAGCATGTTCAGAATTGTTAGTAGAAAAATCAATATGTTCATCATAAGAACATTCAGACCCATTAAACTCTGACTCCTGACCTATCAAAGCAGTGTTACCAGGAACAAAATCATCAGCAAGTTTTCCAGATGAAGACAGTTTTCTTTTTTGTTCTACCTCTCTCTCAAATGTTAAGAGTTTCCCATGAAGCTGGGTGAGAGATAGATGTTCTAGAGTTGCACTGGAGCGTAGGATAATAGTATAAGTATCCCATCTCTCAGGCAGTGATCTGAGAAATCTGTTATTCATCTGACTATTAATATATTCTTGCTTAACCATTTTCAACTCAGAAATTAAACATGAGAAACGCTCAAATTGTTGAGTCAATGATTCACCCTTCCTATGAGAGAACGTCTCATACTGTTGGGCGAGGATTTCTCTTGTGTTTGCTAAAACCTCATCGGTTCCACCAAATTGTTCTTTCAGTGCAACCCAGAGATCATGAGCAGTATCATGATGCATCAAGCCAGAGTAAATCTCATTCGGCAAAGCCATGGCCAGAATACCATGAGCTTTCGCATCAATTTCAAACAGTTTGATATCCTCATCCGAATACATATCCGAAGGTTTCGGAATCATTAGTTTAGTTTCAGGATCAGTAATCATGGGTTTATAAGGACCATGCACTACAGATTTCCAACATCCTGCGCTGTTAATTGACAGGTGATGTAGCATTCTACGTTGCCATATGTTGTACTCACTCCGCACAAGCATCGGAGGCTTGGTTGCGGAGCCTGTATTGTGCGGATCATTGTTTGGAGTCGTCATGATCACAGATTCAAGCAATTAGACACAAGCTAATGCAAATTTCGATCAATTGATTCAAAACAAATTAATATTGAAGGACAAATCAACAGAAGTTAACAGAAAACTTCAATCTATAACAAATTCTTACTTAATCAGCTAATTCGATCAATTAGAGAACAAATTTGAGCAGTTTCAGAGATCAATTGTTTAATCGATCAATGATTAACCTGCTCTGATACCAATTGTAGGATCAGATGTTCTCAATTGATACAATTAATAGAGTATAGCAGCGGAATTCAAAGCTGAATTAGCATAATCATCGCAAGAACACATTTCAATCAAACAGTAAATGCAAGTTTGTTATAGAGAGAGAAACTTTCTGCAAAAGGAATATATCATTCAGATCATTAACTTTGTTTTTTTAATTACAAACATGTCAACTGCCCTTATATAGAGACAGTGACGTCTGATGATGTCACATGATGTTGACACCTAACAGACAAAACAAAACAACTGAAAATAACTAAACTACTGAGAATGTCTACAACATCTGAAGACATTCTCTTACAACTACTGAAGAACTAAAACTACTGAAGTAAAAAGACTAAAACATCTGATGAGTAAACTACTCATCAGACTTTTACAAACACTGAAAGAAAACTACTGAAGACTAAACTACACACTACAACATCTGATGAATTGCACTTCAGCTGTTGTATATCACTTCAGATCTTGTGTCTTCAGTACATTGAATGTCAGCTGTTGTGTTCTTCTTCAGTCGTTATAAGTGCTGTGAGACTTAGAGATTTTTCTGATCAGGCTCATTGGTTCTTTTAGTCCAACAGTTTCTGAATTAAATATGAACTGAACTATGATAACATGAAATGAAAATGATATACAAATGATAACTGAAACATGTACCTGATTTACTGTTCATGTACTGTAGAGATCACTGTTCCGGTGACGGTTCCGGCACTGATGTTACAGTCTCCCCTTGTTAGAGAAATTTCGTCCCGAAATTTAAGAGTTGTTATCGGGTACAGCTTCCTCTTCAAACAGTTGGGGATACTTTGACTTCATGTGATCTTCGCGTTCCCAAGTAAACTCGGGTCCACGTCTTGAATTCCATCGAACCTTTACAATCGGAATACGGCTTCGCCTCAGTTGTTTAACCTTGCGATCCATAATCTCCAAAGGTTCTTCTATAAAATGTAATTGATCATCAACTTGAATTTCTTCAATTGGAATGACGAGTGATTCGTCTGCAAGGCATTTCTTTAAATTTGAGACGTGAAACACATCATGCACCCCACTGAGTTCATCTGGTAATCTCAGTCTATACGCCACAGGACCAATACGCTCGATGATTTCGAACGGTCCAACGTATCTCGGTGCTAACTTGCCTTTCTTTCCAAAGCGTACTACACCTTTCCATGGGGAAACCTTTAACATGACACGGACTCCTACTTGGAATTCCAACGGCTTGCGCCGTTTGTCAGCGTAGCTCTTTTGTCTGCTCCTTGTTGCTTGTAGTCTTCTATGAATCTGAGCAATCTTGTCAGTGGTTTCCTGAATAAGTTCTGGCCCAGTTATACGATTATCTCCAACTTCAGTCCAACAGATCGGTGATCGGCATTTCCGACCATACAAAGCCTCGAATGGTGCACATCCGATGCTACTGTGGTAACTGTAGAGATCACTGTTCTGGTGACGGTTCCGGCACTGATGTTACAAAATGCAAAGGTTAAATCTAAGTGTTTCAAACTAATCACAATCATTAACATACTCATTGGAACGATTATCTGATGTTTATGATAACTGTCAGATTAGTATGTTAAACATGGTTATTAAACCTATTCTAAGACTACATTGTGATATTTCATGATATCTGGGTAATCAATGATAAGGATTGATCATTTCTAAGCCTTAATCTGTTTAGGAACAGTTTTAGCATTATAATCAACAACATTAACTATTTGATGAATTTTAAGGCAATGTCTTTGACATTGAACGTTCAGAAAGATCTAATCAGTAGGTTAAAACATAAATAACTTATTAAGTGTAAACTGATGCAGAATTATACTGTTTGTACCAGTTTACAAGGGATCTTGCTACAGTAAGACATCAAGTGAGTTCTTATAGCCCTGTTTTAAATGTTTTATCATTTTGGGCTGATATGCATGTTATAAAGTTATGTTATGAAAATGATTGTATGTATGTATAAAGTTATTGTAGGAAAGTGATTTTAACCTGATTATGGTCAGGTAAAGAATGTTTACAGATAAAGAATGTTTACAGATAAAGTATGTTTACAGATAAAGAATGTGTGACAATCCGACTTTTTACACTAACCTTGTTAACGAGAGTTGGTGATATCACAGGCCCAATAGTGATAATGTAGGCCCATTGAGATCTAGGGAGGCCCAATTACAAAATGAAGGCCCAACAAGGCCAATGAAGGCCCAATAAGGCCAATGAAGGTCCAACAAGATCAATTAGGCCCAACGAAGTCTATGTAAGCCCAACAGAGCCAATGTAGGCCCAATAAGCCAAGAGAGGCCCATTAAGGCCCAATAAGTTCAAGTAAGGCCAATGTAAACCAAGTAGGCCCAGGGAAGGCCAAGGTAGGCCCAGGAAGGCCCAGTGAGACCCAATTGTATTTGAGAAGCCCAATTGGGTTAATTTAGCCCAACAATGAGTTAAAGGACCAATTTATGGTAATCCGGGATCTTTAATTCAATTTTATTAATTGAAGCAATATGTTAATGATCCAAAATAATTTATAAGGATTGACGAATATCAAAAATCTGATTTTAAGAATTAAATTTCAAGGATTAAGGTTGTAAACTAGTGGAAATGTCAAAACTTGACTTTAAAAGTCAAAATACGATCATATCATCAAATTGAAGTTAATATTCGTATTAAACTCAGGTTGTAACCGAAATGGATCATCATAATCATCACAATTATGGTTATTAACAGTTTTTAGACGTTATGAGGCTCTTCAATCATCGAATTTATGTAGTAACGGCTACAACACTTGAAACCGTGGCCTTAGTCATAAAATTCGTAGAATTCGACAACACCTTGCACAATTGAGCATTCTTTCACATTAGTCGGCATTATTAGAGGAGAATTCAAGCAGCAATTTGATCGCAGAGGCGTTGGAAAAAGAAATTGGATCGAGACTAGGCCGAATATCATCCAAGAAGGGAACTACTTCAATCGGGCATCAAAACAGGTTAGTGATTGATCATATACCTTCTAAAACAACCGATTAAACTTAACCATATGTTAATTCGGGGTTCCAATATCGAATTGTTCAAGAACGATAGCTAGGGTTCATCTAAGAATCGGTTTTGGGGGTTTTAAATCATATAAGCTTTAAAATGGAATTAAACTATACCAATAGTTTCAGAAGGGTGCGATGTAACTAAACCAGGTCCCAATTTCAGTAGGTTACAAAGATTTGATGGATGTTAGTTCTAGGGTTCATGCTTTAAGAACGAATTGGGGGATTGGGTTAAAATGGGTTCAGAAATCGAATTGAATGTTATTAGTAGTTTCAGACAACCTCGATTAAGCATAATTTCATTTCAATTTGTGGTTTCAATAACGAATTGGATGAATTCGATGTTAGGGTTCATGAGATGAATACGCTTTTGGGTTTTTGATGCAAACTGTTATGATAGTCGAAATTGATTAATCAGAAAGGTTCGGAATTTCGAAATTGATGAAAACCTTATAGTGTTAATGTTAACCGGATTCGAAATGTGGATCAATTGGAGATAACATGCTTCGGCTATAAGAACAATTAGGAATCAGGTTGGAAAAGGGGTTAAAACAATTAATTTCTGATTACTTTCGCGATACCCTAGCGGGCTTGACTGGTTAAAGGCGTGTGTGTTGGAGTTGAGGGTCGCGGGTTCGAGTCCCGGCCCAACCATTTTTTTTGGATTTTAAGTCATTTTTGATGTTTTAACCATAACTCCTTCGTTTCAAGTCCGATTCGATCCGTTCAAGTTGCGTTGGAACCGTAACGAGAATACGAACGTGTTGAAATGATAAAATCCATATTTTAATCCGAACACGAAATCGCGTATAATTACGTTAAATTAAATAAAATCGTGTAGGATTTTATTTAAACGATTTCAAAAGTACGCGTACGATTGTATGCACATTTCTGACACTTTAACATACGTGTGTTGACACGTATGTGATTTCAAGCACAACATGATGTCTCGAATAACACTAGGTTATTGTTTAATCACAGATTCTTCGTAGAGGATTTCTACGCAAGTTCACACGTAATTGATCATTCTACTATTATCAAAGGTGCGTACACGGCCCCTTTCTTATTTTAAACTGTTTTGGGGGAGAAAACATGTGCAATACACTATTTTTAGATACATATCACTTGCATGAGTTATCTGTTTACATTGTGTGACAACATATCAACTTGAAAGTCCTTACACACCTCGAACCGTTTAGTTTGCTGTAATGCAAAGCGTGGTAGTTGGAAATAGATCTATTAGGTTTGACAAACCTCACCTGGTAGATGGGATCTACGCAGGTGTTTGACTGACCAAACACAATTATTACTATTGTTGTGATAGACAATAGTGGCAAGGCGAAAACATGCTATAGCATGGCAATTAGTCAGCTTCGGTGTCGAACACGTATGTAAATAGTTTATATGACTAGCTATCATGACTGTGCATTTGTGATTATGTTATCTACAATCTTGTTATTCAAACTGCTGTTTTGAACATTGTGATTATTTAAAACCTGTGTTATGCACCAACCTTTGTGTTGACTTGATTTGCATGTTTTCTCAGGACGCTAAGGCGCGCGTTAAAGCTGGCATGGACTAGGAAGATAGAGTCTCATGCATTATAAACACTTTGAATTTGAATTTGAACATTTGAATATTTAAGTACTTTGGTTTGTAATGTTTACTTTACAACTGTTTATGGTTTTTAAACGCTTCCGCAATTTTTTTTGTAAACTCTGAATGTTATGTTTTAAAGACCAACGTATGTTTTGAAATTCATATAGAGGTCTTCGCTATGTCTAATGATCTGAGATCCTGGTTTGTCACGCTCCCAAACGGTGTGATTCCGTTAGTTGGAAATTGGGGGTGTGACAGAATGTTTTAAGTCTCAACTATGGTTGAGAAGTAAATGATTTTAAGAATCTCAGCTGAGATATAACGAATGTTTTTAAAGTCTCAACTGCAGTTGAGAAAGAAATGATTATTTTTGTATAAGAGACTCGACTGAGGTCGAGGAGGAAATGTAAGACACTCGACTGAGGTCGAGGAGGAAATGTAAGACACTCGGCTGAGGTCGAGGAGGAACATAAGACACTCGGCTGAGGTCGAGGAGGAAAATATAAGACACTCGACCGAGGTCGAGGAGGAAATGTGGTTTTGCCAGCTGCGGTTGGGCAAAACTTGAGCACAGCGGTGAAAGGAGCCGCTTTTGCTTATGATGTTTAAAGAGTCCTGTGGAAACACGGGCCTGCCGACTGTGTTTCGCCAGTTGATGAAATCTTATGCATGTATAAGTTATCGACTTTGGGTTGATAGTTTAAGAGCCTTGTGCTGCACAAGCCTGTTTGACTTTAGGGTCAGCAGTTGACGGTGAAGTTCCTTCACCGTATGAATGATGTTATGATGATATGTATGTTATGTAATTATGTTACGATGCTATATATGTTATGAAATTATGATATGAGCACAGGTATGTTATGTATAAGGATTTTCTTAGAAATGAACTTAGAACTCACCAGCATAAAGCTGACTTGTTTTCATGCATATCAGGTTGAATAGTTTGAGAAAGGAGACCAGGAGGGCTCATGGCATACGTTGAAGACTACCCCTGGCCTAGACTGGCTATGTTATAAAACTAATAAAGATATGAGCTATGTATTAATGTTGTTTAGGTTTGTATAATATTTTATGTAGTCGCCTTAAATTCCGCTGCTATGGTAATGTAAATATGTTATAAAGAGTATGGGTTTGATGTTTGCCAACCGAGAGGCTCGTGGCCTCTCATTTTTCTCAACTAGTTTCGTTATGAAGTTTGACAATTTTTTATTGTTGTTGAAGTTAAAAAGGGTTAAATGAAAATCTTTAAAAAATGTATAATAAACCAGGAAATGATGATTGGGACTGTTAAGGTTTTATTATTTGTTATGTTTATTTTTCTCAACTAATTTAGTTATGAAGTTTGACAATTTTTTTGTTGTTGTTGAAGTTAAGAAGGGTTAAATGAAAATCTTTAAAAAATGTGTAATAAACCAGGAAATGTGAAATCAAGGAATAAAACGAAAAGAACTATGAAAGGCTGGAAGAAAAAAATAATACAAAAAAATTTACAACGGTGAACTTGAAATGTAAAAGACCGGAAGCATGGAATAAAACAAAAAAATATATATAATAAATAGAGTGGTGAACGTGATTTGTGGATGGGAAATATTTTTTTTAATCTTTTTTCTATTTACAAGATAAAAGATAAATTACTTTAATCATATTTTGGTAAATATTTTTCAAAACAACCATTATGGTAAATATTTTTTTCACCTATACTTATTTGGAAAAAAAACTCGAAAAAATTTATAGAACCATTAAAGTTATAATAACAGAGGACTACCATTAGAATTTTTTTCTCCTCATTTTTTTATTTTTTTTATCAGAATGACCCAGGTTAATGAAATAATTGACATGATTCAAAAGGAGGATTTTAACACAATATTTGATCATGTTGTTGTAAACAATGATGATGTGTTAGAGGATGAAATAGAAGATGAAATTGAAAACGATATGGATGACGAGTTAGAAGAAGACGCATCTGGAGATGGAACCCAGACCGGTAGAGATGATATTGTTGTCGTTTCTAATCGATTTTATTTAACATTTTAATTTTACTTTAATTTGATTGGGACTGTTAAGGTTTTATTATTTGTTTTGTTTATTTTTCTCAACTAGCTAGTTTAGTTTATGAAGTTTGACAATTTTTTGTTGTTGTTGAAGTTAAGAATGGTTAAATGATACTACCCGTATATAGTTCCTTTCGGACAGTTGTACGTTCACGAAGATACTACCCGTCGGTAAATATCTTAATGCCTCATGATCTTAATGTCTATCACAAACATTAAGAAGTTGTTATGGAAACAGGTACCAAACATTCACACCAGGGGAGATGCAATCCTCCCAGCAAATGGGTTGTCAGCCAATAGTACTATCAATGATCCCTGTTCGGCCCCACATGGGTTCACTAGATACAGTTCACGAGATGAGGACTTTTGATACTGTGATAGAGTTACTAACGGAAAAATCCCATGAAATCACACAAAAGTCATATGAAATCACACAGATATCAGTGATGCATATCATATGTTCAGAAAACAGTTTGCAGAGTTACCCCGATGTTTATAAAACAATAAAGAGAAAAGGGGTTGTACGAAACTCACTTGATATCTCACAGCTGTAGGAACGCTCGCGGCTAGTGCTAATAGTGAAATTCTGCATTAGTTTAGGTTTTATAAGTTATTTATGTTCCAGCTTACTGATTAAATCTTTCTGAACGTCCAATGTCAAGGACATTGGCTTGTAGTCATCAAACCGATGCTAGATTATTAATTATTTATTTTAGTGACATATCATACAATGTATGATAATGTAGGAACCTATACTGATTCAGGTTCCTAATGCTAGATTGATGACACATTTGATTAATCAAAATAATCTCAGATTAACCAAATAGTTAATGTTGTTGATTATAATGCTAAAGCAGTTCCTAGACAGTTTAATGACTTAGGAATGATTAATCCTTGTTATTGATTACCCAAATATCATGGAATAACACAATGTAGTATTAGAATAGGTTTAATAACCATGTTTAACATACTAATCTGACTGTTATCAGAAACATCAGATAATCGTTCCAATGAGTATGTTAATGACTGTGATTAGTTTGAAACATATGGTTTTCACGTTGCATGTCACAGATTAACCAAACTAATCACCTACATTGTCATAATCAAATGGTTTGAACCATTATAATCATTATTATGATTCCATGTAAACCGGGCATTACAACGGCTCGAAACAAGGATTTACCCGTTAACAGTTCGAATTTATCATTTATAATCAATCCTAGCCATCATCTAGGCAATAATCAACAACCCTAACTATATCATTAAGTTCAAAATCAAGATTTGATCAATCATTATCAAACTAGAAGGTTTAAGTGAACCATTACCTATCCAGACAGAGTTTTGCTTGAAAAATAATGATCAGAACTTGTTTTAACGCTCCTGGACGCGATCCACTTGATCAAAATCTCTAAAATTAATGATTTGAGGGTTTGAAGGGTGAAATTTTCGTGAAAGATGGTGGTGTCGTCGAAGAGAAGGATAGAGATTGAGATATGGATGAGTTCTTGACTTTTTAACCAAGTTGTCGCTGATCTGGACCCAGGCGCATCGCCCCAGACCAGGGCTCCACCCGGGGCGCACCGCGCGAGAGAAACTCTCCAGATATTTTCTTCGTGACCCGCGCGCATCGCCTAGGTCCATTGTGTGGCCTGGGGCGTACCGCCCCAGTGGTTTTTCACCCATTTTTCGACAGAAACTTCGTTTTGCGATTCTGGGCAATCCGTAACTCCGTTTCGCGCACGGTTTTCGCCCACGTTCATCATTTTTCAGGTACTATCATCCCATATTAATTTCGATGGTCAACTCAGTGTGGATTTTAAACATGACCAAATGTGCTCATTTCTTTGATGACGTAATCCTTCGTACACAGTTGTCACAGTCTCCTCGTGTTAAAAAAATTTCGTCCCGAAATTTAGTGAAGACTTACTTGATAACAATTGATCATGGGAATAGGTGTGGGTATTTTTGTTTCATCTGATCTTCACTTTCCCACGTATATTCAGGTCCACGCTGTGAATTCCATCGAATTTTGACCATAGGTATGCGACTGCGTTTTAGTACCTTCACCTCTCGATCCATCACTTCAACTTGTTCTTCACTGAATTGAAGTTTTTCATCAATTTGGATTTCTTTAAGAGGTACGATCAAAGATTCATCAGCTAAGCACTTCTTCAGATTTGATACGTGAAAAACATCATGAATGTTACTGAGTTCAGGAGGTAATTCAAGTATGTAGGCCACTGATCCGATTCGTTCAAGAATTTTGAATGGTCCTACAAATTTGGGTGAAAGTTTACCTCTCTTCCCAAATCTGAAGATGCCCTTCCATGGTGAAACTTTCAGCATTACCAGATCGCCGATTTGAAATTCCAAGGGTCTATGACGATTATCAGCATAACTCTTTTGTCAATCGCGAGCAGCTTTAATTCGTTCTTGAATAAGTGCGATCTTATCAGTTGTTTCTTGAATGAGTTATGTGTGACAATTGCAGTTGATAATTACGTCATCAATGACGAGATCACCTTTGATGGTGCTAGAAATCCACGTTGAGTTGACAATTGAAATTATTACAGGGCGATAGTATGCGAAAAATGATGAACGTGGGCGAAAACCGTGCACGAAACGGAGTTACGGATTGTCCGGAATCGCGAAACGAAGTTTTGGTCGAAAAATGGACGAAAACACCCTGGGGCGGTACGCCCTGGGCCACACATTGGGTTGGGGCAATGCGCCTGAGAGCAACAAAAATATCTGGTTTCTTTACCCTCCGCGCGGTATGCCCCAGATCGTTGCTTGGGCTGGGGCGATGCGCCTGGTGTCAGGATTACGCAGATTGGGCTTAAAAAGTCAAGATTTTATCCAGAAAACTCAAATTTTATCCTATCTTCGTCGATCTCCTCACCACCAACGAAAAATCCATCTTTTAAACCCACAAATCTCTATTTAAAATCCTTCCAAACATCTAGATCGCGCCCAGGAACATTTCTGCAAGTTCAGATCATCATTTTATCCGCAGAACTCCGTCAGAGCAGGTAACGGATCATTTTAACCTTCTAGGTTGATAATGATTGATTAAATCTTGATTTGTAAAGTAAGGATATGGTTATTGCTGTTGATTATTGCCTAGATGATGGCTAGGAATAGTTAGAGATGAAGAACTTGACAGGTTAACGGTGAAATCTTTGTTTTGAGCCATTATAATGTCCGATTATCATGAAACCATATCATAGATCACAGTGGTTTTAACCATTTGGTTATAACAATGGTTGTGATGGTCCTGATCATTCCTTGGAATGATCAATGTCAAGGATTAACTATTTCTAAATCTGGAATCCATTGAGAAACTGCTTTGGTGATATAATCAACAACAATACTAATTTGGTTAATCTGGGAAATGTCCTGATTAAACCAATCAGTTATAAGTCTTTTAATAAGAACCTAAATCATTATAGGTTCTCAGTGAACACATGTGATGAGGTGTTAAACTAAGGAAAGTTCTGAGAGTCAGATTAAGCTTAAGTAACTCATAGAACTCAAATGATATACAGGTTTAGAGTTCAAGAACCAGTGATACGCACGTTGTGAATTGTTATTGATTTGAATCAACTCAGGTGAGTTCATGAATCCCCTTTTCTGTATTTTGGCTTTTGAACTCGGGGAATGAGAAAACATAAAAACGCGTTTGAAACATCCTGATTTTTATGAAGCTTTGAAACATGAAACCTGATTTGAGCAAGTGTAGCTCTGAAACATTTTTGAAACATCTTGTGAAACATAATACCTGATTTGATCAGATGGAACTCTGAAACGCTTTCGCTATATTTTGTGAAACATGAAAACTTATTTGCATCATGTGAAACGCTGAACACTTTTGAAACATTTTGTGAGACATGAAACGAAAGCGTTGTAAAACATTTGGTTGAAACACGTGACAGTGGAGAGAAACACATGACCAAACTTGTCATTATTTCACGGGTTACACATTTGTCGTTGAGTCCCCTATTCTGTAACCGTTA
Source organism: Mikania micrantha (assembly GCA_009363875.1). Classification (NCBI taxonomy): domain Eukaryota; kingdom Viridiplantae; phylum Streptophyta; class Magnoliopsida; order Asterales; family Asteraceae; genus Mikania; species Mikania micrantha. The sequence goes on from CM018698.1 coordinate 72,506,190, forward strand.
ACCGTGGGGGGGCGTGATTATTGAGAATAGATTCTATTTGTGATTGAACATCCTCGCCCGTGGTTCGTAGCTAAAACCACGACTAGATGTCGAGCGGGCGCTCAATAAGGCTAAAACACACAATGTCTCATGACAAGGACATTGGGAAGGGGCAAACACTGAAACGCGTCAGCTCGGTTACGGGAGCCCAGGAGTTATAATTGGACAGTTGGTCGGAGAAACACGACATTGTTGGAAGGAACAATGTTTTCACTGGATACCAATGTTTTACCCCCAGTTTGGGACGTTAATATTATTGAACTTTTTTTATGCAAATATTGGAATTTTTTGAAATACATTACATATGTTTTGACAAATAAACTTGTGAACTCACCAGCGATATGCTGATTGTTTTTAAATCATGTTTTCTCAGAGGCGTAGTGATACAGGGGGTGGAGCTGGGAGCTCAATTTCGAGAGACATATGGTGGAGTCTATAAGAGATAGACTGAACAGTGTGATATAACGCATAGTATATATGTGTATTAGCGATATATATATGTGTGTGTGAAACTTTGATAAAACTGTTATTACATTAGGCTTGTGGCTAATGTCGTTGTATTATTGCACTGTAATATAGAAACATGTATGTCTTTTGTTGTAAATCATGACTGTGAAATCTTGAAGTCACACCGTACGCTTCCGCAACGACCAGGGTGTGACATTATGGGCCTATGATTCGATTTTCACCTACCTCTGACCAACAGATAGGTGATCTACATTTACGTCCATAAAGTGCTTCAAATGGAGCGCATTGAATACTGGTATGGTAGCTGTTATTATATGAGAATTCAACAAGTGGAAGGTGAATATCCCAGCTACCTCCAAAATCAATCACACAGCTTCTGAGCATGTCTTCCAGAGTTTGATTAGTTCGTTAGGTTTGCCCGTCAGTTTGTGGATGATAAGTTGTGCTCATATTGATTTGGGTGCCCAGAGCATTCTGAAGAGTTTGCCAAAATCGTGACGTAAATCGACTATCTCTGTCAGAAATGATAAAGATTGGTACTCCATGTCGAGATACAATTTCATTAACATAGAGTTTAGCGAGTCGATCCATGGAGTAATCCTCTCAGATGGGTATGAAATGCGCAGATTTAGTAAGGCGATCAACAATAACCCATATAGAGTCGTGATTACGTGATGTTCTGGGTAATTTAGTAATGAAATCCATAGAAATCTGATCCCATTTCCACATGGGAATCTCCGGTTGTTGTAGTAACCCAGAAGGTCGTTGATGTTCAGCCTTAACTTTTAAACATGTTAAGCATCGACCCACGTATTCTGCTATGTGTTTCTTCATTCCAGGCCACCAGTAAAAATCTTTAAGATCTTTATACATTTTGTCAGCACCTGGATGAATAGAATACCTGGATTTGTTCGCCTCATCCAAGATGATTGTTCTTGAGTTACCGAATAGAGGAACCCAAATTCGACTTTTGAAATACAATACTCCATCATCTTTGGTATCGAGTTGTTTATTTTATCCTCTTAGCTCCTCAGCAGAGTAATTCGTTGTTTGTAAAGCTTGTTGCTGAGCTTCTTTAATCTGAGGAATTAGACTAGTTTGAATAGTCATCCCTAACGCTTTCACACGTAAAGGTTTGACTCGTTCTTTGCGACTCAAGGCATCGGCTACGACATTCGCTTTGCCTGGATGATAACGAATTTCACAGTCATAGTCGTTCAAAAGTTCTACCCACCGCCTTTGTCGCATGTTCAGCATTTTCGGATCCAGAATGTGTTGAAGACTTTTGTGATCAGTGTATATGATACACTTGGTTCCGTATAGATAGTGTCTCCAAATCTTGAGTGCGAACACCACTGCACCAAGTTCTATATCATGGGTAGTATAGTTCTTCTCGTGTACTTTCAGTTGTGGAGAAGCGTAAGCAATTACTTTATCGTTCTGCATTAAAACACACCCAAGACCTTGACGCAAAGCATCACAGTACACTGTGAAATTATCAGTACTTTCCGGTAATGCCAAGATAGGTGTGTTGCAGAGTTATGTTTCAACAGTTGGAATGCCTCCTCCTGTTGAGAACCCCATATAAACGGTTGATTTTTCTGTGTCAATGTAGTTAGTGGCAGGGCTATCTTTGAGAAGTTCTTGATGAATCGGTGATAATAACCTGCCAGCCCTAAGACTTGACGTATTTCGGTTGGGGTTCGTGGTGTTTCCCATTGTTCTACAGCTTTAATCTTACTGGGATCCACCTGAATGCCATCTTGATTCACTACGTGCCCGAAAAATTGCACTTGTCGTAACCAGAACTCACACTTGGAGAACTTGGCGTATAATTTTTCGCGTGCCAAAAGTTCTAAGATCAGTTTCAAATGTTGAGCATGTTCTTGTTGGCTTCGAGAATAAATGAGAATGTCATCAATAAATACAATTACAAACTTATCCAAGTAAGGCCTACACACCCGATTCATCAGATCCATAAAAACTGCAGGTGCATTTGTTAATCCAAACGGCATTACTAGAAATTCATAATGCCCGTATCGAGTTCTGAATGCAGTTTTAGGAACATCATCCTCATGCACTCGTAATTGATGATATCCGGATCTTAAATCGATTTTTGAGAAGTAGGTAGCGCCTTGAAGTTGATCAAACAGATCATCTATACGTGGTAATGGATAACGGTTTTTGATTGTGAGTTTATTAAGCTCCCGGTAGTCAATACACATCCTGAATGATCCATCCTTCTTTTTCATAAAAAGAACTGGTGCTCCCCAGGGTGAGAAACTAGGTCTAATAAAACCCATGTCTAGCAGTTCCTGTAATTGACCTGAAAGATCTTGCATCTCGGTGGGTGCTAAACGATAAGGAGCTTTAGCTACAGGTGCTGCACCTGGAATCAAGTCAATTCGAAATTCAACTTGTCTCACTGGGGGTAATCCTGATATATCCTCAGGAAAAACTTCAGGAAAGTCTTTGACTACTGGAATATCTTCGATACGTTTTTGTGAAGAGCTGTTATTGATCACATATGCTAGAAAAGCCGGACACCCTTTCCGTAAACATTTCTGAGTTTGCATACAAGAAATGATACCAAGTTTTCTACCAGCTCGTTCCCCTTGAACTATCAGTGTATTACCCTCAGGTAATGGAATACGGATCACCTTAGTTTGACATACTACTTCCGCTTGGTTAATAGAAAGCCAGTCCATACCAACCACCACATCAAAACTCCCAAGCTCAATAGGAAGTAAATCAATATTGAAAAGATGATCATTCAGATTCAAGGAACATCCTTGAATAACACTGTTAGTTTTGATTAACTTGCCATTAGCAAGTTCAATGACATAAGGAGTTTCTAGATCTACCACAGGCAATGAAAGTAATGATGCAAATTCAGGAGAGATAAAGCTCTTATCTGCCCCGTATCAAAAAGAACTGATGCGTAAAGATTATTGAGTAGAAACGTCCCAGTGACAATGTTTGCATCATGCCTCGCCTCGGTTGCACCAATTTGAAAAGCTCTCCCTCTAGCTTCATTTCCCGGATTGGCGTTATTGTTGTTTGGATAGTTTCTAATCAAGTGATCAGGACTCCCGCACTTGTAGCAAGACCGGTTCGTTTGAGTGGTTTGTCGAGGTGCTTGGTTCGGTTGGCGAGCAGGCAAGTTACAATACCTGGTGTAATGTTCAACTCTACTACAATTGGTACAAGTAGGACACGGCCCAGTATGATGAAATGAACAGCGAGTACATTTAGGCGCCTGTCCAGTGTAACCTTTCCTCTCAGAAACCACCGCACCATAATTTCTCCCGACTGGGTTGCTAGTTTCAGCCGGAACCTTGGCCTTGGTTTTGCCAAACCACTTTCGTTTGGTACCTTTAGAAACATTCGAGGTACCAACATCACTACGGCCCACAGCCGTCTGAGTTTTTGGCAACAACATACCACTCCTTACCGCCTCATCGGTAAGCTTAGTGGTCAAAAGAATTGCACGTTTAAGAGTCGTTGGTTCAGCTGCGGTTACCATTCCCCGTATCTGGGGAACCAGACCCTTAATGTACTTCTCGATCAACGCTGCTTCTGTAGGAAACATGTCTGGAAGTAAGCAAGTAAGTTCGTGAAAATGATGGGTATACGCTAAACAGTCAGCCCCGATCATCGAGTGATTCCAGAATTCTTCCTGGAGCTTTTGAATTTCGGTGAGTGGGCAGTACTCTGATCTAATAAGAGTTTTAAAATCGTTCCAGCCCATCGAGTTAATTGTGGCTGAACCCAAAGTTTTTGCCTGGGTATTCCACCATGTTAAAGCTGATTCTTTCAGAGAACAGGCAGCATAAGACACCTTATGCTCCTCTAAACACTGGCTGATTTTCAGTTTCGTTTCCATTTCCTCGATCCACCTTAACATTCCAGCCGCTCCTTCCTTGCCAGTGAAAGTAGGAGGATTGCAAGAAGCGAAGTACTTGTATGTACATCCCTGTCGTGGTGGATCAGGAGCAGTTGTAGTTGTACCGGTGGTCTGATGAGTTCCTATGTGTCCACCAGTAACATTTTGTTCCACAAGATCATGGTCCCCACCAGAACCCGCAGTGATATGAGATTGGTGTTGTGTCAGAACACCACAAGCAGATAGCTGTTCTCGCACAATTCGTGCTATCATTGCTTCGTTCGATTCAGATCCACTTGCACCTGCAGGTGGAACATTATTTGTTTCCAGATTAACCTGTGGATCTGGATTTGATTCCACATTCACAGGTGGAACTTGACTCGGCCCTGAGTTAGTAACGTTCTTGTTAGCCTTCCTAGCTGGTCGACCTCTTTTTGGAGCCATAGTTCTGCTCACATGCAGACAAACTCAGGTCAGTTCAAGAACATTAAAGATATAACCTGTTTGATCACATAAATTCAATCATATTCAGTTACACTGAAATTTATATTGAAGTGTGATTATAAGAGCAAAGTATAACTACATTGATATAGTTCCGATATGTTCCCAATACACAGTGATCATACCATTGTTTGTAGTTTACTTAGTCCTACTATTCCAAAAACATGTCATATTATCACTCAGCTCACAGCATTGTGACATTAAAACTGATATATTATTAGTTACATGTTTTTGGATATCTGATCATGTAGGACTTTGAAACATGGCCACACAAGACTTTGAAATGTTGCCACACAGGACTTTGATATGGTGCCACACACGACTTTGAAATGTTGCCACACAGGACTTTGAAATGTTGCCACACAGGACTTTGAAATGTTGCCACACAGGACTTTGATACATTGTCACACAGACAATTGAAATAACACCACACAGGATTTTGAAATGTTACCACACAGGACTTTGAAATATTGCCACACAGGACTTTGAAATGTTGCCACACAGGACTTTGATATGATGCCACACAGGACTTTGAAATGTTGCCACACAGGACTTTGAAATGTTATCACACAAACAATTGAAATAATGACACACAGGATTTTGATATGATGCCACACAAGACTTTGATATAATGCCACACAGGACTTTGAAATGTTGTCACACAGACAATTGAAATAATGCCACACAAGACATTGAAATGCTGCCACACAGGACTTTGAAATGTTGTCACACAGACAATTGAAATAATGACACACAGGATTTTGATGTGATGCCACACAGGACTTTGATATAATGCCACACAGGACTTTGAAATGTTGTCACACAGACAATTGAAATAATGCCACACAGGACTTTGAAATGCTGCCACACAGGACTTTGAAATGTTGTCACACAGACAATTGAAATAATGCCACACAGGAATTTGAAATGTTGCCACACGGGACTTTGAAATGTGTCATACAGACCATAGAGGTAATAACACACAAGGTATTTTATGTTATCCTACAGTCGTTAGATAAGTTATCACACAGATATATTCTCACAGTTCTGATTATAGTGCTCACAAGTTTGTTATGAAAAACAGAGTTCACACATCACACACATAGTTCATTACACAGACAAATATACAAAAGCAACCATCTTATTACACTACCATAGTTTTATACATCACAAAGTTTTGTAACCATAGTCATGATATCTCAAACCAACTACATCTCACTCTAACTCTCACAAACTCGGGACCTGTATACACCAAAATGTCCCACTCTCACAACCACCCAGTCACACTATATCACAAGATATGCACAATATGATGTCAATCACTCGCTCCCTCAATCACCATTACCACATAAAGTACGGTAAGCAATCCAGCACAATAGCCATAATGACCAGCACTATAGACACACAGAGTAGCCTGGCCTCTAAGCTCATCCCCGCTAATACTCCCATCAACACGCCTCTCATCCACACAACCCTCTCTCTCAACACCGCCACTTGCTGCCAAAATGCAGCCATCACCATCTGCCCCAGAGTCCTGCTCAATCTGTCCTCGACCGCCACTCTCCAAGCCTGAGCATCAGTACCTAAGGTAGTCACCTGACTCATAAGAGTCACGTGAGATGTAAGTATCTCCAATACAGTAGCACGTGTATCCTCTACGGTAGCATGATGCTGCTGTAGATCCTGACGTGTTCCCTGCAACTCCTGACGTGTCCCCTGCAGATCCTGAGTGACCTACTGCAATTGCACCCTCAGCTCAGCTTGATGGGAGGATTCTCCCACCTTGTGGATAGTGGTAGGTACATCCCTGGGTGCCAGCTGATGTCGCGGAGGTAATCCTGTGGTCTTGCGGGCTTGACCCCGCATACGCCTCAACCCGTCCCACACGGTTATCCTAGGAGGAGAAGCACTCTGCCTCCTATCAGCAGGAGCATTCTCAGCAGGTAACTGAGAATGTCTAGAGGAAACGGGTGATGCTGGTAGTGGTGGTGTAGCTGGCACAGGTGCTGGTGGTGTCTGTGGTACAGGTGGAGCAACCTGTGATGCAGCAGCAGACGCTTCCGAAGGATCGGAATCAGAACCCGAACTCGAGCTCGGTGTATCGTCTAGTATCACATAAGGAAACCTCTGGTAGATGTATCTCTCCCTTTGATCGGCCATCGCTGTATAAACAGAATTCTCAAATCAGTACCATGAAATAAATATTGAATAAAATATTCCACATAAACATGATATGACGTGTCCTCCTATCTTAAAGCAGCTAATCGTTCTTATAGTTATTACTGTTCTGCTTGCTTTGAAATTTACTAGAACGTACAAGTGATGCAAACTCCAGTTGTGCTGGCCAGTCAAAACTGTAATTCGTACTACTTGATTATTCTGGCTTAATTCAAAAACAAGGTTTTTTCATTAGTTATGTTCGGTGCTCTCTATGTTACTACACGAGCCTATGGTTATAATCTAGGTCTCTAAGTCCACCTAAATTCTATAACCTGTGGCTCTGATACCACCCTGTCAAACCCCACCTCTCGTCACCTGAGATGAGGTCAGTCGTCACTCTGATATGGTTGCGGAAGCATAGTGGTGATGTCTCAGAGATGAGGTGTGACTTACTTGAACGGATATCACAGCACACAGATTCACTTAAAATAAATATATTACAAGGGTTTCGTTGTTACATCAACTTGACAACTAAATTCATTACATAATCCGGTACATTTAAGTTCAACTAAGTGAAGTGCATCCTCACCGTGTCGTCACCGTTGTCCTGCAAAAATGTTGAGTTTAAAACGTCAGCACAAAGCTGGTGAGTTGGACAGTTCAATTTAAAACAATATGATATGATAAGTATGTTCTCAAAAAGTTAAGTTCCAGATAACCATGGGACCCGTATCTAGTTCCTTTCGGACAGTTGTACGTTCACGAAGATACTACCCGTCGGTAAATATCTTAATGCCTCATGATCTTAATGTCTATCACAAACATTAAGAAGTTGTTATGGAAACAGGTACCAAACATTCACACCAGGGGAGATGCAATCCTCCCAGCAAATGGGTTGTCAGCCAATAGTACTATCAATGATCCATGTTCGGCCCCACATGGGTTCACTAGATACAGTTCACGAGATGAGGACTTTTGATACTGTGATAGAGTTACTAACGGCAAAATCCCATGAAATCACACAAAATTCACATGAAATCACACAGATATCAGTGATGCATATCATATGTTCAGAAAACAGTTTGCAGAGTTACCCCGATGTTTATAAAACAATAAAGAGAAAAGGGGTTGTACGAAACTCACTTGATATCTCACAGCTGTAGGAACGCTCGCAGCTAGTGCTAATAGTGAAATTCTGCATTAGTTTAGGTTTTATAAGTTATTTATGTTCCAGCTTACTGATTAAATCTTTCTGAACGTCCAATGTCAAGGACATTGGCTTGGTAGTCATCAAACCGATGATAGATTATTAATTATTTATTTTAGTGACATATCATACAATGTATGATAATGTAGGAACCTATACTGATTCAGGTTCCTAATGCTAGATTGATGACACATTTGATTAATCAAAATAATCTCAGATTAACCAAATAGTTAATGTTGTTGATTATAATGCTAAAGCAGTTCCTAGACAGTTTAATGACTTAGGAATGATTAATCCTTGTTATTGATTACCCAAATATCATGGAATATCACAATATGTATTAGAATAGGTTTAATAACCATGTTTAACATACTAATCTGACTGTTATCAGAAACATCAGATAATCGTTCCAATGAGTATGTTAATGACTGTGATTAGTTTGAAACACATGGTTTTCACGTTGCATGTCAAAGATTAACCAAACTAATCACCTACATTGTCATAATCAAATGGTTTGAACCATTATAATCATTGTTATGATTCCATGCAAACCGAGCATTACAACGGCTCGAAACAAGGATTTACCCGTTAACAGTTCGAATTTATCATTTATAATCAATCCTAGCCATCATCTAGGAAATAATCAACAACCCTAACTATATCATTACGTTCAAAATCAAGATTTGATCAATCATTATCAAACTAGAAGGTTTAAGTGAACCATTACCTATCCAGACAGAGTTTTGCTTGAAAAATAATGATCAGAACTTGTTTTAACGCTCCTGGACGCGATCCACTTGATCAAAATCTCTAAAATTGATGATTTGAGGGTTTGAAAGGTGAAATTTTCGTGAAATATGGTGGTGTCGTCGAAGAGAAGGATAGAGATTGAGATATGGATGAGTTCTTGACTTTTTAACCAAGTTGCCGCTGATCTGGACCCAGGCGCATCGCCCCAGACCAGGGCTCCACCCTGGGCGTACCGCGCGAGAGAAACTTGCCAGATATTTTCTTCATGACCCGCGCGCATCGCCTAGGTCCATTGTGTGGCCTGGGGCGTACCGCCCCAGTGGTTTTTCACCCATTTTTCGACAGAAACTTCGTTTTGCGATTCTGGGCAATCCGTAACTCCGTTTCGCGCACGGTTTTCGCCCACGTTCATCATTTTTCAGGTACTATCATCCCATACTAATTTCCATGGTCAAATCAGTGTGGATTTTAAACACGACCAAATGTGCTCATTTCTTTGATGACGTAATCCTTCGTACACAGTTGTCACAACATGAAATGTAAAAGACTGGAAGCATGGAATAAAAAAAAATATGTATAATAAATGGAGTGGTGAACGTGATTTGTGGATGGGATATATTTTTTTAATCTTTTTTATATTTACAAGATAAAAGAAAAATTACTTTAAACCTATTTTGGTAAATATTTTTCAAAACGACCATTATGGTATATATTTTTTTCCATCTACACTTATATGGAAAAAAAACTCAAAAAAACTTATTCAACCATTAAAGATATAATAACATAGGACTACCATTAGAATATTTTTGTCCTCATTTTCTTGTTTTTTTCTATCTGAATGACCCAGGTTAATGCAATATTTGACATGATTCAGAAGGAAGATTTTAACAAAATATTTGATCATGCTGTTGTAAACAATGATGATGTGTCAGAGGTTTTATTATTTGTTTTCTTTATTTTTCTCAACTAGTTTAGTTATGAAGTTTGACAATTTTTTGTTGTTGTTGAAGTTAAAAAGGGTTAAATGAAAATCTTTAAAAAATGTATAATAAACCAGGAAATGATGATTGGGACTGTTAAGGTTTTATTATTTGTTATGTTTATTTTTCTCAACTAGTTTAGTTATGAACTTTGACAAATTTTTTGTTGTTGTTGAAGTTAAGAAGGGTTAAATGAAAATCTTTAAAAAATGTATAATAAACCAGGAAATGTGAAAGCAAGGAATAAAACGAAAAGAACTATGAAAGGCAGGAAGCAAAAAATAATACAAAAAAATTTACAACGGTGAACTTGAAATGTAAAAGACCGGAAGCATGGAATAAAACAAAAAAACATGTATAATAAATAGAGTGGTGAACGTGATTTGTGGATGGGAGATATTTTTTTTTATCTTTTTTTCTATTTACAAGATAAAAGAAAAATTACTTTAATCTTATTTTGGTAAATATTTTTCAAAACAACCATTATAGTAAATATTTTTTCCACCTATACTTATTTGGAAAAAAAACTCGAAAAAATTTATTGAACCATTAAAGATATAATAACAGATGACTACCATTAGAATTTTTTTCTCCTCATTTTTTTGTTTTTTTATATGATTCAAAAGGAGGATTTTAACACAATATTTGATCATGCTGTTGTAAACAATGATGATGTGTTAGAGGATGAAATAGAAGATGAAATTGAAAACGATATGGATGACGAGTTAGAAGAATACGCATCTGAAGATGGAACCCAGACCGGTATAGATGATATTGTTGTCGTTTCTAATCGATTTTATTTAACATTTTAATTTTACTTTATATTTGATTGGGATTGTTAAGGTTTTATTATTTGTTTTGTTTATTTTTCTCAACTAGCTAGTTTAGTTTATGAAGTTTGACAATTTTTTGTTGTTGTTGAAGTTAAGAATGGTTAAATGAAAATTTTTAAAAAATGTATAATAAACCAGGAAATGTGAAAGCAAGGAATAAAACGAAAAGAACTATGGAAGGTTGAAAGCAAGAAATAATACGAAAAAAAATGTACAATTGTGAACGTGAAATGTAAAAGACTGGAAGCGTTGTATAAAACAAAAAAAAACATGTATAATAAATGGAGTGGTGAACGTGATTTGTGGGTGGGATATATTTTTTTAATCTTTTTTCTATTTACAAGATAAAAGAAAATTTACTTTAAACCTATTTTGGTAAATATTTTTCAAAAAGACCGTTATGGTAAATATTTTTCCACCTGCACTTATATGGAAAAAAAACTAGAAAAAACTTATTCAACCATTAAAGATATAATAACATAGGACTACCATTAGAATTTTTTTTTGTCCTCATTTTTTTTTTATCAGAATGACCTTGGTTAATGCAATAATTGACATGATTTAGAAGGAGGATTTTAAAACAATATTTTATCATGCTGTTGTAAACAATGATGATGTGTTAGAGGATGAAATAGAAAACGAAATTGAAAACGATATGGATGACGAGTTAGAAGAAGACGCATCTGGAGATGAAACCGAAACCGGTAGAGATAAACAGTTGTTGCTAGTAAGCACTTTAGGATAAGCATGCATAATAGGTGGATATGTTAACAATAATGGAATTTGTAATGTGCTCGAAAAAAGGTCGGATAAAGCTCGTTTGTAACCAACATGCTATACTAAAATATAAAATTATAAATTTACTTTCAATAAAAAATATACTTTGGTGTTATCTTGTATTTATGTTAAAAAAATAAAAATAAAAAAATAAAAGAAAAGTGGACGGAAATATAAAATAGATCTTAAATCGCACGTGTTTCACTAATTCCTAAATCAGATTCTTAATTCTTAGTTTCACATATTCACGCCTCTTCTCTTATTCTCTTATGTAAAAACCAAACTAAAAACGAACCGAGCCGAGATGAGGTAAATACTCTTCAAACATTAAATTACGCATGTAAAAGCCAAGCCAAAAAAACAAAACGATCCGAGGCAGCTCCGTTAAAAACGATCCGATTTCGAGCTAACCCTTGGTTCGGTTCGGTTCGGTTCGTCTCGTGAACACCCTAGTTGAAATGCATACAATATAAAAGTGTTATTTTGTTGCCGAAGAATAAAAAGATATCTACATCTTTTAATTTTATATTCGAGTTTATAGCGGTGAAAAATCTTAAATGTTAATGTTTTATGCTTTATTTATATTTGTTGTATTTTTTATACTATATATCTATAACGTGTTTTTTGTGTTGTATTTTTTGCTTAATCTTTTTATCTATTGTTTTACACTAAAAATATAATATACTTTTCACAAAATTCATTATGTATTTTAAAAATATTTTTCTAAAAAAATATATCACATGAAAAAGTTATGAACATTAAGAAAAATAAAGAAAACTTTAAAAAGTAATAAACGATGTTATGCGTAATTTTTTTTTCTAATCATTACACATAGCAAGTGTTAAAATTTTATTCTTTTCTATTTCTAATCTACTTTTTAGAAAGAAATTGTTTCTTATTTTAATTTTTCTCTATGTTATGTATATAGAGAAATGATAAAATTGGAAGAAATTTTTACTTAAGAAAAGTAGAAATTAATAAATTTTGACATGTGACATACTAGAATTAATAAATAAATCATAATTTAAATATAACATCTTATTTTTTGTACTAAATTTTTATTTTTTTTGTAATGGATTTTTTGTACTACATATTTTTTGTACTGTATTTTTTGTTTTTTGTACTGAATTTTTGTTTTTTACTGTATTTTTGATTATTTGTACTTATTTTTTTGGTACTATATTTTATTTTTTGTATTGAATTTAGGGTTGACAACGACCCGGGTTCGGTACGGGTTTGAGCAATCGCAGTCACATACCCGATTATAAAAGTTTGTCTCATACCCGTCTCAAAACCTATCGGGTATCTATCAAGTATCGGGTATCCCGTCAGGTTTCGGGTATACCCACCAGTTAGCTAAATATACTCGTTGAGAATAACTGACTTAAAACACGTCGGGTATCGGGTAACTAATAATAAATTTGTTATAACCAAAACTATATGTTAAATATGATAAGAACAAATTGTTAATATATCAAATAACATAAAATTTCGAAATGTCATAAGTTGATTAGAATCGTTCAAGATAAACCAAAGAATAACAATTATCAACAAAAGAGTTGAAAAAAAACTATTTTAGTTGTCACAAAAAAAAAACAAATATAAAAAAAGAAACAAATTCAAGGAACAATTATAAATTTCAAACGAAATAAAAAAAAAACAAATTCTATTAACTTCAAATGTATATAAATGAGTACTTATAATTGAGTACACAGGGTACACGGGTATATATAATCGGGTAATCAGGCCTGGTAAACGAATATATGAACAAATCCCAAGTCCGTCTCACACCCGCAGAATTTTTTTAAAAATTAATCTCATACTCGACCCAATACCCATCGAGTTTAGGAATACCCGTCCTATATGCAGCGGGCTTTGGGTATACCCATCAAACGTGGGGTGTTTTGTCATCTCTAATTGGATTAGGGTTTTTGACTTTTGGTATTGGATTTATGTTTTTATTTTTTTAGCATGTCAAACTCTTATTTTTCCAATTCTTCTTAAGCAAAATACTTTTTCTAGTAGATCCAACCTTTATCTTAGTTTAAGATAGGGGTGTCATTTTTAACCGAACCCGATTAAAATCAACTCGAACCCGAATAAGTGTTAACCTGATTTGCCGAACCCGATCTAGTGATAAACCTGAACCAAAAGGTTTTACATGGTTTGGTAAATGGTTAATTTTCTCAAAGATTTGGTAACCCGAATAACCTGATTATGTATATCACCGACTTATTAATATGTTATATGTGTGTATATATGCATTTATCACGCGTATATGCATTTATTATTTTGAATATCACTCATTATAACGTTTGTCAAGTTAAAACTTTACATGTTATGTGTACGTATATATGCATTCTTCCACATTTATATATTTGCATTATCCGTAAGCTATCTCGGTTTTCATCTTTCAACTTATATACATATGTTATGTGTATATATGCATTCATTATATATATGTTATATATGTATACATTAACATGAGACACATATTTATTTTATATTATGTGTATGCGTATATTGTATAATATTTCAAGTGTTTTTAGTGTTAATTTTAAGTTGACCGTTAAATAGCTAATATTATAAAACTTATATTTGTAACTTAATATAAAAAATTTGAAATTTGTTTCAAAGAGTAAGCTTCACCGTTCCAACAATTATCATCGTACTAAATGAACTGAATTTCAATTATCACTGGTACAACTGATTAAACCAGGCGAGCCGATTCTAAAAACAATGCTAAATAGGAAGGTGGTTTAAACTATCCTGCCTAGGGTGTTCATGGTTCGGTTTTAAATCGTAAAATTGTTCAAACCGGTCGGCGGTCATCAGTTCGGTTTCGTTGTTATTTTATTATTACTTTTGTTCAGATGGTTTAAAAAATTTCAAATCATAACATACGATTTGATTTATGGTTTATTTCTAAAACTGCCTCAACTAGTCCTCCTCCTGTTGTCCTATATCTCAAAATCGGTTCAAGTCGGTTTTATTAATTAACTTGAGTTTGTGTATCTGTAGTTATTTACTATAGTTGTTTTAATGAGATTTAGATGTATATATATTTACCAGGTTATTAACCCATGTATTATACGGATTTAATATAAAATATTAAATAGTTAGCGATGAAAATTTAGAAATTATAAAATAATATATTGATATAAAATGATTAATTTACATATTAATAAATATTTTAAGTGATAAAAAAATAATTAAAAACTTAAATCATATACAAATGATATATAACCTTTTAATGTTTTTCAATTGATATATTTGAAAAAATAGACGTTAAAAATTTTAGTTAGTGTTGTATTAAAAACTAACTTTTATAAATCAATGATGTAAAATATAGTTTTTATAATTACTAATTAAAAATTTAAATGACCCAATTCCAAAAATAATGTCAAAATAACGGACCAAAAGTGTAACTTTATTATTTTATTTATAAATAAATTAAAAAACGTCATTTGTTTATAAAAATCTCATTGCTTAAAAACATCTTTTATAGTATACTTTATTTTTAAAAATATTATTTTTAAGATAACTTATTTTTTACATAAATTTTGTTTTTTTGAAAAGAAAATATTTCTTACTTTAAAAAAATTTGGTTTTAAAAATTTCTTATTCTATAAAAAAAAATTACGTGTTTTATAATAAAAAGATAAATAATATATTAGTTATTAATGTTATAATTATTTAATAAAAGAAAAAAATTTATTTAATTAGAAAAAAAAGATAATTATTTAATAGAAGAGAGAATTAATAAATTAATAAGTAATTGACAAGTGTCACTTATAGTGTAAAAGATGATAAATGACAATAACGTTGTAAGAAGATGACATATGCCAAATATTTATTCTTTTATTATAAAGTATAGATTTTAAAATTTATTAACTACATGTACATCCTATCAAAAATTTAGGTTGCATATATTTTCTTCTTAGTATATGATCCAAATGCCATGCCATCAGATTGAATCATGTGTGTAACTACTGGAGGACTTTGTTTTAATTTGGGGAGTTGTTAGGCGCAAAATATCCTTACTCGGGATATTTCAGGATCCGGGATATTTCGGGATCCGGGATATTTCGGGATCAGGGATATTTTAGGGATATGAATATTACTAACAATTATCTCTGTTATTTAACGTTTATTGCGAGATTTCAGGAACTAGCAGGTTGAATGTTAATTGGTCCTATTATCAAGGAAGCACGTGACAAATTACTTTAACTACAATGAAGAACTTGGGAAGTGGGTGATTTGAAGAAGTCGTCCATGATGGAAAAGTGCCGAAATAATAGGAACTACTTTGTAAACGTTGCTAAACGTCTTTTGTAGATTATAAGTATAAATATTGAGGCAATAGATCGATATAGGACACTGAATATTCAGCAAGCACACAACATTCACATCGATTGATTTAGCTTCATAGTATCGATTACATTGTGCTCTTTGTATTGTATTATTTCAGCTTGATTATTAATAAAACTAGGCAGAGTGACATTTGTCACCTCCCGAGGTTTTTATGCCGGCAATCCTAAGGGATTAAGGGCTTTTCCTCGTATAAATCTCATGTGTATTGCTATTTTTTTATTTGCTATTTTTCTATTTGTTAAACACAATACCCCACTTTTCTAATTCGGTTTTTTTCTAAAAGTTAATCTTGTTAATTTTTACCCGAAACAATTTGGCGCCCACCGTGGGGCAAACTTGTGTTTTTTACAATTAAAACCTTGTTTAAAGGCGTTTTCTAAAAGAATATATCGAAAAATGGCTTCACAACCGAGATCAACTTCTTCATTACCTATTATCTCTACTACTACTACTAATGTTTCCTCGCAGATTCCTGTTTTCATGAAGAAACCAGATAATGCAGGAAAAAAGACTACTTTTGTTGCTTCTAGTACTCCGTCAACAAAGATGACCACCTCTACTCCCGTACTTATCTCTAACGACGATATTTTGAGTATGTTTCAACAGGTACAACAGCAAATGATGGATCAACAACGAATGAATCAAAGACTCCTCAGAGAAATGGAGAACTTGAAGGCTGAAAAGAACAAACAGCCAGAAGCTACTACTCCAATAGCTCCAAGGATCCTTGATTTTGGAACATCAGGGATATCCGGAAACCACTCTGGAGACTTTATCCCTATGCAGACCAGTATTAGAACTTCTTCAGGATCCCAAAACCTGGGGATATCTCGGGATGATATCCTTATCCCTAGAACATCACTCCCTACGCCATATACCGGTAACACTTATAATTATTCTCCATTTGAAACTACAAACCTTGGTTCTTTGCTGGATTCAGGAATCTCTCCTCAAGTGGCCAAGGAGATCCAGAAACTTCGGGATATGATCTCAAGTGTACCAGGAATAGTCAAGCCTATCTCGGAAGTACCAGCAACCACTCACAGGATATCCAGATTCGCTCCACCTATATGTGATGCTGAAATCCCGAAAAGATTTCAAACTCCTACCATGAAACTATATGATGGGACTACTGACCCAGAAGAACATGTAGCCCAATATAGAGAAAGAATGGAGACAAATCCTATTCCTCCACATCAGAAAGAAGCTTGCTTATGCAAGGGATTTGGTTCAACACTAACAGGAGCAGCCTTGAAATGGCTACTCAATGTTCCTCCTTACTCGATTACTTCTTTTGCTCATTTGATTAACTTATTTAATAATCGATTTTCGTGTAGCAGGACCTTTGAAAGGCTGACCAGTGATCTTTACAGGATAACACAAGGGTCAGACGAAACTCTAAGGAGCTATGTCAACAAGTTAGGCAGAGAATCCTTAGATATCCCTAATCTCGATATTGCCACTGCAGTCCAAGCCTTCAAGATGGGATTACAGAAAAACTCACCTTTTTATGATGACTTAGTTATGAATCCTTGCAGGAATATGGATGAGGTACGGAATCGAGCATTGAGATTCATAAGGTTGGAAGATGATAAAGAGATCCAGAAGAGGATTACCATAACTCCTCCCAGTGATCAAGGCAAAAGAAAGTTCGATTCACCCACCAACAAGTCATTCAAATCCAAGCCATACTACAAGTCTGACAACCACAAAGTCAACTCTATAGACGATGACGAGGATGATGAAGATTATCCCAGGATATCTGAATACTGCTTTTCTGTAGATATTCCTGAACTAATGTGTGCTATGCAGGATTTAGGTGAAAAGGCTAGGTGGCCTCCTAAAGATAAGAAGTTTGCTACAAAGGATAAATCCAAAAGGTGTGCATTTCATGAGGATTTTGGACATATTACCGAAGATTGCATTGCTTTGAGAAAGGAAATAAGCTATCTACTTAGCAAAGGCCACCTCAAAGAACTTCTCGGTACAAAGAAGGAAAGGAGACAGGATCCTGATGGATTCCCAAAGAGAGCTGCATCCCCACCTAAGGATGCCAAGGTAATAAATTTTATCTCTGGTGGATCTGACATATGTGGTACTTCTTATTCTGCAGCCAGAAGACATGCTAAAGAGGCTAAGATGGAGAATGGAGAAAGACCCGCAAAGACTTCGACAATAACTAAGGATACTGTGATATCCTTCGAAGAACAAGATCGAGAAAACATCATAGATCCTCACCACGATGGGTTAGTAATCACTTTATATGTTGCTAATCATTATGTGCGCAGGATACTCATTGATGGAGGCAGTTCAGTAAACATCATCCAATTGGAGACACTCAAAAGGATGAATATCCCTGAATCTGAAATAACCACCAAATCTTTGGTACTAGTTGGATTCAGCGGAGAAGCTAAAGCTACCATCGGTGAAATTAAATTACCAGTATATATCGAGGGGGTAAATTCTATGCAACGCTTTTGTATTATAGACTCTCTATTCTGTTATAATATTATATTAGGTAGGCCTTGGATACACGATATGAAGGCAGTCCCTTCGACATATCATCAGTGCGTCAAACTACCAACGCCATCGGGAGTCGTGAAGATCGATAGTGACCAACAGGAAGCTAAAGAGTGTTATTCGTCCTCGATGAAGGCGACTACGAAATCACCTTCAACATAGCAATCAAAGAATAACCTTGGGGATAATCAGGGATCCCGGGAAAAAGAAGTAAAAGAGATATTACTCAATCCCGAGGATCCTGAGACCAAACTTCTCATAGGAATTGATATCCCCAGAGATATTGAGGAGAAACTGATTTCTTTTCTGAAGTCAAGGATTTCTACCTTTGCTTGGAGACATGAGGATATGACAGGGATATCCTCAGACGTAATTACACATAAGCTAGGAATAGCTAGAAGCTACAAGCCTATCCACCAGAAAAGGAGAAAATTTGCTCCCGAAAGGAATATAATCATCCAAGAAGAAGTAGAGAAGCTTCTTAAAGCCAAGATGATTAGGGAAGTAAAATTTCCAAGGTGATTAGCCAATGTAGTTGTGGTTCAAAAGAAAAATGGAAAGTGGAGAGTTTGTGTAGATTACACAGATCTAAACAAAGCTTGTCCTAAAGACCCCTTTCCATTACCACACATAGATTCAATGGTAGATGCTATGGCAGGCCATGAAATGTTAACTTTCATGGATGCATCGGCGGGATTCCAGCAAATCCAAATGGAGCCCTCAGACCAAGAAGATACCGCTTTCATGACGCCAACAGGGATATATTGCTATACAGCAATGCCATTCGGCTTGAAGAACGCAGGAGCTACTTATCAAAGGCTTGTCAATATGATGTTTAAGGATAAGCTGGGGGACACAATGGAGGTATATATCGATGATATGGTAGTCAAATCCAAGATTACCAAAGATCATCTTCGGGATCTCGAAGAGTCATTTGATATCCTGGATCGATACAATATGAAACTTAACCCTTCTAAGTGTCATTTCGGAGTAAGATCAGGAAAATTCTTGAGATATATGGTCACTAAAAGAGGAATAGAGGCCCGCCCGGAGCAAATCCAAGCTATCCTAAACCTCAAGTCCCCAACAAACGTAAAAGAAGTGCAAAGGTTAACAGGAAGAATAGCCGCACTTAATAGATTCATCTCTAGATCTTCTAAAAAATTCAAAGGATTTTACGATATCCTTAAAAAGAATAAGAAGTTTCAATGGGGTGAAGAGCACGAAAAGGCACTACAGGATTTAAAAGAATACTTATCCTCAGCACCATTACTCATGAAACCTGAAGATGGTGAACCACTATCATTATACTTAGCAGTATCCCGAACTACTGTAAGTGCAGTGCTGGTTAAAGATTATCAAGGATCCCAACATCCAGTATACTATGTGAGTAAGAGCTTGTTAGATGCTGAAACTAGATATTCTCATTTAGAAAAACTAATCTTAGCTTTGATCATGGCATCAACAAAACTTAGGCACTATTTTGAGACACATAGGATACACATCAAAACGAATTACCCAATCAAGTCAGTGTTAAGAAAACCTGAGTTATCAGGAAGAATGGCCAAATGGTCAGTAAAACTTAGCACTTATGACTTAATCTATGAACCAAGAACAGCAATTAAGTCTCAAGCACTAGCAGACTTTGTGGCAGATTTTAGTAGTGATATTCAACCAGAAGCGGATTCAGAAGCTAAACTTCTAGATGAGAGTACTGGTGAATGGACTCTACACACTGATGGAGCCTCGAATGTAAGAGGAACAGGTCTAGGGATAATACTAAAATCGCCACAGGGGGACATAATACCCCAATCTATCAGTTGTGAGTTCCAAGCAACTAATAACGAAGCTGAATATGAAGCTTTAATAGCAGGACTTCAATTAGCTAGGGATATAAACATAAGACACCTCCACGTATTTGTTGATTCCTTACTAATAGCTAACCAGTTTAATGGTTCCTATATGGTCAAAGGAGATAAATTGGCAAAATACTTAGAGGTAGTTAAGGATATAGTGGGATATTTTGATACTTTTGATATCACACAAGTCCTTAGAGAAGAGAATGATGAAGCAGATGCATTAGCAAACCTAGCATCATCTCTAAAAATCTGTGATGATATCAATATCCCTATCCTACATATCCTGAATCCAGCAATAGATATAGAAAATTCAAACCAAATCTTTAAACCAAAAAATATCAATACACATGAGATATCCTGGACTACACCCATCAAGGAATATCTTCAAACAGGAAAAATACCTGATGGAGAAACCAACCATAGAGCCTTCAAAGTCAGGATATCTAGATATATACTTATTAGGGATATTCTGTACAGGAAATCGGTAGCTGGTCCGTACTTAAAATGTTTAGAAAAACCAGAAACCTTAGAAGTACTAAAGGATATTCACAAAGGAGATTGTGGAAATCACACTGGGGGCAGAGCATTACTTTCGAAAATCCTTAGAACAGGATATTTCTGGCCTACTATGAGAAGAGATGCAATGTCCTATTCTCAGAGATGTGATGCTTGTCAAAGACACAGCAACATCCTTCACCAACCGGCTGAATCTCTATATCCAACAGCCTCATCATGGCCATTCATGAAATGGGGAATGGATATAGTAGGTAAACTACCAAAAGCACCAGGAGGAAAAGTATTCATGCTTGCCATGACTGATTACTTTTCAAAATGGATTGAAGCTGAAGCTTTTGTACAGATTAGAGAAAAGGAAGTGATATCCTTCATAAAAAGGAATATTCTGACCAGATTCGGGATACCGGCCGAGATTACCTGCGACAATGGATCTCAATTCATTGGCAAAAGAACTACCAACTTTTGTGAAGCATGGGGGATAAAAATGATTACTTCAACACCAGTACATCCTCAGGCTAATGGACAAGCAGAATCAAGCAATAAGATAATCATAAACAATCTCAAAAAGAAGTTGGGATCTAAGAAAGGAAAATGGGCCGAAGAACTTCCATTTGTCCTATGGGCAGATAGAACTACTACAAAGAATGCGACTGGTCAAACACCATTCTCATTAGTATTTGGTTCAGAAGCTGTACTCCCAACTGAGATGATTATCCCTACTGCAAGAACAAGTTTACAAACTATAGAAGCTAATAATGAAATCTTATCTCAGGATATAGATACCATTGATGAATCTAGGGATATTGCGAAAATTAGAATGGTTGCCTATCAGCAAAAGATAGCTAAATCGTATAATAAGAATATAAGGATCAGAAGATTCCAAGTAGGAGACTTAGTTTTAAGAAAGGCATTCCAGAATACCACTAACCCAACGGATGGAAAGCTTGCCCCAAAATGGGAAGGACCTTACAAAATTGATTCCGAAGCTGGAAAGGGGGCATATAGATTAATCACTATAGATGGTGAAACTATTCCGAGGGCATGGAATGCTATTCATTTAAAAACATACTTTATATAAATTTCACTGAGACCTTTACTCTACATGATTATTTCTCGAAAAATTCTTATATATCCCTGCTATTATATCCCGATGTATATTCTCAAATTATCCTGATACTAACTCAAGCATTGGAGAGGCTTAGGGATCCCTAATGCCTACCTTTGCAAAAATATTCTATGTTTTTGCAGGAATAGCTGGAGAAGATACGAGGCTATATGTCTCAGCCCAAGTTTTGACCTGAAATCAAAACTTGATGAAGACCCCGCACTGACTTTAAAACTAGGTGCAAAGTTTTGACCTGAAATCAAAACTCAAGAGACCTTGGTCTCTCATGAAGACTTAAGGGTTCATACCCTCGCCACTAGCGCACGTATATCCTGCTATAATCCAAGATAATGGGACCAGTACACGCTGAGTGGCTGACAATTTCATTATCGAGGGTTATAACTATGGATCCTCCGTAATATCCCGGTATAGTTGGAGATTTTGGTACCAGTACACGCTGAGTGGCTGACAATTTCATTTTCAAAAACTATAACCAGGGATCCACCGAATTCCGGCCTAGTCGCCAGTATTCCGGCCTTAGTCGCCAGTATTCTCGGCCTTAGTCTCCAGTATAATCGGCCTTGTCGCCCGTATTCCGGCCATAGTCGCCAGTATAATCGGCCTTGTCGCCAGTATTCCGGCCATAGTCGCCAGTATAATCGGCCTTGTCGCCAGTATTTTCGGCCTTGTCGCCAGTCTAATCGGCCTTAGTCGCCAGTATATTGGGTTTATCCCAATCTTTCTTGTTTGTTGAATATGTGCAGGGAAAACTCTTAAGGATACTTTGGGATATAACTTCTACTTGCAATATACTTAAGGATATTCGTAAGACGGATTCATTTCGGGATATTACACAAGTATGTTTGTAAAACGTCCAAGGATATTAAGGTACGCAATTTCTACATTATCTTGACAAAGATAAGAAGAGCTTTGAAAATAAATATACTCATCCAAGGAGTTGGTATTTATTTCTTGTTTTATTAAGTATCTACATTTTTAATTATGCTATTACCTTTTACAAATACCTGATCCTGAAATAAAAGTTTAGAGTAGATGTTTTCAGAATTTAAATTTGAATACAATATCCTCAATTTCTTTACAATTGGCTTCATGATTAAATAAATTTGAGCTTAAATTAAACGAGTTTTCAATATATATCACAAAATAGCATATCCTAAAGCATTCATTAATAATACCAAGTCAAAGGGTCAACAAAGTCAAATCAGTATATTAGGCTTCGCCATGTAAACACATGGTCCCTCCACCCAATATACTGAAGGTATTAGGCTAAAACTAAGGAACTTTAGGCTTCGCCATGTAAACACATGGTCCCTCCACCTAAAATTCCATAAATTGTCTGCCCATTTAGGGACTTAACATCAGAATATTGTTTAGAAAACTACATACTACCAGAACCAAGAACCACAAACACAATGGGCTCAGACCTTAGCAACTCTATCTTCATCGCCCATCACCGCACCACCTTCACCTCCATCAGCTCCAATATCCTCACCTCCTGCAACTTTACTGGTCTCCACCACACTCGCCGTCTTCGCCGCTGCATCAGAAGTCTCGGCCATATCCCCAGTCAGCTTGGCCAAAACCTTAACCCAATCGGCAAGGTCCTTGTCCCACAAGTCCGAGCCTTCTTGTTTTGACCTCTCTGCCATTTGGATCTTCGCCTTGAGGATAGCAGCAACAGCAGACTTCTTAGTTCCTTCAATGATTTCCTTCACCTTGGGCGGCATCATTATCCTTGACCTGTTTCTTTAACTTTGAGGCCTCCTTCTCATAATGCCCAGCCTTGGCAACAGCGATCTTTCTCTGGTCATCAAGATCCTCGATTTGTTTTTCATATGCTTCCTTATCACTTGATATCTTCGAGATAACCTGTTCAGTAGAAATAATTTGAGGATATAATTGCTAGTAAGATATGATAAGGAAAAGATCTACCTTGTGAAGAAGATCGACAGCAGGGAAATCAGGGATATCATCCACATTGACGACATCTGTACCCTTGTGCTTCTTTGAAGTCTTGGTTGAGCGGGTGTGCATGATCCTTGCCTTGGGGGCAACTGGACTAACCTTCTCCTTCTTAATGGTTAACAAATCAGTAAGGTCTTCAAGTTCAAAAGCTGATTCTGAAAATCACAAATAAAAACATTAGAACCCAAAATCGATTAAAATTAAATCAACTTTGGGATACCTGATGTCATTTGGGCTTGTGATTGATGGGAAGAAGCAGTTTGAGATGAAGATGAAATAGGGATATCCTCCTTGGATGATGGTGTAAATTTTCGTTCCCTCTCTCCAATCCTCAGTAGAGATTGAATTTTTTGCTGAGTATCCTGATTCTCAGCAATGAGTGATTCAAACTTTGGCGCTGGAACATAGCAATAAAAACTAATTAGTAAAAACTCGAACAGTGTTAATGAAAAAATTAAAATATCCTACCCTTTATCAACCAACTAACTGGAAGAGAAATTCCCCTAGGGATAGAACTTCTTTTAACAAAGAAAAACTTGTCTCGCCATTCCTCCTCATTCATGGTAACCCCATGGACCAAAATAGGGGCACCAGTTCGTCTATGAAGTAAAAAACGGGAATACCCATGAGTGCGAAGTTGATATGATGAAGAAATTTCGGCAACTCCGATGTTGAGACCATACTTATGGTTTAGTTTATGGAGAGTAACGAGTAACCACCAACCCATTGGCATCAATTGAGGGTAACAAAGACGAGTGATTCGAAAGAACTCAGAAATCAAAGTGGGAAAAGGAAAAGATAGACCCAAAGAGAATGGATATTCAGGAAAACAAACCCATTTGCTTGAACTATGATCAGCTTTTAGGGCAGGATCATATCTACGAAAAACGGTTTCTTCAGAAAAAGCTCGGGAAAGTTGCATAACCTCAATGTGATCATCATCAAATGTGCATGCGTTTTGATCAGTGTAAGGAAGAATATTCTGATCAAAGAAATTACTATCTTCGGAGGAAGAAGAAGAATGTGACATTTTTTTAGTTTTACTAAATAAAAAAAACAGAGGATTCGGAGTAAACTTACCGGAGAAGACGATCGGGAAAGGATAAGTGATTTGAAAGGAGGATATCGTGATCATTATATGTACAGTTTTCTGACAAGCAAATAGTAACCGCCATATCATCTAACCGTCTATTTAATCTCGCAACCGTTGATTTGAATTTTAAAATTTGAATTTTAAAACTTTAATCTTTAAAATTTTACAGCTGTAACCATTAAACTGTAAAATTGGGGGCAATTGTTAGGCGCAAAATATCCTTACTCGGGATATTTCAGGATCCGGGATATTTTAGGGATATGAATATTACTAACAATTATCTCTGTTATTTAACGTTTATTGCGAGATTTCAGGAACTAACAGGTTGAATGTTAATTGGTCCTATTATCAAGGAAGCACGTGACAAATTACTTTGACTACAATGAAGAACTTGGGAAGTGGGTGATTTGAAGAAGTCGTCCATGATGGAAAAGTGCCGAAATAATAGGAACTACTTTGTAAACGTTGCTAAACGTCTTTTGTAGATTATAAGTATAAATATTGAGGCAATAGATCGATATAGGACACTGAATATTCAGCAAGCACACAACATTCACATCGATTGATTTAGCTTCATAGTATCGATTACATTGTGCTCTTTGTATTGTATTATTTCAGCTTGATTATTAATAAAACTAGGCAGAGTGACATTTGTCACCTCCCGAGGTTTTTATGCCGGCAATCCTAAGGGATTAAGGACTTTTCCTCGTATAAATCTCATGTGTATTGCTATTTTTTTATTTGATATATTCAAATATCCTCAGGGATATTCGGGGATATCCTGAATATATATTCAGTATACTTAACATATTTGCTTGTTAAACACAATACCCCACTTTTCTAATTCGGTTTTTTTCTAAAAGTTAATCTTGTTAATTTTTACCCGAAACATGAGTATTGTCCTAGAGTTGGCAAAATGGACAACTATTAAGATATGATTAGAACTGTTTTACAAAAAAAATACAGTTGTACACCACCATATTTGATATCTTAGCTATGACGCTAGCAGGGTCGTCTCTGAGAGATTGTGTCCTGTGCGAATGCTAAAAATGCCCTCTACGTGTGTACGTGATAACTAGTTTTTTATTAACGTAAGTGAGTTCTCACAATCATAAAAAAATAAATAATAAATAAATACCACATCTAAACCCTTTTCTTTTGTTATTTTGTTTTTTTTTTCCTAGTGTGTGGGCTCAGAAGTCACAAGTAGAGGTGGGCAAAAAAAAGGGAACCGGCAGCCCAAACCGGATCCGGATCCGGTTATACCCAAATCGATGAGTACAAATGGGTCCGGGTTTTTTGACAAATTAAAAACACCGGTTCCACTTGTACCCGGCTAAAACCCGAACCGATCGAAACCCAAAACTGGAACCGAAACCGGGTATTGACTTTGCTAACCGGAACTGGAACCGATTGGAACTGAAACCACAGAAAATGAATCTGCTAATGAAGGTTACGATTTCGGTCAAGAAGAAGAAACTTATAATATCGTAGCCGCTCATGGTTATTTTGGCCGATTGATCTTCCAATATGCTAGTTTCAACAACTCTCGTTCTTTACATTTCTTCCTAGCTGTTTGACCTGTAGTAGGTATATGGTTCACTGCTTTAGATATCAGTACTTTGGCTTTCAACCTAAATGGTTTCAATTTCAACCAATCGGTAGTTGATAGTCAAGGCCGTGTAATTAACACTTGGGCTGATATCATTAACCGTGCTAACCTTGGTATGAAAGTTATGGATGAACGTAATGCTCATAATTTCCCTCTAGACTTAGCTACTATTGAAGCTCCATCTACAAATGTATAAGACTTTGGTCTAATTGTATAGGAGTTTTTGAACTAAAAAAGGAGCAATAGCTTCCCTCTTGTTTTATCAAGAGGGCGTTATTGCTCCTTTTTTTATTTAGTACTATTTGTCTTACATAGTTTCTTTAAAAATAACTTAAAAATAACAAAGACTTTTTATAGTTTGGTTCGATTTGCGTGTTTTTTCTTTGTATTCATTTATATTATAGGTTTCTATAGAATCTATTTTTCCCAATCTTTTATGAAGTTTGATTTCCAGTTCAATTTCAATCGAAAATAGATCAAAATGACAATTTTGCTTATTTATTACTTTTCTTTATTAAATAAGAAATAATATGCTTTTTTGATGTTAATGGAAAAATAGAATAATACTAGATAATAGTAGAGGGGCGGATGTAGCCAAGTGGATCAAGGCAGTGGATTGTGAATCCACCATGCACGGGTTCAATTCCCGTCGTTCGCCCAAATTTTTATTATTATTTCTTTTTCTTCTTTTGTGTTAAGCTTATTTTTTTTTTAATAAATTATTCGCTACAAAAGGATTTTTTTTTAGTGAACGTGTCACAGCTTCCTCCTTTTTTTTTGTAAAGACGAAGAAAGAAATTCTATTTTCTCTCCTATTTACTACGGCGACGAAGAATCAAATTATCACTATATTTATTCCTTTTTCTACTTCTTTTTCCAAGTGCAGGATAACCCCAAGGGGTTGTGGGTTTTTTTCTACCAATTGGGCCCTCCCTTCACCACCCCCATGTGGATGGTCTACAGGGTTCATAACTACTCCTCTTACTACAGGGCGCTCTACCCAAACTTTTCTGGTTCACCCCAACATTCCCCACTTGTCCAACTGTTGCTGAGCAGTTTTTGGATATCAAACGGACCTCCCCAGAAGGTAATTTTAATGTGGCCGATTTCCCTTCTTTTGCAATTAGTTTCGCTACAGCACCCACTGCTCTAGCTAATTGTCCACCCTTTCCAAGTGTGATTTCTATGTTATGTATGGCCGTGCAGTAGATTCTTATTTTTTATCAATCAAAACCCCTTCCCAAACTGTCGTATCCATTGCTATTTGATCTATTGTGGTTAGTAAGATCGGTCAATTAGGTGAAGGTAAGGAAAGAGAGGGATTCGAACCCTCGGTAAGCAAAAGCCTACATAGCGGTTCCAATGCTACGCTTTCAACCACTCAGCCATCTCTCCTACATAATGATTATGACCCAAAAACTGAAAATAAAGTGAATAGTGAATCATTCATATTAGATTATTGGGTAGATACAACCAATCAATTCTAACTAGAAAGCGATCAAAATAGAAAATTTTTCATCATAGTAAAAGTAAAAGCAGGATCTATCTGAATCGAAAATCTCAATTCCAACAAGTAAAAAGGGGGATTTCCTTATTTCGAAATGGTTGATTATGAGATATTTCGATTTGTTTATTATTTTTTTATTGAATTGAGTTGTATATATTTCGATACATATAAAAGATCCCCAAAAGAGTTTTTTTATAGTTATACTTGTTCCATATATGTCTGCTTTGACTCGAATGAATGTTCTGAAGAAACCTCAATTAAGTTATGTTCTAGAAAAAGAGGATTCTTGCCTGCTGAGAAAGCATTCATTTATCGGCTCATTTCTTAAAATACTTCAATTGGTACACGCAAGAAATAGGCCAATTCAGCAGCTTTTTGTTCCATTTCCCGTGGAGTAAAATTCTCATCATTTCT
Source organism: Mikania micrantha (assembly GCA_009363875.1). Classification (NCBI taxonomy): domain Eukaryota; kingdom Viridiplantae; phylum Streptophyta; class Magnoliopsida; order Asterales; family Asteraceae; genus Mikania; species Mikania micrantha. The sequence continues at coordinate 72,534,777 of CM018698.1, forward strand.
TAAAATACTTCAATTGGTACACGCAAGAAATAGGCCAATTCAGCAGCTTTTTGTTCCATTTCCCGTGGAGTAAAATTCTCATAAGTACGAGTCAATGGAATGGCTCCCTGGCCTCGTATATCCATATAAAGGACACGCCGAGCATAAATACCCTCTTTAACTTCTATTCTGACGGATTGAATATCTTTTATAAGAAATCGGAGGAAGACCCGACAATTTTTTCCAGGAAATCCCCAACTAAAGATACACACTATTCCGTCTTTTACATCAAATCGATCATAACCACTACCTACATTCCATGAAATTGTGCACCACAAATAGGAGCTAATAAAAAGACCCGCGATCCCATAGAAAGACATCACAATTCCTTGTGGAAAAAAAACTATTTGCTGAGACGGAAATAAAGATATCAAATTTCTACCAAGATAACTCGAGGTTCCAACCAACAAGAATCCTAATGAACCTAAAAAAAGGATAATAGCCCGAAACCGATTCTGTCGATTCCAAAAAAAACCCTATTTGCGCACCTCTAGTCACAAGTAACATCTACTATTTTGACATCGACACCTTCTTGCCTGGGTAGTACTCGTCTTGGATCACAACCCAATTGTCAAAAGTTTGCCGTGTCCAGCCCAAACTTATAATTCAGATTTCAGCATGTACATCAGATTTGATATGTTTGGTGATAACTATGAGGCTTGTATCTTAGTAGTAGTACTACACAGAGTCGACTATAAAAAATATTAAATATTTATTAAAAAAGTTATAAATTGTGAAGCGATTTTTTAAGGAAAAATATGATAGAAATTGTGTATAACTTAGTAATTTAAGTAATAAAATAAAAATATTATTTTTATTTAACTTTTGTTTTCTAAAAAGTATGTTTTATATTGTTGGAAAATTTTGTCCGACTGGTCATATTTTATTTCCAACAAGATTTTTCTAACAAAAACATGTTGGTTAAAAATTTCTTGAAAATGATATTCTGCCAAAAATATAAGGATTTATAATCATGACAATCTATAACTTTTTTTTTTTGAATAGCAATAGTTCTCCTCCTAAATTACACCCAAACACAATCTGTAACTAATAGTTGAGATTAACATTTAGATTAAAAGTTGATATAAGGTACCAATGAGGTATTGCCTCAATGATACCCTGCAAATGGACCCATACACATTAAATACATTCGCATATGCCCCTGCGAATGACTCAGTTCCCAGTGTAACAACATACAAATACATACAACTAAATACAATTCAACAAATACTAATTTATAATATTCGACCAGCAGTGAACACCCAAAATATGCATCAACACTTTGTTTTAATTAAGTAAGTATTGTCCGAGAGCTGGCAAAATGGATCCATGTTAAGATACGATTAAAATACTGTTTAACAAAAAAAAATTAAGAGGCTAGACTTCACAAATTTTCTTTTTTGTTACATAATATATATAATTGTCATCCTTAAATCACTAAACCAAGTGTTAAACAAGTTGTTTTTATGTTTTATATTTATATTAATCGTTTTATCTGAAACATGTTAAACCCGTTTTGTAAGCCTTAATTATCCCACTTATTACCTTATCTTAATGCATTTTGTTAACTGAAGTGTAGAAAATTTGGTGCGTAAACCCAAACCGTTGGTTTCGGCTTTATTTTACCTAACGGTTCGGTTTCAGTTTGTAAGGATCAAAAACCGTTACTAACGATTTAACTTGTAGTTTGCCCCAAAACTGTTATTACGAGACCATAAGCATCCCCAATTCCCACACCTAAAACCGAAACCGAAACCGACGTAGTCGGTTTTTAGTTATTAGGAACCATTTGGTTTTCGGTTTTCGGTTTTTCCTTTTTTTTTATCGGTTTCGGTTCGTTTTTGGTTTTTTCGGTTTTTTTATTTTTTTGGATTTTGTTTTTTTCTCTCTCTAACACACAATATTGAGAGTGCAAAGATACTTAACAATAGCTAATTCATAAATTAATTGATCGAACAACAACTAATTAAAATAAAACTAAATAATTGTTATCATATTCTTACAATTAAAAAAATCAAAAGTAAATAACTAAATATGGAATAATTCCGGTCTTCATCTTTTAAAATGATAATATTCATCTAATTCAAATCTTTATCTTTAACCGTATACTATTTGTGTGTTTTATCCCGTTAAATATGTATAAAAATAGTAACATATATATATATTAATTTTTGAAAAATATTACATATCGGTTCGGTTTTTTAGGTTTTTAAAATATGAAAAACCGAAACAGGACCGAATAATTCGGTTTTGGTTTTTTTCGGTTCGGTTTTATTCGGATATTCGTTCGGTTCGGTTTTTCGGTTAATTCGGTTCCGGTTCAGTTATCTCGGTTTTTTGCTCACTACTAGCTAGTATAGAGGTAAAAAAAACCGGTTTGTGTTTACAAACCGGTATTCAATAATTCTCAAACCAGTTCCAGCCAAACTGGTTCCCAAACCACTCCGAACCACCGGTTTGGCATAAGTTTGGGATCTTACCTTTAAAACTGGTTCCTAAACCGACCCAAACCGGTTTGAAACCCCTCCAAACCGATTTCAACCCCTCCAAACCGGTTTAAAACCCATCCGAACCAGTCCCTATAGGTTTGACATCCTCAACTCCCAAACCGGTTTCCAAACTGAACCGGTTTCACCCAAACCAGTTTTGACCACCCGTAGACCAAACCAGACCGGTTCCTAAACCGAACCGATTTGGTAAAAAAACCGATTTATGCAACCCTAGGCTAGTATCCTAATAGTCTAATACTACACAAGAGTTAAGTATAAAAAATATTTAAATTTTATTAAAAATTTTACAAATTATAAAACGAATTTAAAGAAGTAAAATGATAGAAATTGTGTATGATTTAATAATTTAAATAATAAAATAATAATATTATTTTTTTTAAATTTTGTTTTTTATTTTTTTTTATATTGTTAGAAAATTTTGTGAGAATAGAATGTTGACATATTTTATTTCCAACAAGATTTTTCTAACAAAAATATTTTGGTTGAAATTTTTTTGGAAATGATATTCTGTCAAAAACAGAAGGATTTATAATCATGACATCTATAATTAATAGTTGAGATCTAATGTGTAAATAAAAAGTTGATATATGGTATTTTTAATCATGATTAATTTTGTTCATATTTCAAGTCTTTTTTTTCTTTTAAATGTTCATAGACCTTATTATATACGACATTATTTTAAGGGCCAATTTCATATCCCCTATAAATTTCATTTATTAAATATATATACCCAACTCAAAATTTTAATTACATATATCCTCTTATAAATTTTATTTATTACATATATACCCAATCCAAAATTTTAATTACATGTATCCCTTCTCTAATGCTAAAATTTCAAATATACCTATTTTAATTAAAATGAATTAAGAAATTACTATTTTACTCTTACTTTAAAAAATTTATTATACATATTTTACCATTGCTTCAAATATACCCTTATTTTACGTTTTTTCCCCTTTTTTTAGTGTTTTTGTTTCTTTTTTTTATCTTTTTTTGTGTCTTTTTTTTTCATTTTTAATTGACAGAGATTCAGTCGTATGAGGGGAGGGCGATTTACGAATGTGGTATTTGCGTATGGGGCTTACGTATGTGTGTTTGGAATTCAAAGATTGCTAAAATGGTATGTTTGTCACAACGTTTAAAAAATATATGTAATTAATTTTTTCAGTTGAGTATATATGTAATTAAATTTTTCCTCAAAATTTTAAGATGAACATAATATCATCGTTACGTACATATATAAAAAAACGAAATCGCCTAAATACAACAAGTAAAACAATCAACATACTTAACTTGTCATCATAAATCGAACATCCTATGTATGGTCGATCGTTACTACCGAAACTAGCTAGAAGCTTAACTTGACAAAGAATGTTAAATTAAAATAATAACTCAAACGGCAACAATGTGACCGTTTTATCACAACCATAAACATCACAATAAGCTTGCAACGTGAACACTGTCACAATTCCAACCACATAAGCTACAATCTTCCATGTAGATCCAACAAACCCACCAATAGCCTTTAAAGCGACTAACAACCAAAGTACAAGTTTTTTCAAGGACAAATATGGCTTCATCTTCCACCTACTGTTATAAGCCATGTTAATTTTATCAATTGTTCCCTGCAATTCCGTTTTCTCAGTAGTTTTCATGTCGGGTATAGAACCACTCATCCCGGTGAAGAGTTTGACAACTTCATCCGCACGCAAGTCGCCTTTGATAACGTTCTCGAGTCTCTTGACATCATCCACATTGACAACAAGTGCACACATCAAAACCATGAATTCTGCAAGCGGAAATTCATTAGAGTTGGATGTTAATGCTTCATATGCAACCAAGTTTTTTAATATGATATCTGAATCTTTGTTCAAAGTGACAATCGGTAGATTAACATGCTTTCCCCAAACGCATGTATTTTTAATGCCATAGTGTTCTGGAAGACTATGAAACCTGAACCCAACAGCATGAAGGTTGGAAGCTGAAGAGATAATAAGTTTAGTTTGTGTGAAAGTTTCTAGTATTAAGATGGTTTGTTCATATGCTTTAACAATCTCATCCTTTGGCATATTTTCAAGGATCTTAGAAACATCAGTTTCAGGTAATGGAAGAGATAAAGGTATTGCTGCATAAGTGAGTGGGGTGACATTGTTTACTATTGAGTAATACATATAATGGAGTAGATGATCTACACTAGAAGGAGCTCGCCGCTCTGAACACAACTTGAATGGCGAATGGATCGTACAAAAGATACGAAATATGGAAGGTGAAAAATTATTGGATGGAGACGATGAACCACCTGATACAAACAAACAAAGTAACATACCTTATTGTAAAAATCTCACTCAAAAAATCAATTAAATTTTTTGTTGAAATAGGTTATTGAAGGATTGTTAAATGATTTTTAGAAGGTTTTTTAGGGATAACTCTACACAAATGCAACCAACTTTTCTAACTATTCCAATATATTTGAAAAAAAATAAGTTTATCAAAGGAACTACCTGATGATGAACACAAAGACTCGTCGATTTCTTTCAAGACCAAGAACGGAATTTGGTTCTCGACCATCAATACATCTTGAGCGACCAATCTTTTTTTGGGGCCAACTTTTGGTCGTTTAGGCTGATTATAGTTTTGAAAGAGATTAAGCAAGAATAGACCATCAATGGCAAAAACCCAAGTCAAATGTTCATCATCATATTCAAGTAACATGTCATAGCATGAACGGACAATGGGGACTGATGACGTGGCAACACCTGGATAAGTATTTGCTGTTCAAGTTCAAGAATAATTAGTATGTGGTCCATGATCACATGTTTTATTTAGTTTCTTTCATGTTTTTGTTTACGTGGGATGTAACTCGGTAGTGGGTAGTTATTTATTTGTTTTCTCTTTTGTTTAAGTTCTTGTATGTTGAAGTTTTTCAAGTAATGAGAAAAATCGCAGTGAGTTCTGCAAAAGAGTGTGTGTGATTGTATGTTCATCATAACCTAAACCACATTGTGAAGTTAACAAGTGGTATCAGAGCCACCCTTCGAAGATGACGGAACTGCAGTTAGTCGGCGGTGTGAAGAAGCTAAACAACCAAAACTATAAGACCTGGTCGACCTGTATTTCTTCTTATTTACAGGGCCAGGATCTTTGGGAAGTCGTACATGGGTACGACACGGTTCAACCAGCAAGGGAGAATGCCGAAGGGGTTCTACGAAAATGGCGAGTTAAGGCGGGGAAAGCAATGTTCATCATGAAAACCACCGTGGAGGAGGAGTTACTGGAGCACATAAAGGATGCCGAGAATCCCAAACAGGCCTGGGATACTTTAGAATAGTTGCTGTCCAAGAAGAACGATGCCAAACTACAGCTCTTAGAAAATGAGCTGCTCTCGATCTCGCAGAAAGATATGACGATCTCTCAATACTTTCACAAAGTGAAAACCTTGTGTAGAGAGATAGGGGACCTTGATCCGCAAGCGCAGATTGGTGATGCGAGGATGAAACGTATAATTATACATGGATTAAAGCCAGAATTTCACAGCTTTGTGGCTGCTGTTCAAGGCTGGCCAACACAGCCTTCCATTGTGGAGTTCGAAAACTTGTTAGCAAGCCAGGAGTCACTTGCTAAGCAGTTTGGAGGGCTTCAAGTAAAACCTGAAGCAGAAGCTATGTATGCCGAGAAGAAACCAAGGTTCAACAGGCCTTCGTCGTCTTCTCAGGCGGGTCAGATAAGTAGCGGCAGCAAACAACATGAAACCAACAAGAAGTGGCGAAATCCAACTAAGGAAGAGACAAGTACCAATCGAAAACCCAAGAAGTATGGGAAACGACCCACCTTCAAGTGCTACAATTGTGGTGTGAGGGGCCACATCGCAAGAAATTGTCCTAAGCCCCAAGAGGAAGGGAATGCGGCTGTAGCAACGGAAGAACAAGTGTGGGATGCTGAAGCGTACGTGGCACAGGTAGAGGAAGAAAGTGAAGATGTCTCGGCACTAGTCACTACCACTACATCAAGAACAAACAGACTTGATGACTGGATAGTTGACTCCGGGTGTTCTAACCATATGACGGGTGATAAAGATCGTCTAACCAATCCAGCTCCATATGGTGGGCGTCAATACGTTGTAATTGCAGATAATTCACGTCATCAGATCATGCATACTGGTGATGTTACATTCATGTCTGATAAAGCAAAACGTGAACTCACACTCAACAATGTTTACTATGTGCCCGGGATGAAGAAAAATTTGTTTTCAGTCCCACAAATCACCTCAACAGGAAAGTATGTTGTGTTCGGTCCTGAGGATGTTAAAGTGTACGATGAGTTCGTGACATCATCAAAAGCAGTCTTGAGTGGGCAGCGAAGGAATGCCGTGTATGTTCTCTCGGCAGAAACAGCCTACATCGAGAAGACTAAGGGTACTCAAAACGCAGAAATTTGGCATGCAAGACTAGGGCATGTGGCGTATGATAAGTTGAGCAAGATGGTGTCCAAGCAACTTGTAGCAGGTCTGCCCCAAGTTAAAATAAATGCAGATGTAGTATGTTCAGGATGTCAATTTGGGAAGTCACATCAGCAACCGTTCCATTCATCGTCCCACAAGTCTAAGGAAGTTCTGGAACTAATCCACACAGATGTATTTGGGCCTGTTAAACAACCATCAGTTGGTGGTATGAGGTATATGATTACTTTTATTGATGATTTCTCACGTTATGTTTGGGTTTTCTTTATGAAAGAGAAGCTTGAGGCACTCGAGAAATTCAAGAATTTCAAAATGGAGGCAGAAAAGGTCACTAGAAAGAATGTGAGAATGCTTCGATCTGACAATGGAGGTGAGTACATGTCAAAGGAGTTCAGTGATTACTTGAACAAGTGCAAGATAAGCAGGCAACTAACATGCCCAAACACACCACAGCAGAATGGCGTGTCGGAGAGGAAGAATAGGCATCTGTCTGAGGTATCCGGAAGCATGATTCATGACAAAAATGTTCCTGGAAGATTTTGGGCAGAAGCCATGCATACGGCTGTGTTTGTTACAAATCGTATTCCTCAACAGAACCTTGAGTTCAAATCACCTTATGAGAAACTATTTAATTCAAAGCCGAATGTTAGTTTCCTAAGGGTATTTGGTTCGGTCTGTTATGTGTTTATCCCTAGTTCCCAGAGGCACAAATTAGAAAAGAAAGCCGTAAGGAGTATTTTTGTGGGGTATGATGGTGAGCGCAAAGGCTGGCGGTGTTGTGATCCAACATCGGGAAAGATCTATGTTTCTCGAAATGTTGTGTTTTACGAGACCTCATCTTGGTGGTCTAATACTAAGGAGGTTTTACCAGATTCGGAACAGCTTAAGACAAATTTGGAGAGTAGCAAAGTTTGTCTTAGCTTCACAGATTGTGAAGAGAAGCCAGAGGATGATGAAAGCCAGGAGGAAGAGAATGAACCGTGGCAAACAGGAGTGTTTCATCAGCCGCAGGTTCAACAGGATGAACCCAGACGTTCGACCCGGATCAGAAAACCAAATTCGAAATATGCAGTGGCTAATCTTGCTTTAATTGCAGAAGAAGAAAGGGAGCCTGAGTCCTTTGTAGAAGCTAATAGTTCAGCAGATTGGAGGGCTGCTATGAAGCTTGAGATAGATGCTTTAATTCAAAATGAAACTTGGGTCCTGGTACCCAAACCAAAAGAGACGAATCCAATATCTTGTAAGTGGGTCTACAAGATTAAGTACAAGGCTGATGGGTCAATAGAAAGGTTCAAGGCTCGTCTGGTAGCTCGCGGGTTTACTCAGCAAGAAGGGTTGGACTATGAAGAGACGTTTAGTCCAGTTGCAAAGTTGACATATGTTCGGATTCTTATTGCAGTGGCAGCAACTAGAGGGTGGCCACTCTACCAAATGGATGTCAACAATGCCTTCTTATATGGTACCTTGGATCATGTTATCTACATGACACAACCCTTGGGATTCGAAGATCATAGCCGATTGGGTCATGTTTGCAAGCTTAAGAAGGCTATTTACGGGTTGAAGCAATCTCCTCGTGCTTGGTATGGCAAGATTGCTGAATTTCGTGGAGTAAATGGGTTCAAAAGTACCACTTCAGATGCTAGTTTATTTGTTAAACATGTTGGGCCCAAGTTGGTTGTTGTTCTAGTTTATGTTGACGATTTGATAATTACTGGAAGCTGTAGTGAAGAGATTCAACAACTGAAAGTGAATTTGTGCACAAGGTTTCGTATGAAAGACTTGGGTGTTCTGAAGAGGTTTCTCGGGTTGGAAATCAAGTATGATGGTAACTCGGTTTTGTTGCATCAAACAGTGTACTCCGCTGATTTATTATTGAAGTTTGGAATGCTGGATGCAAAACCAGCATGGACTCCAACTGATCCTAATGTTAAGCTCTCTATGGATGAAGGAAGAGATTTGGAAGATGCTACAATGTATCGGAAAATTGTAGGGAGCTTAATTTATCTCACGTTGACTCGTCCGGATATTGCGTTTATTGTGGGAGTTCTTAGTCGATTTATGCAACATCCAAGAAGGCCTCATTTGCATGCAGTGAGACGAGTCCTTCGATATGTGAAGTCTACTTTGGGGTATGGAGTTGTGTTTAAGAGGGAGGCTGATATGTGTTTAGTTGGCTTCTGTGATGCAGACTATGGTGGAGATCCAAGTAGTAGAAGATCAACAACTGGATATGTTTTCAAGTTGGGATCTGGTGCTGTTTCGTGGTGTAGCAGGTTGCAGCCTACTGTTTCATTATCAACGACAGAAGCTAAATATCGTTCAGCTGCTATGGCGACTCAAGAAAGTACATGGTTGCTTCGGTTGTTGTCTGAAATGGGCCAGAATGTCAAAGGGAAGATGGTGCTTTGGTGTGATAACATGTCAGCTATAAAGCTTGCAGAGAATCCAACTTTTCATGCACGTACCAAACACATCGAGGTTCAGTACCATTATGTTCGAGAGAAGGTTTTGCAGGGAGAGATTGATCTAAAGTATGTGAACACTAAAGATCAGGTTGCAGACTTGTTTACTAAAGGTTTGAATCAAAACAAGATGCTGGAGTTCATGGAAAAGCTTGGAATGAAGAAAGAAGGTGTTGAGAGGGAGTTTGATGACGTGGCAACACCTGGATAAGTATTTGCTGTTCAAGTTCAAGAATAATTAGTATGTGGTCCATGATCACATGTTTTATTTAGTTTCTTTCATGTTTTTGTTTACGTGGGATGTAACTCGGTAGTGGGTAGTTATTTATTTGTTTTCTCTTTTGTTTAAGTTCTTGTATGTTGAAGTTTTTCAAGTAATGAGAAAAATCGCAGTGAGTTCTGCAAAAGAGTGTGTGTGATTGTATGTTCATCATAACCTAAACCACATTGTGAAGTTAACAGGGACAACTTTTTTAAGATTATATATTAAGGATACTTAGTTCGTAATCCTTAATATCATTATCTTGTAGGACCTTTCGCATGACTTCAAGTTTCTTCTGCTCCATCTTCTTGTAGGGTCGTGGCTGAAAGTGATGAATCGGACCCAATCCTATATGCTGTGGTTCATAGGTTTCGGGGTTTTTGGTGGTCATGGTTTCAGGTGCATGAAACAGTGAAACCGGAGGGGTTTCGATGTCGGTTTCGAGCTGATGATTCAACATTTTGCTAATTTCAACGGCCCATTTTGGCTCATTAGTGTCTGATAGCAAGGACGGATCTATGGAAGCCATATGACCATAAAGTAACAGTTGGTGGTAGTAAATTAGGATGGAGAAATTAAACTAGGTGAATGTGCTGCGTTATATAAAGGGGTGTGTTAGGGTCGGATAATATGATTTTAGATTCGGGTCGGGTTTTGGATATGAAAAACTATTTTTCGGGTCGGATATCCGAATAATCCGAATAAAACAGGTTTAAAGCCATTATTAAAGATAATAATAATTCAAAATAGACATGTAAATAATACGAGTATATCGAAAACACAATTTGATAAAACACTCGTGATACTTCATTCATTAGCTTCATACTGCTTAAATACATCAAATGCCTAAACGGCTAAAAACAAGAAAATAGGAACTACTCAACATTCAACAATCTAATTAACATAAGACTTGGTAAACTCAAACGTACGCAACAAAAACACAAATAGGCCATACAAATCATGCAGACCCGACCCAACTTGGACTAACTAGCCCATTATTGAACACGAGTGATCCATATCTAACAAATAGACTTTGTGGTTTTCACCGTTTAGTTTTACCACATCCAAAAACGTCACAATAAGCTTGCGCCGTTAACGTCAACACTGATACAAGACTAAGAATGAAAGCTACAATCTTCCATGAAGATTCAACAAACCCACCAATAGCCTTTAAAGCCACTAGCAACCAAAGTGCATGCTTTTTGAAGAACAAATATGGCTTCATCCTCAGCCTACTGTTATAAACACTATTTATATCATCAATTGTTTTCTGCAATTCCGTTTTCTCAGTAGCTTTCATGTCGGGTATAGAACCGGTCATCCCGGTGAAGAGTCTGACAACTTCATCCGCAGGCAAGTCGCCTTTGATAACGTTCTCGAGTCTCTTGACATCATCCTAATTGACAACAAGTGCACATATCAAAACCATGAACTCTGCAAGCGGAAAGCTATTGGAGTTGGATGTTAATGCTTCATACGCAACCAAGTTTTTTAATACGACATCTGAATCTTTGTTCAATGTAATAACCGGCAGATAAACATCCTTTTCCCGAACACGTGTATCTTTAATGCCATTGTGTTCTAAAAGACTATGAAACCTGAATCCAGCATCATGAAGGTTGGAAGCTGAAGGGATAATAAGTTTAGTTTGTGTGAAAGTTTCTAAAATTGAGATGATTTGTTTATATGCTTTAACAATCTCATCCTTCGGGAATTTTTTAAGGATCTCAAAATCATCACGATAAAAATCACATTCAGGTACAAATATATATTGGTCGAAATTGTTTATTATTGAGTCATACATATAATGGAGTAGATGATCTACATTAGAAGGAGCTAGCCTCTTTGAACACAACTTAAGTGGCGAATGGATCGTACAAAAGGTATGAAATATGGGATATGAAAAATTATTGGATGGAGACGATGAACTACCTGAAACAAACAAACAAAGTAACATACCTATAGTAAAAATCTCACTCATAAAAAATCAATTAAATTTTTTGTTGAAATAGGTTATTGAAGGATTGCTAAATGATTTTTAGGTTGTTTTTTTTTTATCTTAAAGAGTTTCCAGGTAAATCGCTAGAGTAGTGATTTCACTTTTTCTGCATCAAAGTTGACGTGAGGTTGGAGGTAACGACTTTGGTATGGAAAAAGCGAAAGTCGTTGCCTCTTAAAAACTTTGATGGAGAAAAAGGTGGAAATTGTTACCAAAAAAAATCAAAGGAACTACCTGATGTTGGACACGAAGACTCGTCGATTTCTTTCAAGACCATTGATGTTGGAGGCAAAGCCTCATCGATTTCTTTCAAGATCACTGATGTTGGATGCAAAGCCTCATCGATTTCTTTCAAGATCACTGATGTTGGATGCAAAACCTCATCGATTTCTTTCAATACCATAAACGGAATTTGGTTCTCTACTGTAGTGTAATGTTTGACTAAAACATTGGCTGACTCAGCAAGGTGATGGATCGAAATTGGTGGTGCATGGGATATGCATGATCACATGAACGTGGGAGTTTAATTCAGTTTTTTTTCTTTCAGTTATTATGTGTTCTTGAAAGTTTTCTTTGCTGTTCGTATTTTCCCTTTTCCAGTATTGTAATTCCTTTTGAAAGTAGTGAAGTTGATTTGGTTTTTGGTGAATTATTTTCTTTGTTCTTCTGATTATCAAACTACATTTGGTATCAGAGCAAGGATTGATACACTGTTGTATGCCCAAATACATTCGCTACGAAACCATGTCGACTGTGGCTACTACCTCCGCAACACCGAAGGACCCTAGTTCGGTGTCGCTGCAGATCCCGTCGTTAACAGCAACAAATTACACCACCTGGGCCATCAAAATGGAGGCGGTTATGGATGCTCAAGGTTTGTGGGAGTCGATTGAACCAACACCTGGAGCGGATGTCGACGAGAAGAAAAACAAGACAGCCCGGGCCTTCATTTTCCAGGCGATCCCTGAGGATGTCCTATTGCAGGTAGCGAAGAAGAAGACGGCAAAGGAGATTTGGGATTCGTTGAAGATCCGGTATATGGGAGCGGATCGGGTCCAGAAGGCACGACTTCATACCCTCAAAAATGAGTTCGAGTTGCTGAAAATGAAAGAAGGAGAATCTGTGGATGAATTTGCAGGAAAACTGGCGGGAATGGTGACCAAATACAACATCCTGGGATCTACTATCAAAGATGAAGATTTGGTAAGAAAATTACTTGATTCGGTACCTGATAAATACTTGCAACTTGTTGCATCCATTGAACAATATTCAGATATTGACACTATGCCTTTCGATGAGGCTATTGGGAGACTAAAAGCGTACGAGGACAGGCTGAAACTCCGTCACGCCAACCAGACAACTGACAACAGTTTGTTACTTACCAAAATGGAGAACCAGTCGAGTTCAAAGGGCCTGGGAAGGGGTCAGTCATATGGAACTCGAGGTAGAGGAGACCGAGGAGGTCGTGGAAGTTGGCGGGGACGGGGGAACACTCGGGGTAGGGGACAGCGTGGTGGCTATGGAGGCTACCATGAACAAAGGTACAACGGAAAGGGCAAAGATAAGAAACATGTGAGATGTTTCAAATGTGATCAGACCGGTCACTATGCATGGGATTGCAAGGGACCCAAGGAAAAAGGAGATGAAGCCAATTTAACCCAAACCCCTGATGAGGAACCAGCACTGCTCTTAAGTGTATTCGGTGAAGAAACCACAAAGGAGGTCATGTTGAATGAAGAAAAGATACTCCCAGGTATGAATAAAGGAGAATTGGGCGTGAAAAGTGACATGTGGTATCTAGACAATGGAGCTAGTAACCATATGACGAGTCAAAGGGAATGGTTTTCGATGATAGATGATTCAGTGACAGGACAAGTAAGGTTCGGAGATGGATCGATGGTGAAAATCCAAGGAAAGGGTTCAATCTTGTTTGATTGTAAGAATGGTGAGCAACAAGAAATTCGGGATGTGTACTACATTCCTGCGTTACAAAGTAACATAATCAGTGTAGGGCAAATGACTGAAGCTGGTTACAAAGTCGAAATGATGCAGGATTACTTGGGGCTACGTGATGAAATGCAAAGGTTGGTGATGAAAGTGCAACGCTCCGCAAACCGATTGTATAAGATAACGCTTAAAGTTTCGAAACCAGTGTGTCTAGTCGCCAAGGCAGGAGATGAGGCATGGCTTTGGCATGCAAGGCTGGGACACATTAGTTTTGCGACTTTGGAAGCCATTGGAAGGAATAACCTGGTAGAGGGAATGCCAGCTATCAAACACCCGAAGCAGGTTTGTGAAGGGTGCATGGTAGCAAAGCAAACCCGACTGCCATTTCCCCAGGAAACCACTTGGCGAGCCTCAAAACCCCTTGAATTAATTCATGCTGATTTGTGTGGCCCGATAACTCCTTCCACCATGGGAGGAAACAAGTTCTTCCTACTGTTGGTGGATGATTACAGTAGGTACATGTCGGTGTACTTGCTTAAGTCTAAGGATGAAGCATTCTTGAATTTTAAGAAATTCAAAGCAACAGTGGAAAAGGAAAGTGAACTCAAAGTAGGCACACTTCGAACGGATAGAGGAGGGGAATTTGTGTCCAAAGAATTCCTTCAATTCTGTGAGGATCATGGAATTAAACGTCAACTCACTGCACCTTACACTCCGCAACAAAACGGTGTCGTGGAACGTAGAAATCGTACAGTAATGGAGGTTACCAGATCATTTTTGAAGACAATGGAGGTGCCAGAAACGTTGTGGGGCGAGGCAGTGAGGCATGCCGTGTACATTTTGAACCGGGTATCCACAAGGAGTGTCAAAGATCAAACACCATATGAAGGTTGGAGAGGAAAGAAACCAGTGTTACATCACCTAAGGGTATTCGGATGTGTTGGGTATGTGAAAAAGGTTGGAGTCTCATTGGGAAAACTTTGTGATCGAAGCACAGCCATGGTGTATCTTGGAGCTGAAATTGGAAGTAAAGCGTACCGGATGTTTAATCCAAGGACCGGTCGCATCTGTGTGACACGTGATGTAAAGTTTGATGAGATGAAACGTTGGAAGTGGACCAAGTGTTCTGACCCAGAGAAGAACTCAAGTGCAGGCTGGGTGCAAGTACCAGTTCAAGATGGGGATCATGCTGGTCCTGAAGAAGAAAGCAGTGCAGATTGGAGTCAAAACTCCCCATTGACACCAACTAACCAGAACTTATCACCCATTTCATTATTTGATGTTGCAGGTACATATAGTGAGGGTGAACAAGTACTTGAATCCGGGAATTCTCAGGAAGAAAGCCCACAAACCGGTGACTCGGTGGCCAGTTCCAAATATGATGATACTCCCTCACGTTTTCGCCCGCTTGCAGAAATCTATGATTCAACCGTACCACTGGAACCAAGAGAGCTGTTGCTAGTTGATGATGAGCCTACATCGTTTGAAGAAGCAGTGACTTACAAGGAATGGAAGGAAGCAATGGAGGCAGAGTTGAGTTCAATTGAAAAGAATTCAACTTGGTCTCTAACCGATTTACCAGTAGGCCAGAAGGCTATAGGCCTGAAGTGGGTGTTTAAATTGAAGAAGGATGCAAATGGTCATGTAACAAAATGCAAGGCTCGACTTGTTGCAAAGGGGTATGTTCAGCGAAAGGGAATTGATTTTGAGGAGGTTTATGCGCCGGTGGCTAGAATGGAAACCATAAGACTTTTACTTGCAATCGCATCAAGAGAAGGTTGGCTTGTACATCACCTTGATGTCAAGTCTGCCTTCCTTAATGGCGAGTTGCAGGAGGAAGTCTATGTAAAACAACCAGAGGGTTTCGAGATAAAAGGCAAAGAGAATAATGTTTACAAACTCACGAAAGCTTTGTATGGCTTGAGGCAGGCGCCAAGAGCATGGAATGCTCGCCTTGATAAGGTATTAAAGGAGATTGGGTTTGATAAATGTGCTCAAGAACCGGCAGTCTACAAGAGTAACAAGGCAGGTACTCGGTTGATCGTGGGTGTGTATGTAGATGATCTTATTGTAACGGGGACAAGTGAGAAAAGAATCCAAGAGTTCAAGGAAAGGATGATGCAAGTCTTTGATAGGAGTGACTTAGGTCATTTGTCATATTATTTGGGCATTGAGGTTACACAGAAACGAGGAGGATGTGTTTTAAAGCAATCAGGATATGCGAAGAAGATTTTAAAGTTCTCGGGAATGACTAGTTGTAATCCAGCAAAATGGCCTATGGATCCAAAATTGAAGTTGACAAAAGATGAACAAGGAGAGTGTGTAGACTCGACTGATTACAGACGCCTCATTGGTAGTCTAAGATACTTACTTCATACAAGACCTGATTTGAGTTATCCGGTTGGGGTGTTAAGTAGGTATATGGAAAAACCAAAAGTTAGCCACTATCAAGCCATGAAGCAAGTGTTGAGGTATGTCAAGGGAACAAGTGAATATGGCTTGAGATATGAAACAGGAGGAGATGGAAGACTGATAGGCTACAGCGACAGTAGTCATGGATCAGATCTGGATGATCGGAAAGGAACTACCGGGATGGTGTTCTATCTTGGATCAAATCTGATCACCTGGGTATCTCAAAAACAACAAACCGTGGCCTTGAGCTCGTGTGAGGCTGAGTTTATGGCCGCCACTGCAGCTGCAACTCAGGCACTGTGGCTGCGCAATCTGATAAGTGATCTTCTGGGAGAGAAACCTCAACAAGTGGTGCTGTTGGTTGACAATGAGTCTGCATTATCCTTGATGAAAAACCCTGTGTTCCATGGGCGGAGCAAGCACATAGATACAAAATACCATTTCATTCGTGAGTGTGTTGAACGAAATCAGATCTGTGTGAAGCATGTTAGTGGAGAACTACAAAAGGCCGATATAATGACCAAGGCACTACCCAGGTACAAGTTTGAGTCGATGAGGAAGATGATAGGTGTTGAAGATTTTGAAGGTGAGTCAAACATTAAGGGGGAAAGTGTAGTGTAATGTTTGACTAAAACATTGGCTGACTCAGCA
Source organism: Mikania micrantha (assembly GCA_009363875.1). NCBI lineage: Eukaryota > Viridiplantae > Streptophyta > Magnoliopsida > Asterales > Asteraceae > Mikania > Mikania micrantha. The sequence continues at coordinate 72,551,518 of CM018698.1, forward strand.
AGGTGATGGATCGAAATTGGTGGTGCATGGGATATGCATGATCACATGAACGTGGGAGTTTAATTCAGTTTTTTTTCTTTCAGTTATTATGTGTTCTTGAAAGTTTTTTTTGCTGTTCGTATTTTCCCTTTTCCAGTATTGTAATTCCTTTTGAAAGTAGTGAAGTTGATTTGGTTTTTGGTGAATTATTTTCTTTGTTCTTCTGATTATCAAACTACATCTACCATCAATACATCTTGCGCGACCAATCTTTCTTTCAGGCCAACTTCTGTTAGTTCATGTTGATTATAGTTATAAAAGATATTAAGCAAGAATAGACCATCAATGGCAAAAACCCAAGTCAAATGTTCATCATCATGTTCAAGGAACATGTCATAGCATGAACGTACAATGGGGACAACTTTTTTAACATTATTAAGGATAGTGAGTTTATAATCCTTAATGTCATTATCTTTTAGGACCTTTCGCATGACATCAAGTTTCTTCTGCTCCATCTTCTTGTAGGTTCGTGGCTGAAAGTGATGAATCGGACCCAATCCTATCTGTTGTGGTTCATAGGTTTCGGGATTTTTCGTGGTCATGGTTTCAGGTACTTGAAACACTGAAACCGAAGGGATTTTGATGTCGGTTTCATCAACCCATTTTTTGCTAGTTTCGAGCTGATGATTCAAGATTTTGCTAGTTTCATCAACCCATTTTTGCTCTTTAGGGTTTGATAGCAAGGATGGATCTATGGAGGCCATATGAACATAAAGTAACGTACAGTAGGTAGTAGTAAATTAGGATGGACAAATTAAACCAGGTGAATGTGTTGTGTTTATATAAGGAGGTGTGTACTCAGTAGTCCAAATGAACATCAATAATAACAATAATAAGTTTAACGTCGATTGCAATGTATGCATACATGTATTATTTTTTTCTTCAAGTATGTTTTTCTAACTCAATTTTTTTTTTCCTTTTATATAACAAACATAGTTTTTTTCTCGATAGTTCAATTGGTTTATTAATATTAAAAAACAACCTTATTAATAGTAGTGCATCTGATTGATTTTTTTTCACTTGTGTATGTGTGTGTATATATATAAGAAATGGATACTATAAAAAAGTTTTTTTTTTTTATAAAAAAAAGAGTAAAAAAAGATCTAAGTTTTCTAATTTTAAATCAATAATTAAGAACAAAATGTTGAAAAAACGTGAAAAAATATAATAGAAAGAGACAAAAAAATTTTCAAATTCCCTTATTTTTTAAATATTCATAACTTTTTATATGACAATATTTTTTAAAATAATCACACCCTAAAATAAGTGTTTTTATCTTGAATTTGAGTATACTTTAAATAAATATATATATATATATATATATATATTTAAAAAAATACAGTTTAAAGTGTAAATATCTTTTCTTATAAATAATGGGTAGTAGCTACTCACAGTTTGATTTATTTATGTGTCAGACCTACTATTATTACTATTAGTATTAGTATTACTACTATTATTATTATTATATAGATTTGTGCGTATGTATAGATATTTGTGTGTGATTATTATTATTATTATTATTATTATTATTATTATTATTATTATTATTATTATATAGATATGTGTGTGTGATTTTGTTTCTGCAATTTGTTGATAATAACCTTTGAAAATTGGTAGGCTCTCCTCCTTTGATACATTTTTGGGCTGAGTGGCATGCTTTAGTTGATTGAAAATGATTGGTATATTCAATTCTTCTAAAATTTCTAAACTCTCCGTCTCGAAAAAAATAATAATAAATAAAGAAAAAAAACCCCACAAAAACAGAAACGAAAGGCAAACCGGAAAAGGATTGCTCAGATAAACCCCCGGCATTTGTTAGATTTTACCAATAAAACACGATGTTTTTTCCAATTTTCCGTCTTAAAAAAAAAGAAAAAAAAAAAAAAAAAAAAAAACCACACACCATTTCAAAAGGGAAACATCACATAACTTCGGTTTCCAAGAGTTATATTTTAAAGGGGTAACAATTAGCATATAAAAAAAGAAATAATTACATATAGGCATATAGTCTCTAGAGAGATGTTTAACTAAGAACTATTGTTACTTTAGCAATAAATAAATCATTTCCAGACACAAATCTAAAGGTTATAATAGTAATTTACTCAAAAAAATTACTTTTATATCTCTTAAGTCATTTTTTATTTTGAACAGCTAAACAAGTCCTCGGACCCAACAACCCACGCGCTGCGACCTCATACCACTACCAACACCCGAAAACATTTAAAGCCGGACGTTGGCGAGTACCGAATCTCTTAAGTCATTTGACTATAAATATGGTTCTTAATTGTTTATGAAATTGCACAACAATTATCAATGTCATAAAATTAAAAATTTAAATAAATAAAGGTAACTGCACAACAATTATCATCGTACATTCGTACTGTCAGATCCCAATTATTCAGTTTCCTTTCTCTATCAACCATTTTTTTCTTGCATTTACGCCATCATTTAAACGTTAGTGGTACGTTGGGTATTAATTTGGGGTTTTTTTGGACGACAATTTGGATAACTAGCGGATCATAGAACCATCCGATCATATCCACACCCAATAGGAGAAAACCCACTATAGATAAGAGAAAACACCCTAAGTCAGCATGGAACACCTATTTTGTCCATCTCATAACTTGAACACGTGACCTCTCCAATATTGAAGTCACATGGTACCTCCCCTCAATCACTTGAGCTAAGAATCATTGGTATTAATTTGGGGGTTGGGTATTAATTTGGAAGTTATTCCTTTTTTTTTTCTTTGATAAAAACATTGTGATTTAGATAAGAAGTCATAAGTTTAAACATGAACAAAAGATAAATTAGACTGAAAAAATTTAAGATACGTCAATGATTTAAATATGAACAAGAGACAAATTGATTTGAAAATTATAAGAGTACGTATGTGCTATGGAATTTTTATTCGAAAAAAAAAAAGAAATATGATGAGAAATGGAACTAACGATGATAGTGTAATTACAATTTACAAGTTACAACCCAAAAGTTATAAGTTTAAACTTCATACAAGACAATTTTATTAAAAACTCAATCACTTTCAAAGATATAGACATTATATATCTATATGTCATTAAATGTGAGAAGACATATCATTGACTCATTGAGTACACTTCTTGTTGTTTTTTTTTTAATCTTTCTTTTTTCTTTTTCTATTTTTATTAAGAGAGCAACCAAGTAAGGAGATTGAAATACACCACAGATTACATATGACTAGAGGCGGGCAAAAAAAGGGACTCGGAACCGTAACCGACAACCCGAACCGGTGGGTACGAACGAGTACGGTTTTTCAGACAAATTAGAACCGGAACTGGAACCGAAACCGAAACCGAAAAACCGGAACTGGTTCCACCGGAACCCGGCCAAAACCCGAACAGAAACCGGCCAAAAACCGGTTGGAACCGGTTAAAACCCGGAACTGGAACCGGAACCGGGTATTGACTTTGTTGACTGGTTCCGGTTCAAAAAAAACCCGATTTGTGCACCTCTACATATGACTAATGAAACTAACATTACATCAAGATCTCCAAACCACTTGATCTGAAGATTATTGGTTCTTTTAATTATATTTTTTTAAACAGTCATACTATCATACTCATACTCCTAAGCTACACCCAATATTCCTTTCTTGCTTCGATTTGAATTCAAGACATCATTTCTAAGAGACAACGCATTTACCAAGTGAGCTACAGTTCTTTTGATTATATGATGGGAGAAGCAAGATCTTATCAAAAGAACAAGCTAGTGACTGGTCGTTGTCATCAGAGATAACTGGTACCAAATTTCTCCGAACATCCGCAATAAGGCCATGTGTTATCATCAAGTCCCCCATCACTCCACGTAGACGTCACGTAAACGTCGCATAATCAACCAACATCATCACCCCCTTATCAGTCCATGTTATCACCACATGCGTTATTGATGTGTTGTAAACACATCTGTTTTTCCATTTGTTTTGTTTACTTTTTGTACAGTTTTGTTTAATTTTAGAATCGATTTTAGCTGGTGCTTCACAATTTGGTAATTTCATGCTTGCAGGTATTAAACACGTATATTTGGTGCTAAAGTACAAAGAAACGAGCTCCCGGTTGGGCGAGAACGGACCCGGAAACAAGAAAAGAAGAAAACTGAAATCTTGAACCTATCGAGCTACGCGACACCCACAGCAAACCCTGTCGAGCTACGTGAGAGGTGGGAAAGACAAAAATACCCTCTGAGATCTCTCGAGCTACGCGACAGATTAGGAGGTAACTGTCGCGCTACGCCACAGGTCTAAAATCGCAGTTTTTCAGTTTTAAGCTAAAAAGTCGAAAAAGAAAAGGGAGAACACGTTTTTGAACGGCTGGAGGCGACTAGGAGGACGAGGAAAGGCCATTCTAAGGTGAATCAAAGGTTGGGAAAGCATTAGATTGAAGATTGAAGGCCTAGGATCAAGGAATTCGGGTGTTCTTCATTCGGTTTTCTTTGTTTCTTTGTTTCTCATTCACTTTAAGCAGATTATGGATTGTATTCGTATGATGTTTCTTGGCTAATCTTTTAGAACTACCTAGGTTTTGATGATTGCACATGTTTAACATTGGTTTTTATTGGTTTTGGATTATGTTTATGTGATGAACTCATGATGTAACAAACTTGGATTGGATTATTGGATGTTTATGTGTGTCTATGATTGTTTATGAATTGATGATTTACTCCTTGTGTGCCTTGGTGAATGTCTTTCATGTAATAGGTGCATGCTAGGTCAATTACTGTGTGTTTTTTATTATTGGATGGTTTACTACGTACGAGTTTACCATAGGAGTTATTATCTTGATATAGATATATTAGATGTGCAACCAATCTTGATAGCCGTGAGGTAAGAGATTGTCGGTTTGTCTAGGGTGTTAGATTTGCTAGTTTAGAAGCTTTGTGAGAAGATCTTTCTAGTTTATCTTATATCTTTGTTTACCGAATCCAATAGGAAAACCCAAGTCATCCCTAGCATTTAAGAAAACTGTGACTTTCGCGCTGTGAGGTAGATTGTTCAACAGTTACTTCTTAGGTGTTTTGAGATTATCGTGCCATGAGGTAGATTGTCTAGCGGATACATTTTGAGTATAATTGGATGACCTGTGAGGGAAATCCGTTCAACCGGTGGTTTCACGGCTTTTAGGACTCTTAGCTGACAATCCTTGAGAAGGGTCGAGGGTGCTCTATGTTTCCTTAGAGTTTAGTATTCTAAGATCCTGGTATCACATAGTTCCCATTAACCGATAGATTCTTTGTTGAGCATGTGTAGGATTCATGCCTAGGTAGTGTTCTGTCTTTGTCTGATCTTCGTTTCTATCTTTGTTCATTTTGGGTGTCTTCTCTTTAGTCTTCATTTAAGTTATTCTTAGTTTTGTTAGAAAACCCCCTTCCTTAATATTATTTTATTTAAGTACAAATTTTTTATAGATAAGTCATAGAGTCTGGTTAGTACAGTCTGTAGAAGTCTGTGTGTTCGATATCCGGACTTACTTTGCTCTGCTACATACGATAGGTACACTTGCCTGTCGGTAGCTTAGGTTTTAGAGCGTCTAGATTTATTACTTTGTGTCTATTTTAGAGTCGGTTTTTAGTTAGTTTATTAGCTAAGGTCCGTCGACATCAAGTTTTTGGCGCTGTTGCCGGGGACTTCTTAGTCGATTGTGCTTACTAGTTCTTGTTCTTATCTGTGCATATTTGTGTTTATTTTGTTTTCAATTTTATTTTATTTTATTTTGTTTTATTTATTTTTGATTTATTTTTGTTTATTTGTTTGCAGGTTTGGTAGTGTATGCCACACTTACGCTCACACGGACCGCCACCCAAGCTTTCATTGCCATCAAAGAGCGATTCGCGGGACTTTTCTGAAGGTTCTACGAGCGAGGTAAGCGCCTCTACTCCCATTTCTGCTGATTACTCTGATCACACACCATCTTCTTCTTCTAGTTCTTCCACCCATTCTAGTCCACGTTTTCATTTTGTTCCACCTATGGCTGAGCGTCGCACGGTTCACCAGCAGGCCACTGCAGGTTTCACGGGACTTAACAATCCCATTACTGTGCCAAACATAACGAATGAAAATTCGTGGCAGATTCCTTCGTACATCATGACAGCCATTAACAATTCTCAGTTTAATGGTCGTGATGATGAAGATGCTCCTGCACACCTTGCTAGGCTCACTCGCATCTGTGGTACCTTCAATCTTCAAGGTGCCACTAATGATGTGATTTTTCTACAGCTTTTTCCTTTCTCACTTGCGGGAAGAGCAGCTACTTGGCTTGACTCTCATCCGCCAGGCACTTTTACCACTTGGGCTAGCCTTCGGGATGTTTTTCTTAAAAAGTACTTCCCACCTGCTAAGGCCGCCCGCCTGAGAGATGAGATCCATTCGTTCCGAATGGACCCTGACGAGCCCTACTACCTTGCTTGGGAGAGGTTTCAAAACCTGCTCAGTCGATGCTCCCAACATGGTTTGGTTGAATGGGCCCTTGTAGAGAAATTCTACAATGGGCTCACATATGAGACTCGTGCCAGATTTGACACATATGCGGGTGGTCATCTTATGGGAAAAAGGGATGTTGCTGAGTGCACCGATATGTTTGAAAGTTTTGCTCAGGCTGAGTATGAGCAGAGGTCTGCTAATAGGAATTCCAATCCTATTTCTAGTTCCTCCTCGTCCACGAGAGGAGTTCACCACGTTAATGTGGATACTAGTGTGGCAGCGGCTCTAGAGGCTTTGTCGAGAGATGTGAAGGATCTGAAGATGAGAGTGGACAGATGTGAGATCTGTAGAGGTGGCCATGCCACTTCGGAGTGTTTAGTGAGCCAGGAACAAGCCAATTTTGTAGGCGGGCAGGGTAGGTTTGGGCAGTCTTATAACCCCGGATGGGGAAATTCTCAGAACCAAACCTATAGATCTTCAGGCAATCCCCCTGGTTTCCATCATAGTTACCCTCTAAACCAGGGGCAGGGGCAGCCTAGTGGCAGTTCTGGTAGCACTTCTGGGGGTAGTGGTAGTATGGGTAGGATAGAGGAATTGTTGACTCAGTTAGTGGCAAAAGATGCCACTACACAGAAGATCCTACATGGGCATGATGTTCTCCTCAAGAACCAGCAATCTGCGTTCTTGGATTTACAGCGAACGGTTGGTGACATAGCCAAACAGTTGGATGAACGGCCCCAAGGCCAGTTCCCGGGTCAGCCCCAAACCAACCCAAACGCCCACGTTAAGGCGGTCACTACTCGTTCTGGAAGAGGTGGAGGAGAAGTGTTCATACCACCGGTGTTGGTGGAAGTTGAGGAGAGTGAGAGATTGGTTCCACCGGTTGATTTAGATGAGGAGGAACCGATGGATGAGGAAATTGAAATGGAGACTCCTGGGAGGGTGCCCCCGAGGCTAGTCCCAGCAAGTACCGCACCTAACAGTGAGTCTCCCGTTGAGAAGCCGGCAGTTGGTAAGCCGGTCATGTTTAAACCCATCTCGGAGATTGATCTTTCCCGTGTTCCTTACCCAGCGCATTTAACTAATCAAAAACACGCTAAGGAATACGGGCACTTTCTTGACATGTTTAAACAGCTCAAGATCAATCTCCCGTTTATTGAAGCTCTTCAGCATATACCAAAATATGTCAAGTATCTCAAAGAGTTGCTGAAGAGTAAGGATCGGTTGGGAGAGGTTGCCAACACCCCATTGAGTGCGGGATGTTCCGCAGTGATTTTAAACAAGCTTCCCGAAAAGCTTGCGGATCCGGGAATGTTTACTATCCAGTGCTTATTTGGAGATGATGTGAGGAGGTATGCCTTGGCGGACTCAGGGGCTAGCATAAATCTAATGCCATATTCTTTATACGAGAAGCTAGCCCTTGGTGATTTGTCCCCCACACGCATGACCTTGTCATTGGCGGACCGGTCGGTTAAATGTCCACGGGGAATTTTGAAGAATGTGTTAGTCAAAGTGGATAGGTTTGTGTTTCCCGTGGACTTTGTTGTGATGGATACGGAGGCGGACACGGCGGTTCCCATCATTCTTGGGCGCCTGTTTTTGCGCACCGCTAAGGCGATTATAGATGTGTATGAGGGTAAACTCACTTTTAGAGTGGGTGATGAGAGTGTTTGTCTGAAGATAGCGAATTCTGTGAGCGCCGGAGGTGAGTTAGTCCATCAAGTGGATGGTGTGATTTTGGTTAGTGATGATGTAGGTATGAATGAGGTTATAGGAGAAGGACCATGGGAGGTTGATGATAGTGATCATGAGGTGATTGTAGGGGAGGAGATCTCTTTGGATCCTCCCATTTGAGTTGATTTTGAGTGAGCTCTTGGGTTAAACTCCCAAGTGTAGAGTATGTAAATTAGTAATGTCTAGTGTCGTTGGTGTGTTTTTTAATTTTTCGTGATTGTTTTTTGTTTTTCGTTTTCGTTTTTGTGTGCTTTAATTTGTTTTGCAGGTTTTTAATCAATTTGATGCCATAATGATGAATTGGAGCCACCAGGTATGTATTTTTAGCTTTAGAACATTTGTGGATGGTTTAGTGAGTTTTGGGGTTGAAAATTTGGCTAAGGCATGGAAATTTGGAAACTCTCTGGAAAAAGAGCATCGTCGCGTCACGCGAGGGCCACCTACCCATCTGTCGCGCTACGCGAGGATATGGTCAACGTCGCGAGTCAACATTTCCTCGCGTATCGCGAGGGTTTCTTCACATGTTGTCGCGGTACGCGACACCCTCCCAGATTAGTTAAACGTTTTTCAAGCCTTAGAGATCAGATTTTTAACCCCATTTCTTCTCTTCTACTCCATTGGCCCTTCATTCTCATACACTGTAGCCACCCGAGATGAGAGGAGATGGTGATGATGAAGGCTAAGTGTGGGGAGGCGTGTGGTTCTTGTGGTTTATTCATTCATGGTTATGTTGATTAGACCATTTGCATTTTGTAAATTTTGATTTGTTGGTTTCGGGAATCCGGGTTGGTTTGTGGTTGGACTTAATCATGGATATCATTGTTATCATGTTTTGGATGGGTTGATGCTTGCTTGATCTTTGTTTTGTGTAGATCTTATGTGATTATTTGTAGCCTGCGGAGCAAATTTGTAGATTGTGGAGCTATGTGGAAAGATTGGCACTCGACAGTCTTCTTTTCAACCAGCTAAGTCATTTTCAGTTTTTAGTTTTTAGTTTTTCTTTTGGGTTTCCTTTTTCTCTACATTGGGGACAATGTAAAGTTTAAGTGTGGGGATGAGAAACTTAGTTTAAATTTGTTTCAGTAGTTAGTTTTTGAATTTTAGTTTTAGTTTACTTAAGCTTTTGAGAATTTGTCAAAATTTTTGAAAATTTTTGTTTTTATTTTTTCTTTCTACATATTTAGCTTAGATCTTTCTTTTTCTTGTCTAAGTTGGATGCAAAAGCATGATGGGAAATGATAGGAAAGTTGGGTTTTGTGGTTTCATTCTTGGTTAACTTGTTGGTTTGGGTTTTATGCTTTGGTTATGGGATGTGTAGGTAGGCTCAACTGGTTGTGTGTGTCCCATAGGATTGGTATAATTTTACTTAAATGCATGATTTTCATGGGAAACATCTTGGGGATTTGGAATTAATGAAACTGTTTTCTAGTCAGAAAGAAGTCTTTGCATAATAACAGATTAGAGTTTTGAAAATCTGATTTTTGTTTGGCACATAAGTACTCTTTTTATGAGAATAAATCCGAGTCTTATGGCGCCTCCATTTTACAAAACAAGCTGAGTAAAAAGAAAAAATAAAAGAAAAGAAGTTGGATTAAAAACTTATGTGTCACACGCCGGGTTGCAGCCTGGTTGAAACACCACTAAGTTAAATTTAATGGATTGAAAAATAAAAGAAAAATGCTCACGCTTCCATCTGTTTCATTTATAAAAATTTGATTTGAGAAATTTCTGGTTTGTTTATATGTGAAGATGACTTGAAAACTAGAATCCAGGATTGATTTGGTTTTAAATTTCCTAAGTGTTGGTCTAATGAGATGAAATGTGGAACATGAACATAATAAAACCATGATTAAGGGACTTGAATAATCAGTATGGTTTTAATAGGATAACAATACTTGCAATCTTTTCCAAAGCATTGAATTTTGAATTGATGAGTTTAATTGTGTAGAAACCATTTTACCTAACTATGATCCCAGATTTTTGCATAAGCCTTTTTCAGGGACGAAAAAGAGATAAGTGTGGGGATGTGATGTGTTGTAAAACACATCTGTTTTTCCATTTGTTTTGTTTACTTTTTGTACAGTTTTGTTTAATTTTAGAATCGATTTTAGCTGGTGCTTCACAATTTGGTAATTTCATGCTTGCAGGTATTAAACATGTATATTTGGTGCTAAAGTACAAAGAAACGAGCTCCCGGTTGGGCGAGAACTGTAACATCACTGTACTTTCGGTTGTCCGTACATCCGTACGATTGTACTGTTACGACCTGAGATTTATTATTATTAATGATAACGAATTATTTATTGATATTATTGATGATTATCACTGTTACTGGTGTACATGGTTGGAACATATTATACGCGTAAACCATGGGGAGTTTAGTTGTAACTCAACTAAACAGAACCAGAGAGTTTATCGCAGTTATATTGTTAATGATTATGGTTTTGGATTGGAAATTTTAATATTTAAAGTTAATAAAATAATGGATGTATAATTGGAATTAATTACGCGATGGTGAGGTTACGAACACAATTTAAACACGAATATTAATTCAGAAATATTAACTTAATAAATGTATTCGCGTGGGTGACGATTCACATGAATATAATTATCGAGAATAATATTCTGAAACGATATTCAATAAATCGTAAATCAAATCGAAATACGGTACAAGCGTCGGAATCGCAAAGGTGACGATCTTTACGAATACGTACGCGAGTAACGCGTTTCGACGAGATAATTAAATAATATCAAACGATATTAATTTAATAAACGAAACTAAAAACGTTTATTAGGAATCACAATTTAAAACGATTCAAATAAATTTATTAAATTAAGGAAATTATTTAACGATTTTGGAAACGAAATGGTTTTACGATACATTTTATTCAAAAATGTTTTATGAGACAACATTTATTAAAATCATTCTATTTAAAACGAAATATGATTATTTAAACACTTTAATGTTTTAATTATAATTACGAGCATAACCGATCGTTTAATAGTGTTATCGCGATAAAATCGAGACCGAACACGCGGGAACGGGTGAACTTAAATGGTGGAAGACTCCACCATCTTCTTCATTCTATCAAACTCCCTCTCTCTCTAAAAACACACACACACTTCTCTCTACCTTCTCTCTAACCTATCTCGCTCGCTACTTAACGGATTCAAGAGATCTCGGAGCCTAAACGACCACAAGATCGAGGAGAACAAGGAAGTGCAAGAACATCTCACGTTTGAACGACATTTCGATGTAAAACTAAGGTTTTATGTTCGGTTTTTGTGTGAATCACGAATTATTGATCTAGTGTTGTAATAATCAATCAAAAACCTTGTTAAATCCTTAAACGAGTAACACAAAGGGGTAGGAACGCGAGTATAGGCTTGTAACAGGTATAGATCGATGAGGAAGACGATGAACAGAGGTTCGCGGCCCAGATGGACGGCCGAACCTTTCTGGTTCACGTACAGCAAGAGCCGAACCCTTATTATCTGGGGCGAACCCTTATGGTTTCAGCCGAACCAGTTAGGGACGAACCTTCTGCCCGTAGAAGGCGAACCCATGGGTCATGCGAACCCTATGCGAACCATTTGGATGATAGCCACGAAGTATTAAGGGCCGAACCTATGGGAATACATGGCAGCAAACCTTGGTGTTAGACGAACCCTCGGTTGAGCTAGCATGAGCCGAACCTTAGTGGGATAAACATCATTGGTCGGTGAACCTTAGGGATTTAGAACCTAACCTAGCCGAACCTTATGCCATCACCGAACCATTTGAGCACACTCCCATGTATTAGCCGAACCCTCATTGTAGCCGAACCTTGGTTTAGGAACCTAATAGGTTTGCTGGTTTTTGCTATGATTAGTGAAAAATAAGAGCAACTAAGGTTAATGATTAAACAAAGACCATTATTAGATCAACTAATATGTCATGCATGCATGGGAAGTTGGTTTGAGTTGCCACCTTTCTAAATAACTATAAATATTGAATTATGAGATTTTTTACATGATTTAAACGTTTTAAGTAAATAACTTAACTGTCATTTACTTAAACTCAATTTAGGTTTTGATCAAATGAAGCATGGGGGGGGGCACTTAAATTGATCATGTATGTATGTATGGGTGTATGTATGAGGAAGGTCATTAACTTGTAATATACTCATTCAATGGAATACACACAAGATTCTATTCTACTTATTATCATTAAATAATTTGAAAACCAACAAGTTTAAATTATGTTTGGTGATGATGGCTTCCGTAACCACAAGTATTATTTTAACATTGGATAAATGAACTAAATTAAGAAATTATTAGTTTTGAAAAATAAAGCCTTAAGTGTGATGATTTTGTGTAATTAATTTGGTTGATTTAAATGATATGTGATGATTTAATTTAGATGCCCACGAGCTTTTGAACAATCTACACATCCCTCGTGGCATCCCGGCGTTTCCGCCATCGGTCGGGGTGTTACAGATTGGTATCAGAGCCTGGGTTATTGGGAATTAGGTTACTAGAAATGGTTGACCTAGTCTATAACCGTAGGATACCCTAGTATGGATTATTTCATACACTAGTTAGTATATTCAGGATTTCATGCTTATGTGTTTATTACATGTTAACTGAACTCCTGTTATACATCTGGTATACATATGTTGCTTATTAATTTCTTGCTTACGTGTGCCCTAATGATTTGATAAGGACATGCACGTGGTGTATCGTAAAGGTGGTGGGACGTTGGCTAGGGCAGTTGCGACTGACCCTTATATATGCCCTATATATATACCATTTACGGTACATTAGGTGGATGTCAGTATTGAAGAATGTGGGAACTACCCGTTTGAGAAATTATTTGCTTAGGAAATTAATTGCTTAAGAATTATTTGCTTTAGGAATTATCTGTTTGATCTATAAACACCAGACAAGGACACACTCGTGGTATACTACAAAGGTGGTGGGACGGTGGCTAGGGCAGTTGCGACTGACCCTTACATATGCCCTATACATATACCATTTGTAGTATATTGGGGGTCTGTCAGTGTCAGGAACATAGGATGCTATTAGGATATTATTAGGAATTGTGTAAGGTTATGAATGACATGAATGTTGATGGTATGTTTGTTGGAATGGTTGGATTGACTCATGGATGATCACACTTGATGAACACTTATAAATTCACTTATGAATCACACTGATTGGACACGTAGGGTGCATAGGATTAACGAACGATATGAGCGATTAGTGATGGAATATGGACTTGGGTGATGATATAAACACTTGGTGATAATATAAACGCATAGTGATGATGCTAACACTTTGTGATGGTATGAACACTTGATGAGAATAAACCATAGGGAGGATATGAACACTTAGTGACAATTAGAGCACTTAGTGATGATATGGACCCTTATTAATGATTATGGACATTGAGATTTGGTATGGACTTTTAGTGAACTTAGACACTAGGGGAACTTTAATGTCAGGTGAACTTAGACATTAGGTGAACTTAGAAATAGGCAAACCTACATGTCAGGTGAACTTAGACATTAAGCGAACTTAATTGTCCAAGGGAACTAGAGACCACTTCACTCAAAATTATCCTACCTAGGATAAGGTTTGTGAAGTGAGATTGTGGTAAGATACATGATACACCCTAAATTCTAACAAGGGCATAATCGTGATGCAATGAAACGGTGGTGGGACGGTGTAGGGGAGATTGCGATCTACCTCTGCATATGCCCTATATATAAGCTTGTTGCATTGCATCGGGAGGTTGTCAGTGTTGGTATAGGGTGGATAATGTATGAAACTTAGGAATAGTTAGTTAATATTAGTTATGACCAACTAGGACACCTAGTATAATATTAGGAAATTTATAAATGTTATGAGTTAATGACAGATAGGAGAAAAATATAGTTCCTATATGCAATCCTAACTGTTTAAAATTAACTCATTTGACCATTGTTTGTATGACTTACGTTGTAAACGGTAGTAACATGTTTTTAATTCCTCAGAAACATGCCGCCTCGCCGTCACAATGAAGATGATTCAAACAATGGAGATGCTAACAACAGTAATGCCAACTCCGGCATACAAGAGTTAGCAACACTTATCTCTGGATTGGTGAGCCAATTGACTCAGGCTAACCAGAACATCAATCAGAACCGAGGTGGTGCAAACCCTCCAACTTGCACATTCAAACACTTCAACTCCTGTAACCCTCTGAAGTTCACGGGTGCTGAATCGGCCACTGGTCTGCTGCAATGGTTCGAGAGTATGGAGAACACCTTCATTAACAGCGACTGCCTAGAGAATCTGAAAGTACGCTATGCCACCAGTGTTTTCCAGAAGAGAGCACTGACTTGGTGGAATGGCGAAAAGCGAACTAGGGGAGTTGATGCTGCCCTAGCACTGCCATGGACAGAGGTCAAGAATCTGATGACCACTGAATTCTGTCCTCATAGCGAGATGAGGAAGCTTGAGACTGAGTTTTGGGAACTTAAGCAAGACAGCGGGGAGAATGTCATCTATAACACTCGTTTCCATGAGTATAGTCTGCTGGTGCCTCATCTGGTGACACCACTCGAGAGAGCGATCGAGAAATACATCGGCGGGCTGCCAATGCAAATTCAGGATACTGTCTATGGGAGCAATCCCAAAACACTTGAGGCTGCTATCCGTTTATCTGCTACACTCACCGACAACCATGTGAAGGCTGGAACACTCACACGGAAGGGATTCAAGAAGACCGACACCAAAGCATCTGCAAAAGAGACTTCAAATGAAGTCAAGACTGAACAAGGCAGCTCATCCAAAAGCAGCAACAAGAAGAGGATGACCTGAAACTTCATGGTCACTGCTCCTGCTGCAAAGTCTACGCAACAATCAACTAACAACACTACTGCCAGAAATTACACTGGGAATACTCCCCAATGTAATACTTGCAGATATCATCACATGCCAAACTTGCCTTGTCGCGTTTGCAGCAACTGTGGCAAGTATGGCCATTTTGCTAATGTTTGCCGGAGTGCACCGCAAGCACAAAGGATGCAACATGCACCGCTTGCACCGTACGATTGTACTGTTACGACCTGAGATTTATTATTATTAATGATAATTAATTATTTATTGATATTATTGATGATTATCACTGTTACTGGTGTACATGGTTGGAACATATTATACGCGTAAACCATGGGGAGTTTAGTTGTAACTCAACTAAACAGAACCAAAGAGTTTATCGCAGTTATATTGTTAATGATTATGGTTTTGGATTGGAAATTTTAATATTTAAAGTTAATAAAATAATGGATGTATAATTGGAATTAATTACGCGATGGTGAGGTTACGAACACAATTTAAACACGAATATTAATTCAGAAATATTAACTTAATAAATGTATTCGCGTGGGTGACGATTCACATGAATATAATTATCGAGAATAATATTCTGAAACGATATTCAATAAATTGTAAATCAAATCGAAATACGGTACGAGCGTCGGATTCGCAAAGGTGACGATCTTTACGAATACGTACGCGAGTAACGCGTTTCGACGAGATAATTAAATAATATCAAACGATATTAATGTAATAAACGAAACTAAAAACGTTTATTAGGAATCACAATTTAAAACGATTCAAATAAATTTATTAAATTAAGGAAATTATTTAACGATTTTGGAAACGAAATGGTTTTACGATACATTTTATTCAAAAATGTTTTATGAGACAACATTTATTAAAATCATTCTATTTAAAACGAAATATGATTATTTAAACACTTTAATGTTTTAATTATAATTACGAGCATAACCGATCGTTTAATAGTGTTATCGCGATAAAATCGAGACCGAACACGCGGGAACGGGTGAACTTAAATGGTGGAAGACTCCACCATCTTCTTCATTCTATCAAACTCCCTCTCTCTCTAAAAACACACACACACTTCTCTCTACCTTCTCTCTAACCTATCTCGCTCGCTACTTAACGGATTCAAGAGATCTCGGAGCCTAAACGACCACAAGATCGAGGAGAACAAGGAAGTGCAAGAACATCTCACGTTTGAACGACATTTCGATGTAAAACTAAGGTTTTATGTTCGGTTTTTGTGTGAATCACGAATTATTGATCTAGTGTTGTAATAATCAATCAAAAACCTTGTTAAATCCTTAAACGAGTAACACAAAGGGGTAGGAACGCGAGTATAGGCTTGTAACAGGTATAGATCGATGAGGAAGACGATGAACAGAGGTTCGCGGCCCAGATGGACGGCCGAACCTTTCTGGTTCACGTACAGCAAGAGCCGAACCCTTATTATCTGGGGCGAACCCTTATGGTTTCAGCCGAACCAGTTAGGGACGAACCTTCTGCCCGTAGAAGGCGAACCCATGGGTCATGCGAACCCTATGCGAACCATTTGGATGATAGCCACGAAGTATTAAGGGCCGAACCTATGGGAATACATGGCAGCAAACCTTGGTGTTAGACGAACCCTCGGTTGAGCTAGCATGAGCCGAACCTTAGTGGGATAAACATCATTGGTCGGTGAACCTTAGGGATTTAGAACCTAACCTAGCCGAACCTTATGCCATCACCGAACCATTTGAGCACACTCCCATGTATTAGCCGAACCCTCATTGTAGCCGAACCTTGGTTTAGGAACCTAATAGGTTTGCTGGTTTTTGCTATGATTAGTGAAAAATAAGAGCAACTAAGGTTAATGATTAAACAAAGACCATTATTAGATCAACTAATATGTCATGCATGCATGGGAAGTTGGTTTGAGTTGCCACCTTTCTAAATAACTATAAATATTGAATTATGAGATTTTTTACATGATTTAAACGTTTTAAGTAAATAACTTAACTGTCATTTACTTAAACTCAATTTAGGTTTTGATCAAATGAAGCATGGGGGGGGGCACTTAAATTGATCATGTATGTATGTATGGGTGTATGTATGAGGAAGGTCATTAACTTGTAATATACTCATTCAATGGAATACACACAAGATTCTATTCTACTTATTATCATTAAATAATTTGAAAACCAACAAGTTTAAATTATGTTTGGTGATGATGGCTTCCGTAACCACAAGTATTATTTTAACATTGGATAAATGAACTAAATTAAGAAATTATTAGTTTTGAAAAATAAAGCCTTAAGTGTAACTTCTTAACTTAAATTAGATTAACTAAGTTAATAAATACTTGAGAGTTTAAAGATGAGCAAGTATGAGCATCTAATGACAATAAAACACTTTTACTCACAAACGCAAGTACACGATAAATACAGGTGTTTGAGTTGCTTTGAGTCCTCTTACGTGAGCGCGCATTATTCATACACACGGAATCTAAGGACTCAAGTGAGTTCTCATAACCTCCCTTTCTTTAAACTGTTTTGTTTTAAAACTCGGAGGTGAAGCATGTATACCAAATTCAAATATTATTTTGTTAACACAAGGTTAATAACTGTTTATCAATACGATATTCACATTTAGAATTATCATTAATTATGGATTTTCACTTATACGCATATATCCGTGTAATCATTGTCATTGACTTCGGACAATAACAAGGATTACATGTATTGTCACAAACTCCGTGAATCATTGCCTTTAACTTTGGTTAATTGCTTTGACATCATGTATTGTCACGTGGATGGTTTCCACTCCTTGAATCATCGCCTTTAACTTCGGTTAATTGCTTTGACTTCATGTATAGTCACGTGGTTAGCTACCACTCCATGGATCATGTTTTTAACTTATGTTAATTACATAATGACCATGTATAGTCACAGATATTATTTGAGAATATTGATGTTGAGATTGGTTGATTGGTTATGTGGTTGATTATCTATTATTGGCTATGATTATCTATGACTGATTGGATATGTGATTATGTGTTTGTGTATGTTTTTGATTGTTGAGTTGGAGATTGGTTGGATTATCTCATACAGGTATTATTGTGGATTTTCTCAGGAAATCATAAGCATTTATACTCATTTTATCTAAACCTTTTATAAAACCATTTTTAAACTTAAACTTTTAAATTCATTTTATAAAACCTTTTAAGTATAAAAACTTATGATTACTCACCAACTACTTTCAAGTTGACACTTGATTTTCTTACATGTTTCAGGTAATGAAGATAAGTAGGATAAAGAGGATGATCTCTCATTTTTGGACATCATCACTTAGGATCTTGGACTTAGCTAAATAACTGGAAATTCTGGCGATTAGAATTTAGTTAGATAGCTAAGTCTCTTTTGTAATTGATGTAACTGATTCATGATAGACATGATTTTGTGTAATTAATTTGGTTGATTTAAATGATATGTGATGATTTAATTTAGATGCCCACGAGCTTTTGAACAATCTACACATCCCTCGTGGCATCCCGGCGTTTCCGCCATCGGTCGGGGTGTTACAAGAACGAACCGGAAACAAGAAAAGAAGAAAACTGAAATCTTGAACCTCTCGAGCTACGCGACACCCACAGCAAACCCTGTCGAGCTACGCGAGAGGTGGGAAAGACAAAAATACCCTCTGAGATCTCTCGAGCTACGCGACAGATTAGGAGGTAACTGTCGCGCTACGCCACAGGTCTAAAATCGCAGTTTTTCAGTTTTAAGCCAAAAAGTCGAAAAAGAAAAGGGAGAACACGTTTTTGAACGGCTGGAGGCGACTAGAAGGACGAGGAAAGGCCATTCTAAGGTGAACACGTATGATGTTTCTTGGCTAATCTTTTAGAACTACCTAGGTTTTGATGATTGTACATGTTTAACATTGGTTTTTATTGGTTTTGGATTATGTTTATGTGATGAACTCATGATGTAACAAACTTGGATTGGATTATTGGATGTTTATGTGTGTCTATGATTGTTTATGGATTGATGATTTACTCCTTGTGTGCCTTGGTGAATGTCTTTCATGTAATAGGTGCATGTTAGGTCAATTACTGTGTGTTTTTGATTATTGGATGGTTTACTACGTACGAGTTTACCATATGAGTTATTATCTTGATATAGATATATTAGATGTGCAACCAATCTTGATAGCCGTGAGGTGAGAGATTGCCGGTTTGTCTAAGGTGTTAGATTTGCTAGTTTAGAAGCTTTGTGAGAAGATCTTTCTAGTTCATCTTATATCTTTGTTTACCGAATCCAATAGGAAAACCCAAGTCATCCCTAGCATTTAAGAAAACTGTGACTTTCGCGCTGTGAGGTAGATTGTTCAACAATTACTTCTTAGGTGTTTTGAGATTATCGTGCCATGAGGTAGATTGTCTAGCGGATACATTTTGAGTATAATTGGATGACCTGTGAGGGAAATCCGTTCAACCGGTGGTTTCACGGCTTTTAGGACTCTTAGCTGACAATCCTTGAGAAGGGTCGAGGGTGCTCTATGTTTCCTTAGAGTTTAGTATTCTAAGATCCTGGTATCACATAGTTCCCATTAACCGATAGATTCTTTGTTGAGCATGTGTAGGATTCATGCCTAGGTAGTGTTCTGTCTTTGTCTAATCTTCGTTTCTATATTCGTTCATTTTGGGTGTCTTCTCTTTAGTCTTCATTTAAGTTATTCTTAGTTTTGTTAGAAAACCCCCCTTCCTTAATATTATTTTATTTAAGTACAAATTTTGTATAGATAAGTCATAGAGTCTGGCTAGTACAGTCTGTAGAAGTCTGTGGGTTCGATATCCGGACTTGCTTTGCTCTGCTACATACGATAGGTACACTTGCATGTCGGTAGCTTAGGTTTTAGAGAGTCTAGATTTATTACTTTGTGTCTATTTTAAAGTCGGTTTTTAGTTAGTTTATTAGCTAAGCTCCGTCGACATCAGTTATCATAACTCATCATCACGCCCCTATCACCTCTCCTTTTTCCCCTTTCTCCTTTCTTCCCCTTTCTCCTTTCTTCACGCCGTGACCTCCATCACGTAGAACCCATCACAACCTCGGTCACACGCCTATGGAATGGTGGAGGGAACTATAGAGGCGTGACCCCCTTCCCCTCGCGCCTTCTTTACCCATGATAACACATGACTTAATGCTATAGTCTAAGAACAAGTGATTGGTTGTTTCCTCCGACTAGGGGTGTAAACGAGCGAGCCGATCCCAAGCTCGTTAAGGCTCGAGCTCGGGCTCATTAGAAAATTTTTAGGCTCGAGCTTGGCTCAGCTCAGCTCGTTTAGATTTTATTTATTTAATTTATTTACTTTAATTACTAATTTAATTATATTTATAATTATATTTTCTAAATTTAACATAAATTATTTGATTTAAATATATTTATCATAATTTTATATATAAAAATAATTAATTTTATAAATAAACACTTAATATAATTAATAAAATTATATATTCAGAAAGTTCGTTAAGGCTCGCGTGCCGGCTCGAGCTCGATATGTAAAGCTCGGGCTCGGGCTCGATAACTAAATGAGCCATATTTTAGGGCTCGAGCTCGGGCTCGTTAAGGCTCGACTTGTTCGAGCTTTTTACCAATCCGATCCCGAGTATTTCACGAGCTGTCTTGGTTCGTTTACACCCTTACCTCCGACTCTCCGAGCATCCACATTATTCACAATGCCAAGTAGAGGTGTACAAAAAAACCGGACCCGGAACCGGAACCGGAACCGGAACCGACAACCCGAACCGGAACCGGTCATACCCGAACCGGTGGGTACGAACGGATACGGTTTTTCAGACAAATTAGAACCGAAACCGGAAAACCGGAATTGGTTCCACCTGAACCTAGCCAAAACCCGAACCGGAATCGGCCAAAACCCGAACCGGAACCGGTCAAAAACGATTGGAACCGGTTAAAACTCGGAACTGGAACCGGAACCGGGTATTGACTTTGTTGACTGGAACTGGAACCGGAACCGATTGGAACCGGAACCGGTTCTGGAACCGAAACCGGTTCCAAAAAAACCCGATTTGTACACCTATAATGCCAAGAATTCACCAGTATACCCTACGAGACAAAGCATCCCATCAGGAAAGTCTATCAAACACCAATCTCCATAAGAAAATGTTTAGTTTTTTGGCACAAGGCTATTGCATTTATGACAGTGACTGCTACGCATGTGAACTCACCAGTATACCCTACGAGACAAAGTCTCCTGACAAGAAAATCTATCGAGCATCAATATCCATAAGAAGATGTTTAATTTTGGGAGGGGTTATCTACACACCACAGAATTTTAATTCAACACCTCGGCCGCCACCATACGCCCCGTAGTGGCCACTACGGGGCGTTTTAGCCACAGACTGACAACCTTAAACGACAGACATTCTTTTGTCAGCTTTTGCAGACCTATACGCCACGTAGTGACCACTACGGGGCGTATAGGGTTCAAAAAAGCAAACGCATCAACTTGGAGCGTTTGAGTGTGATTTGGGGGGTTTGGGTATGTTTTTTGAGGTGTAAAAATATAGTTCTTTTGTTAAAAAAAAATTAAAAATATAAAATTTTTGTTTACAAATTATTTTTATATTTTGCGACGTATCTCTCGTATCATTTATACTTTACGATGACGTATCTCTCGTACGTTAAAAAGTTTAGTTATTTTTTTAAACACATGTTTTTCGTTTGTAAAAATCTAATATTTTTTTGTTTAAAACTTGTTTTTTATTTTTTACGGTCTCTCGGTTCGTTTATTTTTAATTGTTTTTTAAAACTTTTAGTTTTGAAAGCTAAAAATGTTTTTAATTTTTAGATTTAATTAAAATTTAAATATATTAATTAATTGATATATGAATGATGTTTTTTGTTTAAGCATATTGATGTTACAAAATAATACGATAAATAATGCATCACCAACCAAAACATATTAAATAATAAACACGCATCACCAACAAAACATATAATAATAAACACGTATCACCAACAAAACATATTTAGATAATAAACATGCATCACTAACTAAAACAACCAAATATATACACGCATCATCAACCAAAACAACCAAATATATACAAACCATAAACATGAATACAAGTGTCTGTTTAACAAATACAAATATAACTGAAAATACTAAGGTGGAGGTGGAGGGGGAGGAGGATAATCTCGTGGGTGAGGAACTGCAGGAAGCTGGATACCCTCACCTTGTGCATGCCTAAGCTCGACATGCAAATGCCACGAGATCAGATCCTCCAACCGATCCACTCGTCGCGTCAGCTGCTCGCTGGAATGAGCGAGCCGCTGACTGTGCTCAACCTGCTGCTGGATCTGCGCCTGCTACTGCTGGATCTGCAACAGCTGCTGCGTGAGCTCGAGCTGCTGCTGCTGCTGCATGTGTGCCTGCTACTGGATGAGCTGCTGCGTCGAATCAGCTATACCCTGCACCATAGCCTCGACACGAGCCGGAAGCCGCACCGCTCTGTATATGTGCTTAGGATGCTGATGTGGCACATCCTGATGCGGCTCCCCCTCGCCATGTGGTGGCGGCGGCGACGGTGGCGGCTGCTGTGGGTGCTGCTGTGGCTGCGGCTTCTGAGGCATAGGGTCCTCGTCTCTGTAAGACTGGACACAATGGTCACCCCGCCCATTCCAGCGGCCTTGGCCCTTTCGGCGGCTTCCAGCGGGAACACCGCCACCCGCATCAGCGGCTCCCGCCCAACCCCTTCCACGGCCCCCGCTCCCCGCTTGCTTCCCCGATTTGTGATTGGTCCAAGCTTTTTTCTCACTCTCTGATTGGTCTAAGGCTTACAGTGGGGAAGGTTTTTCAGTGGGGTGACCACTGTGGGGTTTAAGGTTTTCAGTGGGGTGATGACGTGGCAGAAAATTTCGGTGGGGAAAGATTTTCAGTGGGGTGACCGCTGTGGATAGTCTAATGGAGATCATTTGGCCCCGGCTGCCAAATGACCCCCCTGTCGAGCGAAAATCGAAGCCTGAGCCATGGGAATGTCTGCGCGATACGCATGACCAGCACCGTCCGTCGATCTAAACGAACAGGATAAAAGGCCTCCATACCGGCAGGCTCCAAATCTATAAGCCCGTTAAAACGAGCAATACGGGTCACATACACCCCTCGAAGATCAACCCCCTCTCCTGGCGGTGGTAATATGTGCTAAAGTACTCCGCGAGACAACGTGCAAGGTTGCACGGTCTCCCACTCAATATACAATACAACAAAAATAAATCCTGTGAAGTGCACCACTCCTGGCTCATGCCACGTCCTGTAACAGACGAGGCAATGCACCTGTGCAAATACCTAATGAGCGGGTCACGAATACGCGTGACTCGGGCGCTGCGGACAAAGGCATCGTCGCCGATCCGAGGCCACCAAGCACTGACGACGGCGTCGTCAGCTGTATGAATAGCCGTCGTGTAGATCGGCATATGAGTCTCCTCCTCGGTGTACAAACCGAGCACTCTCCCAAACTCTGCCAAAGACAGATGGTACGCGGCCCCGTAGAGTCTGAAGGATACCTCCGCCTGCTACGCCTGACCTGGCTGTGGCTGCAAATCAGGAGGCTAAGGCCTGTACCTGAATGTCGAAAGAAACTCCACCGTGATGAGTCGGTACTGTGGAGCATATGTCATCTCAAACAGACGAGACCATGGCGTGTCCTCGCCAATGATCGCCGTCATCCTCCCCTGCTGGCCAAGCTCGGCCAGCAAATCGTAGTCAATCGCCTTCTGTTTGCCCATCTCCTTCTTGGAAGTTGAAAACTACTCTCTTGTGAGTCGACAACTGCGCTTTGTCTAGATTCATTCCCCCTTTGTTGTTGAGTCTTCAATGTCGGACGTCTGCGTGTATCCTTCTGAACCAATGGCGTTTTCTTTTCACTTTTAAACGGAAACACTTGCGAAAGTATTTTTTTAACCAGAATCTTTTTCACTGACTCAGGTTTTGAATTTATTTCCTGCGTCACCAGACCCATTTGTCCTGCGACGTCGATTTCTTGGTCTTCTATAAGTGTCAGGTACCGAGTATCAAGTTTTTTCCAGAAGATGTCTATATCAGAAAGCGGGATAATCGTGTCTGTATACAAATGAAAGGAAAATAATCAGTTTACAACAAAAAAATGTAAAAAAAAAAACAAAGAGGAATTGATTACAGTAATTTGATACCTGTATTTTCGTATGTTGAGATCCGACAGGCACATGGCAAGCCACAACTTGTCCACAACCGGTGGCCGCATGACATACTACCTTGACGCATAACCTTGATCTTATTTATTTCATCAAGTAGTAAATCAAGAGCTTTATGTGAAACCTTGCCATGTAAGTTATTAAACATGAGTATTTTATGATGACCCATTGTCTTTATTAAACTTGTTTCAAACCCATGTTTCATGTTTACCTCCTGCGATTCTACCATTTGATCAACAAAACCTACCAGTGTCGAGAGCGAGTTATTAGTGGTTCTCAGATATCTTTTTAAGTTTGAATGTTGACTCTCGACTCTGTTAGTTATACGTTGACCAAAGTTAGGCGTTCTGTTAGTCCAGGCTGTGACAAACACGTCTTTGTATGGGTTTAACCAAGTCTGAGTCACATAATTCAAAACCCCTGAAATAAAAAAAAAACTATGACATACGAAAACGTAATTTTACCAAAAATAATGATAATGATATTTAATGACGCTTACTTTGACGGTTATCTACGACTAGTTGTTGGTACAGGCGGTTATAGTTGTAGTCGTAAATTTCTGGCGACGAAGAGTCACACAAATTCCCCCAACGACCCTTAAACTTTTTCCAATCACCGTCTCAAAAACTCGCCTTGCAGTGTTTTGCGATATTTTCGCTTATGTGCCACCTGCATAAATACCTGGAAGCGTGCAGAAAGACCTTACGACATGCATTCATCAGAGCAAGGTCTCTGTCGGTTATTATCACGCGGGGCTCCATACACTTATCTAGCATATCTTTTACCCGTTCTAGAACCCAATGATAATTTTCCTCTTTTTCTTTACTCACGAACGTGTGTGCAATACAAAATGTATGGTGTGTTGAGGTAACACCAACTATCTGTACAAAAGGAAGTTTGTACATGTTAGTCTTGTAAGTCGCGTCGATCATAAGAACATGTGGGAACGCACGCCACCAGGTGTATGATTTTTTATGACAAAAGAAAATCTCCTCCACGACATTCGTTTCGGAGTTTTCGCGAGTATAGTATACGTAATTTTTAGTATGCAGCAGGTTCTCTAAGACCTGCATTGGGGTTGATCCAACTTTTTGTTTATTTTTAAATTTTTGCTGCACATTGTGTACGTCTCTACGGATGGAGACGTTGTCGGGATTCTGCTTCTTTAGGCTGGAAAGTATGTTGCGTGGCTCCATGTGTTGCTCAGTCATATGATGTACCATGTTTTGTTCCTGCTCGGACATTCTTCTAACAAACGGGTGCCACTCAAGATTTTGAGCAGGTTCATGGTTGTGTTTGTCGTTTCTGACCTGAAGCTTCCAACCATAAGAATCAGTGTCGTATATCCCTATTAATTTAAAAGGACAGCCGATTTTTTTGCTACCGGTACGTCTTAAGATGGCTGTACTATTGTGTTCACCACCACGATCACACACAAGCCAGATTTTGTTGACCTCATCGGTCCCCTTCTTTTTCTTAGATCGTCCGGTAACTACGACGTATCTATTATTAAGGGCTCTACTTTTCACCCATGCCATCAGCTCCTCCACAGAAATGAATATCTGAAAACAATGTTGTCATTAAACTAATGTCCATCTAACTAAAAACAAGTGAAAATATATTACCTCATTGGTATTCCAGTCCATATTTTGGTATACAATGTCAGCTTCTTCCTTTTTAACCGCCACTTGGGGTGGGTGTGATTGTTCACCACCGTAACATTCCCTGTTAACGTCTTCATCATCGCAAGGTTCCTGGTTCAAATCAAACTGCCAGTACGAAGTTTGACCCGCAACCTCTTCGTTAAGATCTGGCAATGCTGGTCTATTTGTGGCCTTAGACGATTGCACACCAGTCTTATCCTTAAAAACATTATGATTAGTTTGTCATTTGATTAACAATAAAAACAAGTAAATACAGTTTCGTACCTGATAAGTTTTAGCCACACGCGAAACGTCGGAATATAGACCGAAGAAAAAGTCTTCGTCCCACCAAGACATATTTCAAATAAAAAATATGGGTGTAGAGTGTAGATATTTAATAAATGAAACAAGATAAACTCGATCAACTATACGTAAAGTGATTCGAGTGAACGTTTGATATTTTAACGCAATATGTGTGTATATATGGACGATGAATTCGTAAGTTAGAAACTAATTGGCACGTTTTAAACATTAAACGCCTCGTGATGGTCACTACGGGGCCCGTAGTGACCACTACGTGGCGTTTGGGTCTAATCAACTGACACTGTCGGAACCTTTTTCAGAACATGGTACTCATACGCCCCGTAGTGGCCACTACGGGGCGTTTAGGTCTAATCAATGTCCCCATCGTTTGACCAAGAAAGTACAATCCGTACCAAAACGTCCCGTAGTGGCCACTACGAGGCGTTTGAGGGGTGTGCAGACATTATTTTGGGGTGTAAGTTTAACACCACCCTTAATTTTTTGGCACCAGGCAATTGCATTTATGTTAGTGAATACACATGTGGTATTTTTTTTAACGACGACAATCCTACATACCACGTATGTTGGTTTAAAACCTAAGATTAAGCTCAAGATTTCTTCCATTACCTGGATGTTTTTTAAGTCGCCCCTGATAGGGCTCGAACCCATGACGTCACGATCAAAAAGTGAAACCCCAACCAGTATGCTGAATTCGTAGGGCTCGAACACATGTGGTATTAATAGTAGATATTACTAAAACATGTTTAATTTTTTGCTTTAACTTTTTTTATCTATTATGTTTAAAAAAACAAGATTAGTAGTAAATTTATATTAACATTAGGTTAATGCCTTATGTCTTACACATGTTAAATAAAAAAATATAATAAATAGTCACAAATGAAATTTATACAACATAAGTTGACTTTTTTAATATAAAATATGATTAAAATTTCGTATAATTTAATATTTTAAAAATGTGTTTTGAATATTATTTTTAAAATGTATAAAAATTATATTTAATATTTCATATTATTATTAAATAAATAATGTATTTACTAGGAGAGAGAGAAAGACGTAAAATTAAAATGAAATGTTATTGGAACATGCATTTGTCCGTAGAAACCTTGATTTATTAGAATATGCAGATTTTGTTACATATTAATTATGTCTTTTACATTAACTCTTTGAGAACTCAGTAACTAAAAAAACTAAAATTATAATTATCCTTAATAGGATCAAATCGAAAACTTTTTATGTTTTTTATTGTTTCTTTTATTTTGATTCATTTTATTTCTTTTACTTTTTTCATTATTTTTATTTTTTAAGTTACTCTAAAAATAATTACTTAGTTAACAAAATTTTTATAATAAAAATATATTTTTCCATATAGATTTTTATTTTAATCTTTAAATTTATAAGTTTTTGTTTCTTTCTTTAGTTATTTACTTTTTAACTTTTATATTTAAAATAAGTTAAATACTTTAAATTAGGCGTGTAAACGGGTTGAGTTAAGCCTAATGTCCCTTAAACTTGATTTAGAGTCATTTAATATTTAAAAAATGGGGGTATCTTGGGGTGCCAATCATTTCAAGTTTGCAGGTTAACAGAATGAGTCTTAGCTAGTGACCGATGTCGAAGTGTCAGTCAAAAATAAGAGTAAAACTCAAGTCCCAGCTACCTTATTAGTTAGGGTAAGTCGGGTGTCGAACCACGAGGAGTATTTGTGGATGGTGAGATTGTTACTTGATTTATGAACTAAACTTAACTATAATAGAAAATGTAAACTTAGATTAAAGATTTTGGTTGTTAAACTTGGAAATAAATTGCAATTAACTAAAATGGTTTTAAACAATTATGAAAAAGGTGATTCCCCAGGGATTTGGATTCAAAGATAGATAATTAACTTAGTTTTCAATTGGGAATTCACATAGACATGAACGTATGAATTCATTGATTGTGACACAAAAGGACCATTTGCTTCGATTGTAAAACAATGGAAGATTCTCACAAGAACATCAATTGAATCTAATCAAACCAAAACACAACTTAATATATCCTAATTACTAGAACTCTCAGGAATTGAAAAGCAATGATTAAGGTTTAAATAAAATCCAATCGTTTACAATCAACGAATAAAAAAAAACTAGCAAAAAGCATCGAATGCTTAGATTGCATGTCTTAAACAAGAATGAAAACTAAATCTAATCATCTACTTACAAGAATCCTCACCCGGAGGAAACCACGAAGAAATTAGCCGCGCATGACACCGAATCGATCTTCAAAACTTGATTGGATCTTCATCATGGATGATTATGGAGCGATTGAATGGATTGGAATGATGGAAAAGCTTCAATTTTGGCTTCTAAAATCGTCCCAAGCCGTCCCAAGTCGAATGGAATGAGTTAGGATCCTCAAAACCCTAATTTTTTAGGCTTAAATACGTGCAGAATTCGCGACCAGCGTAGGCTACGCCCAAGCCCGTAGGTTACGCCAGACAAGTTCTGTCAAAACAGCCCCTAGCCGCCGTAGGTTACGCCCAAGCCCGTAGGTTACGCCGGCCAGACCCCAAAAACTTGTTTTCTTCATAACTTTTGCATTTCAAGTCCGTTTCGCTTCCCGTAAACGCCCAATTCCTTGTCTTCCAATGCTCTATCATTTAAGATCAAATGCATTCATTCCTAATCATCTTTTATCTTTCCAAAATTCTTCCAATCCGTGCGTTTAACCTACAAAACAACCAAATCGCATAGTTATCTAGATTCAACCAATTACACACTTCAATATGTATAAATTTAAGCATTAAACACACATAATCATCATCCCAAACCCCATACATCAGCTAGTTGGCGGTAGTGGTGCACAAAAAAACCAGTTACCCGAACCGGACCGGTTTTGGAACCAATTAGGAACCGGTTTTTGTTACCGGTTTGGGCCAAATCGAAAAACTGTCGGTTTAAACTGGTTGGGAGATTTTGGGGAGAAACCGGTTAGCAACCGGTTAAAGCAAACCCGTTTTTTTAGTCCTGTTAGAAACCAGTTAACCGGTTAGGGGTTCAAAAAACTAGCCGTTGGAGCCAAAATACAGCCGTTGAAACCGGTTTAACCAGTTAACCGGTTAACCGATCGTGTGAAAAAAAAGAGAGTTGTTTTTATAGCCGTTTTAAACAATTTTTTGGACCATTTTGCCCCAAACGTTAGTATAAATAGATGGGGATTGTTTTGGTTTGATCACACAACATCTTACAACATCTCTTCTTCTTATACGATCAAAAACGCTCAAAAAACGATCCCCTACTTCTCGATTCAATCTCTTCTTCTATTACGTTCGTAAATCTTAATTCAATCTCTATTCCATCCATGGCAAGCTCACGAAGTGCTCAAAGTTCCGCTGGTGTTGGTGCATCCACTTCAACCGAACCAACCGTTGTTAGAATAAAAACTACAACGAGGAACAAAGATCTATTTCAACATTTCGACTTATGCGAAATGTCAAATGGCGTCGATAAGTGATCGAGGTGTCGTAAGTCAATCAAAAACATGCAATGCAAAATCAAGGACTTAGCTACCTATGACTATAGCACGTGTAAGTAAGGTCATCTCCTCAGGGAATCGTTGGAAAGTGCCAATCTTTAATTTATCACTTGGTTAAACAAAGAAAAATGTAAACTTGGAATTAATTTGAGTTAACGAAATGTTCAAAGCAATGATTGTAATGTTTTTGAAAACAATTGAGAAAAAGGTAATCACTTCCGGGTTTAGGTTAGTAGAATCACAATGATTTTGGATTAAACTTGGTTGGAAATCACATAGACATGATTTTGTTAATTGGTTTGATCAAAGTGACAACAATTGAACAAACGTTTAAGAGTTGCTTATTCACACAATCGTCAATTTAGATATGTAAAGTAACACACAAATACCAATGAGTAAACGATGCAAGGAAACCGAATCACTGATGGAAAAACGTAAATGCTTAAACATAAATAAATCGTTTACATCAACCAAACCACAATTGAATTCGAGTTATCAAAACGAAAACAATCCAAAAACCTAAGTTTAAACATTCAATCAAAGTTCATCCACTAACCTAATTACCTAAAAGCAATTACAAAGGAAAACTAGCCACGCATCTTCATTAGCACGCTTTGATTCTTGATTCGGATGATATTTCCTATGATCACGGATGGATTTGGAGGAGTTTTGCTGCCCAAAAACCTTATTTTTTCGCCCCCAATTCGTCCAGGAAGAAGTCCTCTTTCGAAACCCTAAGATAAGGGCTTAAATATTGGAAAGATTAGCTGAAAATTCGACTTTCTCGGCCTCCGACGTATCATACGCCGAGCACGGGCGTATGCCACGCCCAGAACCTTATCCTACGCCCAACAGTTTCTGCCAACGCTCAAAGCTGGGCGTATGGCGCTCGCCGTATAATATGCCCAGCTGGGCGTATCATTCGCCCAAGTTGACCTCACCAACAGCTTCTTCTCGTCGAGAAACTTAGTTTACATATATTATGGGCCCGGTAACTCCTCTGGGCATATCATTCGCAAAGTTTTGGTCTTCCGAATTTCCTGTTTTTGCACTTTTTATCACTCGACGCCTCTTCTAACCATCCAATAAGCCCCCAAGCACGTCTTTAACCTCTTGACACCTGAAATTCATAAACATACTCAAAGTAAACGTGTTTCGTGTCAAAAATCACTAATATCACGTATTTACACATCAATTAACACAACTATTTACAGCGTGATCAATAAGGCACGGTGCAAAGGTTGCGGTACTCTTCTTAAACCGGAATCTAATTCTCCTTTAAGAAGCCATTTGACGAAGCATTGTGTTGTGGTCAAAAATAATCCGGCAAATGATCAAGCACAAATTTCTCAAGAGTGTGGGGTTTGGAATTTCGATCCCGACATGGTTCGTGAAATGATGGAAAACTTAGTAATTCAAGAGAGTTTGCCTTTCAATCATTTTCACAACCCACACTTGACGAGGATGATTCAAAAGGCGCTACAACCACGATATCATCAAGTAAGTCGAACTATTATTAGAAGTGCTTGTTTGAAACGTTGGCGTCAAAGCAAAACAAGAATTAATTTTGGGTATTCAAAATTTAAAAACCGGGGTTAACTTAACAATGGATGTTTGGTCGGTAGCTCACGGTTTGCCTGAATCATACCTTTGCGTTACCACGCATTGGATTGATCCCGATTCATGGCAAATGATGAAATGTACGATTGCCTTCGAAATGTTTCCGTATCCTCACACGGAGGATCATTTGTTTTACATGTTAGATGGAATAATACAAACATTTCATTTACAAGATAAAACACCTTCAATAAGTTTTGATAATGCTTCAAATAATACTAATGCGGTTCAAAAGTTAAAAATTAAATATAAACCGATATGTAACAGTGCTTTTTTTCATACAAGATGTGTTGCCCACATCATTAACTTGGTTGTGAGTGATGCTCTTGCGGTTCCTGAAATGAATATGTTAAAAGAAAAGTTTAAACAAATGATAAAGGATGTTTTTTATAAAAACCCGTAGAAGATATATGGAATATCAAAAATTATGTGAGGACACGAACTCCCTCTTTTTAGGTCCGTCTTGGGACGTACCAACAAGATGAAATTCGACTTGGCGTATGTTTAACAACGCCTTACGACAAAGGGAAACCTAGGAAGTATTTCATAACAATTTAGTGCGAGAACGTAAGGCTAAATCTTTTAATAGCCTATGTTGGGACGCCATAGGAGAATTCACTAGTTTATTTGGAGCTTTTAAAAATGCAACAACAATTTTATCGGGTGTTTATTATCTCACGTCTTGTTTGGTTCTTCAACAATTATTTATAATGACAAGAAAAATTAACGATTTTCCATCGATGGGTGAAAAAATGAGATATATAGGGGAATGTTACTTCCAATGAAAGTAAAACTATTGAAATACTTTCAAGAAATGCCGACCGTTTTTACTTGTGCGACGACATTAAACCCATGTTTCATTGGTGCCGACGTTGAAACATTAATTGATGAAATTGTTGGTGCTTTGGGTTTGGATGACCCAAACTTTGCAACAAACATTAAAAATAACTTTAACATCTTTTTTCAAAATATGTTTGATCATTATTTACAAAAGTATGGTGAAACATCTAACATACAATAAACAATGTATGCGTCTTCTAGTTCGAGTAGAAGCCAAGATGTTAACTTTGATTTGTTTAACACCTTAAGACAAAATGTAACTAAACGGGCCTGAGGTACTAGCGCAAGTAGCGAACTTGGAAGGTACCCAGGGACAGATTGGATTTCCGGTATTAATCCGGAAGAATTTGAAAACTTTGATATTTTGGCCTGCAGGAAACAAAAGGAAACCCAATTTCCAATTCTATCTGCCATGGCCCGTGATTTACTAAGCATCCAAGCTTCTACGGTAGCTTCGGAGTTTGCCTTTTCTCTTAGTGGCATGGTTTTATCGATACGAAGGACGATGCTTACTCCTGCATCATTGGAGATGTGCATTTGCTTGAAAGACCATTTGGACGCAATGGAACGTGTACAACACCACACACTACTTGAAGGTGTCACACCCCGACCGACGGCGGAATACGTCGGAGCGCGAGTTTGATTGTTCATAGCTCATGGTGCTACTTTAAAGTTTTATTATTTAAACATTGATATTACAATTTCATTCAACAGTCATAGAATCAAAATACATTACAAGAATTCAGCATACAAAATAAATACACAACAACGTTTGATTTATGAATTAACTAAATCCAGAATTCTATGTTTGTCTTCATGTCTTCACTAATCCTGTTACGCATGTAAAATAGAGTATGATCAACTATTTGCATAGTTGGTGAGAATCTCATACAATTGATATATAGATATATAAAATAAGATGCAACAATAGTCTAATAAGAACTGATCTAAATATATATGTACTCCACAATGTTTGATGATATGATTTTGGCAATTTCACCTTTCTAACATAATGACACAAAGTCACTAAAGAAAGGCTACTAGTAATATTAAATGTTTTTGGCAATTTCATCTTCAATATAAACAATGACATAAGTCATGTTAATCAAAGGCTACTAGTACTAATGTATTGTATATGATTATCCCAATAGTAATAACACATATATATACAAACAAGTAGGCAACATATAATATTCAAATCTAATTCTATCTTAAACTAAAGTATTGCATCCTTGTATTTGTTTATGACTCAAAAAATTAACATGTTTGATAAGACATGTGTAACATCCCAAAAATTACAATAGTAAAAAGGGAAGTATGAGAAACTCACTGTAACATCAGTGCCGGAAACGTCACCGGAACAGTGATCTTAAACAGTACATGAACAGTAATCAGGTACGAACTCTATGTAATTCAGTGTATTTCATATTCATGTCAAGCATCATTATCATTACATGTTATCATAACGCAATTTTAGAATCAATTCAGAAAAACAAAACTCAGAACTATGGTTCATCAGTCAGATAATTATCTGGCATCACAGAACCATCATGTGATTATGTGTCAGGATTTTATTATGTATAAACGTATGTGAGGCTTTACAGAACAAAACAACACGGATGTCGTTACGTGAATGCTAAACCGACAGATTATTAGTATAGGTGACGATTTGTACGAATAAATCTGGAAGTTTAAAGTTCTGAATGATATCCGATAATTAGAAAACAATATTGAAAAGTATAGTTATCGTCGTGTTCGTACGGGTGACGATTCGAACGAATACGCGCGACGACCGTACGATTCGATTTTTAAACCATAAATTAATTATTTCTGAAAATTTAAAATAAATAAAAGATATTTAGTTAATTTATTAGGAATCACAACCTAAAATAATTTAATTAATCCTATTTTAAAACCGAGTCGTTTTGTGACGAAAACGACGAGATACCGACGCTGCTACGCGAAACCACGCGAAACCGAACGAACCCGGACGTACCCGGGTAATCCTTAACCATTTATTATGGCATTTAATGCCATTACACCACACAACAACCAGCCACCAACACCACCATCGTTCACTTCTCTCTCTCCCTACTCTCTCTCCAGAACTTTCACCATCTCTCTAAGTTTTCTCATACATTTCTTCACGAAATCTTGCATACTTGGTGTCAAAACGACCCTTGCAACACGTAGAACACGAAAGTACAGTGGATCTGAGCTTACATCCATCTGATTCGAGGTAAAAATCAATTATAGATCCGGTTTTAGGGTTTTGAACACCCTATTTCGAACCCCACTCTCAAAACCTGTTTCCAGCCATAAAAACTTAGGGAAATCACTCACCAACATAATAAGATGGAATTGGAACAAACCCCCCATCAGCCCTTGGTCGATTAGCTCGAAAATCAGAGGTTGGAACCCACCAGGCCGCCGCGGCCGAATGGCCAGTTCATCAGGCCGGCGAATGGCCAGGGGCGAATCAGCCTCCTCATTCGGCCGAACCAGGTTTCCTTCGGTCAGGTCCCATTCGGCTTAGGCTATTCGGTTGGGGTCTCTCCTTCGGCATCTTGTCATTCGGCCAAAGGCCAAACAGCTCATTCGCCCGGTCAGATTCAGATCACACATTCGACCCAAGCTCTTTCGGTCGGCCAACCCCCTATTCGCTCGACAAGTCTCATTCGGCCAAGGATCCTTCGCCCAACCCTATTCGGCACGTGGTGGCTCGGGCAATGTTGAGTCGAAGTAGGTGGGTTATGTATGGAATGAGGACGAGTTGCATGCATGGGAATTATTATCATGTGTGTATGCATGGGAACCAAGTGAGACTGCATGCATGGGGATTTACTTCATGTGTGTGTGCATGGGTATCTCATTAGGGTTTCATGAAAAGAAATCAACTCACTATGTCTAAGATTAAGCATGAGGAGTAACAACAATGAGGGTAAAAACATTTGCATTGGGGTGAACAACATACATGGGAATTTATTTAGATTCAAAGGCCAAGACCCAAAGTTGTGGTGTCGATTAAACCATTAACATCAAATACTTAGACCTTTCATAGTAACGAATGAATGCTCTGGATAGTTCGGTTGAACTATTTAAGGTGGGTCATATACCAAATTGACAAGAGAATCAATGAACAATTAAAGTCTCATAATGGGCCCGAGGATTGGCCCAATGGGCTTAACTTAAGCCGTCATATGTTAAACATCCTTTCATTTAAATTAAATACGTTTTTAATAAAAGAAACTAAATTGTGAACTTTATTAAAGCAAATTAAACAATTTTTAATAAGTGGTTAACTTAACATGAAATAAATTAAAGATATTTTAATTAAGAACTTGTAATGGTGAAGTATGGGAAATGGGTTGCTAATGGGTAATAAGTTAGTCTAGTTAGATGGAATCATAAAAAACACGATAGTAACGTAGGACACTTAGTTGCACACCGAGACCAAACCCTAGATAAGACGTCTATTATACACACTCATCGTATTTGAATTCTCTTAAAAATAACTCAGGTACGGAAGATAATTAAGCTACAAACAACGAGCGCGTATTTCCTGTGGTAATTCTATACAGAGCAACACAGGTGAGTTCATTGCCCCTTTTCTAAACATTTTTGTTTTAAAACGCGGGGCTGAAAAGCATGTGTAAACTGTTTTATTTACATTGTTTACTTATATGCTTTTATTTAATTATATGTTTTACATATATATGTTGTTTATACTCCTAGACTCCTGTCTAGGTAATTGCTGTAGAAAATCAGTGATCTAAGGAGAGACTGATTTAACCAGGAACAAGAGCTTTAGAAACTTAGTCAAAGCCTTTGGTGTTTGCTCCCTCTAGAGTTTTGCCCTTAAGTTATTTTAGTGTTTAGTTTTCTTATGTTTAAAGAAAAGAGATAACAGAAAACAGTAAGGCAACACAAAGAAGTTTCAGAAAAGTGTTGTGTTTTATTCAGTTGATGTTGGGGTATAAATAGCCCCGACATTTAATGTTTCAGGACAAATACAAGAAGAAGACAAACAGATAAGACTGATGACACCATTACAGGCACTGTAGCATCAAAATAGTACAAGTGCAAAGTCAACATAAGATCTTCAAAGATCTTGAAGTCTTCCGAGGTTCAGACATTTGTACTGATGCTAAGGAGTTATTCTTTCGGAAGTTCTTCATAAGAAACTAATTAAAAGAATCAGTTATCCTATCGGAAGCTGAAGAAGGAAACATTTATTCTTTCATCGGAAGCTGATGTAAATACATAAGTCTTCTGAAATAATGTTTTTCTTCCGAGGCAGATGTCTTTGGAAGTCTTCCGAAGTAATTGACTTTTATTCTTCGGAAGCAAATGTTCTCTTTCGATAGTGTCTTCTGAGGTTTGTCTTTGGATAGATTCTTCCGAAGCATCTTCTAAAGTTTTGTCTTCGGAAGCAATTGTCTTTTATTTAGTATCTTTCGAAGCCTCTTCTGATGGTTTGTCTTCGGAAGCAATTGTTCTTTTATTTAATATCTTCCGAAGCATCTTCTGAAGCTTTATTCTTTATGTCTTCGGAAGTTAGTGTCCTGCAACATTTACTAAATTGATTATTTGAAAGGTGGTTTTGCTTCGTCAGTCCTTATTTTCCAACAATCTCCCTCTGGACTGATGAAGCCAAAACCACTTAGCTTTAGAGCCCAATCAATTTCTAGAACATCAGAATGGTTCAAATGGGGTCTCGGTGCAGAAAAGGCTTCTTTATTTATTTAAGCTTCAGCCACGTTTTGAGAATGGTTTATGTATTCTCCCTCTTTTTGGCTTAATCAGGGAAGAAAGAGAGGCAGAAAGAAGTGAGCGAAATGCTCCTTGAAAGGCAGTGGAGGAAAGGCGGTAGGAGTGAAGGTGGTTGAAGAGTTTAGAAAACCTTCAACTGAAGGTGCATGCATTCGGTTGGATTTGGATTGCAGGACTGAGGACATTCATCAATTCCTTAATGTTAAGAACTGATCCGTCCATCATTTTACAGATGTCATCCGAATCCCTGACTTGATAGTCAGTTTTATCATGACCTGAGTCCATCTTAGAGATGTCATAAACCCCTTTTTCTTGGTTCTGGGGATTTCCAGCCTTAGTTTAAAAGAAAACTTCATTGGCTGTTGCCATACCAGGAGTCTTATTGCCTAATGCATTCAGATGAGAATTCATTGGATTTTCATGTGAAATGGATGCTCCTGATATATGATCAAGAGGTCAAGATGGACTTGACAACCGGATCTCATCCTCTTTTCATAGGTTAGAGATTTGTTAATAGATAGTGGTGGGGGGGCTTTTAGAAAGAACAGAGTTGTCCCTGGGAGAGAGGAAAACCATCTGAGTGTCAAATGACATTTCAGTGGTTAGTAAGGGTTCCCTTAGGAATACAACATCATCCTGTTAAGAGGATTGATGAGGAGCTGGATGGGAAGAGATTCTTGATTCATCTGTGAGGATGGAACAGATGTATCCATGTGTTCAGTGGGAACACAATCAGGTTCAGGGATCTCATCTTCCTGAACAGACTTTGTGGGTTTATTAGGCTAAGAAGGTTGTGGGAAAAATTATTTTATGGCCGGTACCTGTTATAGGTGTGAAAGAAGGGTGGATGTGGGTTCACTGAAGATGGGTGTTTCTTCAGTGTCATCCATCAATGTTCAAACTTGTGAACACTAGTTGGTCAAATCCTTCATATTATTATGAGGATCAATGGGACAAACTGAAAGCATAGCCGGAACTATGGACATTTCTGGTGATATACCAGATGATCAAGGATATGCTAACATATCGCATGTTATTTGAAATGATTGCCTGTAAAGATCAAAAGAAATGCTTATACAAAATCAGGTTTTTCAGGTTAACCTAAAAAGTGAATGAGTCGAAAGATTCATGATTATTTTTGAGATTACAGAGCTGGTTGAGAA
Organism: Mikania micrantha; assembly: GCA_009363875.1. Lineage (NCBI taxonomy): Eukaryota > Viridiplantae > Streptophyta > Magnoliopsida > Asterales > Asteraceae > Mikania > Mikania micrantha. The sequence goes on from CM018698.1 coordinate 72,589,719, forward strand.
GAAGAGAGAGTTTAATGCTTACATATTTGGACAAGAAGACATGTTCATGCACATCCTGAAGTACAGACGAAGCTTTGTGAGGAATGAAGCCTGGTCCGAAGCCGTTACACCATTATCATAAGCATGGAGCTTTAGACAAGGTGAGCGTAAGTGCTTCGTGTCATGCGACATGCCTGACAATTGATCATACGTAGCCATGAGCATTACTTAGAATTTTCAAGATGATGAAAGGTTTCTTGATAACCAGAGGAATAAGAGGGTTTAAATAGATTAATAGTGAGAGAGATGAGAAATAAAGGAGATAATTATTGATTTAAATAAGATTATTGGTTATTAAAATGGCGGTAAGTATCTTCTTGAGCCGTGGGAGTCAGCATTGAGAGTCGAATCTTGCAGAGAGATTGACAACTGTCACATCAAGTACAAAGCTCAAGATTTAAATTGCAGATCGGAAGAATCTTATTCTCGGAAGCAAGTTAAATGATCTCATGATGGTTTTCGGAAGAAAAAGAGATCATCGGAAGGAGAAGGAACCAAAGTGGTTATAGAATGTAACAATGGAAGGTTTAAACATCAGATAGATATGAAGCAGTGACCATATTACCACTGATCCTATCCGTGTACAGAGATAATTACTGAAAGAAACCAAGATTTCTTTAACAGTGGTTTATCCAATATCCAATGTTAGGACAATTTACAAAAATTATCCTTTTATATTTATGTGTACAAAGGTTAATAAACATAATCTTAACTACGTTTATTAACTCATATTTATCATGCCCAATTTTGCCACAAACTTAAAGAAAGTTGAGGAGTCTAAGGGCTTGGTAAATATGTCAGCTATTTGGTCACTTGTAGAGACATGTTCCGGAACAATTAGTCCCTTTTCAAAACTGTCTCTAATGAAGTGATGCCTTATTTCAATGTGTTTGGTTTTAGAATGATAGACATGATTCTTTATTATGTTTTTGGCAGCTTCGCTATCTATTAGAAGAGGTGTTTTTAGTTCAGTTATTCCAAAATCTAGCAGTTGGTATTGTAACCAAAGAATTTGGGCAGTGCAATGGGCTGCTGCAATGTATTCGGCTTCAGCAGTTGAATTTGACACTGAAGTTTGCTTCTTGCTTTGCCATGACACTAAGCAACCTGCAAAGAACTGACAACCTCCTGAAGTAGACTTTCTGGTGAGCGAACATCCAGCATAATCACTATCTGAAAAACCAACAAGCTTACAAATTTGATTAGCAGGATACCAAATACCTAGCACAGGAGTACCTTTGAGATATCTGAGTATCCTCTTCACAAATGAAAGATGAGATTGCTTGGGAGCAGATTGGTATCTTGCACAGACACATGTTGCATACATGATGTCTGGCCTTGATGCAGTAAGATACATCAGAGAACCAATCATGCACCTGTAGAGAGTTTGATCTACAGGTTCACCATTGTCGTCTGGACATATGCCAAGACTTGTTGCCATGGGAGTAGAAATTATTTTGCAGTCATTCATATCAAATTTATTTAGAAGAACTTTTACATATTTAGATTGATGAATGAAAGTCCCGTTTGGGGTTTGTTTGACTTGAGGTCCTAAAAATGTTTTTAGTTCACTTAAAGCACTCATTTCAAACTTAGAAGACATTAATTTAGAGAATTGTTCACACAAGGAAGGTTTTGTTGATCCAAAAATGATGTCATCAACATAGATTTGGACTAACAAGAGTTCCTTATCTACCCTTTTCATGAACAAGGTCTTATCAATGGTCCCCCGAGAAAATTTATTAGAAAGAAGAAACTGAGATAGAGTGTCATACCATGCTCTTGGAGCTTGTTTTAGACCATAAAGTGCCTTTTCTAGTTTGTACACCCAATCAGGATAATGAACATCATCAAATCCTGGTGATTGACACACATAGACTTCCTCTTTTATTGTCCCATACAGGAAAGCACTTTTTATGTCCATTTGGTATACCTTTATATTATGGGAGATGGCAAATGCTAGGAAGAGTCTGATGGCTTCCAATCTTGCCATAGGAGCAAAGGTCTCATCATAGTCAATACCTTCCTCTAGACAGTAACCTTGCACCACTAATCTGGCCTTATTTTTTATTACAATGCCTCTGTCATCTGTTTTGTTTCTGAATACCCATCTGGTTCCGATGGGATATTTTCCATCGGGCAAGGGACATAGAGTCCAAACATTTTGTCTTTTGAACTGCAACAGCTCATCTTGCATTGCCTCTACACAATTATTGTCTTTAAGAGCCTCCTGATATTTAGACGGCTCAATTTGGGATAGAAAGGCTGCATGAAGACAAAAGTTTGAAATTTGGCTCCTAGTTTGAACTCCTTTACTTAGATCACCTAAGATTTGTTCTAGAGGATGAATTTTGTTGAAAGGAATGATGTCCAAACAGTTATTTGAAGAGGCAGCATCGGAAGAAGGTGAGTTTTCGATGGGGCTCAGAGAGTTTTCTAGATGAGAGTTTAGAGTATGGTTAGGAACGTCTACAGATACATTATCCAAGACAGGAGATATAGGAGTAGATATTAGATTGTCTTGGTTTTGAGAATCTGTTTCTTGAGAATTTATTTGATAAGAAGGAAAGGAAGTGAAGAATTTTGAAACAGAACCTTCCTCAATAGAAGATAGATCTTCAGAAGTTTGACATGACTCTGATGAAGGAGAAGAAGAGGAGATAGGAGGGATGAATGAGAAGCTTTCAAGATCAAAGAGATCATCAGGTGCAGAAGGGAAGGATGAGGTTGATGCTAATTCATTGAATTTTACATCAATAGATTCCTTAATTATTTTTGTTCTGATATTGAAAGCTCAATATGCTTTAGAAGTCTGAGAGTATCCAACAAAGTATCCAGAATCAACTTTAGCAGCAAATTAGGACAAAGAGTCTTTTGTATTTAAGATAAAACACGGACATCCAAAGACTTTGAAGAAAGAAATGAGAGGCTTTATTTTATACAGGATTTCATAGGCAGTCTTGTTATGTCTTTTTACAATGTGAACTCTGTTTAAGACATAACAAGCAGTGTATACAGCCTCAGCCCAGAATGATAAAGGTAATCCTGATCTGCAAGCATGGTTCTTGCAGCTTCAATTAGTGTCCTGTTCTTTCTTTCTACAACTCCATTCTGAGCAGGAGTTCTGGGAGCACTATATTGTCTAAGGATTCCTTTAGAAATACAGAATTTATCAAGAACTTGATTCTTGAACTCTGTGCCATTGTCACTCCTTATCATTTTAACAGGAAGACTGAATTGTCTTTCAAGATGAGTGACAAGAGCAATTATTTTATCAGAAGTCTCATCTTTGCTGAAAAGGAAGAAGGTCCAGCAAAATCTTGAGTAATCATCCACAACAACTAGACAATATCTTTTTCTTGCCAAACTAGCTACCTTCACCGGACCAAACAGATCCATATGAAGCAGATTAAGACAGTTAGTTGTTTTGGATTCCTCAATAGACTTATGTGAAGTTTTATGTTGATTTCCCTTTAAGCAAGATTCATATTGACCTTCAAAGTGAAATTCTTTAGAAGGCAATCCTCTTACTAAAGAAGGGGTTGAAAGCTTATGAAGAGTTTGGTGATTAAGGTGACTGAGTCTCCTGTGCCAAAGAGTAGTTTCAGAAGATGATGCTTTGGCTATCAAACATGTAGGAGAAGATGTTTGAGAGTCAGTAGTCATATCTATAACATAGACATTTCCACTTCTTCTAGCCGTTAGCAAAGTGTGTTGATCAATCAAGACCTTTATTTTTGAGTTTATTTCTAGAGAAAGAATTTTGCAACTGTCTTTAGTGAAAAATGAACTAAAATTCTTGTCAGCTAGTTGAGAAACACTCAAGAGATTAAACTTGAGGTTCTCAACTAAGCTAACATCTTTAAATTTCAAATTTTCACTTAAGACAGAACCAGACCCCACTATCCAACCTTTTGCATTGTTTCCGAAAGAAACAGATCCTCCATTTTTTGGAATGAAGTCATTTAGAATGGATCTGCATCCTGTCATGTGCCTAGATCCTCCATTATCCACATACCAGAGATGATTTTGGTTTGAAGAGGGTTTCTGCACATGAGGATTATGTACAATAGATTAGATATGGGATATTTTATTTTATTTGTTTGGTTTATATTGTTGTGTATCATACATCAATTTCTGCATCATTAACAGCAGTTGTTGCTGATTCTGTTGGAGAAGATTGATTTGAGAATCCACGGGAGAAGAGTTAGCACCATTATGTTAGTAAGGAACTGGGTTCACCGTAGAGTAAGGAGGTGGTGTTCCCAAAATGGAAGGTCTGGAGTTAGCACTCAAGGAAGAGGGTAAGATAGACGAAGAATGAGGGTATGTCCCAACAGATTGGTTACTTGCTGTTCTTACTTTCTTCATCTTATTAGGGAGGTTCCCTTTAGATGAAGAGGTATGATCAGCTTTCAACTTATTAGCCTTCAATCTAGCTTTCTCCAAAGGTGTTTTTGTTCTGCAGTTTTCAGTAGCATGATTGTACTTAAAAAATTTTAAGCAGGCTGGAGAGAGAGATGAATAATTTGGGATGAAAGGTCTGTTTACTTTCATTGTGGGGTAAGGAGGATGAGGATGAGAAGGAGGAAACTGGATATTAACCATAGGTTCTTTTCCTTTATCAAGATTTGACTTGATGCTAGAAGTGAAACCCGATTTTGTTGTTTCTTCTGAACTATGAGTAGAGCTCATATCAGGAGCAATCTCATTTTGTTCTGAAGAGTTATTGTGTTGAACTGAGTTCAACTGAGGTTTTTCTATTCTTGTCAGATTTGTATTAGTGGGGTATACAAACTTAGAAAAATAGTTTGGCTGATACACCAAAGGAGGTGTATCTATTATTGGAGGAATTTCATCAGGAAGAAAAGTTGGTGAGATAGGTTTAGGAGTGGTTTCTTCCTTATTGTTATCGATTGGGGTGTAATCCTCTGGTTGAGCAGTGTGATTATACCCAATCCCAAATCTTGCTTTGCTGTGAACTTGCTTTTGTAAAAGCATTTTGAATCCTTTGCAAGACTTAACCCACTTTTCACAGCTTACTTGAGTTTGAGATAATTCATCTTTACAAGCATAATATTTTTCTCTTTATAGATCAAACAATGCTTGTAAATTGATTTTCTCTGTTTTTAAAGCGCAGATTTCATTATCTTTTATTTTTATTAATTTTTCCACTTCAGAATTTTTATTGTCAAGGAGTTGTTCCAACTCCTGATTTTGCTTTTGAAGCAACATATTGGCTTTCTTTATTTTTGCAAAAGCCTCTATGCAAGCATTGGAACATAGTTTTTCTAAGGTAGAAGAAGATACCTGAGCATCAGAAATATCTGCTTCAGGTTGATCAGAAGAACATGAATCTTCACCAACAGCCATGAGAGCAAATTCTGTTGGTTCAGAAGTGATGAGGGCATAGCCAACATCTTCAGGCAAGCTGCTCCAGTCTATGTACTCTTGAGAGAAAAGAGCATGTTGACCAGATGATGAAGATTGGACAGCATGGCCAGGAGCATTTATTTGTGAAGAAGGAGCTGCAACAACTTGAAGTGAAGCAGGAGTGAGTTGGTACATGTTACCGTTTGCAGCTTGTACATATTGCACATTGGTAGAAGAAGAGTTTTGTGCAATGTGTGCTGATTCTTGAGGATTATTGGACCTTTTGAAAGAGGAAGAGGTGGATGAATATGGTGTTGAAGAGGTGTGTGAAGGTATTTTGGAAAGGTCACATAAGAAGAAAGGTTAGAGTTTGGAGCATTAGAGCATTCCCTGGAAAAATGTCCAGTGCCATGACACATATAGCATTGGACATTAGCCTTATTTAGACCAATTCTGGTTTTTCCATGGATACCAGGAAATTTTCTTCATGTCCTCTTGTAGAACTTGTTAGTTCTTATGCTCAAGAGAGCCAGTTGATGGAGAATGTCCATCTCTTCCAAGTCATCACTCGGAACTTGATGAAGATCGTCCATGATAAAACACAGATGGTCAGAGGGGAGAGAGTGGTCATCACGAGAAGAGAATGAAGAGGTGATGCCAGTAGTTATGTCAATGTGTTCATCATAACCCTGATCATTTATCACAGAGTTATGACTAAGGAGAGTTGTGTTCCCTTGCACATACTCTTCAGTTGATTTACCAGATTTTATTAGTTTTCTTTTCTGGTCTATATCTCTCTCAAAGGTGAGCAACTTACCATGAAGTTGGGTAAGTGAGAGTTTGCCAAAATCTGGTGAAGATCTCATGACTATAGAATAAGTTTCCCATTTTTCAGGAAGAGATCTTAAAAATCGATTTAGAACTGAGACAGGAGGGTACACTTGACCAGCTAATTTTAGTTCACTTAAGAGAGAAGTGAACCTTTCAAATTGCTGAGTCAGTGACTCATTATTTAGTTGGCAGAAAGTCTCATATTGTTGAGCCAATATTTCCCTAGTGTTGGCTACAACATCATCGGTACAACCGAATTGCTCTTTTAGAGCATCCCATAAGTCCTTAGCGGACTAATGGTGAAGAAGACCCGAATAAATTTCATTCGGAAGGGCCATAGCCAGCTGAGCATGTGCCTTGGCATCAAGCTCCAATTTCTGAAAGTCTTCTTCAGTGTAGTTCCGGGGTTCCTTAGGGACATCATCTCCAGTCTCTGTGTCCAGGACCATTGGTTTATGAGGTCCGAACATGACAGACTTCCAACATCCTGTATGATTATTTGACAGGAAATGTAACATCCGTCACTGCCAAATATTATATTGATGCCTAACCAAAATTGGTGGCTTTGTGGCTGAACCAGTGTTATGGGGGTCTAAGGTGAATATTTCTGCCATGTGTTCAAACAGTTATGAGTAGATCAACAGATAATGAGTACTCAAGGTAGTTTGGTTGAATGATTCTTGAACACTTTAGAGTTTCAAAAATCAATCTTCAGCAGATTATGAAAGGAAGATGAGAACAGAAAACTAAACACAAGATATCAAAGTGAGCTTTGAAGTTTAGCCTTGATGGTTAAACCAAGACTAATGAACAAGGCTCTAATACCAATTATAGAAAATCAGTGATCTAAGGAGAGACTGATTTAAACAGGAACAAGAGCTTTAGAAACTTAGTCAAAGCCTTTGGTGTTTGCTCCCTCTAGAGTTTTGCCCTTAAGTTATTTTAGTGTTTAGTTTTCTTATGTTTAAAGAAAAGAGATAACAGAAAACAGTAAGGCAACACAAAGAAGATTCAGAAAAGTGTTGTGTTTTATTCAGTTGATGTTGGGGTATAAATAGCCCCGAAATTTAATGTTTCAGGACAAATACAAGAAGAAGACAAACAGATAAGACTGATGACACCATTACATGCACTGTAGCATCAGAATAGTACAAGTGCAAAGTCAACATAAGATCTTCAAAGATCTTGAAGTCATTCGAGGTTCTGACATTTGTACTGATGCTAAGGAGTTATTCTTTCGGAAGTTCTTCATAGGAAACTAATTAAAAGAATCAGTTATCCTATCGGAAGCTGAAGAAGGAAACATTTATTCTTTCATCGGAAGCTGATGTAAATACATAAGTCTTCTGAAGTAATGTTTTTATTCCGAGGCAGATGTCTTTGGAAGTCTTCCGAAGTAATTGACTTTTATTCTTCGGAAGCAAATGTTCTCTTCCGATAGTGTCTTCTGAGGTTTGTCTTTGGATAGAGTCTTCCGAAGCATCTTCTGAAGTTTTGTCTTCGGAAGCAATTGTCTTTTATTTAGTATCTTCCGAAGCCTCTTCTGAAGGTTTGTCTTCGGAAGCAATTGTTCTTTTATTTAATATCTTCCGAAGCATCTTCTGAAGCTTTATTCTTTATGTCTTCGGAAGTTAGTGTCCTGCAACATTTATTAAATTGATTATTTGAAAGGTGGTTTTGCTTCGTCAGTCCTTATTTTCCAACAATTGCTATGCAAAATTAACTAACAAGTTAATTAAATTACTCCAATGAGTAATATCTAAATTCTAAACCCTAAACAAACCCTTAGTCCATTGAGTTCAAATTCAAGAATCTAAATTCAAAGTGAAATCAAAAGAACCAAAGCTTAAGATCAAACGTAATGGAATCTAATCCAGTGCGTGATCAGTAAACTAAGGATCCTACTCGTGAATCTATAATCATGGTGAAATCAAGGAAGTCTAAAGTTCAGAATCAAAGGAATCAAGGAAATCATAACCGTGTGTGAATCATTGAAATAATGAAATCATTACAATCTAATGAAATCATTAATACGTGAGTCAAGGTGGATGTCAGTTGTATAGAAATCAAGAGCACGTGTAACACACGGAAAGTCCCTTCGCAGTAGTAGACTCTCGTAGTCAAGCTACATGGGCATAACGTGAACTATCAAAAGAAATCAATGTCAAAAATCAAGAGAATCAAAGAGATCAAGAATCAAAGGATATCCGTAAAGTCCCTGCATGTACAGCAGACCATTGGGTCAAGCTGTATGGGCATCATTAAAATCCCTTCTTGCTCACATAGGCTCCTAGTGAGTCCTGCCTGACATGGGTCACGTGTGCGAGGGTACAACTTGGACAACCACCAACAACTAAGTCTAATTGATTGAGTCACTTAAGACCCAATCATCATGTCTTCGTTGTACTTAAATGCTTAGTTATTTATTTAACTAATCATTTAATATCATATTTCTACAAATCGTTTTGGAAAATCAGAGTATTTCAAACTGTGGAAACCAAGCTTTTAACATAGAAGTGAGTGTAGGTAAGAATGTTTAATTATCATTAATATCAATGTCCTATGCGGCTTAGTATGTGGTGGGATGGCGTCTGGGCGGGTTGTAGGCTCGACTCAGGGGTATGCCCTATATATAAGCATACCGAGCTGGATGATACAGGTGATGTTAATGAGGTTAAGGTTGTTACCGAAGAGGTTATCAATGTTATCATATGCATTTTAAACTGTTAATCAGAGTGCTTTAAATCTTGGATGATCATAGAAGGGAATGGTGGGTAAAAGGCTTAATTATTATTAATATCAATGTCCTATGTGACTTAGTATGTGTTGGGATGGCGTCTGGGCGGGTTGAAGGCTCGACTCAAGGGTAGGCCCTATACATAAGTATACCGAGTTGGATGATACAGGTGATGTTATTGAGGTTAAGGTTTTACCCGAAAAGGTTCACAAATCTATTTTTCAATAACAAAACTATATGAACTCACCAACCATGTGTTGACTTGATCTTTTTGCATGACTTCTCAGGTGACGAACAGGTCAATTAAGAAGTCATTTCTTTTGGACTAGGACTTCAGATAGAAGACAGTATTTTTGGACCTGCATTCTTTTGGAACATCATTATACAATATATTTTGTATATCTTGTGCAGAAACAAGATAGAAAATTTATGATGTTGATAGTAGATTTACATTGTTAAATTATAAACAATACTGATGTAATTTAACTTTGTAATTCTATTCTATTTAGCATTTCTCATTTATATCATGTGCAATGTAAACAATCTGATCATCACAATTATCACTCACGATATCGTGCCCCGGGAACCTTCCGCCCGACGGGGACTCCGATCCAACCCCGTCGGCTCGGGGTGTGACACTCACATGTCTTAGATATTCCAAAGTTGTTCTTGAATGAAGATATAAGTTTTGAGATGTACAAATCACCCTATATTATGGATGGATTGTATAAGTATTTGAATTGATCTAATAAGTTCTAAAGTTCAAGCCTAATCTTAAAAGTCTAAATATTGATTTACAATGTTTTATTTAAATTAAACAATATAATATTAATTGAAGTTTCTATAATTCAATTCTTTGAATTTTATGAATTTCAATAAGTTTTAACACCTTAAAAGTAATCTTAATAATATTTTATTTAAAATAATCAACAAAATATTATTCCATAGGATTATAATTGATTTCAGAATATTTAATTAAAAATATTCAAAGATATATGTTTATGTATTTTCTTAACTTTTTATAAGTTTAAAACAATGTTACATTTTGTAAGCAGTTGTTGCTAGTAAGCACGTTAGGATAAGCATGCATAATAGGTGGATATGTTAAGAATATTACAATTTGTAACGTGCTCGGATAAAGCTCGTTTGTAACCAATATGCTATACTAAAATATAAAATTATAGATTTACTTTCAATAAAAAATATATTTTGGTGTTATTTTGTATTTATGTTCAAAAAATAAGTTGATCGGTTAATTCGATAAGAAATGGGAGTTAGCACACGATTTTGTTAGTACCATCCAACCGAATCCAATTGAATTGTTTACTTATTCAATGAATGAATTTTCAAATAAAAGAAAAGAGGATGGAAATATGAAATAGATCTTAAATCGCACTGTTCCACTAATTCCTAAATCAGATTCTTGATTCTTAGTTCCACATATTCACACCTTTTCTCTTATGTAAAAACCGAACAAAAAACGAACCGAGTCGAGATGAGGTAAATACTATTCAAACATTAAATTTCGCATGTAAAAACCAAGCCAAAAACAAACCAATCCGAGGCAGCTCGGTTAAAAATGAACCGATTCCGAGCTGACCCTTGATTCGGCTCGGCTTGACTCGTGAACACCCTAGTTGAAATGCATACGATATAAAAGTGTTTTTTTTGTTGCCGAAGAATAAAAAGATATCTACATCTTTTAATTTTATATTCGAGTTTATAGCGGTGAAAAATCTAAAATATTAATGTTTTATGCTTTATTTATATTTGTTGTATTTTTATACTATATATTTATGACATGTTTTTTGTGCTGTATTTTTTGTTTAATCTTTTTATTTATTGTTTTACCCTAAAAATATAATATACTTTTCACAAAATTCATTATGTATTTTAAAAACATTGTTTTAAAAAAATGTATCACATGAAAAAGTTATGAACATTAAAAAAATAAAGAAAACTTTAAAAAGTAATAAACGATGTTATGCGTAATTTTTTTCCTAACCATTACACATAGCAAAGTGTTAAACTTTTATTCTTTTCTATTTCTAATCTACTTTTTATAAAGAAATAGTTTCTTATTTTAATTTTTCTCTATGTTATATATATAGAGAAATGATTAAATTGGAAGAAATTTTTTCTTAAGAAAAGTAGAAATTAATAAACTTTGACATGTGACATACTAGAAATAATGAATGAATGATAATTTAGATATGACATTTTATTTTTCGTACTAAATTTTTATTTTTTGTAATGGATTTTTTGTACTACATATTTTTAGTACTGTATTTTTGTTTTTTGTACTGAATTTTTGTTTTTTGTACTGAATTTAGGGATGGTAATGACCCGGGTTTGAGCAATCTCAGTCCCATACCCGATGTGCAAGTTCAATAAGTGATAATGTTATCAATGTGCAAGTTCTACGTGTAGTGTCTAAAGTTGAGCAATGGCTATAGTCTAAGTTTACTACATGCAAACCTAGTTCTCTATAACCAAGGCTCTGATACCAGTCTGTCACACCCCCAAATTCCCACTCGTGGTGTCAGTCCACGTGGGTGTGACGTGTCCAGAATCACAGCTCAAGGTCATATAGAACAACTCTATATGCGTTTACAAATCCAAATTTGACACATACACTTGATAAAATAGTTTGCAGCGGAAAATAAAGTTATCGTAACATGCAGCGGAAAGATAGTTGTTTACACAGCGGAAATTAAATTGTCAACACAACATTGTTTAAACATAACCCAAAAGTAATTGTTTTTCAAAAGACTGATAACATGAATGCGGGATCCTATGCCCATAATCCCTAATGTGCATTCCTGCTCCATAGTCAGCTAGTTACCTGAGAATACAAGTTAGAAAAAGTGTCAACACAATGGTTGGTGAGTTCACAGGTTTTGATATACATATAGTAATGAAAGTGTGTCATGCTGTTTATCAAATGTTAGTACCGAGCCCTAGGCCCAAAGTGTCAGTGCGTCACTACCGAACTAGACTTGTTTGTCCTTGCCTCCGCTATGCCTCGTATGCATAGCAAGTTAGGTCAGAGTTTGCACGGGTTATGACATCCAGTCAACATGGTGCCCCGTGGGGTTAGTCATTCCCTAATGGATCCATCCAAATCTACCACGTTGTTCGTACATTAACGGTAAGACTTTGTGAGGGCTTGTCACGAGTTCAACACTTAATGTTTGTCCAATAAACCAGCATACACCAAAAAAATGTTTGTAATAGTAATAATGTTTGACTCGATGCAACTAGTATTCTCCCCCTATTTAAAAGCGTTTGAAAAGAGTAAAGAGGGGCCGTAAACTCACCTTAGTGATATGAATGCGTATAAGCGTAAGCTCCTTGAGAAAGTAGCGCGTCGGTCACCGGCAACCTATATCGTACACCGTACGTGAGTCCGTGTAAGTGACCGTGCTAGTGTTCGTGTTAGTGCTCGTGTTTGTGTCCAACAACCCTAGGTTGTTCATGTTTGTCCGTGTCGGTCCACAATGACCGTGTTTGCTCGTGTTGGTCCACATTGACCGTGTTTGACCATGTTTGACCGTGTTTGACCAAAGTTGACCGTGTCAAGTCAACGACCCGTTGGTGAACCGTGTGACGGTTGTGATTCGTGTAGCAAATGTTTAAGTGCTCGTCGTGTGCAAAACGCGTAAGTCGCGTCTATGGACAACTTACTATTTATAGTAAGTTTCCATTTTTGGAAAGTTCACAAAGCATACCGGTTTTATAGTTCTAGCATGTTCAATAGTCCTACGTGATCATGTTAACACATAGCACATCATCATACGAATTCATATAAGTCGTTTTCATCATGTTAGTGCACAAAAGTTTCCTAAAATGGAAAGTTTCCATTTATAGCATAAGTGACATCGGAAACCATCTAACTTACCATCTACTCATCATATTACAACATTTTAAACCATTTAGCATGCTCAAATCATACAACATGTTCACAAATCGGTTTTTGTAACAATAAAGTTACTAAATATAGTAATTTCTAGTTTTGCATAGAAATGACCATTTCAACATTATAAACCAATTTCCATATCTCCAAACATCATAGTAGGTTACTTAGTATCATGTAACCATATCAATCTAACCAAATTCATCTCCTAGCAATATCTTGACCCAAAAAGTTACTAAAAATAGTAATAATGCTAAATGTGACCATAAACATTATCAAAATCATATTCCAAGTATTCCAATCATCATATTATCATCCTAAAAGCAATTCTACATACATGCATGCTCATTATTTTATCCAAAACATCATCTTGTCAAAATAAAGTTTCCAATAATAGAAAGTTTATCAAAAATCAACCTTTTAACCTTTTAAATCAAATCTAGCCATGAATAACACTTCTAATATCATCACAAAACATATTAACATACTCAAGATCATTCCAATACTCATGGATCGTACATGCATGGTAACATTTCGATATTTTGCATACAAATCATAAGTTCTACTAATATCCATCATCATGGATCATCACAAAACATCATCTAATCATCTTAGATCATCAAGAATCATAATAAAATCAACAAACCCATAACATAATTTCGTGCATGTGCCTCCATGGTGTTTGCATGTGTGATTTAACACATGCATGTGTGTGTAATGGTGATTTTAAGCCACAAGAGGTGTAGAGACTACCTTCTAAGGCTCCAAGAAGTACTGAGATGATGATGAACAGCTTGTGGGTCTCCTGGACAGTAGGATCTCGCAGCAATGACAAGGTGATGACGATTCTTTGAGCTTCAAGGTAGTTAGCAAGCTTCAATCTCCAACTCCAAGCTTCAAAAATGCTCAACAATGGTGGTTTTTGGGTGAAGATATGATTTGCAGGTGGCTCTGGTCGAGTATAACCGAGATGGTGGCGTGAGGGTTGAAGAAAATGATTAAGGTAGAGTAGGATATGATTTTCTTGGGTTTATAAAGATTTTTCTGCGAACTGAGTCTTGTCGCGTAGCGCGACAGGTTCAAGGGTTCCCCTCGCGTAACGCGAGAGAGTCCCGCGTTCAAATTTCCCCAGCCACTTGTCGCGTATCGCGACAGTGTCCTTGTGGATCGTCGCGTAGCGCGACAGATCCCCTGGTGAGCCCAATAGGCTCATTTTCATTGGTTTGGTCCGTTCGTTGCCGTTTTCACGTTTACGAACTTTCGTTTGGCCTTGTTTGAACTTCCAAGTTCAATGTGTGAGTGTTTCGTGAGGTTTCGAGTGTTGTGCTACACAATGTGCTTGTCGTTCACCAACGTTCGTGTGTTTTGACACGTGTGTGCTGTTTGCCGATAATTCCACGAACTATCAAGTCGTGTCAGTGTTCGTATTGTCGTGCCACGTGTCACACTAAATTAATCTAATTCTAGTGCCACGTGTACATAAAGCATTTAAATAAACATTTAAATAAATAAGTTGCTGACCTGGAAAGTACGGGGTGTCACAAAAGATGATGAAAAACGCGTCCCTAATCGATCACCAGCTGTTTGTTTATATACAATATGTTGCAACAGCTAAATTAACTACATTTCCGAATATCCTGGCGAGAATCTCGAGATAATGGCCATGTGACAGCTACCACGTCCATTTACCACGTTTAGCTGTTCTATTCAAGTGAATCCCGAGTCTTTAGGTCCAATTTAGTCAACATGACCGTTGGTGACTTGTTCTCCACTTGTTTCCATAATTAATCACGTTCCCATGTTTCTTTTGACTGTATCCCGACTTTTAAGATAAAATCAAGTCCATAATAAGTATCCTGCAAGATTATCCCAAGCTATACAAAGAAGAGATTGATTAGTAACGTTAGTACTCAGGATATTTTGAGGATATTTAAGAATCTCATATTCCGGATTATCCTCGGATATCCCGAATCTCAGAGCATCAAAATTGACCCACAACAATTGCCCCCAAAATTTTGTAAGCTGTTCTTACCATATACAGCTGTAAAAATTTTCAGACTCAATCTTTGTGAGAACATGTCTTGCTACTTCTTAGGATTCAGAATTTCGTATTTTCGAATGTCATTATTGCTTTTAAAATATCCTTGAATATTTCAAAATACTCTCAATAATATTTCGAATACTTCCTAACTTGTATAAGAAGTTAGATTCTTTAATAATTTTCATAAAAATTAGTGTTACTTACTTGTTTGAATAGAAATATATCAATTATAATTAATAATAATACGTTGAATACATATACTTTGAAGAGTTTCAGAATATTTCCTTTCAGTAGGTATCCTTCAAATCTAATAACTAGAAATAACTAGAAAAAGTTTAAGCTATATTTGGTCTAACTTGATCCGGATTTTAGTTATAGTGGTGATTATAAATAAATTAGACATTAAGAATATTAATCATATAAGATTTTGTTAAATGATTAAATATTCCTAACTATAAATATGTATCAAACATATTATCTAATTGCATAATAGCATATTCCTGATCGGAAATAAAGACTATTATAGAATATTTAAAAGGTCAAGAATAAATACCAACTCCTTGAAATAGTAGAATTATTTCTGAAGTCATCCTTTATCCCTGTTAAAATAATATAACAGTTACATACCTCAATATCCTTGGGTATGTTGTAAGCGGATGCTATATCTCGAAATATTCTTGAATGTTAATTCCTGCACATATTCAACAAACAAGAAAGATTGGGATAAACCCAATATACTGGCGACTAAGGCCGGTTAGACTGGCGACAAGGCCGATTATACTGGCGACTAAGGCCGAAAATACTGGCGACAAGGCCGATTATACTGGCGACTATGGCCGGAATACTGGCGACAAGGCCGATTATATTGGCGACTAAGGCCGAAAATACTGGCGACAAGGCCGAAAGATACTGTCGACTAAGGCCGGAATGCTGGCGACTAGACCAGAATTCGGAGGATCCCTGGTTATAGTTTTTGAAAATGAAATTGTCAGCCACTCAGCGTGTACTGGTCCCAAAATCTCCAACTGTACCGGGATATTACGGAGGATCCATAGTTATAACCCTTGATAATGAAATTGTCAGCCACTCAGCGTGTACTGGTCCCATTATCTAGGATTATAGCAGGATATACGTGCGCTAGTGGCGAGGGTATAATCCCTTAAGTCTTCATGAGAGACCAAGGTCTCTTGAGTTTTGATTTCAGGTCAAAACTTGGGCTGAGACATATAGCCTCGTATCTTCTCCAGCTATTCCTGCAAAAACATAGAATATTTTTTCAAAGGTAGGCATTAGGGATCCCTAAGCCTCTCCAATGCTTGAGTTAGTATCAGGATAATATGAGAATATACATTAGGATATATAAGAATTTTTCGAGAAATAATCATGTAGAGTAAAGGTTTCAGTAAAATTTATATAAAGTATGTTTTTAAATAAATAGCATTCCATGCCCTCGGAATAGTTTCACCATCTATAGTGATTAATCTATATGCCCCCTTTCCAGCTTCGGAATCAATTTTGTAAGGTCCTTCCCATTTTGGGGCAAGCTTTCCATCCGTTGGGTTAGTGGTATTCTGGAATGCCTTTCTTAAAACTAAGTCTCCTACTTGAAATCTTCTGATCCTTATATTCTTATTGTACGATTTAGCAATCTTTTGCTGATAGGCAGCCATTCTAATCTTTGCAATATCCCTAGATTCGTCAATACTATCTATATCCTGAGATAAGATTTCGTTATTAGCTTCTATGGTTTGTAAACTTGTTCTTGCAGTAGGGATAATCATCTCAGTTGGGAGTACAACTTCTGAGCCAAATACTAATGAGAATGGGGTTTGACCAGTCGCATTCTTTGTAGTAGTCATATCTGCCCATTGGACAAATGGAAGTTCTTCAGCCCATTTTCCTTTCTTAGATCCCAACTTCTTTTTGAGATTATTTATGATTATCTTGTTACTTGATTCTACTTGTCCGTTAGCTTGAGGATGTACTGGTGTGGAAGTAATCATTTTTATCCCCCATGCTTCACAAAAGTTGGTAGTTCTTTTGCCAATGAATTGAGATCCATTATCGCAGGTAATCTCGGCCGGTATCCCGAATCTGGTCAGGATATTCCTTTTTATGAAGGATATTACTTCCTTTTCTCTAACCTGTACAAAAGCTTCGGCTTCAATCCATTTTGAAAAGTAATCAGTCATGGCGAGCATGAATACTTTTCCTCCTGGTACTTTTGGCAGTTTTCCTACTATATCCATTCCCCATTTCATGAATGGCCATGGTGAAACTATTGGATATAGAGGTTCGGTTGGTTGGTGAAGGATATTGCTGTGTCTTTGACAAGCATCACATCTCTGGGAATAGGACATTGCATCTTTTCTCATAGTAGGCCAGAAATATCCTGTTCTAAGGATTTTCGAAAGTAATGCTCTGCCCCCAGTGTGGTTTCCACAATCTCCTTCGTGAATATCCTTTAGTACTTCTAAGGTTTCTGGTTTTTCTAGACATTTTAAGTATGGACCAACTACCGATTTTCTGTATAGGATATCCCTAATAAGTATATATCTAGATATCCTAATTTTGAAGGCTCTATGGTTTGTTTCTCCATCAGGTATTTTTCCTGTTTGGAGTTGATGGGTGTAGTCCAGGATATCTCATGTGTATCAATATTTTTCGGTTTAAGGATTTGGTTTGAATTTTCTATATCTATCGCTGAATTCAAGATATGTAGGATAGGGATATTGATATCATCACAGATTTTTAGAGATGATGCTAGGTTTGCTAATGCATCTGCTTCATCATTCTCTTCTCTAGGGACTTGTGTGATATCAAAAGTATCAAAATATCCCACTATATCCTTAACTACCTCTAAGTATTTTGCCAATTTATCTCCTTTGACCATATAGGAACCATTAAACTGGTTAGATATTAGTAAGGAATCAACAAATACGTGGAGGTGTCTTATGTTTATATCCCTAGCTAATTGAAGTCCCGCTATTAAAGCTTCATATTCGGCTTCGTTATTAGTTGCTTGGAACTCACAACTGATAGATTGTGGTATTATGTCCCCCTGTGGCGATTTTAGTATTATCCCTAGACCTGTTCCTCTTACATTCGAGGCTCCATCAGTGTGTAGAGTCCATTCACCAGTATCCTCATCTAGAAGTTTAACTTCTGAATCCGCTTCTGGTTGAATATCACTACTAAAATCTGCCACAAAGTCTGCTAGTGCTTGAGACTTAATTGCTGTTCTTGGTTCATAGATTAAATCGTAAGTGCTAAGTTTTACTGACCACTTGGCCATTCTTCCTGATAACTCAGGTTTTCTTAACACTGACTTGATTGGGTAATTCGTTTTGATGTGTATCCTATGTGTCTCAAAATAGTGCCTAAGTTTTGTTGATGCCATGATCAAAGCTAAGATTAGTTTTTCTAAATGAGAATATCTAGTTTCAGCATCTAACAAGCTCTTACTCACAAAGTATACTGGATGTTGGGATCCTTGATAATCTTTAACCAGCACTGCACTTACAGTAGTTCGGGATACTGCTAAGTATAATGATAGTGGTTCACCATCTTCAGGTTTCATGAGTAATGGTGCTGAGGATAAGTATTCTTTTAAATCATGTAGTGCCTTTTCGTGCTCTTCACCCCATTGAAACTTCTTATTCTTTTTAAGGATATCGTAAAATCCTTTGAATTTTTCAGAAGATCTAGAGATGAATCTATTAAGTGCGGCTATTCTTCCTGTTAACCTTTGCACTTCTTTTATGTTTGTTGGGGACTTGAGGTTTAGGATAGCTTGGATTTGCTCCGGGCTGGCCTCTATTCCTCTTTTAGTGACCATATATCCCAAGAATTTTCCTGATCTTACTCCAAAATGACACTTAGAAGGGTTAAGTTTCATATTGTATCGATCCAGGATATCAAATGATTCTTCGAGATCTCGAAGATGATCTTTGGTAATCTTGGATTTGACTACCATATCATCGATATATACCTCCATTGTGTCCCCCAGCTTATCCTTAAACATCATATTGACAAGCCTTTGATAAGTAGCTCCTGCGTTCTTCAAGCCGAATGGCATTGCTGTATAGCAATATATCCCTGTTGGTGTCATGAAAGCGGTATCTTCTTGGTCTGAGGGCTCCATTTGGATTTGCTGGAATCCCGCCGATGCATCCATGAAAGTTAACATTTCATGGCCTGCCGTAGCATCTACCATTGAATCTATGTGTGGTAATGGAAAGGGGTCTTTAGGACAAGCTTTGTTTAGGTCTGTGTAATCTACACAAACTCTCCACTTTCCATTTTTCTTTTGAACCACAACTACATTGGCTAACCACCTTGGAAATTTTACTTCCCTAATCATCTTGGCTTTAAGAAGCTTCTCTACTTCTTCTTGGATGATTATATTCCTTTCGGGAGCAAATTTTCTCCTTTTCTGGTGGATAGGCTTGTAGCTTCTATCTATTCCTAGCTTATGTGTAATTACGTCTGAGGATATCCCTGTCATATCCTCATGTCTCCAAGCAAAGGTAGAACTCCTTGATTTCAGAAAAGAAATCAGTTTCTCTTCAATATCTTTGGGGATATCAATTCCTATGAGAACTTTGGTCTCAGGATTATCGGAATTGAGTAATATCTCTTTTACTTCTTTTTCCCGGGATCCTTGATTATCCCCAAGGTTATTCTTTGATTGCTATGTTGAGGGTGATTTCGCCGTCGCCTTCATCGAGGACGAATAACACTCTTTAGCTTCTTGTTGGTCACTATCGATCTTCACGACTCCCCATGGTGTTGGTAGTTTGACGCACTGATGATATGTCGAAGGGACTGCCTTCATATCGTGTATCCAAGGCCTACCTAATATAATATTATAACAGGATAGAGAGTCTATAATACAAAAGCGTTGCATAGAATTTACCCCCTCGATATATACTGGTAACTTAATTTCACCGATGGTAGCTTTTGCTTCTCCACTGAATCCAACTAGTACCAAAGACTTGGTGGTTATTTTGGATTCAGGGATATTCATCCTCTTGAGTGTCTCTAATTGGATGATGTTTACTGAACTGCCTCCATCAATGAGTATCCTGCGCACATAATGATTAGCAACATATAGAGTGATTACTAACCCATCGTGGTGAGGATCTATGATGTTTTCCCGGTCTTGTTCTTCGAAGGATATAATAGTATCCTTGGTTATTGTTGAAGTCTTTGTGGGTCTTTCTCCATTCTCCATCTTAGCCTCTTTAGTATGTCTTCTGGCTGCAGAATAAGAAGTACCACATATGTCAGACCCACCAGAGATAAAGTTTATTACCTTAGCATCCTTGGGTGGGGATGCAGCTCTCTTTGGGAATCCATCAGGATCATGCCTCCTTTCTTTCTTTCTACCAAGCAGTTCCTTGAGATGGCCTTTGCTAAGTAAATAGCTTATTTCTTTTCTTAAGGCAATGCAATCTTCGGTTACATGTCCAAAGTCTTCGTGAAATGCACACCATTTGGACTTGTCCTTTGCGGCGAATTTCTTATCCTTAGGAGGCCATCTCGCCTTTTCACCTAAATCCTGCATAGCACACATCAGTTCAGGGATATCTACAGAAAAACAATATTCAGATATCCTGGGATAATCTTCATCATCCTCGTCATCGTCTATAGAGTTGATTTTATGGTTGTCAGACTTGTAATATGGCTTGGATTTGAACGATTTATTGGTGGGCGAATCAAACTTTCTTTTGCCCTGATCACTAGGAGGAGTCGTGGTAATCCTCTTCTGGATTTCTTTATCATCTTCCAACCTTATGAATCTCAATGCTCGAATCCGGACCTCGTCCATATTCCTGCAAGGATTCATAACCAAATCATCATAAAAAGGTGAGTTTTTCTGTAATCCCATCTTGAAGGCTTGGACTGCCGTAGTGATATCAAGATTAGGGATATCCAAGGATTCTCTGCCAAACTTGTTGACATAGCTCCTTAGAGTTTCATCCGATCCTTGGGTTATCCTGTAAAGATCACTGGTTAATCTTTCAAATATCCTGCTACATGAAAATTGACTGTCAAATAAATTAATCAAATGAGCAAAAGAAGTAATCGAGTAAGGAGGAACATTGAGTAGCCATTTCAAGGCTGCTCCTGTTAGTGTTGAACCAAATCCCTTGCATAAGCAAGCTTCTTTCAGATGTGGAGGAATAGGATTTGTCTCCATTCTTTCTCTATACTGGGCTACATGTTCTTCTGGGTCAGTAGTCCCATCGTATAGTTTCATGGTAGGAGTTTGAAATCTTTTCGGGATTTCAGCATCACATATAGGTGGAGCGAATCTGGATATCCTGTGAGTGGTTGCTGGTACTTCCTGGATAGGCTTGACTATTCCTGGTACACTTGAGATCATATCCCGAAGTTTTTGGATCTCCTTGGCCACTTGAGGAGAGATTCCTGAATCCTGTGAAGAAACAAGGTTAGTAGTTTCAAATGGAGAATAATTATAAGTGTTACCGGTATATGGCGTAGGGAGTGAAGTTCTAGGGATAAGGATATCATCCCGAGATATCCCCAGGTTTTGGGATCTTGAAGAAGTTCCGATACTGGTCTGCATAGGGATAAAGTCTCCAGAGTGGTTTCCGGATATCCCTGATGTTCCAAAATCAAGGATCCTTGGAGCTATTGGAGTGGTAGCTTCCGGCTGTTTGTTCTTTTCAGCCTTCAAGTTCTCCATTTCCTTGAGAAGTCTTTGATTCATTCGTTGTTAATCTATCATCTGCTGTTGTACCTGTTGAAACATACTCAAAATATCGTTATTAGAGATAAGTATGGGAGTAGAAGTGGTCATCTTTGTCGATGGAGTACTAACAGCAACAAATGTGGTCTTTTTTCCAGCATTGTCTGGTTTCTTGGTGAAAACAGGAATCTGCGAAGATATATTAGTAGTAGTAGCAGAAACAATAGGTAATGAAGAAGTTGATCTCGGTTGCGAAGCCATTTTTCGATATATCCTTCTAGAAAACGCCTTTAAAACAAGGTTTTAATTATTAAAAAACACAAGCTTGCCCCACGGTGGGGGCCAAATTGTTTCGGGTAAAAATTAACAAGCTTAACTTTTAGCAAAACCGAATTAGAAAAGTGGGGTATTGTGTTTTACAAGCAAATATATTGAATATTCCAAACAGATGTTCAGGATATCCCCGAATATCCCTGGGGATATTTGAATATATCAAACAGAAAAATAGCAATAAACACGAGATTTATACGAGGAAAAGCCCTTAATCCTTTAGGATTGCCGGCATAAAAACCTCGGGAGGTGACAATTGTCACTCTGCCTAGTATATTATCAACAAACCGATGTAAATACAAGTGTTCGAGCTTGGATGATCGATACTAAGTGTTACAATTGCTTGAATCTGTGTGTGTTTGAGAAAAAATGATGAAAAACGCGTCCCTAATCGATCACCAGCTGTTTGTTTATATACAATATGCTGCAACAGCTAAATTAACTACATTTCCGAATATCCCGGCGAGAATCTCGGGATAATGGCCATGTGACAGCTACCACGTCCATTTACCACGTTTAGCCGTTCTATTCAAGTGAATCCCGAGTCTTTAGGTCCAATTTAGTCAACATGACCGTTGGTGACTTGTTCTCCACTTGTTTCCATAATTAAGCACGTTCCCATGTTTCTTTTGACTGTATCCCGACTTTTAAGATAAAATCAAGTCCATAATAAGTATCCAGCAAGATTATCCCAAGCTATACAAAGAAGAGATTGATTAGTAACGTTAGTACTCAGGATATTTTGAGGATATTTAAGAATCCCATATTCCGGATTATCCTCGGATATCCTGAATCTCAGAGCATAAAAATTGACCCACAACAACTGGTACAACCGATTAAACCGGGCGAGCCGATTCTGAAAACAATGCTAAATAGGAAGATGGTTTAATCTATCCTACCTAAGGTGTTCATTATTCGGTTTTAAATCGTAAAATTGTTCAAACCGGTCATCAGTTCGGTTTCGTTCTTATTTTTTTTATTACTTTTGGTAAGATGGTTTAAAAAATTTCAAGCCATAACAAACGATTTGATTTATGATTTATTTCTAAAACTGCCTAAATAGTCCTCCTCCTATAGTCATATATCTCAAAATCGGTTCAAGTCGGTTTTATTAATTAACTTGAGTTTGTGTATATGCAGTTATTTACTATAGTTGTTTTAATGAGATTTACATGTATATATATATTTACCAGGTTATTAGCCCGAATATTACACGGATTTAATATAAAATATTAAATAGTTAGCAATGAAAATTTAGAAATTATAAAATAATATATTGATATAAAATGATTAATTTACATATTAATAAATAGTTTAAGTGATAAAAAAATAATTAAAAACTTTAATCATATACAAATGATATATAACCTTTTAATGTTTAACAATTGATACATTTGAAAAAATAGACGTTAAAAATTTCAGTTAGTATTATATTAAAAACTAACTTTTATAAATCAATAATATAAAACATAGTTTTTATAATTACTAATTTAAACAACCCAATTCTAAAAATAATGTCAAACATAACGGACCAAAAGTGCAACTTTATTATTTTAATTTATAAATAAATTAAAAAACGTCATTTGCTTATAAAAATCTCATTGTTTAAAAACATCTTTTATAGTATACTTTATTTTTTAAAAATATTATTTTTTAAGAAAACTTAGGGGTTGTTTGTTTACCTCTTAATGGAGTCATTCAGCACTTAACCATTCAACGCGTTTGGTTTAAATTTTGTTGCCTCTTAATGATTCAATTCAGCACTTAACCATTCAGCACCAATACCATGCTGAACCATTCAAAGGCCATTCATAGGTGCAACCAAACATTCAGACCTCTTAACCATTCAGACCCTCTTAATCATTCAGACCTCTTAACCATTCAGCACTTAATGATTCAGACCAACCAAACAGCCCCTTATTTTTTACATAAATTTTGTTTTTTTGAAAAGAAAATATTTCTTACTTTAAAAATTTTGGTTTTAGAAAATTTCGTATTCTATAAAAAAAATTTAAGTGTGTTTTATAATAAAAAGATAAATAATATATTAGTTATTAATGTTATAATTATTTAATAAAAGGAAAAAATTATTTAATAAGAAAATTTATTTAATAAGAAAAAAAGACATTTATTTAATATAAGAGAGAATTAATTAATTGATAAGTAATTAACAAGCGTCAATTGTAGTGTAAGAAGATGACAAGTGGCAATAATGTTATAAGAAGGTGACATGTGGCAAAATATTTACTCTTTTATTATATACTAGGTTAAATCTCGTGTGTTACACGGGTTAAATATACAAAATGTAATATAATTTTTAATAAAATGGTTATGTTTGTAAAAAAAATAAGAATTACACTTAAATTTTTCATAATTATACATATTGTATTTTAACATTCAAATCATCTTATCAAGTTAAATATTTTAAAATATCTAAAAATAACTCATTGAAAACAATTGCTTTCATTATTATTATTATTATTATTATTATTATTATTATTATTATTATTATTATTATTATTATTATTATTATTATTATTATTACTACTGCTACTGCTACTGCTACTACTCGCTGCTGCTTCTGCTCCTGCTGCTACTGTTGTTGTTGTTGAATATTTCAATAAACATAATTTGAAGTTAATAACAGTTAGAGACCTAAATAAAAGTTTAGATAAGAAAATAAGTAAAAATATTTATCTATTAACATTTAATAATGTTACTACACATAAAAGGAAGTAAATTTAATGAATTATAACTATACTTGTAAAATATATAAATAAGTTCTTAGTTTATGTAACTTACATAAAAAATGACAAGATTTAAAAGTTTTATAATGTTCAATGATAATAATAAGTTAAAATATAAAAATATATGAATATACATGAAATAATTTAAGTTTTTAAGATACTCATTATTAAAAAAATGATTATATATTTGTATAGTTTACGATTTATCTTATAATATATCTATTTTATTTTGTTTAATTGTTTGCCTTTTTGAATATAGTCTAAACATATTATTAAATTTTTGCGTTGAAAGTGTAAAATATTCAAGACTTAATTATTTATTTGTATATATAATTTTTAAAATTGAAGAAAATAAGTTAAAATAATAAATTGTCAAATTTATTAATTATCTTTATTAATATATGATTGGTAATAAATAATTTAATGCCTTAAATTTTGGGGGGAAACAAAAATAAAACATGCTCTATTGCATGACAAGTGGCACATAAAAACCTTGATTTATTATATAAGATTATAGATTTTAAAATTTATTAACTACATGTACATCCGATTAAAAATTTACGTTGCATATATTTTCTTCTTAGTATATGATCCAAATGCCGTGCCATCAGATTGAATCATGGGTGCAACTACCAGAGGACTTTGTTTTAATTAGGCGAGTATTGTCCCTAGAGCTGGCAAAATAGATACTTGTTAAGTCATAATTACAACTGTTTTACAAAAAAATTATTATTTTATTTTATATTTTTTTTAAAATTAAAAAAAATTAAGAGACTAGACTTCACAATTTTTCTTTTTCGCTACATAATATATATTTTTTGTCATGTTTAAATCACCAAACTAAGTGTTAAACAATTCATTTTCATGTTTTATATTTGCATTAATCGTGTTGTCTGACACATGTTAAACCCGTAAAGAACCGTTTGTAGAAAATTTTTAATGCATTTTGTTAATTCAAGTGTAGAAAATTTAGTATGTAATTCCCAAACCGTTGATTTCGGCTTTAAAACTTTAACGGTACGGTTTTAGTTTTTTAAGGATCAAAAACCGTTATCACGAGACCCTTAAAACTGTTATCACGAGACTACGAGACCATAAGCATCCCAATTCCCTCACCTAAGCCCATTTCTGTGTGTGGGCTCACATCTACTGTTTTGACTTTTGACAGTCGAGACCTTCTTCGGTCGTACTCGTGTTGGATCACAACCCAATTGTCAATAGTTTGTTGTGTCCAGCCCAAACTCATAGTTCAGCATGTATAGTTAGAGGTAGAGATGCACAAACCGGTTTTTTTTCTCAGACCGGTTCGGTTTAGGACCCGAACCGGTTTGGTCAAAGTGTGGTCAAAACCAGTTTGGTTAAAACCGGTTCGGTTTGGAAACCGGTTTGGGAGATTGAAGATGTCAAACCTATAAAACCGGTTTGGGTCGGTTTGAAACCGGTTTGGACCGGTTTGGAGGGGTTGGGACCGGTTTGGAAACGGGTTTGGGAGATGAAAATGCCAAACATATCCCAAACCTACGGTTCGGACCGGTTTGGAAACCGGTTTGGGTGAAACCGGTTTGAGATCCGGTTGGTTTGGAAACCGGTTTGAGATCCCAAACCGGTTTTTTTGTTCACCTCTAGTTAGAGGTGGGCAAAAAAACCGGACCGAAACCTGACCCAGACCCGGTCATACCCGAACCAATGGCTACAAACGGGTCCGGTTTTTTAAACAAATTAAAACCGGATCCGGAAAACTGGACTGGTTCCACATGTACCCCGCTAAAACCGGAAACAGCCAAAACCGGAACCGGTCGAAACCCGGAACTGGAACCGAAACCGAAACCGGGTATTGACTTTGTTGACCGGAACTGGAACCAATTGGAACCGGAACCGGTTCCAAAAAAACCCGATTTGGCACCTCTATGTACAGTTGTATACCACCAAATTTGATATGTTAACTATGAGGCTAGCAGGGCCGTCTCTGAGAGATTATGTGTCATGTGCGAATGTTAAAAATGAGCCTCTATGTGTGTGTGTGATAATTAGTTTTTTTTTTATGCAAGTGAGTTCTCACAATTATTAAAAAAAATAAATAATAAATTAATAAATAAGTACCACATCTAAACCCTTTTCTTTTATTCTTTTGTTTTTTTTGTTCCCATGTTTGGGCTCACAAGTCACAAGTAGAGGTGGGCAAAAAAACCGGACTTGGAACCAAAACCGGAACCGGAACCGATCATACCCGAATCGATGGGTACAAACGGGTCCGGATTTTTAGACAAATTAAAACCAAAACCGGTCAAAAACCGGTCGGAACTGTTCGAAACCCGAAACTAAAACCGGAACCGGGTATTGACTTTGTTGACTGGAACTGGACCGATTGGAACCGAAACTGGTTAAAAAAAACCCGATTTGCACACCTCTAGTAACAAGTAACATCTACTGTTTTGACATCGACACCTTCTTGGTTTAGTACTCGTCTTGGATCAAAACCCAGTTGTCAAAAGTTTGCCGTGTTCAGCCCAAACTTATAATTCAGATTTCAGCATGTACATCAGATTTGATTTGTTTGGTGATAACTATGAGGCTTGTATCTTAGTACTACACACTACACAGAGTCGACTATAAAAAACTATTAAATATTTATTAAAAAAGTTATAAATTGTAAAGCGATTTTTTAAGGAAAAATATGATAGAAATTGTGTATAACTAACTAATTTAAGTAATAAAATAAAAATATTATTTTTATTTAACTTTTGTTTTATAAAAAGTTTGTTTTATATTGTTGGAAAATTTTGTCCGACTGGTCATATTTTATTTCCAACAAGATTTTTCTAACAAAAACATGTTGGTTAAAAATTTCTTGGAAATGATATTCTGCCAAAAATATAAGGATTTATAATCATGACAATCTATAACTTTTTTTTTTGAACGGCTTGGTACAACGACACCTAAGACGGGATTTCAACCGTCCCCTCGGATTTGACGCTTGGGGCGTATGCCCGAGCCCATCCCAGGAGGAACCCCACAACTAGGTAAACCCCCTGACCTTGCTTCAGCAAGACCTCCCATAGGGAAGTCAAGGGAGTAACCATTAGGCTAGAAGCCATTGGTTGACAATCTATAACTAATAGTTGAGATTAACATGTAAATTAAAAGTTGATATAAGGTATCAATGAGGCATTGCCTCAATGGTACCCCAAGAGTCTTTCAAATGGGAGGTCTTGGGTTCAAATCCCTCCCGCAACAAAAAAAGGGTCTGAGGGGGTCAGGGTTTTCCAGTGGGGTTTCCTCCTGGGGTGGTTATGGTGGCTCATGGGAGGTCCAGGTAACTAGACCTTGGTGACATGTCTGGAAACAGTGGGTTCACATGATTGAAAACTTCGCGTTCAAAAAAAAAAGTTGATATAAGGTATTTAAAAAAAATAATATCATATTAACAAGCATTCTTTAACTTTAAGATGAACAATATATCATGCGTTACGAACATTCGAAGTATGGTCAATCGTTGCTACCGAAACTAGAAGTTTAACTTGACAAAGAATCTTAAATTAAGATAAGAGCTCAAACGGTAACAATGTGACCGTTTTATTACAACCATAAACATCACAATAAGCTTGCAACGTTAACATGAACACTGTCACAAGACCAACCACATAAGCTACAATCTTCCATGTAGATCCAACAAACCAACCAATAGCCTTTAAAGCTACTAGTAACCATTGTGCAAGCTTCTTTAACAACAAATATGGCTTTCATACTCAACCTGTTGTTATAAGCCATGTTAATTTTATCAATCGTACCCTGCACATTCGATTTCTTGTTCGTTTTCATCACGGGTATGGAACCGCTTATCCTAATGAAGAGCTTGATAACTTCATCCGCACGCAAGTCGCCTTTGATAACGTTCTCGAGTCTCTTGACATCATCCACATTGACAACAAGTGCACACATTAAAACCATTAACTCTGCAAGCGGAAAGCTATTGGAGTTGGATGTTAATGCTTCATATGCAACCAAGTTTTTTAATACGACATCTGAATCTTTGTTCAAAGTGACAATCGGTAGATAAACATCCTTTCCCGAAAGGCGTGTATCTTTAATGCCTTTGTCTTCTTTAAGACTATGAAACTTAAATCCAGCAGCATGAAGGTTCGAAGCTGAAGGGGCAATAAGTTTAGTCTGTGTGAAACTTTCTAGAATTAAGATGGATCAGATGATCAACACTAGAGGGAGTTTGTGACTCCAAACACAACTTAAGTGGTCAATGACTGTTACAAAAGATTTGAAACATGGAAGGTGAAAAATTGTTGGTTAAATGGGATGAACTACCTGAAACAAACAAAGAAATGTGTGTAATAAAAATCTTATTCCCAATAAAGTTATTTGCCTTTTTTTTATATATAGGTGATTATTTGATGGATTGTCAAGGATTTTCTAAATGGTTTTTATACCTTGTTGTGTTTCTAGGTAAATAGCGACTTTTTATTTTTATTTTTTTCTGTATCGAAATCGTTAAGAAGAAGCGACTTTAGTATAGAAAAGATTAAAAGTGGCTGCCTCCTATCGATTTTTGATGCAGAAAAGATGGAAGTAACTCTCCTTTTAGCGTTGAATTCAATAGCAAAGTAAAAAAATACTTAAAAATCCTTTAAGATCTTTGAATTTTAACCTATTTCAATAAAAAAATCGATAGCTATTTGGATGAAAAACTATATTTTTTGTAGGATTAGGTTTTTAGGAAAAGATTAAGGGTTGTTTTTGTGTGTTTTTTATAATAAAAAACTAATGTTCCTTTGTTGCAAACATGTTGTGACTTTTAAAAAAACATACCTCGCTGTAAGAAGGGTACTGACTTGGCAAATAAAACAAACTTTTACAAAAACACTAACAATCCCTTGATCTTTTCCTAGCTAGAACATCTAATATTATATATATATATATATAAACAAAAAATTAGGAGGAACTACCTTGTTGGATTAATCTTGACGGGTCGAGTTACGGGTTGGCATAATTTTTAATTTAATCATATGTTTTTAATGTTTAATTAGATTATGGATAGGTTTATATGTGAAAGTAATGGGTTAAGAATGTGGGAACCTGGTTCCTCACCTATGCTTGTTTCTAGGTGTGTTTACATTTCTTATATATGTAAGTATGAGTATGAATAGAAGAGTGAGAGTTTTTAGAGAAACATCTTGTACGCGAGTTTTTTTGATTGTGTGTGATTTGGGGCCTGAACCAACATACCCGATGATGGATGCAAAGCCTTGTCGATTTCTTTCAAGATAAACGGAATTTGGCTCTCAACCATCAATACATCTTGAGCAAGCAATCTTTCTTTCAGGCGAATAGACAATAGAAAAATTGAAAATAATCTATTTACAATGCTTAGACAATAGACAAATCTTAACATGATATTAGCAAATCGAACATCCCAACTAACGTTACTACTGAAACTTGAAGTTTAAATAAAAAAACAGCCATTATATTAGAGAAAATAATAATTCAAAATATACTTGTAAAGAATATAAGTATATCGAAAACACAATTTGAAAAAACACTCGTGATGCTTCATTCATTAGCTTCATACTGCTTAAATACATCAAATGCCTAAACGGCTAAAAACATGAAAATAGGAACTACTCAGCAATCTAACATAAGACTTGGTTAACTCAAACGTACACGAACAAACTCAACAGAAACACAAATGGGCCATACAAATTATGCTGACCCGACCCAACTTGGATTAACTAGCCCATTATTGAACACTAGTGATAGTTGCGAGCTTAGCTCGAAATATACGGCAACATTGTGACCGTTAAGTTTTACCACATCCAAAAACGTCACAATAAGCTTTCGCCATTAACATGAACACTGATACAAGACTAAGAATGAAAGCTACAATCTTCCATGAAGATCCAACAAACCCACCAATAGCCTTTAAAGCTACTAGCAACCAAAGTGCAAACTTTTTCAAGAACAAATATGGCTTCATCCTCCACATACTGTTATAAGCCATGTTAATTTCATCAATTGTTTCCTGCAATTCCGTTTTCTCAGTAGTTTTCATGTCGGGTATGGAACCACTCATCCCGGTGAAGAGTTTGACAACTTCATCCGCAAGCAAGTCGCCTTTGATAACGTTCTCGAGTCTCTTGACATCATCCACATTGACAACAAGTGCACACATCAAAACCATGAAATCAGCAAGCGGAAAGCTATTGGAGTTGGATGTTAATGCTTCATATGCAACCAAGTTTTTTAATATGACATCTGAATCTTTGTTCAAAGTGACAATCGGTAGATAAACATCCTTTCCCCAAACGCGTGTATCTTTAATGCCTTCGTCTTCTTTAGGATTATGGAACTTGAATCCAGCAGCATGAAGTTTGGAAGCTGAAGGGATAATAAGTTTAGTTTGTGTGAAAGTTTCAAGAATTGAGATGGTTTGTTCATATGCATGAACAATCTCATCCTTTGGCATATTTTCAAGGATCTCAGAAACATCACTTTCAGGTAATGGATGAGGAAAACTTCTATCTACAGGAACGAGTGGGTGGACATTGTTTACTATTGAGTAATACATATAATGGAGTAGATGATCTACATTAGAGGGAGCTCGCCGCTCTGAGCACAACTTGAATGGCGAATGGATCGTACAAAATATATGAAATATGGAAGGTGAAAAATTATTGGATGTATAGGATGAACTACCTGAAACAAACAAAGTAACATACCTATAGTAAAAATATAACTCATAAAAAATAAATTAAATTTTTTGTTGAAATAGGTTATTGAAGGATTGTCAAATGATTTTTAGGAGGTTTTTTTAGGATAACTCTACACAAATGTAACCAACTTTTCTAATTTTCCAAATTTTTTTTATCTTAATTAGGTCATTCAACTTAATATAGGTGTTGCAATCATATATAAATAGCATGAATAGCAGGTTATTGTTAATTTTCTACATATTTAACTTATTTAATATATTTAATATGTTAAACGGTGATATAATCATTTTATAAATTAAAGCAAATAATAAATTAAAAATTATTTAAAATCATTTACATTTACGCAATATATTTGAAAAAAAATAAGTTTATCAAAAGAAGTAAAGAACTACCTGATGATGAACACAAAGACTCATCGATTTCTTTCAAGACAAAAAACGGTATTTGGTTTTCTACCATCAATACATCTTGAGCGACCAATCTTTTTTTGGGGCCAACTTTTGGTCGTTTAGGCTGATTATAGTTTTGAAAGATATTAAGCAAGAATAGACCATCAATGGCAAAAACCCATGTCAAATGTTCATCATCATGTTCAAGGAACATGTCATAGCATGAACGGACAATGGGGACAACTTTTTTAACATTATTAAGGATAGTGAGTTCATAATCCTTAATGTCATTAGCTTTTAGGACCTTTCGCATGACATCAAGTTTCTTCTGCTCCATCTTCTTGTAGGTTCGTGGCTGAAAGTGATGAATCGGACCTAATCCTATCTGTTGTGGTTCATAGGTTTCGGGCTTTTTCGTGGTCATGGTTTCAGGTACTTGAAACTGTGTAACTGAAGGGATTTCGATGTCGGTTTCGAGCTGATGATTCAAGATTTTGCTAGTTTCATCAACCCATTTTTGCTCTTTAGGGTTTGATAGCAAGG
This sequence comes from Mikania micrantha, assembly GCA_009363875.1. Taxonomy (NCBI): domain Eukaryota; kingdom Viridiplantae; phylum Streptophyta; class Magnoliopsida; order Asterales; family Asteraceae; genus Mikania; species Mikania micrantha. The sequence goes on from CM018698.1 coordinate 72,622,102, forward strand.
ATGGATCTATGGAGGCCATATGAACATAAAGTAATAACAGTTGGTGGTAGTAAATTAGGATGGACAAATTAAACTAGGTGAATGTGTAGTGTTTATATAAGGAGCAGGACGGTCTAATAATTCAAATGCTCCAGACGAGTAAAGAGAAAAAAGACTCCTGTCAAATTATAAATATGTGTTTTTTGGGTTTTATATTTTTAAATATAGATAAATATATATATAATACAAAAAAGATTTTTAAAATTTTTATGTCCTTAAAAAAATATGTCCTGTTCAGAGGTCGGGTTTGCCCCATCTTAGGACCTCTCATGATAAGGAGGTGTGTACTCGGTAGTCTAAATCCACGGCAATATAATATGTTTGAAGTCGATTATTTTTTATACAGCAATATAATAGTCTTGTCTTGATAGTTCAATTGGTTTATTAATAATAAAAAACAACCTTATTAATATCTAATTGATTTTTTTCACTTGTGTATGTGTGTATATGTATATAGAAATGGATACGATAAACACATTTTTTTTCTTAAAAAAAAGAGTAAAAAGAGATCTAAGTTTTCTAATTTTAAATCAATAATTAAGAACAAAATGTTGAAAAAAACGTGAAAAAGTATAATAGAAAGAGATTTTTTTTTTCAAATTCCCTTATTTTTTAAATATTCATAACTTTTTATATGACAATACTTTTTAAAATAATCACACCATAAAATAAGTTTTTTTATCTTGAATTAGAGTATATTGTAAATATATATATATATATATATATATATATATATATTAAAAATACATTTTATAGTGTAAATTTCTTTTTTTATATAAATATTGGGTAGTAGCTACTCATGGTTTACCAATGAGGCATCACCTCAATGGAATCCCAAGATTCTTCCAAATGGAAGGTCTTGAGTTAAAAACCCTCCCGCATCAAAATAGGGGTCTGAGGAGGGTCAGGAGGTTTTCCTAATGGGGTTTCCTCCTGGGGTGGTTGTGGTGGCTTATGGGAGGTCCAGGTAACTAGACCTTGGTGACATGGCCTGGAAACAGTGGGTTCACACGATTGATACATTCGCCGTTCAAAAGAAAAGAAAAGAAAAAAAAAGCTACTCATGGTTTGATTTATTTATGTGTCAGACCTATTATTATTATTATTATTATCATCATCATTATCATTTTTATTTGTATGTATTTATTATATGTGTGTGATTTTGTTTCAGCAATTTGTTGATCAAAACTAACTTTTGAAAATTATTAGGCTCCCTCCTTCGATACATTTTTGGGTAGAGACGTACAGTGGCATATATACTTTGGTTGATTGAAAATGATTGGTATATTCCATTCTTCTAAAATGTTTAAACTCTCTCTTTCGCAAAAATAAATAAAAAAAAAACCCACAAAAACAGAAAATAAAGGCAAACAGGAAAAGGATTGCTCAGAAAACCCCCGGGCATTTGTTATCTCCCCTAAACTACTCCAAACTAATTACACCATTGTATGGGTTAGAATCCATATTTTTTTTATATAGGTGATTACTTGATGGATTGACAAGGATTTTTTAAATGGTTTTTATACCTTGTGTTTCTAGGTAAATAGTGACTTTTTATTTTTATTTTTTTCTGTATCGAAATCGTTAAGAAGAAGCTGACTTTAGTATAGAAAAGATTAAAAGCCGCTGCCTCCTATAGATTTTTGATGCAGAAAAGATGGAAGTTACTCTCCTTTTAGCGTGAATTCAATAGCAAAGTAAAAAAAAAAACTTAAAAATCCTTTAAGATCTTTGAATTTTAACGTATTTCAATAAAAAAATCCATAGCTATTTGGATGAAAAACTATATTTATTGTAGGATTAGGTTTTTAGGAAAAGATTAAGGGTTGTTTTTGTGTGTTTTTTATAATAAAAAACTAATGTTCCTTTGTTGCAAACATGTTGTGACTTTTAAAAAAACATACCTCGCTGTAAGAAGGGAACTGACTTAGCAAATAAAACAAACTTTTACTAAAACACTAACAATCCCTTGATCTTTTCCTAGCTAGAACATCTAATATTAAAAATATATAAATAAATAAATAAAACAAAAAAATAGGAGGAACTGCCCTGTTGGATTAATCTTGACGGCTCGGGTTACGGGTCGGCATAATTTTTAATTTAATCATATGTTTTTAATGTTTAATTAGATTATGGGTAGGTTTATATTTGTGAAAGTAATGGGTCTAAGAAGTATGAGTAATGGGTTAAGAATGTGGGAACATGGTTCCTCACCTGTTGAATGAAAGAGTGAGAGTTTTTAGAGAAACATCTTGTACGCGAGTTTTTTGATTGTGTGTGATTTGGGACATGAACCAACATACCCGATGATGGATGCAAAGCCTCGTCGATTTCTTTCAAGACCATAAACGGAATTTGGCTCTAAACCATCAATACATCTTGAGCGACCAATATTTCTTTCAGGCCAATAGACAATAGAAAAATTGAAAATAATCTATTTACAATGCTTAGACAATAGACAAATCTTAACGTGATATTAGCATATCGAACATCCCAGCTAACGTTACTACTGAAACTTGAAGTTTGATTAAAAAAAACAGCCATTATATTAAAGAAAATAATAATTCAAAATATACTTGAAAAGAATACAAGTATATCGAAAACACAATTTGAAAAACTCGTGATGCTTCATTTATTAGCTTCATACTGCTTAAATACATCAAATGCCTAAACGGCTAAAAACAAGAAAGTAGGAACTACTCAGCAATTTAACATAAGACTTGCTGAACTCAAACGTACGTAAACAGACTCAACAGAAACACAAATGGGCCATACAAATTATGCAAACCTGACCCGACTCGGACTAACTAGCCCATTATTGAACACGAGTGATCAATATCTAACAAACAGACTTTGTGGCGAGCTTAGATCGAAATGTACGGCAACATTTTCACCGTTTAGTTTTACCACATCCAAAAAATTCACAATAAGCTTGCGCCGTTAACGTCAACACTGATACAAGACTAAGAATGAAAGCTACAATCTTCCATGAAGATTCAACAAACCCACCAATACCCTTTAAACCCACTAGCAACCAAAGTGCAAGCCCTTTCAAGAACAAATATGGCTTCATCCTCTGCCTACTGTTATAAACCCTATTTATATCATCAATTGTTTTCTGAAAATACGATTCTTCAGTCGTTTTCATGGCGGGTATGGAACCGCTGATTCCAGTGAAGAGTTTGACAACTTCATCCGCAGGCAAGTCGCCTTTGATAATGTTATCGAGACTCTTGACATCATCCACATTCACGACAAGTGCACACATCAAAACCATGAATTCTGCAAGCGGAAATCTATTAGAGTTGGATGTAAATGATTCGTAAGCAACCAAATTTCTTAATATGACATCTGAATCTTTGTTCAACGTAACAACCGGCAGGTCGACTTCCTTTCTCCTAACGCGTGTATGTTTAATGCCTTGGTGTTCTTCAAGGCTATGAAACGTGAATCCAGCAGCATGAAGGTTGGAAGCTGAAGGGATAATAGGTTTACTTTGTGTAAAAGTTTCCAGAATTGAGATGATTTGTTTATATGTTTTAACAATCTCATCTTTTGGGACTTTTTTAAGGACCTCAAAACAGTCATTTGTATAAGGCAAATATACTACATCAGAACAAGGGTGAAATACTGCAGAGACATTGTTTACTATTGAGTAATACATATAATGGAGTGGATGATCTACATTAGAAGGAGCTTGCCACTTTGAACACAACTTAAGTGGCGAATGGATCGTACAAAAGGTATGAAATATGGGATATGAAAAATTATTGGATGAAGACGATGAACCACCTGAAACAAACAAACAAAGTAACATAACTATAGTAAAAATCTCACTTGTAAAAAATCAATTAAATTTTTTTGTTGAAATAGGTTATTGAAGGATTGTTAAATGATTTTTAGAAGCTTTTTTAGGATAACTCTACACAAATGTAACAAACTTTTCTAACTGTCCCAATTTTTTTGTCTCAATTAGGTCATTCAACTTAATATGGGTGTTCTAATCTTATATAAATAACCTAAATAGCAGGTTATTGCTAATTTTATACATATTTAACTTATTTAATATGTTAAACGGTAATATAATCATTTTATAAAGCAAATATGAATTAAAAATTATTTAAAATCATTCACATTTACGAAACATAGTTGAAAAAAATAAGTTTATCAAAGGAACTACCTGATGATGAACACAAAGACTCATCGATTTCTTTCAAGACCACTGATGTTGGATACAAAGCCTCATTGATTTCTTTTAAGACCAAAAACGGAATTTGGTTCTCTACCATCAATACATCTTGCGCAACCAATCTTTCTTTCAGACCAACTTCTGTTAGTTCAGGTTGATTATAGTTATGAAAGATATTAAGCAAGAATAGACCATCAATGGCAAAAACCCAAGTCAAATGTTCATCATCATGTTCAAGGAACATGTCATAGCATGAACGTACAATGGGGACAACTTTTTTAACATTATTAAGGATAGTGAGTTCATAATCCTTAATGTGGTTATCTTTTAGGACCTTTTGCATGACATCAAGTTTCTTCTGCTCCATCTTCTTGTAGGTTCGTGGCTGAAAGTGATGAATCGGACCCAATCCTATCTGTTGTGGTTCATAGGTTTCGGGCTTTTTCGTGGTCATGGTTTCAGGTACTTGAAACACTGAAACCAAAGGGATTTTGATGTCGGTTTCGAGCTGATGATTCAAGATTTTGCTAATTTCAACTTCCCATTTTTGCTCTTTAGGGTTTGATGGCAAGGATGGATCTATGGAGGCCATATGAACATAAAGTAACAGTTGGTAGTAGTAAATCAGGATGGACAAATTAAACTAGGTGAATGTGTCGTGTTTATATAAGGCCGGAGGTGTGTACTCGGTAGTCCAAATGAACATCAATAATAACAATAATAAGTTTAAAGTCGATTGCAATGTATTCGTACATGTATTATTTTTTTCTTCAAGTATGTTTTTCTAACTCAATTTTTTTTCCTTTTATATAACAAACATAGTTTTGGCTTCATAGTTCAATTGGTTTATTAATATTAAAAAACAACCTTATTAATAGTAATGCATCTGATTGATTTTTTTCACTTGTGTATGTGTGTATATGTATATAAGAAATGGATACTATAAAAAAGTTTTTTTTATAAAAAAAAGAGTAAAAACAGATTTAAGTTTTCTAATTTTAAATCAATAATTAAGAACAAAATGTTGAAAAAACGTGAAAAAATATAATAGAAAGAGACAAAAAAATTTTCAAATTCCCTTATTTTTTAAATATTCATAACTTTTTATATGACAATATTTTCTAAAATAATCACACCCTAAAATAAGTGTTTTTATCTTGAATTTGAGTATACTGTAAAAACATATATTTTTTTAAAAAAAAATACAGTTTAAAGTGTAAATATATTTTCTTATAAATAATGGGTAGTAGCTACTCACATTTTGATATGTGTATGTATTATATAGATTTGTTTCTGCAATTTGTTGATAATAACTTTTGAAAATTGGTAGGCTCTCCTCCCTTGATACATTTTTGGGCTGAGTGGCATGCTTTAGTTGATTGAAAATGATTGGTATATTCAATTCTTCAAAAATTTCTAAACTCTCTGTCTCGAAAAAAATAATAATAAATAAAGAAAAAAAACCCCACAAAAACAGAAACGAAAGGCAAACCGGAAAAGGATTGCTCAGATAAACCCCCGGGCATTTGTTAGATTTTACCAATAAAACACGATGTTTTTTCCAATTTTCCGTCTTAAAAAAAAGAAAAAAAAAAAAAAAAAACCACACACCATTTCAAAAGGGAAACATCACATAACTTCGGTTTCCAAGAGTTATATTTTAAAGGGGTAACAATTAGCATATAAAAAAAGAAATAATTACATATAGGCATATAGTCTCTAGAGAGATGTTTAACTAAGAACTATTGTTACTTGAGCAATAAATGAAGAGCAAATTTCCGATTTGTCCATTTTGACCCAAAAAATGACCAAAATGTCCAAATGGTTTTTATTGGCTTAAACCATGGGCGTCCCGCCCGTAATCGGATCCAACTATGGGCGTCCCGTCCGTAATAATATATTTCAACATGGGCGGTTATGGGCGGGCCGCCCATAGTTGGATCCGATTACGGGCGGGACGCCCATGGTTGAAGCCAATAGAAACCATTTGGACATTTTGGTCCTTTTTTGGGTCAAAATGGACAAATTGGGAATTGACTTATAAATGAATCATTTCCAGACACAAATCTAAAGGTTATAATAGTAATTTACTCAAAAAAATTACTTTTATATCTCTTAAGTCATTTTTTTTGAACAGCTAAACAAGTCCTCGGACCCAACAACCCACGCGCTGCGACCACATACTGCTACCAACCTCCGAAAACATTTAAAGCCGAGCGTTGGCGAGTGCCGAATCTCTTAAGTCATTTGACTTTAAATATGGTTCTTAATTGTTTATGAAATTGCACAACAATTATCAATGTCATAAAATTAAAAATTTAAATAAATAAAGGTAACTGCACAACAATTATCATCGTACATTCGTACTGTCAGATCCCAATTTTTCAGTTTCCTTTCTCTATCAACCATTTTTTTCTTGCATTTACGCCCATCATTTTTTTTTTAACAGCTAAGTTTTATTCACCACCTAAATTACATCATAAATACACATTTGTATGGGATTGAACCCATGACCTCCAAGTCTAAGAGGCAAGCCTCTACCAAGTGGGCTATTTAAACGTTAGTGGTACGTTGGGTATTAATTTGGGGTTTTTTTGGACGACAATTTGGATAACTAACGGATCATAGACCCATCCGATCATATCCACACCAATAGGAGGAAACCCACTATAGATGAGAGAAAACACCCTAACTCAGCATGGAACACCTATTTTGTCCATCTCATAACTTGAACACGTGACCTCTCCAATATTGAAGTCACATGGTACATCCCTTCAACCACTTGAGCTAAAGATCATTGGTATTAATTTGGACGTTATTCCTTTTTTTTTTCTTTGATAAAAACATTGTAATTTAGATAAGAAGTCATAAGTTTAAACATGAACAAAAGATAAATTAGACTGAAAAAATTTAAGATACGTCAAAGATTTAAATATGAACAAGAGACAAATTGATTTGAAAATTATAAGAGTACGTATGTGCTATGGAATTTTTATTCGAAAAAAAAATGAAATATGATGAGAAATGGAACTAACGATGATAGTGTAATTACAATTTACAAGTTACAACCCAAAAGTTATAAGTTTAAACTTCATACAAGACAAATTTATTAAAAACTCAATCACTTTCAAAGATATAGACATTATATATATATATATGTCATTAAATGTGAGAAGACATATCATTGACTCATTTAGTACACTTCTTGTTGTTTTTTTTTTTTTATCTTTTTTTTTTTCTTTTTCTATTTTTATTAAGAGAGCAACCAAGTAAGGAGATTGAAATGCACCACAGATTACATATGACTAGAGGCGGGCAAAAAAACCGGACCCAGAACCGGAACCGACAACCCGAACCGGTGGGTACGAACGAGTACGGTTTTTCAGACAAATTAGAACCGAAACCGAAAAACCGGAACTGGTTCCACCTGAACCCGGCCAAAACCCGAACCGGAACCGGTTAAAACCCGGAACCGGAACCGGGTATTGACTTTGTTGACTGGAACTGGAACCGATCGTAACCGGAACCGATCGTAACCGGAACCGATTCTAGAACCGGAACCGGTTCCAAAAAAAACCCGATTTGTGCACCTCTACATATGACTAATGAAACTAACATTACACCAAGATCTCCAAACCACTTGATCTGAAGATTATTGGTTCTTTTAATTATATTTTTTTAAACAGTCACACTATCATACTCATACTCCTAAGCTATACCCAATATTCCTTTCTTGCTTCAATTTGAATTCAAGACATCATTTCTAAGAGACAACGCATTACCAAGTGAGCTACAGTTCTTTTGATTATATGATGGGAGAAGCAAGATCTTATCAAAAGAACAAGCTAATGACTGGCTGTTGTCATCAGAGGTATCAGAGATAACTGACACCAAATTTCTCCGAACATCCACAATAAGGCCATGTGTTATCATAAGTCTCCCATCACTCCACGTAGACGTCACGTAAACGTCGCATAATCAACCAACATCATCACCCCCTTATCAGTCCATGTTATCACCACATGCGTTATCATAACTCATCATTACGCCCCTATCACCTCTCCTTTTTCCCCTTTCTCCTTTCTTCCCCTTTCTCCTTTTTTTTCCTTCACGCCATGACCTCCATCACGTAGAAGCCCATCACAACCTCGGTCACACCCCTATGGAATGGTGGAGGGAACTATAGAGGCGTAACCCCCTTCCCCTCGCGCCTTCTTTACCCATGATAACACATGACTTAATGCTATAGTCTAAGAACAAGTGATTGGTTGTTTCCTCCGACTAGGGGTGTAAACGAGCGAGCCGATCCCAAGCTCGTTAAGGCTCGAGCTCGGGCACATTAGAAAATTTTTAGGCTCGAGCTTGGCTCGGCACAGCTTGTTTAGATTTTATTTATTTAATTTATTTACTTTAATTACTAATTTAATTATATTTATAATTATATTTTCTAAATTTAACATAAATTATTTGATTTAAATATATTTATCATAATTTTATATATAAAAATAATTAATTTTATAAATAAACACCTAATATAATAAATAAAAATTATATATTCAGGAAGTTCGTTAAGGCTCGCGAGCCGGCTCGAGCTCGATATGTAAAGCTTGGGCTCGGGCTCGATAACTAAATGAGTATTTCACGAGCTGTCTTTGTTCGTTTACACCCTTACCTCCGACTCTCCGAGCATCCACATTATTCACAATGCCAAGAATTCACCAGTATACCCTACGAGACAAAGCATCCCATCAGGAAAGTCTATCAAACACCAATCTCCATAAGAAAATGATTAGTTTTTTGGCACAAGGCTATTGCATTTATGACAGTGACTGCTACGCATGTGAATTCACCAGTATACCCTACGAGACAAGTCTCCCGACAAGAAAATCTATCGAGCATCAATATCCATAAGAAAGATGTTTAATTTTTTGGCACCAGGCAATTGCATTTATGTTAGTGAATACACATGTGGTATTTTTTTTTAACGACGACAATCCTACATACCACGTATGTTGGTTTAGAATCCAAGATTAAGCTCAAGATTTCTTCCATTACCTGGATGTTTTTTAAGTCGCCCCTGACAGGGCTCGAACCCATGACCTCTCGATCACAGAGTGAAACCCTAACCAGTATGCTGAATTCGTAGGGCTCGAACACATGTGGTATTAATAGTAGATATTACTAAAACATGTTTAATTTTTTGCTTTAACTTTTTTTTATCTATTATGTTTAAAAAAACATGATTAGTAGTAAATTTATATTAACATTAGGTTAATGCCTTATGTCTTACACATGTTAAATAAAAAAATATAATAAACAGTCACAAATGAAATTTATACAATATAAGTTGATTTTTTTAATATAAAATATGATTAAAATTTCGTATAATTTAATATTTTAAAAATGTGTTTTAAATATTATTTTTAAAACGTATAAAAATTATATTTAATATTTCATATTATTATTAAATAAATAATGTATTTACTAGGAGAGAGAGAAAGACGTAAAATTAAAATGAAATGTTATTGGAACATGCTTTTGTCCGTAGAAACCTTAATTTACTAGAATATGCAGATTTTGTTACATATTAATTACGTCTTTTACATTAACTCTTTGAGAACTCAGTAACTAAAAAAAACTAAAATTATAATTATCCTTAATAGGATCAAATCGAAAACTTTTATGTTTTTTATTGTTTCTTTTATTTTGATTCATTTTATTTCTTTTACTTTTTTCATTATTTTTATTTTTTAAGTTACTCTAAAAATAATTACGTACTCAGTTAACAAAATCTTTATAATAAAAATATATTTTTCCATATAGATTTTTATTTTAATCTTTAAATTTATAAGTTTTTGTTTCTTTCTTTAGTTATTTACTTTTTAACTTTTATATTTAAAATAAGTTAAATACTTTAAATTAGGTGTGTAAATGGGTTGAGTTAAGCCTAATCTCCCTTAAACTTGATTTAGAGTCATTTAATATTTAAAAAAGAGTAAACTTCTCTTTTGCTCCCTGTGGTTTGACAAAAGTAACCATTTTCATCCAAATTTTGAAATTTTGCAATTTTCATCCATTAGTTTCAAAAAATTAACCATTTTCATCCAAAGTCCATTTAAACTTTGGATGAAAATGGTTACTTTTGTCAAAACACAGGGACTAAAATGGTTAATTTTCTGAAACTAATAGAGGAAAATTGCAAAATTTCAAAATTTGGATGAAAATGGTTACTTTTGTCAAACCACAGGGAGCAAAAGAGAATTTTACTCTTTAAAAAATGGGGGTATCTTGGGGTGCCAATCATTTCAAGTTTGCAGGTTAACAGAATGAGTCTTAGCTAGTTGGCGGTAGTGGTGCACAAAAAAACCGGTTACCCGAACCGGATCGGTTTTGAAACCAGTTAGGAACCGGTTTTTGTTACCGGTTTGGGCCAAATCGAAAAACCGTCGGTTTTAAACTGGTTGGGAGATTTTGGGGAGAAACCGGTTAAAGCAAAACCGTTTTTTTAGTCCTGTTAGAAACCGGTTAGGGGTTCAAAAAACTAGTCGTTGGAGCCAAAATACAGCCGTTGAAACCGGTTTAACCCGTTAACCGGTTAACTGACCGTGTGAAAAAAAAGAGTTGTTTTTATAGCCGTTTTAAACAATTTTTTGGACCATTTTGCCCCTAAACATTAGTATAAATAGATGGGGATTGTTTTGGTTTGATCACACAACATCTTACAACATCTCTTCTTCTTAAACGATCAAAAACGCTCAAAAAACGATCCCCTACTTCTCGATTCAATCTCTTCTTCTATTACGTTCGTAAATCTTAATTCAATCTCTATTCCATCCATGGCAAGCTCACGAAGTGCTCAAAGTTCCGCTGGTGTTGGTGCATCCACTTCAACCGAACCAACCGTTGTTAGAATAAAAACTACAAAGAGGAACAAAGATATATTTCAACATTTCGACTTATGCGAAATGTCAAATGGCGTCGATAAGTGATCGAGGTGTCGTAGGTCAATCAAAAACATGCAATGTAAAATCAAGGACTTAGCTACCTATGACTATAGCACGTGTAAGTAAGGTCGTCTCCTCATGGAATCGTTGGAAAGTGCCAATCTTTAATTTATCACTTGATTAAACAAAGAAAAATGTAAACTTGAAATTAATTTGAGTTAACGAAATGTTCAAAGCAATGATTGTAATGATTTTGAAAACAATTGAGAAAAAGGTAATCACTTCCGGGTTTAGGTTAGTAGAATCACAATGATTTTGGATTAAACTTAGTTGGAAATCACATAGACATGATTTTGTTAATTGGTTTGATCAAAGTGACAACAATGAAACAAACGTTTAAGAGTTGCTTATTCACACAATCGTCAATTTAGATATGTAAAGTAACACACAAATACCAATGAGTAAACGATGCAAGGAAACCGAATCACTGATGACAAAACGTAAATGCTTAAACATAAATAAATCGTTTACATCAACCAAACCACAATTGAATTCGAGTTATCAAAACGAAAACAATCCAAAAACCTAAGTTTAAACATTCAATCAAAGTTCATCCACTAACCTAATTACCTGAAAGCAATTACAAAGGAAAACTAGCCACGCATCTTCATTAGCACGCTTCGATTCTTGATTCTAATGATATTTCCTATGATCACGGATGGATTTGGAGGAGTTTTGTTGCCCAAAAACCTTGTTTTTTCGCCCCCAATTCGTCCAGGAAGAAGTCTCTTTCGAAACCCTAAGATAATGGCTTAAATATTGGAAAGATTAGCTGAAAATTCGATTTTCCAGGCCTACGGCGTATCATACGCCGAGCACGGGCGTATGGCACGCCCAGAACCTTATCCTACGCCCAACAGTTTCTGCCAACGCTCAAAGCTGGGCGTATGGTGCTGGCCATATAATATGCCCAGCTGGGCATATCATTCGCCCAAGTTGACCTCACCAGCAGCTTCTTCTCGTCGAGAAACTTAGTTTTCATATATTATGGGCCCGGTAACTCCTCTCATAACTCCAGTTATGCATCCGCAAAGTTTTGGTCTTCCGAATTTCCTGTTTTTGCACTTTTTATCACTCGACGCCTCTTCTAACCATCCAATAAGCCCCCAAGCACGTCTTTAACCTCTTGACACCTGAAATTCATAAACATACTCAAAGTAAACGTTTTTTGTGTCAAAAATCACTAATATCACGTATTTACACATCAATTAACACAACTATTTACAGCGTGATCAATAAGGCACGGTGCAAAGGTTGTGGTACTTTTCTTAAACCGGAATCTAATTCTCCTTTAAAAAGCCATTTGATGAAGCATTGTGTTGTGGTAAAAAATAATCCGGCAAATGATCAAGCACAAATGTCTCAAGAGTGTGTGGTTTGGAATCTCGACATGGTTCGTGAAATGATGGCAAACTTAGTAATTCAAGAAAGTTTGCCTTTCAATCATTTTGACAACCCACACTTGACGAGGATCATTCAAAAGGCGCTACAACCACGATATCATCAAGTAAGTCGAACTATTATTAGAAGTGCTTGTTTGAAATGTTCGCGTCAAAGCAAAACAAGAATTAATTTTTGGTATTCAAAATTTAAAAACCGGGGTTAACTTAACAATGGATGTTTGGTCGGTACCTCATGGTTTGCCTGAATCGTACCTTTGCGTTAGCACGCATTGGATTGATCCCGATTCATGGAAAATGATGAAATGTACGATTGCCTTCGAAATGTTTTTGTATCCTCACACGGGGGATCATTTGTTTTACATGTTAGATGGAATTTACAAACATTTCATTTACAAGATAAAATACTTTCAATAAGTTTTGATAATGCTTCAAATAATACTAATGCGGTTCAAAAGTTAAAAATTAAATATAAACCGATATGTAACAGTGTTTTTTGTCATACAAGATATGTTGCCCACATCATTAACTTGGTTGTGAGTGATGCTCTTGCGGTTCCTGAAATGAATATGTTAAAAGAAAAGTTTAAACAAATAATAAAGGATGTTTTTATAAAAAGCCGTAGAAGATATATGGAATATCAAAAATTATGTGAGGACACGAACTCCCTCTTTTTAGGTCCGTCTTGGGACGTACCAACAAGATGGAATTCGACTTGGCGTATGTTTAACAACGCCTTACGACAAAGGGAAACCTTGGAAGTATTTCATAACAATTTAGTGCGAGAACGTAAGGCTAAATCTTTTAATAGCCTATGTTGGGATGCCATAGGAGAATTCACTAGTTTATTTGGAGCTTTTAAAAATGCAACAACAATTTTATCGGGTGTTTATTATCTCACGTCTTGTTTGGTTCTTCAACAATTATTTATAATGACAAGAAAAATTAACGATTTTCCATCGATGGGTGAAAAAAATGAGATATATAGGGGAATGTTACTTCCAATGAAAGTAAAACTATTGAAATACTTTCAAGAAATGCCGACCGTTTTTACTTGTGCGACGACATTAAACCCATGTTTCAATGGTGCCGACATTGAAACATTAATTGATGAAATTGTTGGTGCTTTGGGTTTGGATGACCCAAACTTTGCAACAAACATTAAAAATAACTTTAACATCTTTTTTCAAAATATGTTTGATCATTATTTACAAAAGTATGGTGAAACATCTAACATACAACAAACAATGTATGCGTCTTCTAGTTCGAGTAGAAGCCAAGATGTTAACTTTGATTTGTTTAACACCTTAAGACAAAATGTAACTAAACGGGCCTGAGGTACTAGCGCAAGTAGCGAGCTTGGAAGGTACCTAGGGACAGATTGGATTTCCGGTATTAATCCGGAAGAATTTGAAAACTTTGATATTTTGACCTGTTGGAAACAAAAGGAAACCCAATTTCCGATTCTATTTGCCATGGCTCGTGATTTAATAAGCGTACAAGCTTCTACGGTAGCTTCGGAGTCTGCCTTTTCTCTTAGTGGCAGGGTTTTATCGATACGAAGGACGATGCTTACTCCTGCATCATTGGAGTTGTGCATTTGCTTGAAAGACTATTTGGACGCAATGGAACGTGTACAACACCACACACTACTTGAAGGTGTCACACCCTGACCGATGGCGGAATACGTCGGAGCGCGAGTTTGATTGTTCATAACTCATGGTGCTACTTTAAAGTTTTATTATTTAAACATTGATATTACAATTTCATTCAATAGTCATAGAATCAAAATACATTACAAGAATTCAGCATACAAAATAAATACACAACAACGTTTGATTTATGAATTAACTAAATCCAGAATTCTATGTTTGTCTTCATGTCTTCACTAATCCTGTTACACATGTAAAATAGAGTTTGATCAACTATTTGCATAGTTGGTGAGAATCTCATACAGTTGATATATAGATATATAAAATAAGATGCAACAATAGTCTAATAAGAACTGATCTAAATATATATGTACTCCACAATGTTTGATGATATGATTTTGGCAATTTCACCTTTCTAACATAATGACACAAAGTCACTAAAGAAAGGCTACTAGTAATACTAAATGTTTTTGGCAATTTCACCTTCAATATAAACAATGACATAAGTCATGTTAATCAAAGGCTACTAGTACTAATGTATTGTATATGATTATCCTAATAGTAATAAGACATAGATATACAAACAAGTAGGCAACACATAATATTCAAATCTAATTCTATCTTAAACTAAAGTATTGCATCCTTGTATTTGTTTATGACTCAAAAAATTAGCATGTTTGATAAGACATGTGTAATATCCCAAAAATTACAATAGTAAAAAGGGAAGTATGAGAAACTCACATGTCTTAGATATTTCAAAGTTGTTCTTGAATGAAGATATAAGTTTTGAGATGTACAAATCACCCTATATTATGGATGGATTGTATAAGTATTTGAATTGATCTAAAAGTTCTAAAGTTCAAGCCTAATCTTAAAAGTCTAAATATTGATTAACAATGTTTTATTTAAATTAAACAATATAATACTAATTGAAGTTTCTATAATTCAATTCTTTGAATTTTCTGAATTTCAATAAGTTTTAACACCTTAAAAGTAATCTTAATAATATTTTATTTAAAATAATCAGCAAAATATTATTCCATAGGATTATAATTGATTTCAGAATATTTAATTAAAAATATTCAAAGATATATGTTTATGTATTTTCTTAACTTTTTATAAGTTTAAAACAATGTTACATTTTGTAAGCAGTTGTTGCTAGTAAGCATGTTAGGATAAGCATGCATAATAGGTGGATATGTTAAGAATATTACAATTTGTAACGTGCTCGGATAAAGCTCGTTTGTATCCAATATGCTATAATAAAATATAAAATTATAGATTTACTTTCAATAAAAAATATACTTTGGGTTATTTTGTATTTATGTTAAAAAAATAAAAAAAATAAAAGAAAAGAGGACAGAAATATGAAATAGATCTTAAGTCGCACTGTTCCACTAATTCCTAAAACATATTCTTGATTCTTAGTTCCACATATTCACGCATTTTCTCTTATGTAAAAACCGAACTAAAAACGAACCGAGTCGAGATGAGGTAAATATTCTTCAAACATTAAATTTCGCATGTAAAAGCTGAAGCCAAAAACAAACCGATCCGAGACAGCTCGGTTAAAAACGAACCGATTCCGAGCTGACCCTTGGTTCGGCTCGGCTCGGCTCGTGAACACCCTAGTTGAAATGCATACGATAGAAAAGTGTTTTTTTTGTTGCCGAAGAATAAAAAGATATCTACATCTTTTAATTTTATATTCGAGTTTATAGCGGTGAAAAAACTAAAATATTAATGTTTTATGCTTAATTTATATTTGTTGTATTTTTTATACTATATATTTATGCCAAGTTTTTTGTGCTGTATTTTTTGTTTAATCTTTTTATTTATTTTTTACACTAAAAATATAATATACTTTTCACAAAATTCATTATGTATTTTAAAAACATTGTTCTAAAAAAATGTATCACATGAAAAAGTTATGAACATTAAAAAAATAAAGAAAACTTTAAAAAGTAATAAACGATGTTATGCGTAATTTTTTTCCTAATCATTACACATAGCGAAGTGTTAAACTTTCATTCTTTTCTATTTCTAATATACTTTTTATAAAGAAATAGTTTCTTATTTTAATTTTTCTCTATGTTATATATATATAGAGAAATGATTAAATTGGAAGAAATTTTTTCTTAAGAAAAGTAGAAATTAATAAACTTTGACATGTGACATATTAGAAATAATGAATGAATGATAATTTAGATATGACATCTTATTTTTCATACTAAATTTTTATTTTTTGTAATGGATTTTTTGTACTACATATTTTTAGTACTGTATTTTTGTTTTTTGTACTGAATTTAGGGATGGTAATGACACGGGTTTGAGCAATCTCAGTCCCATACCCGATTATAAAAGTTTGTCTCATACCCATTTCAAAACCCATTGGGTATCTATCAGGTATCGGATATCCCGTCAGGTTTCGAGTTTACCCATCAGTTAGCTAAATATAGTCGTTGATAATAACTGACCTAAAACATATTGGGTATCGGGTAACTAATAATAAATTTGTTATAACCAAAACTATATGTTAAATATGGTAATAACAAACTGTTAATATATCAAATAACATGAAATTTCAAAATGTCATAAGTTGATTACAATCGTTCAAGATAAACCAAAGAATAACAATTAACAACAAAAGAGTTAAAAAAAACTATTATAGTTGTCACTAAAAAACAAATAAAAAAAAGAAATAAATTCAAGGAACAATTATAAATTTCAAAAGAAATAAAAAAAGAAACAAATTCTATTAACTTCATGTCACACCCCCATCTCTCACTTTACCTGATATAGTCACTGAATGACGTATGAAGTCGGTAACTGTTGTATCGTGTCGCGGAAGCTTGATGGTGAGGTCGTAGAGATGGGTGTGACTGGTTGTTACTTTGGTATCATACATCCATGGCAAACCATACACACTATATATTACATCATAACTATAATATTATACATTAAGTTTCAACATTATTAAACAACATTAACCAGTTATAAGTTACTAAACGTGTCTTGTAATCGTGCATCCTCACTCTCGCAGTTGTTACCTTCTCCCTGAAAAATGTTTTGTAATATAAGAGATCAGCAAGGATGCTGGTGAGTTCATAGATATGATAGCGTGATATGATATGCTATGACATGTTGAATATGTAGGCACACACAACTTTATGAATATGATTCACCATGAAAACCCATAACCAAAGCCTATGTGACTGTAATGTAATTGGCGGCAATACCTGAAGGTAAAACCTTAGCCTCACTCTTAATGCCTATCGTTGCATTAAGCTGTTATCTTGTAATGTAATAAATGGTAACAGGCATTCACACAAGGGTAGACGCTATCTACCCGTGAATGGGGTTGTCAGCCCGATAGTACTATCATTGTTATCATCCATGAGTTTATTGGTTACAGTTGTTATGTGAGGACTTTTACGATAGCATGGCACAATTTTCATGTAATCATCAACAGGAGTTGAAATGCACAAGCAACATATAATCATGTCATTGTAATTGAATCATGTAACCATAATGTAATTGTAATGCAAACTCCGAGTATTAGAAATCCAAAGATTTGAAAAGAGGGTAATGAAATCATATAAGTATTCCACTGTAATTGAAATACGTAATCATATCGTTATTATAATTAAATCCCCGGGTTTTGGAAAACAAAACATTTAAAAGGGGTCTATGAAACTCACTGATGTTGTTGCAATGTTACACACAGCTTCAATTGAATTCTGCATATAATTAAGGTTTATAAGTTCTTTGTATCCAATTTGGATTACCTGAACATTCCTTGATATTTAATATCAAAGATATTGTAATTCGAGTCGTCAAACTGATTCTGAATCATTTATTTATTCAGAATCAATGTAATAAGTTTATCAGTTAACTTGTAGTGTCAAAATCACTAATTCTGTTTAGTAATTGAGTTCTTATGCTCATCTGTTTGTAAATTAATGATAATTCCATCCCGTCGTTAAAACCAGAATCTTAATCGACTTTTAGATCAAAAATCAGATTTCCGGATTAAGAAATTGATTGCAAAATCGAGTTCGGAATGCGAAATCGATTTAGAATATGTTTTCATATTGAATTTCAATGATTAAATTTAGTCCTGTATTGAAACCAGAGTGTTAACCAGAAATCAGACAAAAATCAGGTCATCGGATTGCAAAACGGTTTGCGAAATTGAGTCCGGAATGCAAAATCGATTGAAAATATGTTTTCGTATTGCAAACTAATACTTAAATTGAGTTCTGTATTAAAACCGGAGTGTTAATCAGAAACCAGAAAAAAATCAGGTCATCGGATTGCAAAACGGTTTGCGAAATCGAGTCCGGAATGCAAAATCGATTGAAATATGTTTTCGTATTGCAAACTAATACTTAAATTGAGTTCTGTATTGAAACCGGAGTGTTAATCAGAAATCAGACAAAAATCAGGTCATCGGATTGAAAAATGGTTCGCGAAATCGAGTCCGGAATGCGAAATCGATTCAAAATATGTCCTTTTTATCGAAAACGGATCATCGGATTGCGAACCGGAGCGCGAAACGCAGTTCAGAACGCAAAACGGACAAGATCAGATTTTGGCCGGAATATTCGCCGGAATATTCCATCTTGCCGGAATATTCTGTCGCCGGCGACTTTTGGCCGGAGATTTGCCGGATTGCAGCTGGCGACGGCGGCGGTGCGGTGGCCGTAGGTGGTGTTCCGGTGGTTGGCGGTGGCTAGTGGTGGTGGTTCGGTGGTTGTGGCTCATGGCTCGAGCCGGTTGGTCACTGGTTCGGGCTGGCCTAGCCATGGCAGAGCCGGTTGGTCGTTTCTTATTACGATCCCGGTAACGACTAGTGCGATCCCGGTAACGACCAGTGCGATCCCGGTAACGACCAAGACGATCTCGGTAACGATCAGCCAAGGGCTGCGTCCAGGCCGCGTCCGGGCCACAGTGTGCCATCATTGTTTTTGTGTGCCAAATCAAATTTCGTTGCACTTTTTCCGGGCCAAAATCTCCAGATCCTAGTTTTTAACATATATTTAATGTTTTGTGAAGAAAAATCTCAATTTAGACAACTTTGAAAAATCCAATTTTTGGACCAAAATGCCCTTTTCATGGGTTTTCAAGATCTGATGATTTTCAAACTTCACCAATCATTCAAACATGTTTATTTAAGTCATATGAAGCTATTAGAATCAAGTATTGAGTTAGAGACTTACTTGGTGAGAGATTTGCTTGAAAAACCACCAAAAATCCTACTTTGGAAGCTTGATTCTTGGTTTTCCTTATTCTTGAGCTTAGATACCACTTGGAACTGATGTTAGAGATGGGTTTTGAGTTCCAGAAGTTGTGAGAAGACTCTTGGTCGAATTTGTGAAGTGGAGAAGAAAGAAAAGTGTAGAAATCTTGACCAAAGTCAAGATTTTTGGATTTTTATGGCCAAGACTCTTGTTCTCCAAGTTTAGATAGTTTATTTATTTCATATTTATCTGATTTTAATCATATGAGATGTGATAGACATGGATATAGGAAAAATATGAAAGAAATCAAGGGTTTTTGTTTGATTTTGCCGTTTTCGCAATTGTTCGTTCTGCTTTTCGCGTATAATTTTAGGAATTGCTAATAATGATCAATTATCATCGTCATGCTTCCAATTACATCCCATTATGATTATAATGTGATTAGGAAGTTCAAGTTGTCATGAATTTGCCAATTACGCATGCCGAATTGCCTTTTCGCAGATTTTCACAATTTGATTTATCGAACTTAGAGATTCTTTGATTTCGTTATGTTATCACTTATTTCACTTCAATTCATCATGTAATTGATATTAATTTAGTTTTAGACCCTTGAATTTGGTTTTTGGTCATTATTATAGAAATTTCGCGTAATTCGACAATTCTACGCAACGTCATTTGTGATTTGTGTCATTTCGTAATTTCCTTACATATATACACAGATTCACATGTATATACATATTCTATCATGATGTAATTAATTAAATTGTTAATTCATGAATATAGGAAATTACCTTGTAGTAAAGAACGAAATGTCACATTCTCCCACCGTTAGAGAAATTTCGTCCCGAAATTCTTGCGGAACTCATTTGGAATCAGCTTTTGCGTGAAAATAGATGGGGATATTTTTCTATCATGCGATCCTCACGCTCCCAAGTAAACTCAGGTCTGCTTTTAGAGTTCCACCTGACTTTCACAATCGGTATTCGACTTCGTTTGAGTTTCTTAACAGTACGATCCATAACTTCCACTGGTTCCTCTGTAAATTGTAGCTTTTCATCAATTTGTATTTCCTCAAGAGGTACAGCTAGTGATTCCTCGAGTAAGCATTTCTTAAGACTCGAGACATGAAATACATGATGAATATTGTTAAGTTCGAGAGGTAGCTCAAGTCGATATGCTACCGATCCTATCCTTTCAAGGATTTTAAAGGGTCTCACATATCGTGGTGCAAGCTTTCCTCGTTTGCCAAATCTGACAATACCCTTCCAAGGAGAAACTTTTAACATAACTCTGTCACCCACTTGGAATTCCAGAGGTTTTCTCCTATTGTCGGCATAATTCTTTTGTCGATCTTGAGGAGTCTTCATTCGCTTACGAATAAGCAAAATTTTGTCTGTGAGTTCTTGAATATATTCGGGGCCTATTATTTGACTTTCCCCGATCTCAGACCAACAGACAGGAGATCTGCACTTTCGTCTGTACAATGCTTCAAAAGGGGCACATTTGATACTAGTATGATAGCTATTGTTGTATGAGAATTCAATCAGTGGAAGATGAATGTCCCAGCTACCACCAAAGTCAATGACAAAACTTCTAAGCATATCTTCCAAGGTTTGGTTAGTACGCTCCGTTTGCCCATCTGTTTGAGGATGGTAAGCCGTGCTCATGTAAATTTTTGTACCCAAAGCATTCTGGAGTGTCTGCCAGAACCTAGACGTGAAACGACTACCCTATCAAAGATGATTGAGATAGGTACTCCATGTCGCATTACTACTTCATCTATGTATAGTTTAGCAAGTCTATCCATAGTATAATCTTCACGAATAGGTAAGAAGTGAGCAGACTTTGTTAACCTATCTACAATAACCCATATAGAATCATGATTTCGTGAAGTTCTTGGTAACTTCGTAATGAAATCCATAGAAATTTGCTCCCATTTCCACATTGGAATTTCGGGTTGTTGTAGTAAGCCGGAAGGTTTTTGATGCTCTGCTTTTACTTCAGACAGGTCAGGCATTTGTTCACATATAATGCAATGTCTTTCTTCATACCAGGCCACCAATAATAATCACGAAGATCATAATACATTTTATCAGCTCCTGGATGAATAGAGTATTTGGACTTATGTGCTTCATTCAAAATTGTTTGTCGCAAATTGCCAAAATAAGGAACCCACACTCGATTCATGAAATACAATACATTATCATATTGTCTCTCTAATCGTTTGACCAATCCCTGTAATCCTTCCTCTTCCGGATTTGATTCTTGCAAGGCCTATTGTTAAGCTTCACGTATCTGGGGAATCAAACTAGTTTGAATGGTTATACTAAAACTTTGAGCGCGATTCGGTTTTACCTGCTCTTTGCAACTTAAGGCATCAGCAACTACATTTGCTTTGCCTGGGTGATATCGAATTTCACAATCATAATCGTTAAGGAGTTCCACCCATCGCCTTTGTCGCATGTTAAGCATTTTCTGATCTAGAATATGCTGAAGACTCTTATGGTCTGTGTATATCGTGCACTTTGTACCATAAAGATAATGTCTCCAGATTTTTAGTGCGAACACTACCGCTCCTAATTCTAGATCATGAGTTGTATAATTCTTTGTATGTATCTTTAATTGTTGGGAAGCATATGCAATTACTTTATCCCTTTGCATGAGTACAGCTCCCAATCCTTGTCTAGAAGCATCACAATAGACCACAAAGTCTTCTGTGCCTTCAGGTAAACTAAGAATGTGTGCCTTGCAAAGTCTTTGTTTTAATAATTGAAATGCTTCCTCCTGTGGCTCATCCCAGTCGAACTTTCTATCCTTCTGGGTTAACATTGTTAAAGGTAAGGCTATTTTTGAAAAATTTCTTATGAACCGACGATAATATCCTGCCAATCCCAGGAATTGTCTGATTTTTGTTGGAGTGGTAGGTGTTTCCCATCGCTTGATAGCCTCTATCTTGCTTGGATCAACTCGTATGCCTTTCTCACTGATTATATGTCCTAAGAATTGGACTTCCCGTAGCCAAAATTCACATTTAGAGAATTTGGCATAGAGTTTTTCATGTTTCAGTAAAGCGAGAATTTGAGTTAAAGCCGTTCATGATCCTTTGGACTTTTGGAATAGATAAGGATATCATCAATGAACACAATTACGAATTTATCCAGGTAGGGTCTGCATACTCGATTCATTAAGTCCATGAAGATTGCAGGTGCATTTGTTACCCCGAACGGCATTACTAAGAATTCATAATGTCCATATCGGGTTCGAAAAGCAGTTTTAGAAATATCTTCTTCACGGACTCGTACTTGATGGTATCCCGATCTAAGATCGATTTTTGAAAAATAAGTGGCTCCTTGAAGTTGGTCAAAAAGGTCATCAATACGTGGCAATGGATAACGATTCTTAATCGTAAGTTTATTGAGTTCTCGATAATCGATGCACATCCTGAAGGACCCGTCCTTCTTTTTGACAAACAGTATTGGTGCTCCCCATGGCGACGAGCTGGGTCTAATGAATCCTCTGTCAAGTAGTTCTTGAAGTTGACTTGATAATTCCTGCATTTTCGAAGGTGCAAGACGATATGGAGCTTTAGCCACGGGGCCTGCTCCCGGAATCAAGTCAATACAAAATTCAACTTGTCGTACAGGAGGCAATCCAGTCAATTCTTCAAGAAAGACATCAGGAAAATCTCTAACTACTGGAATATCTTCAATGCGCTTTTTCTCATGATCTCCATTGATAAGATAGGCTAGAAAAGTTTCATAGCCTTTCCAGAGACACTTATGAGCTTTCATACAAGAAATAATCCCTAATGCTCTATTTGCTCGTTCACCTTGGACCACTAATATTTCAGCTGTGTTTAGAGGTATACGGATAGTTTTGTCATGGCACACTACTTCCGCCTTTTGTTTCGAAAGCCAATCCATGTCGATGACAACATCAAAACTACCCAATTCTATTGGAAGAAGATTTATTTTAAAGATATGATCATTAAGATTTAAGGCACAGTCTTGAATGATATGTGTGGCTTGAATAGATTTTCCATTTGCAAGTTCAACATTATATGCTTGCCCTATACTAATCTTAGGTAGAGAAAGTAACAATGCGAACTTATGTGAAATAAAACTTCTATCAGCCCCAGTATCAAATAGAATAGATGCATAATGATCATTGAGAAGGAACGTACCCGTAACAACATCCGGATTGTTCTTAGCTTCACCTGCCTCAATCTGAAAAGCTCGTCCTCTGGCCTGTTCAAGTGGTGCTTTATTATTTGTGGGTTTAGCATTGGTAGGACAATTTTTCATAAAATGCTCCATACTCCCACATTTATAACAGGCCCGAGTGTTTGGTTGACGTTGTTGTAATGGAGCTTGATAAGGCACCTGATGGAGTGGTCTTGCTGGTGCTTTACAATAACTTGTAAAGTGCCCAGTTTGCTTACAATTTCCACACACAGGGCATTGCCCTAGGTGATGGAATGAACATTTGGTGCATTTTGGTGCTGGTCCTTGGTATGCTTTCTTCTCTTGCACAATTTCCCTATAGCTTTTAACTGTTGGAGCCTTACTGCCTTCCTCCTGTATCTTCTGCTTTCCTTTATCCTGCCATTTACGTTTCCTGGTAGTAGCATTTCCAGTGTTACCAGAAGTGAATTTGCTGACACTTGTGGATTTATTGAGATTAGTGTCACTTGCTTTTCCTTTCTTAACCAAAGTTCCACTCCTTACCGCCTCATCGATAAGCTTAGCTGCTAAAATAATAGTTTTCTTCAGATCAGTATGCT
Source organism: Mikania micrantha (assembly GCA_009363875.1). Taxonomy (NCBI): domain Eukaryota; kingdom Viridiplantae; phylum Streptophyta; class Magnoliopsida; order Asterales; family Asteraceae; genus Mikania; species Mikania micrantha. The sequence goes on from CM018698.1 coordinate 72,646,412, forward strand.
CTGCAGCCATTACTGTGCTATGGATTTGTGGAACTAGGCCTTTAATGTACTTTTCCACAAGTTTAATCTCAGTTGGAAACATGTGGGGTAACAAACATGTGAGTTCATGAAACCGGAAAGTGTACCTCTGATGTTCTGCTCCCACCATGGAATGATTCCAAAATTCTTCTTCCAGTTTTTGTATTTCATTCATGGGACAGTATTCAGCTGTAATCAATGTTTTGAACTCATTCCAGGTCATCTGATCAACAACTGATGTTCCCAATGTTCTCACTTGGGTGTTCCACCAAGTGAGGGCTTGGCTTTTTAATGAACATGTTGCATATAGAACTTGATGCTTCACTAAGCATTGACTAATTTTTAGTGTTGTTTCCATTTCTTCCACCCATTTTAGGAGTCCAGACGCTCCTTCTTTCCCAAAGAAAGTGGGTGGATTACAGAATGCAAAGTACTTATACGTGCATCCTTGTTGAGGTGGTTCAGGATTAGTACGATCAAATCCAGAAGCATGTACTTCGGTGTTACGTCCAATATTGTTATTAGCATTATTATTATTTCTACCCGAAGCTGAAGACATACGTTGTTGAAACTGAGTTATAAAATTAGGAATTGCAGCAGTCACTTCCTCCCGAAAAATCCTAATCATTTCAGCTTCAGTAAAATTTTGACCCCCAGCATTTGTGTTGGCATCTACAGTCTCTGGTGGAAGATTGTCATTGTTTCCAGTTCCACCAGTAGTTGCATTAGCATTTACTGTTTCTGGTGGGGGATTGTTATTGTTTTCTGTTTCAATGTTATTCCGACGTGGTCGTCCGCGTCTATGAGGCATAGTCTAAATGAATAACATGAATATAGTTAAGATCAACTGTAATACATATCAAGATATATAATTATTACTTGCTATCTTATTTTCATATAAGAATTTTCAGCATAGTAATATCAAGAAATTGATTTGACATTCTGTTCATGGTGTCATTGAATTCATGAAATTGATACATAACACATGTATTCACAATCCTTCGCACACTGACACTTTCCCGATATATCGAAAGTAGTTTATGTATAGGGTATATGTAGAGCATAATGCCCAGCCACCAACCCACCACCCTTTCGATATACCACGATCGTGTCCTTGCGCTTTCATATCACATCCGTCTTATTAAGTAATTGAAACAACCGTACATGTAGTCATACATAATGTGTTGTTTTTGTTACTTGAAATTGATACACTCGTAATCTGTTATCAATATGTATTGTAATCTCACGTGCTTGTCATGTAGTCCGTCATATGAAATTGTTACTTTCATTTGATTTATAATTATTTACTTTGGCTTAATTCGTTTTAGTTTTATTTATTTTCTATCCTAATTTTTAAGATTTATTAGAATGATCATGGTCGTAATTTCCAATTATGCTGGCCAGTCATATTTGCAAATTATTTTCCTTGATCATTCTAACTCATCTCATTTTAATTATTGTTTTGTATATATGTAATTAAATAACTCGATTGGTCCTATTGGTTAGTAGACCTGACATTTACACCTCCCACACACTCACCTCCTACACATACCTACACGCACCACACCCATCAACAACCTATCCAATTCCTATTACCTGGTTAACAAAATTTTGGGAAAACTATCTTCCCTATTTCCCATATCCCATACTCATGAATAGTAGGAATGAAAGGAAATAAACAAAAGCTATTACCATCGCTATACCCAACAATAACTGGTTCAACTCTATCAACTGAGTTAATGACTCTTCATGATACCTCTCGATCGTATTCGCTGAACCCTTAATACGATCCTCATAGAGACGGCGCCAAGCTGCAGCACTTGCTTCCATAGTATCCAGATACTCTAACGGCCCTTGTATCTGGTCTGTTAACGTCCTAGTCCATGACACGGAATTAGATTCCAAGGCATGGAACTGTTCCTTCAAGCCCTGTTGAGTTGCATTTGCCTGTTTCCAAAGAAAAACGGTTCTGTTGAATTGTTTCATATGTCCCATCTAATTGCCTATGAGTCCCCATCAGCTGTTCACAAATGTCCTGCAGCTCTGCAGTGACCCTCTGAAGTTATGATTGCATCTCAGCTTGATTAGAGGATTCTTCCTCTTCAAAGTTAGGAGGGGGTAGGTCTCGAGATGCAACTTGTCCAGTAGGAAGCCATCCAGTTATAATACGGGCTTGTCTCCTTCTAGTACTAGGTTCAGGAGTAGGGGGAGTTACATAAATGAAAAATTCCTCAGGATGGAAACTCTACCCACCAATGTCCTCAGGCATTAGCATTGGTGGGGTCCTTGCAGGAGAACAAGAAGGGATATACGATAAAACCCTGGATGGCTACAGGTATGTGGTTATTGGGTAAGGATCATCATCAGAAGAGCTTGATCCAGAAGGGGTATCATCCAGTATAACTTCCACAATATAGTCCTTTAATGTCTATGGCATAACTCTAATAAGTTATTGAACAACATTCACAACCTACAAATGTTAAGTAATGGTAATAATAGTACCAGTAAACGTGACATCATACATTATGCACATAACTAAAATGCATGTTTCCTGGCACTCTGTGTGTGTTGACATGAGCCTAAGTGGTTATAGACTAGGTTTCCAATTAACCTAATTCCCTATAACCATGTCTCTGATACCAACCTGTCACACCCCCATCTCTCACTTTACCCGATATAGTCACTGAATGACGTATGAAGTCGGTAACTGTTGTATCGTGTCGCGGAAGCTTGATGGTGAGGTCGTAGAGATGGGTGTGACTGGTTGTTACTTTGTTATCATACATCCATGGCAAACCATACACACTATATATTACATCATAACTATAATATTATACATTAAGTTTCAACATTATTAAACAACATTAACCAGTTATAAGTTACTAAACGTGTCTTGTAATCGTGCATCCTCACTCTCGCAGTTGTTACCTTCTCCCTGAAAAATGTTTTGTAATATAAAAGATCAGCAAGGATGTTGGTGAGTTCATAGATATGATAACGTGATATGATATGCTATGACATGTTGAATATGTAGGCACACACAACTTTATGAATATGATTCACCATGAAAACCAATAACCAAAGCCTATGTGACTGTAATGTAATTGGCGGCAATACCTGAAGGTAAAACCTTAGCCTCACTCTTAATGCCTATCGTTGCATTAAGCTGTTATCTTGTAATGTAATAAATGGTAACAGGCATTCACACAAGGGTAGACGCTATCTACCCGTGAATGGGGTTGTCAGCCCGATAGTACTATCATTGTTATCATCCATGAGTTTATTGGTTACAGTTGTTATGTGAGGACTTTTACGATAGCATGGCACAATTTTCATGTAATCATCAACAGGAGTTGAAATGCACAAGCAACATATAATCATGTCATTGTAATTGAATCATGTAACCATAATGTAATTGTAATGCAAACTCCGAGTATTAGAAATCCAAAGATTTGAAAAGGGGGTAATGAAATCATATAAGTATACCACTGTAATTGAAATACGTAATCATATTGTTATTATAATTAAATCCCCGAGTTTTGGAAAACAAAACATTTAAAAGGGGTCTATGAAACTCACTGGTGTTGTTGCAATGTTACACACAGCTTCAATTGAATTCTGCATATAATTAAGGTTTATAGGTTCTTTGTATCCAATTTGGATTACCTGAACATTCCTTGATATTTAATATCAAAGATAATGTAATTCGAGTCATCAAACTGATTCTGAATCATTTATTTATTCAGAATCAATGTAATAAGTTTATCAGTTAACTTGTAGTATAAAAATCACTAATTCTGTTTAGTAATTGAGTTCTTATACTCATTTGTTTGTAAATTAATGATAATTGCATCCCGTCGTTAAAACTAGAATCTTAATCGACTTTTAGATCGAAAATCAGATTTCTGGATTACGAAATTGATTGCAAAATCGTGTTCGGAATGCGAAATCGATTTAGAATATGTTTTTATATTGAATTTCAATGATTAAATTTAGTCTTGTATTGAAACCGAAGTGTTAATCAGAAATCAGACAAAAATCAGGTCATCGGATTGCAAAACGGTTTGCGAAATCGAGTCCGGAATGCAAATTCGATTGAAAATATGTTTTCGTTTTGCAAACTAATACTTAAATTGAGTTCTGTATTGAAACCGGAGTGTTAATCAGAAATCAGACAAAAATCAGGTCATCGGATTGCAAAACGGCTTGCGAAATCGAGTCCGGAATGCAAAATCGATTGAAAATATGTTTTCGTATTGCAAACTAATACTTAAATTGAGTTCTGTATTAAAACTGGAGTGTTAATCAGAAATCAGACAAAAATCAGGTCATCGGATTGAAAAATGGTTCGCGAAATCGAGTCCGGAATGCGAAATCGATTCAAAATATGTCCTTTTTATCGAAAACGGATCATCGGATTGTGAACCGGAGCGCGAAACGCAGTTCAGAACGCAAAACAGACAAAATCAGATTTTGGCTGGAATATTCGCCGGAATATTCCATCTTGCCGGAATATTCGCCGGAATATTCTGCCGCCGGCGACTTTTGGCCGGAGATTCGCCGGATTGCGGCTGGCGACGGCGGCGGTGCGGTGGCCGTAGGTGGTGGTCCGGTGGTTGGCGATGGCTAGGGGTGGCGGTTCGGTGGTTGTAGCTCATGGCTCGACCCAGTTGGTCGCTGGTCCGGGCTGGCCTAGCCATGGCCGAGCCGGTTGGTCGTTTCTTATTACGGTCCTGGTAACGACCAAGACGATCTCGGTAACGATCAGCCAAGGGCTGCTCCCAGGCCGCGTTCGAACCGTGTCCGGGCCGCGCCTGGGCCACAGCGTGCCATCATTGTTTTTGTTAGCCAAATCAAATTTGGTTGCACTTTTTCCGGGCCAAAATCTCCAGATCCTTGTTTTTAACATATATCTAATGTTTTGTGAAGAAAAATCTCAATTTGGACAACTTTGAAAAATCCACTTTTTGGACCAAAATGCCCTTTTCATGGGTTTTCAAGATCTGATGATTTTCAAACTTCACCAATCATTCAAACATGTTTATTTAAGTCATATGAAGCTATTAGAATCAAGTATTGAGTTAGAGACTTAGGGGCCGTTTGGTAACGTCTGAACCATTAAGTGCTGAATGGTTAAGATGTCTGAATGGTTAAGAGGGTCTGAACAATTAAGTGCTGAACCGATTAAGACTGTTTGGTTCCACGTCTGAATGGAAAATAAAAAAATTACCCATTTTATTTAAAAAAACCTAAATATCACGATTGTTCCAAACCTCTGGTTCTTAAATCAAAAGCCCCGCCCTCAAGTCTACCTCCGATTCTTAAATCACGATCGTGCCGACCTCAGCCCAACCTCCACCGCTGTCGCCGTCGCCGTCGCGGCCTCTCCTCCGCCGCAGCCCCGGCCTCCACCACCGTCATCACCATCGCCATCAACGTCAGGGTCGCTTCGCCTCTACCATCGTCATCACCGATTCTTAAATCAAAAGGGGTTGTGAACCAGGGCTCCTCCACCACCGTCATCACCGATTCTTAAATCACGATGGTCGACAGATTTCAGACTCCACACCCTTGGTTGTGAACTAGGGCCGATCGATTCCCCCTTGGTCGTCTTCACCTTTCGGTCGTCGTACCCTACGGTGGAGTGGCGACGGTGGATATGAGGAGGTGGAGTGACGACGGTGGAGCGAAGGCGGCAGTGGAGCGGCGACGACCGTCGCACCTTTGGTCGTCTTCACCCTTCGATCAACACCAAGCCATCCCCATTCAGACATGGTTTTCCCATTCAGACTCCACACCAAGTCTGAATCATTCAGATGTTGATTCAGACGTTTTTGCTCATTCAGACATGCTTTTTTTCACGAAACAAACAGTCTGAATCTGAATGGTTCAGATTCAGACCCATTCAGACCTAAACAAACAGCCCCTTACTTGGTGAGAGATTTGCTTGAAAAACCACCAAAAATCCTACTTTGGAAGCTTGATTCTTGGTTTTCCTTATTCTTGAGCTTAGATACCACTTGGAACTAATGTTAGAGATGGGTTTTGAGTTCCAGAAGTTGTGAGAAGACTCTTGGTCGAATTTGTGAAGTGGGGAAGAAAGAAAAGTGTAGAAATCTTGACCAAAGTCAAGATTTTTGGATTTTTATGGCCAAGACCCTTGTTCTCCAAGTTTAGATAGTTTATTTATTTCATATTTATCTGATTTTAATCAGATGAGATGTGATAGACATGGATATAGGAAAAATATGAAAGAAATCAAGGGTTTTTGTTTGATTTTGCCGTTTTCGCAATTGTTCGTTCGGCTTTTCGCGTATAATTTTAGGAATTGCTAATAATGATAAATTATCATCGTCATGCTTCCAATTACATCCCATTATGATTATAATGTGATTAGGAAGTTCAAGTTGTCATGAATTTTCCAATTACGCATGCCGAATTGCCTTTTCGCAGATTTTCGCAATTTGACTTATCGAACTTAGAGATTCTTTGATTTCGTTATGTTATCACTTATTTCACTTCAATTCATCATGTAATTGATATTAATTTAGTTTTAGACCCTTGAATTTGGTTTTTGGTCATTATTATAGAAATTTCGCGTAATTCGGCAATTCTACGCAACGTTATTTGTGATTTGTTTCATTTTGTAATTTCCTTACATATATACACAGATTCACATGTATATACATATTCTATCATGATGTAATTAATTAAAATGTTAATTCATGAATATAGGAAATTACCTTGTAGTAAAGAACGAAATGTCACACTTCAAATGCATATAAATGGGTATTTATAATTGAGTACACGGGACGGGTACACGGGTATATATAATCGGGTAATCGAGCGGGGTAAACGGATACATGAACAAATCCCAAGCTCGTCCCACACCCGCGAAAATTTTAAAAATTAATCCGGCCCAATACCCATCGGGTTCGGGAATACTCGTCCCATATGTAGCGGGCTTCGAGTATACCCATCGGATGCGGAGTTTTTTTTTCATCCCTAATTGGATTAGGGTTTTTGTATTGGATTTATGTTTTTATTTTTTTTAGCTTGTCAAACTCTTATTTTTCCAATTTTTCTTAAGCAAAATAGTTTTTCTAGTAGATCCAACCTTCATCTTAGTTTAAGATAGGGGTGTCAGTTTTAACCGAACCCGATTAAAATCAACCCGAACCCGAATAAGTGTTAACCTGATTTACCGAACCCGATCTAGTGATAAACCTGAACCAAAAGGTTTTACATGGTTTGGTAAATGGTTAATTTTCTCAAAGATTTGGTAACCTGAATAACCTAGTTATGTATATCATCGACTTATTAATATGTTATATGTGTGTATATATGCATTTATTATTTTGAATATCACTCATAATAACGTTTGTCAAGTTAAAACTTTATATGTTATGTGTATGTTGTATATATGCATTCTTTCACATGTATATATTTGCATTATTCGTAAGCTATCTTGATTTTCATATTTCAACTTATATACATATGCTATGTGTATATATGCATTCATTATGTATGTGTTATATATGTATACACATGAGACACATATTTATATTATATTATGTGTATGTATATATTGTATAATATTTCAAGTATTTTAGTGCTAATTTTAAGTTGACCGTTAAATAGCTAATATTATAAAACTTATATATGTAACTTAGTATGAAAAAATTGAAATTTTTTTTCAATGAGTACGCTTCACCGTTCCAACAATTATCATCGTACTAAATGAACTGATCGAATTTCAATTATAACTGGTACAACCGATTAAACCGGGCGAGCCAATTCTGAAAACAATGCTAAATAGTGTCACACCCCCACCTCTCGTCATCTTAGATGATGACATACGTCTCATTCTATTAGTTGCGGAAGCATAGTGATGATGTCTCAGAGATGAGGTGTGACTTACTTGAACCGATATCACAGCACACAGATTCACTTAAAATAAATATAACACAAAGGTTTCGTCACTACAGTAATATAACAACTTAATTTATTACACAATATGTTACATTAAGGTTTGACTATGTGCCCAAGTGCATCCTCACTGTATCGTCACCGTTGTCCTGCAAAAATGTTAAATTTAAAACGTCAGCACAAAGCTGGTGAGTTCGACAGTTCAGTTAGAACAATATGATATGATAAATAATGTTCACAAAAATGTTCAGTTCTGGATAACCATGGGACCCGTATCTAGTTCCTTTCGGACAGTTGTTTGTTCACGAAGATACTACCCGTCGGTAAATATCTTAATGCCTCATTATCTTAATGTCTATCACTAACATTAAGAAATTGTTATGGAAACAGGTACCAAACATCCACACAAGGGGAGATGCAATCCTCCCAGCAAATGGGTTGTCAGCCAATAGTACTATCAATGGTTCCTGTTCGGCCGCACATGGGTTCACTAGATACAGTTCACGAATGAGGACTTTTGATACTGTGATAGTTGTTACTAACGGCAAAATCCCATGAAATCACACAAAAATCACATGAAATCACACAGATATCAGTGATGCATATCATATGTTCAGAAAATAGTTTGCAGAGTTACCCCGATGTTTATAAAACAATAAAGAGAAAAGGGGTTGTACAAAACTCACCTGATGAATCAGTGGTGGCAGAATATCACACAAACTGGTAATGATATGATGATTCTGCATTAATTTATGTTTGATATGTTATCTATGTTTTAACTTGCAGATTAAATCCTTTTGAACGTCCAATGTCAAAGACATTGCCTTAACAGTCATCAACTTGATATTTAATATTTAATTACATATCTTAATGTAATATCATACAATGTATGATAATGTAGGAACCTATACTGATTCAGGTTCCTAATACTGAGTTGATGACTCACTTAATTAATCAGTATGATCTCAGATTAATCAAATAGTTAATGTTGTTGATTATACTACTAAAACAGTTTCTAGACAGTTTAATGGCTTAGGAATGATTAATCCTTGTTATTGATTACCCGAATATCATGAAATATCACAATGTAGTATTAGAGTAGGTTTAATAACCATGTTTAACATACTGATCTGACTGTTATCAGAAACATCAGATAATCGTTCCAATGAGTATGTTAATGATTGTGATTAGTTTAAAACACTCAACTTTCACGTTGCATGTCAAAGATTAATCAAACTAATCACATACATAGTCACAACCAAATGGTTTAAACCATTATAACCATTGTTATGATTCCATGCAACCCGGGCATTACAACGGCTCAAAACAAGGATTTACCCGTTAACAATTCGAGTTTATCATTCAAAATCAATCCTAGCCATCATCTAGGCAATAATCAACAACCCTAACTATATCATTACGTTCAAACTCAAGATTTAACCAATAAAAATCAAACCAGAAGGTTTAAAATGAACCATTACCTAATCTGGAGGAGTTCTGCGGATAGAAAGATGATCTGGACTCGTATAAACGTTCCTGGATGCGATCTAAACGTCTCGAAGGCTTCGAAACAGATACTTGATGAATTGGATGAAGATTTTTCGTGAAAAAGAGCTGGTTTCGTCGATGGTTGAGGATAAAATGAGATAGGAATGAAAATCTAGATTTTTATGCAAGTTGCCGGCAGATTAGACCCCAGGCGCATCGCCTGGCGACCCGCTGCCATGCCAGGCGTACCGCGCGGAGTGTACTCAGCTTCCAGAAGATCTTTAACCCGCGCGCATCGCCTAGGTCACTCTCCCGACCTGAGGCGTACCGCCTACAGGTAATTTCGCCCGTTTTTCGACGTAAACTTCATTTCGCGATTCCGGACAATCCGTAACTCCGTTTCACGCACCGTTTTCGCCCACGTTCATCATTTTCCGCCTACTATCATCCCATAACAATTTTGGCAACCATTTCAGCATGGATTTTAAACACGATCAAATGTGCTCAATTCACTGTTGATGTAACTCTTCGTACGCGATTATCACAGTCTCCTCCTGTTAAAGAAATTTCGTCCCGAAATTTAGAGAAAAGACTTGTATATCAACAATTGATCATGAGAATAGATGTGGGTATTTCTGTTTCATCTGATCTTCCCGTTCCCACGTATATTCGGGTCCACGCTGTGAATTCCACCGAATTTTTACAATAGGTATGCGACTACGTTTAAGTACCTTCACTTCTCGGTCCATTACTTCAACTGGTTCTTCCCTGAACTGAAGTTTCTCATCAATTTGAATCTCTTTCAAAGGTACAATCAATGTTTCATCAGCCAAACACTTCTTCAAATTTGATACATGGAAGACATCATGAACGTTACCGAGTTCAGGAGGTAATTCAAGTCTGTAGGCTACTGATCCAATTCTTTCAATAATTTTAAATGGACCTACAAATCGTGGTGAAAGTTTACCTCTCTTCCCAAATCTGAAGATGCCCTTCCATGGTGAAACTTTCAACATTACTAAATCATCAATTTGAAATTCTAACGGTCTCCGACGATTATCAGCATAACTCTTTTGTCTATCGCGAGCAGCTTTAATTCGTTCTTGAATCAATGCGATCTTATCAGTTGTTTCTTGAATAAGCTCTGGGCCTATAATTCGATTTTCACCTACCTCTGACCAACATACAGGTGATCTACATTTGCGCCCATAAAGTGCTTCAAATGGAGCACATTTAATACTGGTATGGTAGCTGTTATTATATGAGAATTCAACAAGTGGAAGATGAACATCCCAGCTACCACCAAAATCAATAACACAGCTTCTCAGCATATCTTCCAGCGTTTGATTAGTTCGTTCAGTTTGCCCGTCAGTTTGGGGATGATAAGCTGTGCTCATATTGATTTGTGTGCCCAGAGCATTCTGAAGAGTTTGCCAAAATCGTGATGTAAATCGACTATCTCTGTCAGAAATAATAGAGATTGGTACTCCATGACGAGATACAATCTCATTAATGTAGAGTTTAGCAAGTCGATACATAGAGTAATCTTCTCGGATGGGAATGAAATGCGCAGATTTAGTAAGACGATCGACAATAACCCATATAGAGTCATGATTATGAGATGTTCTGGGTAGTTTAGTGATAAAATCCATAGAGATCTGATCCCATTTCCACATGGGAATCTCCGGTTGTTGTAATAACCCAGAAGGACGTTGATGTTCAGCCTTAACCTTTAGACAAGTTAAGCATCGACCCACGTATTCTGCTATGTGTTTCTTCATTCCAGGCCACCAGTAAAAGTCTTTAAGATCTTTATACATTTTATCAGCACCTGGATGAATAGAATACCTGGACTTGTGCGCCTCATCCAAGATGATTGATCTTGTGTTACCAAATAGAGGAACCCACATTCGGTCTTTAAAATACAACAGTCCATCGTCTTTGGTATCGAGTTTCTTATCTAATCCTCTCAGTCCCTCAGCAGAATAGTTCGTTGCTTGTAAAGCTTGTTGCTGAGCTTCTTTAATTTGAGGAATTAGACTAGTTTGAACAGTCATACCTAACGCTTTTACTCGTAAAGGTTTGACTCGTTCCTTGCGACTTAAGGCATCGGCTACGACATTTGCCTTCCCCGGATGGTAACGAATTTCACAGTCATAATCGTTCAACAGTTCCACCCACAGCCTTTGTCGCATATTAAGCATCTTCTGATCTAGGATGTGTTGAAGACTCTTGTGATCTGTGTATATGATACACTTTGTTCCATACAAATAATGTCTCCAAATTTTGAGTGCAAACACCACTGCACCCAGTTCTAGATCATGGGTGGTATAATTCTTCTCATGTACTTTCAACTGTCGAGAAGCGTAAGCAATCACTTTATCGTTCTGCATTAAAACACACCCCAAACCTTGACGAGAAGCATCACAGTACACTGTGAAGTTATCAATACCTTCCGGTAATGCCAAGATAGGTGCGTTGCAGAGTTTATGTTTCAACAGTTGGAACGCCTCCTCCTGTTGAGAACCCCATATAAACGGTTGATTTTTCTGTGTCAACGTCGTCAGTGGCAAGACTATCTTTGAAAAGTTCTTGATAAATCGACGGTAATAACCTGCCAGCCCTAAGAATTGACGTATTTCAGTTGGGGTTCGCGGTGTTTCCCATTGTTCTACAGCTTTAATCTTACTGGGATCCACCTGAATTCCATCTCGATTCACTATATGCCCGAGAAATTGCACTTCTCGTAACCAGAACTCACACTTGGAGAACTTGGCGTATAATTTTTCAAATGCCAAAAGTTCTAAGATTAGTTTCAAGTGTTGAGCATGTTCTTGTTGACTTCGAGAATAAATAAGAATGTCATCAATAAACACAATCACAAACTTATCCAAGTAAGGCCTACATACCCGATTCATCAGATCCATGAAAACTGCAGGTGCATTTGTTAATCCAAACGGCATTACTAGAAATTCATAATGCCCGTATCGAGTTCTGAATGCAGTTTTAGGAACATCATCTTCATACACTCGTAACTGATGATATCCGGATCTCAAATCAATCTTTGAAAAGTAAGTAGCGCCTTGAAGTTGATCAAACAGATCATCTATACGTGGCAATGGATAACGATTTTTGATTGTTAATTTATTGAGCTCCCGGTAATCAATACACATCCTGAATGATCCATCCTTCTTTTTCACAAAAAGGACTGGTGCTCCCCAGGGTGAGAAACCAGGTCTAATAAAACCCTTGTCTAACAGTTCTTGTAATTGACCTGAAAGCTCTTGCATCTCTGAGGGTGCTAAACGATAAGGAGCTTTAGCCACAGGTGCTGCACCTGGAATTAGATCAATTCGAAATTCAACTTGCCTCACTGGGGGTAATCCTGATATATCATCAGGAAAAACTTCAGGAAAATCCTTGACTACTGGAATATCTTCAATACGTTTTTGTGAAGAGCTGTTATTGATCACATATGCTAGAAAGGCCGGACACCCTTTCCGTAAGCATTTCTGAGTTTGCATACAAGAAATGATACCCAGTTTTCTACCAGCTTGTTCACCTTGAACTAACAGTGTGTTCCCGTCAGGTAAAGGAATACGAATCACCTTATTTTGACATATTACTTCAGCTTGGTTATCAGACAACCAGTCCATACCAACCACAACATCAAAACTCCCAAGCTCAATAGGAAGTAAATCAATATCAAAGAGATGATCTTTCAGATTCAAGGAACATCCTTGAATGACACTATTAGTTTTGATTAACTTACCATTAGCAAGTTCAATAACATAAGGTGTTTCTAATTCTACCGCAGGCAATGAAAGTAATGATGCAAATTCAGGAGAGATAAAACTCTTATCTGCCCCTGTATCAAAGAGAACTGATGCATATAGGTTATTGAGTAAAAACGTACCAGTAACAATGTTAGCATCGTGTCTCGCCTCGGTAGCACCAATCTGGAAAGCTCTACCTCTAGCTTCATTCCCCGGATTGGTGTTGTTACTGTTTGGACAATTTCCGATCAGATGATCGGGACTCCCACACTTGTAACACGACCTGTTTGTTTGAGTGGTTTGTTGTGATGCTTGATTTGGTTGGCGAGCAGGCAAGTTGCAATACTTGGTGTAGTGCCCAACTCTATTACAGTTGGCACAAATAGGACACTGTCCAGTATGATGAAATGAACACCGAGTACATTTAGGCGACTGCCCAATCTAAGTTTTCTTCTCGGTATTAACAGCACCATAGTTTTTCATAGTTTGTTTGCTCTGGTTAATCTCAGCCGGAGCTCTCGCCTTAGATTTGCCAAACCACTTTCGTTTGATACCTTTAGTAACATTTGAAGTACCGACATCACTACGGCCCACGGCCATCTGAGTTTTTGTTACCAACATACCACTCCTTACCGCCTCATCGGTAAGCTTAGTGGTCAACAGAATTGCACGTTTAAGGGTTGTGGGTTCCGCTGCAGTTACCATTCCCCGAATCTGAGGAACCAAACCCTTAATGTATTTCTCGATCAATGCTGCTTCAGTAGGAAACATATCGGGAAGTAAACATGTGAGTTCATGAAAACGATGAGTATACGCTAAACAGTCAGCTCCGATCATTGAGTGATTCCAGAATTCCTCCTGGAGCTTTTGTATTTCGGTAAGTGGGCAGTACTCTGATCTAATCAGAGTTTTAAACTCATTCCAGCCCATTGAGTCGACTGTAGCTGAGCCCAACGTTTTTGCCTGGGTATTCCACCAGGTCAAAGCTGATTCTTTAAAAGAACAGGCAGCATAAGATACTTTATGCTCTTCTAAACACTGGCTGATTTTCAGTTTTGTTTCCATTTCCTCGATCCACCTTATCAAGACAGCCGCTCCTTCCTTGCCAGTAAAAGTAGGAGGGTTACAGGAAGCAAAATACTTATAAGTGCATCCCTGTCACGGTGGATCAGGAATTGTGGTAGTTGTACCAGTGCTTCTATGAATTTCCGCATTGCCACCAGTAGCATTGTGTTCTGTGTGAGTATGTTCCCCACCAGAACCTGAAGCCATATGAGGTTGATGTGGTATCAAAACACCACAAGCCGATAGCTGTTCACGCACAATCCGTGCTATCATTGCCTCGTTTGATTCAGATCCACCTGCACCAGCAGGTGGTACAGGGTTTGCTCCCGGGTTCACAGGTGGATCATTACTTGTTTCCAGATTAACTTGTGGATCTGGATTTGATTCAGTATTTACTGGTGGAACTTGATTTGACTCCGGGTTAGTAATGTTCTTCATAGATCTCTTGGTCGGTCGACCTCGTTTTGGAGCCATTTTTCTGCTCACATGCAGACAACTCAAATCAGTTCAAGAACATTAGATATATATAACCCGTTAAATCACATAAATTCAATCATGTTCAGTTATACTGAAACTTTATGAAATTGAAAATGTGATTATAATAAATACAGTATAACTGCCTGGCACAGTCCAGATAGATGATCAATACACAGTGATCATACAAATGTTTGTAGTTATACTTAGTCCTAATAATTCAAAAACATGTCAAAATATTTCACAACTCACATCATTGTGACATCAATACTTTAATATTTACATGTTTTTGATATAAGATCACGTAGGACTTTGATACGTTGCCTCAAGGGACTTTGATATGTTGCCACACAGGACTTTGTTATGTTGCCACACAGGACTTTGTTATGTTGCCACACAGGACTTTGTTATGTTGCCACACAGGACTTTGTTATGTTGTCACACAGACAATTGAAATGTTGCCACACAGGACTTTGTTATGTTGCCACACAGGACTTTGTTATGTTGCCACACAGGACTTTGTTATGTTTGATATCCACATATTCTACACATCACATACAACACAATAGATACTAACAAATGTACGTAAACCACCATTTTACTACACTAAATCAACTTTGATACACCCAAAAAGTTTTTGTACATTAACTACCAACAAACCGAACATTACTACTATTACTGGGAATCTATCTCACAATCCAAAAGTTTCCCTATGCATCACTTACTAGCACCCTATCCGTCTATACATATAATAACCCAAAAGAAAACCGCCTCATCATACTTATCGTAGAAAATATGATAAACAAGAAAACAACATGGCTACAGCTGCCATAAACACTCCCACCACTAACATCCTGGTCTCAAAACTCGCCATCCCCAGCCAAACCAGGAACACTCTCACCCTCTCTACTCCTGCACTCATCATCGCAACCTGCTGCCAGAATGTAACAATAAACCTCTGCAACCAGGTCCTCTGCAGTCTCTCCTCCACTGTAGTCCTCCATGCCTGAGTATCCAGACCCATCATATTTACCTGCTCCATCAGAGTCAGGTGTGACGTGAGTATCTCCAGCACAGTGGAGCGTGTATCCTCAAGTAGAGTATGATGCTGGTGTACCTCCTGTCTCAGGGCCTGTACATCCTGAGAGATCTGTTGCACCTGCGCCCGCATCTCGGCTTGGTGAGAGGATTCTCCCACCTCGTGAACAGCCTGTGGCTCATCCCGTGGAGCCATCTGATGTCGCGGAGGCAATCCTGTGGTTTTGCGAGCTTGACCCCGCATACGACGCAACCCGTCCCAAGCGGGTACTCTAGGAGGTGAAACATCCGGCCTCCGATCAGCAACTGGATCAGCCAAAGGTGAGTGAGGAGGACTAGGTACAATAGGAAGTGCTGGTGGTGGTGGCACCGGTACTGGCTCAGGTAATGGTGGTACGAGAGGAGCTGTAGATGTATGCGATGCTAAAGACACAGCCTCAGAAGGATCTAAGTCAGATCCAGAACTGGAACTGGGAGTATCGTCCACCAGAACATATGGAAACCTCTGATATATAAACCTCTCTCCTTGATCTGCCATCGCTGTATAAACAGAATTCTCAGATCAGTACCATGAAATAAATATTGAATAAAACATTCAACATAACATAATATGAGACGTCTCCCTATCCTAACACCACTATTCGTTCTCTGTTATTAGTGTTCTGCTTGAATTAAATCAAACTAGAATGCACACGTGTTACAAATTTCAGTTATGCTGGCCACTCATAACTGAGATCTGTACCACCTGATTACCCTGGCTTAATTCAAAACAAGTTTTGTTCATTAAACATGTTCGGTGCTCTCTGTGTCACTACTCGAGCCTATGGTTATAGTCTAGGTCTCTAAGTCCACCTAAATTCTATAACATGTGGCTCTGATACCACCCTGTCACACCCCCACCTCTTGTCATCTTAGATGATGACATACGTCTCATTCTATTAGTTGCGGAAGCATAGTGATGATGTCTCAGAGATGAGGTGTGACTTACTTGAACCGATATCACAGCACACAGATTCACTTAAAATAAATATAACACAAAGGTTTCGTCACTACAGTAATATAACAACTTAGTTTATTACACAATATGTTACATTAAGGTTTGACTATGTGCCCAAGTGCATCCTCACTGTATCGTCACCGTTGTCCTGCAAAAATGTTAAATTTAAAACGTCAGCACAAAGCTGGTGAGTTCGACAGTTCAGTTAGAACAATATGATATGATAAATAATGTTCACAAAAATGTTCAGTTCTGGATAACCATGGGACCCGTATCTAGTTCCTTTCGGACAGTTGTTTGTTCACGAAGATACTACCCGTCGGTAAATATCTTAATGCCTCATTATCTTAATGTCTATCACTAACATTAAGAAATTGTTATGGAAACAGGTACCAAACATCCACACAAGGGGAGATGCAATCCTCCCAGCAAATGGGTTGTCAGCCAATAGTACTATCAATGGTTCCTGTTCGGCCGCACATGGGTTCACTAGATACAGTTCACGAATGAGGACTTTTGATACTGTGATAGTTGTTACTAACGGCAAAATCCCATGAAATCACACAAAAATCACATGAAATCACACAGATATCAGTGATGCATATCATATGTTCAGAAAATAGTTTGCAGAGTTACCCCGATGTTTATAAAACAATAAAGAGAAAAGGGGTTGTACAAAACTCACCTGATGAATCAGTGGTGGCAGAATATCACACAAACTGGTAATGATATGATGATTCTGCATTAATTTATGTTTGATATGTTATCTATGTTTTAACTTGCAGATTAAATCCTTTTGAACGTCCAATGTCAAAGACATTGCCTTAACAGTCATCAACTTGATATTTAATATTTAATTACATATCTTAATGTAATATCATACAATGTATGATAATGTAGGAACCTATACTGATTCAGGTTCCTAATACTGAGTTGATGACTCACTTAATTAATCAGTATGATCTCAGATTAATCAAATAGTTAATGTTGTTGATTATACTACTAAAACAGTTTCTAGACAGTTTAATGGCTTAGGAATGATTAATCCTTGTTATTGATTACCCGAATATCATGAAATATCACAATGTAGTATTAGAGTAGGTTTAATAACCATGTTTAACATACTGATCTGACTGTTATCAGAAACATCAGATAATCGTTCCAATGAGTATGTTAATGATTGTGATTAGTTTAAAACACTCAACTTTCACGTTGCATGTCAAAGATTAATCAAACTAATCACATACATAGTCACAACCAAATGGTTTAAACCATTATAACCATTGTTATGATTCCATGCAACCCGGGCATTACAACGGCTCAAAACAAGGATTTACCCGTTAACAATTCGAGTTTATCATTCAAAATCAATCCTAGCCATCATCTAGGCAATAATCAACAACCCTAACTATATCATTACGTTCAAACTCAAGATTTAACCAATAAAAATCAAACCAGAAGGTTTAAAATGAACCATTACCTAATCTGGAGGAGTTCTGCGGATAGAAAGATGATCTGGACTCGTATAAACGTTCCTGGATGCGATCTAAACGTCTCGAAGGCTTCGAAACAGATACTTGATGAATTGGATGAAGATTTTTCGTGAAAAAGAGCTGGTTTCGTCGATGGTTGAGGATAAAATGAGATAGGAATGAAAATCTAGATTTTTATGCAAGTTGCCGGCAGATTAGACCCCAGGCGCATCGCCTGGCGACCCGCTGCCATGCCAGGCGTACCGCGCGGAGTGTACTCAGCTTCCAGAAGATCTTTAACCCGCGCGCATCGCCTAGGTCACTCTCCCGACCTGAGGCGTACCGCCTACAGGTAATTTCGCCCGTTTTTCGACGTAAACTTCATTTCGCGATTCCGGACAATCCGTAACTCCGTTTCACGCACCGTTTTCGCCCACGTTCATCATTTTCCGCCTACTATAATCCCATAACAATTTTGGCAACCATTTCAGCATGGATTTTAAACACGATCAAATGTGCTCAATTCACTGTTGATGTAACTCTTCGTACGCGATTATCACAGTCTCCTCCTGTTAAAGAAATTTCGTCCCGAAATTTAGAGAAAAGACTTGTATATCAACAATTGATCATGAGAATAGATGTGGGTATTTCTGTTTCATCTGATCTTCCCGTTCCCACGTATATTCGGGTCCACGCTGTGAATTCCACCGAATTTTTACAATAGGTATGCGACTACGTTTAAGTACCTTCACTTCTCGGTCCATTACTTCAACTGGTTCTTCCCTGAACTGAAGTTTCTCATCAATTTGAATCTCTTTCAAAGGTACAATCAATGTTTCATCAGCCAAACACTTCTTCAAATTTGATACATGGAAGACATCATGAACGTTACCGAGTTCAGGAGGTAATTCAAGTCTGTAGGCTACTGATCCAATTCTTTCAATAATTTTAAATGGACCTACAAATCGTGGTGAAAGTTTACCTCTCTTCCCAAATCTGAAGATGCCCTTCCATGGTGAAACTTTCAACATTACTAAATCATCAATTTGAAATTCTAACGGTCTCCGACGATTATCAGCATAACTCTTTTGTCTATCGCGAGCAGCTTTAATTCGTTCTTGAATCAATGCGATCTTATCAGTTGTTTCTTGAATAAGCTCTGGGCCTATAATTCGATTTTCACCTACCTCTGACCAACATACAGGTGATCTACATTTGCGCCCATAAAGTGCTTCAAATGGAGCACATTTAATACTGGTATGGTAGCTGTTATTATATGAGAATTCAACAAGTGGAAGATGAACATCCCAGCTACCACCAAAATCAATAACACAGCTTCTCAGCATATCTTCCAGCGTTTGATTAGTTCGTTCAGTTTGCCCGTCAGTTTGGGGATGATAAGCTGTGCTCATATTGATTTGTGTGCCCAGAGCATTCTGAAGAGTTTGCCAAAATCGTGATGTAAATCGACTATCTCTGTCAGAAATAATAGAGATTGGTACTCCATGACGAGATACAATCTCATTAATGTAGAGTTTAGCAAGTCGATACATAGAGTAATCTTCTCGGATGGGAATGAAATGCGCAGATTTAGTAAGACGATCGACAATAACCCATATAGAGTCATGATTATGAGATGTTCTGGGTAGTTTAGTGATAAAATCCATAGAGATCTGATCCCATTTCCACATGGGAATCTCCGGTTGTTGTAATAACCCAGAAGGACGTTGATGTTCAGCCTTAACCTTTAGACAAGTTAAGCATCGACCCACGTATTCTGCTATGTGTTTCTTCATTCCAGGCCACCAGTAAAAGTCTTTAAGATCTTTATACATTTTATCAGCACCTGGATGAATAGAATACCTGGACTTGTGCGCCTCATCCAAGATGATTGATCTTGTGTTACCAAATAGAGGAACCCACATTCGGTCTTTAAAATACAACAGTCCATCGTCTTTGGTATCGAGTTTCTTATCTAATCCTCTCAGTCCCTCAGCAGAATAGTTCGTTGCTTGTAAAGCTTGTTGCTGAGCTTCTTTAATTTGAGGAATTAGACTAGTTTGAACAGTCATACCTAACGCTTTTACTCGTAAAGGTTTGACTCGTTCCTTGCGACTTAAGGCATCGGCTACGACATTTGCCTTCCCCGGATGGTAACGAATTTCACAGTCATAATCGTTCAACAGTTCCACCCACAGCCTTTGTCGCATATTAAGCATCTTCTGATCTAGGATGTGTTGAAGACTCTTGTGATCTGTGTATATGATACACTTTGTTCCATACAAATAATGTCTCCAAATTTTGAGTGCAAACACCACTGCACCCAGTTCTAGATCATGGGTGGTATAATTCTTCTCATGTACTTTCAACTGTCGAGAAGCGTAAGCAATCACTTTATCGTTCTGCATTAAAACACACCCCAAACCTTGACGAGAAGCATCACAGTACACTGTGAAGTTATCAATACCTTCCGGTAATGCCAAGATAGGTGCGTTGCAGAGTTTATGTTTCAACAGTTGGAACGCCTCCTCCTGTTGAGAACCCCATATAAACGGTTGATTTTTCTGTGTCAACGTCGTCAGTGGCAAGACTATCTTTGAAAAGTTCTTGATAAATCGACGGTAATAACCTGCCAGCCCTAAGAATTGACGTATTTCAGTTGGGGTTCGCGGTGTTTCCCATTGTTCTACAGCTTTAATCTTACTGGGATCCACCTGAATTCCATCTCGATTCACTATATGCCCGAGAAATTGCACTTCTCGTAACCAGAACTCACACTTGGAGAACTTGGCGTATAATTTTTCAAATGCCAAAAGTTCTAAGATTAGTTTCAAGTGTTGAGCATGTTCTTGTTGACTTCGAGAATAAATAAGAATGTCATCAATAAACACAATCACAAACTTATCCAAGTAAGGCCTACATACCCGATTCATCAGATCCATGAAAACTGCAGGTGCATTTGTTAATCCAAACGGCATTACTAGAAATTCATAATGCCCGTATCGAGTTCTGAATGCAGTTTTAGGAACATCATCTTCATACACTCGTAACTGATGATATCCGGATCTCAAATCAATCTTTGAAAAGTAAGTAGCGCCTTGAAGTTGATCAAACAGATCATCTATACGTGGCAATGGATAACGATTTTTGATTGTTAATTTATTGAGCTCCCGGTAATCAATACACATCCTGAATGATCCATCCTTCTTTTTCACAAAAAGGACTGGTGCTCCCCAGGGTGAGAAACCAGGTCTAATAAAACCCTTGTCTAACAGTTCTTGTAATTGACCTGAAAGCTCTTGCATCTCTGAGGGTGCTAAACGATAAGGAGCTTTAGCCACAGGTGCTGCACCTGGAATTAGATCAATTCGAAATTCAACTTGCCTCACTGGGGGTAATCCTGATATATCATCAGGAAAAACTTCAGGAAAATCCTTGACTACTGGAATATCTTCAATACGTTTTTGTGAAGAGCTGTTATTGATCACATATGCTAGAAAGGCCGGACACCCTTTCCGTAAGCATTTCTGAGTTTGCATACAAGAAATGATACCCAGTTTTCTACCAGCTTGTTCACCTTGAACTAACAGTGTGTTCCCGTCAGGTAAAGGAATACGAATCACCTTATTTTGACATATTACTTCAGCTTGGTTATCAGACAACCAGTCCATACCAACCACAACATCAAAACTCCCAAGCTCAATAGGAAGTAAATCAATATCAAAGAGATGATCTTTCAGATTCAAGGAACATCCTTGAATGACACTATTAGTTTTGATTAACTTACCATTAGCAAGTTCAATAACATAAGGTGTTTCTAATTCTACCGCAGGCAATGAAAGTAATGATGCAAATTCAGGAGAGATAAAACTCTTATCTGCCCCTGTATCAAAGAGAACTGATGCATATAGGTTATTGAGTAAAAACGTACCAGTAACAATGTTAGCATCGTGTCTCGCCTCGGTAGCACCAATCTGGAAAGCTCTACCTCTAGCTTCATTCCCCGGATTGGTGTTGTTACTGTTTGGACAATTTCCGATCAGATGATCGGGACTCCCACACTTGTAACACGACCTGTTTGTTTGAGTGGTTTGTTGTGATGCTTGATTTGGTTGGCGAGCAGGCAAGTTGCAATACTTGGTGTAGTGCCCAACTCTATTACAGTTGGCACAAATAGGACACTGTCCAGTATGATGAAATGAACACCGAGTACATTTAGGCGACTGCCCAATCTAAGTTTTCTTCTCGGTATTAACAGCACCATAGTTTTTCATAGTTTGTTTGCTCTGGTTAATCTCAGCCGGAGCTCTCGCCTTAGATTTGCCAAACCACTTTCGTTTGATACCTTTAGTAACATTTGAAGTACCGACATCACTACGGCCCACGGCCATCTGAGTTTTTGTTACCAACATACCACTCCTTACCGCCTCATCGGTAAGCTTAGTGGTCAACAGAATTGCACGTTTAAGGGTTGTGGGTTCCGCTGCAGTTACCATTCCCCGAATCTGAGGAACCAAACCCTTAATGTATTTCTCGATCAATGCTGCTTCAGTAGGAAACATATCGGGAAGTAAACATGTGAGTTCATGAAAACGATGAGTATACGCTAAACAGTCAGCTCCGATCATTGAGTGATTCCAGAATTCCTCCTGGAGCTTTTGTATTTCGGTAAGTGGGCAGTACTCTGATCTAATCAGAGTTTTAAACTCATTCCAGCCCATTGAGTCGACTGTAGCTGAGCCCAACGTTTTTGCCTGGGTATTCCACCAGGTCAAAGCTGATTCTTTAAAAGAACAGGCAGCATAAGATACTTTATGCTCTTCTAAACACTGGCTGATTTTCAGTTTTGTTTCCATTTCCTCGATCCACCTTATCAAGACAGCCGCTCCTTCCTTGCCAGTAAAAGTAGGAGGGTTACAGGAAGCAAAATACTTATAAGTGCATCCCTGTCACGGTGGATCAGGAATTGTGGTAGTTGTACCAGTGCTTCTATGAATTTCCGCATTGCCACCAGTAGCATTGTGTTCTGTGTGAGTATGTTCCCCACCAGAACCTGAAGCAATATGAGGTTGATGTGGTATCAAAACACCACAAGCCGATAGCTGTTCACGCACAATCCGTGCTATCATTGCCTCGTTTGATTCAGATCCACCTGCACCAGCAGGTGGTACAGGGTTTGCTCCCGGGTTCACAGGTGGATCATTACTTGTTTCCAGATTAACTTGTGGATCTGGATTTGATTCAGTATTTACTGGTGGAACTTGATTTGACTCCGGGTTAGTAATGTTCTTCATAGATCTCTTGGTCGGTCGACCTCGTTTTGGAGCCATTTTTCTGCTCACATGCAGACAACTCAAATCAGTTCAAGAACATTAGATATATATAACCCGTTAAATCACATAAATTCAATCATGTTCAGTTATACTGAAACTTTATGAAATTGAAAATGTGATTATAATAAATACAGTATAACTGCCTGGCACAGTCCAGATAGATGATCAATACACAGTGATCATACAAATGTTTGTAGTTATACTTAGTCCTAATAATTCAAAAACATGTCAAAATATTTCACAACTCACATCATTGTGACATCAATACTTTAATATTTACATGTTTTTGATATAAGATCACGTAGGACTTTGATACGTTGCCTCAAGGGACTTTGATATGTTGCCACACAGGACTTTGTTATGTTGCCACACAGGACTTTGTTATGTTGCCACACAGGACTTTGTTATGTTGCCACACAGGACTTTGTTATGTTGCCACACAGGACTTTGTTATGTTGTCACACAGACAATTGAAATGTTGCCACACAGGACTTTGTTATGTTGCCACACAGGACTTTGTTATGTTGCCACACAGGACTTTGTTATGTTTGATATCCACATATTCTACACATCACATACAACACAATAGATACTAACAAATGTACGTAAACCACCATTTTACTACACTAAATCAACTTTGATACACCCAAAAAGTTTTTGTACATTAACTACCAACAAACCGAACATTACTACTATTACTGGGAATCTATCTCACAATCCAAAAGTTTCCCTATGCATCACTTACTAGCACCCTATCCGTCTATACATATAATAACCCAAAAGAAAACCGCCTCATCATACTTATCGTAGAAAATATGATAAACAAGAAAACAACATGGCTACAGCTGCCATAAACACTCCCACCACTAACATCCTGGTCTCAAAACTCGCCATCCCCAGCCAAACCAGGAACACTCTCACCCTCTCTACTCCTGCACTCATCATCGCAACCTGCTGCCAGAATGTAACAATAAACCTCTGCAACCAGGTCCTCTGCAGTCTCTCCTCCACTGTAGTCCTCCATGCCTGAGTATCCAGACCCATCATATTTACCTGCTCCATCAGAGTCAGGTGTGACGTGAGTATCTCCAGCACAGTGGAGCGTGTATCCTCAAGTAGAGTATGATGCTGGTGTACCTCCTGTCTCAGGGCCTGTACATCCTGAGAGATCTGTTGCACCTGCGCCCGCATCTCGGCTTGGTGAGAGGATTCTCCCACCTCGTGAACAGCCTGTGGCTCATCCCGTGGAGCCATCTGATGTCGCGGAGGCAATCCTGTGGTTTTGCGAGCTTGACCCCGCATACGACGCAACCCGTCCCAAGCGGGTACTCTAGGAGGTGAAACATCCGGCCTCCGATCAGCAACTGGATCAGCCAAAGGTGAGTGAGGAGGACTAGGTACAATAGGAAGTGCTGGTGGTGGTGGCACCGGTACTGGCTCAGGTAATGGTGGTACGAGAGGAGCTGTAGATGTATGCGATGCTAAAGACACAGCCTCAGAAGGATCTAAGTCAGATCCAGAACTGGAACTGGGAGTATCGTCCACCAGAACATATGGAAACCTCTGATATATAAACCTCTCTCCTTGATCTGCCATCGCTGTATAAACAGAATTCTCATATCAGTACCATGAAATAAATATTGAATAAAACATTCAACATAACATAATATGAGACGTCTCCCTATCCTAACACCACTATTCGTTCTCTGTTATTAGTGTTCTGCTTGAATTAAATCAAACTAGAATGCACACGTGTTACAAATTTCAGTTATGCTGGCCACTCATAACTGAGATCTGTACCACCTGATTACCCTGGCTTAATTCAAAACAAGTTTTGTTCATTAAACATGTTCGGTGCTCTCTGTGTCACTACTCGAGCCTATGGTTATAGTCTAGGTCTCTAAGTCCACCTAAATTCTATAACATGTGGCTCTGATACCACCCTGTCACACCCCCACCTCTTGTCATCTTAGATGATGACATACGTCTCATTCTATTAGTTGCGGAAGCATAGTGATGATGTCTCAGAGATGAGGTGTGACTTACTTGAACCGATATCACAGCACACAGATTCACTTAAAATAAATATAACACAAAGGTTTCGTCACTACAGTAATATAACAACTTAGTTTATTACACAATATGTTACATTAAGGTTTGACTATGTGCCAAGTGCATCCTCACTGTATCGTCACCGTTGTCCTGCAAAAATGTTAAATTTAAAACGTCAGCACAAAGCTGGTGAGTTCGACAGTTCAGTTAGAACAATATGATATGATAAATAATGTTCACAAAAATGTTCAGTTCTGGATAACCATGGGACCCGTATCTAGTTCCTTTCGGACAGTTGTTTGTTCACGAAGATACTACCCGTCGGTAAATATCTTAATGCCTCATTATCTTAATGTCTATCACTAACATTAAGAAATTGTTATGGAAACAGGTACCAAACATCCACACAAGGGGAGATGCAATCCTCCCAGCAAATGGGTTGTCAGCCAATAGTACTATCAATGGTTCCTGTTCGGCCGCACATGGGTTCACTAGATACAGTTCACGAATGAGGACTTTTGATACTGTGATAGTTGTTACTAACGGCAAAATCCCATGAAATCACACAAAAATCACATGAAATCACACAGATATCAGTGATGCATATCATATGTTCAGAAAATAGTTTGCAGAGTTACCCCGATGTTTATAAAACAATAAAGAGAAAAGGGGTTGTACAAAACTCACCTGATGAATCAGTGGTGGCAGAATATCACACAAACTGGTAATGATATGATGATTCTGCATTAATTTATGTTTGATATGTTATCTATGTTTTAACTTGCAGATTAAATCCTTTTGAACGTCCAATGTCAAAGACATTGCCTTAACAGTCATCAACTTGATATTTAATATTTAATTACATATCTTAATGTAATATCATACAATGTATGATAATGTAGGAACCTATACTGATTCAGGTTCCTAATACTGAGTTGATGACTCACTTAATTAATCAGTATGATCTCAGATTAATCAAATAGTTAATGTTGTTGATTATACTACTAAAACAGTTTCTAGACAGTTTAATGGCTTAGGAATGATTAATCCTTGTTATTGATTACCCGAATATCATGAAATATCACAATGTAGTATTAGAGTAGGTTTAATAACCATGTTTAACATACTGATCTGACTGTTATCAGAAACATCAGATAATCGTTCCAATGAGTATGTTAATGATTGTGATTAGTTTAAAACACTCAACTTTCACGTTGCATGTCAAAGATTAATCAAACTAATCACATACATAGTCACAACCAAATGGTTTAAACCATTATAACCATTGTTATGATTCCATGCAACCCGGGCATTACAACGGCTCAAAACAAGGATTTACCCGTTAACAATTCGAGTTTATCATTCAAAATCAATCCTAGCCATCATTTAGGCAATAATCAACAACCCTAACTATATCATTACGTTCAAACTCAAGATTTAACCAATAAAAATCAAACCAGAAGGTTTAAAATGAACCATTACCTAATCTGGAGGAGTTCTGCGGATAGAAAGATGATCTGGACTCGTATAAACGTTCCTGGATGCGATCTAAACGTCTCGAAGGCTTCGAAACAGATACTTGATGAATTGGATGAAGATTTTTCGTGAAAAAGAGCTGGTTTCGTCGATGGTTGAGGATAAAATGAGATAGGAATGAAAATCTAGATTTTTATGCAAGTTGCCGGCAGATTAGACCCCAGGCGCATCGCCTGGCGACTCGCTGCCTTGCCAGGCGTACCGCGCGGAGTGTACTCAGCTTCCAGAAGATCTTTAACCCGCGCGCATCGCCTAGGTCACTCTCCCGACCTGAGGCGTACCGCCTACAGGTAATTTCGCCCGTTTTTCGACGTAAACTTCATTTCGCGATTCCGGACAATCCGTAACTCCGTTTCACGCACCGTTTTCGCCCACGTTCATCATTTTCCGCCTACTATCATCCCATAACAATTTTGGCAACCATTTCAGCATGGATTTTAAACACGATCAAATGTGCTCAATTCACTGTTGATGTAACTCTTCGTACGCGATTATCACAGTCTCCTCCTGTTAAAGAAATTTCGTCCCGAAATTTAGAGAAAAGACTTGTATATCAACAATTGATCATGAGAATAGATGTGGGTATTTCTGTTTCATCTGATCTTCCCGTTCCCACGTATATTCGGGTCCACGCTGTGAATTCCACCGAATTTTTACAATAGGTATGCGACTACGTTTAAGTACCTTCACTTCTCGGTCCATTACTTCAACTGGTTCTTCCCTGAACTGAAGTTTCTCATCAATTTGAATCTCTTTCAAAGGTACAATCAATGTTTCATCAGCCAAACACTTCTTCAAATTTGATACATGGAAGACATCATGAACGTTACCGAGTTCAGGAGGTAATTCAAGTCTGTAGGCTACTGATCCAATTCTTTCAATAATTTTAAATGGACCTACAAATCGTGGTGAAAGTTTACCTCTCTTCCCAAATCTGAAGATGCCCTTCCATGGTGAAACTTTCAACATTACTAAATCATCAATTTGAAATTCTAACGGTCTCCGACGATTATCAGCATAACTCTTTTGTCTATCGCGAGCAGCTTTAATTCGTTCTTGAATCAATGCGATCTTATCAGTTGTTTCTTGAATAAGCTCTGGGCCTATAATTCGATTTTCACCTACCTCTGACCAACATACAGGTGATCTACATTTGCGCCCATAAAGTGCTTCAAATGGAGCACATTTAATACTGGTATGGTAGCTGTTATTATATGAGAATTCAACAAGTGGAAGATGAACATCCCAGCTACCACCAAAATCAATAACACAGCTTCTCAGCATATCTTCCAGCGTTTGATTAGTTCGTTCAGTTTGCCCGTCAGTTTGGGGATGATAAGCTGTGCTCATATTGATTTGTGTGCCCAGAGCATTCTGAAGAGTTTGCCAAAATCGTGATGTAAATCGACTATCTCTGTCAGAAATAATAGAGATTGGTACTCCATGACGAGATACAATCTCATTAATGTAGAGTTTAGCAAGTCGATACATAGAGTAATCTTCTCGGATGGGAATGAAATGCGCAGATTTAGTAAGACGATCGACAATAACCCATATAGAGTCATGATTATGAGATGTTCTGGGTAGTTTAGTGATAAAATCCATAGAGATCTGATCCCATTTCCACATGGGAATCTCCGGTTGTTGTAATAACCCAGAAGGACGTTGATGTTCAGCCTTAACCTTTAGACAAGTTAAGCATCGACCCACGTATTCTGCTATGTGTTTCTTCATTCCAGGCCACCAGTAAAAGTCTTTAAGATCTTTATACATTTTATCAGCACCTGGATGAATAGAATACCTGGACTTGTGCGCCTCATCCAAGATGATTGATCTTGTGTTACCAAATAGAGGAACCCACATTCGGTCTTTAAAATACAACAGTCCATCGTCTTTGGTATCGAGTTTCTTATCTAATCCTCTCAGTCCCTCAGCAGAATAGTTCGTTGCTTGTAAAGCTTGTTGCTGAGCTTCTTTAATTTGAGGAATTAGACTAGTTTGAACAGTCATACCTAACGCTTTTACTCGTAAAGGTTTGACTCGTTCCTTGCGACTTAAGGCATCGGCTACGACATTTGCCTTCCCCGGATGGTAACGAATTTCACAGTCATAATCGTTCAACAGTTCCACCCACCGCCTTTGTCGCATATTAAGCATCTTCTGATCTAGGATGTGTTGAAGACTCTTGTGATATGTGTATATGATACACTTTGTTCCATACAAATAATGTCTCCAAATTTTGAGTGCAAACACCACTGCACCCAGTTCTAGATCATGGGTGGTATAATTCTTCTCATGTACTTTCAACTGTCGAGAAGCGTAAGCAATCACTTTATCGTTCTGCATTAAAACACACCCCAAACCTTGACGAGAAGCATCACAGTACACTGTGAAGTTATCAATACCTTCCGGTAATGCCAAGATAGGTGCGTTGCAGAGTTTATGTTTCAACAGTTGGAACGCCTCCTCCTGTTGAGAACCCCATATAAACGGTTGATTTTTCTGTGTCAACGTCGTCAGTGGCAAGACTATCTTTGAAAAGTTCTTGATAAATCGACGGTAATAACCTGCCAGCCCTAAGAATTGACGTATTTCAGTTGGGGTTCGCGGTGTTTCCCATTGTTCTACAGCTTTAATCTTACTGGGATCCACCTGAATTCCATCTCGATTCACTATATGCCCGAGAAATTGCACTTCTCGTAACCAGAACTCACACTTGGAGAACTTGGCGTATAATTTTTCAAATGCCAAAAGTTCTAAGATTAGTTTCAAGTGTTGAGCATGTTCTTGTTGACTTCGAGAATAAATAAGAATGTCATCAATAAACACAATCACAAACTTATCCAAGTAAGGCCTACATACCCGATTCATCAGATCCATGAAAACTGCAGGTGCATTTGTTAATCCAAACGGCATTACTAGAAATTCATAATGCCCGTATCGAGTTCTGAATGCAGTTTTAGGAACATCATCTTCATACACTCGTAACTGATGATATCCGGATCTCAAATCAATCTTTGAAAAGTAAGTAGCGCCTTGAAGTTGATCAAACAGATCATCTATACGTGGCAATGGATAACGATTTTTGATTGTTAATTTATTGAGCTCCCGGTAATCAATACACATCCTGAATGATCCATCCTTCTTTTTCACAAAAAGGACTGGTGCTCCCCAGGGTGAGAAACTAGGTCTAATAAAACCCTTGTCTAACAGTTCTTGTAATTGACCTGAAAGCTCTTGCATCTCTGAGGGTGCTAAACGATAAGGAGCTTTAGCCACAGGTGCTGCACCTGGAATTAGATCAATTCGAAATTCAACTTGCCTCACTGGGGGTAATCCTGATATATCATCAGGAAAAACTTCAGGAAAATCCTTGACTACTGGAATATCTTCAATACGTTTTTGTGAAGAGCTGTTATTGATCACATATGCTAGAAAGGCCGGACACCCTTTCCGTAAGCATTTCTGAGTTTGCATACAAGAAATGATACCCAGTTTTCTACCAGCTTGTTCACCTTGAACTAACAGTGTGTTCCCGTCAGGTAAAGGAATACGAATCACCTTATTTTGACATATTACTTCAGCTTGGTTATCAGACAACCAGTCCATACCAACCACAACATCAAAACTCCCAAGCTCAATAGGAAGTAAATCAATATCAAAGAGATGATCTTTCAGATTCAAGGAACATCCTTGAATGACACTATTAGTTTTGATTAACTTACCATTAGCAAGTTCAATAACATAAGGTGTTTCTAATTCTACCGCAGACAATGAAAGTAATGATGCAAATTCAGGAGAGATAAAACTCTTATCTGCCCCTATATCAAAGAGAACTGATGCATATAGGTTATTGAGTAAAAACGTACCAGTAACAATGTTAGCATCGTGTCTCGCCTCGGTAGCACCAATCTGGAAAGCTCTACCTCTAGCTTCATTCCCCGGATTGGTTTGTTACTGTTTGGACAATTTCCGATCAGATGATCGGGACTCCCACACTTGTAACACGACCTGTTTGTTTGAGTGGTTTGTTGTGATGCTTGATTTGGTTGGCGAGCAGGCAAGTTGCAATACTTGGTGTAGTGCCCAACTCTATTACAGTTGGCACAAATAGGACACTGTCCAGTATGATGAAATGAACACCGAATACATTTAGGCGACTGCCCAATCTAAGTTTTCTTCTCGGTATTAACAGCACCATAGTTTTTCATAGTTTGTTTGCTCTGGTTAATCTCAGCCGGAGCTCTCGCCTTAGATTTGCCAAACCACTTTCGTTTGATACCTTTAGTAACATTTGAAGTACCGACATCACTACGGCCCACGGCCATCTGAGTTTTTGTTACCAACATACCACTCCTTACCGCCTCATCGGTAAGCTTAGTGGTCAACAGAATTGCACGTTTAAGGGTTGTGGGTTCCGCTGCAGTTACCATTCCCCGAATCTGAGGAACCAAACCCTTAATGTATTTCTCGATCAATGCTGCTTCAGTAGGAAACATATCGGGAAGTAAACATGTGAGTTCATGAAAACGATGAGTATACGCTAAACAGTCAGCTCCGATCATTGAGTGATTCCAGAATTCCTCCTGGAGCTTTTGTATTTCGGTAAGTGGGCAGTACTCTGATCTAATCAGAGTTTTAAACTCATTCCAGCCCATTGAGTCGACTGTAGCTGAGCCCAACGTTTTTGCCTGGGTATTCCACCAGGTCAAAGCTGATTCTTTAAAAGAACAGGCAGCATAAGATACTTTATGCTCTTCTAAACACTGGCTGATTTTCAGTTTTGTTTCCATTTCCTCGATCCACCTTATCAATACAGCCGCTCCTTCCTTGCCAGTAAAAGTAGGAGGGTTACAGGAAGCAAAATACTTATAAGTGCATCCCTGTCACGGTGGATCAGGAATTGTGGTAGTTGTACCAGTGCTTCTATGAATTTCCGCATTGCCACCAGTAGCATTGTGTTCTGTGTGAGTATGTTCCCCACCAGAACCTGAAGCAATATGAGGTTGATGTGGTATCAAAACACCACAAGCCGATAGCTGTTCACGCACAATCCGTGCTATCATTGCCTCGTTTGATTCAGATCCACCTGCACCAGCAGGTGGTACAGGGTTTGCTCCCGGGTTCACAGGTGGATCATTACTTGTTTCCAGATTAACTTGTGGATCTGGATTTGATTCAGTATTTACTGGTGGAACTTGATTTGACTCCGGGTTAGTAATGTTCTTCATAGATCTCTTGGTCGGTCGACCTTGTTTTGGAGCCATTTTTCTGCTCACATGCAGACAACTCAAATCAGTTCAAGAACATTAGATATATATAACCCGTTAAATCACATAAATTCAATCATGTTCAGTTATACTGAAACTTTATGAAATTGAAAATGTGATTATAATAAATACAGTATAACTGCCTGGCACAGTCCAGATAGATGATCAATACACAGTGATCATACAAATGTTTGTAGTTATACTTAGTCCTAATAATTCAAAAACATGTCAAAATATTTCACAACTCACATCATTGTGACATCAATACTTTAATATTTACATGTTTTTGATATAAGATCACGTAGGACTTTGATACGTTGCCTCAAGGGACTTTGATATGTTGCCACACAGGACTTTGTTATGTTGCCACACAGGACTTTGTTATGTTGCCACACAGGACTTTGTTATGTTGCCACACAGGACTTTGTTATGTTGCCACACAGGACTTTGTTATGTTGTCACACAGACAATTGAAATGTTGCCACACAGGACTTTGTTATGTTGCCACACAGGACTTTGTTATGTTGCCACACAGGACTTTGTTATGTTTGATATCCACATATTCTACACATCACATACAACACAATAGATACTAACAAATGTACGTAAACCACCATTTTACTACACTAAATCAACTTTGATACACCCAAAAAGTTTTTGTACATTAACTACCAACAAACCGAACATTACTACTATTACTGGGAATCTATCTCACAATCCAAAAGTTTCCCTATGCATCACTTACTAGCACCCTATCCGTCTATACATATAATAACCCAAAAGAAAACCGCCTCATCATACTTATCGTAGAAAATATGATAAACAAGAAAACAACATGGCTACAGCTGCCATAAACACTCCCACCACTAACATCCTGGTCTCAAAACTCGCCATCCCCAGCCAAACCAGGAACACTCTCACCCTCTCTACTCCTGCACTCATCATCGCAACCTGCTGCCAGAATGTAACAATAAACCTCTGCAACCAGGTCCTCTGCAGTCTCTCCTCCACTGTAGTCCTCCATGCCTGAGTATCCAGACCCATCATATTTACCTGCTCCATCAGAGTCAGGTGTGACGTGAGTATCTCCAGCACAGTGGAGCGTGTATCCTCAAGTAGAGTATGATGCTGGTGTACCTCCTGTCTCAGGGCCTGTACATCCTGAGAGATCTGTTGCACCTGCGCCCGCATCTCGGCTTGGTGAGAGGATTCTCCCACCTCGTGAACAGCCTGTGGCTCATCCCGTGGAGCCATCTGATGTCGCGGAGGCAATCCTGTGGTTTTGCGAGCTTGACCCCGCATACGACGCAACCCGTCCCAAGCGGGTACTCTAGGAGGTGAAACATCCGGCCTCCGATCAGCAACTGGATCAGCCAAAGGTGAGGGAGGAGGACTAGGTACAATAGGAAGTGCTGGTGGTGGTGGCACCGGTACTGGCTCAGGTAATGGTGGTACGAGAGGAGCTGTAGATGTATGCGATGCTAAAGACACAGCCTCAGAAGGATCTAAGTCAGATCCAGAACTGGAACTGGGAGTATCGTCCACCAGAACATATGGAAACCTCTGATATATAAACCTCTCTCCTTGATCTGCCATCGCTGTATAAACAGAATTCTCAGATCAGTACCATGAAATAAATATTGAATAAAACATTCAACATAACATAATATGAGACGTCTCCCTATCCTAACACCACTATTCGTTCTCTGTTATTAGTGTTCTGCTTGAATTAAATCAAACTAGAATGCACACGTGTTACAAATTTCAGTTATGCTGGCCACTCATAACTGAGATCTGTACCACCTGATTACCCTGGCTTAATTCAAAACAAGTTTTGTTCATTAAACATGTTCGGTGCTCTCTGTGTCACTACTCGAGCCTATGGTTATAGTCTAGGTCTCTAAGTCCACCTAAATTCTATAACATGTTGTAACAACCCATTTTGGGGAATTATTAAAAGTAAAATGTAATTGGAGTATAAATTATGTTTTATATTAATTTGATGGGTGTTTTATTAATATTTGTTAATTATAACCAATTGGTGGGTGTTTTAAGGGTGTTTGTTTATTTTAACAATATGTTGGGTGTTTACTAACTTAACTTAGTTAGTTATAACTAGTTAGTTTTAACTAGTAATAGAGGGACCAAAACTGCCAATAGCTGAAACTTGTAAAGGGTGGGTTAAGTGTTGACTTGGTCAAATCTGGTCATAAGACCATTTCTTGCTGAAAACGTGAAGAAGGAAAGGAGGGGAGGAGGAAACTCAAGAACTCCAGAAATTTATCAAATTGGAGGTTGAATGTGAATCTGATCTTGAATGCAAGTTGAAATTGGAGTTCTTCTTGTGTCAAGCTACATCTAGGTAAGAAATTTTGATGTTTTTATTGGGGTTTTTGTGGGTTTCTCAAAGGGTGTGGGTTTGATGGATCAAATCCGAAATTAGAAGTGTAGATGGTGTTATATGTTGTTAACTATCATGATAATCATCAAAGAAACAACATTTTGTTCAATTCTTGCATGATGATGTATTTTGATAAAAATGGAGTTTTGGGGTTGTTCATGGTGATGATGAACTAAGGTTTAAATGGGTGATTAGATGATAGCTTTGTGACATACAACATATGAAATTGTGTTACCATGGTGATTGTTGAAATTGATTGATTATAAATCAACATGGGAGATTGTTGGAGTTTAGAAACAAATTGAAATGTGTGGGTGAAATCCCTGCACACAAGTTGTTTGATGAAAAGTCAACAACTTGATTTTTATCTAAAAAAGTGTTTAAAGGGATGGGTGTGGTTAATTAGTTGTTATAATCATAAAAGGTGTAATTTTATGATTAATGGGTCATTGTATGTCATCTAAATATAGTTGATGAAAGGGGTGTCAAAGTGGTGTAATTTGACTAATTATGGTCAACACTTGTATTGAAACACATAAGTATGATATAGGAGGCAATAGCGAAAGTGGTAGTGGAACTAAAAGACCCGAGAAGGAATTGGTTATAGAGGATAACGCATTGAAGCAAGGTAAGTCACCCAATCTTCTATTTGTTATGTGTAATGGTGTTATGCAATAATGAATATGTTGTGGAAGATTGACTTTATGGTGAATTGATGATTTTGGTGCTTGTTGATAGACAATGATAAGCAATAGGTGATATATGTTGCTTGATTTTTGTTGGTATGGTGTTTTAATGCTAGTTCATGATTTACTTGGTGTTAATTTGTATGTGTGTTGAATGATTTAACTTAATTCACAAGGTGTGTGAATTGTAATTGAATTCAACTAAAATTGGTGTTTTGAATCACAAGTGGTGTGATCATAACATTGAATTATTCACATGGTGTGTGAATGTTCTTTGTTGGGTGTAATCAAGTTAGTAAAACACAAGTGGTGTGGTTTACTTAACTTGAGAAATCTTGTGGAATAAGATTTCAATGGAGTTTTGGGTGCAAACGACCCGTTAGTAAATCGTTTGATATTATGACTATGATGGTTATAATTTGGTGAATTAAGGTGTTTAATATGATTATATGGTGTTATATAATGTTTATGGGGGTATTGGAACGGTCGTATTTGAGCGAAAGGGGTTAAGATGGCTTAAAACAGCAAAAATAGCCGTGCAGGTGGTGCCCGGCGTATGATACGCCTGGGGGGGGCGTATCATACGCCTCCTTCAGCTCAATCTTCGGATTTTGTCTGTGATACGCCCCAGATACGCCTAAACCATACGCCCCGAGTAAAATTTGACCAAAATTGACTTTTTGGGTCATGTAAGCTCGTGTGGTCGGGCATGGTGATCTTACTTAGTTCTAATGAACTAATGGTGACTTAATTATGGTGTTTCAGGTGAACGGAAGGGGTGAACGGGGTCGTGATCGGTTTGCTTTGGAAGGACTCGGATCAAACACGTTTTGGGTTTTACTTTGTTGAGTTAAAACAAAGGTTTTTGGTGATAACTCAAATGTAGTTTTTGTTATTAAATGTTTAAATAACATCATTCATTTTGTAAAGTCGCATGTAAGTGGAATGTTTAAGGTGTTTAATACACTTGATGGCATTAAAAATCTGGGACCTATTTTCATTTGTCGTTTAAACACACGTGGCATGTGTTGGTGGGTTTGGGGCTTACAAGTTGGCATCAGAGCCATTGGTTTGAGGGATTCAAGTGCGTCGCGAACACTTGAACTCAAATCGTTGTGCTTTTGATAGGGGGAGTATTGTTTGATCCGAGATCCGATCACGAAGCCGGGGGTTTAAGGTAACAAATTTATGGCGTGTTTACCTTAGTTGCATATGTTTAATGGTGTTTGGTGTGAATTTGCATGTTTAACCGAACTTCTTAGTTATATTATGGTTTGATGAAGTTAAGGAAATGGACAAGTGAAGCATATAGTGTTATGTCTGGCCAACATAAGATTATATTCTTGACTTGGATATGACCTTGATTGTATCAACTCATAGTATGATTAGGAACACTAGGTAAGGTGTTAGGAGCTTTCTTCTGTGATGCTTATAGGTTCATATTTCATGGTGTGTTTAGTTGTATGAACTACTTAGCAATACTAATGAACTAAATAACATGTTTCAGTCGTAGAATGGCTGGTGGAGATAATGTTGATGGTGAGGGCAGCCACAATATTAACCTCACTGAAATGCAAACCATGGTGAGAGAAGAAGTGGCTAAGGCGTTGGAAATATCGATTCCTCATCATATGGAGGGACTGCAAGCCTCCTTAAGGGATTTTATTCGACGAGAGTTTGCAACTCTCTTAACAGGGCGAGATGGGGAAAGAACTCCAAAGAAGGTGACCTATAAGGAGTTTGTGGCATGTAAGCCAAGTGAGTTTAAAGGGGAGGTTGACCCATTGTTGAGTCAACGTTGGATAACAGATATGGAGGGCACGTTTGAGACGAGCCATTGTGACCCGGAGGACGAGGTGATCTTTGCGGGAAATCAATTGAGGGAAAGGGCTAAAGATTGGTGGGAGCTTCTTCGAAAGGAGAAGGGTAGGGATGGCATTAAAAATCTGACATGGGGGGAGTTTAAGGAGTTGTTCCTTAAACGGTTCTGTCCGCAGGCGGCGATTGACAGAATCACCGAAGAGTTTCTTCATATGAGGCATAAGGAGGAAAGTATTGACACGATTACCGCCATCTTCTATGACAAGGCAAGGTTTTGCCCAGACTTATTGCAAACGGAGCGGATGTGGATCAATCG
Organism: Mikania micrantha; assembly: GCA_009363875.1. Taxonomy (NCBI): domain Eukaryota; kingdom Viridiplantae; phylum Streptophyta; class Magnoliopsida; order Asterales; family Asteraceae; genus Mikania; species Mikania micrantha. The sequence continues at coordinate 72,684,084 of CM018698.1, forward strand.
ATACCACAACATGTTAAATGCCAAGTATCGAGAGTTTCTTACACCTTCCAAGTGTGAGACATTGGCAGAATTGATCGAGTGCGCTCGGGAGCGTGAATTGGAACTAAAACGACAAGAAGACCGCGGTGAAAAGCGGAAAATGGAGAAGGAGGTGGGGTCTTCCAAGAAAGGGAAATTCACTAATTCACCTACTAAGTTTCAATCAAGTAGGGGGATTAAACATTGTGCAAAATGTGGCAAAGACCATGCGGGGGATTGTTCGGTACGATCTTTATCGTGCTACAAATGTGGGAAGCAAGGGCATCTTGCAAATCAGTGCTCAAGTAATTTGAATCTGTGTTATAACTGCTACAAACCGGGGCACATAAAGAGTGAGTGTCCGGAACTTAAAGGGGTTGGTTTTGGTGGAGCAGACAATCGATCATTCAAGGGGCAAGGGAGTGGAAAGAAAGCTGAAATACCCAAACCAAAGGGTAGAGCGTTCCAAATTACTGCGGAGGAAGCGAAAGTCACACCTGATGTGGTGACAGGTACTTTCTTCATCAATACCTTGCCTGCTTACATTTTATTTGATTCAGGGGCTAGTAGATCATTTGTGTCTACGAATTTTATACACCATTCGTCTTTTGTTGTTGAGAAATTGTCGGTGCCTCTAGAAATAGAGATAGCGGATTCTAAATGCTTTCTAGTTTGTGATGTTTATCGAAAATGTAAACTAACAATTGATGGGGAGGATTTTGATATTGATTTGATACCTATGGTATTGGGGGAGTTCGATGCGGTGGTTGGGATGGATTGGCTTTCGGCTTACGGGGCCACCATTGTGTGCAAACATAAGATAATTCAATTGAAGTCTCCTAGCGGACATGAGGTGTGTATTCGTGGGGAGAAACGTGGTGGCATGATCTTATGTTCCATAACCGAAGCTATGAAATATTTGAACAATGGTGGACGATCGTTTCTTGCTTATGTTGTGGATTCGGAGAAAGGAGTGAAGATGATAGAAGACATTCCTATAGTTCGTGATTTTTCGGATGTCTTTCCGGATGAATTACCGGGAGTACCTCCCGAAAGAGATGTGGAGTTCCGAATTGACTTGGTGCCTGGGGCTAAACCCATTGCTAAGGCTCCATACCGTTTGGCGCCATCTGAATTGCAAGAGATGATGAATCAATTGCAAGAACTTCTTGACCGGGGTTTTATTCGTCCGAGCATCTCACCTTGGGGTGCACCGGTGTTATTTGTCAAGAAGAAAGATGGGAGCTTTAGAATGTGTATAGATTATCGGGAGTTGAATAAAGTCACGGTGAAGAATAGGTATCCATTACCTAGGATTGATGACCTCTTTGACCAATTACAAGGTGCTTCATGGTTTTCTAAGATCGACCTTCGATCGGGATACCATCAGTTGAAAGTTAGAGAGGAAGACATTCCAAAGACGGCTTTTCGTACGAGGTACGGTCATTACGAGTTTCTTGTGATGTCCTTTGGGTTAACTAACGCACCGGCGGCGTTCATGGACTTGATGAATCGGGTTTGTCGTCCTATGTTAGATAGGTCAGTCATTGTGTTTATTGATGACATACTTATCTATTCCAAGAATGAAGCTGATCACGCATGCCATTTGCGTGAAGTTCTTGAAACACTTCGTAAGGAGAAATTGTATGCCAAATTTTCAAAATGTGACTTTTGGTTACGTGAAGTCCAATTCTTGGGGCATGTGGTGAATGCTAATGGTATACAAGTTGATCCTTCTAAAATTCAGACGGTTATGAAATGGAGTCCACCCAAGACTCCAACCGAGGTTAGAAGTTTTCTTGGTTTAGCCGGTTATTACAGGAGGTTTATTCAAGACTTTGCCAAGATTGCTTCATCTTTGACAAAGCTTACGAAGAAGAATACTAAGTTTGTATGGGGTGACGAACAAGAAAAGGCGTTTCAAGAGTTAAAAACAAGACTAACACAAGCTCCGGTGTTAACTTTACCGGATGGACCCGATGATTTTGTGGTCTATTCCGATGCTTCATACGTTGGTCTTGGTTGTGTTCTGATGCAAAGAGGGAAGGTTATTGCTTATGCTTCACGACAATTGAAGGTTCATGAGATTAACTATCCCGTTCATGACTTGGAGCTTGCGGCGGTTGTTTTTGCATTAAAGAAATGGCGTCATTATCTTTATGGGGTGAAATGTACTATTTATACCGACCACAAGAGTTTGAAGTATTTCTTCACACAGAAGGAATTGAATATGAGGCAGAGACGTTGGATGGAGTTACTCAAAGACTACGACTGCGAAATTCTCTATCATCCGGGGAAAGCAAATGTAGTGGCAGACGCTTTGAGTAGAAAGGAAGAACCTTTACCCATTCGGGTAAAGGCAATGAAAATTGTGGTAACTTCGGATCTGGTGAATCAAATTAAAGCTGCCATAAACACTCCCACCACTAACATCCTGGTCTCAAAACTCGCCATCCCCAGCCAAACCAGGAACACTCTCACCCTCTCTACTCCTGCACTCATCATCGCAACCTGCTGCCAGAATGTAACAATAAACCTCTGCAACCAGGTCCTCTGCAGTCTCTCCTCCACTGTAGTCCTCCATGCCTGAGTATCCAGACCCATCATATTTACCTGCTCCATCAGAGTCAGGTGTGACGTGAGTATCTCCAGCACAGTGGAGCGTGTATCCTCAAGTAGAGTATGATGCTGGTGTACCTCCTGTCTCAGGGCCTGTACATCCTGAGAGATCTGTTGCACCTGCGCCCGCATCTCGGCTTGGTGAGAGGATTCTCCCACCTCGTGAACAGCCTGTGGCTCATCCCGTGGAGCCATCTGATGTCGCGGAGGCAATCCTGTGGTTTTGCGAGCTTGACCCCGCATACGACGCAACCCGTCCCAAGCGGGTACTCTAGGAGGTGAAACATCCGGCCTCCGATCAGCAACTGGATCAGCCAAAGGTGAGGGAGGAGGACTAGGTACAATAGGAAGTGCTGGTGGTGGTGGCACCGGTACTGGCTCAGGTAATGGTGGTACGAGAGGAGCTGTAGATGTATGCGATGCTAAAGACACAGCCTCAGAAGGATCTAAGTCAGATCCAGAACTGGAACTGGGAGTATCGTCCACCAGAACATATGGAAACCTCTGATATATAAACCTCTCTCCTTGATCTGCCATCGCTGTATAAACAGAATTCTCAGATCAGTACCATGAAATAAATATTGAATAAAACATTCAACATAACATAATATGAGACGTCTCCCTATCCTAACACCACTATTCGTTCTCTGTTATTAGTGTTCTGCTTGAATTAAATCAAACTAGAATGCACACGTGTTACAAATTTCAGTTATGCTGGCCACTCATAACTGAGATCTGTACCACCTGATTACCCTGGCTTAATTCAAAACAAGTTTTGTTCATTAAACATGTTCGGTGCTCTCTGTGTCACTACTCGAGCCTATGGTTATAGTCTAGGTCTCTAAGTCCACCTAAATTCTATAACATGTTGTAACAACCCATTTTGGGGAATTATTAAAAGTAAAATGTAATTGGAGTATAAATTATGTTTTATATTAATTTGATGGGTGTTTTATTAATATTTGTTAATTATAACCAATTGGTGGGTGTTTTAAGGGTGTTTGTTTATTTTAACAATATGTTGGGTGTTTACTAACTTAACTTAGTTAGTTATAACTAGTTAGTTTTAACTAGTAATAGAGGGACCAAAACTGCCAATAGCTGAAACTTGTAAAGGGTGGGTTAAGTGTTGACTTGGTCAAATCTGGTCATAAGACCATTTCTTGCTGAAAACGTGAAGAAGGAAAGGAGGGGAGGAGGAAACTCAAGAACTCCAGAAATTTATCAAATTGGAGGTTGAATGTGAATCTGATCTTGAATGCAAGTTGAAATTGGAGTTCTTCTTGTGTCAAGCTACATCTAGGTAAGAAATTTTGATGTTTTTATTGGGGTTTTTGTGGGTTTCTCAAAGGGTGTGGGTTTGATGGATCAAATCCGAAATTAGAAGTGTAGATGGTGTTATATGTTGTTAACTATCATGATAATCATCAAAGAAACAACATTTTGTTCAATTCTTGCATGATGATGTATTTTGATAAAAATGGAGTTTTGGGGTTGTTCATGGTGATGATGAACTAAGGTTTAAATGGGTGATTAGATGATAGCTTTGTGACATACAACATATGAAATTGTGTTACCATGGTGATTGTTGAAATTGATTGATTATAAATCAACATGGGAGATTGTTGGAGTTTAGAAACAAATTGAAATGTGTGGGTGAAATCCCTGCACACAAGTTGTTTGATGAAAAGTCAACAACTTGATTTTTATCTAAAAAAGTGTTTAAAGGGATGGGTGTGGTTAATTAGTTGTTATAATCATAAAAGGTGTAATTTTATGATTAATGGGTCATTGTATGTCATCTAAATATAGTTGATGAAAGGGGTGTCAAAGTGGTGTAATTTGACTAATTATGGTCAACACTTGTATTGAAACACATAAGTATGATATAGGAGGCAATAGCGAAAGTGGTAGTGGAACTAAAAGACCCGAGAAGGAATTGGTTATAGAGGATAACGCATTGAAGCAAGGTAAGTCACCCAATCTTCTATTTGTTATGTGTAATGGTGTTATGCAATAATGAATATGTTGTGGAAGATTGACTTTATGGTGAATTGATGATTTTGGTGCTTGTTGATAGACAATGATAAGCAATAGGTGATATATGTTGCTTGATTTTTGTTGGTATGGTGTTTTAATGCTAGTTCATGATTTACTTGGTGTTAATTTGTATGTGTGTTGAATGATTTAACTTAATTCACAAGGTGTGTGAATTGTAATTGAATTCAACTAAAATTGGTGTTTTGAATCACAAGTGGTGTGATCATAACATTGAATTATTCACATGGTGTGTGAATGTTCTTTGTTGGGTGTAATCAAGTTAGTAAAACACAAGTGGTGTGGTTTACTTAACTTGAGAAATCTTGTGGAATAAGATTTCAATGGAGTTTTGGGTGCAAACGACCCGTTAGTAAATCGTTTGATATTATGACTATGATGGTTATAATTTGGTGAATTAAGGTGTTTAATATGATTATATGGTGTTATATAATGTTTATGGGGGTATTGGAACGGTCGTATTTGAGCGAAAGGGGTTAAGATGGCTTAAAACAGCAAAAATAGCCGTGCAGGTGGTGCCCGGCGTATGATACGCCTGGGGGGGGCGTATCATACGCCTCCTTCAGCTCAATCTTCGGATTTTGTCTGTGATACGCCCCAGATACGCCTAAACCATACGCCCCGAGTAAAATTTGACCAAAATTGACTTTTTGGGTCATGTAAGCTCGTGTGGTCGGGCATGGTGATCTTACTTAGTTCTAATGAACTAATGGTGACTTAATTATGGTGTTTCAGGTGAACGGAAGGGGTGAACGGGGTCGTGATCGGTTTGCTTTGGAAGGACTCGGATCAAACACGTTTTGGGTTTTACTTTGTTGAGTTAAAACAAAGGTTTTTGGTGATAACTCAAATGTAGTTTTTGTTATTAAATGTTTAAATAACATCATTCATTTTGTAAAGTCGCATGTAAGTGGAATGTTTAAGGTGTTTAATACACTTGATGGCATTAAAAATCTGGGACCTATTTTCATTTGTCGTTTAAACACACGTGGCATGTGTTGGTGGGTTTGGGGCTTACACATGTGGCTCTGATACCACCCTGTCACACCTCCACCTCTCGTCATCTTAGATGATGACATACGTCTCATTCTATTAGTTGCGGAAGCATAGTGATGATGTCTCAGAGATGAGGTGTGACTTACTTGAACCGATATCACAGCACACAGATTCACTTAAAATAAATATAACACAAAGGTTTCGTCACTACAGTAATATAACAACTTAGTTTATTACACAATATGTTACATTAAGGTTTGACTATGTGCCCAAGTGCATCCTCACTGTATCGTCACCGTTGTCCTGCAAAAATGTTAAATTTAAAACGTCAGCACAAAGCTGGTGAGTTCGACAGTTCAGTTAGAACAATATGATATGATAAATAATGTTCACAAAAATGTTCAGTTCTGGATAACCATGGGACCCGTATCTAGTTCCTTTCGGACAGTTGTTTGTTCACGAAGATACTACCCGTCGGTAAATATCTTAATGCCTCATTATCTTAATGTCTATCACTAACATTAAGAAATTGTTATGGAAACAGGTACCAAACATCCACACAAGGGGAGATGCAATCCTCCCAGCAAATGGGTTGTCAGCCAATAGTACTATCAATGGTTCCTGTTCGGCCGCACATGGGTTCACTAGATACAGTTCACGAATGAGGACTTTTGATACTGTGATAGTTGTTACTAACGGCAAAATCCCATGAAATCACACAAAAATCACATGAAATCACACAGATATCAGTGATGCATATCATATGTTCAGAAAATAGTTTGCAGAGTTACCCTGATGTTTATAAAACAATAAAGAGAAAAGGGGTTGTACAAAACTCACCTGATGAATCAGTGGTGGCAGAATATCACACAAACTGGTAATGATATGATGATTCTGCATTAATTTATGTTTGATATGTTATCTATGTTTTAACTTGCAGATTAAATCCTTTTGAACGTTCAATGTCAAAGACATTGCCTTAACAGTCATCAACTTGATATTTAATATTTAATTACATATCTTAATGTAATATCATACAATGTATGATAATGTAGGAACCTATACTGATTCAGGTTCCTAATACTGAGTTGATGACTCACTTAATTAATCAGTATGATCTCAGATTAATCAAATAGTTAATGTTGTTGATTATACTACTAAAACAGTTTCTAGACAGTTTAATGGCTTAGGAATGATTAATCCTTGTTATTGATTACCCGAATATCATGAAATATCACAATGTAGTATTAGAGTAGGTTTAATAACCATGTTTAACATACTGATCTGACTGTTATCAGAAACATCAGATAATCGTTCCAATGAGTATGTTAATGATTGTGATTAGTTTAAAACACTCAACTTTCACGTTGCATGTCAAAGATTAATCAAACTAATCACATACATAGTCACAACCAAATGGTTTAAACCATTATAACCATTGTTATGATTCCATGCAACCCGGGCATTACAACGGCTCAAAACAAGGATTTACCCGTTAACAATTCGAGTTTATCATTCAAAATCAATCCTAGCCATCATCTAGGCAATAATCAACAACCCTAACTATATCATTACGTTCAAACTCAAGATTTAACCAATAAAAATCAAACCAGAAGGTTTAAAATGAACCATTACCTAATCTGGAGGAGTTCTGCGGATAGAAAGATGATCTGGACTCGTATAAACGTTCCTGGATGCGATCTAAACGTCTCTAAGGCTTCGAAACAGATACTTGATGAATTGGATGAAGATTTTTCGTGAAAAAGAGCTGGTTTCGTCGATGGTTGAGGATAAAATGAGATAGGAATGAAAATCTAGATTTTTATGCAAGTTGCCGGCAGATTAGACCCCAGGCGCATCGCCTGGCGACCCGCTGCCATGCCAGGCGTACCGCGCGGAGTGTACTCAGCTTCCAGAAGATCTTTAACCCGCGCTCATCGCCTAGGTCACTCTCCCGACCTGAGGCGTACCGCCTACAGGTAATTTCGCCCGTTTTTCGACGTAAACTTCATTTCGCGATTCCGGACAATCCGTAACTCCGTTTCACGCACCGTTTTCGCCCACGTTCATCATTTTCCGCCTACTATCATCCCATAACAATTTTGGCAACCATTTCAGCATGGATTTTAAACACGATCAAATGTGCTCAATTCACTGTTGATGTAACTCTTCGTACGCGATTATCACAAATAGGAAGATGGTTTAATCTATCCTACCTAGGGTTGTAGGATCGGGTTGTTAAATCTCAACAACACAAGAACAAGTATTTCTTACTAAGTTCTAACAGATGCGGAAAGTTCTTTTAGAATTATCTCACAATCACACTTAAGATGACAATAAAATAATTATTGAACAAATACAGATAATAACACTGGAGTAGTTTGAAGCTCAAGGATATATTTCTCTCAAAGTAAAAGTGTACCAGCATTCAAGCACAAGCACACTTAAGCAAACATACAATGGGAGGTTATATAGCCGAGGCTACAACCGTATACACTTAGGAATACAAGTTGGGTATACTAGACAAGTACATAAAGTAAAGCTTATTCTAGTATATTGAGTGTCTTAACAGGCTAAGACACTCAGTCATAATCATTATACAAATAGACATTGACTTTAACAAAGACTACTAAATACAAAAGACATTTAATGTTGATGATCTTCAAGGCTTCAGATAATCTTTTGTATTTAATGCAGCATGGGAGAAGTAAGGTAGCTTATCTGACTCATTACATGTTGTCTCTATCTGTCATCAGACCAACATGTCTTGTGTCAGTACCTTTTGTACTTTGAAAGTGTTCAGCTACAGTCTTTGTTGAAGGAATCTCTTCGAAAGTCTTTGTCTTTCTCAGGAAGTTGCTGAGAAGAATCTTCAGAAGCACTTGATGTTCGGAAGCTCTGAACTTCTGAAATCTTCTAAGTGTGAATCTTCCGAAGCAATTGTCTTGTACAACCTTTGGCAGGATTAAGTTAACCTTCAGAAGCAATGTTGCTTCCGAGGAGTAACTTCTTCCTTCCGAAGGATGTTATTCTTTGCGGCATTTGTACTTGGACAAAATAGGAGGTTTGGTGAGCATCAACCTTTATTAGTCTTTACAGTCTCCCCCTAGGCTGATGCTACCAAAACTTCTAAGGAAGAAACCTTGGCTTCCATGTACCCCTAAGTACCTTTGCCCTTTTTCTTATCTAGATCAAAGACATAGGGTTTGGCCAACACCATCAGCTGCACTAGATTCACCAGTTTTATTAATCCATTGTAGTTGGTGAGAATGAAAATATTTTCTTGTGCATTGAAGCTCCAATTTACTAAGGGAACATATGAATGCTCATGCTTTAGACCATGGATGTCCCTTAAATCTTCCTGAGTTTGTGTAGTTTCTGGAGCTGCTTTTGGTGTGACTTCAGGTACTGAGAGTGCTGCTTTAGGCTCAGAGTCAGAGGAGATGGCAGATGTTCTCCATTTCCTTCTGGCCATGCTCTTTCTTCTTATGAGTCTTGGTCTGTCTTGAGCAGTGGCCTGACTCCTCAGAACTCTGGCCTGTTGGGACTCCTCAGCAACCGAGGATTTTGTTCTCCTCTCACCAGCCAGTGTCTGTCTCTCAGGATCAGGGTTTTGTGATGATTGTTTTCTTGTAGTCTTCTTATCCTTTTTGATCTTGATCACTGAAGAGATTGGCATGTTATCCATAGAAGGACTTGATGGAGGAGATGATTGTTCTTATTTAGGATTTAGGGGGAACATTTTGGGGAACATGGCTTTGGTTGCTTCCCCACACATAACCTCTTCTCCATCTCTGATTCCCGCACCAGAGAGGGGAAATTCTATTGTAGCTCCTCCCCCCTAAACCTAAGCCTCTCATTAGGCTTTCCTTTCTAGCCCTTATCTGTTCAATTGAAGGTAACTCACCTTTGGCAATTTTAGCTTTTATATCTCTGATATGCATATCCATGGTTGAGTTCTTCATTGGGCCTAGCTGCCGAGCATGGAAGCCATATTCCAAGAGAAAGGCTTTGCACTTATTTATGTAGGCCTTGTTCTTCTGTGTCTTTGTTAGAGCAATCTGTACTTTGGATGCAGCAGCTTCCTGTTCCTGCTGCTGCATTTTGTCCAGCTCGGCAGCCATCTGAGGTACCGACCAGAGCCATACTTCATCGAAGTCATAGCCTCTCTCTTCGAGCAGAGCAGAGAGTCTAACTCTTTCTTCATCTAGAGAGGTATCTGGCCGGCCCTTTATTTTCTTAGGAAGCCTCTCCTCTTGTTCTGCTTCCTCCTCTCGGGTTAGCTTCCTTTTTCCTTTGTCATCCGCAGTTATTTTTACCCCAGAGGAGATTTCTCATGTAACCTCACCAATTGGTTCATTGGCATGTAGCTCCTCTGTGGAGGAATCAACAAGAATGACTGGGCCTTTGGAAGCAGCTGCAGCTTCGGAGTTAACCTCAGCATTCACTGTTTCCTCCAGTTGACCAATCACCTTAGATGATTCCTTATTAGTTTCCACAATGGGCTCAGGAGTAGAGGAGAGGTCTTCAGCAGCCTTTGTCCCAGAAGGGGACACAGGTTCCATGAAAATTGGTTCTTCTTGTGTGGTGTCTTCCATGGCAACCTGAGCTGCAGTCTCAGAGGGAGACTTAGTCCCAATAGGGGACTGAGGTTCCAAAGAGACATTTGATGTTTGCTGTACAGTCTCTTTGGCAACCTCCCTTGTATCCTCAGAAGAGGAAGAGGAAGAGGAACTAGAGGAGGGAGAATTAGTCCCAGAAGGGGACTGATGTTCCAAAGAGACATTTGAAGTTTGCTGTTCTGTCTCTTTGGCAACTTCCCTTGTATCCTCAGAAGCTGTAGAAGAGGAAATAGAGGAAACTTGAAAGTAAGTACCCAAGAAGTCATCCCATTCAGCAGTCAAGGTGACTATGGATGGGTTAACTGCTTGTGCACCCTCCTCTTTTCTTGCTTCTGATCCTGACCCTGCAATAGATGCATTCTCCCCCTTTTTGGTAGCATCAGAGGAAGTGAAGGTGGTAACATCAGGATCAGGATGAAAATGATGTAAAACAACGGGTGGACGCCTCCTGAGATCCAGAATAGTTGCATCTTTTGTCTGAATCTCAAGCCGCAGGGTAGTCACCTCAGCTTCCAAATGAGCTACCCTGGCTTGGAGGGATGTGATAGTAGCCGTCAATTCCTGTGTGTGGGTGCCCTCATCTACATGAGTAGAATCATGGGGCGATGGAGTACTGAGCCTAGCTCCTGCACCTCCATCACCAGAAGTGGTTTCTTGGCTCCCTGGATTCCCATCATTGAGAAGGGCTTCAAAGAAGTCCTCCCCAACATAGGTTGCCGCAGGTGAGGTCCTATTACCTGTACCATTGTCCTGTGGATCTTTATTAAGATCAACAGTAGTGGCAGCCTCACCTGCATTGACCCCTTCAGAACTACTAGGGCTAACCTCTGAGTGAATAGGCTCTGGGTCAGGGAACCTTGCCTGTAACTGTGTCACCACTCTCATTAAGGTTTGGGTAGTGGGGGGGCATTTCTGGGTGATAAGAACCTGGAGACTTGGGAGACAGTCTCTGATCTAATGAAGTTGCTTCATGAGAAGCAGACTCAACTATGGGTGCATCCCTTTGAATATTCTCAGTTATGTTTTGTGACATATACTGAGGGCTTTCAGGCTGGTTAAGGGCAGCCACAGGTTCCAGAGGAAGAACCTGTGGATCAACAAGAGGTGTGGCTTTCACCTTAGGTAGAACTGTGCCTGAGCAGTCATTTTAACCTTTTTCTTTTTGGGTGCAGTAGAAGGAGCCTGAGCAACTGTAGAGAGTTGCACAGGGTTTCGTTTGCGTTTGTAAGTGATTTTTATGGGATGAGGAACAGAAGTGGAAGGTGTGGGTTCAGCATCTGTGGGGTTAACAGAGCTGTCACCTTCTAGAGTATGTGACTCCATAGAGGGAAGAAGGGGAGTGAATTTCCCAAAGAACTAGGCACCGTTCTTCTTAAGTTGTACAAAAACCTTGGATGAGACCAAGGGCATTTTATATGTATTCCCAGTTAGAGAGAGGGAAGTGCCTAACTCCTCATTGAAAATCTGTTGCAAAAACCTGGGATACATACAAAATTTCTTTGGTGACGAAATATTGTCAACCAAATTATTGAAAATAAAAGCAGAAAAATTAAACAGTTGGTTAGAGACCAAACCATGGATAGCCGAAGCTAAGTCAGATGGTATTTGATCCCAACCACCAGCTTTATTGGAAAGACAGTGTAGGAACAAATGTATGAGGTACTTGTAATTGTAGGACACTCTACCCTTCAAATAGGTTGTTGAAGGGAGAGGACCTTCGTACCCCATCGACTGAAATGTCGATGCTACCTCATCCTTTGTGAATGAGACCTTTCCACCGGCATCATTTAGTTTGAGATACCGACAAATGGTCTCCACAGAAATAGAAATAGGATGAGCATCAATGGTGGCTACAAGAGAGCGACCATTGGGGGATGATGAAACAGAACAAGATGCCCAAAACTGTTGGTGATGAGATTCATACACCAAGGGCTGAACGGTTAGTGCAAAGAAATACCTGCTCCTTTGAAGAAAAGAGATGATCGGTGCGAAATCGTTATCATGCTCTGCCGATAACTCCGCAGGTACATTGTGAGCAGGTTTGAAAGCAAGAAGATCCATGGCAGTTTGTGATTTTAGGGCACGATTTGGGAGATCAAAGAAAAGAAGATTTCAAAGTGAAACGGTTTGTGAGAATTCGAATGAGCGGGAGACCTTTATATACCTTCGGATTTCAGCATTTAATATATAGACACATTAAATTTGAGATCCGGATGTCAGAAAAAGGTCTTCCGATGACAGCTGGTTTCACATTAAATGTAGGATTGCTTCCGAAGATGTGGCTTTCGGAAGGAGTGAATTAGACCAAAAGGTTTTCTGAGAAGAGTTGCTTCCGAAGAATAAGATTTATACTATCGGAAGCACTGCTTCTGAAAGATCAGAAGCAATAATTTAGAAGTATAAATTTAATACATCGGAAGCAAGTGCTTCTGAAATGTTAGATAATTCATCAGACAGAATGTTCTTCGGAAGATACCTTCTTCTGAAGAGTACCTTTAGAAGCCTATGCTTCCGAAGTTAATGTATCGGAAGAGTATTACTTCCGAAGGTAATTTAGCTTCTGAAGAGTGAGATCTTCCGACTAAGGAAGAAATAATGCTTCCGAAGACTTAACCTATCTTCTGCTGAGTAGTTACTCATCAGAAGATAAGTTAAGTTTATTTTCCGAAGAATTGTTCATTCCAGATTATTTTATTTACTCAAAGTTAATCATTCCAATAGATGTTATTAAGTACCTGAATCTTCCTTCATCAAATGCCTTGGTGAAGAGATCAGCCAAATTATGTTCTGAATCAACTTTGACTAAATGGATCAACTTCTTTTCTGCACAGTCTCTGATGAAATGATATCTGATGTCAATGTGCTTGGTCTTGGAATGCTTGACAGGATTATTGGTGATGGAGATTGCACTAGAATTGTCTATCTGAATAGGAGTATTGAACAGATCTACTCCATAATCCTTCATCTGATTTTGAATCCAGATGACTTGTGCACAACAACTTGATGCAGCTATGTATTCAGCTTCTGCAGTAGAAGTAGAAACACATGATTGTTTCTTGCATTGCCAAGACACAATCCTGGATCCAAGAAATTGACATCCTCCTGATGTGGATTTCTTGCTGATGTTGCACCCTCCATAATCACTGTCTGTGTAAGCCATGAACTGAAAGTCTTCATTTCTAGGATACCATAATCCTAGACTTGATGCTCCTTTGAGATATTGAAAGATTCTTTTCACAGCCAGCATATGTGATACTTTTGGATTAGCCTGAATCTTGCACACACACAAGTTGCAAACATGATATCTGGCCTGCTTGCTGTGAGATACATCAAAGAGCCTATCATTGCTCTGTATTGGTGCTGATCAACATCCTCCCCCTCAAGATCAGGGCTAAGTGATGTTGTCTTGGACATAGGAGTTCCCAGTGCTTTGCAATCAGAGAGCTTGAATCTTTCAAGAATGTCCTTGACATATTTTGATTGACTAATGAAAATTCCTGTAGGAGTTTGTTTTGTAATCCAAGAAAGAAGGTGAGTTCTCCCATTGAACTCATTTCAAATTTGGATTTCATCAGAGACTCAAAATCCTTACAGAGAGATTCATTAGTGGAACCAAAGATAATATCATCAACATAAATTTGAACTAGCATGATATGTTGATTAGACTTCTTGAAAAAGAGAGTTTTGTCAATTGTACCTCTCTTGAAGTTGTTAGACAACAGAAAAGAAGATAAGGTTTCATACCATTTTCTGGGAGCTTGATGCAACCCATAGAGAGCCTTATCAAGCTTACAAACATGATCAGGAAACTTTGGATCTTCAAATCCTGGAGGCTGGCACACATAAACTTCTTCATCTATTTTTCCATACAGGAAAGCACTCTTGACATCCATCTGAAAAACTTTGAAATCTTTAGCAGCTGCAAATGCCAAAAAGATTCTGATAGCTTCAATTCTGGCAACAGGTGCAAAGACTTCATCATAGTCGATGCCTTCCTCTTGGGTGTATCCCTGAACAACCAATCTTGCTTTGTTCTTGATGACAACACCTTTGTCATCCTTTTTGTTTCTGAACACCCATTTGGTTCCAATGGCATACTTTCCTTTAGGCAAAGGGCAAGTCTTCCAAACTCCTTGTCTTTGAAACTGAAGAAGCTCCTCTTGCATAGCTTCTACCCAACTGTTATCTTTTAATGCCTCTGCAACCTTCATAGGTTCTATTTGGGATAGAAAGCAGGAGAACAAGCAAACATTTGCTTCATGCATAGAGCTTCTAGTTCTTACACCTTCTTCTACATTGCCAATAATGTTCTCAACTGGATGAGTGTTGTGAATTCGAGTTCTTGGAATCACATCCAGTTGAGAAGCATCTTCCATGTTGAGTGACTCAAGGTTAGGCAATACTACCTCAAGCTGGATCTCTGGTAGATCTTTTGGATTCTGAGTTTGGACTGTGATGGATTGGTTTTCTCTGGGAAAAGTGGTCTCCTGAGGAATTGCCTCTGTTGAAGGACTTCCTATTTCTTCTTGTTGTTGTAACTCAGAAGTAGATTCAATTGACGGACCTGCCTGAGATGTGTTTACTGTCTCAGACTGTGACACACCATTTTGTGCTGAAGTGGATTCTACCAAGATTTGTTTTGAAGCTATTGGTAGTTCAACACGAAAGTCATATTCTCTTGTGCCTTTGGAGGTGTCTATGGTAGCTGACTGTGAAACTGGAACATACTCTTTCACCAGATTAAATGCAGATGTAAAGGTATCAAGATCAAATAACCAATCAGGGCCTGTTCCAGGTTTATTGAGAGTATGTTCATTGAACTGAACATTTGCAGACTCTTCAATAATTCTAGAAGCTTTGATGTATACTCTATAAGCCTTAGCATGTGAAGAGTACCCAACAAAGTAGCCCTCTGCTGATTTCTCAGCAAACTTGGCTAAGTGATCTTTAGTATTCAAGATTGTACATTGACATCCAAATGGTTTGAGAAATCCAATGAATGGCTTTCTCTTATGCCAAATTTCATAAGGAGTCATACCATGTGTCTTAACCACCAATACTCTATTTTGGACATAACAGGCAGTGTTGACTGCTTCTGCCCAAAAAGTTATTGGAAGTTTGGCATCAGACAACATGGTCCTTGCAGTCTCAATTAGTGTCCTATTCCTTCTCTCAGCAACACCATTTTGTTGTGGAGTCCTAGGAGCACTAAATTGTCTTATGATACCTTTAGATTCACAAAAAGAGTTTAAAATCTGATTCTTGAATTCTGTTCCTTGATCTGACCTGATTATTTTCACATGATGATCACTTTCATTCTCCACCCTAAGTATAAATGACTTTAGGATCTCAGCAGTTTCATCCTTGGTGTTTAAGAAAAATACCCAGGTATACCGAAAGAAATCATCAGTGATCACCAAGCAGTATGACTTTCTACCAAGACTTTTAACACTTGTGGGACCAAACAAGTCCATATGCAATAAATGCAGGACAATTGTAATAGAATTTATGTCTTTGGCATGATGAGATGTCTTGTGCTGCTTACCCTTTAAGCATGCAACACATTTATCAACACAAATAAATTCCTTTGTTGGTAAACCAGTTACTAAATTATTTTTAACAAGTTTATTCATATTTTTGAGGTTTACATGACAAAGTCTTCTATGCCAAAGAGATGATTCATCAAGTGAAGCTTTTGAGACAAAGCAGCTTATATTACTAAGAGGTGTAGCTGTGCTTATATCTAGCATATACATGTTGTTTCTTCTTGGAGCTCTAAGCATAATTTGATCATTTGGTACCACAAATCTTGGTTTCAGGACAATGCATTCATGCTCAGTAAACAACATGTTGTGCTTTTGATCACACACTTGTGATACACTTAGTAAATTATAGTTAAGTTCTTTTACAAAATGCACATTCTCAAAGCTTACCTTACCATTAGTGATTGTGCCCCTACCTGTTATGTAACCTCCCACTGGATCACATCCAAAAGCAACAGACCCTCCAAAGAATGGTTCATATTTGTGCAGGTGAGTCTTGTTGCCTGTCATGTGCCTGGAACAGCCACTATCAACTATCCACAAGTTGCCTTTTGATTCCTGTTGTCCCTGCACATAACCAGAAGTGAGTTAGTTTCTGATGGGAACCCAAGCCTCCCACTGGATCACATCCAAAAGCAACAGACCCTCCAAAGAATGTTTCATATTTGTGCAGGTGAGTCTTGTTGCCTGTCATGTGCCTGGAACAGCCACTATCAACTATCCACAAGTTGCCTTTTGATTCCTGTTGTCCCTGCACATAACCAGAAGTGAGTTAGTTTCTGATGGGAACCCAAGCCCATGTGGTCTTGGGTTTGCCATTTGCATCATTGTAAGTAAATTTCTTTGACATCATCTTAGGTGGGACAGATGATGTGCTTGCTTCTGATGGGAGTGATGGCTTATCAGTTGATTCCTTCTTCTTCCATACTTGTTTTGCCTTTTGAGTTGTCAGAAGACTTTGTTTCTTTTGATAGTCATCGGAAGCTATTTTTCCTTTTCCTTCCGATGGTCTTCTTCCGAAGGAAAATGGTTTCTCTTGTTTGTTGGAAGCCTTCCTTTTATGATCTTCCGAGGTTCCTTTTCTATAGGAAGCTTCCCTTTTCTTTGCTTCCGATGCTTTCTTTTCGGAAGCCTTTTTATTTTGTTTCTTCCTGTTATCGGATGTACTTGCTTCCGATACCTTCTTAACTGGATTTCTTCTCTGTTCTTCAGAGGAAGTAGATGACTTACTCCAACTATTCTTTCTTCCTCTTCCCTGTAATTTTGAGGAAATTCTGCTTCTTGGATTATAAAAGCAATCAGCAGCAAAATGATTCTTCTCACCGCACATCAGATATATAGTTTGACTGTTGGGAGAGTGTTGCTGCTGATTCCTTTTAATGAAGGCAGAGCTTTGATCCTCAGAGAGTGATGATTTGGATGTTCCAACATATCTGTTGGTCTTAGACTTTGCCTGTTTCCCTGAAAAATTTATCTTTCTCTCCATTGATCTACCTCTCTTTGACTTGTCAGATGGGCAAGTCACATACTCATCTGAGGATATATTTTCTGTGATTTTAGCTTTGACAAAAACTGTTGAATGTTTCTTAGTTTTCTTATTTTGTTTCTTAATTTTCAAAGCTTGTTTTTCTTTTACTGGTTTAATAGAAATATCATCCTCATCTGAGCATGTTGAGGTACTTGGATTAGAGAGATTATCAGTTTGAACCACCTTGTGTATATCCAATTCCTCATTATACACAAGATCAACTAGTGGTTTACACCTAACATCTACTATGGAAGTATAAGCAGATGGAGGTTATATTTGTTATATCCCAAACCAGCCCCATGTTTATTCACTAATTCAGTTGTGCTGCTCATTCTGAAAAGTTTTTCATATTTTTCACCTTGGCTTAGAAATTTGTCTCTGTATGACTCAGCCAATACAAGTTCAGTCTTGGCGGTGGTTAGTCTTTCTAAAAGATTTTTAATCTGACACTGTTTGTTAGTGTCTTCATGTTTTAAACTTGAAATAGTTTTCTCCATTTCATCAATTTTTTCTTTGTAATTTCTTTCAACCTCAAAAAAATTTGCCTTGACAACTTGTAAAGACTCAAGCTCATTACAGAGTTGAGAATTTATCTTTTTATAAACAGTTAATGTTTCTGAGCATTCAGGTGAGCACATGTTATTATTTACCTTGTTTGAGGAAGATGAGTCATTTGCCATCAAAGCACTGTTGGAGATAGAAGCATCCTCAGCTTGAAAGCTCCAGTCTGCAAAGTCTTGTTCAGCAATGATTGCATTGTTTGATGAGCTTGATGATTTTTATTGTGGTTGCCCAGAAGTTGTCGGCTGAGTTCCTGTGGACTTGCATTCTCTGGCAAAGTGGCCTAACTGTTGACAGTTAAAGCATTTGAGTTTAGATTTGTCAAGTCCAAACCCAGTCTTCATATTGTGTTTTTTGAACTGTCTGCCGGTTCTTTGATAAAACTTCTTTGCTCTGTATGAAATCATGGCCATTTGATAGTTTATATCCATCTCCTCAAGATCATCTGCAGGGATACCATCCAAGTCTTCTTGGCACAGATGAAAGTAATTGGTCTCCTCAGCCATAAAAGCTCCTTGCCCGTAGGTTGGTAGTGGAGTTGGATTTGTGACAGGGTTTGATGAATTTGGAGTTTCAGGAAATGTGACAGTGGGTGTGGAGGTAGGATGGTAGATGGGTTGATAGTTTGGTATGGAGGATTATTGATGGGTGCATAAAGAGCAGCTGAGCCAGATGGTAAGTGTGAGACTTTAGATTCTTGGGCATCTAATTCCATCTGATAGGCACTGAGAATACCAAACAACTCTCCTAAAGTTAGAGTTTTCAGGTTTTCTGTTTTTCTGATTGTTACTGAATAAATATTCCATGCCTTTGGAAGAGACCTCAGAAATTTTCTGAGCACATCTTGATTATCAAGAGTTACGCCTGCAGTTGTTAATTCATCCACAAGTTGGACATACCTTAGATACTGAGAAGACATATTCTCATTGTTTTGTTGACAAAAGTTCTCAAACTTTTGTTTCAGCATATCCTTCTTGTTTTCTTTGACATCTTCCGAACCTTCATACATCTGCTTCAAGGAGTTCCACAGTTCTTGAGCAGACTTGCATTTCTTGAATGCATGTATAATGGAGTTCGGTATTGACATCTGAATGAGCCAAAGAGCTTTAGAATCAACTTCCATCTTCTTATAATCTTCATCTGAGTACATAGATGGATCTTTTGGTACTGCAGCTCCTCCAGCTCCAGCCGCAGCAATTGTGGGAACGTAAGGACCTTCAAGAACAGACTTCCAAAGCTTGAAGTCTTGATTCCTGATGAATCCTTCCATTCTGACTTTCCAGGTGTCAAAGTCTTCACGGGTGAACATCGGTGGCTTGTTGAGAGTGCCATTTTCTGTATCATGTTTGTTTAGAGCGGCCATCTTACACAAACACAGAAAATATGAGTTTTGAAAAGATGAGATTTTTTAGAAGAAATAGAACTGGTAACTTAAGGATGATTAGTCACTTAAGTTCAAGAGCCAAAGCTCTGATACCACTTGTAGGATCGGGTTGTTAAATCTCAACAACACAAGAACAAGTATTTCTTACTAAGTTCTAACACATGCGGAAAGTTCTGTTAGAATTATCTCACAATCACACTCAAGATGACAATAAAATAATCGTTGAACAATAACAGATAATAACACAGGAGTAGTTTCAAGCTCAAGGATATATTTCTCTCAAAGTAAAAGTGTACCAGCATTCAAGCACAAGCACACTTAAGCAAACATACAATGGGAGGTTATATAGCCGAGGCTACAACCGTATACACTTAGGAATACAAGTTGGGTATACTAGACAAGTACATAAAGTAAAGCTTATTCTAGTATATTGAGTGTCTTAACAGGCTAAGACACTCAGTCATAATCATTATACAAATAGACATTGACTTTAACAAAGACTACTAAATACAAAAGACATTTAATGTTGACGATCTTCAAGGCTTCAGATAATCTTTTGTATTTAATGCAGCATGGGAGAAGTAAGGTAGCTTATCTGACTCATTACATGTTGTCTCTATCTGTCATCAGACCAGCATGTCTTGTGTCAGTACCTTTTGTACTTTGAAAGTGTTCAGCTACAGTCTTTGTTGAAGGAATCTCTTCGGAAGTCTTTGTCTTTCTAAGGAAGTTGCTGAGAAGAATCTTCAGAAGCACTTGATGTTCGGAAGCTCTGAACTTCTGAAATCTTCTAAGTGTGAATCTTCCGAAGCAATTGTCTTGTACAACCTTTGGCAGGATTAAGTTAACCTTCGGAAGCAATGTTGCTTCCGAGGAGTAACTTCTTCCTTCCGAAGGATGTTATTCTTTGCGGCATTTGTACTTGGACAAAATAGGAGGTTTGGTGAGCATCAGCCTTTATTAGTCTTTACAAGGGTGTTCATGGTTCGGTTTTAAATCGTAAAATGTTCAAACCGGTCATCAGTTCGGTTTCGTTCTTATTTTTTTTATTACTTTTGGTCAGGTGGTTTAAAAAATTTCAAGCCAAAACAAACGATTTGATTTATGATTTATTTCTAAAACTGCCTAAATAGTCCTCCTCCTATGGTCCTATATCTCAAAATCGGTTCAAGTCGGTTTTATTAATTAACTTGAGTTTGTGTATATGAAGTTATTTACTATAGTTGTTTTGATGAGATTTACATGTATATATATATATTTACCAGGTTATTAGCCCGTATATTACACGGATTTAATATAAAATATTAAATAGTTAGCAATGAAAATTTAGAAATTATAACATAATATATTGATATAAAATGATTTATTTACATATTAATAAATAGTTTAAGTGATAAAAAAATAATTAAAAATTTTAATCATATACGAATGATATATAACCTTTTAATGTTTAACAATTGATACATTTGAAAAAATAGACGTTAAAAATTTCAGTTAGTCTTATATTAAAAACTAACTTTTATAAATCAATAATATAAAACATAATTTTTATAATTACTAATTTCAACGACCCAATTCTAAAAATAATGTCAAACATAACGGACAAAAAGTGTAACTTTATTATTTTAATTTATAAATAAATTAAAAAACGTCATTTGCTTATAAAAATCTTATTGTTTAAAAACATCTTTTATAGTATACTTTATTTTTTAAAAATATTATTTTTTAGAAAACTTATTTTTTACATAAATTTTGTTTTTTTGAAAAGAAAATATTTCTTACTTTAAAAATTTTGGTTTTAGAAAATTTCGTATTCTATAAAAAAAATTATGTGTGTTTTATAATAAAAAGATAAATAATATATTAGTTATTAATGTTATAATTATTTAATAAAAGAAAAAAATTAATTTAATAAGAAAATTCATTTAATAAGAAAAAAAGACAGTTATTTAATATAAGAGAGAATTAATGAATTGATAAGTAATTAACAAGCGTCACTTGTAGTGTAAGAAGGTGACAAGTGACAATAATGCTATAAGAAGGTGACATGTGGCAAAATATTTACTCTTTTATTATATAATAGGTTAAATCTCGTGTGTTACACGGGTTAAATATACAAAATGTAATATAATTTTTAATAAAATGGTCATGTTTGTAAAAAAAATAAGAATTACACTTAAATTTTTCATAATTATACATATTGTATTTTAACATTCAAATCATCTTATCAAGTTAAATATTTTAAAATATCTAAAAATAACTCATTGAAAATAATAGCTTTCATTATTATTATTATTATTATTATTATTATTATTATTATTATTATTATTATTATTATTACTACTACTACTACTACTTCTACTACTACTACTAATACTACTCACTGCTGCTTCTGCTGCTTCTGCTCCTGCTGCTACTGCTACTGTTGTTGTTAAATATTTCAATAAACATAATTTGAAGTTAATAACAGTTAGAGACCTAAATAAAAGTTTAGATAAGAAAATAAGTAAAAAATATTTATCTACTAACATTTAATAATGTTACTACACATAAAAGGAAGTAAATTTAATGAATTATAATTATCCTTGTAAAATATATAAATAAGTTCTTAGTTTATATAACTTACATAAAAAATGACAAGATTTAAAAGTTTTATAATGTTCAATGATAATAGTAAGTTAAAATATAAAAATATATGAATATACATGAAATAATTTAAGTTTTTAAGATACTCATTATTAAAAAAATGATTATATATTTGTATAGTTTACGATTTATCTTATAATATATCTATTTTATTTTGTTTAATTGTTTGTCTTTTTGAATATAGTCTAAACATATTATTAAATTTTTGCGTTGAAAGTATAAAATATTCAAGACTTGATTATTTATTTGTATATATAATTTTTAAAATTGAAGAAAATAAGTTAAAATAATAAATTGTCAAATTTATTAATTATCTTTATTAATAAATGATTGGTAATAAATAATTTAATGCCTTAAATTTTGGGGGGAAACAAAAATAAAACATGCTCTATTGCATGACAAGTGGCACATAAAAACCTTGATTTATTATATAAGATTATAGATTTTAAAATTTATTAACTACATGTACATCCGATTAAAAATTTACGTTGCATATATTTTCTTCTTAGTATATGATCCAAATGCCGTGCCATCAGATTGAATCATGGGTGCAACTACCAGAGGACTTTGTTTTAATTAGGCGAGTATTGTCCCTAGAGCTGGCAAAATGGATACTTGTTAAAACACAATTACAACTGTTTTACAAAAAAATTGTTATTTTATTTTATATTTTTTTTAAAATAAAAAAAATTTAAGAGACTAGACTTCACAATTTTTCTTTTTCGCTACATAATATATATTTTTTGTCATGTTTAAATCACCAAACTAAGTGTTAAACAATTCATTTTCATGTTTTATATTTGCATTAATCGTGTTGTCTGACACATGTTAAACCCGTAAAGACCCGTTTGTAGAAAATTTTTAATGCATTTTGTTAATTCAAGTGTAGAAAATTTAGTATGTAATTCCCAAACCGTTGATTTCGGCTTTAAAACTTTAACGGTACGGTTTTAGTTTTTTAAGGATCAAAAACCGTTATCACGAGACCCTTAAGACTGTTATCACGAGACTGCGAGACCATAAGCATCCCAATTCCCTCACCTAAGCCCATTTCTGTGTGTGGGCTCACATCTACTGTTTTGACTTTTGACAGTCGAGACCTTCTTCGGTCGTACTCGTGTTGGATCACAACCCAATTGTCAATAGTTTGTTGTGTCCAGCCCAAACTCATAGTTCAGCATGTATAGTTAGAGGTAGAGATGCACAAACCGGTTTTTTTTCTCAAACCGGTTCAGTTTAGGACCCGAACCGGTTTGGTCAAAGTGTGGTCAAAACCGGTTTGGTTAAAACCGGTTCGGTTTGGAAACCGGTTTGGGAGATTGAAGATGTCAAACCTATAAAACCGGTTTGGGTCGGTTTGAAACCGGTTTGGACCGGTTTGGAGGGGTTGAAACCGGTTTGGAAACCGGTTTGGGAGATGAAAATGTCAAACCTATCCCAAACCTACGGTTCGGACCGGTTTGGAAACCGGTTTGGGTGAAACCGGTTTGAGATCCGGTTGGTTTGGAAACCGGTTTGAGATCCCAAACCGGTTTTTTTGTTCACTTCTAGTTAGAGGTGGGCAAAAAAACCGGACCGAAACCTGACCCAGACCCGGTCATACCTGAACCAATGGCTACAAACGGGTCCGGTTTTTTAAACAAATTAAAACCGGATCCGGAAAACTGGACTGGTTCCACATGTACCCCGCTAAAACCGGAACCAGCCAAAACCCGAACCGGAACCGGTCGAAACCCGGAACTGGAACCGAAACCGAAACCGGGTATTGACTTTGTTGACCGGAACTGGAACCAATTGGAACCGGAACCGGTTCCAAAAAAACCCGATTTGGCACCTCTATGTACAGTTGTATACCACCAGATTTGATATGTTAACTATGAGGCTAGCAGGGCCGTCTCTGAGAGATTATGTGTCATGTGCGAATGTTAAAAATGGGCCTCTATGTGTGTGTGTGATAATTAGTTTTTTTTTATGTAAGTGAGTTCTCACAGTTATTCAAAAAAAAATAAATAATAAATTAATAAATAAGTACCACATCTAAACCCTTTTCTTTTATTCTTTTGTTTTTTTGTTCCCATGTTTGGGCTCACAAGTCACAAGTAGAGGTGGGCAAAAAAACGGGACCCAGAACCAGAACCGGAACCGGAACCGATCATACCCGAATCGATGGGTACAAACGGGTCTGGATTTTTAGACAAATTAAAACCAAAACCTGAACCAAAACCGGTCAAAAACCGGTCGGAACTGTTCGAAACCCGAAACTAAAACCGGAACCGGGTATTGACTTTGTTGACTGGAACTGGACCGATTGGAACCGAAACTGGTTAAAAAAAACCCGATTTGCGCACCTCTAGTAACAAATAACATCTACTGTTTTGACATCGACACCTTCTTGGTTAGTACTCGTCTTGGATCAAAACCCAGTTGTCAAAAGTTTGCCGTGCTCGGCCCAAACTTATAATTCAGATTTCAGCATGTACATCAGATTTGATTTGTTTGGTGATAACTATGAGGCTTGTATCTTAGTACTACACAGAGTCGACTATAAAAAACTATTAAATATTTATTAAAAAAGTTATAAATTGTAAAGCGATTTTTTAAGGAAAAATATGATAGAAATTGTGTATAACTAACTAATTGAAGTAATAAAATAAAAATATTATTTTTATTTAACTTTTGTTTTATAAAAAGTTTGTTGTATATTGTTGGAAAATTTTGTCCGACTGGTCATATTTTATTTCCAACAAGATTTTTCTAACAAAAACATGTTGGTTAAAAATTTCTTGGAAATGATATTCTGCCAAAAATATAAGGATTTATAATGATGACAATTTATAACTTTTTTTTTTGAACGGCTTGGTACAACGACACCCAAGACGGGATTTCAACCGTCACCTCGGATTTGACGCTCTGGGGCGTATGCCCGAGCCCACTTCAGGAGGAACCCCACAACTAGGTAAACCCTCTGACCTTGCTTCAGCAAATATGCCTCAGCCCGGATTCGAACCCAAGACCTCCCATAAGAAAGTCAAGGGAGTAACCATTAGGCTAGAAGCCCTTGGTTGACAATCTATAATTAATAGTTGAGATTAACATGTAAATTAAAAGTTGATATAAGGTATCAATGAGGCATTGCCTCAATGGTACCCCAAGAGTCTTTCAAATGGGAGGTCTTGGGCCCAAATCCCTCCCGCAACGAAAAAAGGGTCTGAGGGGGTCAGGGTTTTCCCAGTGGGGTTTCCTCCTGGGGTGGTTATGGTGGCTCATGGGAGGTCCAGGTAACTAGATCTTGATGACATGTTTGGAAACAGTGGGTTCACATGATTGAAAACTTCGCGTCCAAAAAAAAAAGTTGATATAAGGTATTTAAAAAAAATAATATCATATTAACAAGCATTCTTTAACTTTAAGATGAACAATATATCATGCGTTACGAACATTCGAAGTATGGTCAATCGTTACTACCGAAACTAGAAGTTTAACTTGACAAAGAATCTTAAATTAAGATAAGAGCTCAAACGGTAACAATGTGACCGTTTTATTACAACCATAAACATCACAATAAGCTTGCAACGTTAACATGAACACTGTCACAAGACCAACCACATAAGCTACAATCTTCCATGTAGATCCAACAAACCAACCAATAGCCTTTAAAGCTACTAGCAACCATTGTGCAAGCTTCTTCAACAACAAATATGGCTTTCATACTCAACCTGTTGTTATAAGCCATGTTAATTTTATCAATCGTACCCTGCACATTCGATTTCTTGTTCGTTTTCATCGCGGGTATGGAACCGCTTATCCTAATGAAGAGCTTGATAACTTCATCCGCACGCAAGTCGCCTTTGATAACGTTCTCGAGTCTCTTGACATCATCCACATTGACAACAAGTGCACACATTAAAACCATTAACTCTGCAAGCGGAAAGCTATTGGAGTTGGATGTTAATGCTTCATATGCAACCAAGTTTTTTAATACGACATCTGAATCTTTGTTCAAAGTGACAATCGGTAGATAAACATCCTTTCCCGAAAGGCGTGTATCTTTAATGCCTTTGTCTTCTTTAAGACTATGAAACTTGAATCCAGCAGCATGAAGGTTCGAAGCTGAAGGGGCAATAAGTTTAGTCTGTGTGAAACTTTCTAGAATTAAGATGGATCAGATGATCAACACTAGAGGGAGTTTGTGACTCCAAACACAACTTAAGTGGTCAATGACTGTTACAAAAGATTTGAAACATGGAAGGTGAAAAATTGTTGGTTAAATGGGATGAACTACCTGAAACAAACAAAGAAATGTGTGTAATAAAAATCTTATTCCCAATAAAGTTATTTGCCTTTTTTTTATATATAGGTGATTATTTGATGGATTGTCAAGGATTTTCTAAATGATTTTTATACCTTGTTGTGTATCTAGGTAAATAGCGACTTTTTATTTTTTTTCTGTATTGAAATTGTTAAGAAGAAGCGACTTTAGTATAGAAAAGATTAAAAGTCGCTGCCTCATATCGATTTTTGATGCAGAAAAGATGGAAGTAACTCTCTTTTAGCGTTGAATTCAATAGCAAAGTAAAAAAAAAAACTTAAAAATCCTTTAAGAACTTTGAATTTTAACCTATTTCAATAAAAAAAATCCATAGCTATTTGGATGAGAAACTATATTTATTGTAGGATTGGGTTTTTAGGAAAAGATTAAGGGTTGTTTTTGTGTGTTTTTTATAATAAAAAACTAATGTTCCTTTGTTGCAAACATGTTGTGACTTTTAAAAAAAATACCTCGCTGTAAGAAGGGAACTGACTTAGCAAATAAAACAAACTTTTACAAAAACACCAACAATCCCTTGATCTTTTCCTAGCTAGAACATTTAATATTAAAAATATATATATAAATAAATAAAACAAAAAATTAGGAGTAACTACCCTGTTGGATTAATCTTGACGGGTCGGGTTACGGGTCGGCATAGTTTTTAATTTAAGCATATGTTTTTAATGTTTAATTAGATTATGGGTAGTTTATATTTGTGAAAGTAATGGGTCTAATTAGAAGTAGGAGTAATGGGTTAAGAATGTGGGAACATGGTTCCTCACCTAGTCACCTATGCTTGTTTCTAGGTGTGTGTACATTTCTTATATATGTAAGTGTGACTGTATGAGTATGAATGGAAGAGTGAGAGATTTTAGAGAAACATCTTGTACGCGAGTTTTTTGATTGTGTGTGATTTGGGGCCTGAACCAACATACCTGATGATGGATGCAAAGCCTCGTCGATTTCTTTCAAGACCATAAACGGAATTTGGCTCTCAATCATCAATACATCTTGAGCGACCAATATTTCTTTCAGGCCAATAGACAATAGAAAATTTGAAAATAATCTATTTATAATGCTTAGGCAATAGACAAATCTTAACATGATATTAGCAAATCGAACAATCATATCTCAACTAACTTTACTACTGAAACTTGAAGTTTGATTAACAAAACAGCCATTATATTAAAGAAAATAATAATTTAAAACAAACTTGTAAAGAATCTATCTATATTAATAAACAAAAATCTAATTTTGCCACTTGGCATCTTATAATACAACTACAAGCCACATGTCAACATTTTAAAAATCCTATTTTCTTACCCATTTTACTAAAAAAAAATGATCCTTTCAATATCTTGTAACCATTGACCGTTCGATTGCTTATAACCCCTAATTAAACCCTTTCCCAATCACAACCATGCACCCTACATCTCCTTACAGTTGTTCCTATCCACACTAGCATCCAATTCTCTGTAAATCGACAATCTAGAATCATGAAGACAATCAAAAGGTATGAATATTTGATCCAATCCTTTTGTTTATTTACAAAGATTGAACTCTTTTGTGCCTTTTTGAATATCTGTTCATATTACAAATATTTTCTTACCTTGGTAATTTTGTTGCAGCCTTAATTGGCAATCAACTAGATTGTTGGGTTATGAATGTTGTTCTTGTTAGTGATCCGAACACATTACCAGTCATATACAATCATTGACTTTTTGGAGTTGTGCATGATTGGTATGTAATAAATCTTTTGTATATTCATAAATAATGATAATGCTAATTATTCTTATTACGATAGTACAAATCATTTTTATGCTTTGGATCTTGATCACACTAAATCACAGGTGTGAGCCATTTAATACATACCCAATAATCTTTGATCTTATACATGCAGCTGGTATCTTTTATATTGAGAATAAAAAGTATGTTTCACAGCTTCTCAAATATAGCCATATGCCGTATGACTTTGTATTTACTTATAAATGTTCATGAGCAGTGGCGGACATACTTAGAAGCAATTGATGTCACGGGACAGCAGCCATTTTTTAGCGTACATAGACATTTATGAATCGTGTTTTCAAGTGACAGCATTGGTTTTTGTGTTAGTGACAACATTTACTGAGTTCTGGCCTTTCGTCTCAAATGACAGTCGACAGATCGCGATTTCAGTCTCAAACGACAGTCGACAGATCGAGACAATCGCGGATAGCATAGCAGGACATGGAGAAGAATTTAGGTCGGCAATCGTGGACTGCAGCATGTCGTGCACGGTGATCGCCTCTGGATACGTGGACTTTGTATATAAGAGTTTTAAGTCGGTAATTCATGCGTAAATCCATGTTTGTGTGTCCATGTGGGCAAATACGTGGAAGAGTTTTAAGTAGCCTCTGGAAATTGAATAAATACGTGGACTCTCATATTCACGCTAATTTAATGTGTAAATCCAAGTATGTTATCATTTATCTTTATTTTTTTTAATATGCATTTATTGTTTAATATATTTGTTTCATTGTTGAGAATATAAAAAATCATTTTTAGTTTAATACATTTTTAGTTTGTTGATTATTTGAGTCTTAAATTTTTGGTGTTGATATTATGGAGAGATTTTTACAAAGAGAATCACCATCATATGCTGCAGTCAACATCTTCAAGTAGTAAATTGCCGAATCAATGGGATCCTTTCGAAAAGAAACCAATTTCATCTTATCTTCCTAATAAAAATGTTGAAGTTAAACGAGCATGTTTGCTTAGAGGTCTATGTCAACCGACAGTGCATGATTCTCCACAAACAAATGTGAGTGGTAAATTAAAATGTTTTAATCCGAATTGGTTAAAAAACTATCGAATTTATATTATGTTTTTTTTTAAATTTCCATTCATGATTACTATTTTATCATTTTTTATACCCGACCCGAAATGTAAAACCGACTGGAAAATTAAGTCAGATGCTCTGAAATTATAACATACAAATAGAGTGACAACATTGGAAAAAAATCATGGATCCGCCACTGCCAAGAGCAATCATTATCCATGGTTGGCTTGTATTTGAAACATCCGGTGTTTACCTATATATGGTCAATTATACATTGCATTATCTAGGGGTAAAAGTAGAGAAGGTTTAAAATTATTAATTTTAGATATAAAAAGGGTAATGTTATAAATAGAATAACAAATGTTATATACAAAGAAGTATTTACCAATTTATGGACTTTTATTGTAACTTAACATTGTGTCTTATTATATATAACAACTAGAAGGGCTGTCGCGCGTTGCGGCGGGCTGTGATCATTCGTATTGCAACGTATTACTGATGGGTTGTAAAACACATCTTGTTTTTAAATACTTTTGAGTCGATTTTAGTTTGTAAATATGTCGATTTTGTCTATTTTTTAGGTTCTTTCTACATTTTATTGTTTTTACAGGCTTGTCTAATGAAATGAAAGGAAATCGAGTTCGAAACCCGAAGGAATTGAGTCCCGGTTAAAATCAAGAGAAAAAGACAAGTTTTAATGATTCTGACGTCATCGCGGTACGCGATGAGGAGAAATTCAGCCTTCGCGATACGCGAAGGATTTCGGGGGTTCCCCGCTTATTTTGTCTATCGCGGTACGCGATATGAATTTGAATTGGTTGTCGCGGTACGCGACAGGTTTGAAATTTGAAAAAAGTCAAGATTCAAGTGAGATTAAATAGGGGACGCTCCCTAGCCGTTTGGATCATCATTCTCGACCATTTTTGGAGCAGAGAAGCTTTCCAGGAGTGGGAGGAAGCATTTTGGAAGCATTGGAGGGCTAGAAGGTCTTATATCTATGTTAAATAATCTTGATTGATCTTTGTTTCATTTGTTCTTAATTTTTAGTAGTTTATTTCATTTTGTTATGAATAATTCTGAGATTTCTTTACTGATTATGATGTTAGTTGGCTAGTTCATTACTTCTACTTAGGTAGGAATGATTGTTTGAATGATTAATGATAACTATTGACTATTGTTTTGATTTATGATGGAAAACACTTTTGTAACAGATCTTGTTATGTTATTTTGATGAGTTTTGCATATTTAATCTTGATTATATCAGTTTATATCATGTTCCATACGTGTTTATTGAATGTCTTTCGGTGTTAGACACGTATTAGGTCATCGACTTGGTGTTATGACTAGTTTATGGTTTGTTTGATATCACTAACCATAGGAAAAGATATAATTGATGTTTTAAGGGTTCTTTGTGTATCTAAGTTTAGAAATCCGGAAGGTGATAGACTTGTCGGGTGATCTTTAGCATTAGGGTTTTCATGATAATTATTCGGGAGAGTTGTTTAATTGAAATACTTAATGTTATTGTCATTTTGTGTTAAAATAGACATTGTAAGATTACTCCTTGCATCTTTGATGTATTGGAATGAAAAAATCAGGAATGTGACTTGTTCATTTGAGTACAAAGTGTTATTGGAGAAATCCGGGAGGTGATTCAATTAACTAGTGTGTTTATTGCAAGATTAAGTTCTCTTAATTGGTTTTATTTGGTAATTAATCCAGAATACATTAAGTTACTTATATTTTGCTGTTTAAGATCCTAGTTCCATCATATCAAACAAAGTCAATAGTGTCAATAATCTCAAACAGGAATTCTATCTAAGTAGAGTTTTCTAAATTATTTAAGTTTTACTTAAATTGTAAATCATTCATTTTAATTAAATTCATTAATCTTTCTTAGGATTTAAATATTAGTTAAATTGCTTTTTCTAATTATTTTATTAATTTTAATCAAAACCCCCCCTAATTGTTTTAATCATTTTCTAATCTTGTTTTGTTAAGTCAGTGTCTCGTGGGTTCGATATCCGGACTTTCATTAGCTATTCTACAATTGATAGGTACACTTGCCTGTCGTAGTGGTTTAGTTTAGGATTTTCGGTTTTAACTCGTTGTAAGTAAGTTGAGTCTAGGTTAGAGTCTTTAGTTATTTTCTTAGACCACTTTCGAGGACATCAATTACATCAGAAGAGTTGCCACAAAGAAAGTAAATCACACTGTTAAGTTTAAGCTAAAAAAGTTAAACTTTAATACATGAATATAAAACTATATCAAACTAATAGATAATAGAGGTTTTTAGAACAATTTCATAGGAGTATCGTATGAAAACATATTTAAACCATATAAACAGATATTTTATATACATGGTGTTTGTTATCATGGAACATTACAATATGATAGTAAATTCATATTTATATACTACAAAGTATAAATGATATACAGATTAAGTAATCTAAAAATACTTTCAAATAATAATCTGAGGACCTCTCCAACATCAACCTCCTTTAGAAAATCAGAGAAAACAACATTGTTTGTTGTTGTCGGAGAATTTTCTTCTTTTGGAACAATGAGAATTTTTAAGGCGTCAGGAGATGTTGCTCTTGAGAAAGCTACATAGAGTTGGCCATGACTAAAAACAGGTTGTGGTAAAAAAACACTCATTTTAGTCAATGATTGACCCTGGCTTTTGTTAATGGTCATTGCATAGCAAATTTTAATTGGAAATTGCTTTCTCTTAAAGACAAATGGTAATTCTTTATTATCATATGTAAATGTAATTCGTGGTATAAAAACTCTATGTCCTATAGCGGTTCCTGTAATTACTACAGCTTGGATTATTCTTGGGAACAACTGTGAAATAATGAGTCTTGTCCCATTACAGAGCCCATGTGATTGGTCAATGTTGCGTATAAGAATGATGGGCACGTTAGGCTTTAAATCTATTTGATGTGCAGGAAGACCTGTGAAGTTTAGACTGTTTAGATATTCAGTGGGATAAAGATTTTCAGTATCACCTCTGTCGCTTGCGCGAGGTATAATGGAATCTGTACTGAGGTATGTAACACAATTACCAGGCGCTATCTGCAAAACTAATTTGTTTACGTCGTCAGCGTTTTCATTTTTGGGACATACAATTGCTTTGCTAGCAAGATTTTTTGCTGTTGGACAACGCAAGGTCTCAGTGTCATATATGAAGTGTATGAGTTCCATTAAAGCATCATTTTGGTATTTTATAAGAAATTGATCTGGTATTTCAACTCTTTTAGTGTCGTTAGAAGAGGAGTCTACATGATCACCAACAATGCCATCACCAATTGATAAGAGCCATCTAGAGAAAGAGTCAATGGCTTCTTTTTGTGAAGAGGTTAAATTTGGTTGTTGCAAACGCATATTTTCAGTTAGTTTTACAATTCGAAAGTGTTTCCATAAATAGGACATTGGAAGTGACAATGATATGATCTCATATTTTGTTGCCTTAACTTTAATGGGTAGTGTCTGTCTAAAGTCTCCTCCAAGCAAGACTGATTTTCCACCAAAAGGAACATTTGTTTTCTCGAGAATATCTCTAAGTGCCCTATCTAAGGATTCGAAGCATCTTCTGTCACTCATCGGTGCCTCATCCCAAATTATTAGTGAAGACTCAACAACTAATTGTGACAATTGAGTGTTCTTTTTTATGTGACATATGGACTCCTCTGAAAGATCTATCGGTATCTTAAACCGTGAATGCGCAGTTCTACCAGATGGCAAAAGAAGTGATGCAATTCCAGAGGCCGCCACAGCTAAAACAATTTTTGCACATGATCTTAATGCACAAATAATAGCAGTCCACAAATGGGTTTTCCCGGTGCCTCCATGACCATATACAAATAGAAGTAGTTGTTTATTTTCCATTACAGACTCAATGGCTAATTCATATGCATATGACTGTGCAGGATGTAATGTGGCCTTTAATTGCTCGCTCTGAATGTGAAGTGCTGACCTATCATAGCAACGTTCTTCCAATAGCAAACGATTTCTTAGTGGTAACAAATACTGTGAGGATGGCATGGGAAGACCAAAATTAGAAAGAGATGTACTACCGCTTGAAGAATTTAGAAGTTTTTCTATCTCATATAATACATGTTGTTGTAAATCATCTTCATTGACATATATGGAACCTAAGGTAGTTTCGTGATGAATGTACATAGTGATGTCGTCACTCATGCTTTGCCAATGGGTATTCCATAGCTGTAATGGATTGGATATTTCACAGTGAAGTAGCATATGGGTAAATAAGGATCTTAACTCAGATGATTTTGCCCATGCTGAGGCCTCAACAAATGCAGATATCCATTCTGTATCATCACCTATTAAACCAAGTTTTTCGCAAGCACCTCTGTAGGTAGAAAAGGTAGATCCTGCAACAGTTCTAATATCAGTAAACGAAGTACATCCAACCTGATGAGTGAGTAACGTACGCAAATAAAAGAGTTCTCCACATGTAGGATGAACATATACCAATCTTCCTATTGATGGCCTTTTTGTTGAGGCACGTTTGAGCCACACTTTTCCTGTGCCATCCCATCTATATTCTGAAAGGTAATCTACGTATCGAAGATGTCTTCCAGAGGAGTCTATTGAGTTATTTCGCAACCACTCAGTCAAGGTACTTTTACCCGTTGATGGATTTATTAAGATGTCATGTAAGTGGGTTGAGTCCCTAAATGTCACATTTTGTTTGTTCTCTAGGTGAATTGCAAGTGTTTGCACAGCTGGTTTTCGGCTATGGATGTGAAAATCCAATATTCTCCACGCTGCCTCATGAGGAGAAATGTACCTGCCATCTACAAAGTTCTTTATCTCATCAATGGGCTCAACATAGCTTCGACCTAAAGAAGATGCAGTTTTCTGATTTGGAGATATAGTGTATCTAATTCGGTCTGCTCCTTTTGATATGTACTTAAACAAATACTTGATTAACATGCTCCACCCACAGTATTCAACATTTATATGAGCCACAAATCGAGTGCAAAGCGTTTTGTTGTGTGGAACCACAAAGCCATTATCCAAGGGAATACCACTTTTGACAACGAAAGGGCCGGACAATGGCCTTTTGTAGTGTGCACATCCACTTTTGTCAATTCGAGTATATGGCTCATATTTTTTTGGAAAATGCTTTGAGCAAAGACCATCACGCATGCAAGGAGATGTTGTTCTGGCTGTTCCACATGGACCATGCATCATTAAATCCGTGATGATCTGATAAAGAATAGGATCGGATTCTTTATCTGGAATCTCAGCAGAAATATATTTATCAATAGAAGATGCCTCTCGAATTTTGAAAGGACTTGTAACCCACAATAATATATGACAATGAGGAAGGCCGCTTTTTTGAAATTCAATTGTATACAGATCTACATCAGTAATGTTAGTTGTTAATAAAAAAGAAAAGGATGCTATAGTAATAAAAAAAAACAACATGCGTCAACATCGCCAAATGGTTTGTTGTTCCTAAGAAAATCCATGAATGCATCTACTTTCATTTGGAAAACTCGGGCAATAATATCTGGCCTATCCTGGGTTCCAATAGCAGGCATGTGCTGCATGTATCTAACAATTTCTGGCCATTTGACATTGCAAGTGAATGTTATGAAATACTGTGGATTTCCATGAACCCTACAAATGGCTAAAGCATCCTGGTAATACTTATACATGTAACGTGGACCACCTGTGAATGTCGATGGAAGGAATATTCTTTTGCCAATACTTTGTCCCTCAGTATCACCTCTTGATACAACATCATGAAGTCCACATAAAAACTCAACACGCAAGGAGGTTTGGTTGGACATGATATAATCTAGCCTATTTCGTTCTATACATATATAAGCGTCGACCAGGTACTGTTGGAAAAGCCTACCCCCATGTAAAATAAGTGTATACATATCTTTTCTATCATGAATTTGGTAACTATAAAACATATTCATGGTCAACCGCCTGTCCACAGCCGAGGAACCGGATGTTAGTTTTAATGACGGGGACCAGCCGTAGTTGCCAAATGGAAATAACAATGGGTATTGCAATGACATATACAAAGGGTGTAAGTTATTGATGCGGTGAGGAATGTTATCTTTATTACGAAGTATAATATCAAAATCTTTAGCCAAAGCATCACCATCATGGACTATACATCCTATTGATCCCATTGAAGGCAAATCGTATGAGTGTTGTCTAGGCCCTGAGTAAAGCCTAATAGAGTATTCAACAACATTAGAAGAACGACACATGTCTCGTGCAGTTCTAAACAGTTTTACTAAAGAATTAGTCTCATCAAGCATTTGTATAAGTTGATGAACTATATCTTGTTGTATTGGACAACGTTCCTGGAATGAACAAACACCTAGGCGATTGTTAATTTCATTTTCAGTATCATGCACATACAACTGCAAAAACCTAGGAGGTTGATCTATTGGCGGGCATAATGAGCCAATCCAATGAGATATTTGACCTGAAACTTTAAAAACATAGGGACCTGATCCTCGACTAACAGACTCATCGATAGCACCACCAAAGGAGGTCATTGAAAACATAGAGTTATAGCATCGTATATTTACTTGAAATTTTTTATCGTCTAGAAAAGTTTTTAACGGCTCTGGCGCTGTAGTAGGACACGATAAAGTAACTCGACCAAACCTACAACACGTACTATACTTTGGAGGCCGGCATAAAGGAAATAACCTAAGGCGTTCTGAGAACCAAAAAGTTGCGCCACAAAACTCACACACGAAACTACAATCTCCGAGGTCATCATACGAAGCTGAAAAACTTGAGGTATTATCGCAACGTAGGGACACATTGGACGATGCACGTGAACGTTCCAAAAGACCTGCGCGAAAGCTAGATTGACATTTACTGACACGTGAACGTGGTCGTTGGATGGTTGAAGCTGGAAGCAATGTAATAGAACTTTGCGTAACAGAAGATGAACAACCAGTATCAGCAACATTGTCAGCAACAGGTAGATGAGATTTTCTCTTTAACATACGTTGTGATGAAGAATTTGACCTAAAATGAATGATAGTAACAGTCGAACAACATACGAAGGCATATTGCAAATGATAAAGAAAATAAATTGAACGATAAAATCACATAGTAAGAGAAACCATATTTAGGCTATAGATGGAAAAAAAAATGGCATTACAGCCTTGATCGGAAGGTCTACATCCTGTTTTTACAGCCATATCATAACAACCTAGGTACAATTAAAAATTCTAATTTAGTTTATGGCCTTTTAAAATGCTTGATAACCATCAATTTGTGGTCATTTGTTAAAAGGTCTTTGGTTTTATAGGTGGTTAGAGTTGAGTTATGATTAGGAAAACAATGTTACTGCAAAGTGAATAAGAATTTTGAGATAAAGATGTTATGAAATAAAGTATTTCCTGGTGCAGATCAATGACAGAGTGTAGAAGATTGTTACTGCTAATTATCGTGGCCTGAAATTGAATAATTTTATAATGGTTGTTTAATTTTCATATTTTTTTGCACCTGGTTAAGCAGCAAATTTAGGTGAGATCACGTAATATACTTCGACAACCACCTAAAAATACTTGGACAAAACGCACTCCCTTGGGTACCAGATGGTGGCGAGGAGAGCTAAAATACCTCGACAACCACCTGCAAGCCCTAGTCTGTCTTATCACTACGATTGACCTACTATTCTCTCTACCTGATTGTTAAACCCAAACCAAAGAGAGATATGAGAGAATGGAAGAAAACAATGGAAAACATACCTGAAATCCGGATTGAAATCCGGATGGAAATCCTGATGGAATTGTGTAGCAAGGAAAGCCTGAAACCCTAGTTCATAAGACAGAGCAATTACAGAAACAAAATTAAGGAAAATGGAAAGTGAATGTGAAAGAAGGATCCCGACCTCAGAGACTAAAGGAGATGTTGGCGGTGGGCCAACCGGGTCGGAAGCTGGAGCCATCTAAGTTAAAATGGGTCAAATAAGGTCCATTACTATTCCCTAAGTTGTAATTTGTATATAGGTAAATATGTTGTTTTTTTTAATAATTTTAATATAACCCGTGTTATACACGGGTTTATAACCTAGTATAAATATATCGAAAACACAATTTGATAAAACACTCGTGATACTTCATTCATTAGCTTCATACTGCAGCTTAAATACATCAAATGCCTAAACGGCTAAAAACAAGAAAATAGGAACTACTCAACAATCTAACATAAGACTTGGCTAACTCAAACGTACACGACAAATGGGCCATACAAATTATGCTGACCCGACCCAACTTGAACTAACTAGCTTATTGTTGAACACGAGTGATAGTGGCGAGCTTAGCTCGAAATGTACGGCAACATTGTGACCGTTAATTTTTACGACATCCAAAAACGTCACAATAACATTGCACCATTAACGTGAACACATATACAAGACTAAGAATGAAAGCTACAATCTTCCATGAAGATCCAACAAACCCACCAATAGCCTTTAAAGCCACCAGCAACCAATGTGCAAGCTTTTTCAACAACAAATATGGCTTCATCCTCCACCTACTGTTATAAGCCATGTTAATTTTATCAATTGTTTCCTGCAATTCCGTTTTCTCAGTAGTTTTCATGCCGGGTATAGAACCACTCATCCCGGTGAAGAGTTTGACAACTTCATCCACAGGCAAGTCGCCTTTGATAACGTTCTCGAGTCTCTTGACATCATCCACATTGACAACAAGTGCACATATCAATACCATGAATTCTGCAAGCGGAAATTCATTACAGTTGGATGTTAATGCTTCATATGCAACCAAGTTTTTTAATATGACATCTGAATCTTTGTTCAAAGTGACAATCGGTAGATTAACATGCTTTCCCCAAACACGTGTATTTTTAATGCCTTCGTTTTCTTCGAGGCTATGGAACTTGAATCCAGCAGAATGAAGGTTAGAAGCTGAAGGGATGACAAGTTTAGTTTGTGTGAAAGTTTCAAGAATTGAGATGGTTTGTTCATCGATTTCTTTCAATACCAAAAACGGTATTTGGTTCTCTACCATCAACACATCTTGAGCGACTAATCTTTTTTCGGGGCCAACTTCTGTTAGTTCAGGTTGATTATAGTTTTGAAAGAGATCAAGCAAGAAGAGACCATCAATGGCAAAAATCCAAGTCAAATGTTCATCATCATGTTCAAGTAACATGTCATAGCATGAACGGACAATGGGGACAAGTTTTTTAACATTATTAAGGATAGTGAGTTCGTAATCCTTAATATCATTATCTTGTAGGACCTTTTGCATGACAGCAAGCTTCTTCTGCTCCATCTTCTTGTAGGGTCGTGGCTGAAAGTGATGAATCGGACCCAATCCTATCTGTTGTGGTTCATAGGTTTCGGGGTTTTTTGTGGTCATGGTTTCAGGTACTTGAAACCATGAAACCGAAGGGGTTTCGATGCCGGTTTCGAGCTGTTGATTCAACATTTAACAGCCCATTTTGGCTCATCAGGGTCTGATAGCAAGGATGGATCTATGGAAGCCATATGACCATAAAGTAACAGCTGGTGGTAGTAAACTAGGTGAATGTGTTGTGTTATATAAGGGGGTGTGTACTCGATCGTCTAAATGAACAGCAATAATAACAATAATACGTTTATAGTCGATTGCAATTTATGCATACGTGTATTATTTTTTCTCCAAGTTTGTTTTTCTAACTCCATTTTTTTTCCTTTTATATAATAAACATATTTTTGTCTTGATAGTTCAGTTGGTTTATTAATATAAAAAAACCTCATTAATAGTAGTGCATCTAATTGATTTTTTTCACTTGTGTATGTGTGTTTGCATATAGAAATGGATACTATAAAAAGTTTTTTTTCAAAAAAAAAAAAAAGGAGTAAAAATTAATAGATCTAAGTTTTCTAATTTTAAATCAATAATTAAGAACAAAATGCTGAAAAAAAGGTGAAAAATATAATAGAAAGAGACATTTTTTTTCAAATTCCCTTATTTTTTTAAATATACATAACTTTTTACATGACAATATTTTTAAAAATAATCACACCATAAAATAAGTGTAAAAATACAAGTATTTTTTTAAAAAAATTACGTTTATAGTGTAAATATCTTTTTTTTTAATAAAAAATGGGTAGTTCATAGTTTGATTTATTTATGTGTCAAAGTGTCGCACTACCACTTGATCACGTGGTAAATAATCGGTTTAATCAATGTGTAAATGCGTGATATTAATGAATTTTGGCCCGAAACATGTTTACTTTGAGTATGTTTATGAATTTCAGGTGTGAAGAGTTTAAAGACATGTTCGGGAGCAAATTGGAGGGTTAGAAGAGGCGTTGAGTGCGAAAGAGTGCAAGGACTTGGTTTTCGGGAAACCAAAACTTCGGGAGCGCATAACTGGAGCTAGGGGAAGAGTTACGGGGCCCATAATATATGAAAACTGAGTTTCTCGACGAGACGAAGCCACAGGTGAACACACTTTGGGCGTATGATACGCCCAACCCGGCGTTTCATACGCCAGCGTACCATACGCCCAGTTTTGAGCGTAGACAGAAACATTTGGGCGTAGGCAAAGCTGGTGGGCGTACCATACGCCCAGGCCCGGCGTATGATACGCCCAAAGTCGGAAAATTGGTTTTTTTCAGCAGATTTTTCCCATATTTAAGGAGATATTCTAGGGTTTCGAAAATAGTTTTTTCCTGGACGAATTGGGGGCCAAAAAACAAGCTTTTTGGGCAGCAAAGCTCCTTCAAATCAATCCGTGATCATAGGAAACATCATCCCAATCAAGAATCGAAGTGTGCTAATGAAGATGCGTGGCTAGTTCTCCTTCGTAATCGCTTCCGGGTAACTAGGGTTGTGAGTGAAACATCGTTTGAATGTTAAATTTAGGTTTTTGATTGTAAACTTGATAAGATTTCTATTTGGTTGATTTAAACAATAGATTTATGTTTTTGTATTGATACGTTACCATCAGTGATTCGGTTTTCTTGCATCGTTTACTCATTGGTAATTGTGTAATGCTTTGCATATGTTTATTGGTGATTGTGTGAATGAGCAAATCTTAAACGTTCGTTCCATTATCATCACTTCAAGCAAATTGATTAACACAATCGATTTTTACAAGATTTGATCTAGGTTTAACTTAAATTCATTGTGGATCTTACAACCTAAAAAACGGAAGTGATTACCTTTTTCTCAATTGTTTTCAAACTCATTAATCATAATTGTTGCTTTGAACATTTCGTTATTCAATTTAAATTCAAGTTTACAGTTTTCTTTGTTTAATCTAGTAATAACTTAAAGCTTAGTACTTTCCATTGATTCCCTGTGGAGACGACCTTGCTTACCCTTGCTATAGTCATAGGTAGCTAAGTCCCTATTTTTACATTGTTTTTGATTGACCTACGACACCTCGATCACCACTCACACTCCTACTACCACTATTTTAATTATTATTATTGTTATATAGATTTGTGTGTATGTATATATATGTGTGTGATTTTGTTTCGGCAATTTGTTGATACTAACTTTTGAAAATTGTTAGGCTATCCTCTAGAGGTGCGCAAATCGTTTTTTTTAAACCGGTTTCGGTTCCGGTCCCGATTCCGGTCCCGATTCCGGGTTTTGACCGGTTACAATCGGCTTTAATTCGGTTCCAGTTCGGGTTTTGGCCGGGTACATGTGGAGGCAGTTCCGGTTTTCCCGGTTTCGTTTCGGTTCCGGTTCTAATTTGTCTGAAAAACCGAACCCGTTTGTACCCACCGTTCAGATATGACCGGTTCCGGTTCCGGTTATCGATTCCCTTCCGGGTCCAGTTTTTTTCCCACCTCTGCTCTCCTCCTTTGATACATTTTTGGGCTACGGCATGCTTTGTTTGATTGAAAATGAATGGTATATTGAATTCTTCTAAAATGTCTAAACTCTCTGTTTCGCCAAAAAAAATAAAACAAATAAATTAATAAAACCCCACAAAAAAAAAAAGAAAAAAAAGAAAGGCAAACCGGAAAATGATTGCTCAGAGAAACCCCGGGCATTTGTTAGATTTTATTAAAAAAAAACGACGTTTTTTTCTGTCTAAAAAAATAACGAACCCACCATCATTTCAAAAGGGAAGCATCACATAACTTCGGTTTCCAAGAGTTCTATCACGTTTTGGTTAAAATATAAAAAAAATTATCGTCTTTCTTCTAATAAATATTAATAATTTTTTATAATTTAATTTATTACTAAATATTAAAAGATGTAAAACTTCTTAGTCTAATAAATTACAAATATAGAAAAATTTAATAGACTATAAAAATTATTAAATATTTATTATTATTTGATATTAACTAGGATTTAGGACCCGCGCGTTACGACGGGTCTAATATACTGAACAGATATATCTCAATGTAAATCCACTTGTTATATCAAAGACATTGACAATATCAATTTCTTATGTAAAATATGTGGTGCTTTGAAGTATGTAAATCCGATATAATATAATAGAATAATATAATGTTATTACACTGTGATGAAATAAATAAATGTCATAAAAGGTATAAGATACCCGCAAATTTGTAGATGAAGGATCAAAGAAATCAGTTGTTGTTTATTGTAATCTCCAAGAAAGAACACTTGCACATGTACTCGAGTCTTTCATCCTTTCGACTTTCCTCCTTCTGTACATATAATTGTAAAAATGCATATTCAAACTACCTTTGAAGGGGTAGATTAGAAAACAATAGTGGACATTATGTTATTAACACATTTCATTTCAATGGACCCAATTGATCTTTTTCTAGTTGTGGATAAACAAACCAACTTTTGCATTGTCAGAATCCATGTTGTATATTTGAAAGAGGTTGACCTCCTTGCTTCTCTCACGGTACAATCCTCTTCCCGCCGAGCCCCCTTAATGACTCTAGCAAATTATAACCCAAAGATCCATGGCCTCATTCCTTGAATTGGGCTCAATTTTATTCCAAGATCATGGTGTAAGTCTTCCCACTTTCAGTTCGCAAAAGGTGCATATTTATATATAATACGTGATCAAAAACTTTAGTGTCCACCTAGAAGTCCTTTTTAGTATCCTTTTTTAGTATCCTATTTTACTTTCAAAAGGTATTATTGAATCTAAAACATTATTTCATGTAAATAATTAAATTAATAGTAATAGTTAAAAAAAATTAGTTGTTCTGATGACTTTAGAATTTTAAAGCCATTATCTCTTCCTATTTTGAAGAATGATGTGCATACAATACAACCAAATACATAAACACCCAACCATTTGATCTGATTTTAAGTAAGTAAATACTTATAAATGAAAATTTTGGGCAAAAAATGTCTGATGGTATTCATTTTTATGTGTGGGAAAAAACCAAACCACGTATTATCCAAACTTCCTGGTCCTTCATTTTGTTCCAAAGTTGGTGATATACCTAAATAATGTATTCAACACTCTATCTTTTATTATGAAAAAAAAAAGCAAAACATTTGCCAAACACTTGCAAAGCATAAATAATGATTTCAAGATAATAGAGAATCAAAATCAAAGCCCGAGAAAAATCTATTTGATTGCCAAATCCAAACATGCAAAACTAATTTCAGAAGAAACAATAAAACCTAAATTCCTTTTGCTGCATTTTGAAGTGAAGGATTAAAGGGCATCCAACACACATAATGAATCTTCTGAAACAACAAAAACAAAACCTAAAACCACGTAGTGACAAATAGCAAGTGACTTATTACTATACAATGGACAAACATAAATCAAAATCGTACAAACAAATCATTTGAACAACAGATTGCAATACCTTTCAGGAATTGATTTAGGAGATTGCAGATAAAATTTAAAATCTTATTGTTTACCTGCCGTCAAGGGTCAACAATGAAACCACCAATTCAAAACGGCACC
This sequence comes from Mikania micrantha, assembly GCA_009363875.1. Lineage (NCBI taxonomy): Eukaryota > Viridiplantae > Streptophyta > Magnoliopsida > Asterales > Asteraceae > Mikania > Mikania micrantha. Next base: position 72,727,094 of record CM018698.1, read on the forward strand.
TGAATCGGAGAGGCGGCGATCGTTTGTGATGTCTAAGGGCTTTTCAAGTGAGGGAAACGAATCAGTGAATGGAGAGAGAAAGAGGGTCACCTTCACCCTTTACCAACAACCCACCAACACCCTCATTCTTGTGCCTCCGGCTAGCCACATGGCCATCGTGCATCACCACCTTCACCATCGATCACTATTTGAAGAAAAGAAACCCTAAATCAAAGGGAGAGAAGTAGAACGTAGAAGCTGCGGTAGTCAGAGGACGATTACGGTTTGGCGGGGCGACGTCCACGAAGCGAATAGATAGTGGAGGAGAAGTAAGGGTGGCTTGATTGTTGGTGTGGAAAGACCCCATTTCATAGCTTGGAGAGGAGAGGTGGAAGAAAAGGCTTAACACTGATGTACATACTGCATCACCACTTGTAAAAAAAGGAACAATGTTTTCTTCTCACATTCACTTTCTACTTTTTAATATATATATTAATAATTGTTTTTAAGTATTTAACATGTGTAAAAAACGGGTTTTCTAGGCTAGTTAGCATATATATATAAAGAAATAATTATATATAACCCTCTAAAGGGATGTTTAATTAAGAATCATTATTACTTAAGAAATAAAAAAACAATTTCCAGACATAAGTTTAAAGATTATAATACTAATTTCCTCTACTTTAAAAAAAAAAATTGCTTTTATAGTCCTTAAATCAAGTGACTATAAATATGGTTATTTACAAAATATCGGTTCTTAATATAATTAATCTCTATCCCTATTTACAGCTTTAATTATATATATACTCAAGTTAAAAGTTAAATTACATATATCCTTTCTTTTATAATTTTTCTTCTTTAAATAAGGGGATATATGTAACTTAAAATTTTAACTAAGGTGAAATATGTAATTTAAAGGTTTAGATAAGGAGATATATATAATTTATCTTTTAAGTCGGTTATATATGTAATATATAAGTTTATATAAGGGGTCAATCATTGGGGTCAGAATTCGTTAGTACCAATGATTGGGCTCCTATACGCGACTTTATACGTGACTAATCATTGGGTGTCAGTACCAATAATTGGACTTTTATACGAGGATTATATACCTATACACGGGGCTATAGACCACGTATATACTTAAATGAGACGTATAAAGTTGGTAAGAGTGCTGAATTAAAAACGTGGAGTATGTAAATAACCGGTCTCTAAACGTGTTTCTTGGGTATTATTATTGAGCAAAGGCATTCAAAATGTACGAACCTGTGCAAAAGAAACTCATTATCAGCAAAAATGTTGAGTTTTCGGAAAGTGAAATAGTGAATCATGGGCTTGGGATGCAGAAGTATATGGTGGCAGAAAATTAATTATTCAAGAAAATATGAAAGAAGGAAATCAAGAGGGAATCTTGATGAGTCATCTTTGGATATGGCAAGTCCTGCACTGTATAATAGTGAAGACCAATGTTTTCAGAACCGAACCGGCATTGAACCGAATGTCTTAACAGTAACCGGTGGACCAGTCTGAACGGATTTAATAATCGGATAACATAATAAAAATATATAAAAGATTCCAAAATATTATAAAATTATAAACATATTTAAACAAAAATAATTAATGTTTAAACACACATAATAATGTTAAAATAAATATAAGGTTTGATTTTAATGTTTCATTCTTTAGATTTTACAAAAAAAATAAAAAAAACTTGAAATCCGGTCCGACCAGTGAACTGGTTCCCGATCCAAGGGGTGAACCGGCTCAACCGGTCGGTTCTTTTGAGAGTGGTTCGCATGTTGTTTCTTGACCGGTCGACCTTCCGGTTACTGGTTCGGTGAAAACAGTGTGAGGACCAAAGCCCACCTAATATTTCAGAAGCTACAGATCAACTAGTGGACGAAAATGCCCCTCTTTCATTTAGTTCCCCTAATGTGGTGGGACCATTGAATCAAAATGAAGAAGGTGGTGTTAGAAGGAAAAGGTGGACAAATGCTTATTTGGATGAAAGATTATGCAAGTGAGAAGAGATGTCAGATGATGATGCTGACATGCCAATGTATATATAGTTCTACTGAGTAACCTAAGACTTGTGAGGAGGCTATGAAAGATCACAAGTATCAATGAGAGAGTGTCGGTCTCCTGGTATTCTTTCATATGGGAGGTCTTGGATTCAAATCTCTCTTGCAGCGAAAAAGGAGTCCGAGGGGGTCAGGGGGTTTTCCTAGTGGGTTTCATCCTAGGGTGGTTGTGGTGACTCATGTGAGGTCAAAGTAACTAGACCTTGGTGACATGACCTGGAAATAGTGGGCTCACACGATTGAGACCTTCGTCGTTCAAAAAAAAATTAAATATCACTAAGTGGGTAAAGGCGATGCAACAAGAAATGGAGTCGATAAATAAAAATAGGGAAAATTTCCACTCTGCCCACTTGTGACTAAAAAATTCCCAAAATGTCTATATGTCTATATGTCTATTTTTCTTATGGGTGCCGCCCGTGTTCCTGCCCACTTACGTATCACCATGTGGCCGTTGTGAGCGTCGAAACCCATAAGAAAAAAAAAGCAGCCACCCGTAGATTTGAAAATCCAGTCAGCCGGTCACGGGCGCCGGGTCCGTTCTGACAACCATGTCACGGGCCTCCTGCCCATAAACAATTTTTATATCTTTTTTCATGGGCGTCGTGTAGCTCTCGTCCCATATTGAATCCATGGGGGGTCCGAACCTATTTTACGGGCGTCCCATTCCACTTTATGGGCGTTCCACCTGCTATTTATAATTTTTTGGGTGGGATATCCAACACGGGCGTTGACTAGGTTTCTACGAGCGTCAAGCCTGCTATTTAGACTTTTTGGGTGGGAAATTGTACACGGGGGCCGACTGGCTTTCTACGGGCGTCCAATACAAGTTTATGGGAGTCCGACTTTTTGTAAAAAAAAATTATAAATTTGTTTATTTTATAGTTTATCACTTGGATAAAAAAAACTACAAGTTCGAGATTTGTATATTCAAACTAAATATTATAGGGAGTTTACAGTGATGGTTTGTATAGGTGGGAATTGAGATCTTAAGGATGGACTATATGATTATATCAAAGTTGATTGTATTCGACGTGCTTTATGTTTTCCCTCTATAATCAATTATAGAGAACTGATTGATATGATTTCATATTGTTTTGGTATTCAAGATATAAGAAGGTAATATCATAAGTTCTCAACATATGTGTATCCCGTTAACAATTACGATGAAAACGATATGTCTGTTTTTTTAAAAATTGTAAAGAAAAATTAGACAAACATATGTTATATGTATGTCGTTGATGATGTTACGGTTTGTCTACCTCGTCAAAAAAAAAGACGTTCCATATTTAAACATTCCTTTTAATAATATAATTGATTTTAACAATTAGCCTATGATTAAATTTAATATAAACAACCAAGATTTTGATAATAATGATACCTTTCAAAATTATGAACCAAACATTTCAAATGTTTTATCATCATCATCATCATCTACACATCTAATTGTTAACAAAATGTTTTAAGGTATAAAGGAGAATTAAAGCTAGAAGTATCAATGATGGTTTTAAATGAGTGCTTTGAATTCAAAGTTCACAAGTCCTCAAAAGAAAGATTTGTTGTGAAATGTTGTGGTGATAATTGTTAATTCAAAGTTCAAAAGTCGTCGAAAGAAAGATTTGTTGTGAAATGTTGTGGTGATAATTGTTAATGGGTATTAAGAGCTTCTAGTCATAAGGATACTACTGTTTTTCATGTGATTTCTTTTAACAATGAGCAAACATGTTTAAGAACGCAGACGTATCCAAATATTAGAAATGCAAATAAAAGGTTCCGAGCCATGTGATAAAAGATCGACTTATTGATTGTGGACGTGTTTACCGGGGGAAAAAAGAAATTGTCAAAGATATCAATCAGAGGTTTAAGTAAAACATATCTTACAAACAGGCCTGACGAGGAAAACATTATGCGGAACAACTTTTGGCCGGATCAGCTGAGGGGACCTTTGTCAAACTACCTGCATACTGCCACAGTGAGTTAGCCAATCATGGTATAACTACTCACATTTTGAGGGACGGGTTTAACCGTTTTGAAATGGTTTTTGTTGTTGTTGTTGTTGCGACGGTAAGTTAATTATTTTTGTGCTGGATTTTTTTTTGTACTGAATTTTCTTTTTTGTACTGGATTTTTGTTTTTATGTTTTTAGCATGCCACATGTCAAATTCCTATTGGTTCTTACTTTTCTTGGGCAAAAAGCTCTTCTTATTGGATCCAACCCCTATAGATATGCTATGTGTAAGTATATATGCATTCATTATGTATATGTTATATATGTATACAGTAACATGTGACAAATATTTATTTTATAGAGTTAACTGCAATTTGCAACCCTGTGGTTAAATTATTACTGCAGGTTGCAACCCTCCTTTTTTATTTTCGCAACTTGCAACCCTGTGATTTAAAACACATGCAACTTGCACCCTTATAGTTAAATTTAACATAACTTTATTTGTTACTCATGGGTAAAATTGTAATCTTAAAGATATTTAACAAAGACGTTGCATACATATGGATAACTCAATATCAAAAAGATGTCGCATATCAATATAAAAAAGTATAAGAGTTTAAAAAAAATAGTATACCAATATAAAAAAAAGTATACGAGTATTATTGAGTGACCCAAATCATATTATTAAATGACCCCAAATCGTATGACCACTGTCATACAAATGGATAATTAAAAGGATAAATCCTAACGTATGATTCAAATTTATAGTGGATATTTCAAATTGATATTAAATTCCTTCTGTAAAAAAAAGTATACCAATGTCAGTAATTAAAGCAATATGATTTCAACTTTCGGACGTAGAGGCTCAACAAAGTTGAAAAATCGAACAACAATTGGGGTTATCAACTTTCAAATGATTTAAGAATATAAAAATTAAATATATTTAAGATTACAAATTTACCCTTCAATAACAAACATAGTCATGATAAATTTAAATGTAAGGGTGCAAGTTACATGTGTTTTATAACCACAGGGTTGCAAGTTGCGAAAATAAAAAAGAAGGGTTGCAACATGTGATCAGCGTTAAACCATAGGGTTGCAAATTGAAATTAACTCTTTTTTATATTATGTGTATGTGTATATTTATAACATTTCAAGAGTTTAGTGTTAATTTTAAGTTGACCATTTTGTGAATTTAATATAATCCGAATACCGATTAATACCAACTTGAAGAACAAAATTACCAAAGCTCGAATACCGAATACAAATAACTTAAATAGTTCGGTAATCGGGTTTATTTTTAACGTAAAAAAACCTGAACAACCCGCCTCGAAGAACCCGAAACCCGATTAACAAACCCGAATGACACCTCTAGTTTAAGAGACCGCGTATGTTTGATCCTTGTTCATTTTTCAATTTTCCGTCCGTCAACTAATATTATGCCCTTTTTTTCAGGCAATCACCCAATAACTGCAATATTTGAGGTTCTTTGGATGCATAGATTGAAAATTAAATGTCATTATATGCATTTTTAATAATGGACCCACTAACGGGCTTATGACATGTACATCGTAAGACTATGTGTTATGAGGTGACTGATGCGTGAATGTCTTTGGCCACGCTCACATCGTGCCCTCTCTCCACTACAACCCAGGCAAGAGAATTGCTAGTGTGATCGTGGTCACGGGTAAGATGTGGTGACCGCTGGAAATTAAAAAAAAAAAAAAAAAAACCTCAGCAGTAACTTTTTGATTTAAAAAAAAAATCAATTGTTAAAATCCACTATAAATTAACCATTCTCTCTTTAAACCACTCTTGTATTATTTTGTATTTAGGATTTGGAAGAAAAGTAAAATTTGAGATGTTATGTGCACTTATATTATTTTGCATAACATGGTTTTAGAGGAGAAAAAAAACTATTTGTCAAAATTATGAAGATAGAGACGTTTCTGTTGCAGAAGTTACACTGAATGAACAAAATTACTATACGCGCCGAGATCTGCAGTAGGGAAACACCTATGCTTAATGAGAGATTTCGAAAAATCCAAATAAAAATAGTTAAATAATGTTTATTTTTAGTTTTATATGTAACTTGTTTAATTTTTTTTGTTTCAAAAAAAGTATGTAATTTTAATTTAATGTTTTATATATGGCTTTAATTTAAAAAAAATCAAATGTTAAAATATTAAATAAATATAATGACTACAATGGAGTGATAACAAGGTGTGGTTACTTATTGGATATTGGGTAATGAAATATATAATTAGTGAAAAACTTGAATATTTTTTCATTATATGTACTTTTTGCAATTAAAATGACGGTGACAAAAAGTTGGTTGGAGGTTAAAAAAGTTGGATGGTAAACTGGTTGCAAAATATGAGTTCGTGAACATGTCAATAATGATTTTGGTTGTAAAATAGTCAAAATTAGATTTGGTAGCAACTTTGGTCGCCAACAATTCAGTCACTAGTTGGTAGCAAAAACTGAACTTTGTTTTGATCAGTACGATTCACTGGTACAACAATTATCATCATAAGGATTTAATTAGCTAATGCATTAATAAATATTATAAAACTTATATATGTAACTTAATATAAGAAAATTGAAATTTGTTTCAATTATTACGCTTCACCGATTCAACTATTATCATCGTACTAAATGAACTGAATTTCAATTATCACTTGTACAACCGATTCAACAGGGCTAGCCGATTCTAAAAACAATGCTAAATCGGAAGGTGGTTTGAACTATCCTGCCTAGGGTGTTCATGGTTCAGTTTTAAATCGTAAAACTGTTCAAACCGGTCATCAGTTTGGTTCCGTTGTTATTTTTTTATTACTTTTGGTTGGATGGTTTAAAAAATTTCAAACCATAACAAACGATTTGATTTACGGTTTATTTCTAAAACTGCCTCAATTAGTCCTCCTATAGTCCTATATCTCAAAATCGGTTCAAGTCGGTTACATTAATTTTTTTTAACGACATTTAATCTCAACGTCTGAACCATTGATTTCCAGGCCACATAACCAAGGTCTAGTTACCATGACCTCCGTTAAGACCTCACCACCACCCCAGGAGGAAACTGCACCGAAAAACCCCTGACCTTCCAAGGACCTCTATTTCGCGTTGGGATGGATTTGAACCCGTGACCTCCCATAGGGAAGCCAAGGGGGTAACCATTAGACTAGAAGCCCTTGATTACATTAATTAACTTGAGTTTGTGTATGTGCAATTATTTACCATAGTTGTCACTACACCATTCGTGACCTGTCCCGACGAAATTTACACGCCCTGTCCCGACGACTTTTCGTCGCCATAGGGTTCTTCGGTATAGATCCGTACCAATAGATAAAAAAGTCGTCGGCATAGTGTTTGTCAGGAAAAACTTGCTCTGTCCCGACGACTTGTGGTCGGGATAGGTGAATAAAAAATTTTTCTGAAATAGCCCTATAGCGACGACATTTAGTCGGTATAGGTTAATTAAAAAATTTTCTGAAATGGCCCTGTAGCGACTACTTTTAGTCGGGACAGCTCAATTAAAAAAATCCTTAAATATCCCTATAGCGACGACTTGTGGTCGGGATAGGTTAATTAAAATTTTATTTGAAATAGCCCTGTAGCGACGACTTTTGGTCGGGACAGCTCAATTAAAAAAATCCTTAAATAGTCCTATAGCGACGACTTGTGGTCGGGACAGGTCAATAAAAAAAATTCTGAAGGATACCTATAGTGACGCGATGTCGTCGGGACAGATTAAATTAAGTTTTTACAGCTTCTTCCTGTTTTTCCTATTTTCCCATATACACCAATTGTAGAACCTGAAACCTGCATTTTACCAATAATATAGACACACTTTCCAAATCCAAAGCTTACAAATCCAAAGCTTACAAATCCAAAGTTAACAAATCCAAAGCTTACAAATTCAAAGTTTAACAAACATAACTACAACATTTAAGTTTTAACAAAATGCAACTAAATTGTTCAAGTTAAACACCATATTCAAACCAAATGCAACTACGGATCATGGCGATGTTGTTGCTCCCATAGGCGACGCATTTCTTCCATTTGACGGCTCATCTCCTCCATGACATGATCTCTTTCTCTATCACGTTCTTGTTGTTGTTGAAGTTGTTCAACACGTTCATCCATTTGATTTTGCCATTCTCCTTGTTGAGGTGGGTAGGTACTAGACACGTCTGGTGTGGGTTGCCTAACAACGCGACCAACACCTCTTATGTGTCCCCGTCTTTGCCCTAAAGCACGCTCCATGCACTCAAGTTGATTAACCGATTCTGAATCACCTGACTCTTGGGTACATCTTTTAAGCTCCTCTTGCATAATATCCTAAGTTAAACAATACCAAAAATATTCAATCAAGGTTACTAAAATTCAATATGTTACAAAATGAATAACCAATATATTTGCAATTTTCAACAAACCTATATTAAACACAACAAATTATAACAATTCTAGAAACATTAAACCATAACTAAAGATCTTAAAGCTTTCATAGACTAACAACATTCTAAAGCATACAACTAACGGTTTTAGGACTTTTATAGACTAACAACATGCTAAACCATACAACTAAAGACTAACAATATACAATCATGGTTACTAAAATTCAATATGTTACAAAATGAATAACCAATATATTTGCAATTTTCAACAAACCTATATTAAACACAACAAATTATAACAATTCTAGAAACATTAAACCATAACTAAAGGTCTTAAAGCTTTTATAGACTAACAACATTCTAAAGCATACAACTAATGGTTTTAGGACTTTTATAGACTAACAACATGCTAAACCATACAACTAAAGACTAACAATATACAATCAAGGTTACTAAAATTCAATATGTTACAAAATGAATAACCAATATATTTGCAATTTTCAACAAACCTATATTAAACACAACAAATTATAACAATTCTAGAAACATTAAACCATAACTAAAGGTCTTAAAGCTTTTATAGACTAACAACATTCTAAAGCATACAACTAATGGTTTTAGGACTTTTATAGACTAACAACATGCTAAACCATACAACTAAAGACTAACAACAATCTAAGCTCAAAATCACTTTAAAAATGGAATTTACCTTTGAAAACCATCAAGAACTCGAAAGATACAAACGAATCGTGAAAGGGCAGCAACATGAAGAACCTAAATATGAAAGAAGTTCTTATACATCCATCTAACTTCAAAAACCTAAAAAACATAAAGAACATAAGTGAAATTTGACATAATGGGGATCAAAACTTCAAAACTAACAACAATCTAAGCTCAAAATCACATTTGAAATGGAAATTACCTTTGAAACCCGTCTAAAGCTCGAAAGACACGACCTAAAAGCGAAAGGGAAGCAAAGGGGTAAATAACCCACCTCTACAGACGCTGGGGTTTATTTTTTGCGCATACACTCAGTCCCGACGACTTCTCGTCAGAATAGGGAAGTCGGTACAAATTTTTTTAGCCGGGAACCTATGCCGACGATATCTCGGCGGTAATAAAATTTTCCATTCAAGACACCCGGGCTCCCCACGCGCGAAAAAGGAGAAAAAAAAGGGTATTTAGCTATACCGACGACGGGTAGTCGGTATAGATATTCGTTTGAGCGCCAAAAACTCCCGCTTTCTGGTTCACCTTTTGCCGACTACAAATCGTCGGGATAGATGAATAAAAGTAAAAAACTCGCGGGATGATGTACCGACGAGATGTCGCGAAAAAGGAGAAAAAAAGGGTATTTAGCTATACCGACGACGGGTAGTCGGTATAGATATTCGTTTGAGCGCCAAAAACTCCCGCTTTCTGGTTCACCTTTTGCCGACTACAAATCGTCGGGATAGATGAATAAAAGTAAAAAACTCGCGGGATGATGTACCGACGAGATGTCGTCGGGATAGGTTTGGACGGGGCAGGATCATTTTCTTGTAGTGTGTTTTAATGAGTCCTATATGTATATATTTATTTTAAAATTTATTAACTACATGTACATCCGATTAAAAATTTAGGGTGCATATTTTCTTCTTAGTATATGATCCAAATTCCATGCCATTAGATTGAATCATGTGTGTAACAACTGGAGGACTTTATTTTAATTAGGTGAGTATTGCCCCTAGAGCTGGCAAAGTGAATATTTATTAAGACATGAATAGAATTGTTTAACAAAAAAATTACTATTTGATTTTATATTTTTTTAAAAAAAAATAATAATAAGAGGCTAGACTTAAGTGAAGAAAATTTGGTATGTAATTCCCAAACCGTTGGTTTCGGCTTTATTACTTAACGGTTCGGTTTCAGTTTGTAGTGATAAAAAACGGTTACTGACCGTTTAACTTATAGTTTGCCCCAAAACTGTTATTACGACTTACGAGACTATAAGCATCCCCACTTCCCCAGTTCCCACACCTAAGCCCTTTCCCGTGTGTGGGCTCAAATCTACTGTTTTGACTTTTGACTTTTGACAGTCGAGACCTTCTCGGGTCGGTACATGTGTTGGATCACAACCCAATTGTCAATAGTTTGCCGTGTCCAGCCCAAACTCGGCTTCGGAATGTAACAGATTTGATATGTTTAGTGTTAACTATGACTCTATGATAGAGGTGGGCAAACCGGTTCCGGTTAGCAAAGTCAATAACCGGTTCCAGTTTTAGACCACCGGTTTCTGGCCGGTTTTGGTTCGAGTTTTGACCGATTATGGTTCGTGTTTTGCCCGGTAAAGGTGGAACTAGTTACACTTTTTCCGGAGGGTTCCGATTTCTCTGAAAATCCGGAACGACCGCCTGTACACAACGGTTCGAGTTGTCGGTTCCGGGTATTCAGCCCACCTCTACTCTATGAGGCTACTATCTTAATACTACACACGTGAGTAAAAAAATATTAAATATTTATTAAAAAATTATAATTTATAAAACAATTATTTAAGAAAAAATATGATAGAAATTGTGTATATAACTTAAAAATTTTAATTAATGTTCATAAAAACTTTATTTTATATTGTTGGAAAATTTCGTCAGTGTTGTCATATTTTATTTCCAATAAGATTTTTCGACCAAAAATATACTGGGTGAAAAATTTTTGGAAATAATATTCTGTTAAAAATAGAAGGATTTATAATCATGACATCTATAACTAATAGTTGAGAAATAACGTGTAAATAAAAAGTTGATATAAGGTATTTTTAAAAAAAATATATTATATTAACAACCATTTTATATCTTTAAGATGAACATAATATCATCGTTGCGTACATATATAAAAAAAATGAAATAGCCTAATTATAGCAAAAAGTAAAACAATCAAAATGACATCATAAATCGAACATCCCATGTATGGTCGATCGTTATTACCGAAACTAGCTAGAAGCTTAACTTGACAACAACAACACGTACACAATGCAATCCTACTTTTTGTAGGGTCTGGAGGGAGAGAAGAAAACAAACCTTACTCATATCCTAGTAAGGTAGAGAGGCTGCTTCGTAAAAAACCTCTGGCTAGCAATACATTTTTTTTATTTAAAAAAATAACAAACAGACCGACCACATAAGCTAAATTAAGATAAGAACTAAAACGGTAACAATGTGACCGTTTTATCACAAATTCACAACCATAAACGTCACAGTATGCTTGCGCCGTTAACGTGAACACGAGTGATCTAAGCTTAGCCGGAAATGTACAGCAACATTTTCACCGTTTGTCAAAAACTTCACAATAAGCTTGCGCTGTTAACGTCAACACTGATACAAGACTAAGAATAAAAGCTACAATCTTCCATGAAGATTCAACAAACCCATCAATAGCCTTTAAAGCCACTAGCAACCATTTTGCAAGCGTCTTCAACAACAAATATGGCTTCATACTCAACCTACTGTTATAAACATTGTTAATATCATCGATTGTTTTCTGCAAATTCGATGTCTCAGTGTTATAAACATTGTTAATATCATCGATTGTTTTATGCAAATTCGATTTCTTGTTCGTTTTCATGGCGGGTATGGAACCGCTCATTCCAGTGAAGAGTTTGACAACTTCATCTGCAGGCAAGTCGCCTTTGATAATGTTATCGAGACTCTTGACATCATCCACATTCACGACAAGTGCACACATCAAAACCATGAACTCTGCAATTAAGCGGAAAGCTATTGGAGTTGGATGTTAATGCTTCATATGCAACCAAGTTTTTTAATATTACGTCCGATTCTTTGTTCAAAGTAACAATCGGCAGATAAAAATCCTTTCCCCGAACGCGTGTTTCTTTAACGCCTTCATTTTCTTCAAGATTATGGAACTTGAATTCAGCAGCATGAAGTTTGGAAGCTGAAGGGATAATAAGTTTAGTTTGTGTGAAAGTTTCAAGAATTGAGATGGTTTGCACATATGCTTGAACAATCTCATCCTTTGGGATCTTTTTACCGAAATCAAAAGTCTCAGTTATTACACTAGCAGTTCCATAAGATATTTGTTCTTCCAAAGTGTTAACTATGGCGTAATACATATAATGGAGTAGATGATCCACAGTGGACGAAGCTTGAAACGTTGAAATCAACTTAAACGGCGAATGGATCTTACAAAAGTTTTTAAATGTTAAAGGTGAAAAATAATCGCCTATATGAGAGTGACTACCTGAAACAAACAAACAAACAAATTTACAACTAAAAATATGCATAACTATTTATAGGATATGGAGCGGGAACTACTTGATGTTGAATGCAAAGCCTTGTTGATTTCTTTCAAGACCATAAACGGAATTTAGTTCTCTACCATCAACACATCTTGCGCGATCAGTCTTTTCTTCGGGCCAACTTCGGGTAATTCAGGCTGATTATAGTTTTGAAAGAGATTAAGCAAGAATAGACCATCAATGACAAAAACCCAAGTCAAAAGTTCATCATCATGTTCAAGGAACATGTCATAGCATGAACGGACAATGGGGACAAGTTTTTTAACATTATGAAGGACATTGAGTTTATTATCCTCAATTTCGTTATCTTGAAGGACCTTTAGCATGACCGCAAGTTTCTTCTGCTCCATTTTCTTGTAGGCTCGTGGCTGAAAGTGATGAATCGGACCCAGACCAACGTGTTGTGGCTCATAGGCTTCGGGCTGTTTTGTGGTTATGGTTTCAGGTACTTGAAACAGAGACACCAAAGGGTTTTTGTTGTGGATTTCGAGCTGATGATCCAAGATTTTGGTAATTTCAACAACCCATTTTTGCTCTTGAGGGTTTGATGTCAAGGATGGATCTATGGAGGCCATATGTTAATATAATTGGTGGTAGTTGATTAGTATGCAGAGACTACATGGATACATCCTATCAAAAATTTAGGTTGCATATATTTTCTTCTTAGTATATGATCCAAATGTCATGCCATCAGATTGAATCATGTGTGTAACTACAGGAGGACCAAAAATATAAGGATTTATAATCATGACAATGTATAACTAATAGTTGAGATTAACATGTAAATTAAAAGTTGATATAAGGTACCAATGAATTATTGCCTCAATGATACCTTGCGAATGGACCCATACACATTAAATACATTCGCATATGCCCCTGCGAATGACTCAGTTTCCAGTGTAACAACATACAAATACATACAACTGAATACAATTCAACAAATACTAATTTATAATATTCGACCAGTAGTAGACACCCAAAATATGCATCAACACTTTGTTTTAATTAGGTAAGTATTGTCCTAGAGCTGGTAAAATGGATACATGTTAAGACAGGATTAAAATACTGTTAAACAAAAAAAAATTAAGATGCTAGACTTCACAAATTTTCTTTTTTGTTACATAATATATAGAATTGTGATGCTTAAATCACCAAACCAAGTGTTAAACAAGTCGTTTTTATGTTTTATATTTGTATTAATCGTGTTCTCTGAAACATGTTAAACCTGTTAAACCCGTTTTGTCAGCCTTAATTGTCCCACTTATTACCTTATCTTAATGCATTTTGTTAACTGAAGTGTAGAAAATTTGGTGCGTAATTCCCAAACCGTTGGTTTCGGCTTTAGTTTACCTAACGGTTCGGTTTCAGTTTGTAAGGATCAAAAACAGTTACTAACGATTTAACTTGTAGTTTGCCCCAAAACTGTTATTACGAGACCATAAGCATCCCCAATTCCCACACCTAAAACCGAAACCGAAACCGACATAGTCGGTTTGAGTTATTAGGAACCATTCGGCTTTCGGTTTTCTTTTTTTTATCGGTTTCGGTTCGTTTTTGGTTTTTCGGTTTTTTTGTTCTCTCTAACACACAATATTGAGAGTGTAAAGATACTTAACAATAGCTAATTCATAAATTAATTGATCGAACAACAACTAATCAAAATAAAACTAAATAATTGTCATCTTATTCTTACATTTAAAAAAATCAAAAGTAAATAACTAAATATGCCATAATTCTGGTCTTCATCTTTTAAAATTATAATATTCATCTAATTCAAATATTTATCATTTTTAACTGTATACTATTTGTGTGTTTTATCCCGTTAAATATGTATAAAAATAGCAACATATATATATGTATATTAATTTTTTAAAAAGATTACATATCGGTTCGGTTTTATTTTTTCGGTTTTTAATTAAAATATGAAAAACCGAAACCGGACCGAATAATTCGGTTTCAGTTTTTTTCGGTTCGGTTTTCTTCGGATATTCGTTCGGTTCGTTTTTTAGGATCGATTTTTTTGGTTAATTCAGTTCCGGTTCGGTTATCTCGGTTTTTTGCTCACTGCTAGCTAGTATAAAGGTGAACAAAAAACCGGTTTGTGTTTACAAACCAGTATTCAATAGTTCTCAAACAGGTTCCAGCCAAACCGGTTCCCAAACCAGTCCGAACCGCCGTTTTGGCATAGGTTCGAGATCTTACCTTTAAAACCGGTTCCTAAACCGACCCAAACCGGTTTGAAACCCCTCCAAACCGGTTTCAACCCCATCCAAACCGGTTCCTATAGGTTTGACATCCTCATCTCCCAAACCGGCTTCCAAACTGAACCATTTCACCTAAACCGGTTTTGACCACCCTTATACCAAACCAGACCGGTTCCTAAACCGAACCGGTTTGGTAAAAAAACCGATTTATGCAACCCTAGGCTAGTATCCTAATAGTCTAATACAACACACGAATTAAATATAAAAAATATTTAATTTATATTAAAAAATTTACAAATTATAAAACGAATTTAAAGAAGGAAAATGATAGAAATTGTGTATGATTTAATAATTTAAATAATAAAATAGTAATATTTTTTTTAAACTTTTGTTTTTATTTTTTTTTATATTGTTAGAAAATTTTGTCAGAATAGAATGTTGTCATATTTTATTTCCAACAAGATTTTTCTAACAAAAATATTTTGGTTGAAATTTTTTTGGAAATGATATTCTGTCAAAAACAGAAGGATTTATAATCATGACATCTGTAATTAATAGTTGAGATCTAACGTGTAAATAAAAAGTTGATACAAGACGGCTTCTATCATAATGGTAGCCTTTTGACTTCTTTTATAAGAGATCTTGGGTTGAAGTCTCGTCTATAGCAAATATTGCTCTGGGTTGAGCCAGGGGTTTTCCTAGTTATAGGTTTCCTCCTGGATGAGTGGGTCAGGTCATCACGCTCTGTTATTCGGGCGGAAGGGTGATCTATTTGACAGGGTGATCCCGGGTGACCGGGCGTTTGCTGTTCAAAAAATAATAATAATAAAAAGTTGATATATGGTATTTTTAATCATGATTGATTTTGTTCATATTTCAAGTCTTTTTATTTTTTAAAATGTTCATAGATCTTATTATATAGGACATTATTTTTAGGGCAATTTCATATCCCCTATAAATTTCATTTATTACATATATACCCAATTCAAAATTTTAATTACATATATCCTCTTATAAATTTTATTTATTACATATATACCCAATCCAAAATTTTAATTACATGTATCCCTTCTCTAATGCTAAAATTTCAAATATGCTCATTTTAATTAAAATGAATTAAAAAATTACCGTTTTACTCTTACTTTAAAAAATTTATTATACCTATTTTACCATTGCTTCAATCATACCCTTATTTTACGTTTTCCCCTTTTTTTAGTGTTTTTGTTTCTTTATTTTATCATATTTCGTGTTTTGTTTTTCATTTTTAATTGACGGAGATTCAGTCGTATGAGGGGAGGGCGATTAACGAATGTGATATTTGCGTATGTGGCTTACGTATGTGTGTTTGAAATTCAAAGATTTCTAAAATGGTATGTTTGTCACAATGTATAAAAAATAGTAAAGTTGGGTATATATGTAATTAATTTTTTCAGTTAGGTATATATGTAATTAAATTTTTCCTCAAAAGAAGGGGATATAATGAAATATGTAATTATCTCTTATTTAAAAAAAAATAATACTCCGTAATATATTAACAACCATTTTTTTATTTTTAAGATGAACATAATATCATCGTTACGTACACATGTAAAAAAACGAAATAGCCTAATTACAACAAGTAAAACAATCAACATACTTAACATTACATCATAAATCGAACATCCCATGTAATTAAGGTCGATCGTTACTACCAAAACTAGCTAGAAGCTTAACTTGACAAAGAATGTAAAATTAAGATAATAATAGCTGAAACGGCAACAATGTGACCGTTTTATCACAACCATAAACATCACAATAAGCTTGCAACGTTAACATGAACACTGTCACAATTCCAACCACATAAGCTACAATCTTCCATGTAGATCCAACAAACCCACCAATAGCCTTTAAAGCTACTAGCAACCATTGTGCAAGCTTTTTCAACAACAAATATGGCTTCATACTCAACCTGTTGTTATAAGCCATGTTAATTTCATCAATCGTGCCCTGCAAATTCGATTCCTTGCTCGTTTTCATCGCGGGTATGGAACCGCTTATCCCAGTGAAGAGCTTGACAACTTCATCCGCACGCAAGTCGCCTTTGATAACGTTCTCGAGTCTCTTGACATCATCCACATTGACAACAAGTGCACACATCAAAACCATGAACTCAGCAAGCGGAAAGCTGTTGGAGTTGGATGTTAATGCTTCATATGCAACCAAGTTTTTTAATATGACATCTGATTCTTTGTATAAAGTGACAATCGGTAGATAAACATCCTTTCCCCAAACGAGTGCATCTTTAATGCCTTCATCTTCTTTAAGACTATGAAACTTGAATCCAGCAGCATGAAGGTTGGAAGCAGAAGGGATAATAAGTTTAGTTTGTGTGAAAGTTTCAAGAATTGAGATGGTTTGTTCATATGCTTGAACAATCTCATCTTTTGGGATCTTTTTAACGAAATTAAAAAACTCAGTTGCTACAATAGCATCCTCATTTGGTCGTACACGAAAATTGTTAACAATCGAGTAATACATATAATGGAGTATATGATCTACACTTGAGGGAGCTTGTGACTCCGAACACAACTTAAGTGGTGAATGGATCTTACAAAAGATTTGAAATATGGAAGGTGAAAAGTCATTGGCTATATTAGAGCGACTACCTAAAACAAACAAACAAACAAATTTACGATTAATAATATGCATAACTATTTGTAGGGTCTGGAACAGAAACTACCTGTTGTTACATGCAAAGCGTCGTTGATTTCTTTCAAGACCATAAACGGAATTTGGTTCTCTACCATCAACACATCTTGCGCAACCAATCTTTTCTTCGGGCCAACTTCGGGTAATTCGGGCTGATTGTAGTTATGGAAGAGATTAAGCAAAAAGAGCCCATCAATGACAAAAACCCAAGTCAAAAGTTCATCATCATGTTCAAGGAACATGTCATAGCATGAACGGACAATGGGGACAAGTTTTTTAACATTATGAAGGACATTGAGTTTATAATCCTCAATTTCGTTATCTTGAAGGACCTTTCGCATGACCGCAAGTTTCTTTTGCTCCATTTTCTTGTAGGCTCGTGGCTGAAAGTGATGAATCGGACCCAGACCTACCTGTTGTGGCTCATAGGCTTCGGGCTGTTTTGTAGTTATGATTTCAGGTACTTGAAACAGAGACACCAAAGGGTTTTCGTTGTCAATTTCGAGCTGATGATCCAAGATTTTGGTAATTTCAACAACCCATTTTTGCTCTTGAGGGTTTGATATCAAGGATGGATCTTTGGAGGCCATATGATCATAAAGAAACAGTTAATTCAATTGGTGGTAGTTTGAATAGTATGTACATACTACGTGAATGTGATGTGTTTATATATACACTGATATAAATAGGTGTGGACTCATGAATATTTATCAACAACCTTGTGAATATCACTATATCAGCTCATCTAGCTAGCTATTTGATGTGTCACCCAAAGATCATACCAAATAAGCATTAAAGATCCTGCCCTACAAGCATTAAAAACTTTTAGCCATTATCAGTTAACATTCAAATATTCAATCACCAATGAGGCAATGGCTCAATTGTACCATAAGATTCTTCCATATGAGAGGTATTGGGTTCAAATCCTTTCCGCAGTGTAATAGGGGTCTGAGGGGGGTCAGGGTTTTTCCAGTGGGGTTTCCTCCTGTGGTGGCTCATAGGAGGTCCAGGTAACTAGACCTTGATGACATGGTCTAGAAACAGTGGGTTCACACGATTGAGACCTTCGTCGTTCAATCATTAAAAGTCCTCTAATTTTTTATTATTATTTTTTGGATAGCTTGGAAAACCCCGACACCTTAAACTGGATTTAAACCATTTTTTAGAATTTGACACTTTATGTCATATGCCCGAGCGGCCGAGCCCACGTCAGAAGGAACCATAATAAATTTTTAGCTAGCCAACCTATGTTTTATTTTTTTAACCAACAGTCTCCTCTAATAATTTATAATTTATTCTACTTCTTTAATCTCTCTTTCTCTTTAATCAGCTTCTTCATATGTTTTATTTTCTGACCAACCTATTAATTATACATGATTGATTATCTTCAAGTATATTGTTACAATGTTACCTAAAAACAACAAATATAAGTGTCATATAAGTGTCATATGTAATTATATAATTCTAGTATAATAAAATGTCATTTTTAATTTGAACATTTTAAAAGAAAAGGAATTGTAGTTGCTTTATGCGATCAACTTAAGAAATTCAAATAATCCTTCGTGTTAGTAATGGAATTTCTAACATTTCATTAAAATGTTTAAAAATTTGCCAAACACACTCTAACCTTTCTTCTTCAAATACTCCTTCATGTTAGTAATGGAATTTCAAACATCTTTTCATGTTAGTAACAAACTCTATGCGTAATGTTTAAAGGTTTAACTATACAAGTAATTTATTAAACATTTAAAACAAGAGTAAAATGCTATAACAGAAGACCATTTCCGCAATTTACCATATTCCTTCACATTATAAATCCTTTAATGAAAGTCCCCCTAACCCAGGTACCTCTTTAAGTTGAGCTTACGCGCTATGGCATTGTTTTTTAACCAAAAATTTCCATAAATAAGCGGCGAAAAAAAAAATCATTGTTATAGGTTACATCAAAATCTAATGTTTAAAACATCGACAAAAGATTTTTCGTAACTCTTTTTCAAGTATTTTCAATATTCGTCTAAACGCATACTTTTTCGTTCTGAGCTCAATACTTTCTTTTCATATAGAACATCAGTTGTTTAAATTTCAAGATTACATTTGAAACTCTGTCGTTTTTTTTAAAGCATTATGCTAACCAAACAAACCTTAAGACAACTTTATAATCAAATATTAATCTAAGTTTTCTAATTTATTTAGTTTAAGTGAATAAACTTTAAATTTTAGAAAAAAATATATATAATAATGATAACATATCATTAAACTTAGGTGTGTTAACATTTTCATTATTACTTATTAGATTAGTTGACTACATCAGTTATCGACCCTCCAAGAGAAGACAAAAAATGAAACATATTATTAATTTTTTAAACAGATAGTAAGTGTCTAAAATCCTTTCATAAACAATATGAGAAAGAAGAGGATTACATGGAGTTGTTGTAGAAGTAAATTATGGGTTGTTTCAAGATATTAAGTCCATTTTTTTTATGAGAATAATTAAGGAGCTATTAAAATTCAAGTAAACAAAATTAGTGTTGTCTTATTGTAAAATATGAACGAGTATTATCATCGAATTGTTATCGTAGGTTATCAGTGTCTTTACTACTAGTCGTTGACGAAGCTTAATATATAGGTCCTGGGAGGGTTGTCGTCCCTTCTTTTCTGTCTCTGTTTGTAATGTTAATTTTTTGATCAAAATGTTATTTTTTGTTTAAAGTATTGGTTTTATCTCATTGCTTCAAAAAAAATAACACGTATTGTAGTTCTTTTAAATTTCTGCCCCCTTTTGAAAATGTTCAAGCTCTATCACTGCTGCTAGTGGTATGATTCATTAGAATAGTAGAGGTCCTTGATGTTGATTAAAAAGATTGGTGATAGTATTGTTGTCTACTAATCTTCTTGTTTGATGTATGTTTAAATTGTTTTTAGCATATATGGCTAAGCATATTTTTAATAAAATTTGTTTGTCGTTAAAAAATTCTATATGTAAAATAAAAAAAAAGTGGAAATTGATATTCTAATTATTGATTACTCAATAAACAAAAAAATTGAATTCTGAAATCTGAATGGTTTAATTATGATTAATATATTTCAAACTTAATTAAATAGAAATGAATTATGAATGAAAATAGGGTATAAATTTTTTTTGAACAGTCATACTATCATACTCCTACTCCTACATTACACCCAATATTTCATCCTTGTTTGAATTTGAACCCAAGACCTCCTTTCTAAGAGGCAATGCCTCTACCAAGTGGGCTAGTCCCACATTGACAACATTGGCAAAATAGGGTATAAAATTATAAATAAGATGTGTCCTTTAGATATATCCAAAATGAAACAAAATGTAACGGGTGTTGTTGGCTTGCTAATTAGACTCGATCTTCTCGGTTAGTCGGGTAGGGACCCACAAAATTCACCATGTTAGCAGGTTTCAATGATTATAAAAGAAAACTAAACTCATCTTTATACCACTCGCATGGGTATGATTTCAGTTAAATCAGTTGTTTCCCCTATCAACCATTCAACCAATATATTATGTCACGTGAAGGTTGGTTTTAGATAAAAATGCATTAATCGAGCAAAGTTAGCCTAGTGGTTAAGATTTGTTCCTTTTTCTTTGGAGATCAGCGTTCAAGTCTCATCTGTGACACTCTAATGGATAAGTTACCAACCACCTGGATATCTGAATGTCGCACGACGCCACGACGGGATCTTCTGCCGTTAAAAAAAAAGTTAAAATGCATTAAAATTAAATTTTAACGTGGTATTGTTTTCTTTATTAGATAATAAGTTCAGGCAGCATTAAAAATGAATCTGATGTAATTAAATTCGTTAAAAAAATTATATATTATGTTTTTTTTCCTACCATTCACACAATAATTAAATGCCAACCGCAAAATCTAGATTTCTTTAAATGTTTATGTCGAATATCAAAACTCGTCATTAAATGACATCACGTGTAATAAGGGTGGTATCCTTAACTTATCTTATAAGGGCTTGTGTTCGACTCTTTTTGGAGCTATTGCTTTTGGATGAGTAAGGCATTTCAAATTTTAGGTTTTTTTCATAAATTGGTGAAATATAGTTATATAAACATGTGCTAGCTTTTCTTTATAAACATGTTAACCGACTGCTGTCATTCAAAAAAAATGCCATCAAGTGTATTTCGGTGTAGATTTGTTTCTAGCTTACGGTAGAGGTTCTCTCTATTGTTGATAAATACTTTACCGTAGGGGTGTTTTTTTACCGGAATCCAAAGAACCAGTTAGAAAAAGCTTACCTGAACCCAAGAAACCCAAAAACCATTTAACTCAACCTGAAAATGTGATGAACCCGAACCCAAGAACTTTAACTGGTTTGGTTTTTGGTACTACAGGGGCAGATTCAGATAGACCCAAAAAACCTAAATTAGTTCTCCATGAGTATTATGCATGTAATATGTATGATCCGAATACCTAGAGTCGTTTGGGTCTACCTGAAAAAACACACCCCAAATGTGATTGAGTTCAATTCAGTATTCAATACATTTCTAATTTCCCACTTCCCATACATCCTAGACATTATTGAACAATGAACAACAATAGACAATTGTGATGTGTTTTCTACAAGACAAGTTCTTGTTTGTTTAGCATCTGGATTGTTAAAGAATTGAGATTGTGATTTGGTTTGTTAAACATGTTCTAGTTTGTTTTGCCATTGTATTCATATTGAATAGCAACCAATTTAAATAAGCTATGGTTTTCTTGAAAAAATAGAAAACACAATTATTCAAGTATAAAATGAGAACCATTTAACCCAACCCATTAAACCCAAGAACCGAATATATTTTGGTTATTTGGTTCGGTTTTTTGTTCCATTTTCATATATTCAAAACCCGAATAAATGATCTGAGAAACCCGAAACCTAATAAACTAACCCAAACGACATCCCTAATAACAAAATCATCTTTAAACAACGATCATTGCATTGTTCCGCCATCGTCCAACAAGTATTGTTCAACACTTCAACAACAATATATCCTACTTCTCAGAATTTGACCAAGATCTTCTTTTTAAAAGACAACGTCTCTATCAAGTAGGAATAGTGAAGATAGTTGATTTTCGTCTTGCGAGGAGAAACAACGAAGACGAGGCAAAAGTCCCCAACGAGACCAAAAAATGGTGCCAATCGGTTATGAAGAACTAGAAGAATGGATGAATCATAAATACTGAACATGATCGAAGTTAGATGTGGTGGTGGTGGTGGTGGTGAATCTCATGTGTTGTGTGAGATGGTGATGTGGAAATGAAAGATCCAGGGGTAATTAAGAGGATCAATATTTAGATTTGGTTTTTTTCTATCCTTTTTTTTTGTTTCCTCTTTTTTGTAAACTAGATACAAGAAAATTTTTAGTAAAAATATTTAAGGTTACATGTTTTTTCTGAATAATGATAATCGATTGGTTAGCACGTTTCAAAAAGAACTTCATACATAAACCACACCATCTATTTTTCACAAGTACAGAAGAAAACTCACTAAAACTCTCCACGTATATTCAGGACCAAACATGAGACCTGAAGAGTCACAAATTTTATCCTTCATATTGAACCATAATTAATGTTTTTCTATCAACCAATAATGTTTTTTCTTCTAGCATTCACATGATCATTGAATATGTTTGTTGAAAATTAATTTGGTCACTTAATGTGCCGACCCATATAATAATTATACAAATTATTATTATTATTATTATTATTATTATTATTATTATTATTATTATTATTATTATTATTATTATTATTATTATTATTATCATCAATGTTGTAGAAATCGCTAGTCGCTAGTCGGTCGGTGATGTGGGGACTAGGAATTAATCGGGATTATTCGGGATTAATCAGCCAACTAATCGGCCTAATCGAATAGTCGGGCCTAGTCGGCCTTATGGGACTAGAGATTAATCGGCCTAGTCGGGGATTTTTACAACCATGATTATTATTATTATTACTACTACTACCACTACTAGTAGTATTATTTTACTATTGTTTCTCCTCCTACTTCTACCACTCCTTCTCATGTTTCCGTTGTTGTTGCTTTCGTTCATGCTCATGCTCCTGTTGCTGCTACGACTAAGATAACTTAGACGACCACCACCACCCACCATTGTTGATTTATTGTCATTATAAATTTTCCTTTTTTCGTATTCAGATAATAACTTTTTTTTTCCTAAACAACACTTTTTCATCATTTTATTTATTAAAAGATTTTAACTCTCAACTTATTTTTATAATAACAAGGTTAAAGGCGAATCAAGTTTTGATACCAAAATAAACTTGGTAATTATGGCAGTAAATGTACTTCATAATGCCGTGATTACATAGGGTATGTAACACGATTTTGTCTCTAAACTTGAGTGTTATATACAAATATTAAAAATAAGTTCCTATGGATAAAATAAATATTGGTTCTTAATAGTTGAAATAAGAAGTTAATAATAAAAAAAATACAGAATATTATGTGAAATAATATTTTTAACTTTGTTGAACGAATGTGATTTTACATTTTAATTGATTTGTAAAATGAGTTAAATACTTAACGGGCTTATAGTTTTGGCCCTCTGTCAAATTTGTATCTAGGTTAAATAAACTTATTACATATAAAATATATGATAAAAATCATCATTCTCAATTTCAAACATTAAAGATAATCATTTACATGATTTATAAAATTAAACGTGTGATACAAAAGTCAAAAATTAATTATCATAAAACAATGTAAAAGTTATAAATAATAATCGTAATTGAAATTATCATAAACTAATGTTTTAAATATCTTAGTTTCAAATTATTGTTATACAAGTTTCATATGATTAGATTTTTAGTTTAAATGTTATGTTATTAAACCAAAATAATATATATAGGAATATAAAAACACATTTTATAATAAATGAATATGAACGTATGTAAACGAACATTTTATTGAACGCTTATGGACACAAATCACTGAACATGATTGTTGTTCATGCTCATCCATTTAATTAAACGAATGAAGATGAAGATATAGGATATTATAATATTTTAATGATAACCTGAAATAAAAAAAAAAAACACAATTAAACTTCATACTATTTTTATAGTAAAGGAATAAATATAGATATAGATAGTAAAAATACAATTTATATAAAATTGTCAAATTTTATATCAAATTTGTTAAATTCTGTTTCTAGATTACTTATTGGTCACTCTTTGCTAGAGGTGGGCATCGTACCCGGTTTCAAACCCGAACCCGGGGTTCAACCCGGAACCGGACCCGGTTCCAACCCGGTCAACCCCCAACCCGGTTCCAACCCGCTTCAACCCGCCGGTTCCTACCCGGTTCCGTTTTTAAAATTATCAGGCGGGTCCAAACCGGTTCCAACCCGAACCGGTTCCAACCCGGTAGCTAGAACCCGGTTCCAACCCGGTTTCAACCCGGTTTTGACCGTTTTAACGAAAATTTCGAGTTCTAGCCGTTGAACTAGCCGTTTGGATCGATTTCTAGCCGTTTTTTTGATGTTTTTTGGTCCAAAAC
Organism: Mikania micrantha; assembly: GCA_009363875.1. NCBI lineage: Eukaryota > Viridiplantae > Streptophyta > Magnoliopsida > Asterales > Asteraceae > Mikania > Mikania micrantha. The sequence goes on from CM018698.1 coordinate 72,752,224, forward strand.
TTAGTATAAATTGTTGTGGCTTGGTTTAGTTTGATTACACACTTGAAAACGAACAATCTAAGCAAAAAACGCTCTCGTTTCGTACACCCAACTGCTTTACACTCTTTGTTTCGCGATCCATTTTTATTACACTCGTATTTTAAACAAGTATAACCTTGTTAAAGCAATGGCTCACTCTACATCTTCTGTCGGTCAAGGTTCTAACACCGAAGTTACAGTTGTCCGTGTTCTTACGCATAGTAGGAACATGGAAATATGGTGTAACTGGGATTTAGTTGAGATGAGTGATGGGTCTCAAAAGGCTCGTTGCAAGTATTGTGGTATGCTTCTTGCAAAAGAATCAAACACGAGTTTGAAGAAACATATTACCAAACCATTTTGCAAGGCGTTGAAGAATGATCCAGAAAGTCAACAAACACAAATCAGTAATGATGGTGGAATTTTTCACTACAACGTAGACGAGGTTCGTGATAGAATGGCGAAGTTCGTGATTCAAGAGGCGTTGCCGTTTGGACATTTCGACAACCCTCGTTTAACAAACATGATTCGAGATACGCTTCAGCCTCGTTATAATCATGTAAGTCGAAGGACGCTAAGGCGTCATTGTTTAAAAATGTGGAACAAGGCAAAAAATGATTTGGTCTTATTTTTTGAAAAACTAAACACTGGTGTAAACTTAACTACAGACGTTTGGTCTGCACCTCATGGTTTACCGGAATCGTATATTTGCGTCACCGCCCATTGGGTGGATCCCGTTTCGTGGCAAATGATGAAACGTACGATTGCGTTTGAACTTTTCCCGTATCCACATACGGCTGAATATTTGTTTCAACTATTAGATTTCGTAATAACACAATTTAAGTTGGAAAATAAACTATTTTCAATAGCATTTGATAATGCTTCAAACAACACTGCTGCAGTGGAAAAATTAAAATTAAAATACACACCATTTTGCAATGGTATATTTTTCCACAGTCGATGTGTAGCACATATTATTAACTTAGCGGTGCAAGACGGTCTTTCTTCACCGAATCTTGAAACTTTCAAATATGGTTTTAGAAATATGATACATGATGTTTTTAAAAAAAATAGAAAAACATTTACCGATTACAAAAAATTGTGTAAAGATACGAACAGACCTTGTTATGGTCCTAATTGGGATGTACCTACTCGGTGGAACTCCACTTTTAAAATGTTTGAAAGTGCTTTAAAACAAAGAGCAACTTTACAAACATTTCATACGAGTCTTTGTGAAAGTGGTTACGCCGAACAATTTTCGGACTTAGCTTGGGAGAATATTCAAGATTTAAAAGATTTTCTTGAAGCTTTTAAAACCGCCACTACAAAATTATCAGGGGTTTATTATCCTACTAGTCCATTGGTGTTACCAGAATTGTATTTGATGACGTCAAATTTAAAAAATTTTGAAATGAAAAACCAAATGTTTGAAGAAATTATAAGTCCAATGAAACTCAAATTAAAGAAATATTTTAAAGATTTACCACCCGTGTTTACTTGTGCCGCTGCTTTAAACCCAATTTTAAATGTTACGGGAGTTGAATGTTTGATAGACGAAATAAATGATAATTTGGATATTCATGAAGAAGATCCAAATTTTTCAAATGATGCAAAAAAAAGTTTTCAAAAAAGTTTACAAAGTATGTATGAATTTTATTTAAATAAATATGGTCCTAATATAAACATACGTACGAGCACGAGCGCATCAAGCTCGAGTAGTAGACCTCGTGATCCGCTTCTTAGTTTATTTAATACCGTTCGTAATGAAACGGCAAAACGACAAAGGGGTAACACCCCTTCAAGTGAGCTCGGAAGGTACATTGGAACAGATTTTGTTTCCACTTTTCAATCCGAGGATTATCACAATTTAGACCTTTTGTCATGGTGGAAAGGAAAGGAATCCGATTATCCGATTCTATCCACTATGGCACGTGATTTACTAACCGTCCAAGCTTCTACGGTAGCTTCGGAATCTGCGTTTTCTCTTAGTGGCAAGGTATTATCTTTACGAAGAACAAGACTTACTCCAGAATCAGTAGAGATGTGTATTTGCTTAAAAGATCACTTGGACGCGATCGATCGAATTCAAAACATAACAAACCTCGAAGATGAAATCGAACTTGAAACAATGGTACACGAAGAGGAGGTGGAGGAAGGATTATCTCCCGACATATCCGATGAAGAACTTGCACAAGAAGCTCGTGCTCGTAAACGTACGCAAACGCAAGCGGGAACGAGCACGGAATAAAACGCATGTTTTCAAGTTATTGTATTTGTATTTATCTTTTTAAGTTATGTATGTCTTTTATTTTTTTAAATAATTAAAAGAGAAATAAATGTTAAATATGTTATTTTTATTTTTATGTTATGTAGTTATGTAGTTATGTATGTAATTTATTGTAAAATTACTAGAAATAATAATGAATTTTTTTAATATCATTATTTTTTTTATTCATGTTCTTAAATCAAGTATTTTTTTATTTATTTATGTATGTCTTTTTTTTTTAAATAATTGAAATATAAATAAATGTATTAAAAGTTATTTTTATTTTTAAGTTATGTATGTAATTTATTGTAAATTATTATAAATAATAATGAATGTTTTTAATATTATTTTTTTTATTTATGTATTCAAATTTAAAAAAAAAAAAAAAAAAAAAATTTAAACCGAACCCGGTAGGTGTACCCGGTTCTGGACCCGACCCGACCCTACCCGGTTCTACCGGGTTTAGATCTACAAATGTGAAACCGGTTCCAAACCGGTTCGGGTTTAACTCAAAACCGGTTCCACCGAACCCGGTCCATTTTGAACCCGGTTTTGAACCCGGTTCGGGTTGGGTTTTGAACCCGGTTTGCCCACCTCTACTCTTTGCAGTCTATCAATGGAACAATATTACCTGAGCCCAAATTACATGTAGCTCAATAAATCTACTTAGCACTCGGCCCACGTATAATCCAATAAATATTGTTTTTGAAGCCCGACACACGGCCCTGTATTCTCTTATTTTTTTACTTTACTATTACTGAAAACATTATATATATACAACCAAGTTTTATAACTATTTAATCAACTGACTTAATTTTTTTTTAATTTAATTACTTATTTATAGGTTATATGTTATCTATATATATATATAGGGGAAGGTTCCCCTAAAAAGTCTTTTTTGCCTAAGAAGGCTAAGAAGGGTTTTTAAAAACTCGAAAACCGATCCAAACAAACTCCGATTGAATTCGTTTTTACATCATTGGAACCGACTTGTAATTCCCTAAAACCTAAACCTTAAATCATAAACAATAAACCCAAATAATAAAACAAAATTTATAAAAACAAACCCTAAACATAAAGATAAAACCTAAAAGTTAAAAAAACATGCCCAAAAATCCAAACTCTAAAACTAGTTGTTAAAGCTAAAAGCAAAAGGCAAATATTGTAGGGTTCGATGACACGGTTCCAATGCCATCGAAATGGGTTCAATCGGAGTTCGTTTGGGTTGGTTTTAAAGATTTTAAAAATCCTTTTTAGCCTTTTTAGGCAAAATATACTTTTTATTTGATCCTTACCCTATATATATATATAGGGCAATGTATAAAAAATAACCCTCATCTTTTGCTACAACTACATAACTCATTTCAACCAATCATAAACTTACACATAAGCATTTCATTAAAATAGTAAAAAGGGTATCATAGTCATTTTACCCCTTATAAGTTTTCCTCCCCCTCTTTTTTAAACATTAATAACTTTTTTATAATATATTATTTTTTTAAAAAAATTGCACCATTATATTCGTCTCATTTTTCTCTTTAATTCCGTTATAGTCTCGACTAATTTTTTTTACTTTTTTTAAATGCCCTATATTTACATCATTGTAACGAGCTTAAATATAACAAATTTATTTGAAATTTTTTTAAAAATGATAAATTACAGTGATGTAATTTACATTGATATAATTTATCGTGATGTAATTTATATTGACGTAAAATTCGGTTTCGGTTTTTTTCGGTGAATTTGGTTTAAATTACAGTGATATAATTTACATTGACAACAAATTAGTTTAAATTTTTTTCGAACAATGATAAATTACATCACTATAATTATCATTGTGAGAGAAAAAAAATCAAAATAATGTGTTCTATTACATCACTGTAATTTATCATTGTAATTATCATTGTTAGAGAAAATAAAATAAAATAATGTGTTACGTCACCGTTAATTATGTCATTGTAAATTACTTTATTTTTTGTTACATTACTTCATTTTTTGTTATATTACTGTAATTACCATTGTTAGAAAAAATTTCTAATTAATTTGCTACCTTTAAGCTCGTTACAATGATGTAAATACATGACATCAAAAAAAAAAAAACTAGTCGAGACTATAACGAAATTAAAGAGAAAAATGAGACGAGTATAATGGTGCAATTTTTTTAAAAAAATAATATAGTATAAAAAAGTTATGAATGTTTAAAAAAAAGGTAAACTTTACTTAAATAAAAAATGTCTTAAATGCCCTTTATATTAAAAAAAAAAGAAAAAAAAAGGAATCTGACAAGTGTCACGATCCTATACGCTTACCTTTTTAAAGTAACCATTGGATGATGGTTATGTAGTTGTAGCAAAAGATAAGGGTATTAAGCTCGGAAACCACAGTTTCCGTCCGGCATTACGTCCTGTATGCGTGAAATGTGACTGTGAAACGTGACTGTGAAACAAATCTGGTATTAAGCTTTTAAATCTGTTAAAGTTCCAGATACTCTCGTTTTCAATAACCGATTGAAATGAATGAGACTCTTGTGATAGTTGGATAGGGTCGTTTTTTGCTTTAGTTTTCCCTCTTGAAGATGTTGACCGACTACGCTGTAGTGTAGCAGTCTGATCTTTAACCTTGGAATGTGTGTAAGAACTATGTCTGGGTTGATCAAAGACGCTGTGTTGTGAGTCCTGTTTCTTTTGTTGCTGCAATTTAGAACTAGGACGTCCACGAACGTCTTTTTGAACAACAGGCGGTTTCTTATCACTTTTCCCAGGAAAAGCTGTAGCCAGTATTTTTTTCATCATACTTTTTTTCACTTCGGTCGATTGTGTCATTATTTGTTGTTTCACGGCTTGTAACTGTTCTTCGACATTAATTTCTTCTTCGTCTAAAAATAACGGACGAGTATCAAGTTTGGTCCAGAACATATCTACGGCAGAAAGTGGAATTTTGGTATCTGAAACAATTTTGATTATCAAAATTTGTATCAAATGAAAGACGTTTACTATAATAATAATGTACGTGACGTTTATAATGTTACCTGTGTTTTCATATTTTGACAGACGACAAGCACACGGTAAGCCACAACTAGTAAAAAGTTGACAGTTACACGTATGATTTCCGGTTCGCAATGCCTGTATCTTGCTTTTTTCAACAACAAGCAGATCAAGAGGCTTGTGTGAAACCTTACCTCGAAGGTTATCAAACAACGTTTTTTTTGTGATGACTCATAGATTTCACCTTGCTTGTTTCAAAACCGTGATTTATGTTCACCTCCTGTGAATTTACAACTTCGTCAACAAACCCCACAAGTGTGGCAAGCGAACTATTTGGTGTTTTTAAATATCGTTTTAAGTGTGCGTGCTGACTTTCGACTCTGTTGGTTGTATGTTGACCGAAATTTCGGTTTTTGTTGGTCCAAGCAGATACAAACATTTCTTTGTAACTGTTCAACCATGTTTGCGTTAAATAATTTAAAACGCCTGAAACAAAATGTAACTACGTAATTAGTGTATATATATATTATATATGTATATATGTATGTATGTGCAAAAACTTACGTTGTCGTTTGTCTTTGGTTAGCTGTTCGTATAACTTGTTATAATTGTATTGATAAATGTCCTCAGATGAAGACTCACACAATGTCGTCCACATATGACGGAATCTGTTCCAATCACTGTTAGAAAAACTTGCCTTGCAGTGTTTAGAAATGTTCTCGCTTATGTGCCACCTGCATAAGCACCTACTTGCGTCAGGAAATACCAGCTTACACGCATTCATCAATGCAAGATCTCGGTCTGTTATTATTACACGGGGCTCCATACACTTGTCTAACATTTCTTTCAGCTTCTGTATTACCCACAGGTAATTATCTTCACGTTCTTTTGTTATAAACGCATGTGCAATACAAAACGTATGGTGTGTTGAAGTCACACCAACAATCTATACAAACGGTATTCTGTACATGTTCGTTTTGTATGTCGCGTCAATCATCAGCACATGAGGGAACGCTCGCCAGTATGTGTACGACTTCGGATGACAGAAGAACACTTCCTCGACGGCATTCGTTGCAGGATCTTCTCTAGTATAATACACATAGCCCTTGGAATGCAGTAGGTTTTCCAGAACCTGCATTGGAGTGGTACCTACTTTCTTTTCATTTTTTATTTTCTGTTGGGCGTTGTATATGTCCCTGATTACAGAAACATTATCAGGATTTTGCTTCTTGATAGTTGACAGAATATTGCGAGGGTCCATATGTTGTTCTGTCAGCTGTGCCACCATCTTTTGTTCGTCTTGAGACAACCTTCTTACAAATTGATGCCCTTCTAGATGTTGAGCGGCCTCATGGTTATGCTCGTCATTTCGGACCTCTAACTGCCAAACAAGACGCTTTTCGTTGTAAACGCCAACCAGTTTAAATGGACAGCCACTTTTCTTGCTGCCGGATCGTCTACGCGTCGCAACAGCCTTGTGTTCGCCACCACGATCACAAACAAGCCATACCTTCTTTACAACGTCTCCTTTCTTTTTAGATCGAGCGGTGACTACAATATAACCGTTGTCAACCGCTCTGCTTTTCACCCAGGAAACCAGCTCATCATGAGACATAAATTCCTGATCGATATCCCAAAACACTTTACCATGATGGCCCCCATCATAATAATCATGCCCGCTATTTTGTGTTTCTGAATATACATCATTAGCTTCATGTTTGTAAGAAGGCTGACTTTCCCATCCAAATTCTTGCTTGTTTTCGTAACTGTAAAAAGACTCAACGCAAGGATCCTCATTTAAATCAGGAATCCTATTCGCGTTGTATGCTTGAAAGTTGGGTTCCTCGTTTAAATCAGGCAGCTCCTGAGGTCTACTATACCATAATAAGATCGACCGACAGAATCTTGTTCTATCTTGTCGTCTCCAAAGAAGAAATTCACGTCCCAAAATGACATTATATGAATACAATAAACAACTGATCAAATTCAAATAGGAATTCGTAGAAAGAAAAACGCGAATGACGAAGTATAAACGTTCGTTCGTTATATATATAAGAAATGGAATCTTACATCATTTCGTTGTTTGTACGACTCTTTAATTGAAAATTTTTATACTTGTCGTATAGTACTGTACGTATAAGAAACTTTTAGTACAATCACGAGAGTTCAAAATCAATTATTTGTCCTATATACTCCACGTACAGTACTGTACGTGGCGTATAGCATTCACATCATGCCAGGTACCAGACTGGTCTTCTCATATTATTGTCCTTTATACGCCACGTACAGTTAGCTACGTGGCGTACAACATCCCATCATTGTGCAGAGGTGTCAGTACTTTTTGTCCGCTGTTATCTACGTGGCGTACAGTACTCTACGTGACGTACAACACCTAATCATTGACTGAATGTCAGAGTAGAATGTTGTTGTACGTGGCGTAGGGTACTGTACGACACGTCTTTAGGGTGTGAAAATATAGAATTGGGTGTGAGATTAACACAACCCATATAAAATGAGAAAGATAGGGCATGCTGAGCAAGATGTCACTAAGGGGCAATCAATTGATGATTCAAAGACGAAACCATATTTCAAGAAAACTCAATCTAAAGGCAATAACCTCAATAATTTCGTCATAATCAATCCAAATTCTTTTATTCTTTTTTCGAACATTATTGTAACACATGGTGTTCAAAAAATCAAAGATTTGAATTGATCATAACGAAGTTATGTTGGTTATCGTTTTAAGAGTGATATGTGTGTGTTTGTAATAAGACGAAACAGTAACGACACTTTTCATTTAGTTCTACTTTAGGCAACATCCTAACTTTACACGGTCCCGTAAAATATGTGGTTAAAATTCACTTGTTATCTGCTTTATGAGATCCAACCTCACATAAATTAGGGGGACTAAACATTATGTAATTCACTAGAAAATTGGTAACACATCTTAAAAAGGATTAACCATGTAAATTGTTTGAATGCTAAGACAACCTTAAATATTGAAAATTTTATAATGAAATAAAAATTTAGGATATCTTTCGTAATATTGGTTTGGTAGGTTTGGTATGATGATCAATACAATAATTCCTGTTGTACGATTGAATTTTTTTAGAAGAAGATAACACTAGAGGCATCCGGAAAGAATCTCAAAGGATATCTATTTTGGCTCTTGCACCATTTATGTCTTATTATTCATCTCTATCTCTATAATTTAGAGATTTTATTTTTGTCATATTGTTTATTTTCTTGTCAGTTTTTTGTGACAGTTTTCAGGTTTTACGGTGAAATGGTTTTTTAGGAATTTTCTTGTTTGGTTTTAGAATTTTTAACAATGTGCAATTAAGTTTGAGTTTGTGTTTCTTGACGTACGATTTTATGATTTAGCATGTTTTTTGGTTTTACGACAAGCTGGCGCAGGGTTGGATTTAGAGTTTTTCGCATGAGTGAAAACCCTTGCGAAAGGTTTTGGGTTTTAAGTTAGAGTGACGGTCGCCTTTATGATTAGTAGGCTTTAGGGTTTTACTATTTTATTAAAAATCCGTCTTCCCAACTTCAAAAAAACGACAGAATTTGGCTAGTTATCAGTATACGAGATCTAATTTTTTGGTCATTAAGGAGCACACGTCACAATGAAAGCTCTCACAAAAAGTTCACTATCTTCTTACAAGAGAAACGACTTTAAGAACATTTACATCAGCTCCCTTGTATATATCTCCATCTCCAAATTATAGAAAAAACATGAAAAATCATGCAACTTTAATGACACATTAGGTGTCTCATCCCTTTCTTCGTTCCTAGTATTTTTAACAGAGTGCAACACAAAAGTGATAAGCATACATGAGCTCAAACAAATATCACTCATAAAATAAAAAGCAAAGAACACGATATTTTAACATGGTTTAGTCGATGTAACCGACGTTCACGCGTTGTAAATAAGGGTGTTTTATTATGTTTAGTATGAAGACTGCCATTAAAATCAAGGGGCATAAGAGATAAATAATTTGGGTTTTTTGCTTAGGCTCCAACAAAGCATTCATGGATCAAAACACACATAAAGTCTTCTAAGCCTTCATCATGCCTAACAAATCAAAATCCCTTACATTTGGAGTTAACCCCATATTATTTTTGTGAATAATTGTATGTGAAGAAAGAAAAAAAAGTGATGTTAAAAAAATTAAAAAAAAATATTATTTAATTGAAATAAGGATGTATACTGTAATCCCTAGGGTTTACAGTATCGATTTTTAAATTTTAATCGTGTTCGAGTTATAATAAATAAAAGTTATGGGTATTCATTTAAACATTAGTATTCATTTATGCATAAATAAACAAATTTAATTATTAAACAAATTATTATATATGTCACAAAACGTTTATGATTCAATTAGATTTATTTTACGACAAATAATATCTATATATGACATTAAACAAAATATTACAAAATAAATTCTTTTTATATAAATCAATGTGTAATACATTTTTTTATATATAATATAAATAAGAATACAAAATAATACTAATAATAATAATAATAATAATAATAGTAAATATATAAACTTTTTATAAAGCTAAGGATGTAAATAAAAGAAAAGTTTTATAATTTTTTTTTAACTTTTAAAGAATTTAATGTTTAAACTTTTTAGGGGCTGAAATTGGAATTTTATAAACTTAAATTGTGAGTAGGGAAGGTGAAATATAATAGGAATAAGAGTAGAGGGGCTGAATTGCAAAACACCCAAACTACCCTCCCTTTTTCCCCTTCTTCTTCGCCCAGGCAGCCCCGACCCGACCCACCGACCCGATCGCGACCCACAAACTCTAACAGCTCCTACACGCGGCTTTGGAACAAATTAGGCATGGATTCGATGAAGATACGAGTACACGATTCGTATCAAACCAGTTATTAAACGAAATCAACACAAAAACAGTGGGATTCGATCCTCATAAACACGAAACCATAACCAAAATTAGGATTCATTCTTCACGCATATAAAACCGAATCTCTGCATTCCCTTACCTTCGCTCACCCTTCACGAAACTTTCTGAAACACTTAAACATAATCAAGAATGCTCTGGAGTCGGATTTGAAGCCAAGAACGGTCGGAACCCTTCATCCACCCGAACTCCATCTATTCGAAATCGTTCCAAGTAAGTTCTAGCATCATTTCACCCGGTTTTTGATTAGGATTAAAAGCCCCATTGTTCCTTGTTCGATTTGTTGCTGCATAGATCGAATTAGACGGGAAATCATTCTAGGACTCATAAGGGAATAGGGGCCGATTGAAGGTTCTAGTTAAGTCTAATTGGATTCAAAAGCCATCAGTGTACCCTCCCCCAGCCCAGCGGTTAAGTCGTTGGGGCTGGGGAGGAAGAACCGGGGTTCGAACCTTGCAAGCGAGGGGTTGGACCGGTTTTTGCTATTTTAACCTATTTCCATCCATTTTTTTCTCTAAAAATCCTAAAATAATATTTTTATTATTCTGTTATAATTATTTATTTCAGAAAAGTGTTAAAATTATTTTTATTAATAAAAACCAATTAATTACTCTTGTTTTAAACTTAAAAACTTAAACTAATAAAACTTTAATTAATCTTTTATCATTCTCTTAAAAAGAATACTAAAATAATTTTTATAAATTACATATAGTTATATTTGTTTATTAATAATTAATCTTTTATTATTATTTTAAATAAAATAATTTATTAGATCCATATATGTATACTTTTAATTATAAATCAATTTTGTTCAATAAAATTTTATAACTTTAAATGGTTGTTTTTATAAAACTAAGAATTTATTATTTTTAAACCTTATTATTCTAAAAAGAAAACTTTATAAAACAAATGCATAGAATTATTTCAAATAAAAAGGCTTTTGTTTTAAAGTAAACATAAATCTTTTATACAATTTCTTTAACACAATTATTAATTTAAGATATATATATATATATATACACACATTTTTTAAACATTAAACATTAAATCAAATACAAAAGGATGGAAATTAGGTTATTCAAATCAATTAGGTTATTCAAATCAATTAGGATATTTATTTATCTGATTATTCAAAATCAGATAAATATATAATTATTTAAAATCAATTTGAATATTTATTTATTGGATTATTCAAAAATCAAATAAATAAATAAGTATTCAAAAGTCAATTAGAATAATTATTTATTTGATTATTCAAACATCAAATAAATAAATGATTATTCTAAATCAATTTTGATATTTATTCATTTGATTATTCAAAATCAAATAAATAAATGATTATTCAAAATCAATTATGATATTTATTTATTTGATTATTTAAAGTCAAATAAATAAATAATCATTCAAAATCAATTAGGATATTTATTTATTTAATTGATAAATAAATAAATAATCCTAAATGAAAACCATACAAACTTAGACATATCAATTAGGACTTCCATAGTATGCCATAGAAACTAAGATGCCAAAAAAATTGAACTTTAAGTACATAGACTAAGAAATTCTATTGCCTTTAGGTTAAGGTGTGCAAGCACGACTTTGTAAATCCTAGGCAACGATCCAAGTGACAAGCTAGGACATCATGTGAGTTAATTCTTACTCCCTTTTACATTTTGTAAACTTTTTGGGATGTTACATATGTCATATACACAAACATGTTCTTAGAGTCAAAACATATACATGATGCAAACATTTAAGCTTAGTAGACATGATTTAGAGGCTATGTGAACTTATATGCTAATTGCTATGTGGGATTTAGGTTAGAAGACGTTTCATACAAAAACAAAACAGTTAGTAGTAGCCTAAGAATGTAGCGACGTTCTTCGCATTGACTTATGTCTTGTGAGAAAAATGTGAAAAATACACATACATAAACATTATGATTTACATTATTTAAGTTAAGACCTAGCTAGTCTTGATTTAAACTTTGTAAGATCATTTGGATTCTTGCTTTGTGCTACTTGCAAATTTACATATGATTTAAATCTATTCTATTTAGTTTAATAGTTTTGCATCTGTTTATACGTATTATATTAAACTGTTTTGAATTGTTCACCAACTATGCAAATAGTTGACCCTTTATTTTACATATGTAACAGGTTAAGTTGAAGACATATGATGAAGACATAGATTAGGATTAGAGGACCTAGTTAATTAAAACAATGTTTAGAATATCATTTGTAATTGTTTGTGTAATCAAAATTCTTGTAATGAAATTTGAATTTTATGAATTTAATGTTTGTATTGATTAATATGGATGTTTTAAATATTGAAACTTTAACATAGCACCATGAGCTTTTGAACAGTCAAACTCGCGCCCCGACGTATTCCGCCGTCGGTCGGGGTGTGACATATATGAGGAATAAATACAGAAGATTTTTAGAAAATAAGGAATAAATTTATGAGGTAGTGATTTTAATTAAATTATAGAGATGAGAATGGAGTGCCTAGTTTGAATGCTATAAAAATAAGTAAAAATGTTTCATGTTTCATCCTCCTTATAATCAACTTTTAGAGGCTTTTACTTTCTTTATGGCGAATGATACTCACTTCCTCTCATCTTAAACTACACGAATTTACACTAAATCGTTACGATGGATAGAATCCTGACCTTCTATCTAAGAGACACATCCCTCTACCACTCGAACTAGTCCTCCAATGATGACAACTTTTACTTAAAAATGTCTCTCCTCCCTCTTGTGAACCTAAAAATACCCCAAAATAAATAAATAAATAAATAAGAAGATAATGTTAAAGAAAATGTTATAAGCTAGCAGCCATCCTTATCTAATGTTTTGATAGCTATAGAGGAATGAAGAAAATGTTAAAAAAAATGTTATAAACAAGCAGCCACCCCTATCTATTGTTTCGATAGATACAGGAAGAAAGTGATTTGCAAAGAAAATGTTTATAAACGGTCCCAACACAAATGTCTAAAACTTTGTATACTTGTTTACATTTAAGAGGCTGCCGCCACCGGATGTTAGCCAAGGTTCCTAGCCGGTATACCAACGGCTAGTCATGGTTCATGGGATATGGTGATGGTTGGAAAATCCAAAAGAAAAAAATTATGAAAAGAGGAATATTTGAGGCTAAAAGAAAGGTGGTTCCTGGTTCGAAGTTCGAACCATCCCACACCCTGAGCCGTTTTTCTTTTGTTCCCATACGTGTGTCAGCTTACACCTTTTTTATTGAACGGCTAATATTTAGATCACTGATGGACAGAGCCGGTCTTGAGAATCAAAAAATATTCTGGGGTCTGTGGCGAGAAAAAAAAGGGTCATTTTAGAAGCGGTCCTAAGAATTAAGATGACCAAGACGAAACGGGAAAAAAATACCCTCTAGTAAATTCAAATATTAAATTAGGATGTTCAAGAAAGCCGAAAACCAAACCGTATACGAAACTGAAAAAGACCGAATTGCGTTCGTAAATGAAAAAACCGAACCGTGTTCGTAACTAAAAAACGAACCGGATTTTGAATCCGGTTTTAGTTTTGGTTCCTCACACCGAATTTTGGTTTTTTGTTCGGTTATCGTTCCAATTTTTTTTGAATTTGGTTTGTTTGGTTAACCAATGAAACCCGAATCAGATTTAAATTTATTATCTTATGTGTTTACCCCCTTTGCTTTTGATACGTTTGGGTTCTTGGCTCCGGAGGCTGTGAATTTTCTGAACCGGGTTCAGAGGGTTATGCATAGCAACATCACACTTTGTAGGACCCAAAAAATTGTTTTTAGTAGGATTGGTTTTGCAATTCAAAAGGGGGTTGCGGCGCAACTAGTTGCCCGCTTACCTGTCAGTTTATTGTAATCTTTCACTTTTGTTAAAGATCAGACAACCTTGATTCTTATAATATATGAGCTTGAATTCGATTTATTCAGATTGGTTTTTAACTGGTTTATTTGGTTTTTAATCGGTTTATTCGTATATGTTTATTTGATTTTATCTGGTTTATTTGATTTTTAATCGGTTTGTTTGGTTTTAACCGAAACCGAAGCAAATCTCAAATTCGGTTCGGTTTTTGGATAGGGAAAAATCGAAAACCAATTAAATTGAACCGAATAAACCATTCACCGATTCTCTATATATACATATATATCAAAATTTTGTGTCTTCTAAAAAAATTGAGCCTGGGATAGAGGTCGGGTTTGCCCCTTTCCCAACCCCTCATGTACCCTTTTAAACATTGATGTTATATATTTCTTATATAAATTTTTTGTATATATGATATATATTTTTTTAAAAAAATTCCAGGCCCCTTAAACTGTCGGATCCGGCGCGGTCGCCCACCCCGCCCCATGGCCGGCCTTGCTGATGGATTAGTAGAGTACTGGTTGACAGTCCTCACCCACTTAGTTAATTTCCCTTGTCTTGTTCATGCTCATAAAGTCAGCACACCATGTTTGATATATATATTAGCTATTAAATGGACTAAGTTATGTTTTTAATTTAATGAGTTTGTTCTACAAGTGCATGTACTTTAAGATTTGAATTTTACTTCAAACATGTGTAATTAATAATTGTAACCGGTATTTATTTGTAAGAAGCTAATTTTCCCTAACTTAGTAATAAAATTTTCCAATTATTTAATTATGTGATTAATAAAGATTTTGTGTATTATAACGTTAATAAAAGGTCACGAAAGTTTTAACACTTGAAATGGTTTTGAATAGAAGGATGATAGATAATTTATCTTTAAAAAACATGAATTTATTTGTACTCAACAACTAATTGTTTTCTAAGTTTATGCTTTTATAAATTACCCAACTCAAATGAACTATAATAACTCTAATATAAATGTTCAACATTTGACTATTGTTTTAAAACGTAAACAAGTGAATTTATTTATATTCCAAAGACCATTTACTATATTTTTTCAACATTTGATTGACATTAACATATTTGGTTTCCTATTGGAATATATATATTTTTTAAATAACTATTGTAGTGACGTGACATAGATACTTATAGATATTTGGATTGTAGGAATATTATTTTATTTATAGTATTTTCCGTTTGGAAGATATTATTTTCTTTTTCGCTAAAATGATTACTAGCAAGTGGGGAGTGGGACGTTCAATGCTTCTGCTTAACGCCACCGGAGCCAACTTGGCTAATACTATCCCATTGTTTGAAAAAATTTTAAAATGTATACGTTTGACTTTATTGTTCATACAATCATACATGTATATAGAGATGTACAAATCGGTTAACTGGCAGAAAACCAGTTTTGAAATAACCTAATGGTTAACGGTTAACGGTCAAAGTCTGGCAACCGGTTTTTACTACTAACCGGTTTTTCAAGATCTAAAACCGAAACTGATATATAATTGAAACCGGTTAACAATCAAATAACCGATTTTTTTCCTACGTTGAACCGGTTAACTCTTTTGGACATTGGTCTTTTGAAACTTCAAACCAGCCATAGACCGCAGGTTTTTTCAAAAACCTAAAACCGATTCTAATAACCGGTTTCCGGTTTCTAACCGTTTACGAACCGGTACTGGTTAGATTAACCGGTTTTTTGGTGTATGTCTACATGTATAGGCGTCATGTATGTAAGTATATGAATGTCCACCACTCCACCTGTAAACTTAAAAATCAAAAAACATCGCTTGTAATTTCCAAGCAAGTGGGAGGTTCAAATGTTCAATGCTTACGCTCAAATGCCATCGGAGCCAATTTGGCTAATACATACTCTATACCATTGTTGGGTGACCCATACTGGCTCTGCGCCTATATACCCTGAGTAACACTCGTATAATTTAAATTTAACTTAATAATTTTGGCAGGAAATCATATATTTTGTAGACAGACGCCTATCTATACTTAGAATATGGGCAGACGTCTCTCAATAACAGATAGACATCTATACAAACATACGTTTACAGGCGAACGCCTATTTATATATACGGACATCTCTTGTCATTTGAAAGTTAAAGGAAAAAATTGGGTAAAAAAATAAAATGTAAACATTTTGGGAATTTGTCTTTCTCTAACTCAATTAAAAATGGTTTTTTACGTACACTAATTAAAACGGGTTCAATATTACATGATTATGTTACTAAAATGGGTGCAATTACTATTTACTTTAACATACTAAAACATAAAATTTGGTTGTGAGAATTTTCAAGCACAATTAAAAGTTATATGTTTTTCTATGATATTATATTAATCATCTTTCTATTGACATGATTAAGCTGACTTTATGTTAAAAGTGATCTTTACAATACAATTATAATTACTAAAAGATATATAAAAGAAGCTATATATCTTTCTTATGTATAAAAGTAATTTTTATAATTCATAAAAAAACAAAATTTCTTTTTAATGCTAACCAGAAAAAATATATAGAAATAAACATTTGGTAAAATATATTCCTAACCACAGAATCTCAAGAGACATGCAATTTGATTTTTCAATTAATACTTTAAAATACTTGTTTGCATATAGAGGTACTTTATTATTTAGTATTTATTATTTAATACCAAAATGCCCAATAATTAGCCACCAATAATGTTACATCCAACATATTTAAAGTTTATGCTTGCTTCGATTTCAAGTTCAAATGAACATGGCACGATTTATAGGTAAACACATTACACATGATTAAAGAATACAATTATTACATAAAATTTACAAATTTTAAGCATTTAAAAATAAACATAAAGTCTCGATTGAATCTTGGGGGGTTGTTTTAATTTTTAGTTTGAGTTGTTTTATGTTTACAATTGACGTTCGTATATATTTCAATAGGGATGTAAATAAACCGAATATTCAGCGAACAATTCGTGAATCGTTTGACATGAAGCTCGTTTATGTTTGTTCGTTTAATAAATAGACGAATATGAACAAAAAATTCCTTTCATCGTTTAGTTTAATGAACAAATATGAACAGATGTCGTGTTCGTTCATTTGTGTTCGTAAACGTTCGATAATGTGTCTATTTACGTTCGTCTATATTCATTTATGTTCATTTACTATATACATCCATAAAATATCTTAATGTCTATTCTTAAAACTTTTATTGTTAGTTTAATATCGTAATATTAATGTAACTTAGTTTAATACCATAATTTTTTAACCTCATATTTAAATAGGAGATTATCTCTAATGCTTTAGATCAAAAAAGTTGATTTTTATCGTTCACTGATTAGATAAGTTGATATGTACATAAAAACCCGATGGTGTCTTGTATTATCTATACTTTTTACGGGAAAATTCTCCTATACATATAATTTAAAACAACATACGAAACTACTAAATGTTTCCTTTGAACACAGTGGCGAAGCTTGACCCCAAACGTAGGGGGGGCGAAACTTTAGGGGGGGCGAACATAGGGTGTATTTTTTTTTCCGGGTGGGGGCGAAATAAAAATTTTTAAAAATTTTGCACTACGAATCGGGAAATGTACACCACTGAACGAAAAAACAGGGGGGACGGTCGCCCCCCCTAGCCCCTTCAAAGCTGCGCCCCTGTTTGAACATACAAGTTTAATATAAAACATAAATATCTAAATAATTAAGATAAAAAATGATTAAAAAAACCGAAGGAAAAAAGCATTATTAAGTCTAGTTTGGTTCAAATATATTTCCAACCGAAAGATTGTTATCAGTGGCCTCAAATTAAATGCTTCAAAATTGGTATACATCCTATCAAAATAGCAATAATACAAAAAAGCATGATTAACAACTATTAAACTTGATACATGTCCTAAGCTTTATTATGATTATATTTATTTTAGATTATTTTTCTAAACAATGTTAGACAAGAATGAATTCATTTGTCTTTAGTTTGTTAAAACATTTGGGGTAGGATAATGTTGAAATTAATGTTGCTTAAAGTCAAAGTAAAAACAAATGTATACAAGAAACTAGATTAGGCATTCATCGTCACTTTAATAAAACAAGTTGGGATGCATTGCATCTCCTTATCTACAAATAGACACCTAAGCCACACCAATGGATCCTTTTCGTTTAAAGATTATCCACACACATAACTATTAAAGTTTAAAAAAAATTGCAAAATATACTAATAATTAAAAAAAAAAACCGGACACATATCATATTTTTAAAGAATTTTATACCAATTTTTTCTGTATCACTCGTATTAGTAATAGTTTTAACCAATGTTGTAGAAATTGGTAGTCGCTAGTCGGTCGGTGGGGTGGGGACCAACGATTAACCGGGATTAATCGGCCAACTTATCGGATAGTCGGGCCTAGTCGACGTTAGGAGACTAACGATTAATCGGCCTAGTCGGGGATTTTTACAACCATGGTTTTAACTATTAATTATAAAGTAATTTACATTGTATTGAAATTACATGTTTGAAGGTGTAAATGAAATTACTTATTACGTTGGATTGAAAAATAACATATTTGATAAGCAGATGTGTATAGAATGAACACATAAGGAATGCAAGTTATTTTCTTTTAATGATTTTCTTCTTTTGAGACAAGGGTTTTTTTATTAATGCATTTAGGGAATGATATGATCCAATCTATTTCCCAACCTAACTCATTACCTGACTCATGATTCAAACCATGAATGTAAACTATAACCTGACCCGTGACTCAACGACCATGACTTGAACTATGATCCAACCCATGACATGAACCATGTTCTGACTCATAATCTGATTCATGACCCAAATCATAACAAGTGATTTGAATTATGTCTTGAATCATGACCTGACCCATGACT
This sequence comes from Mikania micrantha, assembly GCA_009363875.1. Lineage (NCBI taxonomy): Eukaryota > Viridiplantae > Streptophyta > Magnoliopsida > Asterales > Asteraceae > Mikania > Mikania micrantha. Next base: position 72,771,193 of record CM018698.1, read on the forward strand.
CGAATCATGACCCAACTCATGTTAGAACTATGATCTAACCCATGTTCGTATCATGACTTGACCCTCGACCAAACCCTTGTCATGAACAACGACTAACCTGCTTCTGAATTATATTCTATTTATTCGTCTTTGTTTGTCTTATATGAAATAATGATTTATGCCACTCTAACATGATAACCGTTATATAACAATAGATGATGATAATCCATTTTATTCTCTCGTTTATTCAATTCTCTCATTCATTTTATTACATTATATCAAACAAATCTTTATATTTTGGTTTACATGAGGTCAACCATTTATGTAACTAAACATAATATTGATGGAGTTAAATATATATATTCGTGGGATCCAAACAGCTCTATGTAACACACGGAAAACACCTGGTTAAAATTAACTCAAGCAAAAGTAGAACCGTTTAGAACACTTGGCTCGTCGCTAGCTTAAAAACCAGCTAGATTTGCAAATAAGTTTGGACTTGGCTCAAGGTAAGTTTGACTTGTTTGCTCATGTGTTTGTTGGTATGTTAGCTTGTGAGCAATCTTCGTTGAACATATTTGTAATTATACAGTCTAAAACGAGATCCATTGTTTTTGTGGCACAGTGTGATGTCTTTGGATCGCTCATAGACTCTTAGTTGAACCGGTTAAATCAGTTGAACCGGACCAAAGAGCTTCTAGCCTAGTGGTAGCCTCTTAACTTCTCTTATGAGAGGTCTTGGGTTGGAGTCTCACCTAAATCAAATGTTGCTCTGGGTTGAGCCGGTGGGTTTTCCTAGTTGTAGGTTTCCTCCTAGGCCATCACGCTCTATTATTCGGGCGGAAGGGTGATCTATTTGCCAGGATGATCCCTGTTGACCGAGCGTTTGCTGTTAAAAAAAAATCAGTTGAGCCGGACAATAACATATATTTTTTAAACATGATTATTTGTTTAGACTATTTCTGATATTTTTTAAACAGTGGGGTATTAGGGGGGCCAATTTTTTTAAAAATATATATATATATATATATATATATTATATATTAATTTATTTTACATCAAACACATATAATTTACATTCCAATTTTTTTAATATATTTAACCCATTTACGAGTTGTATAAAAGTTAAAAAAAACTTGTTCCTTTAACATTGTGACCTAATAACTTATTACAATTTAAAATTTAGGTCAAAAAAATAAATTAACTCACTTCAATTTTAGTTACAAACTAACTACTACACTCGTCGCACACATAATTACCCACTTTTAGCATTCGCACATGTTATCTTTTTTTTTATGAACGGCGACGATCCTGCATACCACGTATGTTATCTTAACAGGGCCCACCGGTCAGAGGTAAGACGGGGCCACACCAGATGCGCGGTAACCCTTGGAATGGTAAAACCCTTGCCCTCATTGGTCCAGAACCCGAGATTAAGCTCAAGATTCCTTCGCTTACCTGGATGCCCTTTAAATTGCCCTTGACAGGGCTTGAACCTATAATCTCTCGATCAGAAGGTGAAACCTCAATCAGTATGCTGAATTTGCAGGAAATTTATGTTATCTGATCCCTCGTACACGGTCATGTTTTTAAGTATTTATAACCTAACTGTAAAATCTGTTCGGTATATAAAGACAAGACTGAGCTCCCCTGCTTCTACCGACTCAAATAAGGTCGGATGTCATAAATAAATTATTTTAAAATAATTATATCTTATCACTTCGTAGCTTGTGCTTAGTACGTGGGCATCTTATGGGCCTCGTTACCCATTTTTCAAGCATTTATCCTGTACGTGGCACCCCACCATAACCAACCATTTCCAAAACGACTCTCAATCATGTCGTTTCACGCCCACTGAAAACCAATTCCATCTTTTATTCGCAAACCCACCGTAAACAAACCAAACGGCTATAACAGAAATTAGTTTTACCCTTTTATTTCTTTTTAAATTTAATTAAAAAATAAATAAAAAAAAAAAAGCAAATTTCCGTTTCTATAAATACGATGCTTGAGTAATGTTATGTTTGCCAGTTTACACACTCAAACAAGCTCTTAAAGAAGCTCTACGCAGTACAGCAATGGTGGTTTCTACGCGAAGATCAAGCAATCCGGTGCTCCGATCGGGTTCACCGTCCGGAAGGTTCAACAATTCATCTGCGTATACGTCGTTTGCCTCCGCCAGTTCAGCTTTCTCTACGAGATCCACTTCGTTTTTCCAAAATAGACCGGCTCCGGCGGTTCCGGCAGCTCCGGCGAACGTATACAGAACTTCGTCGTCTTCTTCAATAAGGTTCTCTCTCGAAAACCGGCCTATCTCTCCTAGCAGATCTATAACTTCACTTCCTGGAAATCACAACCAGGCGGTGAAGAAGTTGGAGACTCCGAAGAGGACGTGCATGTGTTCTCCGACGACGCATCCAGGATCGTTTAGGTGTAGCTTGCATAAAAACTCTGGCAACAACCATAACAGCACAACGACGTCGTATCATCCTTCGAACAGGCTCAACGCTAGGCGGTCGGCGATGACGAACTCGCTCGTGCGCATCGGAACCGTTGAAGGCGGTGATCTGGTGAAACGAGCTCTCGCGGCGTTGATCCGGCCGTCGTCTCATCAACAACGACGGAGAGCGGCGTTTCAGCCTAGGCCTAGCCGGCTTTCCGTCATGTCAACGGCGGAGGATGTTTAAGTTTGAAGTTATAGGAATGCTTCACTCACCAGAGAATTTGGACATGAAAACAAACCCCATGCCTAACATAATTAGACGATCTCTTTTCCATGTATATATTCAAATAGATGACAATATATTTTAATATCATCGATTTTCGCCATTAATGGCTGATCAAACAGCTTCAAGCCTTCAAATCTGAATTCTTATCTAATCGTAAAAAACGTTAAAATTAAATCCAATCAACTTCGTTCCATTTGAATATCAATCTTTCTAGTTTGTGCCGTTAACATCAATTTTGTTCAGGTCGTGACGTTTTCCGTTTATGATGATTCTATTTCACCGAAGTCCGTCGTCTACTCCGGCACCGTTCCGTCGTCCGGTAAGAACAGTGTTATGTAGTTACAGTTGGATACTTTATAGTGGTTTGATTATTATTTTTCTTTAATTTTGTATGGCAGGCTGGACGTTGAATTTTTGAGGACAAAATATGGATCTTTGTAGCTTGTGCCGTATGTTGAATTTAACTAGACTATATGCTTGACCTTAGGTGCCTGTGCATTGGAGGATTCTGATTCATGAACTTGTGGTATAGGCATCATATGACAAAACTATTGTTAATCTTAGATGGTATATAAAAAACAGAGCATAACATAACCAGGAGCTGGTATGGTTTTAGTACAAGTGAATTTTGGTGCTATGGATTTTGGTGTTGAGCGAAATTACGAGGCCAAGTGTTGTCTTTTGACTGTTTGGGATTTTACTAATCATCAAATCGTGGCAAAAAACAGAACAAAAGACTGAGCGTTACAGAATGGGAGTGAGACCACTTGTTGCAATTATTAGAACCTCAAATGCATCATAAGATGTATGAGAATGACAAAGAGTTAAAGACAAACGGTTCAAGCTGCTCATCATATGTTAGAGACATTACCCAGAGCTGAGACCAAACAAGATTAGTAACTTCACAATTAAGATGCCAAGGATTGCCTTGATTCGTCATGGTTGTCACCGGGCAGTGCGACCATGGTATACGACAGATGCCTTGGTGAATTTAGATTTTAGAGAAATGGTGCTAAAACTCTAGCATACATCACAGGGGCCAGAGGGTCTGTTATCCGGCTATCGACATCGTGAATGGCGTAACCGACATACAAGCGTTAGTCAGATTGTGTTTTTTGAAGTGATCACTAATGGGAATGATAATAGATCGCTAGTGGCGGATAATTTACGGGACTTACGGTGTACTTGAAGTGTTTGTCATTAGGACTATTCATGTGTCGAACCGAGTGAGGGTATGTTCGTGTTTGGTTTGGTTTGGTTTAGATTTGCAACCACTGAGCCAAATTTTGTGTTCGTTGCTTGGCTTGTTTTAAAACCGAGTAGCTAGCTTGGCTTGGTTCAGTTTGACTCGGTTTTAAAATAAAAGTTCAAAATATTTATATTAATTTCAAACTCAATAATTAAAAAAAGCAATAAATTCAATTATATACAAATCCAAAACAAAAACAAAGTTCATAAATTACAAATTTTCATAATATGAAAACATAAAATGAGTTTAAAATGTTTAACAACATCATTATTTATTAGTATGAATACACCACCACCATCATTTATCATCAAAAGCTTGTAGCATTATTCATTAGTTTGAATAAACCAAATGAGCCCGAGCGACGAGCAAGCTTACCTTGGCTTGTGCTCGGCTTGCTTTGAAACCGAACCGATAGAAATTCGAACGACCTTTTTCTGAGTTTTGTTTGAGTGAGCATCGAGCGAGGACAGCCCTAATGTAATATTCTTTTAACAAATAAATACCTCAATGTTCAACATTATTCGTGAGAAAGGAGTATTCGAAAAGAGAATTGACTTGGTTTTCCAAGAAGAGCTTTGATTGGAAAATAATAGCTTTCAATCTTAAAGTGGTTTATTAATATTAGCTTTAATCGCTAAGCAAAGATACATGAAAGGGAGAGTACTAGATAAACAACGAAGGAAAGAAATCATTTTTGTTAAAAAAGATAGTTCAAGACCAATGCCAAAAGACCCCTTTTGAAGAAGCTAGCTAACCTTTAACCCGAATAAGGTAGATGGAAACAATGAAGAAGCTTCGCAAGCCACTGAGTTATTCGATGACCATTCACCTTAAATTCGACTACGAAAAGCAATGCATTTGATTTTTAACCTCATTTGCCATGAAACAATCGCAATGATGAATAAAGGCCCCTTTTGATATTCCAATTAGCAATAAAAGTAGTTTGTGATTAAGAAAGTCACCAGCTTTAAAGGATCAATCTTGAGAATTAATAGAAGTGTGGGACATTGTTACATGTGATCAGAGATGACCCTTTAATTGGTTAACAAGTAGCATCCCTCTAAAGATGGTGTTTACTTTAAAGCAAAACACAACTGGAGATCTCATAACTCTTGCGCGTGAGCATAGTTGGGGTGAGTGACAAGCTAAAGATGTTCACTCGTTTTGATTATCTTACACTTGTTGTTTTTTATGCTCACTTTGTTTCTGTATTTAGACGGTGTTAGGGACATGGCTTGATAGTCGAGTGAAATCGATAGAAGAATGGAATGGAATTTGTTATTTACTTAAATTATATTTACGAACACATAGGTTTGTCTATCCAAGACCCTTTGACTCAGACACTCTTTCGAAGCAGTCTCTCTATACTAATTAGGATAAATGTAAGGTTTGTATTCATCCTTCTCTTTCAAAAACCTACTTAAGATTGGAAATATATTTGATAAGTTTGTCGATTTGTTATAATTACGAATACATAGGTTTTAATTATTTTTCTATTAACATTGGGGTTCAATCCTTATGGTTACTCTCTTATCTATGGTTACATACACAAGTTTTAAATAATTTAAGTGGGACATCATGAGATACGTGCGAGTGTGCAATTTGCAAGCATTTGTTTGTCAAGATAAGGGTTTTGAAGGAATGGTCTCCATCAGTATTTTATGCACCAATAATGGGATGGAGACACCTCAAGTTATAGATAAGATTTTGAAACTAAAGGTGTTACTTTAATCCTTTTTTTATATTATAAATTTCTCTTTCTGCTTTTCAAGGTTTTCAAAATTAAAATTATTATTAAATTTTAAAATTTAATAGCCCCTACCTCACTACGCATTATACGGGGGACTTTCTTAGAATCCCGAATAGACGTTTTTATTGTAAAAACTAACTTTGGAAAATAGTTTGTAAAAAACTCTCAACCTAAATCTAGCATTTAAATGTTTGGTTTGTTTACTAATACGTACATACATATCCAAAAGCTTGTTGAAAATCTAAAAAAATAAGAGTTAAATATCAAAATGGCCTGTGTTTATATCAAAAATGTCATTTTAGTTCCTAAATAAAATTTGTTGTCAATTTAATCCTTGTCTTTGAATTTAGTTGCCAATATAGTCTTTCGCCTAAATTTTTGTAGCCATTTTAATCCTTGTGTTTGAAATTCAGTTGCCAATATAGTCCCTAAAATGGCAACTAAAATTTAGACGAAGAACTATATTGGCAACTAAATTAAACACAATGATTAAAATGACAACAAAAATTATTTAGGGACTAAAATGACATTTTTGATATAAACATATGGACCATTTTGGCATTTAACTCAAGAAATAAACCAATTAAACCAAACCATGATGATGTCACCATTCATCTATTTTAATACAAAAAATATAATTATACTTGTATATACATATATTTTTTAATTTAAAATATTTATAAAATTGGTTATTATGCTTTCACAAGCTTGAGCTTAATATGTGTGTGCTTGTATACAAGTATATAATTTAACGAAAACTATTTTTTTTTTCGATCTTTATTTAAACCAAAGATTATGTTTAAATGATTAACAATAAAAGCTTAAACTCTTAATGACCAATCTAGCTATTGCGTGTCGGAGTCGATGACCCTAGAGAATTGTGTTTTGAGTTTTTTTAATGTCTCATTATTATCTTTTATGCGAAAAAAAGTGACCCGAATTGATTTATATACTGATATATATATATTTAAATAATTACTACGAAAAAAAAAAACTTGTATCAGCATGTGTATGTAGCAATTTAAATACGCATTAATCAAATTAGCAGCTAAAATACTAAATATTTTGAAATTATTTTGAAATTTTGAATAAAATCAAAGAATCTAAATATAGGATTTACGTAGGGTTGACAAAACAGTTCTTATCATGTTTAAAAACTTAGAGATGACACGATTAATACAAATATAAAAATGAAAACAACTTATTTAACACTTAGCTTAATAATTAAATCGTTCAAATGAAATATAAAGAGAAAGTTGATGGGGGAGGTTGAATATTAGAGGGGTAGAAGCGTAATAGCAGGCTTGGCAGTTGGGCTTTATGACGCAAGTGGGTCCAGTAAGGACAGCCCACATGATATAACGAGTTGATTTATTATGCTCATGAAACAATATGTTCGGTGGGCCCGGATGCTTAGTAGGCATGACTATGACCATGACTTATGAGCTGTACCCCATTAAAATTTTGTGTAAAAGATTAAACCAAATGTATATATAATATTATTTTCATATTAAATTCGGTTTATTTGGTTAGATTTAATTGGTTTATACACCTTTTAACCTGTTTATTTAGCTTTTAACAAGTTGATTCGGTTTCGGTTAATGACCTTTCAAGTTTTGTTCGATTCGGTTTTTGTTTACAGGTAAAAAGTTTTCAAAATCGATAAATTGCCACCGAATAAACCGCACCAATAAACACATCTAAGTTAGACCGGTCGTATTATGAGTCATAGTATATAAGGACGAATAAAGCTCACACATAGTTTACAAAAGACTCAAAAGAAACTCTAACTATTTATATTCTTGACTCATTAACTTTGGTTTACATGAAAGAATTATAACTAAATAAATTTCATGTATACATTTCAAACATTTGATGTTCATTAAACAAACATCCAAACTCGCTAGCTAGGTAATATACCAACAATGTTTGTAAAAGACAACTATTTCTGGACACATTAACTGGTATGTGACAATTATGTCATAAGTGTAAGACGCAGAGACAATCAACGCACCACTAATATCCGGACATGTCACCCAAACGAGCTGCGGAGAGTTAAGACACTCGTAGACAGTAGCAGAGGTTTTAAGGGACCCGAGGGTGTCCAAGCCCCTGCCCTTTTTCAGGTCAAAAGCCTTGATATAGTAGTTTTTTATCGAAAAAATTTATAGGTATTTAGCTCGGCCCTTTAGTTTTTCTTCCTAAAATTCCTTAGGCCCCTTTGGATTTTAAAAAATAATAAAGTTGAACTAATATTGTAAGTTTTAACATTACCTTTAAGGGTTCACAGTGTCGGTTGTTATCTCATTTTTTAGCCGATCTTGAGTTTAAAGCTTGTTTTGGTTCTTAAAAATTTAAATGTGCTTTAACTATTGAACATTACACATTTACCTTGTGTTAAGAAAAAAGAATTACAGCAACTTAGCCGGCCCAAGTTATAAACCCCATTTTTGATATGGTGCGCCGATTTCCAGTCAAAGAGGGTTCCATTAGCAAAAATTTTTGGCTCCGGCTGTTCTGGTGCTTCAAGCTACAAGTTTTCATGTATGATTTCAACCGATCTAGAGTGGTTTAGTGCTTCCTGCTTGGTTGCCGCTTCTTCAGCAATTTAGCCGAATATCCAATGGCCAGGTTCGATTTTTCTCCTGACGCAGCCGCGAATTGCGATCTTCAATTACGCGCTGTCACTGCTTCTTCTTCTTCTTCTTCTTCTTCTTCTTCTTCTTCTTTCTTTCAAGTTCCAAGACCCAGGTTTGATTCTTCTTTTACACTGACTTGTCAAGTGATTTATGAGTTATTGAGTTTATTGATTACAATTTGTGAATTGTGTGAATTGTGTGTTAGAAATTTATGAGTTATTGAATTTATTTATTGATTATAGTTTATTGATTAATTAATTGTGGAAAGTTGTTTAGTTAAATAGTTAACTATAAAATTGTTTTAGGATTTAGGATTAGAAATTTTGCTCGACCTGAATTACCATTTTCCGACCCGATTTTTTAGCCCGTAACTTAGCGTTAAGAAAAAAAATTGGCCCATAACTTTCGGTCCCGTTGGACATATTTTTCAAGCTCTGCCACTGCTTGTAGACGGGTTGGCAATGGTCATTTGGGTTCACCACCAACCACATAGAAATCCACATGTGTACATGACCCGACTATCATGTTACTTTCTTTCTTGCCCCAAGCCAACGCTCTCTTGGACTATACCTATACCAGGCTATCGTCTTGTACCCACACTGAACCCTCCTAACCTAAACAACCTCTACCCGGCTCTCACCTTACTTTTTTTTGAAAGACTTGGCTCGACGACACCTAAGACGTGATTTCAACCATCTCCTTAGATTTGACGCTCTGGGACATACGCCCAAGTCCACCCCAGGAGGAACCCACAACTGGGTAAATCTCATGACCTTGCCTCTACAAATATACTCCGTCCCGAATTCGAAACCAAGACGTCTCATGAAAAAGTCAAGGGCTATCACTTTACTAACTTACATGGTCACAAGCCACTATGTAATATCTAGCTAACCATCTATTCCTTTTTACTTTCTTGGGTTTTACAACCGACCAAATTAAATAAGTGTCTCGTTTGTTTTGTGATTTTGCTTTTAAAGTTGTCGATCAAGATAGTGTCTTCACTTTTGCTTGTGGCTTGTCATATGTGGCTTCTAATGGCAGACTTTGATTGCAACGATAAATTTAGAATATGTTCCTTGGTTTGTCACGAGGATAGCTCTCAAACTAAAAAATAGAGAAGAGGAAGAACGGGATTTCAAGCACGTGGGTTTGTACCCAGTGACGGAGCTTGAATAGATTTAGAAGAGGGGCGGAAATTTTAAAACGTGACAAAATCAGTAATGAAATCAATACCTATAAAAAATTTTAACATTTCAAGCGAAATATTAACACTACGGACGGAAAGTATACGGGCGGTCACCACCGGCCATAACTATGCTTTGCCGGTGTTTGTAATTAGATGGGAGAACCGAAAGTATGCAGGTTGTGGTTTAACGAATAAATTACGTGATAAGTTGGCAAGTTTTTATATTGATTGCTTGGGATTTTGTTGGAGAAATTTGTCAAATTACTTGGAATTCTATCGGATCGTGTTTGAATCACTATCTGAAATCAATATTTTTTCCCTTTCGAGTCAAGAAATTTGATTATGGTTAATCCAATTGAGAGAAAATTCGTGATATGAAATTTCGATTGAATGATCTTGTTCTGCGAATTCGTTCATATTTTCATCACCAACCAACCGCAAGGTAGTTATTGGCGGGTAATTAACGGGTCAAATCTCGGGACCGCCACCAGGGGCTCTGTCCCTTGGACCCCGCAAGGGGCGCAACCTCCTTGACCCCCGCGCTTGGTCTGGAGCTCAGAAATATTAAACGAGTGTGCACTCCGCACCTCCAACTCTTTAATATTCCTTTACAACCAATTACACTAAAATATACAACAGATTTGAACCGTTTTTAGCTTGTAAAAATTTATAGTAGGTTTGAAACTTGAAAATCATTGGGCTTATAGCCTAGTGGTACTCCTTGACCACCAGCAATAAGAGGTCTTGGGTTCGAGTCTCGTCTAGAGCAAAAAATGTTCTGGTGTGGCGGTTCCTTGATTCGGCACTCGCCAACGCCCGGATTTAAATGTTTCCGTGGGTTGGTAGCGGTCTGTGGTCGCAGCGCGTGAGTTGTTGGTCCGAAGACTCGTTTATCTGTTAAAAAAAAGGTTTGAAACTTGAAAGGACTATTGAATCATATGGCATCATTTGTCTGGGCTAAATTGATAGGTCCGATAAGATGTAGTATTGGCCCGTAGGGCTTGAACCAGCCCCATATCTAGCAAGCCTAGACACCTAGTAGGCTAGTAGTAGTCTAGTAGAGGTGCATAAAAATCGGTTTTAGTTCCCAAACAACCAGTTTCGGTCCCTACCCAATGGAAAGTGTAAAAGTTTCCCGAAAAGATCAAACAGTTCCTACCATGGTTCTGTTTTTTTTTTTTTTTTTTTTTCAAGATCGGTTCCTACACAATTCTTTCAAAGGCCCCAAAAAAACAGCTCTTATCGTTTTTTTAAATCAAATACAACCGTAGGAAATGACCATATAGGTGTTATTTTCATAAATTTGATTGTTTTTGTTGGTGTTTTTCTTGCATTTGTTCCCCAAACTTAGTATAAATTGATGTTTGTTTCTTAATAAACTATGTTACTTAGATTCAAACAAACATACACACTCAGTTACTCAAGTCTTGTTAGTTAGTTGGTTTTGATGGGTAAGATGAAGACTAAACTAACCCATATCCAATAAGATATATAGAGCGTTTCTAAAGAGTCATTGACTCGGGAATGCTGCGAATTTTTTTTACACAAAGGTTGGTGTGTACGCAAAACTGAAACATACAAAAATCTAAATCTATGTAAACAAACAATATAACCATCAATGCTACACACATAACAAATATATGAAACACTAGGGTATTACCCCGTGTATTACACGGGTTGATCATCAATAAAAGCTAGGTTTTTCCCCACCGCGTGTTGCGATGGGTCCTGATAATGGGTATTATATATCATTTGCATAAGTATAAGTTACATAGCAAAATCAAATATTTTATCATGAACTCTATCCTAATTTCTCATTAAAAAATAAAATTATACAAAATCCATAAAAATATGTTACGAAAATAATAGAAAAAATTACTCACAAAATCCTTCTCATCGGCAACCAATTGGCTGAAATAAAAAAAAAAACTAAAATCTCTAAACACACATTTATTTTTTTAGAACAAAGAAATTACCGTTATCTCCTCCAAACATCGCTGAAACCCTAGAAAGAACCACGCTTTTTTACTATAATATTCATTCTACTTAATAATATATGTATATTATATTGAAATAGTATATGTGTATATATGTATTAATTAATTAATTAATATTTCAATATAATATAAATATTTTATTATTCAATTTGGTTGCTTTTTAATATATATATTAATAATTATATTATTTTTTAAACACTATTTTTTTCAATATATGTTTCTTTAAACATTTTGTTTTAAAATATCGTTTTCAAAAATTGTATATTTTATAATAAATTGCTTTTTTAAAATGTATTTTTTTTTAATATTAATATATTTTTAGTGTATTAAAAACATTTTTCTTATTTTAAAAAATGTATAAAAAGCATATTTAATATTTAATATTATTATTTAATATTAGGTGTATTTAATAGGAGAGAAAGGCGGAAAATCAAAGTTGAGATATTAAATAATCATTGCATTGTTATTACTTAGTGTTCATTCTAGTTATATTTATCGTAACTAGAATATATGATTTAGTTATAATTACCTTGTTATTATCTTGATATATTTTATAAATGGTAATCAATAATACAAAATATATTCTACAATTTACATAACTTTATGTAAGATAACTTTATGCAAAAGTCATACATCTAGTAGACGTTTTGGTGTAGATTTGTTTCATCAATGAAATCATAAATTATTTATACATTTTAACTAAACCAAAACAACAGATATACATATGAATTGATAGGGGTGTTGACAAAATTCGAATAAAATAGAAAAGAATAAATAGACAAAACTAACAACAAAAAACTTGAAAATTTTTATTAAGTTTTATTCGGGTTGTTCGAGTTGTTAGCGAATTTAGGATTTATCCAAATCCGAACCAAATCCTAAGTCAGATATATTTGTATCGGATTATATTCGAGCCAATTCAGGTTGGGTCGGGTTCAAATAGATGCAAAAACATTTTATATTGGATTAAACAGATTCGAATAAATCGAATAACTCATAATCCAACCGGATAAACGTACATATGAATTGAGTCATTTTTATAAGTGATACTTAGGCTAAAAAAAACTTACAAGTATTTATAACCATTAATCAAAATTTAATAGAAAAAGTTAATTGAAAGATATTTTAGTAAAAATTGCCTTTGGTAATTTTTTTTATCAAATATTATACCTTTTTAAATGCCAATAACTTTTTTGTATGATATTTTTGTTTTTAAATTTACCCCTTAAGAAGAATTTTTTTATCTTTAAAATAAGTACAGTGTCAGTATACAAAATAATTTAAAAAAATTCACGTTTTTCAACTTCTTATATTTTAGATTGTGTCATTGCGTCTTTTCACTTTTTATTTTTCTTATGTTTTATCATTGTGTATTGCTGATTTTTTTTAATGATGAGCTTTAAGAAAACATAAATAAAATCACGTCATTGTGTAATGACAAAATAACAACAAATTTATATAACACATATAAAGACCGACAAAATAACACAAAATGATAATAAATGTTAAACACAATGATAAATACATATAATACAATATTATTAAAAACACAATTATTAAGCAACATCTTTATACTTATAACATGTAAAAACACAAGAATAAAAAAATAATATAAGATTTAACTGTTATATAAAAGATAATGATAAAATAGCAGAAAATAAATTAAAATATAAAATACAATAATTAAAACTCGCTTCTCTTTATAATTATTAAAAAAAAAAACATATATCAAACACATAATATTTCTTAAACTTTGACCTTAAAAAAGACGATACTGATATTAAACTACTATTTGAGATATTAAACTACAACTACACAATAACATAACATTTTTTATCAAAAAATAAATAAATAAAAGCACTTGTGTGAAAATGGGACATGATTTTCGAAATTTGAATCTATGGACTAAAAAAATTAGAAAAATAAAATCATAACCTGATCTTGAAGCTAAGGTTGCGTAAAATTTTCCTTTCACCCCCTAAAGTTATATTTATCAAAAATTTGCCTCAAATTTATTGACAAACTTTGAAAATCACAAAGCAAAACCCTAGATCGCTCATTGCTTCAAACAAACAAAACCCTTAGCCCCCAAACGAATAAACCTTGCGAACCCTAAATCCTTCGATTCACTGTCTCTATATACTCTCCCCCTCTTTTTATCATCGTTACCATTTCTTCAGCGAGTTTTTCTTTCAATTTCGCTCACCCGAAGTATAAAATCCTAATTTTTTAGTCGGGTTGTGCAGATAAATTGTGGGTTTTCGCAATGGAGGTAGTGAAATTTCACAGTTCCGATTTGGGGATTTTGCAGAGAAAAATGGCGTCTTTTGCTGAAACCCTTTTGGCTGCTCAGATTTCACTTGCTAGCGTCATCATGATGGTATAAATAATCTTGAATCCTTTGTTTTTCGTTTCCAATTTTGGGGTTTTGATGGAAATTGTGTTTATTTTTTTCAAATTGTTGGTTTAATTGACTTGTTTTTTAATTACTTGTATTGTTGTATAATTGGGTTTTTGCTTCTAGGGTTTAATATTTCAATCCTTGTTTCTTTCGTTTAGGGTTTATTTTGTCTGGATCTTTTGGTCAGTTGGAGATTTACTGTGTCTGGATCTTATGTAATTTGAACCTGATGTATTTCAAATTCATGTTCTGTTTGTCATTATGAAGTTAGGTTTTGGTTCTATCAACTTGTTGCCATATTTCTAAGGTTTTCTATTTTAGGGGTGTGTTAATTTTGATAATGTGACATGAAAGCTTAAGTTTTTAACCAAATCGGCTCTTCCTTGTTTTGAGTTTCCTGTTTTCTTACTTCTGAGCAATTAAATGGGTTTTCTGTTGGAAACAAATTACTATTTTTGTGAAATATAAATATCTCAGAAATTTGCAAGAATGATTTGTTTTTGGATAAAGTATTGTATCTGTGAATGCTAACATGACCACATTTTTGACTATTTTTGTTGCCTGTAATCACTTATTTTGCAAGCCTAGTGTTGATTTTGATTTTTAATTTTTTTTTTTTGAGTTTCTTCGTCTTAAATTTAATTCTTATACTTTTTAAAACCATTTTTATTGCTAACTAATTGTTCTTCTTGTAAGAACTCCCAAAACCATCAATGTTTTATATATTTTCACAAGATTGAATTTGTTTGCAATGCAAAGTCAAGGATTTATGGTTTTTGAAGAAGTAGTTTTACATTTATAAGATTTACGGTGTTTGAAAGAATTGGGTTTTGTATGTCTGCTATTTAGAAAGATTCATATCTTTCCTAGGACCCTCTTATTCTTCTTGAAGTTTGACGTTTGTCCTTTTTTTTTTTTAATAGTTGATTGTTATCATATTGATCTAAAGCTGCAAGTTTTTGTAATAATTTGTTGCCCCAGGATGAATTTGATGATAAATTGACTAGAAATGCTCTTAAAATCATGGAAACATATGGATCTTCTTCAATAATTTCGTGGTTTCTGGTTTTTGCTCGATATATTTCCTTTTTTTTCCCACCACTGCGTGTGTATACTATTTATTTTACTAACAGTTGCTGAGTTTGCACTTGCAGACAGGGTTTCTGCTTCAGTATGTTCATGCTTTTCACAATTTGATTGGAACTGATCAACGGTACTGCTTGATTTCATTTTTTTTTCTTTTGGTATGATGGCTTGAATCAGTAGCTTTTATATATTTTTAAAAAATGTTCAGCTTTCCAATTTCTGAGCACAAGAAAGGCACAACTGAACCCGAAGCCAAAGACGGCAGTGATGATGAGGATGATGATGAGGACGACGACGACGAGGCAGGGGAGCCGGAAGATGATGCTGGAGATGAAGATTTCTCAGGTGACGAAAAGGAAGAGGATGATGACGACGACGATGATGATGGAGAAGCCAATGACCCTGCGGCAAATGGCAATCAAGGTAGTGATGATGAGGACGACGATGACGAGGAGGATGATGACGAGGACGGCGAGGAGGAGGAAGAAGAAGAGGATGAAGAGGAGGACGATGAAGAAGAAGAACCACCAGCTAAGAAGAGAAAATAAAGATAATTTGTTAAATGGGGATGTCTTATCTTCCTTTGGATGTTCAATTATCTAGTATGTAGTAGGGAGAGTTTAACAATCTAGTTTGGATTTGTGTCGTTTCAACTTTCAATTGTAGGATATTGAACATTTAAACCTTGTTTGTGATGGTTATTGTTAATTTTTCTTAATTATGCTTTTAGTGTATTGTTTCTTGAATTTGTGTCATGTTAAATTAGGTTGAGTTGTCTTTAAAATTCACTTGAAATTTGTTGCAGACTTGCAGTAGCATATATGGTTATCTCCATCTATTATTAAGGCTCCATTTTTTTGTTGATTTAAAATCATTATTGACAAGTTTCTTGATCTAATTTTGATCAAATGAATTATGGGTTTTTGTGGGTAATATCTAAATTTGTTTAAATCAGCAATGCCAGCTTTATTTATGCACTTTTGTTCATAAGCTTTGAAGAAGGTCAAAATGACACCATTGATATTGAGTGGTTTAAATCCGAGATGAAGATCATGTTGGCGGTTGTCCATTGTGCTGCTGCTAACTAAGACGGATGAGGAACACAGTCATGAAAAGTTAAAGGTGGGCAAACACTTTTTTTTTTTTTTAACCTGAAGTGTTCCGGTTTTTGTCAACAAAGTCAATCAACGGTTCCGGTTTTTGGTCGGTTTCTGTTGCTTTGATCGGGTAAAAGGTGGAAACAACTCTAGTTATGATTTCTCTGAGGAATAGAAACTGTGCATAACTTCCGGTTCCTATTTGTACAGTCAGTTATGGAACAATTTTGTTGCCCACCTTTATTAGAAAGGAAAGATACGAGGCTTATATATATAGGAGGTCATGTAATTGGTCTATGTTAAAACAAAACTTACTACACTGGTCACTTACTTGCAAAAAGTTCTGTATATAATTCAATCTAATGAGAGTGTCATGTGTTAATTTTGGCGAGGGCTGGCTCAATGGGCTAAGCAGCCCAATCTAAAGCTTAGGGTCTTCTATTTTTTTTGGTTCTAGGCTTATTATACATATGTTTGTATTTTGTGCTTGCAAACACATTAGGCTTGCTAAAAACCGAATAGGAGAGGGCTACCGGGCTGGATAATTCGGTTTCCGTATTTCCAATTTCCAAAATCAAAAAACATTCACTAATCACTTAGAAGAATACTAGGGCATTAGCACAACGGTTACTGTTGGACTTCGGTTTTCTTATTGTAAGCACGATATTTTGTTAAAAAAATTAAGGTATGTTACTATTTAGTAACTGTAGGAAAAGGACCCCATATTTATTATTCGTTTTATGTTAGATTCATCCTTCTACGATGCCAAACATGAAGTGTCATGTTAACACGTGAGATGTCAAGTCAATACATAACAACACTACATGTCGTTGTGCTTTGCTTTGCTTTGCTTTAGGGTTTCTTTATTTAAAAAATTTAAAAACTTTTTTCTTTTATAAAACAATAAAGTTAATGATTATTTTGACCAAATAATAAAAACCCAATAATGCTATTTTGTTCTTTCCTCTATTTGTTTTTCCTTTTTAGTTCAACTTTTTTAAAAATATGAAATAGCATGTATCGTATATAGACTTGATAATCTAGACCTAAAGCAAAATAAATGAGTTGGTTTAGCTGAACAATTATTGTAATTGGGTTGAAATATGTATAATCATAACATATAATGGATTAAGATGTGTAACACCCAATGTTTTGAAAACCGGACCGGCCGAACCGGGAACCGGTGGTCGGACCGGCCCGGTTGGGGGTTCTGGGCCGTTTTGGGTGAACCGGCCGGTCGAACCGGCGAACCGGTGGTTGAATCGGTGTTTTTTATTTATTTTTTTTATTTTTTATATAAATATATTTATAAAATCATCTGGGTCTTAAATCCGGTTCGACCGGTCGGACCGGTCGGACCTCTAACCAGTAAGAAGACCGGTTCGACGTCCGGTCCGGTTATGAAAACATTGGTAACACCTTAATACAACACAGGTCAAAATAGATAACCAAAAAACTATGAGAATATAATATATTTAATTAGATAAGAATTTTCAATAATATATTTGATAATAAAATTACTAAAGATTATGCAAATAAACTATTCATTTACTTATAACATATCTTAACCTAAAATAAATTAATGTTTTTTTAATCATTTAGATCGACCTAAACTAATTTTGTTTGAAACTCATCCTGACACGAACCTATTTTAACATGTTACCTAACTTAACCTGACCCGCATTGTCTGTTTTATTAGGCTAAATTGCATATATTATTAAAAGTGATGGTTCATTAATAGTATCAAACATATTGATTTGTTGTTATGTGTCAACTACTGAATTTAAAAAAAATTTGTTTTTAAATTGTGTTTTGTATTGTTGTTATTATTATTAGGAAGTCAACTTGGGTTATATAAGTTAATTTAGTATATTCATTACAAATATAAACACAAACGTATAAGCCATCAAAACCTGCTTCAATGTTTTTTTTATGATATATATATTTTTTTTGCTCTTACAACCTCTATAATATCATGTTTAACAGGGTTTTTTTATTTGTCATTGCAACATATTTTAATGCTTATTTTTAACATTTTGATATGAATGCTTTTTATAAGTAAATAATAATATAAAATTCATTCGTATAAATTTTAACAATTCTCTTTTAGCGTGTGGCTTTTATATACTAGTTTACATTATTTGACAAACCATTTCAACATTCAATTGTTTATGGATTAAAACTTGAAAGTGATATTTTTTTTCCTTATAGATAATGAAAATCAGATTCTTAATTTTAAAGAGAAATGATTGAATCTATAAAGCTGAAATCGATATATACGGCCGCTATTGATTCAAATTATTTATTTTACCATGATGATTTATTTATCTTTTAAATAATAATAATAATAATAATAATAATAATAATAATAATAATTATTATTATTATTATTATTATTATTATTATTATTATTATTATATTTAATAAAAAAAGAATAATAAAAAGTAAAAGATATTTTGGGCATTATCTAATTTCTTCACATAAACAATGATAGCTTTGATGTTTCCCTTCATCCATCATTGAAGCCTAACAATGTAATATGTGTTCCTGTGCCTGATGAAAGCCACAATGGCACAATTGATGTTTAGGAGTTTAAATCCGAGATGAAGATCATGTTGACAGTGTGCACAAGCTACTACTGATCTAGGTGGGTTAAAAAGACAATATTATAGATGATGATGGTCAATAAACGTGTCGAAATGACTTGTAGTATTGTAAATAATTCAATCCAACGTTAAACATGTCACGTTGCATTACACACCAAATCCATTCTCTTATGTCTTGGCGTAGGCGCGTTGCATATCCACACTCTTTTTTGCCGCATGGAGCAAGAGAACCTTTATGGCTAGAGAACAGCCTACATCCGAACTCATACCTACAAGCCTATGGATACCGGCACCTATTCTATTTCCATTGGACTTTTTTAGTCTTACTTATTTCGCAGGACCAGGCATGTAACCTTGATAGCATGTGCCCTAGCCACACAAGCCTATTAGTCGCTTAGATAAAGAAGGAAGCCCTTTGGGAGCTATTCTTTCCCTGATATTGGTAGGATTTACTAGCCCCTAGCTGTTTCAATGGTAGGAGCAGGGGATTGAAGAGGGACATCCGTGCTAAGAAGAAGGGACTGCAGCCCCAAGATGTAGCATCAGTTCCAGACCGATAGCATCTCTGCCAACTCCTATTGCTCAAGGATAACTTCTTAGCAAAAGAGAAGTAGTCTTTTTTGTGTAATAAACGTGTCAAAATGACTAGTAGTTTTGCAAATAATTCAATCCAACGTTAAGCATGTCACGTTGCATCAGTGGCGGAGCTTGACCCCAAGCGTAAGGGGGGCGAAACTTCGGGGGGGCGAACATAGGGTATATATTTTTTTTTCCGGGGGGGGGGGGGGGCGAAATAAAATTTTTTTAAAAATTTTGCACTACGAATCGGGAAATGTACACCACTGAACGAAAAAACAGGGGGGCGAGCCAATGCGTTGCATTACACACCAAATCTATTCTCTTATGACTTGGCGTAGGCGCGTAGCATATCCACATTCTTTTACCGCATGACGCAAGAGAACTTCTCTGGCTTAAGGACAACTTCTCAGCAAAAAGAAGTAATCTTGTTAGGGCTGTAAACAAACCGAACGTTCAGCGAACAGTTCGTGAACCGTTCGGCGGGAAGTTCGTTTATGTTCGTTCGTTTAATAAACAAACGAACACGAACAAGAAATTCCGTTCGTTTAGTTAAATGAACGAACATGAACAAAGGTCGTGTTCGTTCATTTGTGTTCGTGAACGTTCGGTAACATGTTCGTTTACGTTCGTTTATGTTCGGTTAAGTTCATTTATATTTATTCATTAAATGTGTTGTTTATTTTTAATTTTTAGTTTAATACCATAATACTTAAAGTTATTTTTATTTTAGTAGTATAATATCTTAATTTATATATTTATAAATGATTATCTCCATTGCTTGAGATTAAAAATGTTGATTTTTATTGTTTAAATAATATGTGTTCGTTAGCGTTCGTGAACCGTTCGTGAACAAGCTAAATCCTTAATGAACGAACACGAACAAGAATTTTCGTTCGGTAAGTGTTCGTGAACCGTTCGTGAACACGTTAAAAGTTAAACGAACGAACACGAACAAGGGCTCGTTCGTGTTCGTTCGGTTCGTTTACAGCCCTAAATCTTGTATATGTACATTAGAGAGTAAAGCTCCACATGTAATTGTAGTCTTAGTGTACATTAGATTTTCGATTGCATTTTGGTTTATTATTCCTTTTAAATAATCATTAAACATTTTTTTGAAAAAATAACAATAATATATATAAAAACATTTGTGGGACCAAATTAAATCAAAAGAAAACAAGACAAAAGGGATATATGGGTGGTGGGAAGAACAAAACTTTTGCTTCAAGAGACCACTTTGTCTCTCCCATCATATTTGTGTTTACTAAAATTGACTTTTGGATGTTTGATATTTGGTAGGTTATGTTACCTTTTTTTCGTCTAGAAATAACTAATTTATTTATTCAACCGATATAATGTTTACATAAATATTAAAAAGTAACTACCACAATATTTAATTATTTATTAATAATAGGTTGAAGACATTTTCTATTTTTCATGTCATACCTTCGTTCAAACCGAGTTAAGAAAATAAAATAGATAAAATATTTTTAAAATAAAGTAGATAGAATATTTTTAAATATTAAACGATTCGTTGAGGTAGTAGATGTATACCTATCATTGCTTGTAACATCCTAATCTAACGGATCGATACATTCTAACAACATATGATGGTCAAATATTTATTTATGGGATGTATATACACATTTAAAGGTTAAATCATTAATTTAAATGAAGAAAAAGACATTATACCTTTTTTATTTTCATCATGAAGAAACGTTATTCTACATTTTTTAATATAGAAAACTTGGGCTAATCAGCACATTTTTTTATAACTTAAATGGATCCTTTAAACCCAACAACTCATGTGTTACAATTACAGTCTGCTACTAACAATCCAATATATTTCTACTGACCGCTTTGGCAGTGACCCATCATGACCTTACACAACATAAGCCTTATAAGAATCATGAGGTAATAGTTTGAGCTACAAGCTCTTTGGCTTACCCGAGATTATCTAGATGTTATTAATTTTATTTTAAATATAACAGGTATTGTTGAGGAAAAAAACAACCTAAATCTTAGGTCGCATTGAACATAGTAATTTATAGGAAATTTTAACGATATTTTAGTTATACTTCTAAAAATAGAACAATTTGTAAAATCAACTTTAGGAAGTTTTCCTTGCACGATATGTGTTTAAAAGCATGCATCAAAAAAATTTATTTCGAGGTTATTAACTACAAAACATATTAAAATGAACAAAGTTACTCGTGTGTTACAATGAGTCGGTACAATGTGGTATAAGAATAAAAAAGTTATTTAGTAGAAAAATATAATAAAGTCAAAAGTAACATTATGTGATTTGATGTGTTTAGAAAGTTTATTACTAATATGTATGTGGTTATGTACATAATAAAACACATGAAATTACGACATTTCGGTTACGAAAATCGAAACACATATATGCGAAAAAGTTATTAAAAGTTAACTTTCTGGCTAATAATTATAAAAGATTGTATTATATAATAAATACGTACGTACGTACGTATGTGTGTGTGCAGTGGCGGAGCTTGACCGAAACTTCAGAGGGGCGAAATAAATTTTGTTTTTCAGGGGGGGCGAAATAAAGGTTTTTAAAAAATTTTACACTACGTATCGGAAAATATGCACTACTACACGAAAAAACAGGGAAGGTGGTCCCCCCCCACTAAGATGCGCCCCTGTATATGTGTGTTTGTTTGTGTATAGAAGATGAACATGTAACGTATAGCCTCGTCGAAACCACTAAAAACCTACAATCAAAACAAGTGTAAATCGATTAAGACTTTTATTAATGACACCAATAATAATGACACGTCATGAGTATAAGCTAACCTATAGAAATAACATGTGCCATCACTATAGGTGTTATTGCAATAGGATTGGATTTTTGTAGTGAACTTCACTATAGGTGTTATTAGCAGAGCTCAAACTCTTACCTTTCGAAAAGATTAATCGCTTTTATCTTCAAATGATTTTGTTATAGATACAAACCCCACCCAATAAAATGATTACTTGATTGATTGAAAATACTTAATATGTTAAACTATTACAAATTTAGCTAGAGATTCATGTGAAACTATAAGATGTCATTTCGATATGAAAAGAGAGAATATAAATCAAAAGGTCTGATTTTCTTCAAAAAGATGTTGAGTCACCCATAAGTACATTGCGATGCTCGATCTTTTAAAGATTAAATAGATTATATGTGATATTTATATTTTTAAAAAGTTGTGTTTAACCTTTTAAAAGTTATAAAAGCTATAACATTACAAAAACGGCAAGTAAAGAGAGGGGTGTTACTAGGATATTAAATGGTGAGTGCCTTGAATAGGCAAAGGAAATACACATGCATTCAACCAACGTTTCATGTGATATGTTACCTTTTTTTTTTTTTTTTTTTTTTTTTTTTTTTTTTTTTTGAACAGCTAATGTCTAGTACCCCTCATTTAAATGTGTACCATGACACCTCCATCTAGGAGGAAACCCACACTGGGAAAACCCCCTAGCTCAGCCTGAGCAATTTTTGCTCTAGCCAAGACTCGAACCCAAGACCTCCCATTTGGGAAGTCAAGGGGGTACCATTGGGCTATAAGCCCTTTGGTATGTGATATGTTACCTGCAAGTGAATATATTTACAATTATTATGCATGCATTATATTTAATATTAAAATCCAACCGCTTAGCTATAATTATCTCGTTTGAATTTTTAATTTTTTTGATTAATTAATTAATTTATTTATTATGTAAAGGAGGTCAAGTTTTGTTTTTTTCTTTTAACGGCTTGGTACGACGACACTTAAAACGAGATTTCAATTGAGTCCACCCCAAAAGGAACCTCACAACTGACTAACTGAGTAAACCCATGATCTTGCTTAAGAAAATATGTTTTGGGCTTTCGGTCCGGATTTGAATCCAATACCTCTCATAAAGAAGTTAATGGACTTATGATTTAAACTTTTAAAAAGATACATTATAATTCCAATTTGTTCTCATGCATATTTATATGATTTATTCTAAAAAAATAGATGATAAATACAATTTAATTCAGACATATTTGTATGATTTAAATCTTCTAAAAATATGGCTGATAAATCTAATTTAATCTTAGATATATTTATGTAATTTAAATCTTTTAAAAAGATAAATCACAAAAGGGGTTTTATTTTCTTATATAAAGCCAAAGATATGAGATGATTTCATATTCTTCGACGGCTGGAAAAAAAATTAAGAAAAGAAGCTTTTTGACTTGCAAGTTCATATCATTAAGGTCTATTTTCATTGATTTTGGCTTTATTTTCGTTTATTTTGGTTAACGCATTTATTAAATAAAATTAAAATCATTGTAATATATAATTTATAATAATAATTAATCGAATTATATCAATAGATTACCTTGTTGAACTGTGTTTTGATTTTAATGCCTGTTTTCACTTCACAATTTGCTCAATGTGTTTAATCGTAATTTTTCATAATTAAATTAAATCCTCCCCTACCAGTAAATTATATATTTTAGATTTTAGTAAAACTGAATTTGTATTGAAACATTTTTGGTTATAATTAGTTAAATTTTGTGCATTCTTATTACTCTATTTGCTGGATTTAACTCACAATGCTCACTCCTTTTTTTATTATACTTATGCTAGTTGTTCTTATTTAAATATGGTACCTAAATCTATACTAATTAATTAAGTAATTGACGCAAACATGTCACTCAATTGTGTTTTTTAGGCTTAGTTTCTAGTTTTTTTCCAGATGAGGAATACATGTCATTACCTGGTGCAATCTTATTATGTATATATGTTCTTTAAAAAAATATTTTTATATATTTAGTAAATTTAATTATTTATAATTATTATATTCTTAAATGAATAACTACTAATTACTATTAATTTTTTTTTTCAATATGGGTAATAGTGGGGTATATAATGAAATTATTTAATGCATAAACTCTGCTTCTTTAGAATACAAAGTATGATATTAAGTTCTTTATTCATGCAATAGAGTATTTTATTCCATATTATTGCATGTAAATTTGTTTTAATTAACTTACGAGTTAATAATAAAAGTTGTTGTTTTTTTCTATTATTCGATAGTGCATATTAAAACTAAAACTCTTAAAAGATCATCAAATCGGATTACCAAATCAGTAGGGGATTAGGTTTTATGAAATTTGTTAATTTATTGGTGGAGTTCAACCATAGCTTTTATTTTAAGTTAACAAATAATATTATCTTTGAAGAAAGTTGTTAAATAAAAGTTGCACCTACGTTTGAAAAAAAATGAAAAAATGAAAAAAAAAACTAGCTAGGACCCAAAAGATTAGAATTCAATAACTTTTTTTTAAAATTAGCATTTGAATAATAAATAGCAAAATAAAAGTCATATCGTCAATAAAATCTACTCGAATACAAATTTCAAGGATTTCAATATTTATAATTTTTTTATTTAGTAATTTATATATTTTTTGTGAGTCCGGTTCAAGAGGTTAGAGATGTTATTGAAAACCAAGGGCTTCTAGCCTAATGGTTACTCATTTGACTTTTCTGTGGGAGATCACGTGTTCAAATCCCTTCCAAGGCGAAATAGGGGTCCTTGGGAGGTCAAGGGGTTTTCAGGTGCGGTTTCCTCCTGGGGTGGTGGTGGGGTCTCAACGAAGGTCATGATAACTAGACATTCGTGACGTGGCCTGAAAATCAGTGGTTCACACGTTGAGATCAAACACCGTTTAAAAAAAAAGAGATGTTATTGAGGTCCTAAAAGCAATGTGCTACCATCAAATGTTAAGTCACATCATATATTTTTTCCATATGTAGTTTTCACGTAAAATCAAAGCTATAGCCAGTATAATAATAATAATAAAAAATAAAGATAATTTCAACCACACCACAAAACTTTTTTTTTTTAAATCACATCAACAAAGTTAGATCTGAATCCGATTAATGGTAATTTTTATTTGTTAAACAAGAATATCCTTAAAGGTATTGGTATCATTACATGTTACAGATATTTTGATAACCATTGTATTATAATGACACCTATAACTTGTGTTTAGTTTTTAACATGCGAATACGAATATTATGTCATTTATTCAAATATCATGATGCATTTAAATAAGAAATAACAAATTATTAAGAGCAAAAATAAATATTTGTAACTAATGATCTAAGGGTATAAAAGTAATTGTTTTTATTTTAATTTTAAAATAAAAAAACTATAAATAGTTTTTTAGTATTCAACTAATATTGATGTTTGAATTCCAACTACGCCTACATAATAATTGTCAATTTTGGAATATAACTTAACTTTTCTGCTTTTTCATACTACAACAACACATACCTTGTGTAATCTCATATTATAGGGTCAGGGATGAAAGATGAAAACATATCTTACATCTACCTTAATGTGATAGAGATGCTGCTTTGTGGGATATCCCGGCTAAAAAAAATGTAAAGTCTTATTATATATATATATATATATATATATATATATATATATATATATAGTCTTATTTAAAGTCTTAATTTATATATATAAAGACTTGTTCCTTTTTCTGCTTTTTCATAATACACATACATAAAGTCTTATTTTATTAATAAAATAACATGTAACCATCATGTAGAAATAAAAGGAACACATTTATGTTCAAGTAATGTCTTAATTTGGAATTTTGTTCTTTTTTGTAAAGATGTCCCGAATTTTTTTTCTCATTGCAAAGTTTTTTCTTTCTCTAAACTAAATAATCTATAAATCTAATAGTGTAGTTTATAAATAAAATATTCATACAAACTTGCATCACTTAAGTGCAAATAAGTTGAATTAAGCTTGAGCTCAATTTATTACAAATTTACGTGTAATGTTTGAAGTTAACTTGCAGGAAATTTTTCAAGTTTGAGTATGACACGACTCAATTTTTTATCATATATGAACTACTTTATATATGAATGTATACCTATATTCATATATTTAAGTTATATTTATATCATAGCATATGCTTTAGGGTTTTAACAAAATTGTATATATATTATTATTATCTATTATGTAATATTTACATTATTAAATTAAGATTAATATATTAAGTTTTGAATACCTCTATTAGCAACCAAAGATTAATAGCTTTTGGTCTAAAAAAACATTCATCCACTTGGTTTTTCTTTGATATCTTAGCACCACTTGCAAGATAATTAAACAAAATTAATTTTTTTTTATCGGCTAATTTTTGGATCACTGACGGATTACTGGAGTATCATCGTACCACCAGCAGTCTTATCGTACCACCAGCAGTCTCATCCGATCATATCCATCATCAAATCACTAATTCTGAAGGAAACTTAATACTTAAAAAAAAACCTTCTTGTATGATTCGAACATAAGATCATTTGGTTTTTTAGCTTTATCCCACCACCAAGAGACCGTTAGACGTTAACGCCTTTGCAATTAAACAAAATTAATGGATTTCAAGATTAGTTCAACATATTCATTTCAGGCACTATCAGGCCCCCCATACCCCCACTTCCCAAGCATGGTTTTCTGTAGGGTTCTAGGTTCTAACAAAACCCTCACCAGTCACCGCCATCCCTTCCTCATATTTTCAGCAATCCTTTTCCACTTTTCCAAAGCAAAGCACAAACAGCTCACACCCCTACCCCACCCACCCAATTTATCCCAATAAATTTGTCTCAAAACTCAAAATCCAAAATCTAAACACGATTTGACTGATTTCCCACTTAAAATAGTTATAAAGCCCAAATCTTTCCCCCTTTTTTTCTACTTTCTTGACAAATAAAGAACCAAAAACTGCATCTTTTAACCTCTTTCTTTCATCTTTCATGGCTTTCTCCATTGACAGATAGATACAGGATATCATATATATTGTTCTTGACCTTCATATTATCAAAAATCTCAGGTTTTTCAAGATGGGTTCTTTGATTCTGCAAATGGGAGTTTGTATTTGGGTTTTCTTGATCATTTTTAGCTGCCATCTTGTTGATTCACAAAATGCAAGTAGAATTGATGTTCTTCAAGGAAGGGTTTTCATTGATGGGAAAAATGCAATTGCAAAGATAGATAGTGACTTCATTTGTGCTACAATGGATTGGTGGCCCCCTGAGAAGTGTGATTATGGTACTTGTAGCTGGGGTCATGCTTCCCTCCTCAATGTGGTATGTTCTTTGCTTTGATTATTTTGAATTTGTGTGTGTTTTTTAAGGTTAGTAGTGTGTGTGATACATGACATTGCAATTGATTCTACAAGGGATTTTCTCAAAAAGTCAAGAACAATGGTTGATTTGCTTAGAAAAGATAATTAGTTTGATGTAAAACAGTAAAAGTAATTACTTTTTTCATGTTTCTATTTTATATTCATAATCTCCTATTAACTTGACAAATTAGTTTAATAAATCCTTCATATTTTCTAGTTTTTGATGTGTTTGCGATTTTGTAAATTGTAAAATTTTCATGTATTAAAGCCCTTCTGTTTGATTTTACTTCTATGCAGGATCTTAACAACATAATTTTTCAGAATGCCATCAAAGGTAAGAACAAAAAACTAAATACTCATTTATCATACTTTGACCATAAATTTCAAACTATTTACTTCCCTTTTCAAAATTTGAACACATGGATCACTAATCACCTTGATCAAATATCGAATGGATGTTGAAAATGTGTGTCTGTATGAAAAACAATATTGACAACTGCATGTTTGACTTTCGAAGTCGAAAGATTCCTATTTTGGTAGCTTCCTAACCTGATTTATTTGAAATTGAATTTATGCAGCTTTTTCACCATTAAAGATTAGATTAGGAGGGACTTTGCAAGACAGAGTTGTTTACCAAACAGAAAATAATTCCAAACCCTGCATTCAATTCTCAAAAAACACATCTGAGTTGTTTGGTTTTACTGATGGCTGCCTGCCTTTGTCCAGATGGGATCAATTAAACAAATTCTTTAAAGAAACAGGGTAAACCAAAACAACTTGTTATTATTCCAACCAAAGTTTTATTTTTTTCTTTAAAAAAACAAAATTTAAATGGTTTTTAATCAAACAATCATGGGTTGCATTCAGTGCTGAGGTTATTTTCGGTTTAAATGCACTTGCTGGCAAGACGATTCGAGCCAACGATTCAACAGTTGGACCGTGGGACTCTGCAAATGCTGAATATTTGATGCAGTATACTGTTAAAAAGAATTACACCATTTATGCTTGGGAGCTCGGTAAGTTCAATCTCATATCGGCTAACATCCATCACATGGTACTTATTCAACATTTTAAAAGTCATTGAAAATTATTTTAGTTAAAGGTTGCAAACGGGTCAAAAATGTTGCATTTTGGATGGTATAATTCATTAGAGATTTTATTCTTTCTTTATTTTATTTTTTTAACAATATTTTTTGCACCTAGATTGCCCCTAATTCTGTCTTTGCAAGGTTTTATTCTTTATTAACCTATAGAAAGGATATGAGTTAGAAAGCTAAAATGATGAAAGTTAAATGTTGATGCCATTATAAACCATTTAACATTACACTTTGGATAACTTTTGACCCGTTTATATTAAAGTAGTCTTTTTCTCCTTATCGACTTATAACTTGAATCGACTTATTCATAACTAAATGGATCAAAATTATCATGTTTGACTCTAATTTCTCAAAAATCTTGCAGGAAATGAGCTAAGTGGAAGCGGAGTTGGAACAAGAGTAGCAGCATCTCAGTATGCTTTCGACACAATGACCTTAAAAAACATAGTTGAAGAAATCTATTCAGGTATCGAGCCTAAACCACGAATAATCGCACCCGGCGGTTTCTTTGATGCCAACTGGTTCAAGGAGTTTATAGCGAAAACACCCGAGACTGTGGATATAATCACACACCACATATACAATCTTGGCCCAGGTATTCTTTTTACAAATCAAGCAAAATAAATTGGTTTCCAGGATACCCAGTTTGTAAAAGTACAATCTTTTTTGTAAAGTTACAATTTTTTTATAATTTATAACAGGGGTTGATCAACATCTTGTTGAAAAAATACTTGATCCGTCGTATCTTGATGGGGAGGCTGATACATTTAAGCAACTTGAGAATATTCTCAAGACTTCTATAACTTCTGCTTCTGCTTGGGTTGGTGAAGCTGGTGGTGCTTATAACAGTGGGCATAATCGTGTCACCAATGCGTTTGTGTTTAGTTTCTGGTAAGCAAGTGCGAAAGACGGAAATACCTTTTATGGAAGGATAGATGTCATGAGAGTTTGGTGTTATGCAGGTACTTGGATCAGCTAGGCATGTCATCTGTTTATGACACGAAAACATACTGCAGGCAAACGTTGATTGGAGGAAACTATGGTTTGCTCAACACTACAACGTTTGAACCGAATCCAGATTACTACAGGTTTTTAATTCTAAATTTGCCATTCGTTATAAGTTTACAAGGTTAAAAAAATCATGTATTACATGGTTTGAATAAATCCAACATGTTGTAAACGAGTTATTAAAATTAAAAGATTTTCTATAAATAGTAGGAAAGGCAGGAAACAAGAATCTTGACTTATGTGACAACCAATATTACTTACTATGATAAGAAGATAGGTTATAGGTGTTATAATTTGATGGGATTTTGTTTTTGTTTTCCTTACCAGTGCTCTCCTTTGGCATCGGTTGATGGGTCGAAAAGTCCTTTCCACAAACTTTACGGGGACCTCGAAAATACGATCGTATGCACATTGTGCTAAAGATTCTGTAAGTTGACTGACTACTACCTTAACTTGAAGGGGTTAAGCTTTTACTCAACTTGTTAAACATGTTAATATTTTAAAATGGCAGAAGGGGATAACACTACTACTGATAAATCTTGACAACAAAACTACAGTTGATGTAAATTTGTCTCTAAATAGCACATGGATGTTAGATACACTCAAGCCTCCTCTTCATCATCATCACCATCATCATCGCCGTCATCATGATGCAAATAAGCCACGCAATAGAAAGATTAGAGGATTAAATATACGAGAAGAATACCATTTAACAGCGAAGAACAGGGATTTACATAGTCAAGTGATGATGCTAAATGGTAAAGAACTGAAAGTAAATTCATATGGAGAGATACCAAAATTGAAGCCTTTGTATGTGAATTCTACAGAGATGATAAGTGTTTCGCCTTTTTCTATTGTGTTTGTGCATATGCCACATCTTACATTTTATGCTTGCAGCAATTAGATGGAATAACATATACTATACACAATGGAACTGAGAATCAGTTCCATTTTTGATATTTGATTCATAGATATATTCTAACAATGGTTTATTTTATTATTATTATTTTTATATATTCAAAAGTGAAGTGAGATTTTATTGATTACGTTTGTTTTTTGTTTGTGCATTATCATTGTTGGTTTATGTTGTTAGCAAACATATCATTGATTCATTGTTCGTCATCATATCATCAATCTCAACCTAACTTCGTTGCTTTTCATGACTAGTCAAAACTCAAAAGTAGGAATTATGGGTATGTTTGTTTGTTTGTTTCATGAGTAGTAAATCTTCTAGATACGTCGCTTCTTTTACTACGGATTTGTTGCACTCCATAAGATTGTTTGATGGCTTTGATAATTGCTAGAAGATTAGTTATTATGGCTTCCTCTCATTGCCATATATCTAGAAGATTAAAGGTAAGTAAAAGTGGAAGATTGAGTCAAAAAAAAAGTATTCCTGTATATGTTTCATATAAAGGTAGTTTAGTTATGTTTCTTAAACCTAATATTAATAAAAGCATTTTGGTTTAAAAGCATTTTGGTTCAACTCCATTCAAAATAAATGAACCTCATAATTTGATTGAATCAAACAAATTATATACCAAAATCAAGAATCAAAATCAGAAAACCAATACCAATAACATAAACCAATTTTCAGGAAGGAAATCTGGAAATTACATGTCAATGAATAACAGTTATAAGTTATAGTTGGACTAAAAATATATTCATCTAACACCTAAACTAACATGTAATGGAAATTATATGTCAACGAATAATACTTATATTTGGATTAAAAAGCTTCTCCATCAAATTACTATACGAGTTATCATAATGCATCATAGATTATAACTTATAAGTTATAACCCCTCAACACTCTAAGATCCTTTTCTAACATGTTCTCTTTCCTCTTTTCAAACCCATGTCACCACACAAGCGGCATGTGGACGAATCCCAGTTTGTTGACTATTTGCTTTCTTTAAATTATCAGTAATAATACCAATTGTTACTGCTTTACTTATTATAATGATGTTCAATTGTTGAAAACTCATGGCTTCACATGCCTATGAAACTCCTAAACGTCTTTGATATATCAATTGTTCTTAATCGCATGTTCCAATGATAAACAAATATTATGAATTTGAATAGCAGTAAAGCAATAATTTGAGAAATATTGTTGCAGTGTCGTTTGTGCCAATCTGTATTGTGTTTATGTTCTGGCTCAACAAGTACATCTTATGATAAAGATTATTTCTTTGATGTACTTTTGCGTCGTATCACTTGTGTTACATCTGTTATATTGTTAAGCCTTTATCTGTACTAGGCTTTTGCTCATTTTATAAATCTTTGTTCACCGCAGCTTCACTGGATACACTAAACACAACATGAAGAGAGAATTTAAGCTCTAGAATTTTTGAACCGCAAAAGTATGCCTTTTTTTTGCGGCTTATGCTAGTTTATTTGGATATGATCATTACATTAACATGTAATAACATGTTAAACCTAGAGCTCTTGGGTGTATAACCATAAGCCAAAATAATTATAAGAATTATGAACATTCATTAATTATAATTAAATCTCTATAAATAAAAAATATACAAGAATCATACATATTCTAGGTTTATAAGATGTTTTTTTATAATTGTGGTTTAACATAAATATAAAAATTTTGGTTAGTGGAAGTTGGTTACCTTCTATGCAAAATTGTTGAAGGAATCCAAGTTAGTGGCAGTCAATGAAGTATAAATTTTTAATCTATCTTCTTGAAACTTTGAGGCTTACTACTCGCGAATGCTAACCATACGATCGTACCAGTGAGGTAGAAGAATATTGATGGCGCAAAGAGTGACATCTACATGATAATAATAAAATTTTCATAAAATTAATTTCAAATAGTTAAATGGAAATCAGGCAAATTTTGATATAACTTACACTCCATGAATGTGTTGAATCAAGAAGATATCCGGTAAGAGCAACACCTATAATTCCAGGAACTGCCCCTACAGTATTGGTAATGCCCTGGATAAACAATTCAAAGTCTCCAGGTCAAATATGTTATTTAATATGAAGTCAAGAGTTTTGTTTAGAAAGTATTGAAATTGGTAATTTATAGAACTTTCATTAAAATGATTTAAAAGCAGCCTCTTTATCTCATTGGGATCAAGTCATAGGAGTAAGGTTTGCCTTCGTCTTACCCCCCGCCCCCGACCATACTATTTAGTCAGACTTGACTGGATATGTTTGTTTGTTTATTAATATAATTTAAGGGGTTCTAAGCAATTGCATACATTTTAGGCAAGTTTTGAGCCACTTGTCGTGTTCCATTTTTAGCTAAGCTTTTGAAATTTAAAGACAACTCAAATAGAATCATTTTTAAGTAAATAGATCAAAATTGCCAACAAAAAACTCTTGTCTCCACTATAGTATGGAAATAACTGAACATACCAAAAGTATGCTTGCATATTCGGGTGAAATATCTTGATGAGTACAATAAAGTCCTGCAACCAAACAAACAAAAAAATGTATATCAAGTCTCTGGACATAAAAGCTTCAAGTACTGCTGGATTTATAAAAATTCAGCACCTGATAACGCGAAACTTGATAGTGCTATGCCACCAGTAAGGATAGTGACTACTTCCCAAGGGGGAGCCCTAAATCAACGGATGATAAAATCATACAAGCTGCAGGGGACAAAAATGCAATTGTTTGGCATATCTTGCGCACCTGCACAAAAAAAAAGTCATTGAAGTGAGATTTGAGGAATGATTTAACAGACAATCCAGCTTTTCATATATTATGTGAATCTATGGGCAGGCGGTTGGAATGTTGGATAATGGGTTAAAGACAGTAAATGTCTGTGTGGTCGAAAAATGTTGGGTCAGGGTGACAAGAAACACTTGTGTGTATAATAATACAAATATACAATTAATAAGTTGTGTATCAACAAGATTACAGAAATTATAATATTTCAAAAGTTATTTACTAATTCAAATAAAATGATTTAAGGGGTTTTATGCATTAAAGTATACCGAGGGACTTTCAGCCTTGTTTATCCATTTGGCCCGCCTCCTTTTTAGCCTTTTGTAATGATTTTACCCATTTGACCCGTAGAGAGAAATCATGCCCTAGTTGAGCATTTAAGACTAAAAGTGAATTGGTCAAAACTGACCCCTGCACTTGTGTAAGTATTATTCTTTCAAAAAATAAATAAAATAAAAATACCACTGTTGTTTCGACTCCATTAGAGATTAAGTTGTCAGCAAACTGTGATGCGAAGCTAGTAACAACAACCGAAGCTAGTGGAGGAAGAACAGAAACCTGGATTGAAGAATATATATAACCATTAAAAGGACCAAAGTGCTCATAATCCATAAAGTGATAAAACACACTTTATTCCACTGATATTTCATTCGTTTATAATAAAAAACTTCTATAAAGTTCAAAATTATCCTCGAGGAAAAGTTTTCAAGTTGCAATTTTTTGATTTATGTGATTGGTAAAAATCGTTGTAGATAACTTTAATTGTGTAAAACATATAAAAATGAAAAAAAAATCTGATTTAGAGCATACCCATGCAGCTCCTGTTAAATTAAGGTTAAGTTCCTCGCTGCAAATCAGAAAAGTTGGAAACTTTATATTACTTGTAAAGCAAATAATAGCAATGAATGTCTAATTATTAATCCATATTACCTGAAATAAGTAGGAAGCCAAGACAAACAGCAATAATGACCCCAACTTCCACAAAAATGAGCATATATCATCGCCCATACGGCTTTACTTTGGAAAAAAGACTTCCATGGAACCTATTTATGAAATATACATTATAAAAAAGATTCATATTTTCAAGCTTGATATCTTAAATAAAAATAATAGAAAATAATTATGCTTCATACATTAAGGGAGCCACCAAACTCCGCCATAGAAGTTTCCCATGATTTAGAACCTGGATTTGACTCAGACCCTGTAATTCAAGCAAGTCCAGAAGCAAAATATTTGAGTAGGCACCTAATTAAACTAACTATGTATATGAAATACCAAAATACCCTTTAACAAAACTAAAGAATCTTTCAAACCTAAATCAAAACCATTGATTCTGTTAATAAAATGATGACGTCATGATGGACATCTAGATAATTTCAACTTAGGCCCATTCCATAAAATGGAACATTGAAATTTTATGATTAATGGACCTAATGGTGATGTTTAAATCTAAAAATTTTTGCATACAATCATAGAATATATAATAGAATAAATAATGAGGGTTTGTTTATAAAGAACAAGAAAAACTAGCAAACAGATGCTCTTACTTGATAAAGGTGCAGAATTTGTCAAAGGTTGATCATCTGCAACAAACTGAAACCCTAAAAACCTTAAATGTGAAGTTACACATTAGTCAATTTTGAAACGCAGTATTACAAAAAACTCTAAGTTTACTGGTTACTTTCACTTACCACACAATTCCAAACATGCCAAACATGTAGAATACAGACCCCCAGCCAAAAGATTCAATCAGAGGAGGAGCCAAAAGAAGCCTAGAGGTTTATTAATAGTGTTGGATTAAAAAAACTTGATTATCATAATACATCTGATATAAAACAAAAGCTGAACGACATGCATTTATGTTTAATATAAATGATTATAACATACCCTAAGACACTTCCAACACTAAGACCACCAAATACAAATGATACAGCCCGTGAGCGTTCTTCCAATGGAACTAACCTGCAAAAAAGGTTCGAATGCACCATAAAATTATCCATTACTTCAATGTATAGCTCATATAAACCTGTTGTGTATACCTACAAAGTAGACGTAAAACAAAGTAAAATGGCTAATTATTTTCCTCCATTCTCTCTCTTGTGAGGCCCGTTTCCAGTTTTTTCATGCCAAGAAATGGGATCTTCAATTACATCCTTTTTTGTTTCTAAGCTATGTAAATATAGGTCTACTCAACCTATTAAAAAGGTATGCCTCTAGAAACTTTTAATCACATACCTGGCAATCAGATCAGTGGCAGCTGAAGGTGATACTCCTTCCCCAATTCCAACCTGAGTGCAGGATAGAAGGAATTTCAATTTGGAATCAGGAGAACACAAAACTTAAAGAAAAATAGCAAATTAGCAATCTTTCATTCGAATACATGTGCTAACATTCATATTTATCATTTTGTTCACAAGTAGAAGGAAATTACCACCCTTATCAATTTACTAACAAGGTACTTTGTAAACAAACGGTACCTAGGGAAATTAATTATCATTCAAAGTCTAGATGAAGTTGGGACCTAAAATATTAATTGGAATACACCAATAGTGCATAAACAAGTGATTTTCTCAAAAACTTCAAAATAGAATTAGCAATCAAATTTGCATGAAACGGATGTCAGGGGATAAAAGAAAAGGAAACATACAAGAATCCTTGAAATAACAAGTCCAGGCATAAAACCAGCAACAAGAGGAACAATTGCTGTGGCGAGTGACCATACCAGAACACCAAACTGAAGAATTACTCTGCATGAGGTCACATACAAGACATAAACCGATAATCAATGATAAAAACATAAAGAATTCTTCAAATTATGCATCTTCTTTTTACATCAAAACCATAGTTTCTGAACATTTAACTAGAAATCTAATGTGCAATAAGAACAATAGATCATGTAAACTACTTCCTTCTAAAACTAACCTCCCACCAAATATTTTTGAAAGCCATCCACCGGGCAACTGACTCAACGCATACCCCCAAAAGAATGATGATTGAACTATTCCTGCCATTGATGAACTCCATCCGAATTGGTGTGACATTGGAATAATAGCAATACTCAAGTTTACCTACAAGAATTGCAATTTTTAAATGATTAATCTGCCTTTAGTAACATAACAATCAAGATTACAAAAGGGTAGCTGTAAGCTGATAATTTAGTGCTATTAATCTTATTTCTATATAATTTCTTCTAAAGTTAAAATTTCAAATGATCACCAAAAAACTGAAATCAAAAGAACATATAAGATTAAGTTTACCTTGTCCATGTTACAGATAACAAAGCAAGTGAAGTAGTGCCAATAAGTTTATATCTTTGAGGTACGTTCTTCCAAGGAGGCCAATTCAGATTTTCAAGCCCTAATTTCTCGAACCCATTTACAATTTCTTCCCCAAATTCATCATCAACCCTTATCCCAGTAACAATCGAAGAAACCCTCTTGTTATCTGCGATGTTTTCTTTCTCCTTGATGCTACAAGAAACCTTCGAAATCCCACTACGAGAATTCAGTAAAGAAGTTGAAGATGATGATGATGGATTTAAGAACCGATTGTTCGATGGACGGTTGAATTTGTGCTGTGAAAGACAAGATAAACTGGTGTCTGTTCTAAACATGACCAATTTCGCCATCTTTTTTAACGTGAATTGTGAAATCTGTTTGAGTATTTGAAGTGATCTGTGTTTAAATGAAAGTATTTGATTTTGTGACAAAGAGCAAGTGAAAGACGCTAGTTTGAGAGGGTCGCATGCCGCCACGCAAGAGTAGATTTGCGGCCCCCATTTTATTGGTGTGTTTTATGATATATTTTGTAGAATCTTTTATTTATTGGGGTGTTTTATGTTGGCTACTTGGCTCCCATTACATCATTCCCGTTATTTATACATCAACGTCTTTTTTACGGCCAAATATGGTTATTTATTGTAAAAATATATATTCATACAAGTTTCATATATGAATTTAACCTTCTTTTTACATCAACGAGCGATTAGTTGGTACGTCTTTAAGAAAAACTCGTACATCAGTCATATCATCTATATCTCAATAGTTTATGTGAAAATCCACCACTAGAAAAATCTCTACTCATTCAGTAGCAATTGTTTTCAGAAAGACTCGAACTCAATACCTCACATAAGAAAAGTTAATGAGATATGACTAGGCTATAAGCCATTTGAGTAGATAAACTATATTATAAACATGTGGATTATACATGTGACACCACAATTTTTTGTAATTACATGTATAATACATATGTTTATAATATAGTTTATCTAATCAAATGGCTTCTAGCCTAGTCTATTATGACGTATATGTAACTCATACGTCATATATACGAGTTACATATGTAATTTTGTGAGTTACATATACATAACTACATGATATATATATATATATATCTTTATTAAAAAATAATTTTCTTTATAACATATGTAACCTTATAACTAAAAATTATGAAAAGAGTAAATTACGGTTTTTGCCCCTATGGTTTGTGTGTTTTAATTATTTTGGCTCAAAATATAATCTTCTATCAATTCAGCCCCTTTGGTTTAGACAAACTAACATTTTTGGCCCCCAACCATAGTTAGACTTTGGGTCAAAACCGTTATAATAATTAAGTTTGAGGGGCCAAAACCGATAGTTATCTAAACTACGAAGGCTTGAATTGATAGAAGATTCTATTTTAAGCCAAACTAGTTAAAACACGTAAACCACATGGGCCAAAACCGTAATTTACTAAAAAAATTCAGTGACCATACCCACTTGGCCACTTCGTACATGGTAATTTATACGACACTACTTTTAGAATCACATCTACTAACTATAACACATAGTATTATAAACAAACAAAATAATTTATGGCAAATATATTTCTTTAATATTTTAATCTATGCCCTTTTTTTTCATAAAAACACTCTGAAATTTTAACTTAACAAAAAAATGCTGATACGATTTAGAAAAGTACTTTAACATTTTCTATATCATCATTTATTATAATGGACGTTAATCTTCATCCTGATAAATAAAGTAAACAGAAGAGTTAAACTAAGAAGCTAACATGAAACTAGTCTATTTAATAGAGTCATTGTCTCTTATAAATGAACTTTTGATTAAAATACAGGTAAATAAGATAATAATTAGAAGTACTTTAATTAAGAGTAAGAATATTAAATAAGATTTAATAGTTTATAAGATAGCTGAGTTATGAAAAAAATAGTTTTAAGTTTTCAAATAATCAAAACAACATAAAATTTATTGAAAATAATTTTATGTTTAAAGTGATAATTGAAAATAATTTTAAGATTAAGTGATATTGTAGTCTACATAATATACATACCTAATGTTCAATCACCCATCAATTTTTATTTTATTTTTATGTCTATCTCTTCTGTTTAATTATTGATGTTTATTCTTTAGTTATGTATTACAAAAAAATGATATACCTTATTGTTGATTTATCTACCGTTTTATATAGGTACATGGCAGATGATTGAATCGCTTCATAATTAATCTAATGCATATAAATCATCAAAATAAACTTTTTTTTTATCTATAAACTTCTATTTAAGTCTTTAAATACCACAAATTTCAAATTATGTTCAATAAATACTAAAAAAAAGAAATAAAGAAATAATAATATTACTACTTCTGTTTTTTATGAGTGATTTCAAAAAACAATTCAAATATATAATGTGATTAAATGAATTGAATGGTAAAAATACAATATATAAAATTATAAAAAAACAAGTTGATATTAAAAAAAAAATCCAAGTTTTAGTTCTTACTTTTCTATTTGTATTAATGTAAATAGCAATTTAAGAGAATTTAAATGTGCCAAAAAAATATCTAAAAGACTAAACTTTAATTAAATTAAAAATTTTCAATTACATAAAAAAGTTAATACACGGTTAAATAAAAACCATTTTACAAATTAACTTAGCATAGTTTGTATATACCGCATCAAAATGTATTTATTTAAAGATATATTTTATTCAACTTGTAGAATATATTAGTATATTCATCCAATTAGCACACATGTTTTTTAAAGATATAACCTTTTTTTATTATTAAGAAAAATAACCTTTTATTTATTCAACTCAATTTACAAGGATTCAAATCTAATTATGTATGATAAAAATACAATATATAAAATCATAAAAAACAAGTTGATATTAAAAAAAATCCAAGTTTTTGTTCCTACTTTTCTATTTGTATTAATGTAAATAGCAATTTAAGATAATTTAAATGTGCCAAAAATTATTAAAAAGACTAAACTTTAATTAAATTAAAAATTTTCAATTACATAAAAAGTTAATACACAGTTAAATAAAAATCATTTTACAAATTAACTTAGCATAGTTTGTATATATCACATCAAAATGTATATATTTAAAGATCTATTTTATTCAACTTGTTTAATATATTAGTATATTCATCCAACAACCACACATGCTTTTTAAAGACATAACTTTTTTTATTATTAAATATATAACCTTTTATTTATTCAACTCAATTTTACACGGATTCGAATCTAATTATATGTGTACATAATTATCTTACTTCCTATTATATTTTATTTATTTTAATATATAATATATTAATATTAAAAATTTTTCTTTATTCAACGCTTTTGTTACATAATATTTGTTATTAAACTCTTATAATTATTTAAATTTAAGTTTGTGGTTGCACATATGTTTGAGTTCGGATTTTTCAACACTTATTTTTACAACGGGGTATAATTTTGCATTTATTGTTGCGTCTACATTTGCAATCATGTTTTTTGATAGATGCTCTTTCAACAAAGTACGTCTTTGACACATGAATTTACAACGAAAGTGATCTATACATTTACAACAAAGTGATGCTTATTTTTAAGATGAGGTATGTTTTAGGGTTTTTCAAAGGAGTGATAATCATTTCAACGTTTTTTATTTGCATTTTAGTTGTGCAAATCATTTCGCCACTATTGTAACATGCTACTAATGGTATTTTTATCATTGTATATGACTTGCTATCTTTGTTTAAGTTTTTTTTTCTTAAAATTGTTTTGCCTTGATGATTTGACGTGAATCAAGCGTGTGAAACCGTGTTAAAGGTTCGAGTCACTCGTAGCAACATATGTTAATACTCCATCTAGTTTATTGCAATATTTTATATTTTTTTTGATAGCAACAAGGGTTTTTCTCCTAATGATACTTTCATGTTCGATAAGATTTGTTTTTTAACTGGTGAGGCTTCAACATCATGGTAAATGTATAATTTGATATTAATTAAATTTTGATAGTGTGTAATTTATTAAAAAAATTAAAGAACCAAATTAGTAAAATATTTTATTAATTGTTTTAATATAATCCATATGTCAATAACTTAAATGAAGAAAATTTGACATAAAAAGAATTGTTAAAATTTTTCAAAACATTTTTTTTAAAAAGAAATATTTTTGTACAAAAATTTATTTTCAAACAAGAGTTTTGATTTAACAAATGAATTGAATATAACAATTCAAAAGAAAAGCACTTTAGACATTTACTAGATGTATCATAATGTATCACGATATGCATTAATTATGCTTTCGGTATTCTAGTAAGTAAAATAAATAGTTTATCAATGATCCAAGTTAGGAA
The DNA here is from genome assembly GCA_009363875.1 of Mikania micrantha. NCBI lineage: Eukaryota > Viridiplantae > Streptophyta > Magnoliopsida > Asterales > Asteraceae > Mikania > Mikania micrantha. The sequence continues at coordinate 72,812,092 of CM018698.1, forward strand.
AATAGTTTAAAATTTTCATATAATCATTACATACCAAACTTGGTAAATGTACACTAATTGGAGAGAAATATAACGTTAAATACTTAAATGTTAGAGACTAAGAGAGAGATATAATTGGTGTTTAAGAGATTAAACAAGAGAAACACGTAGAGAAGAGATGATGCAAACATAAATTTAAAAGTTTAGATGATGGTGCTTTCAAAATCAAACTTTGCTAAAACAATTTTTTTCCCTAAATTCTAATTAATGTTTATTATGGATTCTCAATGATTTCAATTCACATGAATAATTTACAAAAGCTAGTGGTTTAAAGTTTTGAATTAACAATTTTAGTATGTGAGTACTATCATACATGATAAAGACTTATGCCTCTTAGATAAGAGATTATAAGTTTAATTCTTAACAACGATGCATTTGATGTACTTTATAAGTTTAATTACTATAAGTATGTTTACGGATAAAAGAAACATTTATAAATGACACGACTGTTAAAAAACACTTTCAGAATTTTTAATTTATTACATTCTTTTTGTCGTATTAGTTATATTCTAATACTAATAATTAAATAGATAAAATATTTTTTTAAAGGAACTAAATTAGAAAATGATTGAAACCTTTTCTTTTAACAAAAATTCTTAGTTTTTCTAGTATATATAAATGAATTATAACTTGCTTTATATAAGATTTAACCCTTTAAACTTTTTTGTTTGTAAGTTATATCAATTAACCATCAAAGCTTAAGTACTTGACTGGTATTTTTAAAGTTTTCTAGTATAACACCAACTTTTATGAAAATTTTGAATTTTTTTAACTTTGCATCAAAGTATCAAACACTACACTTCAAGGAAATAACAAATTAACTTCAATAACTTTATTATCTAAACCTAACTTTCTATCAATAAAATCATTTAATTAATCAATCTTATTTTAGTCACTAACATGAAAAGGGATTTTAAAACTTTTCCAAACATTAAAAAAAGAAATAAATTTATTAGATTAATATAATTATTTAAGTTTTGATATCATTTTATTTATTCCGATAGTGTTCACATGTATAGTTTACTAAATATCAAGATTCATGTTTCAATGTAACTAACTTTAATATGATTGTTAAAAAAAAGTACCATAGACATTTACTAAATTTATAATCATTTATTACAATATACATTAACTTGCATGTTTTTGAATCCTAATATACATCAAAACTGAATCTGGAAAATAATTTAAAGGTTTCATATAAATCAATATATATAACCCATTGAATCATAACAATTTATATTATCCTAAAAAACATTATTTTGGCGCCTTTTCATGACAAAGTTTGAATTTCATCAATAATTCAACGGTCATGCATTTTCTTTAATAACTGCCAATAACAGCCAAGTATACATCTTCATGCATCCCATCATTTTTCTTCTTACTCTCAAATTCAAACCTTAATCCAAACCGGCTTGAACACACTCACGATGATGAACAATAGTATCAGCGGTAGCACGGGCGGTTCGAACCCTTCTCCTCCACCACCACCGCCAAAAAGACCAACCACGCCCGTGAAACTGAAGGACAAATCTGCGGTTTGTCCGATTTGCAAGCGGAATCTTTATCACGAGAAGGCTCTAAACGGTCATATTCGTTGGCATACCGCTCAAGAAAGGGAGGCTGCGGGTTTAGGAATAGCGCGATCACTTGCTTCGGCCATTGTCATGGAGGAACAAGATGTAGCAAAACAGGCTAAGGTCCCTGACCTTAACCGGTCGCCACCACCAGAGGACCAAGAAGCATGATCTTGCTTTGCTAGGAATGATGTGTGTGTGCATGCATGGCACAATTTTATCATATATTGGGAGTTAAATAATATATAACTAATTATTTATGTTAAATAATAACAAGAAGGATTTTCAATTAAGAACTTATAATATTAGTTAATAAGATTATTCAAAAAAATTATTTATAAGAACAATTTTTTTTTTTTTTTTATAATTTGAAGTAAAAGAAAGGTAACTATTTTTATACTCTTTAAACATATGATTATAAATGATTTTTTTTTTCTTAATAACTTGTTAGTTCTTATTTGAATATGCAAATCTTATATTTATATGTGTGTGTGCAGTGTTCTATCTTAGCAAAAAAAACATATTCTATCTTAGCAAAGAGACTAGTTATTTGCTGAATTTGATTTCATATATAGTTGATAAGTTGTGTAACTTATGTACGTACGTGTTATTAAAACTGATATTTAATATATATGATATGATATGCATAATGTGTGAAATTTGATTATTCAAAACTTTTCTTTCGTATTCAACGGATGATTTATCAACTTATAGTGACATTACATGCCCTAGCATTATTTTAAATTAAGTTGATGAATGTAACTATATATATATATAGGTTGGATGCATTAAAAAGTGATTTTTGTCTAAGAAGAATAAGAACCAATTAGAGTTTGACATGTGGCATGCTAAAACAATAAAAACAAAAATCCAGTAAAAAACAAAATCTAATACAAAAAAATCTAGTATAAAAATCAAATGATCTAGTACAGAAAAATAAAAATGAAGTACAAAAAAATATAGTACAAAAACAAGAATACAGTACAAAAAACACAAAAATTAAGTACAACAAATAATTTAGTACAAAAAATAAAGATTTAGTACAAAGATGTTATATCTAAATTATTATGCCATATGTCAAAATTCTATTAATTCTTACTATTATTAAGCAAAAATATCTTTTTATTTGAACTTTCTTTTATATATATATATATATATATATATATATATATATATATATATATATATATATATATATATATAGGATTTGGTTCAAATAAGAACCATGCTTAATTGTGGTAACCCAAAATAACCCTACAAAAAATGCTCGAATCTTTGATTTTTTTTTCATGGTCTTTATTATACATATTTAGGGAGGGTTTCTTTTTTGTTTTTGGCTAATTCGCAATGCAAATCGAATTTGCATCGGTGTAAAGTTTTTGCACTTTTCTAAATGTTGCGAAATGCAAATCAAATTTACACCGACGCAAATTCGATTTGTCTTGCGAATTAGCCAAAACACCAAAAAAAACCCCCTAAATATGTATAATAAAGACCATGAAAAAAAATCAAAGATTCGGACATTTTTTGCAGGGTTATTTGGGTTACCACAATTACAGTGGGTTAACAACGGAACCTTCCCCTATATATATATATATATATATATATATATATATATATATATAAATTTAAAGCTTAATTAACCAGGTGGCCGAAAAAGAACTAAAACCTAAAATGAAAATCAAATGAGTTTGGGTAAATATTAAACAAAACAACCATTAAAAAAGAACTCTGTTTTTTCTTCCAAAAACAACAAAAAAATAAAAATTTTGTAGACACTTAAACACATTTTAATTCGCAATGTCCCTTAGATATACTAGGGTATATATGCTATTTATTAGTCAATATATAATGTAGTACATTCTTTTAAACAATCCTTGATGTGCTACATACTAATAATCTAAATTGATACTATATGTATTTAATTGTAGTGTAGCACAATTTCTACCACATCTAAAAGTGAAAATGTCACCTTTCTACAATTCTACATAGCGAATACATAAAAAAACAAAAAAAAAAAAAACAAAAAACAAAACAAAAAAAAACAAAAACAAACCTCCAGAATTGGCCTTTTTACTAGATACCATACACTACTATTGCACAAAATTTATGACTGTTATTGTTCCTTAGTTTTATAGTAGTGTAATTAATTGTTTTTTTTTTTAAATTTGTGGATAAAGTTTGTTACGCGCGGGTTTTTGAAGTTTTAAAAATATTTATTCAAACAAAAAGAAATATAAAAACTTATTTTTTTCATAAATTTTGATATTTTTATGCATTATGATAGAGTTCACATGACTTGTTTACTAAACCTTTTTTAAAATTTTACTTTAACAAAACACTTTTTCGTATATGATTATTCAAAATACATGCACTTTAGACATTTTCTTAATGTATCATCATTTGTAACAACACACATTGATTATGTTTTGTTTATTAAACTCTAGTCGTTGAAATAAATAGTTTCTAGAAGAACTCACTTAATTAGGAAAATAATTTAAACTTTTCATATAATCAATGCAAGACCAACTTAATTGAAAAGAATTTAACATGTTCTTGCAATCTTTTTTGACCATTCACATGAAAAGCGTTTTTGAAAATTTTCAAAATATTTTTTTTCCAAAAATAGATTTAGAACAATCATTAGTTTTATAATTTTAATGTTTTACTATTTATCTTGGTCAAACGAAAAGTGTTCCAGATTTTTTTTTTTGAACGGCATTTGATCTCAACGTGTGAACCACTGATTTCCAGGTCACGTCACCAAGGTCTAGTTACCATAACCTCCGTTGAGACCCCACCACCACCCCAGGAGGAAACCGCACCGGAAAACCCCCTGACCTCCCAAGGACCCCTATTTCACCTTGGGAGGGATTTGAACCCGTGACCTCCCACAGGGAAGCCAAAGGGGTAACCATTAAGCTAGAAACCCTTGGTTGAAAAGTGTTCCAGATAACTCAATATCTATCTATACTAATAAATCAAAATAATTGTGGACACTTGTCACAATTCTAGATCATGTATATTTTGGTTTTCCCGCTTCTCTCTCCTATTTAATTATCTATATTTATTATTTAGTTAGGAATTAAGAATTAAAGATTATAATAATTAATATACTATGAATTAATTATATTTAAAATGAAATCAATTATGATGTTTTTAAGTGAACTTATATTTTTATTTAACAACTTTATTTTTTTAAATATTATCGAATTCAAACGATATTTCTTAAAATATTTATAAATGTAACAATAATGTTACCAATTTTTTTATAATTGCTTTTAAAAATTTTTAAACATTTAATATGATTAGATTATTTGAATGATAAAAAATATATTATATTGAAATATAAAAAGTAAGTAATTTTTAAAAATCCAAGTTATATATATTAATATAAATTTTAGTTAAAGTTAATTTAATGTGTTAAAAGGAGAATAAATATACTTTAATTAAATTATTTATGAATTACATTACATAAAAATATTAACACATTGTAAAAATAAATAAATTAAAACATAATTTATAATTATTACATCAAATATTTTAAACATATTTTTAAGACTTCATGCATTAACAAATATCATATTTTATTCCACCTTTGTAAACATAAGTTTAGTAAAATTTTGCAATGTACATGTTTTTAATTAAATAACTTTTTGTCAATAGATTTGTATATATAACATATTATTTTTTTCAACCCGTGTAATACACGGGATTTTAACCTAGTAATAGAATAAAAAATAAACATATCATTTTGGAATCATAAACCCATACACACATATATGGATTTTATCACATGAAAATAAACTTTATTCATTTAAAATCTTGAAAATAAATATGTTGTTCACATTAAATTAAATAAAAATTTGGGATTTGAATAAAAATATATGGTTTAATATTTACCACATATTTATTTTTAAGATTTCAAATAAAACGGCATATATAAGATTTAACGGTTTTCTTTCTAATATCAGGTTTTCATATAATGCAATCCCTATATATACACACATATATGTGTGTGTATATTTCTTTTTCCTTAACTATAATAACTTAAAATATTATAAGACACATGTGATCATTCTCCCTCATTTTTTACTTCTTAATATGTTTTTTTTTATTTTTAAGTTATATAAAATTTAATTAACATATTTTTTATTTCTATAATATTTTTTGATTCTTATCTTCTTATTTACACTTCTTGAGCACAAAGTTTTTATATTTCGATAATAAGAAGTATATAAGTATATTATTTATTGTATTATTTAATAAGTCATTTTGTGTAATACAAGAGCTTATAATCTAATATTTACAAATATAGATATGGTCAATCCATCAAAACATATTTTTTGCCTAAATACTCTATTTTGTGTATTTGATTTAAATTTTTCTAAGTATATTTTAAATGCAACCCAAAAACAAAATATAATACAAAAAACATAAATCTAGTAAAGAAAGATAAATCTAATAAAAAAAAGTAGATGTTTTGGTTTTTGAAAAAAGACTTTTGTTTATTTAATTTGATCACTAGTTTAGAAACTTGTGTATTACATATTTACATGTGTTAATAAAAAAAGTTAAAACGTTAGCAAAAATATTTAGAAAGTATATATTAAAAGGTATTTTAAGTTTACAGTATTTAATAAAACAATAAAAATATAAATAAATGAAACTTAAAAATATAAATGTTGATGAATTAGAATTGTAATATACATGGATGCAGAAGTTAACTATTAATTAGAGAAAGTTGGTTTTACACTCGTATATTACACAAGATAACTAAAAAACTATAATTAGAGGTTTATTTTGAGAAAGAAATTAAACTAGCTAGTTCTTAAAAATCCGTTTTTTTTTAAATTAAATTAATTGCATGTGCATACTACAGACATGAAAAAACATACAAAAAGATTTCTTATGATTTAACAATTCATATGTAGTATAGAATTGAAGATTTATTTCAAAATAAAAAAAATAATCTACATACTAACCGTAACAAAAAATCGTAATCGATCTTAATGTGTTAAGCACAAATTTGATCTATCTTAATGTGTTAAGTACTAAATTGATCATGAATTCAAAGTTTTTATATTAAATTTATTTAATAAATGATATAATAATTAACATTAATAAAGTTTATATCAAATATATAGATAATAAATAATTTTTTAAATATCATTATTCAATAGTAAAAAATATATATCATTATTTAATAGTAAAAAAAATGCTAAGAAACAAAAAAAAAAGGCAAAGAAACACATGCATTCCCTAAATTACTTCTTTAATAGTATGTAGGGACCAATGAGACATTAGCTCAATAGTACCCCAGGATTCTTCCAAATGAGAGGTCTTGGGTTCAAATCCCTTCCACAGCAAAAAAAAGGTCTGAGAGGGGTCAGGGGGTTTTCCCAACGGGGTTTCCTTCTGGGGTGGTTGTGGTGGCTCATGGAAGGTCCAGATAACTAGACTTTGGTGACATGACATGGAAACAATGGGTTAACATGATTGAGACCTTCGCCGTTCAAAAAAAATTAGTATGCAGGGGTTTGTAACCGTAGTGGTCACAAACTATACTAGCTCTCATTGATAAAGTTTAGCCATGAGTACCTGCCAAGACTCTCTTCCGATGAAAACCGCACAACAGATGGCCATGGATGGTGATGAACCAACTTCTAAATACATCATCAACAACTACACCACTTACACCAAATTTAGTCCTATAGAAACCTCTCCACCTCTTGGTTCGGTGCCGATCATCGATATCGACGGTTTCGTTTCGTCTTCCAAACAAGATGATCAACAGATTAATGAACTAACTAAACTAAGATCAGCACTCACCACATGGGGTTGTTTTCAGGTTTATCTTTTCATTTTCAAAATTCCTTTTGTATGTGACGGACCTAGAAAATTTTTTCATTGTTTTCAGGTCTTTCTTTTCATGAAATTTTTCATTAGGGGCAGAAAATTTTTCGGCATGTTTGAGTATCACTATATAATATTTTTTTTCTACTTTGTTTAGGATAGTTTGGGTCGAGTCATGTTAAAAAAATGACAATTAGATTAAATTTCATATACAAAAACATAATAAAAATATAATACACTTAAAATTGTTCTTTACGAGTTTTTATTTCTTGAAATGTATCCAAAATATCGTCTAAAGAGACTCTCTTAAGTAACTTTTTCTTCGCAAATCAAATACAACTATCGCCTAAAATCTTATTATCAATCTGATTATGCAATTTTAAGAGAGACGATTGCAAAATATTAAGGAGGTCGGTCGGCAGACATTTTAACAGGTATATACTATCGGAAATAAAATGACGTAAATGTTTGCTAGTTTTTCTTTTTTCGTTTTAAGTAATAAAGAAAATGACGGAAAATAAATGGCGATGAAACTTGTTGGTTTTTCTTGCAAATATGACTTTTTAAAGACATTATTTTTAACAAGATTTTTCAATGGCTTTTTAAAGATATTATTTTTGGTAAAATAAAATTAGCAGAATCTACGTCCTACAAGATTTAAACCTACAACCATTTAGTTATTAACTTCTATCAGACACACTCGTATTCGGTTAGGTTACGTGCTACTTTTTGTTAGGCCCAAATTAGTAAAATGAATGTTTGCTTTAAAATGTTGTCATAAAATTTTTGTTGACCACTTGTTAATAAATTTAGTCATGAAATTTTGGCATAGAACAGTTATAGGTCATAAATTCAATTAAAAAATAAATAAATTTGGTTCCTATTTTCGGTACGTGTGGTTCCGTTTGGCTTTGGGTTTGTCTCTAGCAGTTCCGCTCAGTTTGATTTAATTTTGTCTTGGAACATGCTGTAACCTAAAGTCAAACCATGACAGACAAACACAAACTTATCAAATATATTTTCATTTTTCATTGGAGCAGAGGGGGATTCACATTCAATCTCCTTGGTACGGTAATTGTGGAGAAATTGCAGAATCCGCTTCCAATTTGTTCTCTTTCTGTTTCGTGGCTGCTATGTTATGGCAAAAAATATCTTCATGGTGCAAGGTGCCACCCATATACGCTTTCTCCACTAAGGATCTGTTGGAGGTTCATAAGTCGGGGCATTGGAGCGATTGGAAAAAGGAGGCCATTCATGCAATCGTTCTAACAACTATCTTGAGGATGCGAAATGATGCGGTTTTCAACCGGAGTAAAAGCTCTCTTCAAGTTATCTTTAAAGAGATCCAAGCTCTTAGCTTTTTTTGGGTTAAAAATCGTGCAAGATGGGAATCGTTATCTTGGAGGATTGGAGTGGGTTCTCATTTTAATTTTTTTGTATTGTCTTGTTCCTTTTTCTTTGCTCTCTTTTGGTGGTTTGTATTTTTGGTGCCCCTCGAGCTTTAGCGTCTCGCTGGCTTGCTTTGGGTGTTTTTTTTTATGAAAGTTGCCGCTCAAAAAAAATATATATATATTCTCATTTTTCAGTAGGGTTTGGGAGGAATGATGGAGACATATTGTACTCATATCCCAATTAAAATAGAGAGTTTGCTCCGAAAAAGTCATCGGCTCACGTTTTTAACGTTATTTTCACAAAATAAGTCAAATAATGTTAAAATTGGGGTAATTTTACTTTTTTTTCCTTGAGAGCCCACACATGTTTACATTATATGCATGCATCGCAAACATGGCGCATCCTAAACCAAACCATAATTTCATTAAATAAAATTGAAGCCGGTTATTAGTTTGGTTTGTTTTTTTCAGTAATTTTGAAGATACCAACTCTCATCAAAACTTGTTCTGATTTTATGAAACTGGTAGTTGGATTTTATGACACAAAGTGAGGTTCTTTCCAAGTAATGTATTCTCCAACATAATTTAATTCCTTTCACATTCCAAAAGTTTAATCCATGCTATAAGATTTGAAATTTTGGCACTTAAACTAAACAATCTTTTATGTTCTATATCAGGCTGTGAATCATGGGCTATCAGCTTCATATCTAGACAGCATTCGACACGCGATCAAGCAGTTTTTCAAGCTTCCTATGGAAGAGAAAAGAAAATACCTCAGAGAAACTGGTTCTGTTGAAGGCTATGGAAATGACATCACTTACTCTGAGAATCAAGTTCAAGATTGGTGTGATCGCCTTTTCCTACGCATTTTACCCGAAGATCAAAGGAAATTGAAGTTCTGGCCTGAAAACCCTTCAAATTTTAGGTAATATTTCCAACTTTTGATGTTCATCCAGATACATTGATAACTAGGCCAGTAAATGAACCGAACGAACACGAACATGACATGCTCATGTTCGTTTGTTTAACTTTAACCTAACAAACGATCGAACATGAACATTTAAACGAACGAATGTTTCTTATTCGTGTTCGTTCGATAAGAAACTTAGCATGCTCGTGTTTGTTCATGTTTGTTTGTTAATAATATAAACGAGCAATTCACGAACATAGACAAACACAGGTAAACAAACATAAATGAATCTAACTGAACAAACATAAAAGAACGTAACTAAAGAAACAACAACATACATAATTGAAGACATATAGTTAAACAAACATGAATGAACACTTGGGGTTCTAAACTTGCATTGATATTAGCACATTTCAATTAAATAAATTCATTAAAATTTTGGTAAAATAAAAATACCACAATTATGTTAATTTATAAAGATGACGAATATATCACTGATTTATTAAAATAAATGATTTGATTAATTAATAAAAATAAACGAACGAACATAAACGAGTGAACATAAACGAACGACGAACATAAACGAACGTTCACAAACGTAAATGAACGAATGAGACATGCGTTCATGTTCGTTCATTAAGTTAAATGAACAAAAAAATTTGTTCATTTTTGTTTATTTACTAAATAAACGAACATGAACGAACTTTTTACCCGAATTTTTTACTCAACGATCGACAAACGGTTTACTGAACGTTCGGTTCATTTACATGCCTATTGATAACTTGTGGTGCTCATGTTTGATGTTCATCAATATGTCATATATTATGCAGGGAGACTATAGATGATTACACTAAGAAGATCAAGTTAATCTCTGTGGTAATTTTTGAGGCAATGGCAAAATCTTTAGATTTGGAAGATGATTGTTTCTCCAAACATTTTACTGAACAAAGGGATGTTTTGCAAGGGCGGTTCATTTTGTACCCACCATGCGCGATCCCTGATCAGGTGTTCGGTTTGAAAGCTCATTCGGATAGATCAGGCATTACAAGATCCGGGGAGTCGAAGGGCTTCAAGTGTTGAATGATGGTAGCTGGTACATGGTTCCTGTGATCCATGATGCACTTTTTGTCAATCTTGGTGATCAAATGCAGGTAAAACAATATGCAACTTTGACCCGTTAACAAGTCATGACTGTTATTCATGTTATTAAGTTGGTTTCAATTAATCGTGTTAAACGTGTCATATCACGTAGCCCATTATTACACAAACATGTTAATGTTTAAGAAAATGACATGTTTAGTTAAACATCTGATAACACGACATGTTTCACGTAACACGAGACGTTTTACCACCATTTTATGGCAACATATATTCTAGAGTTTTCAAAGTCTGCCTTTTTCTTCCTGGTCATAGCGACGACATGTCACTGCTATAGCTTAAAAAGTCAAAAAAGCAGAATATGGTCTAAAGGGACTACATGTCATCACTATAGCCCATTCTATAGGAACGACTTTCTCGTCCCTGTAACGTCCTCTTAGGGCCCTTTCTTGCAGTGATAATTCAATCAAACTTATGAACTTACACAACTTATGACTAAGTGTACAAGTAGGCTAGCTAAATCCATTGCAAGTTTGTTTCTGTAGATCATGAGTAATGGGATTTTCAAGAGCCCGGTTCATCGGGTGGTCACAAATAGGGATAAGGCGAGAGTATCCGTGGCGATGTTCACTGAACCTGAAGCGGACAAAGAGATCGGTCTGGTGGATGATTTGGTTAATGAAAAGAGACCAAGGGTGTACAAGACTGTGAAAGACTTTGCAGCTTTTAACCATGAATGCTTCAGAAAGGTCTTGTTGCTCTTGATGCTGTTAAACTAGAGGTGGCAATTTGTACCCATGTTAAAGGAAATGGGTTGGTTTGGGTAAACAATTGTAGTATAATGGGTTGAAATGGGTCACATCATAATTTTGAACAAGTTGAGATGGGTAGCACTTAAACACAATGCGTGTCAAGACGGGTAACAAAAAAAGTATGTAAATGCAATGGATTCAAACATTTAAGAATAATTAATAACATATTTGATGATAAATCACTAAAAATTATCCAAATGAACTATTTGTTTACTTATAACACATCTTAAGTTAAACTAAATTGATGTTTTTTAAGAACAATCCATTTAGACCCGAATTGATTTTGCTTAAAACCCGTTCTGACCCGCACCCATCCTGACCCAAACCCGTTCTGACCCGTTACCCAACCCGACCCAACCCGCCCATTTTGCCAGGCCTATGTTAAACTCTAATTTACAAGATTCTTGTAACGAACGTGGTTAGTTAAAAGGCTTATTTTGAGTTTCTAAGTACTAAATAAAGATTGTATTTGAATCTTCATTCATGTTTAGAAATGATCATTTATGTTACTTCCATATAGTTTCAATAGTGGGTCTTTGTTTAAGTGGTTATTTTTTACAAATATTCAGTTTAATCACTTGTGATTACATGTCAAGAAAACTTTTTGGAGCAAGGAATGTGACCAAGAGCTACCTCTCTATATTAAGTGATAAAGGAGGTGAATGAGGTGAATCTATCAAAGATGTGTCTGGTGCTTCATTAGCTTAAAAGCGAACTTGTAGTCAGCTATCAGCCTCTGTTAATGCAACCAATGCCCACAATAACACCAAATAATCAACAAATGACTTCAATTGAGAGGAATCATTGCATCACAACACCAATGAAGCCAGGCTCAAAGAGATTCAACAACATAGATCACATTAAATGAAAGTTGGATTTTGATGGGTATGAATCTAAAATGGTGGCAGAGCTCGACTTCTTATGAGAATAATGAAATGAATTTGCTTCTGAAGATGATGCTATTGAATTTGAGTTGCCTAACTTAGATTGTTTAGGGGAAAATTTCAATCTGACTGATTTGTTGGGTGATTTTTGATAGCGACTACACGTGTCAGCTTGGAACTGAGACATATGTGAAGTCTATAACAAAATGCGTCAAAGTAATTAGAGTTCTTGCAACCCTAATAATAAATTAGGATTCACAAATTGATCAAACGGGGAAACAACATCAGGTGTTATTAATATTATTTTTACAAGGTCAAACAAGAATATTATGCAGAGATCATTCAAAACCCCGCTTGTCAAACGAGTCGACCAAAAGTGAATACAGAGCCACAATATCAAACTATTGAAACATAGGGATCAAAAGCGAAATACAAAGCCACAATATCAAACTATTGAAACAAAGGGATTAAAAGCAAAATACTAGCGAAATTTAAGAACCATCTCTGAAACAAAATTATAATACAATAACAACCTTACCCAGTATATTCCCACTTTTAGTAGGGTCTGGGGGGAAAGGATAGATACAAACCTTACCCCTATCCCAATTGGGATAGAGAGGCTGCTCCGAAAGAGTCCCCGGCTCAAAGTTATTGTTTGAAGTTGATCATCCCAATGATTTTAACGTTATTTTCACAAAATAATTGAAATAACGTTAAAATTAATGCACTTTTACTTTTGCCCCTTAAAGGCCCACACATATATACATGATATGCGTGCACCACAAATGGGGCGTATAAAACAACAAAATTCAATTTTTTTTAAACCTATACGTCACATAGAGATTTTTACGTGGCGTATAGGTCTTTGTCTGACACCGAAATGTCTGTAGAATTTAAGTTTGTCGACTAATACCCCCCGTAGTGACTAATACGAAGCGTATAGATGGCGGCGTGGTGTTAAAATATGTTTTTAGGGTGTGTAGAGAACCCCTCTCATAAAAAATGAATATCTACAACATGACACTTTAAAAAAGGTCTTGAATTATTAACTAATTTGTTTGGGAGTCTCTTTATGATATGTATGGACAAACATACCGTGTTCACATGTATGAACGGTTCATAAGCTTCCTAATAATTCATGTGCCAAATGTCTTGACAATAACGGTGTCTTCGGTCAAATCACAATGTTATATGGAGGGTGGACTTGAGTGTCAATATCAAGTAAAAGAAAACAAAATTGAAAGACAATCCAACTTCAAATAGTAGCCTCCATAATAATTAACGAGGACATGTATGCATCTAGCATTGTGGATATATTATCACAAAAATCTACGATTATTCAACGAATCGAATTCTGAATATTTAAGGAGAACTAAAATTCCAAATAGACTTGTTAAAACCGACTTGAAGTTCAAATAGAATATCAAATTCACAATTCGAAACGAATGCCAAATTTGAAATCCAATTATGTCAGAATTAAATTTGAATTTGAGTTGATTTGATTCTAATTTAGCTAAACAAGTTAGTTTAAACTTTATAAGCAAAAATTACACAAAATGATAAAAGTACAAAATATATTGCATGTATCAATATAAAAAAACATTCATAGTGACAAATGACAACATCAAACTACAATTATAAATTAAATAGCCTAACCATAAAGCTCAATTTTATATATATTGAATTACTCTTACATAAACATTAAAAAAAACTTTTGTGTGTGTATTAAAAATAAAATTCATATTTCTAATTTGAATTTTTCAAATTGAAAATCACAAATTCAAAATTTAGCATCAGACTTCAAAACAAATCGAATTTGAATTTGAAAATTCAAATAAATTACGAATTGATTATTTTTCAAATTGAAATCGAATCAAATTTCATGTTTGTCAAGTTTGAATCAAAATCCTTTGTCCACTTATATTATGTAACCTATGACTCATCCATAAACATCATAATAATAATGCATATGGCCAAATATTTTAACAAAGACATTATAATCTAACCACACCACTGTGAATAGTGTCACACCTTCAAATGACAAGATGGCATGCTTATGGTGGTATGGTACCCCATGAAAAATGTCCAGGTAAACTGAACTGAACTGTCGAGGTCATGTAAAGTAGAGTAAGTTCAAAGACGCTAGTAAATGTATGCAAAGTCTCATTAAGCGTCTAAACAATAGGTTATGAAATTATCAAATAAATTCAAACATAGTGAAGAAATCATATAATATGCACTAATAAGTTCAAGAAAACAATAAATATCACATTTTTTTTTCCAAATCTCAACACTTGAGGATGTTAAAATAAAAGGAATAATAGATCAACATATCAATAAACATACACAAACTATGCACCAGTGAAAGGATGTGTGGCCACACACATATCATGTCCAATATATATATATATATTGTTAACTAAGAATGATCCATTCTCCTCCTAATGATTCATATGCTCAAAGTTTTTCACAAGACATTATGAATTTATGATCTAATCACACCTCACAGATAAAGCCACAATAATGAGTATGTCAAGTTAAAGTATAGTACATTCAAAACACAATCTTGTATGAGTACCCCAATTCCAATTGAGCATTCTATAAGTTTAATAATAACTAATTAAGGAATCATATACACGCAGTGGTGGGGAGACGTGCGGTTCATGGTTGTAAAACTTTGTTCTAGATGTTGATTAATCGGCGACTAGTCACTAGGAGCCTGGTAGCCAGGGAATATCTTGCAATCAGCCAAAAAATATTAGTCAGTCAACATCGGTTCTAATTAGTTCAAATAAGACATAATTGGACCGAATCGGATGACCTTTGATCTTAAGGTTGCCTTCCATCTACACTAACAAAAAAAAATCAAAACCTACCTTTGATTTGCAGTGGTGCGAGGGAAAATGCTCGATTAGCGGCAGAGAGGAATAAGAAATGTCTAATTTGCAGCAGCTAGAGAAGAGGACAATGAGTGTGAGTGTGTGTGTGTGTGTGTTGCCCTTGAAGAGAAGGGGATGAAGAAGAAACAAGAAGAAATAATGGGCTTTTTAAAAAACTGATTACATTATAATCCGTGAATAATCCTGATTGTAGGGCCATGTATCTCATGCACATGTGCATTCGGTAACCTACGAATGATCTAATAGTCCATATTGTCTAACTTTTTGACATGTGTTGTGATCTAATCGCTCTGCCACAGATGTTACGATGATACGTCCATGGATCCCCATAGATGGAAGGTAGACTTGAGTATTGATGTCAAGGTCAAAGCATAGTAAGTTAAAACTACAAAGATAGTTTGGTATGAGCACCTCCAAATCAAAGTAAGCATTTGAACAATAGATTCAATGATACTTAAATGAGGACCCATCTTCTGTATTTTAGGACCGATCCATGTGCATCAAAATAATAATGATATTAATGGCCAAATGTTCAAAAGGAGACAATGGAACCATTAAGCATTTGAACAATAGATTCAATGATATGTACTACATTTTGCTTTAAAGTGTGTTATAAATACTCAAAGCAATTTCGTTATCATGTTCGACGAAACATTATGGATAGGGTTTCATGACAAATCGCTTCAGGATACAACAAAATAGTAATATGCAGAATCTCTTAATACCATAGTTGTAAAAATAGATAGATGCTAGTCAAGCGATGAGGTAAGTACAATGTATTAATCAGATTGGAATTTTTATATGTAATTTTTATATGTAATTTTTTACAATCAATTTTCTATATAATTTTTATAAAAATGATTAATTTTATAAATTTATTTATATTAAAAAACTTGCTAAAATTTCATATTTTTTGCTAACTTTTTCGCTAGATTTCAAAAAGTTGCCAGAAAAATCAACGAAATTTCAAAATTTTCCGAAATTGCCAGAATTTTTTATGTTAATTTGAAATGTCACTGAATATTCATTGGGTTCCAACCGATTTGGCCGCCTAAGCCCAATTTTTAGTGTGGTCGATTAATTAGCCAACTAGCCAAATCGAAGCTGCCGATTAATCGGTCACCTAGTCCGATTTTTACAGTGCTGCTTAATACCTATGCACCTAGTGGTGATAAGCAATTAAATATTAGTTTTGGATTTTAAACATCCGGCTCAAGATAGAGAAAGAGTTTTGGGTTTTAACATGTCTCAAGTAAGTTGTATCATTCTAAAATTGTAACTCATCATCAGATTGTCATACATTTCAGCCAACAAACATATATAAACCTGATTCATTCATTTGGGAAGGAAAAAGAATAGCAGACATGTTCAAACTCTTGTATGAGAAGGACAACTTATCATGTCATACATCAACCAAATGGAAAATTGCTAATCGCCGAACAAAACATCAAAAATAAGACTTACAGAAACAAACGCTAGACGACTCGAAAAATAAAGGAAATACGTCAAGTGATACAACTAAGCGGACGAAACGATAGGTTAATTGAAGGACGAATAGTTGGCATCACCTTTGTTATGATGTATCTAGAAGAATTTGAACAAAAGCCCTCCATGGGTGGCAAAGAAGGGTGCAAACACCAATGATTCAACAGCCATGAGCTTGATCAGGATGTTTAGTGATGGCCCTGAAGTGTCCTTTAAAGGATCCCCAACAGTGTCTCCGATCACAGCCGCCTTGTGTGGGTCTGAACCTTTCGGTCCAAGCGATTTTGCATGCTCAGAAACACCAGCCTAACATTACATCAAAAAATGAATCATTAATAGCAAACAAAAAACCAACATACTTGCTCATTTAACACGAAAAAGTCTCTCAACCCATTTTTGGTATATTGAACTATTGAAGTCAATGAACTAGTTTAAAAAGCTCATACTTGTGAAAAATTTTAAAAAAGTTGACTTTTTATTACTTAAACGGGTCAAGATTGGACGAAGGGGTGTTCCAAGTGTTCGAAACTGCAAATGTGGTTATGTTTATTTATTGCATAAGATTGTATACCCTTGTATCTAAAACGTTTTAACATACCTCGATATATTTCTTGGCGTTGTCCCAGGCACCACCAGTGTTTGATGCAGAGATAGCAATCTGCATCATGTGAATTAGTTAAAAACCTGCTTTTATCAAATAAGAGGTTGCAAATTTGAACAACTTACTTAAGAATGCATTCTAGAGGTTAAGACACGTTATTTATAAATTTGTAATAGTTAATTACACACGTAGTCCACGTGGTTGGGTAAAGTAATAGGTTTGGGTACTAGAGTTAACTCGTTAATACCAAAACTCCTAGCAAACTGAAAGTACAAACCCCAAACTTGTTACTTTTTATGGTACCAAACCATAGGAACCATCTATGTAATTAACTTAATTTATAATATTAGCCGTACCTGCACACCAGAAACAAGAGATCCTGCAAGTACACCAGATAGTGTTTCAACACCAAAGAAAATCCCAACAATGAGGGGAGTTAGCATGACAAGAGCACCAGGTGGGATCATCTCTTTAATTGAGGCATCGGTTGATATTTTCACACAGGTGGCGTAATCAGGCTTAGCGGTTCCTTCCATGAGGCCCGGGATGGTGTTGAACTGCCTACGTACTTCTTCAACCATTTTAAGTGCTGCTTTTCCCACACTTTTCATTGTCATGGCTGAGAACCAGTATGGAAGCATCGCACCCACGATCAGACCGATGAAAACTTTTGGAGTTAATACGTCTACAGTTGTGATCTCGGCCCGGCTCACAAATGCACCAAATAGAGCCAGAGATACAAGTGCTGCTGAACCAATGGCGAAACCCTGTGTTGGAGTGAAATGACATCAAAATCTAGTTGTAAAGTTAGAACTAGATGTTGAAACTTTGACCCCTTGTAATTTGGTTCTATTTTTTAAAAAAATTCACGAAGAAAATTTCCTTCAAAATTTTATTTGCCTAAACTTTGTTTTTGCATGATCAAATCCCTTGACTTATAAAAAACGGTGGAAAAAATTTAATCATGAGAAAAGGATCTTTGGTTTATTTTTAACAAGTTAAAGAATTTGATTCTGCAAACAAATGGTGTCATAAGTTAAGGGATTTAATCATGCAAAATAAAGTTTAGGGATCAAGCAAACTTGACAGGTTATGGAACTGCCCATTTTGTCACCTCTATCTCTCTTTCATCAGAGATAAAGGTAATGTTTGTCTGCATCTCAACATCTTCAAACACTACAAATAGTCATGATACAGATATGATCCACTGAGTATGGTTGTTGTTGTTATCAGACACACTATCTAGTTTAAAATTAAAAACATCAATAATAAGTGTTTCAAACTTGAACTCCACAGTCTCAACCAGACCCATTTCGACAGGTTATGGAACTGCCCATTTTGTCACCTCTAAGTAATACAGAACCACAGAATAATGTACCTTTCCAATAGCTGCAGTAGTGTTTCCAGCGGCATCAAGGGCATCAGTCCTCTCACGAATCCTGTGGCTCATTCCAGCCATTTCAGCAATGCCACCAGCATTGTCACTAATGGGACCATATGCATCAATGGCTAACCCAGTGGCTATGGTGCTCAGCATCCCAAGGGCTGCCACAGCAACACCATACATGGCAGCAAAGCTAAAACTAACAAAAATACTTATCGCGATTGCAAAAATTGGGATGATAACTGATTTGTATCCCAAAGCAAGACCAAATATAACATTTGTAGCAGCTCCAGTACGGCACGAATCAGCAACATCTTGCACAGGGCTAAAGAAACAGTCAAGTTAGTCAAAATAAAAGTATTACGACTTTTTAAACATTCATGCTAGGTTTCTTGTTGCCAAAAAAGTCTTTCTAAAAAAATAGTACCTGTAAGCATTGCTTGTGTAGTACTCGGTTACAAATCCAATAATAAGACCAGCCCACAAACCAACACCAACACACAAAAACAATTGCCTGCATCATATTACAAAGTGCAATTAAGAGGAGTTTGCATGTTATTATCTTACTATATTTTATATTTATCTTACCATATTTGATGCTATTTATCCTCCCCATCATTTCTTTTGTTATTGATAGCTTTATTAACCTAAAATGTTCAAAAATTGTATATTTGTCTATCGTTTGTTTTGGAGTCTAGAGTTTCTCCGAAATCAGTCTATCTTTCCTCAGACAGAGAGGAAGGTTAACCTACATTTCACCCTCCTCATATCCTACCAATAGCTTTGCTATGAGTGAGATTTACTATGTATGGTTGTTGTATATTACAAATGTGTAAAGTTTCTATACATTTTTTTCAAAATATTGAATAACACATTGATCTAAACCTCATTTGCGGTGCACGTATATAATGTACATATGTGAGAAAAAGTAAAATTGCACTAAGTTTTAACGTTATTTTACTTATTTTGTGAAAATAACATTAAAAGCATTGAGATGATTAATTTCAAACGATAACATTGAGCCAGGGACTCCTTCGGAGCAACCTCTCTAACCCAGCTGGGATAGGGGTAAAGTTGGTCTCCATCCTTCACCCCCAGACCCTACTGAAGAGTGGGAATATACTGAGTAAATTTGTTTGTTTGTTTTGAATAACACATTGATCATACCAGTTTTTAACTACTTTCTGGGCTCCAAAATTGAAGATGGTGAAGCTGGAAGGAAGAGCAATCCAACTAACAATGGCTATACCAATAGTCATCAACACAGTTGAAATAATTAGTTGATTTTTCAAAGAAGGCTCAATTTGCTTTACATTTTTGACTTCAAAGAAATCAGTGGCAAACAAGGTTGTGATCAAGCAGACAAGGATGCCCACAGAGCTCACAATTAGTGGGTACATCATTGAAGTGAAATCATGTGTGTTCCCAAATGAGGAAATTGAAGCAACAACAAGGGCTGCACAAGATGACTCAGCGTATGACCCAAACAGATCTGATCCCATACCAGCAATATCCCCAACATTGTCGCCAACATTGTCAGCAATAACCTGCAAGATTTTACGATAGTTTTACCCAAAAAAACAAACGATCAAGTATTTTCTAAATAGAAATGTATTTCTTCTAGATCGGGTGTATGTTTTAGAGGTGGCAATTTCAACCCATATACTTGTTAATGGGGTGATTTGAAGGGTTGTTAATCTCAAATAGGCCAAAAAATAGAACTGGATAAATTGGCCAGACAGGTTGAAAGTCCACTATTACTATTTAATGTATACTTCAGAAGTCATTTTATGTAGATATATATTATTATTGAAAAAAATATGTTTTTGTAACAATAAATAATGCAATATATATATATATATATATATATATATATATATATAAATAAAACTAAAAATGCGAAAAATATGTTTGGAGGTCAAATCAACCTGACGTGTCCCGTTTCAACTACTATTAAAAGATGACCCGTTACGTAATCTGCCTAGGGCCCAAACATGGGTACATTTGCAAATGTAGCATTCACATGCACTATAAAACAGATTTTTGTATGTTTGTTTGCATTTGGGGGGGGGCGGGTGGGGAGAGAGGGGGTTTACCGCTGGATTTCTGGGGTCGTCTTCAGGGATGTTCCTCTCAACCTTGCCAACAAGATCAGCACCAACATCAGCAGCTTTTGTATATATCCCACCACCAACTCTACCAAACAGGGCCATGGAAGAACCACCAAGCCCATAACCTGTTATGGACTCAAAAAGGCCTTCCCAGTCATCACCATAATAAACCTTGAACAGATTGATGGTAATATACAACACAAGAAGCCCATTTGCAGCCAGCAGAAAGCCCATAACAGCCCCAGACCGGAATGCAACAATAAAAGCCTTACTGACACCCTTTCGGGCCTCAAGTGTAGTTCTAGCATTTGCATAAGTGGCGATTTTCATCCCAAGAAAACCCGACACGACTGAGGTGATGGCACCAAGCAAGAATGACACGGTGCTGAAAACAGCAGTCATTAGAGCTGGCTTGCACATTTTTGTTGTGTCGTATGTGCATACTTTACTGCTTGTGCTGAATCCCTCAACGGATCCGAGGAACACAAAGATTAGGATAGCAAAAATGACCATAAAAACCCCAACATATTGGTATTCTGTGAACAGGAAAGATGTTGCACCTGCAATTTAAGAGAATTATTATTAAATTACTTGAAATGACACCTAAGAACATGTCAACATGATTTGCAGTATGTTTGTCACTCTTGAATGCAAACTGATAGACTGCATACCACATTATTGTTAGCATAAATGAATATTGCAATACAAAAAATATGATTTTTTTTATTTTATTTATATGGCCAAGTTTAACAATTTGCATAAATCAGTTTTCAAAGGGGAAAAACAATGTAGAGGAAATAAAATAATAAAATATTAGCTATGTATTCATCCTGAGCCTACCATATTAGCTAGAGGAAATAAAATAATAAAATATCACTGGTCCCTGCACATAGCGACAGATAACTCTCTTGTTTTATTTACAACTTAACACATATTTTAGGAAGACCTTGTTTTGTTATCTAAATTCTAAGCATACAAGAAGAATGAAATTGCCCATAAAAAATAAAAATAAAATAAAAAAAAATCACCCCCACAACCACAGGGCCGCCTTCAAGAGGTACGCAAGGTGAGCGACTGCATACGGCCATATTCTAAACGAGTCCCTTTTTCCTCGTTTAGGCCGTACATCTGTTAACACGCACATATATGCGTGTGCGTGTGTATATATATAATTGTAATGAGTAATTACATGTTCTTAAAAGGACCCAATAAGTAGCTAAACATTTCAAAACTAAAATGAAAATTTTAAAAAAATATCTTATCAACCATTAGCCCCACACCCCTATTTTAAGGAACCCATTACTTGTCACAGAAGCCTCCAAAATCTACAAGATGGCCCTGCCTCCCAAAGCCATTTTACCTGATCTAGCTAGCTAGCTTGAGATTGACGGGTCACATGACTCAGTGAGTTTTATAAACGGATTAAAAGGAATAAAATATACTATACTCCTATAAAACCAAAGAATGATCAAGAGGGTCAATGCCCATTGACCCTGTGCTCATTTTTATATATTTATATATAAAAACATGCACTTTTTAAGAAAAACATAAGTTAGACGGTCTAACTTATGTTTTATTAATTAAAAGATATAATTTTATGACGACCCACGAACTATAAAGTTCCGGTTCCACCTAAAAGGTCCAGTCCATCGGACTGGATCTACAAGAACAACATATACAATCGCGTTTGAATCATAAAGATGCCATCTTGTCCAAGATCCGGTTCACATATAGCAATAAATAACATTTTAAATACTATAAAAACATGTCACCGACAACCAGCAAGATCTCACCGACTGATGAAATCACATGACTCAAGATTTAAACATATGTCGAAGATTGCATAAGATCAAGGCAGCAGCTACCTTAACATCAAACAACAACTCATAATTTTTATATTATAATTTATAAATTAACAATTTTAGTATGGAAGCTTGAAGCAAACTCAATCTACACGTGTATATAAAAAAATCATTATACTGGTAATTTCTATCGATTTATCAACCACCGTTTAGAAAAGTAATAAAAAAAATACCAATCTGAGATTTAATAATTAGTAATTATGTAATTCAAGCGTAGATCTTAAATCACCAAACTGCATACTTTCGTAAGAAAATTCAACTATAATTACAAAAAAAAAAAAAAAAAAATTTAAAAACATTAATCAAACGGCAAAACAAATGTAATTATGCCAATTTAAAAAAAATTATATGAAGGGGAAAAAAATGAATATCAACAAATCAACAATTTCAGTTTTCCAAATATTTTTACGCAAAATTCAAGTAACAATTACGAATTAACACAAAAAAATAATAATAACAAATTAAGAAAATTAAAAAAATAATAATAACAAACAAACCAATATACCCGCTAAATCCCATTTATACTGGTTCCAAAATCTTTTTTTTTCCTTCAACTTGTACGTGTGCAATTTCACAGTAAACTGTTTAATTAAATATTTTTAAAAATCATTTTTTTACGTGTGTAATTAATATAAAAAATAATTAACAATTACTATAAACTAAATTACCTTCAGAAATGGCGTTCTGAATTTCAGCGCATCTATGAACAACGGTATGATCGTTAACCCCTTCTTCTTCTTCAATCAACGCCTCCGTGAACCCGTTCTTGCCGTCGGCGGCGGGTTTCTCCGGCGACAGTTTGACTTGAGACACAAGATACCACTGGAAAAGAGAGAACAGGATTCCAATCACTGCGCAGATTGGGATAACGATTTCAGTGCCGAGATCTGAGAGAATTGTGGTCGTCCCCATGACTGTTGTCTCCGGTGCCGGCGAAATTGGCCGGAAAAACGAGATCGGAAGATAGAAATCGAACGAATCGATGAAGGGATTTTATGGTGGCGAATGAAGAGGTGGCCTCGAAGTGATAAATATAGGGTGATTCGAATGATGATGAGACAACTGGGCCGGTGTGGAGTTGATGAGGGGTTTGACAGAGTGGAATTTGCTAAAACCAGAGTATAACTGGTTAGAGATTGTGTGTTTAATGCATTAAGGGTTGTAATTTGTTTGGTTTTTAGTAGTTTTATCTCTGTAATTGAGGCTGATCCCATGGGACTTGGTGAACCATAAAATAAATATGAGATAATATTATGAAATGACTGATTATTAAGGGTCCGTTTGGTAACGTCTGAATCATTAAGTGCTGAATGGTTAAGATGTCTGAATGGTTAAGAGGGTCTGAACCATTAAGTGTTGAATCGATTAAGACTGTTTGTTTGAGAGTCTGAATGAAAATAAAAAAAAATACATTTTATTGAAAAAAACCCTTAAAATCAGTTTCCTCGACATAAAGCGCCGTAGCCCTCATCGTCCCCCGCCGTCCACCTCCGTAGCCCTCGTCGCCGCCATTGACCTCCTTCGCCGCCGGCCTCGCCATCAAACAAACCACCATTGCCGCCATCGACTGCCATCTACCTTCGACACCACAGACCTCGCCATCGCTTTCGAAATAAACCACCATCGCCTGAATCAGGCCTTCATCAACCCTCGGTTTTAGCCCTCGTCGCCGCACGTGGTTGTGAGTGGTTCCGCACCATCGCCGAAGGTGAGCAGTGGTCTTCGACGTCGCCGCATGGTTAACCGATCATCTTCTCCGATCTAGGGTTTGGGGCAAACATCAAACGACGAAGCAACAGAGGGTCGTGAGCGGCGGTCGCTGGATCCTTGGTCGGAGAAGTTCGAACCCACCAGATGTGCAAGCAGCAGCCTTGTTTTCTCCCATTCAGACTTGGTTTGAAGTCTGAATGATTCAGACCTCCATTCAGACCCTGGAACCCATTCAGACGTGTTTATTTTGCACGAAACAAACGGTCTGAATCTGAATGGTTCAGATTCAGACCCATTCAGACCTATTCAGACCCTACCAAACAGCCCCTAAGAGTGACAATTTCAGATACGAACACGTTAATACGACACGGCACGACTTTAACATGTTTCGTTTTTACCCTTAACATGTTTCGTGTCTTAAACGGGTTGACACATTAAGACATGTTTATTTTTCGTGTCTAAACAGTAAAACTCGTCAACTCGCTAAGACCCGTTAAGACATGTTAAGATCCGTTAAGACCTGTTTAAAATTTAAAATAAATAATATAATAAAATATGTGGGTAATCGATAATTTCAAAAAAATTCTAATTGTCTAACCTTATTTCTTTAACATATCATTTATAGTGTTAACTGTTGCTTCTTAACGGATCATGTTATGTTTACATGTTTTTAATTGGTCGTGTCTGTGTTTAAACAGTTCGTGTTTCGTGTTTAACATGTCGTGTCTGGCCTGTTATGATAGCCCTACTAGAAGTATTGTACATGGTACTTATAATCAAGGTTGTTGTCGTTAGTCTTGTTTTTTTTAATATTAAATATTTTTTTAATTATTAATCTCTATATAACATATAATATAATTAAGTTTTATGATAAGATATATAGCTACATAAACAAGCACTAACAAATGCATTTTCTAGCTACACAACATTTTCCTCGTATACAAAGTTAAAATTGTTAAAAACTTGTTCTCTTGATAGTTGTGACTGGTTTAATGAAATAACGCGTCATTTAGATTCGTATATCATAATGCGACACAATATTTATGTAATAGTATGCAAATATTGTAGAATTTGTTAAGTGGTTGCGTAACTACATACATCAAAATCAGATGGTATAATAAATATATGACAAGAGAGACTGTCTTTTAAAAATAAGGCACTGGGTTAAAATTCAGACCAACAAAAATTATTTAAGAGTAGAGAATGAGTAAGTTAGTATAATTGGTATGATAAATATTTCATTTTGATGTAATATACTATAACGAGCGCATTTGATTCAATTTTTTAAATAAAAGTGAAACGACTATAAGCATCTTTGGTATTCAAAGCAACAACTTTTTAACTTTTACCCCCTCAACTTTTGTCAGTTTGTTTTTTTTTCTTTATTTGATTAAAACATTAACAACTACAACATAAGTTAGTAAAAGAGGTTGTTGAAACATTAAAATCAAGTGTACTTTGTTATTTGGTTAGTTAATTAATTAATTAGGCTGGTTTGAGTATTTGTTCCAAAGATACTATGATGGTTAAGATGTTCTTTTCTAAAATAGATTGAAGAGTTTAATTCTTTGATAGAAAAAAATTATATGAAAAAAATTGTTGTTAAAAATAGAGAGGCTTAAATGAGAATTTTTAAAGATTTATCATCAAAGTAACTATTATTTGTCAATATGATGATAGCCCAGCCAGCAGTTTTTGATTTTTCATTTGATATGTTAACTCTTAATATTTGTTATGGCCACACATAGATTTTTTCTTTGGATTTTATTTTGGTGTGGTATTGAGTTCAAATCTAACATTGAGCGTCAAACAATTAATTGGGGCGGTTGAGTATAACTTTTCATGAAGCGGATTAAAAATAAGGCATTGTTTGAAATAGCTTATTTAACTTCAAAATGATTTTTTGTTAAAAGTATTTTTATTAACTTATAAGTTTTTGAAATGAAGTTTTTAAAAATGTATCTAGATTAGCTTGTAATATATGAAAAATAAATAAGTTAATAAATTAAAAAAATTATCATTATTTTAACTTACATCAAAAAGTTAAAAAGTTATTTCTAAAACAAAAAATTTTAGCTTCTTTAGTACAACTTTTTATCATTACACAAAAAGTAAAAATAAAAAAGTTATTTTGACAATATTAAACACTATATTAATTTATTGACTATAGATTGTTTGTTTGCATCTGAATGGTATTAAGATGTTACCTCTAAATTGTTCGTAACCTCTTAACCATTCAGACTTATGGTTACCTCTTAACCATTGAGAGGTTATGAACCATTATCTGTGACCCCCCGTAATTTCCAGGTCAGCATGTTATTTATTTAAATGTTTATTTAAATGCTTAATGTACACGTGGCACTAGAATTAGATTAATTTAGTGTGACACGTGACACGACAGTACGAGCACTGACCCACAACAAGATGATTCGTGAAATTATCGGCAAACAGCACACACGTGTCAAAACACACGAACGTTGGTGAACGTCTAACACATTGTGTAACACAACACTCGAAACCTCACGAAACACTCCCACACTGAACTTGGAAGTTCAAACGAGGCCAAACGGTAGTTCGAAAACGTGAAAACGGCGACGAACGGATCAAACTAATGAAAATGGGCCTATTGGGCTCCCCCAGAGATCCGTCGCGCTACGCGAAAGCCCACAAAGACCCCGTCGCGGTACGCGACAGGTGGGCGGGGGAAATTTGAACCCCGAATTCTCTCGCGCTACGCGAGACCAATCCTGCATATTGCCGCGATACGCGACAATGCCCAGTTCGCAGAAATCTTTATAAAACCAAGAAAAATCATTTCTTAGCCACACTACACACTCTCTCCGATATCTAGCCATCATATCTCGACATTATCTCTTCTAGAACCCCTGCTACACTCAAGGATCACCATTGGAAGCCATTTTTGCATCAAGAGAAGCTTGGGAGTGAAGGTTTGAAGACTCGAATCAAGGAAGGAACTCACCAAGATCATCACCACTCTCTTGGGGCTGCTACACTCGAATTTCCAGGAAGTTTAGGAGCTGCTCACACACCATTCCCACATTCTTGAAGCTTTAGAAGGTAGTCTTGCACCCTTAATGGCTTAATATCACTACTACACACGCATACATGTGTTAAATCACACATGCAAGCTCACTAGACTCACATGCACGAATTTTCACCCATTTGAATCTGGGTTTGTTGATATTTCTATGATAAATGATGATCCATGATGTTATAATGGTGTTTTATGATGATCTAAGATGATGAGTATAAGCCTTTGTACTTAAAATGATGATTTCTGATGATATAGATGCATGCATGTATGATCTAAGGTCTTTTAGATGATATTGGATGTTGTATGATTATGGTAGTTGTTGGTAATGATCTACATGATTAGATGTTATTAAAATGATGAGAAATGTGGTTATTTACTAAACTTGCTATTATTAGTAACTTTTGTGTTACAAGATGATGATTTGGTGCAAATGGTGAACATGCATGTATGGGGATTTGATATTAGGATGTTAGTATGATGATTTGAATGATTGGAATGTGATTTTGATGATGATTATGGTCATTTTGGCATAGCTGCCATTTTTAGTAACTTTTATGGACCAAATAATGCTAGATGATGAATTTGGTTATATGTGCATGTTTAAATGTTGTTAAATGATTCATTATGATGATTTGTGACATAAAAATAGATTAAGAATGTTTAGATGGTCATGTATATGCAAAAACTACAAAGTTACTATTTATAGTAACTTTATTTTTAGAAAAACCAAGTTATGAACATTTTATATGATTTGAGCACGCTAAGTGGTTTAATATGTTATACCATGATGATTAGATGCTAAGTTAGATGGTTTCCAATGTCACGTATGCTATAAATGGAAACTTTCCATTTTAGGAAACTTTTGTGTGCTAACATGTTATAAACGACTTATGTGAATTCGTATGATGATGTGCTATGTGTTAACATGATCACATAGGACTAATGAGCATGCTAGAACTATAAAACCGTTATGCTTTGTGAACTTTTCATAAATGGAAACTTACTATAAATAGTAAGTTGTCCATAGACACGACTTGCTCGTTTTGCACATGACAAACACTTACACGTTGCTACACGATTCACAACCGTCACATGGTTCACCAACGGGTCGTTGACTTGACACGGTCAACTTCGGTCAAACACGGTCATTGTGGACCAACACAGTCAAACACGGTCAATGTGGACCAACACGAGCAAACACAGTCATTGTGGACCGACACGGACAGACATGAACAACCGAAGGTTGTTGGACACAAACACGAGCACTAGCACAAACACTAGCACGGTCACTTTCACAAACTCACGAACGGTATACGATATAGGTTGCTGGTGACCGACGCGCCATTTACTCAAGGAGCTTACGCATACTTACGTACATTTCACTAAGGTGAGTTTACGGCCCCTCTTTACTCTTTTAAACGCTTTTAAATAGGGGGAGAATACTAGTTACATCGAGTCAAACATTTATTACTGTACAAACATTTTTGTGTATGCTGGTTTATTAGACAAACATTAAGTGTTGAACTCGTAACAAGCCCTCACAAAGTCTTACTGTTAATGTACGAACAACGTGGTAGGTTTGAATGGATCCATTAGGGAATGACTAACCCCACGAGGCACCATGTTGACTGGATGTCATAACCCGTGCAAACTCTGACCTAACTTGCTATTATACGATACATAGCGGAGGCAAGGACAAACAAGTCTAGTTCGGTAGTGACGCATTGACACTTGGAGCCTAGGGCTCGGTACTAACATTTGATAAACATCATGACACACTTTTATTACTATATGTATATCAAAACCTGAGAACTCACCAACCATTGTGTTGACACTTTTTCTAAACTTGTATTCTCAGGTAACTGACAGACACCTGGAACAGGAATGCACGTATAAAGGATGAGCAATTAGGATACTCATGCATTCTGTCTTTGTGTCATTTGAGAACAATTTATTTTTGTTATGTATTAAACAATGTAGTGTTTGACAACTTATAACTTTCCGCTGCATGATATGATATTATTTATTCCGCTGCAATACTATTGAATTTCCGCTACAAACTATTTTTGTTAAGTGTGTGTGTCAAACTTTGTATTTGTCAACGCATATAAAGGTGTTCTATATGACCATGAGCTGTGATTCTGGCCACGTCACACCCACGTGGACTGACACCACGTGTGAGAATTTGGGGGTGTGACATTATCAACCTCTTAACCATTCAGACTTAAGGATACTTTATTACCATTCAGATGCTATTAACCATTAAGAGGTAACCTCTGAATGAGATTAAGAGGTTACCAAATAGGGCCTTATCAAAACCCGTAAGTTAATAAGTTAATTTTAAATGAAATCCCAAACATGGCTTAAGTGTAAATATTGCGTAAATTACAAAAAAAAAAAAACTCAAAATATTTGGAAATGCACGTTTCATTCTTCAAATTCCAAAAATGTCATTATTTGTTCACGATCCGAACCGAACAAGGTGAGGATACACTTGCGCTTGGCTCGTTTCCAAATCGAGCGGCTTATCTTGGAATCCGAGCCAAATGTTATGTTCGTGCTCTGTTCATTTACAAACTGAGTAGCTTGATTCAATTTGGTTTTAAAATAAAATGTAATAAAAATTCTAAAGGTCTATATCAATCTTAAACTTAAAAAATTAAGAAAATAAATAAGTTCAACCAAATACATAAATAAAACACAAATTAAATATATATTAATTACAAATTATCATTATACGAAAATATTATAAAAAAGTTAAAATCAATAGAATTGTTCATTAACATCATCTTCATTAGTTCGTATATTCATTAATAGCATTATTCATCTACAAAAACTTGTAACTTGTTAATGAAAAAAACAAAAAATATAGGTTGTGGCTTCGTGACCTACTGAACTCATGAAAAATTTAAGTTTTGATAAATTATTATAATAAAAATATGTCTTGAATATAGCAATTAGTAGCAGGGAAAGAGGGATGGAACAATATTTTAGATCGATTAGAATTTGACAAGTAACACAAAAATTATTACTTATATTAAAATTATCAATTATAAATAAAAGTATGATAAGAAGCTTGCATGTTACAGTATGGCTGCTATAGCAACCTTCATCGTGTATATTGCAAGTGTTGATAGGGCTTGATCGTAGTCAAGTAACGCCGCATAGGCACCATACAGGAGTGTTGGTAGTGGCTTGATATAGTTGTAATGGGAGGCTTGATGAATGGTAATCTAGGTGTTTTTTTATTTGTTTAGGAATAAAAACTTTTGTTCATTCACCCTCGTGACCACGCTAATATTGGCATGTCACACCCAGCGAACGTCGTATGTAGTGGGATGTTGGTGGCATGGGGCGGTCACGTGGTGGGGTTTGCGCCCTATTACACATGGGCTAATGTTGGGTGTGGGGAGGAGGAGAGGTTGATGGGGCTTGGTTGAGGATGGCGGGAACTTGAGGCTTGCGTAATAAGGATGGAGGCGTGACGGGAACTTGAGGCTAATCATGAGTTTGGAGTTACGCCTCATTACACATGATATTAGCATTGTTTGTGAAATTCAACACGAAAGAATAAGAATATATCTCAAACTAAAATGTCATGTTGCAATTATATCCATGAATATGACATGTGTGTATTCTTTGAAATCAAATTAATGCCAAGGAATCACATAAGGAATCTACATTCCTGACCATAATAATAAAATTTCACGTTTATACAATAAATTTAATTATTATTTTTTTATCTTTTATTTATGGATATGGGATATTGCATATGTAGTGATAGGCAATTTTCTCTTAGATTCTATTTTTCAAAGGTGTACAATTCTTCTATATGGATAATTCTGGTTTCTTTTACAATGTTCAATTCTGATTAAAAAAAAATCCTCAAATATGTAATTTTTATTAGGATTTAATACAACATTTTAACATCTTAAGATGGTTTGAATAACGATTAATGTTTAAATATTTTTAAAACCAATTTAAATTTTTATTGATGATCCTAAAAAAGATACAAACCAACGTTAATCCGAACGGCACTTACTCTATTAGACCAGCAATCGAACGTCAACGAAGAAAACACAAATCTCACGTTAAAAGTATTGATGGTCTAGAGGGTCTCTTACTCTCTTTAGACCAAAAAAAAAAGTCATCATATTATGTATTAAATGTATGTTAACATTATTAACAACGCCATTAAGAGCATTTACATCAGTGAAAGCTAATAACACTTAAATACAAGATTTGGGTCGGGTCATGGTTAAAGCATGGGTCAAATCAGGGGCGGCTCAAGTTTTTCGAGAGCCCAAGGCATATACAAATATTGAGGCCCTTTTTTATAAATAATTCTTTGGTTGCAAAAAAAAAAATTATGGCTCGTAAATTCTAAAAAGCATAAAAAACATGTTAATTTACCTTTATTAACATAAGGTTACTATCATTAAAGTTAAACAATGATAATCATAAATGTTGTAAGCAAAGAATGTTAGAAAATATAATACCTAGTGGTGATATTTTATAACTCAGTCTCTCTTTGTTAATCAACTTAATTACCCCATTAACCACTAGGAAGTTTGTCTAAATCTTTTACACATACCATTAATAGAAGATTTATTCTAACGTCAACTAAATGTGGCACAAAAACCTAGAAGGTGTAATTATTTGAAAGTGAGACTTTAAACCAACTTTCTCTTTTAAGAATATAAGTGAATTATCTGATTTTCCATAACTAAAATGATAAAATAAATAACTTAGATGATAGCCCGAACATAACCCAAACGGTTGGACCCCAAAAATTTGAGGTCCTAGACGCTTGCCTATGGATATTTGAAATGAAGCCGACACTAGGTCGGTCAAATCATGATTGAAGTCATGTTTTATCATGACTTAGGCCATGTTTTGAGTCATGATAGGAGTAATAAGACTTCGGTTCATAAGTAGGATTATAGTTCGGGTCAAAATACTTTAAGGCTATATGTTGTCAAGCGTGAGGGGGGCTTGACCACCCTCTCTCACGCCCCCATCACCCAGAAACACCATAGCATACAGGGGCGTGTCCACCAAGTGGTGGCCAGCAGTGAGGATCTTCACGCCGTGAAGGAGAAGAAAGGGTGAAAAGGAGGAGGTGATGAGGGCTTGATGATGGGGTGATGATAACACATAAGATGATGATTTGAAGTGATAAAGGGGTGATGGTGTTGGTTGATTATGTGGCGCCTACATTGAGTGGTAGGAGGTGATGCATAACACATAAACAAATAGACTAATAAAAATAAGATTGACTATATATTAAAAAAAAAGATCATTTAATTTCGTAAGGTTAAAAAAACATCATTCGCCTAGGAAGAAAATCAACTTTCTTATGTGAAAGTTTATTTATTTATTTATTTTTATTTTTATTTATTTTTCATTATAATGAAATGATCCATTCATACCAAACACCATCGAACAAAGATAAAACGGTTTTGGAGTCGCAGTCCCATGAAGTTTACCGGTTGTTCGATCTGGTGAATCCGGTCGAACTTATGTTTTCAACAGCTGTTTCAGCAGGGCCCAACCCCATAACGTCGTTTTCAATATTTAAAATAAAAATATTAAGATAATTATTTCTAGATCTACCGATTTAAGTTCAATTTTATTTTATAAAGTAATAATTTATTTTAAAATATTTTTAATTTAACAAACTCAATCTAAATTAGTTTTCATCTTACCCCCCAAACCTTACAAAAAATGGGATTACACTATGTACGTGTTATTGTTGTAATCTAAATTAGTTTTCGGAGAAATAAATAAACTAGTCCGACATCAATGAAAATTGTAATTAAAAAACTTATTTAAATACATTAAATACTAGGATATAAATATTTATTTTGATTTTACTTATGTGTTAGTGGCGTCATTATATGTTTTTGACATTGTGTCGATTGTTTAAACAAAAAAATATTTATATAAAAAATATATTGCTTAATATATAATGAATTACTTTGAAGAAGGTGTTATGGATTGTTTTTATGGATTAAATTGAAAATACTATAAACAGTACTAATATTTTTGTGTTATTTCAACTGTAAAGAAAACAGACTTATATCAAAAATATATTTAGAAATGTATAATCAACTATATTGAAGAAGATGTAATGTTTTGTTTAATGGTAACATTGAAAATACTATAAGCAACGTTAAAAAAATTTTAAGTTTATTTCATTTACCGATAACTCTCAGATAAATTCATTTGATAACGAACGATTGGTTTTAAGTTAACAAATATTATTCAAAATATATATATACACACACACATGTATATATACATATATATATTTTAAGTTTATTGTATGATTAATAAATTTAGAAATATAATAATTCAATGCTAACAATATAGAAAGATGACCATATATAAGATTTTCATTTGATGGAGACTCAAGGCTAATTCACATCAAATTGGCGTGTGAATGAAAATGATGAAGATTTATAAATACAATTCAACAAATTAGAAATATGACCATATATTATCAAATTCTAAGTGATTTTCATTTGATGGAGACTAAAGGCTAATTCAAGTATAATTGAGGGACACGTGTCTAGTTTGCCTGCACAATGACATCATCATTATTCTCTTTTACATGATAAAGTTAAAACTTTAAAGTGTGTTTCACCTTTTATGTTTTTTTTTTAAAATAGCAATAGATCCTATTCTTACTATCAAATCAACGATTTGGTACTTATAAGAGAATGGGTATGTCTTTTGGTTCTGCCTACTCTATATAGGCACCATCTAAGCTTTACTATAATCACCTACTCAACCATTTAGGGGTAGAAATGCCAAGTGGTTGTAATCATATGAGGTGGTAATGATGTATAGTGGTGTTATTGGTTAAGAGAAGAAAAAAATAAAGTTGCAGTGGTTGTGGCCATGCCCACCACACCTAGGGCCGGCCTTGGGGGAGGGCGAGGTGGGCGATCGCCCCGGGCCCGACGTTTTAAGGGGTCTGAAATTTTAAAAAAAATTATATATTATTAAAAAAGCTTATAAAACCTAGGGCCCAACAAATTTTGAAAGAATAAAAATAGTTTAATTGGTTATGGATTATTCCTAAAAAAACCTCACATATTGAAAAATATAGGGTAAATTACACAAAAGGTCCTTTATGTATATATGAAATTTCAAATTTCATCCTTAAACTTTAATAATTACGTCAGACGTCCTTTATCTTAGTGTTTTGTAACAATTAAGTCCTTTTCCACTAACTGAAGTTAAATTTTCTGTTAATTTTTTTAAAATGACAATTTTGCCCTTATGACTAAAGGATGGAATATGAAACTATATATAAAGTTAAAGGACTTTTTTTGTAATTTGCAAATTTTTTTAAATTTTGTTAGTTTCTTTTTTTTTTCTTTTCTTTTAGATTTATTCTATTTAATATTCTATTTTTATAAATTTTTAAAAATAGTAATTAATTTATTAGTTTATTTATATTATAATCAAAATTTTATTTTTATGTTGTTTATAAATATTTTTTTGCTTGTTTAGTTTATTTATGATTTTTTCCTATATATTGTTAAACTTATCACAAATTAATTTATCAATTTATTATATAAAGGGTACCTATGATTTATTATCTATAACTAATAAAAAATGTGAAATTATTTTGTATCATTTTAGTTGTTAACTAGTTGACTAAATATTAGTGATATTCATATTCTGGTTTTTAGATGAAACCATAAACCAAACCGTTAATAATTTTTTTTGAATAATTAAAATACAAACCGGACCTTTAAAAATGAAAACCAAACCGTTGATAACGATTTGATTCGGTTTTATTTTTAACGGTTCGGTTTAGATTTTAACGGCTTGGTTTTTATTTTTAACTGTTCAATTTAGATTTAAGTATACGAAAAACGTTATTAATGGATTGGTTTATGACTTTATGGTTCACCTAAAAACCGTAAAGACCGGAATGTGAACACTCCTAATCTTTAGTCAATTGGTTAACCGAAATGATACAAAATAATTTTTCATTTTTTATTACTTATAGATAATAAATCATAGATAAAAGATTTTATAATAAGTTGCTAAATTAATTTGTGAGAAGTATAATGATAAATAGAAAAAAATAATAAATAAACTAAACAGGCAAAAAAATATTTATAAACAAAAACATAAAAATAAAATTTTAATTATAATATAATAAAATGATAAAATTATTACTAATTTATAAAATATAATATTAAATAAAAAAATCTAAGGGAAAATATAAAATAAAATAATTAAAAGAAAATAACAAAAATTAAAAATTTGGTAAAGTACAAAAAACGTCCTTTAACCATATATATAATTTCATATTTCATCCTTTAGTCATAAGGGCAAAATTGTCATTTTTAAAAAGTTAACAGAAAATTTAACTTCAGTTAGTGGAAAAGGACTTAATTGTTACAAAACACTAAGATAAAGGACGTCTGGCGTAATTATTAAAGTTTAAGAATGAAATTTAAAATTTCATATATACATAAAGGACCTTTTGTGTAATTTACCCTAAATATATTAGGTTTCGATTGACTTTCCCCTCGATTGGTTTTACTTTCAACTCTTCCAATTTCCTGACGTGATCCAGTAACCAGACCAACGTCCAACTCCACCCCTCCAGCCCTCTAGTCCCACCTTCCAAATTCAACAAAACGGATCCCTGCATGCTGCAGCCTCCACTAATTCAATTACACAACCACGAGCCAC
Source organism: Mikania micrantha (assembly GCA_009363875.1). Lineage (NCBI taxonomy): Eukaryota > Viridiplantae > Streptophyta > Magnoliopsida > Asterales > Asteraceae > Mikania > Mikania micrantha. The sequence continues at coordinate 72,848,488 of CM018698.1, forward strand.
TGGGCACAACCTCAGTTGCAGTCTCCAACGAGCCACGCATTAAAGTATGAATAACAATTAGATATTGATGCGGAATTGCGGATGAACTTTATTTGGAGTTGAAGTTGTTTAAGAACGCCGTCTTAGGAAATATGAATACCGAATAGATGATCGAGACTTTTGCTTCAAAAAAATGATCGAATAGTCTCACGGTTTGCTTATGTATTTAAAATATATTATTATGCTACAATACTTTGGTATTGTTAATTTTTTAACAAATATATTCATATTATTAACTTTTTATATATAAATTAGTAAGTTAATTTTTTAAGAGGGGCCCATTTTTTCTCTCGCCTCGGGCCCCGAAATTTTTTTTGATTCTCAAGGCTGGCCTCGACCACACCAACGCCCCTATGGGGCGGTGTTCCATCCCTAGCCACGCCTCAACCACGCCCACCCCAGGGCTACACCGAACCGTCCAAGGGGCGAGGATTGATTTAGTTTTTAATATGACAAAGCCTACTTCTAGGAAGATTATTGAGGAAATCAAAGCATTTGGTTCTCTTTGCATCAAGAGTCAAGCAAAAAAGTTATCAATATCATGGGAGCAATGGTGTTCTTTCTGTGGCTTTGAATAAGTTTTTTCTACATGTAATGGTTTTTTCTTTCTTTATTCTGACGCTTTGTACTATGTTTCTCAGCAACTTGTTGGGTTGTTTTTATAAAAATATGTGTTGTCCGTTCAAAAAAAATCAATCTCAAATATATATATCTTTTAATTTAAACTCAAGACTTACATTTTAAAAAATAATGTATTTATCAAATAGACTAACCTTACCTTGAAAATTGATGAGTTAAAATAAGTTTGATGGTTGGAAAGTGACATTTTAGTGGTTTAACTTCTATAATTTTTTCTTGAAGACAAAGGGTTTAATTTAACTTGTCGACACAAGTATGATGTAATTTTAAAAGTACGATTAAATGAGTGCGTCTATTTCTAATAAAAAATAAGTTTGATGAGAAATCAAGAAAAAAAGTACTTTATCATTGATTTTGTTCAATTAATGGTTTAGATAACTACAAAAATTAAAGGACATAAAAAATTACATTATTAATCTTTAGTAAAAAACTAAAAAGAATTTTTTTTTTGATTTGTTATAAAGAGTTTCTTATTTTCATAACTTTATACTTTTTTGTCATCCTCGTAACCATACACACAATTTTAGGTGGAGACGTAAATAAATCGAGTTGAGCTTAAGCTTGATTAATTTAAAAGGTGAAAAGGTTCAACTCAAGAGTTTGAAAGAAAGTTATAACTTAATCAATCCATCCATGCAGATCTAGATCTCGATATTTTATGTTTTTGTATCATGTAAATGTTCATGCACCATTTTATTATTCGTTTCTTATGTTTGCACATAGTTATTGACTTATTGTCATATGTGTAATCCGTAGAGTGTGTGAATCTTCAATTGAGAATAAATGTTAGCTGAGAACCGAAAAAATAAATTTATCCTCACGTTATTTGAAGGACATAAAAGTAATTTTATTAAAGGAAAAGAAGACTACTTTATACCCATTAAATATCATTGCTATAAATGATTGTTTTTTTGTTGTAAATAACGTGTTGGTGTTCATTTAAATAAATCCTATAAATAAAATATTTCTTATTACATATAACATTTGTATTACATGGTGGAATAATTAAAAAAATATAATTCATTAACATCAAATTATAATAAGTATTTAATAATTATAAAATTATATTTTAAGATAAAATATGATTAAAATATTCTTAAAATTTATTATATTTTGATAAATTAGTAAATTATTAGAATATGAAGATTTAAATTTTTTGATACCTAATTATATAATTTAATCATTAAAGATTACTAGTATTTATTAGGAGAAAGATGTGTGAAAAAAAATTCAGATTACACCAGAACTCAATACGTGTCTTTTAAAAAATACTCCTTTATTAGGTATATTTATAAATTATAATCATATATAAGAGAGTATGTGTCTAGTATTACAATTTTTATTTCATCATTATATATGTGTTTCAAACTTTCAATTGTTACCACAATTTCTTTTGGAATTAGTTGTAACGACATGCTTTAATAAATTAATTGGATGATTCATTTTGCTTACATTAATTAAACTGAATTGTTTTTTTGTGTATTTTAATGCATAAAATTATGGTAAGATTTATTATGGCATCAACCCATAAAAAAATATTATTAAATTAAATTCTAGATCAATTACAGCAATAATAGAAGTTATAGTAACAGACAAATTTTTCATTCCAGTAGTGAAGAATACTTTTTCATTGTTAAATACATATAATCATATATGGCAATATGGCATCCTCAACAATCATGGAGTATGGCCCAATTTTAACATCTTTTCTAAAACTAGCTCTATGCCAAACTAGAAAAAAAAACCCGGTTTCATATAATGTAATAATTTGAGACCAGCTTACAAGGCATATATATATATAGGATTTGGATCAAATAATAACCCACTCTTAAAGCAATAACCTAGATAACTTTGCCAAGATGAAGCCAAATCTTGGATTTTTTTTAACATCATTGTAACACATTTAGAACACTATGTTCTTTTGTGAGTTTGTGAAAATTCATCACCGTTTGAGAGTTTACATCGTTGTAAGTTTTGGGCTTAAAACAGTTACAGTGCTGTAAATCAAAAACTTACAACGATATCTCTTAAACGGTGATGAATTTTCACAAACTCATAAAAGAACATAGTGTTCTAAATGTGTTACAATGATGTTAAAAAAAATCCAAGATTTGGCTTCATCTTGACAAAGTTATCTGGGTTATTGCTTTAAGAGTGAGTTATTATTTGAACACTTCCATATATATATATATATATATATATATATATAGACATACATGTATATACATGTGTGTATTCAAATGATAACCAAAATGTTGTAAATAACTTAAAAAACTATTTATAATAATAACTTAAAAAACTATTTATAATCATACTAGGATACAGTGACGGACATAGAAAATTTTTTTTATGGGTGTCGGAATTTTTTTTGAATAATTATTTGGTGTTAAATATTTTTTTGATCAATTCAAATTGGGTTGGGTCGGATCACCCAAAAAAATGATAAAACTAAATTAACTTACAAATACATAATAAAACTTGTTATACCTCAAAAAAGTTACCTCATAATTGGGAATATTTCGGAATACAGAATATTTCAGAATATTTAGTAATATTTGCGTATATAAATTTATATGATCTGATGACTTAATTACTGTATAATAATAATGTAAATGATGTTATTATTATTTAATGCCACATGTATTGCTAATATTTGAATTTAAGTCAACAGATTGTATAACTAGCAAGCCTATTTTTCTGGAATGATAAGAAGAAACGTGGGAAACATGCCAACGTTCATGAGAAGTGTTCGAGAGCTGATTGGAGGAAGAACCGGTTATTGAGGAACGACTATTTGACCAATATTGTATATTTTTGACTATATATTGAGGCTCATGATCGATTTTAGGATCATCCGGCACACAACCAACTATTCTATCACTATTCGCAATCATATTCACAGAAACATACACTTAGCAATCGATCATTTGTGCTCTTTCTTTGTATTATTTACTTTGTTATATTAATAAGAACAAGGCAGAGTGACGATTGTCACCTCCCGAGGTTTTTATGCCGGCAATCCTAAGGGATTAAGGGCTTTTCCTCGTATAAATCTCGTGTGTTTGGCTGTTTTTCTATTTTATATTCTGAAATATCCTTAGGTATCCTCAGGGATATTCTTGTTAAACATTACTGTTAAAACTATTTTCTTGATTGTTGAGCACAATACCCCACTTAACTAATTCGGTTTTGCTAAAAATTACACTTGTTAATTTTTACCCGAAACAATTTGGCGCCCACCGTGGGGCAAACTTGTGTTTTTCATAATTAAAATCTTGTTTTAAAGGCGTTTTTTCGAAAAATACAGTGAAAAATGGCTTCACAACCGAGATCAACTTCTTCATTACCTATTGTTTCTGCTTCTACTACTAACGTGTCCTCACAGATTCCTGTTTTCACGAAGAAACCAGATAATCCTGGAAAGAAGACCACTTTCGTTGCTGCTAGTACTCCATCGACAAAGATGACCACTTCAACCCCCATATTAATTTCTAATGATGATATTTTGAATATGTTTCAAAAGATGCAGCAGCAAATGATCGATCAGCAACGGATGAATCAAAAACTTCTCAGGGAAATGGAGAATTTGAAGGCTGAAAAGAATAAACAACCAGAGGCTACTACTCCAATAACTCCAAGGATCCTTGATTTTGGGACATCAGGGATATCCGGAAACCACTCTGGAGACTTTATTCCCATGCAGACTAGTCTCAGAGATCCCTCGGGATCCCAAGGGTTAAGGATATCTCGGGATAATACAAATATCCTGGGAACTTCTTATCTAACTCCCATTACTAGCAACACTTATAATTATTCTCCATTTGAAACTACTAATCTTGGTTCTTCGCAGGATTCAGGGATATCTCCTCAAGTGGCTAAGGAAATACAGAAACTCCGGGATATGATCTCAAGTGTACCAGGAATAGTCAAACCTATCCCGGAAGTACCAACAACCACTCACAGGATATCCAGATTTGCTCCACCCATATGTGATGCTGAAATCCCGAAAAGATTTCAAACTCCAACGATGAAGTTGTATGATGGAACCACTGATCCTGAAGAACATGTGGCGCAATATAGGGAAAGAATGGAAACTAACCCTACACCCCCGCATCTGAAGTAAGCATGCTTATGTAAAGGATTTGGTTCAACACTAACAGGGGCAGCCCTGAAATGGCTGCTTAACGTTCCTCCCTACTCTATTACTTCATTTGCTCACCTAATTAATCTGTTTAACAATCAGTTTTCTTGTAGCAGGACGTTTGAAAGGCTGACTAGTGATCTCTATAGGGTAACCCAGGGATCCGACGAATCCCTCAGAAGTTATGTCAACAAATTTGGCAAAGAATCCCTGGATATCCCTAATCTTGATATCACTACGGCTGTTCAAGCATTTAAGATGGGCTTACAAAGAGACTCACCTTTTTATGATGATTTAGTTATGAATCCCTGCAGGAATATGGATGAAGTTCGAAACCGTGCATTGAGGTTTATAAGACTGGAGGATGATAAGGAGATCCAAAAGAGGATCACTACGACGCCTCCCAATGATCAAGGAAAGAGAAAGCTGGACTCACCTAACAGCAAGTCATTCAAATCTAAGCCATACTACAAGACTGATAACCACAAGATCAACTCTGTGGAAGAAGATGAGGATGACGAAGAATATCCCAGGATATCAGAATATTGTTTTTCTGTTGATATCCCTGAATTAATGTGTGCCATGCAGGACTTAGGTGAAAAAGCCAGGTGGCTACAAAAGGAAAAGAAGTTTGCTACAAGGGACAAATCCAAATGGTGTGCCTTCCATGAGGACTTCGGCCACATAACGGAGGACTGCATTGCATTAAGAAAGGAGATAAGCTACTTATTGAGCAAAGGCCATCTTAAAGAACTACTGGGAAAGAAGAAAGAAAGAAAACAGGATCCCAACGGATTCCCAAAAAGAGCAACATCTCCACCTAGAGATGCAAAGGTAATTAACTTCATTTCTGGTGGCTCTGATATTTGTGGTACCTCTTATTCTGCAGCTAGAAGACATGCTAAAGAAGCCAAGATGGAAAACGGAGAGAGACCCACAAAGACATCAACACTCACCACTGAAACAGTGGTGTCTTTTGAAGAACAAGACCGCAAGGATATCCTGGATCCTCACCATGATGGGTTAGTCATTACTTTATATGTCGCTAACCACTATGTACGCAGGATACTGATAGATGGAGGAAGCTCGGTCAACATCATCCAATTAGAAACACTAAAAAGGATGAACATTCCTGAATCAGAGATAACAACTAAATCTCTGATCCTAGTCGGATTCAGTGGCGAAACCAAAGCCACTGTTGGAGAAATCAAACTACCGGTATATATCGAGGGGGTAAACTCTATGCAACGCTTTTGTATTATAGATTCCCTTTCCTGTTACAATATTATACTAGGTAGACCTTGGATACACGACATGAAAGCAGTCCCTTCGACTTACCATCAATGTGTCAAGTTGCCGACGCCTTGGGGAGTAGTGAAGATCAATAGTGACCAGCAGGAAGCCAAGGAGTGCTACTCGTCTTCAATGAAGGGAACAACTAAACCTTCACCTGCGTAGCAATCAAAGTGCGACCTTGGGGATACTCAGGAATATAGGGAAAAGGAAGTAAAGGAAGTACCCTTAAATCCCGAAAATCCTGAGGTCAAAGTCCTTGTAGGAACCAATATCCCTGAGGATGTAGAAAAAGAACTGATTTCTTTTCTGAAATCAAGGGTTGCCACATTCGCATGGAAACATGAGGATATGACAGGAATATCCTCAGATGTGATTACACACAAATTAGGAATAGATAGGAATATAAAGCCTGTCCACCAGAAGAGAAGGAAGTTTGCACCCGAAAGAAATCTAATCATTCAAGAGGAAGTAGAGAAACTCCTCAAAGCAAAAATGATTAGAGAGGTGAAATTTCCAAAGTGGCTAGCCAACGTAGTCGTGGTTCAAAAGAAGAATGGAAAATGGAGAGTTTGTGTAGATTACACAGACCTCAACAAAGCTTGTCCTAAAGACCCATTTCCATTACCAGATATAGATTCCATGGTGGATGCAACAGCAGGACATGAAATACTAACTTTCATGGACGCATCAGCGGGCTTTCAGCAAATTCAAATGGAACCTTCGGACCAAGAAGACACAGCCTTCATGACACCAACAGGAATATATTGCTATACAGCAATGCCATTCGGCTTGAAGAATGCTGGAGCCACATACCAGAGACTCGTCAACATGATGTTCAAAGAGAAACTGGGGGACACTATGGAAGTATATATTGATGACATGGTGGTCAAATCGAAGATAACTGAGAATCACCTTAAGGATCTTCAGGAATCCTTCGATATCCTGGACCACTACAATATGAAACTTAACCCATCTAAGTGTCATTTTGGGGTAAGATCAGGAAAGTTCTTGGGATATATGGTCACTAAAAGAGGGATAGAGGCTAGCCCGGAACAAATTCAAGCAATCTTGAACCTCAAATCCCCAAAGAGCATAAAAGAAGTGCAAAGGTTAACGGGAAGAATATCAGCCCTCAATAGATTCATCTCAAGGTCTTCTGAAAAATTTAAAGGATTCTACGATATCCTTAAAAAGAATAAGAAGTTCCAGTGGGATGAAGAGCATGAGAAGGCGCTTCAGGATCTGAAGGAATATTTGTCCTCACCACCATTGCTCATGAGACCAGAAAATGGTGAACCTCTATCACTATATTTAGCAGTATCCCGAACGACTGTAAGTGCAGTGTTAGTTAAGGATCATCAGGGATCGCAACACCCTGTGTACTATGTAAGTAAAAGTTTAGTAGATGCTGAGACTAGATATTCTCATTTAGAAAAGCTAATTTTAGCTTTGGTTATGGCATCAACTAAGCTGAGACATTACTTTGAAACGCATAGAATACACATTAAAACAAATTATCCTGTCAAATCCGTACTGAGAAAACCTGAGCTGTCAGGAAGGATGGCAAAATGGTCAGTTGAACTCAGCACATATGATTTGATCTATGAACCAAGGACAGCAATTAAGTCACAAGCTTTAGCAGACTTTGTGGCTGATTTTAGTAGTGATCTACAACCAGAAGTGGATCTAGAAGTAAGAATCTTAGACGAAGATACTGGTGAGTGGACCTTGTTCACAGATGGATCTTCGAATGTAAGAGGAACAGGATTAGGCATTATACTAAAATCGCCACAGGGGGACATAATACCCCAATCGATCAGTTGCGAATTTCAAGCAACTAACAATGAAGCAGAATACGAAGCCCTAATAGCAGGACTCCAATTAGCTAGGGATATGAACATCAGAAATTTACATGTTTTTGTCGATTCCCTACTAATAGCCAATCAATTTAACGGTTCTTACATGACTAAAGGAGATAAATTAGCAAAATATTTAGAAATAGTTAAGGATATATCAGGATATTTTTACAACTTTGATATCGCTCAAGTACCAAGGGATGAGAATGCCGAAGCAGACGCATTGGCAAACTTAGCATCATCCCTAAGAATTCCTGAGGATATTAATATTCCTATCCTACATATTTTAAGACCAGCGATAGAAATGCAGGATATGGATCAGGATAGTGAACCCGAGAACACCGAAGTTCTTCACTCAGAAGCACATGAAATATCCTGGACTATCCCTATTAAGAACTATCTTCAAACAGGGAAAATACCTGATAAAGAAACAAATCCTAGAGCTTTTAAAGCAAAAGTATCTAGGTACACAATCATACGAGATATCTTATATAGGAAATCAATATCAGGCCCATACTTAAGGTGTTTGGAGAAGCCCGAAAGTTTGGAAGTAATGAAAGATATCCATGAAGGAGATTGTGGAAACCACACTGGGGGTAGAGCATTATTCTTAAAGATCCTGAGAACAGGATACTTTTGGCCAACCATGAGAAGAGACGCAATGTCTTATTCCCAGAAATGTGATGCTTGTCAAAGACATAGCAATATACTTCATCAACCAGCTGAACCTCTACATCCAATAGTCTCATCATGGCCATTCATGAAATGGGGAATGGATATAGTAGGAAAGCTACCTAAAGCACCTGGAGGAAAGGTGTTTATGCTTGCTATGACAGATTATTTCTCAAAATGGATTGAAGCAGAAGCCTTCGTACAAGTCAGAGAAAAAGAAGTAGTTTCGTTCATAAAGAGGAATATCCTGACTAGATTTGGAATACCCGCAGAAATCACTTGTGACAATGGGTCCCAGTTCATAGGCAAAAGGACCACAAACTTCTGTGAAAGCTGGGGCATAAAGATGATCACCTCTACACCTGTTCATCCTCAAGCTAATGGTCAAGCGGAATCAAGCAACAAGATTATAATTAACAACCTTAAGAAAAAGTTGGGATCTAAGAAAGGAAAGTGGGCTGAAGAACTTCCATTTGTCCCATGGGCTGATAGAACAACCACAAAGAATGCAACTGGTCAAACGCCATTCTCCTTAGTGTATGGTTCTGAAGCCGTTCTCCCAACTGAAATGGTTATTCCTACCGCAAGATCAAGCCTACAAAATCTAGAGTCTAATAAGGAAACACTCTCCGAGGACCTAGATACTATTGATGAACTTAGGGATATTGCAAGAATAAGGATGGCAACATATCAACAAAAGATAGCCAAATCACATAACAAGAATATTAGGATACGAAGATTTCAAATTGGTGACTTAGTTCTAAGAAAGGCATTTCAAAATACTACCAACCCAGCTGATGGAAAACTTGCTCCGAAATGGGAAGGACCCTATGGCTTCTGGTATATCTAAAAATGTTTTGATATTCTTAAGTATTCTTAGTTATTCCTAACTATTCTGATTTATTTTGCAGAATCCACATTCAACCTTGAAGTTCTCGACACCTTCTTCGCTGTTAAGAAGGAAAAAACCAGTCCTTCTGCCCCCAAACCTCGTGCGATGACTACTCGCTCTTCAAAGAGCACTAAGAAACGCAAAGGGGTAGACACCGTGGACCTTGAGGAGCCGTCCGATCTTTCTATTTCTGATCTTCTAAAAAGGGTATATTAACTGTTGTTTTTAGTTAATTATATATCCCTGCCTATTCTTAATGATCTCTATTTTGTAGGCCTCTGCTAAATACGCCATAGAGAAAGAACAGAATGAGAAGCAGATTGAAGTCCTAGAGGATTAGAAGAAGATCTTCACAGCCAAAGCCGGTCACTTCGAGAAGGAGCTAGTCAAAGTCAAAAAGCAGATGAAGGACATGGAAGCCACCCACAAGCTTCAATTCAAAGAGCACATCGATGGAGCCAAAAAATCTGCTGTCATAGCTGTGTTAAGGGCCAAGATACAACTGGTGAATCAGGCCAAAGCTGATGGTGTGGATTCTTTGGCCAAGAATATGAAGGAGTGGGGCAAGATATTGGCGACCCTGGCTGGTGACAAGGTTGAGGCTTCGGTGGACATGAACAAGGCTGGTGAGGTGGGCGAGACGAGCAAGGCTGGTGAAGTGGAGGTGATAGGCGCGGAGGCCGGTATGGCGGAGCAGGAGGTTACAATGGGCGATGATGACAATGATGCGAGGGTCTGAGCCCATTTTTTAATTGTTGTGGTTCTTTGTTTGCTAATGATGTAAGAATTTTAAACAATAGTTCTCTTAGGAAAGTCCCCTTGAATTGGGGCAGACAATCTTGGAAGTCAAAGTGGAGGGACCATGAGTTTCATGGCGAAGCTTTGATCTTCTTTAACTTTTGTTTTAGCATATCAAATGGAGGGACCATGAGTTTCATGGCGAATTTTGGTATGTTAAACTTTTTTAAATGCCTTTTGGATTGTGAATATTATGACTAGGTTGGATTATATTCTGGTGTTTCTTAACTTATTTTCAGATATCCCTAAATGTTTTAGAATATCTTAAATTTAGCAGATGCTATTATTCCGTTTAACTTGAGTCATATGTAACTCTTCATACGTCAAATATTTAGGTTAAGAATAGTTCTTGATAAGTTTTATTAGGTATACTTAGGAATATTTAAGAATAATTTGGTATAGGATTAAAATCAATCTGAATATCAAATATTATATCCAGTTTTGAGAATGTCATCTAGTATAGTTACGATTTTTAAGATACGTTCGAATATTCATAAGTATCTTGTAATTTATTTTGAGAAATGTTCATAAAGATTAGATTTCGACTAAGTATTAATCGTAATTATTCATATACTCTTAAAAATGTTCAAATATTTTCCCTACTTCTATTGGAGAGTTTTAGAGTATATTTCAATAGGATTAATATGTATTGAATATATTTAGGAATAAATAAGGATATTTTAAGCTATACTTAGCCTAATTTGACTAGTGTCTTAATTGTGTGTATGTTCGAAAATAATTTAAATATATGTTTAAAAATTGTTAATTTAACATGCCCCGTATAACAATAAATATAATGCATATTATCAGTCATGAAAACATATCTCCAAATAGAAATAATTAGAAATAAAAGCATTATGGTAAATTAAAAGAGTTAAGAAACAGGTACCAATTTCTGGAGATAGTAGGTTTAATGCGAAATCTTCTTTGTTCCTGTTATAATATCAAAGAGATTCTATACCTGAATATCCCCAAATATTTCGTGGTATTCCCAAGTATCCTTGAAATTCAATCCTGCACAAATAGAAAAACAAGAAAACTTGGGACAAGCCCAAGATACTGGCGACAAGGCCGATTAAAACTGGCGACTAAGGCCGAAATACTGGCGACTAAGGCCGAAATGCTGGCGACTAAGGCCGGAATACGGGCGACAAGGCCGTATTATACTGGCGACAAGGCCGAGATACAGGCGACTAAGGCCACTGGCGACTAAGGCCGATATACTGGCGACAAGGCCACTGGAGACTAAGGCCGGAATACTGGCGACTAAGGCCGGGATACTGGCGACTAGGCCGGAATTCGGAGGATCCCTGGTAATAGTCTTTGAAAATGAAATTGTCAGCCACTCATGCGTGTACTGGTCCCAAAATCTCCAACTATACCGGGATATTTCGGAGGATCCTTAGTTATAGCCCTTGATAATGAAATTGTCAGCCACTCATGCGTGTACTGGTCCCATCATCTCAGACTATAATAGGATAAACGTGCGCAACTGGCGAGGGCATGAGCCCTAAGTCTTCATGATAGTCTGTTGAGTTTTGATTTCAGGTCAAAACTTTGCAGCTGGACATAAAGTCAGTGCGGGGTCTTCATCAAGTTCTGATTTCAGGTCAGATCTTGGGTTAAGACATAAAGTCTAATCTCTTCTCCTGCTATACCTATAAAACAATAAAATGTTTGCATAGCTGGGAACCAGGAATCCTGATGCCTCGCTTATGCCTGATTAGTAGCAAGGTAATTAGGAATATATAAGAATATGTAGGCATATCTAAGAATAATTATAAATATTCAATAGTAAGAATGCAGGGTACAACTTAATAAGTTTTAAACAAAGTATAACTTAAGATGAATGGCATTCCAAGATCTTGGAAGAGGTTCTCCTTCCATGTTGGTTAACTTGTATGCCCCTTTTCCAGCTTCGGAATCTATCTTATAGGGTCCTTCCCATTTCGGAGCAAGTTTTCCATCAGCTGGGTTGGTAGTATTTTGAAATGCCTTTCTTAGAACTAAGTCACCAATTTGAAATCTTCGTATCCTAATATTCTTGTTATATGATTTGGCTATCTTTTGTTGATATGTTGCCATCCTTATTCTTGCAATATCCCTAAGTTCATCAATAGTATCTAGGTCCTCGGAGAGTGTTTCCTTATTAGACTCTAGATTTTGTAGGCTTGATCTTGCGGTAGGAATAACCATTTCAGTTGGGAGAACGGCTTCAGAACCATACACTAAGGAGAATGGCGTTTGACCAGTTGCATTCTTTGTGGTTGTTATATCAGCCCATAGGACAAATGGAAGTTCTTCAGCCCACTTTCCTTTCTTAGATCCCAACTTTTTCTTAAGGTTGTTAATTATAATCTTGTTGCTTGATTCCGCTTGACCATTAGCTTGAGGATGAACAGGTGTAGAGGTGATCATCTTTATGCCCCAGCTTTCACAGAAGTTTGTGGTCCTTTTGCCTATGAACTGGGACCCATTGTCACAAGTGATTTCTGCGGGTATTCCAAATCTAGTCAGGATATTCCTCTTTATGAACGAAACTACTTCTTTTTCTCTGACTTGTACGAAGGCTTCTGCTTCAATCCATTTTGAGAAATAATCTGTCATAGCAAGCATAAACACCTTTCCTCCAGGTGCTTTAGGTAGCTTTCCTACTATATCCATTCCTCATTTCATGAATGGCCATGATGAGACTATTGGATGTAGAGGTTCAGCTGGTTGATGAAGTATATTGCTATGTCTTTGACAAGCATCACATTTCTGGGAATAAGACATTGCGTCTCTTCTCATGGTTGGCCAAAAGTATCCTGTTCTCAGGATCTTTGAGAATAATGCTCTACCCCCAGTGTGGTTTCCACAATCTCCTTCATGGATATCTTTCATTACTTCCAAACTTTCGGGCTTCTCCAAACACCTTAAGTATGGGCCTGATATTGATTTCCTATATAAGATATCTCGTATGATTGTGTACCTAGATACTTTTGCTTTAAAAGCTCTAGGATTTGTTTCTTTATCAGGTATTTTCCCTGTTTGAAGATAGTTCTTAATAGGGATAGTCCAGGATATTTCATGTGCTTCTGAGTGAAGAACTTCGGTGTTCTCGGGTTCACTATCCTGATCCATATCCTGCATTTCTATCGCTGGTCTTAAAATATGTAGGATAGGAATATTAATATCCTCAGGAATTCTTAGGGATGATGCTAAGTTTGCCAATGCGTCTGCTTCGGCATTCTCATCCCTTGGTACTTGAGCGATATCAAAGTTGTAAAAATATCCTGATATATCCTTAACTATTTCTAAATATTTTGCTAATTTATCTCCTTTAGTCATGTAAGAACCGTTAAATTGATTGGCTATTAGTAGGGAATCGACAAAAACATGTAAATTTCTGATGTTCATATCCCTAGCTAATTGGAGTCCTGCTATTAGGGCTTCGTATTCTGCTTCATTGTTAGTTGCTTGAAATTCGCAACTGATCGATTGGGGTATTATGTCCCCCTGTGGCGATTTTAGTATAATGCCTAATCCTGTTCCTCTTACATTCGAAGATCCATCTGTGAACAAGGTCCACTCACCAGTATCTTCGTCAAAGATTCTTACTTCTAGATCCACTTCTGGTTGTAGATCACTACTAAAATCAGCCACAAAGTCTGCTAAAGCTTGTGACTTAATTGCTGTCCTTGGTTCATAGATCAAATCATATGTGCTGAGTTCAACTGACCATTTTGCCATCCTTCCTGACAGCTCAGGTTTTCTCAGTACGGATTTGACAGGATAATTTGTTTTAATGTGTATTCTATGCGTTTCAAAGTAATGTCTCAGCTTAGTTGATGCCATAACCAAAGCTAAAATTAGCTTTTCTAAATGAGAATATCTAGTCTCAGCATCTACTAAACTTTTACTTACATAGTACACAGGGTGTTGCGATCCCTGATGATCCTTAACTAACACTGCACTTACAGTCGTTCGGGATACTGCTAAATATAGTGATAGAGGTTCACCATTTTCTGGTCTCATGAGCAATGGTGGTGAGGACAAATATTCCTTCAGATCCTGAAGCGCCTTCTCATGCTCTTCATCCCACTGGAACTTCTTATTCTTTTTAAGGATATCGTAGAATCCTTTAAATTTTTCAGAAGACCTTGAGATGGATCTATTGAGGGCTGCTATTCTTCCCGTTAACCTTTGCACTTCTTTTATGCTCTTTGGGGATTTGAGGTTCAAGATTGCTTGAATTTGTTCCGGGCTAGCCTCTATCCCTCTTTTAGTGACCATATATCCCAAGAACTTTCCTGATCTTATCCCAAAATGACACTTAGATGGGTTAAGTTTCATATTGTAGTGGTCCAGGATATCGAAGGATTCCTGAAGATCCTTAAGGTGATTCTCAGTTATCTTCGATTTGACCACCATGTCATCAATATATACTTCCATAGTGTCCCCCAGTTTCTCTTTGAACATCATGTTGACGAGTCTCTGGTATGTGGCTCCAGCATTCTTCAAGCCGAATGGCATTGCTGTATAGCAATATATTCCTGTTGGTGTCATGAAGGTTGTGTCTTCTTGGTCCGAAGGTTCCATTTGAATTTGCTGAAAGCCCGCTGATGCGTCCATGAAAGTTAGTATTTCATGTCCTGCTGTTGCATCCACCATGGAATCTATATCTGGTAATGGAAATGGGTCTTTAGGACAAGCTTTGTTGAGGTCTGTGTAATCTACACAAACTCTCCATTTTCCATTCTTCTTTTGAACCACGACTACGTTGGCTAGCCACTTTGGAAATTTCACCTCTCTAATCATTTTTGTTTTGAGGAGTTTCTCTACTTCCTCTTGAATGATTAGATTTCTTTCGGGTGCAAACTTCCTTCTCTTCTGGTGGACAGGCTTTATATTCCTATCTATTCCTAATTTGTGTGTAATCACATCTGAGGATATTCCTGTCATATCCTCATGTTTCCATGCGAATGTGGCAACCCTTGATTTCAGAAAAGAAATCAGTTCTTTTTCTACATCCTCAGGGATATTGGTTCCTACAAGGACTTTGACCTCAGGATTTTCGGGATTTAAGGGTACTTCCTTTACTTCCTTTTCCCTATATTCCTGAGTATCCCCAAGGTCGCACTTTGATTGCTACGCAGGTGAAGGTTTAGTTGTTCCCTTCATTGAAGACGAGTAGCACTCCTTGGCTTCCTGCTGGTCACTATTGATCTTCACTACTCCCCAAGGCGTCGGCAACTTGACACATTGATGGTAAGTCGAAGGGACTGCTTTCATGTCGTGTATCCAAGGTCTACCTAGTATAATATTGTAACAGGAAAGGGAATCTATAATACAAAAGCGTTGCATAGAGTTTACCCCCTCGATATATACCGGTAGTTTGATTTCTCCAACAGTGGCTTTGGTTTCGCCACTGAATCCGACTAGGATCAGAGATTTAGTTGTTATCTCTGATTCAGGAATGTTCATCCTTTTTAGTGTTTCTAATTGGATGATGTTGACCGAGCTTCCTCCATCTATCAGTATCCTGCGTACATAGTGGTTAGCGACATATAAAGTAATGACTAACCCATCATGGTGAGGATCCAGGATATCCTTGCGGTCTTGTTCTTCAAAAGACACCACTGTTTCAGTGGTGAGTGTTGATGTCTTTGTGGGTCTCTCTCCGTTTTCCATCTTGGCTTCTTTAGCATGTCTTCTAGCTGCAGAATAAGAGGTACCACAAATATCAGAGCCACCAGAAATGAAGTTAATTACCTTTGCATCTCTAGGTGGAGATGTTGCTCTTTTTGGGAATCCGTTGGGATCCTGTTTTCTTTCTTTCTTCTTTCCCAGTAGTTCTTTAAGATGGCCTTTGCTCAATAAGTAGCTTATCTCCTTTCTTAATGCAATGCAGTCCTCCGTTATGTGGCCGAAGTCCTCATGGAAGGCACACCATTTGGATTTGTCCCTTGTAGCAAACTTCTTTTCCTTTTGTGGCCACCTGGCTTTTTCACCTAAGTCCTGCATGGCACACATTAATTCAGGGATATCAACAGAAAAACAATATTCTGATATCCTGGGATATTCTTCGTCATCCTCATCTTCTTCCACAGAGTTGATCTTGTGGTTATCAGTCTTGTAGTATGGCTTAGATTTGAATGACTTGCTGTTAGGTGAGTCCAGCTTTCTCTTTCCTTGATCATTGGGAGGCGTCGTAGTGATCCTCTTTTGGATCTCCTTATCATCCTCCAGTCTTATAAACCTCAATGCACGGTTTCGAACTTCATCCATATTCCTGCAGGGATTCATAACTAAATCATCATAAAAAGGTGAGTCTCTTTGTAAGCCCATCTTAAATGCTTGAACAGCCGTAGTGATATCAAGATTAGGGATATCCAGGGATTCTTTGCCAAATTTGTTGACATAACTTCTGAGGGATTCGTCGGATCCCTGGGTTACCCTATAGAGATCACTAGTCAGCCTTTCAAACGTCCTGCTACAAGAAAACTGATTGTTAAACAGATTAATTAGGTGAGCAAATGAAGTAATAGAGTAGGGAGGAACGTTAAGCAGCCATTTCAGGGCTGCCCCTGTTAGTGTTGAACCAAATCCTTTACATAAGCATGCTTCCTTCAGATGCGGGGGTATAGGGTTAGTTTCCATTCTTTCCCTATATTGCGCCACATGTTCTTCAGGATCAGTGGTTCCATCATACAACTTCATCGTTGGAGTTTGAAATCTTTTCGGGATTTCAGCATCACATATGGGTGGAGCAAATCTGGATATCCTGTGAGTGGTTGTTGGTACTTCCGGGATAGGTTTGACTATTCCTGGTACACTTGAGATCATATCCCGGAGTTTCTGTATTTCCTTAGCCACTTGAGGAGATATCCCTGAATCCTGCGAAGAACCAAGATTAGTAGTTTCAAATGGAGAATAATTATAAGTGTTGCTAGTAATGGGAGTTAGATAAGAAGTTCCCAGGATATTTGTATTATCCCGAGATATCCTTAACCCTTGGGATCCCGAGGGATCTCCGAGACTAGTCTGCATGGGAATAAAGTCTCCAGAGTGGTTTCCGGATATCCCTGATGTCCCAAAATCAAGGATCCTTGGAGTTATTGGAGTAGTAGCCTCTGGTTGTTTATTCTTTTCAGCCTTCAAATTCTCCATTTCCCTGAGAAGTTTTTGATTCATCCGTTGCTGATCGATCATTTGCTGCTGCATCTTTTGAAACATATTCAAAATATCATCATTAGAAATTAATATGGGGGTTGAAGTGGTCATCTTTGTCGATGGAGTACTAGCAGCAACGAAAGTGGTCTTCTTTCCAGGATTATCTGGTTTCTTCGTGAAAACAGGAATCTGTGAGGACACGTTAGTAGTAGAAGCAGAAACAATAGGTAATGAAGAAGTTGATCTCGGTTGTGAAGCCATTTTTCACTGTATTTTTCGAAAAAACGCCTTTAAAACAAGATTTTAATTATGAAAAACACAAGTTTGCCCCACGGTGGGCGCCCAATTGTTTCGGGTAAAAATTAACAAGTGTAATTTTTAGCAAAACCGAATTAGTTAAGTGGGGTATTGTGCTTAACAATCAAGAAAATAGTTTTAACAGTAATGTTTAACAAGAATATCCCTGAGGATACCTAGGGATATTTCAGAATATAAAATAGAAAAACAGCCAAACACACGAGATTTATACGAGGAAAAACCCTTAATCCCTTAGGATTGCCGGCATAAAAACCTCGGGAGGTGACAATCGTCACTCTGCCTTGTTCTTATTAATATAACAAAGTAAATAATACAAAGAAAGAGCACAAATGATCGATTGCTAAGTGTATGTTTCTGTGAATATGATTGCGAATAGTGATAGAATAGTTGGTTGTGTGCCGGATGATCCTAAAATCGATCATGAGCCTCAATATATAGTCAAAAATATACAATATTGGTCAAATAGTCGTTCCTCAATAACCGGTTCTTCCTCCAATCAGCTCTCGAACACTTCTCATGAACGTTGGCATGTTTCCCACGTTTCTTCTTATCATTCCAGAAAAATAGGCTTGCTAGTTATACAATCTGTTGACTTAAATTCAAATATTAGCAATACATGTGGCATTAAATAATAATAACATCATTTACATTATTATTATACAGTAATTAAGTCATCAGATCATATAAATTTATATACGCAAATATTCCTAAATATTCTGAAATATTCTGTATTCCGAAATATTCTCAATTATGAGGTAACTTTTTTGAGGTATAACAGTTGTTATGATGGTGACTTGTTTCAAACATTGAAATCAGTTGTTAGAAAAAGAAAGGTTTAAGATATATAAAAGCAATTTATTTTTAAAGTAAAAAAATCATTATTTTATGGCATTTAAACATGTGTTTATAAATGATTTTTTGCTTTTTAATAACATTAGTTTTCAAATGTGTATCCCTAACAAATGGCTTCTAACCAATCGGTATCGCTATGAAGAGGATAAGCTACACCTAGGGGTGTTCATGGTTCGATTCCAAACCTCGAAAGCGTCCAAGCCAATTATCGGTTCGGTTTCACGGTCGGTTTTTTCAAACATTAGTTTAGTTGGTTTCAAAAGTTCAAAACCGTAATAAACGGCTTGGTTTACCGTTTCATCAAAAACCGGTCGTAAAAGACCGGGCCGAACCATATGTGTGTGAATATATATATATATGTATGTATGTATATGCATATGTATGTATGTGTGTGTGTATGTATATTGAGTTCCTAATTTATGCGCCATGAAAAAAACATTTGGACTTGGTGTAATTAGTCTATCTTGAACTATAAAAGGTTTGGTTTGATTCGATTTTATTATTGGGATTAAAAACCCAAAACTTAATCAAATCGAAACCAAACAATTGATAACAACTCGGTTTGGTTCGGTTTTGGTTTTCATTATTCAAGAAACGTTGTTAACGGTTTGGTTTACGGTTCCACCTAAAAACCGTAAAACCAGAGCGCGAACACCCCTAACTACACCTCAATGAGGTCAAGGGTTCAAATCTGAGCAGGGGAGATATTTTCCAGATTTATCCGGCTCCTGCTTATCTGATGAGTATGATCTCATGACGGTCAAGGTAAACATCCTTATATATATCACAATCCTATACACACCTATTTTAACCACTTATTTTAAATTCTGAAAAAAGTTATATAGTCCATATTCAATCACGTTTCACCTGTTTTAAATCCTAAAAAAATATGTGATCCATGTTAAAGCACACTAAAGTTGAAGCTGAGATAGGGATAAGATTTGTCTCCATTATTTCCTCCAGACCCTACTGAAATGTGAAAATATACTGGGTAAGTTTGTTTGTTTTTATTCCATTTTAATGTAAACCACACTTTTTTTCAACATTTAAAATACATGGTCAAAAATATATTTAAAGGTTAAAGATCCAAAGCCAGTGGGCCCACCAAACCCATTCAGATTGGGTTTTTGTTTACATAAAACTTAGCTAATGGGTTGGCCCATAATTTTGGTCCAAATGGATTAATTAGTAATCACACATCACACCAAACTTTCGTCTTTTGGTTAAAATAGAGATGTACAAAAAAACGGGTTTAAGATTCAAAACCACTACTAACAACTAACCCTGATCCGGATTGGGAAATCAGTTTGGTTGAAACCGATCCCAAGTCAGATTTTATACCAGATTGAGATTATATACGTTGGAACCAGTTTGGGAGAAACCGATTTGAGAAAAAAACTAGTTATTCAATCCGTTAAATCCAGTTTAATCCGGTTCCAATCCGATCCAAACTAGTTCCTATCGGTTAAGACTTCTTCCCCTTAAAAACCGATGATGACCGGAATTGGTTTGGACCAGAACCAGTTTCCACTTGCATTGACCGAAACCGAACAAGTTTGGTTAAAATCTAGTTTGTGCTCTAAATTAAACCAAACATTAAGAACCCAAAGCCTAAAATAAAACCCAAACTCCATATGGCAAATCTAGGTATATAGCCCATAACAATAAACAAAGACCCAATCCAAATTTTTTAACAATAAACATAAACCTTTATTCAGCAATTTGTTCCTGCCTACACTAGAGTTACATTAAATAAAAAACTAAATTCAAAGGGTATAAAATCTAACCAGATGTTCTCAAACCAAGACATTCAAGTTTAAATAAACATATTAACAAAGGGTATCAAACCTGCTGTATGTTCTTGCTTAAAAGTTGACCAAAATCAACAACCCTAAAGTTGCAGGGTTGACCAAAGTCAACAAGCTTGTTGCAGCTGGTGAAGATTGCAAGACTTCTTATTATGCCCAGGTTGCTTGCATTTTGTGCATGTTACTGTTCTTTTTGTTTCCACCTCTGTTTCATCCCAATCCATCTTCTCCTTTATTGCATCAACTGGTTTTACAGGTATGGGAGGAAGCACAAGCACATCCTCATCTTTCTCGGTCTCTTCCTTTTCATCCTCCACTTTTCCCTCTTCTTCATTTTCACCCCCTGTAATCACAGTCTCAGTCTCCATCTTTTCACCCTTCTCATTTTCAACTTTTACCTTTTCAATCTCCTCTTTCTCAATCTTAGTTTCTGCTTCACCAAATTCTTCCTCAACCATGATCTTTTTGCCAGCTTGATCATTCTCACCCTCGACATTCAAAGCTTTTTCATTTTCACCCTCAACATTCAAAGCTTGTTCATTTTCACCCTCAACATTCAAAGCTTGTTCATTTTCACCCCTCACTTGCTCAGTCTCTATCTTTTCACTTTCTTCCTTCTGAATTGGTACTGGGTTAATCGGCTCCAAGTAAGTTAAATGATAAGCATCCACAGTGAAGTGATGAGAGCAAAACTCATATGGGTCTTTACCAGTCGATGCAAAAACTGCAAGTGCATGACGGCATGGTAGGCCCGTTTCTCTCCATCCTAAACAAGTACAACTCCAGTTACTGATATTCACAACATGGGTTGAATCTTCACGAACCTCAAACAAAGTATCAGAAGAAATCAACACTTTTAAACCACATGATTTAACCTTCTCCTCTTGAAGTTGTTTCTCTTTTGATGGAGTAAGATGTGTTGACCACATACTTCCATCCAATTTAGCATCATTAATAGCATCAATTATCATACGTATGATGGCGTCTATTTTATGTAAAATGGGCAACTCACGGTAATCTTCCATTAACTTAGAAAATGACCCGCCAACATCATCTATGATATGGTTATACCGTTCCCCTTTAAAAGATGAGGTTGCCCAATGTTGAGGTTCAATTTGCATGACCCAATCATAAGCCTGTGATGATATTAGTTTTATCTGTTCAGTTGACTTTTTAAAACCAGCAAAACGGACTGCATGTGCTGCATCCAAGAAATAAAATGGTAAAGAAGATTTACCATCCCCAAGAAACGGGCCCTTAACGTTTCTCTTGAAGCTTTCTAAAAGATGGTAAATCGAGTAACCCACGTGAGAATCTTCAAAAATTTCAAGAATAAATGTTTTCAAATTCTTTTCTCTATCAAACACGAATGTTATAGGTACTTGTGAGTTAAAGATTGTAGCTTTTAACAACCCCAAGAACCAATGCCAACTGTTATCATCTTCAACGTCTACTATAGCAAATGCAACTGGAAAAAAATCATCGTTTCCATCAATGGCATTTGCTGTAAATAAAACTTCTCCATACTTTGACCACAGCGAAGTAGCTTCAAGGAAAAGAAGTGGGCGACAACTATTCTGAAATCCACATAATGCCGAGTAAAATGACACAAACAGGGCTTTAAATCTTCTATTCTCACCAATAACAAGTTTTGAGATGCTACCAGGATTTGTTTCCATGATCTTCTCACAAAACCATGGTAACTTGTTAAACGCGTCTTTATCGGTACCATGAAGTTGTTCACGGTGAATCATTTTTACATCAATTACTTTACCATTTGAATCAACCCCAAAGTTCTTCAAAAGCTCACAAGCAATTTCTTTTGGTGTTAAATGTGGTGATTCTTGCAGCTTCTCTTTCATAGTGTTAAGCAACCAGTTGTTTGACTCTTTTTCACATGTGTGTGCATTGTTCATGGTCTTTATCTTAAAAGACTCCGAAGATGGAATCCACACAGCATTAAACTTCCAGGAACACCCTTCAGCAGCACATACACCAACCACACGGTGTTTATCATTTTTCTTGAGTTTGAACTCAAAATCATTTGCAATAGCATATCTATGGAACGTTTCTTGGAGCTCGTGCACGTTAGTGAATTGGTGACCAATGCCGGTAATGGCTGACTTCCACAGAGAGACTAAGGTTTCAGGTGACACATCATCATCACACATGTCAAGAGAAGAGGGTCCCACAAAATCTCCCAATTCTTGATCACTGGTATTAGCTCGAGGGCGCCCTCTCCCTCTTTTTCTACCAGATTTTTTCTCATGAGAATTATCTCCTTTAGCAGCTAACCTACTACTCTTTCTCTGTGAACTTTTATTTCCAGAAGTACCCGTAGATTCTGAGCCCACAGACTCAGAAACTATAGTGGGACGACCATCAGCACCAAGCTTCCAAGATGGGGTGCGTCTTCGTTTCTTAACACCGTCAGCAAGGCTAGCGTAGATTTCGTTTTCATTTTGACTATTGACTTTTTTCCTTTTTGCATTCCGACTAGGGACGTAGTCAGAACTACAATCTGAGTCAATGTTCACGTTGACCTGCTCAGATTTATCATTTGAAGAAGTAGCATCATCTGAAACTGTTTTTTCTTGTTCTTTTTCCTTCACTTTTTCTTTTTTATGAGAAGATGCTTTAGCAGCAGCTGTGGAACGACGCGTCAATCTAGCCGGAGCTGCAACATGACTGTTGGCCACCTTATCTTCTTTTTTCGCATTCTTATCTTTCTTGGAACCTGCTTTAACTTGTTTTATCTTCTCATCTTTCTTGGTACTCAAGCTATCACTTTTTACAGTCTTGTCATTCTTGGTATGGTTTTTCCTGTGGGTATATCACCAATTTGATTAAAAATAAGTAAGCTTAAGGCACATTTCATCACATGAATAAGCAAAGTGCTATTGTTATTTGGGTTATGTATTGTCTCTAATGGGATCAAATAGGTAAAACAAAAATTAAATATATATTAAAAAAACTAAAAAGAATTATAAATCACATGGATTGAAAATACCCAAAATGTAATGCACAAAATCTCCCAAGTCATTTTTTTAAAGAAAAATTAAAACTATCGGTAGGGTTAATCACATTGATGGTCCGTATGCTTTGAGTAAAGTAATATGTTTGGGTACTACACAAAAAAAAGGTAAAAGTTTAGGATTTATGATTTCAATCTTGTTATGTTAACTTTTCAGTTAAATTGGGGTGAAATGAATAAAAACCCTTTGATTTTTTGAATAGTCAAAGAGCAAAAAGTGCAAAGGGTAGTTTGACCGGTTCACCTAATTAAAAAGAGAAGTCAATGGAAGTTAGCCTTAGCACCCAAACTCATTACAAAATTGAAAGTACAAACCCAAAACTAGTGAATTTTAAAATTTATCCCCAAACCTATTATTTTTTTCCCAAACCATAGGGATCATCATGTAAATAACTCTTACCAATATGATATGGTCTTGGTGATCATATCCCCCTCACTAAATCTTTATAAAATATATATATATATATATAGTTATTTAGAAAAAATGCTTTGGGTCAACCCAACAAAATCCGTTGACTTGCTACTCAAGTCCCAACCCACCCATTTTTCAACATGCAACTGTAACAGAAGAAGGTGCAGTATCCACATTAAATCATACATGTTAGTTTGCTTTTCTAGGGCACTATGATTAAAACCCGGTGTTCCCATAACAAACGCTTCTGCTGTAATTGCATCCCCGTGAAAACCAATCATTCTTTTTACATCCTTATCATTCTTTACGGTAATCAAGTTTCGCTTATTTCCTGGCAGGAAATACTTCACAGTCACTGTCTCTTGATTTATATCACAAGTTGCAGCCAAATTTAGTTTTAAATCATTGAATGGAGTCTCAGAAGTAACATTTGCAGCATTTGCTTCTCCTCCATTATATGACATGGTTCCGTCATCATTTGTCACAAACTCACCACCAGATTGGCAGATTAATATAAGCTTCCCTTTAGCCATTGTACTTACCTACATAAACAAACACAGTGTAACAATAAAATATGGTATATTAAGCATCACTTACATTATTAATGGTTAAAGGTTTTTATTTTAAGGTATAAATGTGATGGTTAGATACCAAGCAAGTACACAATAGTTGTATGCATGAAAGAAATGACAATAAGACAAGATATTAGCAAATTCTTTTCTTCGTTATGATTTATCACCAATTAAGGCCAATATGTTGTCGCAATAACTTTAAAGAAAAATGTAGAAAAAAAAGGAAAAGAAGCTGATAGCATTAGTAGTATGATCATTATTTAAGAACTCATAGCTTTTTAGGTAAAATCTAAGGGTTAAGAACCTTAATTAAGAGATGTTGTATGTTCACCACGTCTTTTTTCAAGACAAGATTCCCATATAAATGATATGACAAACAAACAAACAAACATACCCAGTAAAATCCCACATTGTGGGGTCTGGGGGAGATGAAAACAAACCTTACATCTACCTCAAATTCCATATAAGCGATATGACCTTTCAAAAATGCCAAAGTCATGCCTTAGACACATAAGTCTCAAATAGAAGATATGGCTGGCAAAATGGGCAGGTTAAGTTGTGTTGGGTAATGGGTCAGAATGAGTGCGGGTCAAGATGGGTTTTAAGCAAAATTAATTTGGATCTAAATGGGTCCTTTTTAGAAAACATCAATTTAGTTCAAGTTAAAATGAGTAGTAACTAAAGAAATAATTTATTTGAATAATTTTTAATTATTTTTCATCAAATATATTATTGATCATTCTTAACCGTTTGAATCCATCATATTCACATAGTTTTTAAGTTACCCATTTTGACCCACAATATGTTAAGGTGTTACCAATCTCAACCCGTTTAATGTCACAATGCTACTCATTTCAACCCAAAATACAAAAACTGTTTACCCAAATCTACCTGTTTGTCTTGTTATGGGTCATGATTGCCAGGTCAAATAGAAGATAACCAAAAGTTTACAAAGATATCAACAGAAAACAACGACAAGGTACCAACCTAAAGGGGGAAGTTGTCAGTTTCAGTTTAACTCCAAGATTTCAAACAAAGCTCCAATATGCTGTGTTATGAACTACACTCAAACAAAACCAAATATACTACTTTGAACAACATTGCATGCATCTCATCTTATCTCGTATCTGACTCCTATGTTAGTTAAGCAAGGAAACACTGTTAACAAGTACATCATTTGAGTTCAAATCAAGAAAGTTCAAAAGGTTAAAAAAGCTAACGCACATTTAAGCGTGAAGACACGGATTGCGTTCAAAAGGTCAAATTTACTGGTCATAATTATTTAAGCAACCTAATATATGGTTATGCGCAAGCACGCCAACTGATCATAGCATGTTTGTGTCCTAAACATTAGTTAAGAGCTAAGGCACAGTTAGGCGCAAGTACACCAATTGAGTTCAACTCAAGAAAGTTCAAACGGTCAAACTACTTCTCATACTCAAGAAATAAGTTAAACACACGTTAAAAAGCATGCGGTGTTTTCTTTATGCCAATTAAAGTGCATATTAATACAATTTCTGCAGACCATATACGCCAGCATTATTCAGACAATGGCACTTGGCATAAGCTTCATGTTCTATAATAATTTTACCCCCAAAATTTCAAAAATCATCTATTTTGAACATTAAAAGCTCAGCAAGAAACACAAATAAAGCAAGAAATTCAGAACAGTGAACACAGAATGCATTCCAAAGTTACGAAAAACTCTAAATCAGAGAAAGATAAACAAAAAAAACATCCGAAGGAAGTAAACTCACTTGGCAGCTCTGCTTCAGCAATTGCAATTGTTTAACTGCCTCAGAAAGTTAGGGTTTCGAAAGTTAGGTTAAAATTAGGGGAATTTAGAGAGAGAGGAGGGATGATTGGCGGTTTGCTGGTTATTCTTCTGATCAAATCGACGAGGAAGATGGAGCAAAAAGGATCGAGGGGCATTATGGAATTAGGGCAAACACGAGGAATGAAATTGAAAGAAAAAGGGTTAAACTTAACGCCGTTAAAGAAGTAGGTCATAACCGTCATATTATCGAGTTGGCCTTTGTTGTAAAGTTTAAAAAAATTATGTGGCATATATCGAAAGATGCGTAGTTTTTTTTTTTCCTTTTTGGGGTCATTTGAATTTTGAACATATCTAAATGGATACTATGTTTACATATGGATCTTTATGTCGTTACATTCCATTTAGGATTAGGAATAGGTATAATCGGACCTGCTTTTTTACATATTACTCTTTATTTGTGACCATATCCACCTCTTTGGCTTCTATTGAATCGAGAAATAGGTTTGATCGTCCATAATTTTGATAGATTGGATATCTATATAATGCATTCTCCGGATAATTCAAATCGAAACAATTGGATGTCTAATTCGGGCCTATATGACGTGACCGATCAATAGAAATACTCCAACACTTCACTATTTCATACAAAACACTAGATATATATCATATTCATGGAATACGATTCACTTTCAAAAAGTACCCTAAAAAGGAACATTTGCTCTTTTATTTTTCTTTCGGTTTTTCGTTAAATTAAACTCTGGATAAAAGTTGCAATCTTGACATGTCAGCTATAAAAAATATATATATAACTTGAACAAGGTTATATGTATACGTACAATCTTAATCTATACTGACCATATAGACCTACACTAGTTATATAAGAACAAAAAATGGTTGTATAGGCCTATACGGCTATACTAGCCGCTATACATGCCATAGTTATGGATGGTCTGACAAATGTCTTTAACAGTTAAGTTTTATACATGTCATAAAATGGGGGTATACTATAGTTTTAACATACATACACAAAATAATAAATCTATGTGCTTGAAAGTGAAAACAGTTTATGGTCAAAAATCCGCGCACGTCTAGTTCAGTACCTACTCAAATGCTAATTTAGACCACAATCATGATCCTTGCTAACCTGCGCAAGTTGCATCCGGCTGAACCAAAACGGATGAGTTGAGATCTGTTGATTTCTCCATTGAATCCGAGGTCAGTTAACAGTCTTTTAACTCCATGATTTAAGGTGTTTTTTAATTGATTCCTGGCGGAATATGAATGTATACTGTCACTGTGTGATGGTTAAAATTGAATGTTCAGATTCAACAATGATGATCCGTAAGTGTTTATCTTTGTGATTTAAATCGAATAATTTCTTATACCTCTTTCATATGCAATTGATGCTAATTGAGGATTTTGACTAGATAATCTTATTGTTTGAGCATGGAACGAACGTTTACTATTCGCATGAATCGTGACTGCGATAATAATAATTTATTTAGAATAAACTCGTAATTTTTGAGGAAATTGAGCTGAAATTGCTATTATCAGGAAACGAATTGTTTTTCTGATTTGCTTTATTTGGCGTCATAGACAATAATCACAATATGATGTAGGTGAGGGCGACCTTAGGAGTACTGAGTGATCAGATTTCTTAATTAGGTTAAAAAGTGGATATTTCATATCATGGGAGTTTGATTAGTTATGTTATATGGAACAGACACTTGGGTTAATAAAAAGACTGAAGTGTGTAGATGTGGATGTGTGAGCACATGAGGTTAGATAGGATAAGAAATAACGTTTTTTTAGAGATAAGTTGGGAGTGACTATCAAGGATGATAAGATATGGAAGTGTAGATTGAGATGGTTTGAACATGTGAAGAGGAGGCAAGAGACAATGTCAGTTAGAGTAGTGGAAACTCTCATCATGGAGGGGAGGAGTAGAGATAGACCAAACTAACTTGAGATGAGAGTATTAGACAAGAATTGCTAGAGTTACACCTATATGGGGACATGGTTGATGATAGGGGTTTGTGGAGACGTATAATTAGAGTTAAAGACTACCTGGTGAAGGCAAAGACGTAGTTTAGTCATGTTTTAAGGGAGTATATTTTATCTCATACTTTGAGAAGTCTTTGTATGCTATCGTCTTATTGTATCATATGTATATGTGCTGCTGTATGACATAGTATATGTTGCTACAATTACTTGCATCATTTCTTTCTTATTTGTTATAGATAGTTTTTTGATTACATGTTTTAAAATTGTATATTTTTCATCTCTTTAAAAAAAAAGTTTGTTCAGCGCTGGATGTCTCTCTATAAGAAGGTAGACCCTACTATTATGTGAGTTTTTACTAGGTATGTTGTTTTGTTAGTTTGTATGTTTTAAAACTGTTTATTTTGTATGTTGTTTTTCTTTCTGGAGCGACAATCTCTCTGAAAGCAGCCTCTCTTTCCCTCGGGGTAAAGTTAAGGTTTGCTTACATGTTACTCTCTCCATACCCTACCAATAGTTTTACTATGTGTGGGCACCATGTATGGTTCTTCTTGTTGTATTGCTTTATTTGGTGTCACTCTATGTTGGTTCTCTAAAACAGGGAATGTAGTTTATTTGCTTAAACATAACTGTTCTTATTAAGAAAAATAGAGGTTACTCTTAGTTAGAACATGATTAACACGAACCAGACATATGTGCCATTGTTTGGGACTCTGGGACTGGGCTGTATATGTTGGGGGTAAATGAGCTCTCAAAACTGATGTTAATTTAGATGAAAATAGGAGGTAGTATAGAATTGTTGGTATTGGTGCAAAAGAGCCAAAAGTAAGTTGGACATTTAGCCGGGTTGCTTGCAAAATTTCTCTCTTTATAGGGACTTCTAGTGCAATAAACCATGAAGAACTTTGTTTGAATATTGTGCCTTTTGATATATTATGATACAAGCTTTCAGCTCTCTCAGATAGACTATGTATGATTAAGAACATTTAGTCATTTACTGAATAATCAAGTTTTTAAAGAAAACTCAAACAAAGTTGAACATGCATGTGTTATATTATGTAATTACTGTAACTTGTGCCAAACTTTGGCCATTCTTTTTGCAGCTTATATTGTTTGGTGATTGTAGCTGATTTAGCAATGATCATTTCGAAAGATAAGAAAATGGGATCCATGATACCTCAGCTTGTGGTTGTTGGCTATGTTTTATTCAGCTTTGCAAATACTGCCTATGCTGGTGTCACAAGCAGTTTCATCCGTTCAGAGTGGCCATCAATTGACATTCCTCTTGACAATGAAGTTTTTGAGATTCCCAGTGGTTATAATGCACCTGAGCAAGTAAGCTTCTGAAGTCAAATTTATAAATATATATATTCATTTTCACACGATTAACAAAAGTATATTTAACAAAATTATATGTGATGATGCATATGTTTGTTTAGCTAGTTCTATGCTAGTATTCTTTATTCAGTAATGCGGTGACAGTTTTATTGCTTTATGATTCCATTTACTCTTGCCATTCTTTTATTTTAGTTGCAAAATTTTGTTTAGCTAATGCTAGTAGTCTGTGTTCAGTAACACAGCAATTTTACTACTTTATAACTCCATCTAATCGTCATTCTTTTAGTTTAGTAGCTGTTTTATTTTCATTCTGTAGATACACATCATCCAATAGCCTTGCTATAAGTGTGACTACTATGGTTGTTGTTATAGGTACACATAACTCAAGGAGATTATGATGGCAAAGCTGTAATTATTATATGGGTCACACCTATTGAACCGGGGTCAAACCAAGTAAGATATGGAAAATCAGAGAAAAAATATGATTTTACTGCAGAAGGGACGGTGAAAAATTATACATTTTACAACTATACATCTGGCTATATTCACCAATGTCTTGTCAGCAATCTTGAGGTATTTGTGGTTAACTCAATAACATCTATTTATGGTATAGTTTTAAATTCACTTAAAAGATATTTTCATGACTGAAAAGTGCGTCTTCTTGTTAGTATGACACAAAGTACTTTTATGAGATTGGAGAAGGCGATTCTGCTCGATCATTTTGGTTTCAAACACCTCCTAATATTGATCCAAATGCTTCTTACAAATTTGGAATTATAGGTGAGTTTCTTCACTTCTGCATTTGTTTTTATTAAAGCGATATTAGACCTTTTTTTTGTGGAATAACTGTTAATTATGTATTTTAGGTGACTTGGGTCAAACATTTAATTCTCTATCAACTCTTGAACATTACATTGAGAGTGGAGCACAAACCGTGTTGCATGTTGGAGATCTATCTTATGCTGATAGGTATACATATCATGATATGGGTGTACGCTGGGATTCATATGGTCGTTTTGTTGAAAAAGTCCAAGCATATCAACCATGGATATGGACAACAGGAAATCATGAGATAGAGTACATGCCATATATGGTAAGCATTCACACTAATCTGAGTACTATTACTACAAACTTCTTATCAAGATACAGTTTCATCATTTAGTTTCAGTTCAATAGATGACGTTTTATGAGTTTTTGTTTCCTTAGCATATGCTAATTCAGTTCTTTAGATGGCATCATCTCATAATTTCCTTTAATTGATAATATTTTTATTTTTTGATCTATATGTCCAGAATGAAGTTGTACCTTTCAAACAATATCTTTATAGATACCCCACTCCCTATGCAGCCAGTGAAAGCAGTAATCCTCTATGGTATGCTATCAGACGCGCATCCGCTCATATAATTGTGCTATCCAGTTATTCCCCATTTGGTAATTATCCTTCTAATCTTGTTTTTATACTGTGTAAATTACATAAACAAGGTATATTTTTATTTTGGGTATTACACTCTGTTTGCAATCACGAACTCACAAAAAGTTGGTTTTCAAATGCCATGTCAAAAAAGTCAACATGGCCAAAGTTACTTGTCATGTCAACTGCCACATCATCATTTGACTCTCAAGTTTACTGGTTTTCAAATGCCATGTCTAACATTGGGATGATGTTTTTGGGTATGGGATTAGTTTTGGAAATTTTCACAAGTTTGGGAAGAATATGGAATTAGGTGATATTTGCCCGATTACACTACCTGTTTACCTGAATATTTGAAATTATATAATCTTAAAAAATATAATAAATAGTATGTTGAAGTTGTTCAAAGCTTGAAATTATCAAAATTCAAAATTAAAGTATAGTTAAAAGTGTAGTTGAGTATTTGATGCATCAAGTTGGTTTTTGAAGTGAGTTTAAAATCGTGTTTTGAGTATTAGGTATCACAAAAGGAAATTAATAATCACATAAGTGGATATTCCCCAAACCCATAGGTGTTGGGTAATGGGCACCTGACGGGTATGTGACAATTTTTTAATTGGATATAGGATTGCCAATACCAGTTCTATCCAGGCCCATTGTAATCCCTAGAAACAGCCTCAAAGTTGGTTACCTTTTTTCTTTTGGCATTATGAATTGATCATTATAAATTAGCATACAGATACAACTGTTATTACTCGTGTATGATAGCCATATTTACTTAACTTCTGACAGTGAAATATACGCCTCAGTACAAATGGCTGGAAGCAGAATTAAAAAAGGTGGACAGGAAGAAAACACCTTGGCTTTTTGTAATTATGCACACTCCTATATACAACAGTAATAGTGCTCACTACATGGAAGGTGAAAGCATGCGAGCCGCATTTGAGAGTTGGTTTGTTCAGTACAAAGTTGATGTGATCTTTGCTGGACATGTTCATGCCTATGAAAGATCAGTTTGTCACCTTCCTTTATATCTTATTTTTCTGATATATGAACTTAAAAGACTATAAGCCCACTAAAAAACTAGGCTACATGTGTGTAGAATGATTGTGACAGAAGGCACCATCAGCAAACTATAACCTCCTTTAGAGGCAACATGATAAGCAGCTTGGGTATGGGTCAAGTTGGGTTTGGATAAAAACTGTAAAACACTACCATTTTTAGTATAGTTGGGTTGGGTCGACCTGTTAACCCTTTTTTGTCCATTTTTTCATAATTAATGGATGTGTTATTATGATAACAAAAAAATTATGATAATAATGTAGATATATGAATAAAACAACTTAGGTGGTTATATGCCTTAGAATTAGACTTTAGGCAACTTTCAATATGTATGGCATGTTCTCCTTTGAGCTAAATCTTGTGACTCAATCTGTTTGACTTGTTGAGAATAAACATAACATGAATCGATCTATTCATAAAAATTTAACTCAGATAAAAAAAACTCAAATTGGTCGAAAGAGATCTGAAGTGTATTCAAATGCATAAAAATTCCAAAAGGGCCTAAACCACTTTATGTAATAAAAAAGAAGAAGGTAAATTATTGTAATCATTTAATATTTTCTAAGTATATATAACACGATAATCATTTATGCAAAAGTGTTGAGTTAGCCAACTTGAATTGACCTGCACAAATAAACACTGGTTTCTCTCATGGCCCGGCCTTGCCCATGTCTACCTCTTCTAATGTACATATATAACATTATAATCTTAAATAAGTTAATGGACCATCAGGTTATAGAAATAAAAATATAGGTTTTAAAGAACACTGTTATGGAATCATAATATATTTCTACTGTTTGCTGGCTCATAATCCTCATAAATATGCAATTTCAGTACCGTATATCAAACATACACTACAACATAACAAGTGGAATAAGTTATCCTGTGCCAGACAAATCAGCTCCCGTTTACATAACCGTTGGAGATGGTGGCAACCAAGAAGGGCTTGCATCAAGGTGATTCTTTATATATATATATATTATACTTTCCATTTCTGTTTATTCTATATTCTTTGCAGTGATTATGTTTCTTTTCAAATGGATTTTGTAGGTTTAATGATCCCCAGCCTGACTATTCTGCATTCCGGGAGGCAAGTTATGGGCATTCTACACTTGAGATAATGAATAAAACACATGCATTCTATCACTGGAATCGGAATGATGATGGAAAGAAAGTTGCAACTGATTCCTTTGTGTTACACAACCAGTACTGGTGAGTATGCGTAGGTCGGGTCGGTCACAACTAGTTATGTCAAGTATGGATCCGGTCGGGTGGGACCACCCCACAAACACTTTTGAGTCCCACGGGTCATAAGGACAGGGGTAAGGTCTACGTACATCCTACCCTCCTTAGACATGATAGCTTTGCTAAAGTGTGATTTATCGGGTATGATGATGGTGGTTGTTTTGTTTAAGTTTACATCTCATTAATGTGTCAAGTACCCTTGCAAATTTGTATGATAACAATAAAAATCTATTGTTTTTAATAAAGCGACTAAAAAGGTTTATGCATTTAAAATTGTGTGCATGTATGACTATTTTCAACCTGTGTGACCTGCTCAAACCGTTCTATTTTTTGTCAAAATTTTTAGCTCAATTCACTTGACCCTTCAAAGATAAAAACATAACCCAAATTGACATAATAATCTTATGCTTTTCATTTTGCAGGAACAAGAGTCTTCGAAGACGAAAATTGAAAAAGAATTTTCTGTACTCAACCGTTCAAACTCAAGAACTAAACAAATTATGAAGATGAAGATATACATCTTTCATAGTTATTGAACAATGGTTATCTCCCGTTTGATCCTTCTTCCATGAAATGAAGGTATCAAGCACACATTGCTAATATTTTAAGCTTTGAGCTCATTTATTAGCTTTCTTTGTTATAATAAGATGTTTGAAGATAGAACTTAAATCCATTTGGGATGTAGAATAATGGGTTTGAAGGACATATAACATGTATATGATGGTGGTACTCGTGTTTGCTTTCCATTTTAATCAAAATGGCTTCTGCTTGTTTATTTTCTTATATTTTGTGAATTGTTTGGGTCCACTTAATCCATTGTTTTCTTGTTTGTTTATTTTATATGGTTTCATCTCTAATGTTTCCATATTGGTTTAGACTCATGGTTTATCTACATTAATTGATCTTAAAAGCAACAACTTTACGGAAACATAACCAACTTACATAATTGTTTCAATTAAGTTACTGGAACTTTTTTTTGTCTCGATTAGATCATTGAATTTACTAATAGTATTTTAATCCTATGTTACTAACCTGAATTAAAGGTTAATATGAAATTTTTGTAAACGATATTACTGACCTTGATGTTAAAAAGTTAGAAACAAAATGCAGGCTAATTGGCTTGATTGGATGAATGCTAGATGTTCTTTACCAATTCAATAAATAATGTGATAACCATAAGAAATACAAGGGTCGAATCAAACGATTAAAGAAATACAATATGCGTTAGGAAAATAGTAATATCTCAAACTTTGGGTCTAGACTTAAAAATCATACAAAATTAAAATGTCATCTCACATAAAATGTGGTTCATTTGGCAATTTAATTATGTTGTGACAAAACAAAAAAAGATGCGTTAATTAGTATAAACTATAACTTTCTTAATGAACATTAACAAATAATCATTTGCATAAATTGTCATAGTTAATTGAGGGACCCAATGAGATAAAATTTGTTTGGTCCTTGAAATTCTTCTATATATCCTCTTCTTTACACCGTCTTCATCCATTCGAAATCAATTAAATAGAAATAAAATAATAAATAACTAAATAAATAAATTTTGTAAAGGCTCACACGAATAGCCTGTAGCCATCCATCCACACGAGCAGTTTCGTCAAAAACAATCACAGTAAGTTGTTTGTTCTAACTCACTCATCACCACCATATCTTCGTCCTTAAAACCTCACAAGTATCCACTATTGGTGCTCTAAGCGTTTGTGGATTTGAAGAACATCGACTATGACTATGACTATGATGATGTAGTGGGTCGACTTAAAATTTATAAAGAAAAGAACAAAGACGAGGAGATCAAAACTGAGCACGATTAAATTCAGATGGAAAAGCAAACAAGAAAAGGTTATAAATGTGTCAGAATGTTCGAGTTGGGAGCAAAAGAAAGGTGAAGTTAACTTCATTCAGTTTGACGAGGATAAGATGTCGGTTCTATATTTAAGAATGGTGTTGCAAGATTAGATAGTAATTGTTGGAGTGATCTTGTAATTATTCAATACTTAGAAAAATAAATTAAAAAAACTTATTTTAATTGTTTTAGTTTTATTTGAGTTGGCAGATTAATAACTAGTGGGGTTCCCACGCGTTACTGCGGGTATTCCGCCACAATTTCGTATATCAAAACGTAAGTTTTAGTTGTCACTCTGACATAAAAGCTCTAAAAGATAGTTGTTATAAATGTGTCCGGTTGGATGAACGAGTATTCGATTTTGATAGCATACTCTTAGGTAATACGAACTCAAAGCACAAATTGTTAATTCATAAAACCAAACCGTAAAAAAGTTAAGTTTCTCAATTACTATTATTATTTGAATATTCTTATTTACTGTTTAGTTTTTTTAATTATTAGTATTATTTAAATATTATTATTCAATTAATATTATTATTAAATCTATATAATTTGTGAGGTAATTACGATAAAAATGATATAAACGATAAAAATACGCGATAATGTACGGACATGTTATAAGATTGTGAATAACGCACAAAATTTATGCGTCCGTTTGAGTTCGAAATTTATATAAACGTTCTTGACGTAATTGCGATCAAATCTATATAATAATTATTATTATTCGATAACGTAAGAACGTGTAAAAAGTACGTGAATATTAAAATTATGTGAGTAAAGTAGGAGAAAGATTTAAAAATAAGAGTTCAAAGTTTAGGGTACAAAGTGTAAGTTTTGAATTAATTTTAAGTCTGAGACTCAGAGACCTTTTGAAGCTGTCATATTTCTCTGTTAGTCAACGACCATTTTTTGAAGTGGTTTGAGCCACCGACATTGGTTTTTATTATATAGGTAATTAGAGTTTTACTTGATTTATAATTAGGTTTGGTTTTATTTTATTATAAATAGAAAGTTTAAGAGTTTATTAATTATTGTACCAACCACTCAGATCTAATAAAAGGAAGCATGATTAGTATTACAAAATTTAAGCTATGTAATCTGTCATATATCATTTGAAACCAACAAGGTGGTAGGTGTCAATGATCATCACTCATTTTTCAAAATAAACCTTCTAACATTTTTCATATAAACATTTTGATTTCTAATGTTTCTAACTTTGACTCATGTACTATATATAATTTACGTTTTTAAGCTATTAATTTGTTACCAAATTTTTTATTTAATAGCTTTCATTTGTTTATTTCTTCTTAAACAAACAAATTTGTGATTGTGTTTAATTTTTTTTGATGGCATATGTTTCGGGTAAAAATTAACAAGTATAATTTTTAGCAAAACCGAATTAGTTTAGTGGGGTATTGTGCTTAACAATCAAGAAAATAGTTCAACAGTAATGTTTAACAAGAATATCCCTGAGGATACCTAGGGATATTTCAGAATATAAAATAGAAAAACAGCCAAACACACGAGATTTGTACGAGGAAAAGCCCTTAATCCCTTAGGATTGCCGGCATAAAAACCTCGGGAGGTGACAATCGTCACTCTGCCTTGTTTTATTAAACTAACAAAGTAAAAGTTACAAAGAAAGAGCACAAATGATCGATTGCTAAGTGAGTAATTTTGTGATTGTGATTGCGAATGATGATGCTGTAGTCAATTGTGTGCAAGATGTCCCTAAAATCGATCATAAGCCTCAAATATATAGTCAATTGTATACAATATTGGTCAAATAGCCGTTCCTCATGAATCGGTCCTTTCTCCAATCAGATCTCGAGCAGTCCTCATAAACGTTGGCATGTTTCCCACGTTTCTTCTTATCATTCCAGAAAAATAGGCTTGCTAGTTACATGATTCTGTTGACTCAATTCAAATATTAGCAATATATGTAGAATTAAATAATAACATCATTTGCATTATTATTAAACAGTAATTAAGTCATCAGATCATATAAATTTATATTCGCAAATATTCCTAAATATCCTGAAATATACTGTATTCCGAAATATTTCCAATTATGAGGTAACTTTTTTGAGGTATAACAATTGCCCCCAAATTCTTATTACCGCCTCAATGGGTGGTAAGAATTTGAAATTAACCGTTTATTTTAGCTCTTTATTCAAATTTTGAATTTTGAATGTGATGTGACCGTTTTTTGACAGACCAGTTATTATTGTGGCGGTTTCCCACATATTCCTGCCGTTTATGCAGGATATAATGATCATTTCACACCCACTTGATGCCATCGTCTTCCACGGGATCTTGCTGTAAGTCTCTTTCATCTTCTTCTTCAATTTTAATTTTTTCTTTTGAAAAAATGTCTGGATCATCTTCCTCCTCTGATTTCGACTCCGACGATTTCACTGATCAAAACATTCTCAGTCTTAATCGTCAAAACAGAAATGTTTTGAATGATGACCGAATTGATCTTCTGCGTCTTTCTAAAACTTTTCCTGATGAAACCATATTTCATCATTTTTCAAAAAACCTTAAAGCCGATCATGTCTCACCTACTTGGACATGTTTTCCAGAGTATCCGTTCACTTTGGGATTGAAATACCCTTTTTTCCGACCTCATCCTCAATTTCTTTTTAACTACAAAACTGTGTTTTCCGCAACTTATGCCCATGGGTTGGCGTCTTCTTCATACCCTTGACCAACTAAACCATCACTTTGGTTTAGATATCGGTATCCCTGAAATTTCCTTGATGTACCAACTCAGGACCCATGGGTCTTCTCGATTCGTCCTTCAGAGACGGAGTGGGGCTCCCATCTTAGTTTCTGGAATAACTTTCAATGAAGATGAGTGGAGGAATAGGTTCTTTTTTGTAAAAAGAAGTTCTATCCCCCATGGGGAAATTCTTCCTCTCAAGTGGGTAGAAAAGGGTAGGATTATTAGGGATTTATTATTTATCTTTTATCAAAATTTCCGTTTGTTTAATCTTAACTTATTGTGTTTTTATTTTGTTGTAGCTCCCAAATTTGAGTCACTCATCACAGAAGAAGAAGATAGCAGAGAAAGAATCCGCTCTCTACTGAAAATTGACGAACAGCATAGGAAATTTGGTGCTAATCTCGGAACAATTACTCCCATGGCTTCTGGTATATCTAAAAATGTTTTGACATTCTTAAGTATTCTTAGTTATTCCTAACTATTCTGATTTATTTTGCAGAATCCACATTCAACCTTGAAGATCTCGACACCTTCTTTGCTGTTAAGAAGGAAAAAACCAGTCCTTCTGCCCCCAAACCTCGTGCAATGACTACCCGTTCTTCAAAGAGTACCAAGAAACGCAAAGGGGTGGACACTGTGGATCTCGAGGAGCCGTCTGATCTATCTATCCCTGATCTTCTGAAAAAGGTATAGGAATTATTCTTAACATTATATTCCTACATATTCTGAATGATCCCTATTTTGTAGGTTTCTGCCAAATATGCCTCAGAAAAAGAACAAATCGAGAAGCAGATTGAGAACCTGGAAGACCAGAGGAAGATCTTCACAGCCAAAGCCGGTCACTACGAGAAGGAATTAGCCAAGGTCAAGAAGCAGATGAAAGACATGGAAGCCACTTACAAGCTCCAGTTCAAAGAGCATATCGATGGGGCCAAAAAGTCTGCCGCCATTGCCGTGTTAAGGGCCAAAATCCAATTGGTGAATCAGGCCAAGGCTGAAGGTGTGGACTCTTTGGCCAAGAATATGAAGGAATGGGGCAAGATATTGGCGACCCTAGCTGGTGACAAGGTTGAAGCTTCTGTGGATGTGAACAAGGCTGGTGAGGTGGGTGAGACGAGCAAAGCAGGTGAAGTGGAGGTGACAGGCACGGATGCCGGAGTGGTGGAGCAGGAGGTGCAAATGGGCGATGATGACAATGATGCGAAGGTCTGAGCCCATTTTTTAATTGTTGTGGTTCTTGTTTAACAATGGTGTAATAGTTCTAAACAATAGTTTTCTTAGGAAAGTCCCCTAGGATTGGGGCAGACAATTTTAGAAGTCAAAGTGGAGGGACCATGAGTTTCATGGCGAAGCTTTGATCTTCTTTTTAACTTTTGTTTTAACATATCAAATGGAGGGACCATGAGTTTCATGGCGAAGTTTGATATGTTAAACTTTTTTAGATTGTTAATATGACAGTTATGTTGGGTTATATTTCGGTGTTTCCTAACTTATTTTCAGATATCCCTAAATGTTTTAGAATATCTTAAATTTAGCAGATGCTTTTATTCTGTTTAACCTGAGTCATATGTAACTCTTCATGCATGAAATATTTAGGTTAAGAATAGTTCTTGATAAGTTCTATTAGGTATACTTAGGAATATTTAAGAATAATTTGGTATAGAATTAAAATCAATCTGAATATCAAATATTATATCCAGTTTTGAGAATGTCATCTATTTCAAGGTTTTTACTCATAAGTATAGTTACTATTTTTAAGATACGTTCGAATATTCATAAGTATCTTGTAATTTATTTTAAGAAATGTTCATAAAGATTAGATTTCGACTAAGTATTAATCGTAATTATTCATATACTCCTAAAAATGTTCAAATATTTTCCCTACTTTTATTGAAGAGTTTTATAATATATTTCAATAGGATTAATATGTATTGAATATATTTAGGAATTAGTAAGGATATTTTAAGCTATATTTAGCCTAATTTGACTAGCGTCTTAATATATGTATGTTCGAAAATAGTTTAAATATATGTTAAAAAATTGTTAAATTAACATGCCCCGTATATAAAAATATAGTGCATACTTCCAGCCATGAAAATATACTTCCAAATATAAATAATCAGAAACGAAAAGCATCATGGTGAATTAAAAGAGTTAAGAAACAGGTACCAATTTCTGGAGATAGTAGATTTAATTTGAAATCTTCTTTGTTCCTGTCATGATATCAAAAAGATTTCATACCTGGATATCCCCAAGTATCTCGTGGTATTCCCAAGTATCCTTGAAATTCAATCCTGCACAAATAGAAAAACAAGAAAACTTGGGACAAGCCCAAGATACTGGCGACAAGGCCGATTAAAACTGGCGACTAAGGCCGAAATGCTGGCGACTAAGGCCGAAATACTGGCGACAAGGCCGGAATACTGGCGACAAGGCCGGAATACTGGCGACAAGGCCGAGATACTGGCGACTAAGGCCACTGGCGACTAAGGCCGATATACTGGCGACAAGGCCACTGGCGACTAAGGCCGGAATACTGGCGACTAAGGCCGGGATACTGGCGACTAGGCCGGAATTCGGAGGATCCCTGGTAATAGTCTTTGAAAATGAAATTTTCAGCCACTCATGCGTGTACTGGTCCCAAAATCTCCAACTATACCGGGATATTTCGGAGGATCCTTAGTTATAGCCCTTGATAATGAAATTGTCAGCCACTCATGCGTGTACTGGTCCCATCATCTCAGACTATAATAGGATAAACGTGCGCAACTGGCGAGGGCATGAGCCCTAAGTCTTCATGATATTCTGTTGAGTTTTGATTTCAGGTCAAAACTTTGCAGCTGGACATAAAGTCAGTGCGGGGTCTTCATCAAGTTCTGATTTCAGGTCAGACCTTGGGTTAAGACATAAAGTCTCATCTCTTCTCCTGCTATACCTACAAAACAATAAGATTTTTGCATAGCTGGGAACCAGGAGTCCTGATGCCCCTCGTATGCTTGATTAATAGCGTAATAATTAGGAATATGCAAGAATACATAGGCATATGTAAGAATATATCAGAATATATAATGCTCAGATTATAATGTGCTACAACAAGTTTCAAGTAAAATATAGTTTAAGATGAATTGCATTCCATGATCTTGGAAGAGGTTCTCCTTCCATGTTGGTTAACTTGTATGCCCCTTTTCCAGCTTCGGAATCTATCTTATAGGGTCCTTCCCATTTCGGAGCAAGTTTTCCATCAGCTGGGTTGGTAGTATTCTGAAATGCCTTTCTTAGAACTAAGTCACCAATTTGAAATCTTCGTATCCTAATATTCTTGTTATATGATTTGGCTATCTTTTGTTGATATGTTGCCATCCTTATTCTTGCAATATCCCTAAGTTCATCAATAGTATCTAGGTCCTCGGAGAGTGTTTCCTTATTAGACTCAAGATTTTGTAGGCTTGATCTTGCGGTAGGGACAACCATTTCAGTTGGGAGAACGGCTTCAGAACCATACACTAAAGAGAATGGCGTTTGACCAGTTGCATTCTTTGTGGTTGTTCTATCAGCCCATAGGACAAATGGAAGTTCTTCAGCCCACTTTCCTTTCTTAGATCCCAACTTTTTCTTAAGGTTGTTAATTATAATCTTGTTGCTTGATTCCGCTTGACCATTAGCTTGAGGATGAACAGGTGTAGAGGTGATCATCTTTATGCCCCAGCTTTCACAGAAGTTTGTAGTCCTTTTGCCTATGAACTGGGACCCATTGTCACAAGTGATTTCTGCGGGTATTCCAAATCT
This sequence comes from Mikania micrantha, assembly GCA_009363875.1. Classification (NCBI taxonomy): domain Eukaryota; kingdom Viridiplantae; phylum Streptophyta; class Magnoliopsida; order Asterales; family Asteraceae; genus Mikania; species Mikania micrantha. Next base: position 72,890,178 of record CM018698.1, read on the forward strand.
AGTTAGGATATTCCTCTTTATGAACGAAACTACTTCTTTTTCTCTGACTTGTACGAAGGCTTCTGCTTCAATCCATTTTGAGAAATAATCTGTCATAGCAAGCATAAACACCTTTCCTCCAGGTGCTTTAGGTAGTTTTCCTACTATATCCATTCCCCATTTCATGAATGGCCATGATGAGACTATTGGATGTAGAGGTTCAACTGGTTGATGAAGTATATTGCTATGTCTTTGACAAGCATCACATTTCTGGGAATAAGACATTGCGTCTCTTCTCATGGTTGGCCAAAAGTATCCTGTTCTCAGGATCTTTGAGAATAATGCTCTACCCCCAGTGTGGTTTCCACAATCTCCTTCATGGATATCTTTCATTACTTCCAAACTTTCGGGCTTCTCCAAACACCTTAAGTATGGGCCTGATATTGATTTCCTATATAAGATATCTCGTATGATTGTGTATCTAGATACTTTTGCTTTAAAAGCTCTAGGATTTGTTTCTTCATCAGGTATTTTCCCCGTTTGAAGGTAGTTCTTAATAGGGATGGTCCAGGATATTTCATGTGCTTCTGAGTGAAGGACTTCGGTGTTCTCGGGTTCACTATTCTGATCTATATCCTGCATATCTATAGCTGGTCTTAGAATATGTAGGATAGGGATATTAATATCCTCAGGAATTCTTAGGGATGATGCTAAGTTCGCCAATGCATCCGCTTCGGCATTCTCATCCCTTGGTATTTGAGTGATATCAAATTTGTAAAAATATCCTGATATATCCTTAACTATTTCTAAATATTTTGCCAATTTATCTCCTTTAGTCATGTAAGAACCGTTAAATTGATTGGCTATTAGTAGGGAATCGACAAAAACATGTAAATTTCTGATGTTCATATCCCTAGCTAATTGGAGTCCTGCTATTAAGGCTTCGTATTCTGCTTCATTGTTAGTTGCTTGAAATTCGCAACTGATCGATTGGGGTATTATGTCCCCCTGTGGCGATTTTAGTATAATGCCTAATCCTGTTCCTCTTACATTTGAAGATCCATCTGTGAACAAGGTCCACTCACCAGTATCTTCATCTAAAAGTCTTACTTCTAGATCCACTTCTGGTTGCAGATCACTACTAAAATCAGCCACAAAGTCTGCTAAAGCTTGTGACTTAATTGCTGTTCTTGGTTCATAGATCAAATCATATGTGCTGAGTTTGACTGACCATTTTGCCATCCTTCCTGACAGCTCAGGTTTTCTCAGTACAGATTTGATAGGATAATTCGTTTTAATGTGTATTCTATGTGTCTCAAAGTAATGCCTTAGCTTAGTTGATGCCATAACCAAAGCTAAAATTAGCTTTTCTAAATGAGAATATCTAGTCTCAGCATCTACTAAACTTTTACTTACATAGTACACAGGGTGTTGCGATCCCTGATGATCCTTAACTAACACTGCACTTACAGTCGTTCGGGATACTGCTAAATATAGTGATAGAGGTTCACCATCTTCTGGTCTCATGAGTAATGGTGGTGAGGACAGATATTCCTTCAGATCTTGAAGTGCCTTCTCATGTTCTTCATCCCACTGGAACTTCTTATTCTTTTTAAGGATATCGTAGAATCCTTTGAATTTCTCAGAAGATCTTGAGATGAATCTATTGAGTGCTGCTATTCTTCCCGTTAATCTTTGCACCTCTTTTATGGTTTTTGGGGATTTGAGGTTCAAGATTGCTTGAATTTGTTCCGGGCTAGCCTCTATTCCTCTTTTAGTGACCATATATCCCAAGAACTTTCCTGATCTTACCCCAAAATGACACTTAGATGGGTTAAGTTTCATATTATAGTGGTCCAGGATATCGAAGGATTCCTGAAGATCCCTAAGGTGATTTTTAGTTATCTTTTATTTGACCACCATGTCATCAATATATACTTCCATAGTGTCCCCCAGTTTCTCTTTGAACATCATGTTAACGAGTCTCTGGTATGTGGCTCCAGCATTCTTCAAGCCAAAAGGCATTGCTGTATAGCAATATATTCCTGTTGGCGTCATGAAAGCTGTATCTTCTTGGTCCGAAGGTTCCATTTGAATTTGTTGAAAGCCTGCTGATGCGTCCATGAAAGTTAATATTTCATGTCCTGCTGTTGCATCTACCATGGAATCTATATGTGGTAATGGAAATGGGTCTTTAGGACAAGCCTTGTTGAGGTCCGTGTAATCTACACAAACTCTCCACTTTCCATTCTTCTTTTGAACCACGACTACATTGGCTAGCCACTTTGGAAATTTCACCTCTCTAATCATTTTTGCTTTGAGGAGTTTCTCTACTTCCTCTTGAATGATTAAATTTCTCTCGGGTGCAAACTTCCTTCTCTTCTGGTGGACAGGCTTAATATTCCTATCTATTCCTAATTTGTGCGTGATCACTTCTGAGGATATTCCTGTCATATCCTCATGTTTCCATGCGAATGTGGAAACTCTTGATTTCAGAAAAGAAATCAGTTCCTTTTCAATATCCTCAGGGATACTGGTTCCTACAAGGACTTTGATCTCAGGATCATCGGGATTCAGAGGTACTTCTTTTACTTCTTTTTCCCTATATTCCTGAGTATCCCCAAGGTCGCACTTTGATTGCTATGCGTGTGAAGGTTTAGTTGTTCCTTTCATTGAAGACGAGTAGCACTCCTTGGCTTCCTGCTGATCACTATTGATCTTCACTACTCCCCAAGGCGTCGGCAGCTTGACACATTGATGGTAAGTCGAAGGGACTGCTTTCATGTCATGTATCCAAGGTCTACCTAGTATAATATTATAACAGGAAAGGGAATCTATAATACAGAAGCGTTGCATAGAGTTTACCCCCTCGATGTATACCGGTAGTTTGATTTCTCCAACGGTGGCTTTAGTTTCGCCACTGAACCCGACTAGAATCAGAGATTTAGTTGTTATCTCTGATTCAGGAATATTCATCTTCTTAAGAGTCTCTAATTGGATGATGTTGACTGAGCTTCCTCCATCTATCAATATTCTGCGTACATAGTGGTTAGCAACATACAAAGTAATGACTAACCCATCATGATGAGGATCCAGGATATCCTCGCGATCTTGTTCTTCGAAGGACACCACTGTTTCAGCGGTGAGTGTTGATGTCTTTGTGGGTCTCTCTCCGTTTTCCATCTTGGCTTCTTTAGCATGTCTTCTAGCTGCAGAATAAGAGGTACCACAAATATCAGAGCCACCGGAAATGAAGTTAATTACCTTTGCATCTCTTGGTGGAGATGTTGCTCTTTTTGGGAATCCGTTGGAATCCTGTTTTCTTTCTTTCTTCTTTCCCAGTAGTTCTTTGAGATGACCTTTGCTCAATAAGTAGCTTATCTCCTTTCTTAATGCAATGCAGTCCTCCGTTATGTGGCCGAAGTCCTCATGGAAGGCACACCATTTGGATTTGTCTCTTGTAGCAAACTTCTTTTCCTTTTGTGGCCACCTGGCTTTTTCACCTAAGTCCTGCATGGCACACATTAATTCAGGAATATCAACAGAAAAGCAATATTCTGATATCCTGGGATATTCTTCGTCATCCTCATCCTCTTCCACGGAGTTGATCTTGTGGTTATCCGTCTTGTAGTATGGCTTGGATTTGAATGACTTGCTGTTAGGTGAATCCAGCTTTCTCTTTCCTTGATCGTTGGGAGGTGTTGTAGTAATCCTCTTTTGGATTTCCTTATCATCCTCCAATCTTATGAATCTCAGTGCACGGTTTCGAACCTCATCCATATTCCTGCAGGGATTCATAACCAAGTCATCATAAAAAGGTGAGTCTCTTTGTAAACCCATCTTAAACGCTTGAACGGCTGTAGTGATGTCTAGGTTAGGGATATCCAGGGATTCTTTGCCAAATTTGTTGACATAACTTCTAAGGGATTCATCGGGTCCCTGGGTTACCCTATAGAGATCGCTAGTCAGCCTTTCAAACGTCCTGCTACAAGAAAATTGGTTGTTAAACAAATTAATTAGGTGAGCAAATGAGGTAATAGAATATGGAGGAACGTTAAGCAGCCATTTCAGGGCTGCCCCTGTCAATGTTGACCCAAATCCTTTGCACAAGCATGCTTCCTTCAGGTGCGGGGGTATAGGGTTAGTTTCCATTCTTTCCCTATATTGCGCCACATGTTCTTCAGGGTCAGTGGTTCCATCATACAGTTTCATTGTTGGAGTTTGAAATCTTTTCGGGATTTCAGCATCGCATATAGGTGGAGCAAATCTGGATATCCTGTGAGTGGTTGCTGGTACTTCCGGGATAGGTTTGACTATTCCTGGCACACTTGAGATCATATCCCGGAGTTTCTGTATTTCCTTAGCCACTTGAGGAGATATCCCTGAATCCTGCGAAGAACCAAGATTAGTAGTTTCAAATGGAGAATAATTATAAGTGTTGCTAGTAATGGGAGTTAGATAAGAAGTTCCCAGGATATTTGTATTATCCCGAGATATCCTTAATCCTTGGGATCCCGAGGGATCTCCGAGACTAGTCTGCATGGGAATAAAGTCTCCAGAGTGGTTTCCGGATATCCCTGATGTCCCGAAATCCAGGATCCTTGGAGCCAATGGAGTGGAAGTCTCTTTCTGCTTATTCTTTTCAGCCCTCAAAGTTTCCATTTCTCTAAGAAGCCTCTGATTCATTTTCTGTTGATCCAACATTTGCTGCTGAACCTGTTGAAACATACTCAAAATTTCATTGTTAGAAACAAGTATAGGAACAGAGGTGGTCATCTTTGTTGATGGAGCACTTTCAGCCACAAATGTGGTTTTCTTCCCAGGATTGCTAGGATTATCTGACTTCTTGGAAAAAACAGGAATCTGCGAGGATATGTTAGTAGTAGTAGCAGAAATAATAGGTAATGAAGAAGTTGATCTCGGTTGTGAAGCCATTTTTCACTGTATTTTTCGAAAAAACGCCTTTAAACAAGGTTTTAATTATGAAAAACACAAGTTTGCCCCACGGTGGGCGCCAAATTGTTTCGGGTAAAAATTAACAAGTATAATTTTTAGCAAAACCGAATTAGTTTAGTGGGGTATTGTGCTTAACAATCAAGAAAATAGTTCAACAGTAATGTTTAACAAGAATATCCCTGAGGATACCTAGGGATATTTCAGAATATAAAATAGAAAAACAGCCAAACACACGAGATTTGTACGAGGAAAAGCCCTTAATCCCTTAGGATTGCCGGCATAAAAACCTCGGGAGGTGACAATCGTCACTCTGCCTTGTTTTATTAAACTAACAAAGTAAAAGTTACAAAGAAAGAGCACAAATGATCGATTGCTAAGTGAGTAATTTTGTGATTGTGATTGCGAATGATGATGCTGTAGTCAATTGTGTGCAAGATGTCCCTAAAATCGATCATAAGCCTCAAATATATAGTCAATTGTATACAATATTGGTCAAATAGCCGTTCCTCATGAATCGGTCCTTTCTCCAATCAGATCTCGAGCAGTCCTCATAAACGTTGGCATGTTTCCCACGTTTCTTCTTATCATTCCAGAAAAATAGGCTTGCTAGTTACATGATTCTGTTGACTCAATTCAAATATTAGCAATATATGTAGAATTAAATAATAACATCATTTGCATTATTATTAAACAGTAATTAAGTCATCAGATCATATAAATTTATATTCGCAAATATTCCTAAATATCCTGAAATATACTGTATTCCGAAATATTCTCAATTATGAGGTAACTTTTTTGAGGTATAACAGCATAATATAAATTTTGTTAAAAATGTAGTTTATTTAAAAATGTGTTTTATTTCGCTTGACGGTAAATGCTAGTGTAGTAAAGAATGTGATTGATATTGACTAAAAAACATTAAAAATGTTATATAATTGTCTGTTATTATGTTCTAATCCCCTGAACCAGGGCGATATCTTTATTATATAAATTTAATCATGTCACTAACACAACACGCACAATAAAGTTTGTAAACACGTATTATGCATCTAATTACTTTCAAAGATTTTTTGAGTCTAATCCATTGTAACACACGTATTAGCAATGATTATTCAATTATCATGCTTTGGTTGTTTCATTTTAACAAGTTATAACTAATAATTTTGACCAATGATTCTCAGCTCAAGTGGTTGAGTGGAGACACTCTGTGGCTTCAATATTAGTGAGGTCACGGGTTCAAGTCCTGATATAGACAAAATAGGGGTTTCATACTAGACTAGAGGATTTTCTCTCACCTATGGTAGGTTTCCTCCTATTGGGTATGGATACGTCAGTTATCCAAATTTCCGTTAAAAAAACTAATAATTTTGATATTTTTTATTTTGGGTGGTGTTAAACTTACACCCCAAAAGCATGTTTGCACACCCCCACATACGCCCCGTAGTGGCCACTACGGGGCGTTTTGGTACGGCTTGTACTACCTTGGTCAAACGACATGTGCTATGATTAGACATAAACGCCCCGTAGTGGTCACTACGGGGCGTATTGATACGAAGTTCTGAAAAAGTTCCGACAATGTCAGTTGATTAGACCCAAATGCCAGGTGGTGGTCACTACGGGGCGTTTCCGTGGCGTTTAATGTTTAAAATGTGACAAATAGTTTGTAACTTACGAATTCATCGTCCATATATACACACATATTGCGTTACAATATCAGACGTTCCCTCGAATCACTTGACGTATAGTTGATCGAGTTTCTCTTGTTTCGTTTATTAGATTATCTACATTCTACACCCATATTTTTGATTTGAAAGATGTCTTGGTGGGACGGAGACTTTTTCTTCGGTCAATATTCCGACGTTTCGCGTGTGGCTGAAACTTATCAGGTATGAAACTGTATTTAGTTGTTTTTATTGTTAATCAAATGACAAACTAATCATAATGTTTTTAAGGATGAGACTGGTGTGCAATCGTCTGAGGCCACAAATAGACCAGTATTGCCAGATCTTAACGAAGAGGTTGTGGGTCAAACTTCATACTGACAGTTTGATTTGATCCAAGAACCTTGCGTTGATGAAGACGTTAACAGGGAATGTTACGCTTGTGAACAATCACACCCACCCCAAGTTGCGGTTAAAGAGGAAGAAGCTGACATTGTATACCAAAATATGGACTGGAATACCAATGAGGTAATATATTTTTCACTTATTTTTAGTTAGATGGACATTAGTTTAATGATAACATTGTTTTCAAATATTCATTTATGTGAAGGAGTTGATGGCATGGGTGAAAAGTAGATCACTTGATAATGGATACGTCGTAGTTACCGGACGATCTAAGAAAAAGAAGGGGACCGATGAGGTTAACAAAATCTGGCTTGTGTGTGATCGTGGTGGTGAACACAATAGTACGGCCATCTTAAGGCGTATCGGTAGCAAAAAAAATCGGTTTTCCTTTTAAATTAATAGGGATATACGACAGTGATTCTTATGGTTGGAAGCTTCATGTCAGAAACGACAAACACAACCATGAACCTGCTCAAAATCTTGAGGGGCACCCGTTTGTTAGAAGATTATCCCAGCAGGAACAAAACATGGTACATCATCTGACTGAGCAACACATGGAGCCACGCAACATACTTTCCAGCCTAAAGAAGCAAAATCCCGACAACGTCTCCATCCATAGAGACCTGTACAATGTGCAACAAAAATTTAAAATTAAACAAAAAGTCGGATCAACCCCAATGCAGGTCTTAGAGAACATGCTACATACTAAGAATTACGTATACTATACTCGCGAAAACTCCGAAACAAATGTCATGGAGGAGATTTTCTTTTGTCATAAAAAACCATGCACCTGGTGGCGTGCGTTCTCACATGTTCTTATGATCGACGCGACTTACAAGACTAACATGTACAAACTTCCTTTTGTACAGATAGTTGGTGTTACCTCAACACACCATACGTTTTGTATTGCACACGCGTTCGTGAGCAAAGAAAAAGAGGAAAATTATCATTGAGTTCTAGAACGGGCAAAAGAGATGCTTGATAAGTGTATGGAGCCCCGCGTGATAATAACCGACAGAGACCTTGCTCTGATGAATGCATGCCGTAAGGTCTTTCCGCATGCTTTCGGGTATTTATGCAGGTGGCACATAAGCGAAAATATCGCAAAACACTGCAAGGCAAGTTTTTCATACGGTGATCGGAAAAAATTTAAGGGTCGTTGGGGGAATTTGTATGACTCTTCGTCGCCAGAAATTTACGACTATAACTACAACCGTCTGTACGAACAACTAGTCGCAGATAACCGTCAAAGTAAGTGTCATTAAATATCATTATCATTATCATTATTTTTGTTTAAATTACGTTGTCTTATGTCATATGTGTTTTTTTATTTCAGGGGTTTTGAATTATGTCATACAGACTTGGTTAAACCCATACAAAGACATGTTCGTTACTGCCTGGACTAACAGACGCCTAACTTTGGTCAACGTACAACTAACAGAGTCGAGAGTCAACATTCAAACTTAAAGAGATATCTGAGAACAACTAATAACTAACTCTCGACACTGGCTGGTTTTGTTGATCAAATGGTCGAATCACTGGAGGTAAACATGAAACATGGGTTTGAAACAAGTTTAATAAAGACAATGGGTCATCATAAATTACCCATGTTAATAACCTACGTGGCAAGGTTTCTCATAAAGCTTTTGATTTATTACTTGACGAAATAAATAAGATCAAGGTTATGCGTCAACGTAATATGTTATGCAGCCACCAGTTGTGGACAAGCTGTGGCTTGCCATGTGCTTGTCAGATCTCAACATACGAAAATAGAGGTATCAAAATATTGTAACCAATTCCTCTTTGTTTGTTTTTTACATTTTTTTGTTGTAGACTGATTATTTCCCTTTCATTTGTATACATGCACGATTATCCCGCTTTCTGATATAGACATCTTCTGGACAAAACTTGATACTTGATACTCGATACCCGACACTTCTAGAAGACGAAGAAATCAACGTCGAAGGACAAATGGGTCTGGTGACGTAGGAAATAAATTCAAAACATGAGTCAGTGAAAAAGAGTCTGATTAAAAAAATACTTTCGCAAGTGTTTCCGTTTAAAAGTGAAAAGAAGACGCCATTGGTTCAAAAGGATACACGCGGACGTCCGACATTGAAGACTCAACAACAAAGGGGGAATGAATCTAGACAAAGCGCATTTGTTGACTCACAAGAGAGTAGTTTTCAACTTCCAATGCATAGTTCATTCACCCCATCAATGTCAAAACAGCAAAGACCCGCCCTCCAACGTAGTCGTTCAACGTCTTCTAGAGGGAAAAAAGGACTCAAGACAAGTCAAGTTGACTCGGTAGTTGCTTCGCCAGTGAAACCACAATGAATGAACAATCTTAGACGATTTGGTGGTTACATTCCTTCAATGTTTCATTGCTATGTAAGCAACATACAAGATGTTATGCCAGACGGTAATTGTGGATTCAGGTCTGTAGCCGTTGGGTTAGGGTTCGACGAAAATCAATAGGGTTTCGTTCGCCAACAACTATTACAAGAGGTGGACACCCATAGTGAAGCATAAAGACATGTTTTTGACTCGATGGACCCAGGTTCATACGACGCAATACGTCATAGCATAAACTGGTTTGATATCAGACCTGCACCACAAGAACATTGGTTGCTTATGCCTTATACGGGACTTGTTGTTGCACAATGATTTGGCTTGATAGTTCACCTTATCAGTCAAGAAGGGTGTATCACGTTTTTCCCGTTATGGTTAGCTCCATCGACAATACCACAACATAATGTGGTTTGTCTTCTTCACATGCCCATGCATTTTGTCAACCTAATATTAGAGGGGGTTATCCAATTCCAACTCTAAGTGCGGTTTGGAAACATTACCGAAATGATGTCGCCGGTGAGTGGGAGACGATTTATCAAGAACGAATCCAACGGTATCAATCGATTATAGAAGCAAACAAAGAAGTACACTACTACAGCGAAACTTTGTGACAATGACAATTTGTATTTATCAGTCATTGTTTCCAATGAAACTTTGTAACCTTCTATAATTAATCGTAACGTTTTCGTATAAAATGCATTAAAAAGATGTGTATATTAAATACATTTAAATATAATATAATTATATATAATATTATTAAATATAATATCATTATATATAATATAACATTTAATAAAAAAAATAAAAAATTAAACCTATACGCCACGTAGTGGCCACTACGTGGCGTATGGATCCTAAATAACCCTCCAAACGCCCCCCGGCTCCCCACAAACGCCCTTCGTTCATCCATTTGCTTTCTACGCCACCGCCGAAGACCACTGCGTTTGACACCCGTTTGATCCTCGTTTGCGACTTCCAGGTTAGTTTTCCGACCATGTGATTGATTAGGGTTAAGGTGGATGACCGGGGGTTGGGTTCTTGAGGCAAACGTGGGACGGCCGCCCCCGTATGGACCACTACGGGGCGTTTGCCTCCCAAAATACCCGTTGGGTCCACTACGGGGCGTTTGCCTCTTTTTTATTATTATTATTATTCTTTTTATTATTATTATTATTATTATTATTATTATTATTATTATTATCATTCTTATTATTATTATTATTAATGTTATTATTATTATTATTATTATTATTATTCTTATTATTCTTATTATTCTTATTATTACTATTATTATTGTTGTTGTTTTTATTATTGTTTATATTATTTTTATCGTAATTTGTTTTATTTTTTCTGTTGTTCAGACATGTTTTCTTCCGATGAGATGGAGTTTGCTGGTGACAATATGGGGCCCCATGTAGATGATCTTGAGGTCGAGGCGTTCGACGAGCTTATGGACAACCCGTGGTTGCAGTTCCCTCAGGGGACGGTCGCGCGTAGGAGGCGCGATTGACTCTTGAGGAAGGAGATGGGCTATCAGAAGGCCATCGACTACGATTTGTTGGCCAAGCTTGGCCAGCAGGAGAGGATGACAACGATCATTGGCGAGGACACGCCATGGTCTCGTCTGTTTGAGATGACGTATGCTGCACAGTACCGACTCATCACGGTGAAGTTTCTTTCTACATTCATGTACAGGCCTCAAGCTCCTGATTTCAAGCCACAGCCAGGTCAGCCGCAGCAGGCGGATATATCTTTCAGACTATGTGGATTCCCGTACCACTTGTCTTTGGCAAAGTTTGGGAGTGTGCTCGGTCTGTACACCGAGGAGGACACTCACATGCCGATCTACACGACGACTATTCATACTGCTGACGACGCCGTCGTCAGTGCCTGGTGGCCTCGAATCGGCGACGAGCCATTCGTACGTGCTGCCCCGGGTCTCGCGTATTCGTGACCCGCTTATTAGGTATTTGCACCAGTGTATTGCCTCGTCTATTACAGGACGTGTCATGAGCCAGGAGTGGTGCACTTATCAGGATTTATTTTTTTTGTATTGCTTATCGAGTGAGAGACCGTGCCACCTTGCATGGTGTTTGGCGGAATACTTTTCTACCTACTACCACCGCCAGGAGAGAGGCCTGATCTACGGGGGGTGTATGTGACCCGTATTGCCCGTTTTAAGGGCTTATCGATTTGGAGCATGCCGGTATGGAGGCCTTTCATCCGGTTCGTTTAGATCGTCGGACGGTGCACGACATGCGTATTGTTCGACGGTTCCCACAGCTCGAGCTTCGATTTTCGCTCGAGAAGGGGGCCATTTGGCATCCGGGGCCAAATGATCTCCATTACAGAGACGACGAGCCCATGCCCCAGCAGTAGCCCCCACCACATGACGAGGGGGAGCCGCATCAGGATGTGCCGCATCAGGATGTGCCACATCAGCATCCTGAGCGCGTATACAGAGACGTGCGGCTTCCTGCTCGTGTCGAGGTTATGCTGCAGGGTATTGCTGATGCGACACAACAGCTCGTTCAGCAGCAGGCGCAGATCCAGCAGCAGACGCAGATCCAGCAGCTGACGCGATGAGTGGATTGGTTGGAGGATCTTATCTCGTGGCAGGTGCATGTCGAGCGTCGGCATGTTCATGTTGAGGGTGTCCAGCTCCCTGCAGTTCCGCAGCCACGAGATTATCCTCCTCCCCCTCCACCTCCACCTCCACCTCATGATGACTAGTTAGTATTTTCAATTATATTTGTATTTGTTAAAATACACTTGTATTCATGTTTATGTTTTGTATATATTTGGTTGTTTTGGTTGATGATGCGTGTATATATTTGGTTGTTTTGGTTGGTGATGCGCGTTTATTATTTAAATATATTTTGGTTGGTGATGCATTATTTATCATATTATTCTGTAATATCAATATGTTTAGACAAATAACGTCATTTATATATCAATTAATTAATATATTTAAATTATTATTAAATCTAATAATTAAAAACATTTTTAGATTTTAAAACTAAAAGTTTTAAAAACAATTAAAAATAAACGAACCGAGAGGCCGTAAAAATGTAAAAAATAAAAAAAAAAAGTTTTAAACAAAAAAATATTAGATTTTTACGAACAAAAAAACACGTGTTTAAAAAAACAACTAAACTTTTTACCGTACGAGTGATACGTCGTCGTAAAGTATAAACGTAACGAGAGATACGTCGCAAAATATAAAAATAATTTTTAAACAAAACTATTATATTTTTAATTTTTTTTAACGAAACAACTATATTTTTACGCCCCAAAAACATACCCAAACCCCCCAAAACTGCCGAGATTAAATTTTTTAATCCTATATGTCCCGTAGTGGTCACTACGTGACGTATAGGTCTGACACACTGAAAACAGAATGTCTGATCGTTTAAAGTTGTCAGTTTGTGGTCAAAACGCCTCGTAGTAGCCACTACGGGGCGTATGGGTGGCGGTCGGGTTGTTGAACTAAAATTTTGGGGTATGTAGATAACCACTCCTTTTATTTTTTAGGTTTTGATGGCATGGGTATGACGGGACGTGAGATGTCGATTATGAGAAAGTGACTTTGGAATGGTGCATGTCACTCGAGCCATACTCGATCTAAAGGTCCCTACCAGTGCCATTCACAATCATTATGAGTGGATGAACCACTACTAAACGACACAAAAAAAAAAAGAAAAAAAAAATTGATGGCAAACTTTAGAGGTACTTGAGTTCTTTTTCAAACAAAACCGTCAATTTAGCATATTCGGTTCAAATAATTGGGAATATCCGATTTCGGTTTAAACCGGACAAATAAAAAAAAGGAAAAAAAACATATTTTTTTGTTATGTCTAAAAAACCAGATGTGATTTTTCACTATCAAAAGAGTAAATCATCGAGATAATTAATGTGTTGCTAGTATTTTACTCTTAGTTTATAGGTTTCATAAATTAATTGTATTGTCTCAAACTTTAAAAATTCGTAACACATGTAATCTTTAGGTAAAGGTAATTTTGTCAAGCATGTGTAGGTAATTTGGTAACCTAAGGATTATATGTGTTAAAAATGTTTAAAAATTTGAGACTATATGAGTAATATATGAAACTTATGAATCAAGAGTAAAATAATAACAAAATAATAAGGATTGTCTCGACAATTTACTCGAAAAATATAATAGTAATCAACTTTGATAGATGTTTTAATTAATTTGCTTTAATTTTTTTTATCTCAACAAACCATTCAACTTTCAAAATGAATCTATCTTCTTTTCCTTGAGAAAAAAAATGCATATAAGATGCATACATACATATATATATAGACACACATCATACATACATACATACATACAAATTGTATCATATGAAAACTCGATCAGAGAAACTCTTAAAATATCTAGACTTTCTATTTTAAATTTTGAAAATAAATATGTGGTTCAGATTAAATCACATTAAATTTGATTTGTTTATTTAAAACTCAATTTTTTAGTTAAGTTTAATATAAAGCACATATTTATTTTATGATTTCAAATTGAGGACCTATATAAAATTTAAGAATTATCTCTTTACGATTAAGTTTTCACAAAATACGATCATATTCAGTGGCATTCCCACCTTATATGGTGGTGGTGGGGGGACCGCCCTTCTTAATTTTTTTAGCAGTATATATATGTTAAAATGCTGACCGACCCCTTAATATTTTGTAATCACCCTCCTTAAATTTGCATAATCGGGCCTGTGATGAGAATATAAGTTATAATTATATATTTTTTTTGGAGAAATAATTACTTAAAAAAGTCACCATACATGTTGTTTTGAATAGATTTTAAAAAACATAACTCCGTAGAAAACAACTAGGCCTAACAATCTTAACTCATAACAAGATAAATGTATAGATTGTGAAGCAATTTTTGTATTTTGGGTTGAAATGAGTAACATTATAACATATAATGAGTTGAAATGTGTAACATTTTAGCACAATATGAGTCAAAATGGGCACATAACTTAAAAATTATGTGAATATTATGGTTTAAACGGATAAGAATAATAAATAACATATTTGATGAGAAATAACTAGAAATTATTCAAAATAACTATTTGTTTAGTTACAATTAATTATAACTTGAATGAAATTGATGTTTTTTAAGGCGACTCATTTAAACTCAAACTGATTTTGCTTAAAACTCATCTTAATTACTTGCACCCGTTCTAACCCGTTACACAACCCAACCCGTCCATTTTGCCAGACATAAGAACAACTTTAGATGTATTATATTATTAGTATGTTTTTCTATATGAAATTTAGTTTGATTATTTTTTAACATGATCTAACCCAATTCGACCTAATCTGATATGAAAATAAATGAAAAAAAATTATTATATGGCGATCCTTAAATGACCATAAAAAATTTTCGCCCCCCTATTAAAAAAATTTCTAGGTCCCTCACCGATAGTATTCTATATATAATTGGCTTCATGCTCTCACATACATATACATACTTTCTTCAGGCTCTAAACATTTATGGATCAATAATGATCACATGCATAATATATGGCAAATATTTTTTTTATTATTTTCTTTTCAAAGTATTTATGCAATGTTAGTTAAAACCTAACTAATATTAAAGAAAAGTTCTTTCATAAAAAAAATATAAAGTTTGAGTGGTATAGAATAATAGAAACTATATATTTTTACATAATCTAACACTTGGTCTATCCATTCTCTTATCTCAAAGCACCTGAACACATGGCTATGTTTTTAGGGTATGTCATTATCTGTCAAAGAAAAGAAATCTCTTCATCAAATTAAAACTGTCATATTTTGGGATTAATATATAAATAGGCTTTTCTGTCAAACTCTTTTATAATATTAAATCATAAATTATTAACTTAGAATACGATGTAGTAAAATATTAGAACCTGTTGAATAAACAAACTTATATTAGAACCTGTTGAATAAACACTTGTATTAATATTAATATTACCAACGAGGTACCGCCTCAGCGGTACCTCGGGATTCTTTTAAATGGAATGTCTCGGATTCGAAACTCTCCTGCAGGGAAAAAGGGGTCTGAGGGGTTTTCCCAGTGGGGTTTCCTCCTGAGGTGGCTGTGGAAGCTCATGTGAGGTCCAGGTAACTAGACATTGGTGACATGACCTGGAAACATCGGTCTCATACGATTGAGACCTTCGCCGTTCAAAAAAAAAATAATATTATTACTTTGAACTGTTAGTTGTTTTCACGTATTATAATTAAATTACAGTAAAAATTGCAGTAAAAAATAAACAAATCTATAATAATAAATAAGTAATTGAAGAAATATATATTATTTTATAATACTTCTTTAGTCTTACTTTTTTGTTTCAAATATATCTTTCTTTTTAAATATTAAATATTAAATAGTAATGTATATTAATATCTATATTGTAATTATTTTATATAAATTTAATTATTGATAGCTATTTATATCATTAACTAAAACCAATAGTATGTATTAGACATGTTTTCTAAACTATTACATAATATGAGATGATAGGTTTAGTCTCCTTGTGCGAGTGATTACATAAATAGTTTCACAAATATCAATGGCTCCATTATTTATGGTTAGACCTTCTTTTTTTTTTTTTTTTAATTTTCACTTTTTTTGTTAGTTAAAATATCACAACCAAAAAAAGGAACCCACAATCAAAAGATTGTGAGTTTAAAAAATCACCTAAAACAAAAATAAATAAGTTACACTTAACAAAATAAAAAAATATATACAAAATTTTAAAATTGATCTCTGATAGGATATAGCCAAAGTATGATGGAACTAAAGGTTTTATGATGTCCCCACTCTATTATACTTTCAAAGCAATATAATTGTCATTTTTCAATTTCATAAGCTAAATCGAAAAGTGATCCTTTCGTACCAAACATAACACTCTTTGTATGCAAGGATAAGGTAATTTATGGGTCCTAAACTCCTAGTGTCACTTATGTGTCTCATTTAGTTTTATGCAAGATATTCCTTCTCAAAATGTGACAAACAAGCTATATAGGCGTCACCTATATATTGCATATAGGTTATAGATGTCTTATATATGTTACATAAATGCATATATGATTATACGACACGTATAAACTTTCGATCAACGCTAAATTGTACGACTAAATTATCTAAGGTGATGTTTGTTTTTAAAAGGTAAAATGTCTGCAGTCTGTGGACCATATCTGTAGACATCTGTAGGAGAAGAGGTGGACCAAACATCTTCCAACAGATTGTTTGTTTTTTTTACCACATATGCATACCCCCTTTCTAAACCCTAACCATCTCGTTCATACTACTTTCTAAAATCCTAACCTGCAATCTTCGATTGAAGGAGTCACGATCGGAGACCGGCGGTGGAGGGAGTCATGAGCGGTGGTCGGAATCACGATTGGTCGCGTTCGGTTGGTGCTTGAGGCGGTGGAGGAGTCGTGATCGGAGGTCACGAGCGGCGGTGGAGGAGTCGCAATTGGAGGTCACAAGCGGCGGTGGAGGTGTTTGGTTCACGGCTGTGGAGAAAACGGGGGACGGGCAGACCTTGGTTCACGGGAAGAGGTAAACGTCTTCTCCCAAAAGAGTTCGGTTCATGTCTGCACCACGAAGAGGACAGACAGACGTTTTTTAACGAAATGTCTTCTGAAAAAACAAATGAGCTGTAGAGCTCCAACCTTTGTCCGTGTCTGCGAGGTGCAGACATAAGAAGTCAGGAAGAACTTTAAAAAAAAAAAGCAAACACCCTCTAAGATGACATAAGGTTCTCTTATGACTTACTATGTCTATTGATATATTGAACAATTAAATTTAGCATTCAAAGTATTGAATTTTCTTAATTCTTTAAGTTCATTGAAATTTTTTTAATCTTTTATCTAAGTTCAATCGAATATGTTAGCAGTGTCATTTTAGGATGATAGACATATTTTTTACAATATTCTAATGTGTCATGGGTGTCAAAAAGTAACCACGCATCACAATTTATAACTTATCAATTTTTTATCTTAAACTAACCATACCGTTGTTTAAGTAGATGATTGACTTTCAATCTTCTCATAGAAGATCAATGCAGCCATATTAGAATGAGGTCCAAATGTTTAACCTTCATACCTACAAACAAAGCATGTATCAATGCAAATGACACACACACGAAAACACTATAAAATATTGCATGAAAAATTTACCAATACTGACTAGAAAAGTTTAAAAATAAGTGTGTTGTCATACCATGCCTTTCAAAAAAAGAAAAAAAAAGTGGGTGGCATAGTGTGACTTTTCCACACCATATATTAACCTCTATAATTGCAATTGACTTTTTGAACAAATGGTTGAAAAACAAGCAAAGAAGTAAATGGATAAAAATTGCAGATATATTTTACTTTTAGGAGTTATGCACTTTATGTCTCATAATTGATTATATGACTATAAAGAAATATTTGTATTTGCTTTGACTAACATAAATTATAACATTGGTCAACAACAACCAATATAGTCAACAAGCAACACACAAACTTAAAAAGATATATTAACTAACAGCTCGCTGGTTGCATTTGTAGAATTTGTCGGAGAAATTGTAACTTTGTCAGAGATAAACTAATATGAATGTTTTAAAAACAAGTAATATTAATACAATTGATCATCACAAACCTGCATTGTTTGATTATCAACGAAAACATATTTTTCACAAAGCTCTTGATTTGTTCGTAGACAATAAAATAAAGTTACAAGTATTGTAATCAAACTTTGGAGAGATGCCACCACCACACCAACCAAAGTCACTACAACATCCTTGACGCATTTAAAACCCAGTGAGATTGGTTGCACGATATAAATTTTAATTTTGGATTAAATTGGAATTTTTAGTAAACCATGTAAATGAAAATGACATTTTACTATACTATAAAGCATATTTAACTTTAAATAATTCCATAGTTTTATTTTTTTAAATTTTTATATACTTGTATATGAAACATTGTTAAAGATTTTTTTTTTTTTTTTTAACCTTATAAAACATATTTAAGAAAACCCAAAATAGATATCAACAATATTTTCTTATATAAGTCAGTGAGTTGTTCAACGTTTTTATGTGTAATTTTTGTTTAGTTTAACGACACCATAACAACGAGCTTCCTTTTTTTTTTTTCCTCTCTTTTTCTAAATATAAGGTTTTAAATATTGTTAACGTATTTGCTATAACACATGCACTTATATACAAGACATTGTTTTTCTTAAAAACGTTCAACCCGTTAAACTTTTATACACTTCAACACATGAAACTGTATCCATTTTTTAACATAGGTGTTGCCAGACGTGGGTTTGTTGATAAAACATTTGAATAACGTGTGGTTTAACTACGACGAAATATAAACAAAATAAAATGCTTAACATAAATGTATCAGATCTGTCCAAGCCCAACAGTTTAATAGAAAATTAAACAGAAAAGAGAGAAAGAAACTAAATAAGTAGATGATTTAAAATGTAACAAATGTCACATGTTCGTATCATTATATCAAAATTAACCATTTTTATTTTTATTATTATAACTCGTATTTAGAGATGTGGTGGCAGCCTAGGGCTGTTATAACGGGTCAGACACGACCCGCTAAGACACGACACGTTAAGACACGAAACACGAACTGGTTAGACACAAACACGACACGAATTCTTATCGTGCCTGTTTTTTCAAACAAGAACACGACTCGTTAAAAACACATAAACACGAAATGACCCATTAAGGAACTTGTTAACAGTTAACACTATAAATGACCTGTTAAAGAACCTGTTAAAACCCGTTAAAGAACCTGTTAAGGAACCCGTTAAAGAACTAGGGTCAGACAATTAGAAATTTTTTGAAACTAATCGGTTACCAACATATTTTATTATATTATTTATTTTAAATTTAAACATGTCTTAACATGTTTTAACGGGTCTTAACAGGTATTAACGAATCTTAACATATCTTAACGGGTTTTACCTGTTTAGACACGAAAAATAAACAGGTCTTAAAGTGTCGACCTGTTTTAGACATGAAACATGTTAAGGGAAAACACGAAACATGTTAAATGTAAATACAAAACATGTTAAAGTCGTGTCGTATTAACGTGTTCATGTCTAAAATTGGCAGCCCTAGTTGGAGGCGTACTAATTATTAATTTTATTAATTTAAGCATGATTGGAGACAACGAGTCATGCATCGGCTACCCACTTCAAAATTATGACACGTATGCTACAGAAAATAATTTAACACGTCACCATAAAATAAATAAAATAAATAAATAAAATAATAAATAAAAAATATAAATAGAATAAAAAAAAGAAAAGAAATACAAAGCATCCCCTATATCTCAGCCCTCTCTTTCATCTGCGTGTGATCAGATCGTGTGTCCCTCATATTCAATCTCTTCTCAACCTCTCTCTGCAACCGTTTCACACACACAACACACACACTAGACACACCGTTTTCGCCGGAGAACAGGCGGTTTCCGGCAGCCACAGGTGCAATGGCGGGAAACGATTGGATCAACAGTTACTTGGAAGCAATTCTGGATGTAGGGCCTGGACTTGACGATGCTAAATCATCACTGCTTCTTCGTGAACGAGGACGTTTCAGTCCTACTCGATACTTCGTAGATAACGTTATCGGATTTGATGAGACTGATCTTCATCGGTCTTGGGTTAAGGCGAGTGAAATTTTGATTATATGCTACGATTATGTGATTTTATGTGCCTGTTTATGTTGATGCAACTTGAAATTATCGAATCGAATTATGGAGTGTGTGTTTTCATGCTGTATATGACAATCCGTATATTGCTCTGTTTTCGTATTGGATTTGATTGGAAAATTGATATTGATAATCGTGTTGTGGATATACAGGCACAAGCGACGAGGAGTCCTCAGGAGAGGAATACTAGGCTTGAGAATATGTGTTGGAGGATTTGGAATCTGGCTCGGCAGAAAAAACAGGTTTTTCGTCAACATACAATTGTAGTTAGTTTGGGAAGAAGAAGAGAGTTAATTTGAATGAAGATCTGTTGTATTTATTAAAATAGTTTACTTACAGAACAAATTGTTAATCCTTGAATAAATCAAAATTCATGTAGCATACTACTTCTGTAAATTGATTGATATGAAATCTGAAGGGTAATGAAGAATCTTTGACCACTATGTGATTTATAATTTTCAGACAAATAATTATAGTAAATTTTTGTAGGCTGGGTTCATGATTATTTGCTTTAACCGGAAAAAGCTTGATTAGAAGGATATTTTTTCCCTAAAACATAGACATGAAGTATGAACTCATGTTGTTCATCT
Source organism: Mikania micrantha (assembly GCA_009363875.1). Taxonomy (NCBI): domain Eukaryota; kingdom Viridiplantae; phylum Streptophyta; class Magnoliopsida; order Asterales; family Asteraceae; genus Mikania; species Mikania micrantha. Next base: position 72,910,867 of record CM018698.1, read on the forward strand.
TCAGATTATTGAGTACTTCGATCAAAAGGCGGATCTTTTATGTTCCCATATGATTTGTGTGTTTGACTGCTTATGTAATCGTCATTCATATGTAATTTATCTTATTACAGGTGCTTCAAAATTACAGTTTGTAGTTATATACAATCAAAAGATTATGTATATGTTAATTTGCTTAGTTTTTTTTGTTAGCTTGAGAATGAGGTAGCTCAGAGAACAAACAAACGCCGCCTTGAGCGCGAGCGAGGTCGAAGGGAAGCTGTGGCTGATATGTCAGAAGACTTATCAGAGGGTGAAAAAGGAGATGTCATCAGTGATGTTTCTGCTCATGGTGATAACCACAAAGGTCGTTTGCCTAGAATTAGCTCTACAGATGCAATGGAAGCATGGGCAAATCAACAAAAAGGGAAAAAGTCGTATCTTGTGTTAATAAGGTAAGATATATCTTTTGTTAACACTAATTCCCGTTGCAAATTAAACATGCATGTGTCTAGTTGATGTTAAACTAACAGCACACCAATCACCGTCTATCAAGAAAAATGGTCAAATGTGCCTAAAACTGCGAAAGCAGATTGAATTTAAATTTTCAGATGAAGGTGAGGTGTAAAACGTGAATGTTGTTATTGCAAATTAATACGTGTGTCCCATCCTTGATAAATGCTAAAAGAGAAAGAATCTGATCATAGCGTAAGCACACTACGCAGTACACAATGATCATTTAAAATTTGCTTGTAAAATTCCATAATTATGCTCCTATAAATTGTTTAAAATAGACTCATGGTGTTAATATAGGTAATATATGACATGATTTTATGTTGAGAAATGTCATTTTGCTGGCAGCAGTACAAGCTTATCAAATATATCTTAATAAAATTTCTTGCGAAGCCTATATTTATAGCCGTTATATAAATAAGAGTGTAATTCATGTTATTTAGAGACAATATTATGAGTAATTAGCATAACAATGTAATCAGCATATTGTTCTGAATAATGTTTTATGCTCTGCATTCTGTCATCTATTTGGTTGACCATTATTATAAGCTATTGAAACTTAATTTGCTGCAGTCTTCACGGTCTAATACGTGGTGAAAATATGGAGCTTGGTCGTGATTCTGATACAGGTGGTCAGGTACATTTGTGTTGGTGGATTTCATAATTTTTTACTCTTTTTTTTTTCTTATGAAAAAGCTTGAATAATTTTACTTTTGTGTTTCCTAATATTCCAGGTTAAGTATGTTGTAGAACTTGCACGGGCTTTAGCTTCAATGCCAGGTGTCTACCGAGTTGATTTACTTACCAGACAAGTAGCATCACCTGAAGTTGACTGGAGTTATGGAGAACCAACAGAAATGCTCGCTCCACATAATTCAGATAGTTTGACAGATGAAATAGGCGAGAGTAGTGGCGCATATATAATTCGAATACCTTTTGGTCCAAAAGATAAATATATCCCCAAAGAGCTTTTATGGCCTCACATCCCTGAATTTGTTGATGGTGCACTTGGTCACATAATCCAAATGTCCAAAGTTTTGGGTGAGCAAGTTGGTGGTGGTCGACCCGTATGGCCCGTTGCTATTCATGGTCATTATGCAGATGCTGGTGACTCAGCTGCTCTTCTTTCTGGTGCCCTAAATGTACCCATGCTTTTTACGGGCCACTCGTTAGGGCGAGATAAACTGGAACAACTTTTAAGACAAGGGAGATTATCTAAAGATGAAATCAATGATACATATAAAATAATGCGTAGAATAGAGGCCGAGGAGTTGACTCTTGACGCAGCTGAGGTGGTTATAACCAGCACTAGACAGGAAATAGAAGAACAGTGGCGGTTGTATAACGGGTTTGACCCGGTTCTAGAACGTAAGCTTCGGGCTAGGATCAGGCGTAATGTGAGTTGTTATGGCAGGTTCATGCCTCGCATGGTTGTAAGTTCCAAGACATTTCTTTTATTTATGCAGATCTTGTGTACCTCTCTGGTCAGAGTGGCAATGTTTTGGGTCAAACCCAAGCACTTTTTGTCTAATTTTAAGTGTGCCATAATATGGTAACAAAAAAAAAATCATATTATTGCAATAATAATCTAATTCTTTGAATATAATGATTTAGGAGGTTTCTTGCATAATCTCGTTCGTATGTAAATGTGTTGGAATCTGCTGTTTTGTGCCATGTATATTTGGTTGTTGCTAAAGTTTCATTGTTATGCTGCGTCTTGTAAACCTGCCATCATCGAGTTGACCCCTAGTAACTGTCGTAGAAAAGTTATAAACTTTACCAATTATTCTATCATAATGTCCTGTGTACAGATTAATAAGTATAGTTACTGGCAGGTAATTCCTCCTGGAATGGAGTTTAATCATATTATTCCACATGATGGTGATATGGATGGTGAAACAGAAGGAACAGAAGATCGCCAGGCCTCTCCAGACCCACCTATCTGGGCAGAGGTTCATGTCTTTTTTGACAAATTCTGATAGGTAGAACTGGCAAAATTGGCGGGCTGGGTAACATATCAAAATGGGCTGCTGGTTAGTTTAATTTTAGCATAGGTCAATATGGGTCAGGTCAGGTCGGATTGACCTCGAGCACTTCTTTTGTTCATTTTTATAGCCTTTTATAAAAAGTTGTGTTGATTGTGATTCAAAAACCATGTTTTCTTATTTGACCAGTATGAGATAAAACACAACCCAACAACACGTTCATAAGCAAATGGGTAAAAATTGCCACCTCTAGTCCTCTATTGATTTCTATATGGAACATCATCATTATTATTTTTTCCCCTTTAGACTATCTGCAATATATTTGAAACTGTAAATATTGTTCATTTTTGTAACTTTTATAAAAAAGTTGTGTTGATTGTGACTCAAAAACCATGTTTTCTTATTTGACCAGTATGAGATAAAACACAACCCAACAACGTTTTCTTATTTGACCAGTATGAGATAAAACACAACCCAACAACACATTCATAAGCAAATGGGTAAAAATTGCCACCTCTAGTCCTTTATTGAATTCTATATGGAACATTATTATCATTGTTTTTTCCCCTTTAGACTGTCTGCTATATATTTGAAACTGTAAATATTGTTACATATTTTATCCTTTTGTGATGCAGATAATGCGATTCTTTACTAACCCACGCAAGCCTATGATACTTGCGCTTGCTAGACCCGACCCAAAAAAGAATCTTACAACATTGGTCAAAGCATTTGGGGAGTGTCGTCCATTACGGGAGCTTGCCAACCTTGTATGTCGAAGCTACTTTAATATGTGTATTTGTTTAATTTTTATATCTGGTCAGTTTGCTCTTTGGATTTTAACTTAGTTTTATATTACAGACTTTAATAATGGGTAACCGTGATAACATCGATGAGATGTCAAGCACCAGTGCTTCCATGCTTCTTTCAATTATAAAAATGATCGATAAGTATGATCTTTATGGTCAAGTGGCATATCCTAAACATCATAAGCAGAATGAGGTTCCTGACATCTATAGACTAGCAGCAAAGACTAAGGTAAAGTTAAAAAGATTAAAACATATGACATGACATGATAAGTAATTAAATATGTATTTCGAGGCTTGTTCATTTCGTTTTATTTCTTCTGGCAGGGCGTATTCATCAATCCGGCTTTCATAGAACCGTTTGGGCTCACTTTGATTGAGGTTCTCTTCTGATAAATTAGCTAGAGTTGGCTAGATGGGTGGCTTGGTTAAACGGGTTTAAACAGGTTTAAACGGGTTTAGTTTGTTACAAGCTGCTTTTTGGGTCTGAACTATCCACTTAATCCTTTTTTTTGGTCTATTTTTGAACCTTTTTATAACAATTGATGTCTAGTTACGATTACATATTAAACATTAATACAATATTGCTATAGTTTATTTAAATCTTTGAATAAAACATTTTCGGGAAAAAATATTTTTTCTTTAGTTAATTAAATATTTGAATAAAACGATTTAGGAGGTTCTATGCGCTAAATATAGACTTTGGATAACTTTTAATCAGTTTGTATAGTTTTCCTTTTGTTATTTTCTTGTTTGACCCATTTCATTCGATTAAGACAAACCATAATTCAAGTTGGCCCCTTCGGAAGTCAACTGGTCGAAATTGCCACCTCTACCTTTAGCATGTAAGTTATCAAGTTGTTATAATATTTGCATAAATGCCTTGAATTTTAATTGAACAGGCTGCAGCTCATGGGCTACCAATGGTTGCCACAAAAAACGGAGGTCCTGTAGATATACACCGTGTAAGTTGCATTTGTTTCATCATGTGCTTTAATTAAGTCAACATGCAAAATGACCATGTTACCCTTGCAGGTACTTGACAATGGTTTACTCGTTGATCCACATGATTATCAATCCGTTGCTGATGCCTTGTTAAAACTTGTGGCAGATAAGCAGCTTTGGTCAAAATGCAGGTCAAACGGGTTGAGAAACATTCACTTGTTTTCATGGACCGAACATTGTAAAACCTATCTTTCACGGATTGCAAGTTGGAAACCAAGGCACCCTGGGTGGCTTAAAAATAATGATAGTGATGATGACGAAAATTCTGAGCCTGAATCGCCAAGTGATTCTTTAAGGGATATGCAGGATATATCTCTGAATTTAAAGTTTTCAATGGATGGTGTCGAGTCTGAAGATAGAAAGAATAAATTAGAGAATGCTGTTATGTCATACTCAAAGGGTAATATTGTAAAAGGTGCACAAAAGACCACGTATGGAGAAAAAACCGATCAAGCCAAGTTCCCTGCATTGAGAAGAAGAGATCATATATATGTAATCGCCATTGATGCAGATAATATCATAAATCTTTTTGGAAATGTTAAACAGATTTTTGAGGCTGTAGAAAATGAGAAAAAGGAAGGGTCAATTGGTTTTATTCTGGCAACATCTTTACAGATGGCGGAAATCCATTCGTTTATGGTTTCAAACGGGCTAAATCCTTCCGATTTTGATGCCTTCATTTGCAATAGTGGTGCTGATCTTTACTACACGTCTTCTCATTCTGAAGATAACCCTTTTGTATTTGATCTTTACTATCATTCTCATATTGAATACCGGTGGGGCGGTGAAGGACTTAGGAAGACTTTGGTTAGGTGGGCTTCTTCTATTATTGACAAAAAGGCCCAGAATAAAAATGAAGAACATGTTGTTACTGAAGATGAAGCAGTTTCTACCAACTATTGTTATGCTTTTAATGTTCAAAATCCAGCACTGGTAAGTCCATCTATAACTTCATTTGTCGCCATATAATTGCTATCTAGGTCGTGCTGGTAGGGTATAGGTCAAATGGGCTATGTGGGTCAGTATGGTTGTGTATTACGTCAAACGGGTCATTGCGGGTTTGATTGATCCACAAACAGTATAAGTTATTAGTACGTGAATGCATTAAAAGATAGACTTTGGGTGACTTTCATCCTGTTTGACTAGTTATCCTTTCAGAGATTATTTTCTATTCAGCGCATTTGAGATAAAACTTTGTGTTGTAGGTTCCTCCTGCAAAGGAGCTTAGGAAGTCGATGAGAATCCAAGCTCTCCGTTGTCACGTTATTTATTGCCAAAACGGGAGGAAAATTAATGTTATTCCAGTATTAGCATCTCGTTCCCAAGCCCTCAGGTGCTTATTTGTGTTATATATTTATTGTTTTTCTATATCTGGCTATATAATAATTTGTTGACACTGGTTCTTGATTTATAAGTAATCAGGGCCTGAGGCATGAAGCACACAAATGCCTCTGGACCGGCCTTAAGGAAGTGTTTACATTCGAGGCAAAAATTGGTTAAAATTAGGGTCTCTTATATGTCATTGGATATAATGTATATATGTGTGGGCCCTCAAGCGGTTAAAGTAAAATCGCACTAATTTTAATGTTATTTTACTTATTTTGTGAAAATAACGTTTAAAACGTTGGGATGATTAACTTCAAACAAAAAGTTTGAGCCGGAGACTCCTTTGAAGCAGCCTCTCTATAGGTTTGTCTTCATCTTTGTCCCCAGACCCTACTAAAGGGTGATAATACACTGGGTAAGCTTGTTTGTTTGTTTATATGTCCTTGGATAATGCTTCATATACATAAATCTATTGTCTCTGAACTTAGTTTTCATGATCAAAATGCCTCCAATTGTTGTTGGACCTATTTTGAATCACCAGACACCAGGCCTCAAGAGACCGGTTATGGGCCAGGCCATGGCAGGTTCCAGTAATAGGACCATTTGTGCAGTCATAAGTTTATACTTAATTATCTAACAGTGTTGCTTTCAATTATAACTTCATAAAATGTGTTGCAACTTGATATGATTACAGGTATTTATATCTCCGATGGGGTATGGACTTGTCGAAAGTGGTGGTTTTTATCGGTGAAACCGGAGACACTGATTATGAAGGATTTCTTGGTGGTGTTCATAAAACCATTATTCTTAAAGGAGTCAATAATACATTTAGCGACCAATTTCATGCGAACAGAATTTACCCTCTTTCGGACGTGTGGCCTGCATATAACCCTAACGTTATTCAGACACCCGAACAGTTTACTGTTCACGATATTCGTGAGGCGTTGGCAAAACTCGGAGTTGTTAAGAAATAAACAATCAATGTCGGGTTCTCTTCATTTTATGCAAATTTATATAACTACAAGAAAGTTGTATTGTACAAAAGTTGGCAAGTTTCAGGTCGTTTTCGGAGTTGTTACGACCAAATATTGAGGAATAAAGCTATCGTTAATGTTATGGAAGTTGTGCATTTGTTTTGGATTTGGTCTCTCTGTTTTTTTTTTTTGATAATTTTGAGAGTTCAAAATTGAATTGTTTGATCTTGGAGGAGTCTGATACTTTGACGTTCTTTTAAATTTACTGTGAGGACTTGTTACCGGAGACATTCTTTTAAAATAAATGTCAGATATGTCGGGCAAAAGTAATGCACTAATTTTAATGTTATTTCAATTATTTTGTGTGGGCCCTTAAGTGACAAAAATAAAAGAGCATTAGTTTTAACGTTATTTCAATTATTTTGTGAAAATAATGTTAAAATCATTGGGATGATCAACTTCAAACGATAACTTTGAGCCGGTGACTCTTTCGGAGCAGCCTCTCTATCTCAATTGGGATAAGGGTAAGGTTTGTATCTATCCTTTCTTCTCAGATCGTACTGAAAAGTGAGAATATACTGGGTAAGGTGGTTGTATATTTCGCTTGCTTTCACATATCAATTGGTGAGGGTTCAAATTCTTTCAAGGGCAAGTTTGATAGATTTAATTAATAGTAGATCTGGTGACCCAATGACCCATGATATTATGTTGAAAGGATAGATTGTAAATTTGATGCGAAAATGAACCAGTTAAGCTATATCAGTCAAGTATAACAAACAAACTTATCCAGTATATTTACACTCTTAAGTAGGGTCTTGAGAAAATGATATAAGCAAATCTTACCCCAATCTCAATTGGGATAGAAAGGTTGCTTCGCAGGAGGAGTCGTTGCATATCAGTCAAGTGTCTTAAATCTATATATTTACTTCGTAATAATAGAAAGTAAATTTGCTTATGGGTTAATACCACATCAAACCCCTTTTAATATTACCTTGTGTCAATTTTATATTTAATTTAATTTGCAATTATTATTGACACATGGTACACTTTAATTAAATTTTAATTAACTAATAATTCTTATTTTTACATTAAATTAAATCAATTCGTGATTTATACAACAAACTCTAATTTTGTTCGCTTATTTGATTTTTCCTCGTATCTATTCATATGACCTCTCCAATTCATCGTCAAATCTTCATTGAATATTTGTGTATACAGAGAGGGATTGAAGGCAGATTCCAGGAAGGTTGCGTCGACGACGATGGCGGAGAAAGAGCAATTGATCGAGCGGGTGACACGTGCTGGATTTTGATATGTTATGTTCTATGTTGGATTTTGTATAATCAAGGGTAAAAAAGTTTTTAAAATCTTTTATTATACATATATTTATTTATATTTAAAATATAAAGCCGAAAATGTACAAATTTACAATTTGTTATGGGTCTTTTTTTCTCGGCTTGTTCGGGGCACTTGAATTCTCATGACCGCTCATACATTTTTAATATATTATATTTCTTTTTTTTTTTTCTATAAAAGTATAATAATGTTCAACAAAAGTAGAAACAAACATCCATCCTAATTAGTACCTTGATCTAAATGTTTCATGTGTGACAACAAAGAATACATTTTTTTACACCAAAAAACTTCTGTCTAAATACAAAATCAGAGTAAATAAAACGAACACATCAACTTCTTTGTTTGATCTGGGATTGAGGCAATGTTTGGTTATTTTATTTTATTTTTTTTATTTATTGGGTTTTAAAAATGTTTTGGTTTTAAATTATTTTTTCATGAATATTGTAGCCCTGTCTTTGAGTTTTTAAGTGGTCTTTTTTCAGCTTGAACTTATGCATTGAAGTTTCTTACATTTGTCATTACATAAATAGAAATGTAGTGGAATCTCACTGACATGGCACCATGTAATCTTATAACTTTTCATTAATTGCATTCATGTTTCTAAAATTGATACAAAATCACTTTTAAATCTTTTTTTATTGCATTTTTGTCTATTATCTTTCTTTCTCTGCTTATATTTTTCAAACTTTTTGTTATTCGTCATAAAGTTCTGAATAAACTAAAATTTTCTTTCAATTCTTAAGCTTTTTTGTTTATTTTCTTTTAACTTTTATTAATTGCACTTTAATCATATATCTTTTTTCTTGATTTTAATTTGATTTTTTCTTTTATACAACCTTAGTTCTCTATAAAAACATTTACCTTTTATGGAATTTTGCTTTAATTTTCTCATGTTTTTAAAGTTTACAATTTATCCCCATACTTAACATGTGACGGTTAAATATTTAAATTACAAGTTTAGTTTATTTTGATGTATCTTTTAATTTTTTTTTTTAAAAAAAAATACATACTTTTCAATTGAATATAAAAAGATGAATCTTTGAGTTTGAGATATCACAAAGAGACGGCACGCAGAAGATAAAGCTTCCATCATCGTCTTTATCATCATACTAACCTCCATTAATGCCGTCTTTCTCTTCCAACTCCAACAACCCAAAAACCCTAACCCTTCACCATGTCATATTCCGGCGATATTTCCGGCGATCTTTCCGGCTACGAAGGTTTAAAGAGCGATCTTGCTGAAATTGGTGATAGTCTAAAGACAGGCCTCTCTCTGCTTTCACCCAAAAAAGCCGTGACTGGAATTTCGAAATTCGCTTCTAATTTGCTACGATTTGATAAAGGGGGTGATCGTGATGAGATTGCTGATGTGGGGATTACTGATGATGTTCTTGATTTTGTTCGAGGGATTTCCGTTCGCCCTGAAATTTGGATTGATTTCCCTTTATCTTTGCAAAACAGAGGTGCGAGATTGCTTTCTTGTTTTGCAATTGCTTTGTAATTGTTGTCAATTTTAATCCTGCTTACAGAATCTAATTGGGTATTTAAATGCATCTGAATTCTTTGTTTGGAGTATTTCTTGGAGTTAATTTGTTGTTATTTATGATCTTTGTGGCTGTAGTTGATTAAGAATTGCTGAAAGTTAATGATATTGCCTTAATTGACATCATATGATCGTTGTTAATTGACTCATGAGATCAGTGACAGTTTACAGAATCTATGTTAACTTATGAATCATGTACTTTGTGTGATCGAACAACCCGTTAGATCGAGTATGGTGCAGTTTCACATCGACCCGTTTGTTTGGAAGTTTTTACCCTTTTTTTGGGATGATTTACAACATAACTTCACAAAACCAAACATTATTGTAAACCAACTTATGTTATACAGCTACAACAACTTTTGATGAAGACATTGTTTACCTTTACCACACTAAGTTTAGGAAACCTTCCAGTGGTAGTGATATGGCAAGTGTTTTAGTCCGTCTAGCAAAGGTCTCATGTTTGAATTTAGCTTCCATTGGTTTTTATCTTTAAACCCCTTGAATGCCAAATGTGACATGCCTAGTGTAAGTTGCCTGTAATTCGTTCCTTTTGGTTAGCGGAGTATTGATGTGTCCAGTGAGTTTTCTGGTAACGGGTTCTCATAATGAAAATACAACGAAGTTTAGGATATACATAAGCTAAATTTAGAGTATCTTAATGCAGACTTTAACATGTCCAACATTCACAAAGATCATGCCTTTGTCATACAAGAGTTGGTGCCAACTCTTGCTACTTTGAGGCATACGATTCAGAATTTTATGAGTGAACAACAGTTTTGGATGATCTATTATATTTTGTTGGTTCCACAGCTAAATGAGGATGATTGTCGGCTTCTATCAACCCCAGAGGTAAGTTCATACCTTCAAATGGCTTTCTTGATTTTGTTAATCTTTGAAATCTGCATGCTTGAATTTGCTATAATTAATTGAGAATTTTATATATGTCCTTACAAAGTTGCTAAATATCATATATATCCAAATCGAACTTTTAATATCAAATATATCCGCTTCTAATAGTTAAAAATATCATATTTATCCTTATTAATATATTTACTAAAAATAATTCTTAAAATGCCCATTTTACCCTTAAATTTCATTATATCGAGTTGAACGTAGACTATATCCAAGAAATATGCAAGGAATGGACCGAAAATCCATTTTGTTTTTGTTGTAAGGACGGAGATGAGGAAAACATTGGCATCCAAAAATGCGTAAAAAAGAAAAGTTCGGTGTATGATGAAAGACTTGTTCAAACGGAGAAACAAAAAGGTTTGTGCGAGATGGCATGCGATTAATGAGATAAACAGCGGTGTCAAAAGCAAAATGCCAAAAACGTTTAGGAATGTTAGAGTGAGCAAGTAAAGTAAGTCCTATCTCAACGACATGTCGATGTCGTCGTTTAACAAAGCCATTTTGTTCACTGGTATGCGGGCAAGATAGGCGGTGAATGATCCCGAGGGAAGTGAAGAAAGTAGAAAGATTGCGGAATTCCCCACCCCAATCGGTTTGAACTGTTTTTAATTTTGTGTTAAATTGACGTTCAACCATTACAAGAAAACGTTTAAAAGTTTCATACACATAAGATTTACGTGCCAGAGGAAAGAACCACGTAAACCTAGAATAGTGATCAACACATAAGAGAAAATAATGATGACCATCAAAAGAAGTAACAGGAGTTGGGCCCCACACATCACAAAACACCAAATCCAAAATATTATTACTCTTAAAATTAGAAAATAACAAATGAAGTTTTGATGATTTTCCAATGGAACAAGAATTACAAAGGAAATTCAAATTATTATTTAAAACAGGTAAATGAAATTTGGATAACATAGAAGATAAAAGCTGATGATGCGGGTGACCGAGTCTGTGATGCCATGTTGTTGGAGAGACTTTTGTGGTGTAAAATGCAATTTTGGAAACTGATGAAACTTGAGGAAGACGAATGGAATATAGGCCATCAGTGCTTGGACCCGTGAGGAGGGTATTGTGTGTAAACTTGTCCTTCACAGCAAAAAAATTTGAGTGAAATTCAAAGAATACATGATTATCAAGACAAAATTTTTGAACAGAAAGTAGGTTCTTTTTATTATCAGGAACATGTAGGATGTTGGTTAAGGAAAAGGTTTTGTTGGGTGAGTAAAATTTGGTGCTGCCAATATGAAGGATAGGAAGTGCTTTATCATTGCCAACGAAAAGATTGTCCTCCCCATGATAGGGTTCAGAAGTGTCAAAAGTTGAAAGATCTGGTGCAACATGGTTTGTAGAACCTGTGTCTGGAAGCCATGATGAAGAAGCCTGTGTGCGAACAGCTGCATAATTTGCGGATGGTTGCCTACCCCAAATAGTAGAAGGATCACGGTTAGGACATTGAGATGGAAGATGATCTATGCCACACATGTTGCAGGTTCCATAAACTGTATTTTGATTTGAAGCCAAACTAAATTGGCTTCGGTTACCACCTCCTTGTGATTGATCTCCTTGGTTCCTAGTGTTGTTGGTGCGTCCACGTCCACGAAACCGATTGTTATTCGACCTGTTGGTGTAGAAGGCCTGGGAAGTGGGGGGTGATTGTGTAGGCTGTAGTTGAAGGCCAATTTGACTTGTAAGTTGTTGTAAGGCCTGCAAGGTGGCTGATGGAACTGAGGAGAAGCCAGGAACAGTCGCAGAGGGGCTTTTATGACTGGTAGCAGCCATGAAGGCTTGAGCTGTAGTGGCTGGTCAGAATTGTCGACTTGAGACTATTGTATTCTTCTCGGAGACGCGCAACAACCAACATAACCAAGTCTATCTAAAATAGGCTGACCAATATTTGCTAAGGCATCTGAATACTCTTGGGCTCGGTTGAGGTAGGCAGAGGATGACTCGTCACCTTTCATGGTGATACGAAGAAGCTGGTTCTTGAGAGTGAATTCCCTAGAAGACGTTTTGGGTGCATATGCTCGTTCAAAAGAAAGCCAGAGTTCCTGAGATGTATTTCCTTGAACATGAGCAAAAGAAGGTTCAGAAACTGTAGAGATAATTAACATGCGGACATGAGCATCGTTGGATACATGTTGTGAAATCGGGGTTCAATTGAGGAGGGAGGATGAGTGCGTCTTTGTCAGTAGGTGCAGGGGACTATAGTAGGGCTGGTGGGCAGGGTAGAGATCCATCAACGTAGCAATACAGAGAGTTTGTAATGAGGAAAGGTTGAATCATAGCCTTCCAATAACCATGGTTGGTAGGAGAAAGCTTGGAAGTAAACTTATGGGAATTATGAGATGTCTTCTCGGTAGCAGAAAAAAGAGCGAGCACCATTGTAAAGTTGCATGGAGAAAAATCACAGCTAGAGAAGTCGAAATCGGCAATGGCGACTGACGACTAGGGTAGGGTTGCGACGACCAGGGTAGAATTGCGAAGTCCAGGGGAGGCGTTGTCTGCCGCTGGTGGTGAGAGAGAAGACGGCAATCCGATTAGCGTAGACTGGAGGGTGACGGAAAATAAATTAAGGTTGGCTGTGATACCAAGTTGAACGAATTGAATCAAGAATGTGTAATTGTTATTGAATATTGAAAAAATACGTGTATAAATATAGAACATAAATACACCTAGATCCCTCTAATATTATTTTAATACATTTGTAACATAGCATTGTCTAACATATCGAATATATTCCGTCTTCCAAAACTAAAAAAAATAATCATAAATTCTCATTTTTAATACATTTTATTTTCTTGTTTTTTCATTAATACTTGCTTTTAAATACAAAAACAAAAGAAAATAAAAGTAGGTAAAGATCGTAGAAGAAACAAGCAAATATAATACATAAATACATTAAACAAGCATTTATGATATTTTTGGGTTTTAAAGAATGATATATTCAATATATTGAAATTTAAGGGTAAAATGGTTATGTTATAAATTATTTTTAGTAAAATATATTAATAAATAAATATGATATATTAACTATTAGAAAAGGATATCTTTGATATTAAAAGTTTGATTTTGATATATATGATGTTTAGCAATTTTGCAGGAACATACATAAAAATGTTTGGAAAAGATAAATACCAGCAACATATGTGATTATTGTATTATTACAACTTAAAACAACATAAGCAGATCCTAATACAAGTTTGGCTGGTTTTTTCTACCTTAGATTCTTCAAATGCATGAGGTACTTCTGCAGAAATTGAGAAACAAGAAGTATACACCCATAGCCACAAGGGTTTCAGAGGATACTCCCAATGAAAAGAGTAGTATGGTAAATAACATCAAAACCAAATCATCAGGCAAGATTGATAATCCAACAAACATGTCAAAAAACAAGAACTGCGAGGATGGTGTTAGTTTCAGCGAGGTAGAAGACGAGGAAGTTAAACAAACACAAAGTAGCAGGGTTTCTTCTGCAAGTGAAAACAGTGATTGGGTTCGAATTAGTGGAACTTCGAAAGCAAACCGATCAATGTATCATGGAAGACGGTCAGAAAGTGAAGAATCATCAAGTGATTGGCATGCTGTTGAGGATGCTGATCTATAGTACACTAATCGTTGAAATGCATCTATCTTTTTGTTAAATCCTTGCTAATTATAACATTTATACCATATAATATTATTTGTTTTATCTACACAGAGCTTGTGATTTTTTTTTTATTTTTATTTATTTTTTTTGTGAATTTAGAAAAGAATGATCTTTTGGAAAGTCCTCTGCTAATAAAAACAAAGCTGTTACTTGTAAGTTCTTTGTAACTAATAAACAATATTAGTTGGTATGAGAGTGAAAATGTTAAACCGATTGTCTCTTTTTCTTTTTTCTTGGTGTTTCATAATTTGAGTTAAGTAAAAATAAGATTGGATTTAAACCATCACCTTCTTTTAATCTTGAATTGATTGATTTAAATAGAATTCAAATCATGTTAAAAGAAAGTCAGTTTTATCATAACATGCTAATCAATGAGATGATAATTTTACGATTTTTTTATTATGTATTTGTGATTTAATTTAGTTTTATTATTATTTTTGGGTGTTCCAAACCGCCCCCTTTGAATTTGCTTAAAAAAAATAAAATATTTAATGAACAATAATTATCTAAAAAAATTCCCGACCTTCAAAAAAATTATTTCTAGGTTCATCCCTGTCCATGCGTCCATGCTTACACATGACAAAATTGAAAAGCTATATAATGACACTTCATAGTTTATACCCTCTAATTATTATTATTATTTTTAAAATCTTCATAAAATATCATTTTGACATTTAACTATTTAAGTTCCTAAAGTTATAGGTTTATCTTTATACTTTTGTTCCTTAGCTTAAAAAAAAAACTAATTTCTTGCATGTTTATTTTTACATACAATTCGTTAAAAACTTGATTTGATTTTTTTACAACTATCGGTAAAAATTTGATTTGATTTGGTCTAAGTTTCTAGTTAAGAACCAAATTCAAATAATCCAATGAGCCAGAAATACAAACAGGGGTTGATGAAAATAAAACCACATGAAATTGATGCAAAAACATCTTACAAGTTATGTTGTTTTCCTACAAAAAAAGGAAAAAACCAGACTTATATACAAACCTTGACAAATTCCTTCACTGTTTCAAAGTTGCTGATGTCTACCATTAGAAGATGAGAATGGCACTTGATGCCACAAAACTTGGTTAGATTGGAACCTGCCTGAAGTGTGAGAAGGTGGTTGAGGTGGCAGAGGTGGAGGTAGAGGTGGTTGTTGTAGGGGCTGTGATGGTGGTCTTGCGAATACAGGCGGCTGGGAGCTAATTGGAGGTCGGAATGGCTGGTATGAGAATGATGAATGGTTGTCAGCTCGTGGCGGTGGTGGAACAGGAGGCAGTGGTGGAGGTGGAGGGAATAAAGGTAAATTCTGGAAATTTGAAGTCGTGCTTTCTAGGGGTAGTTGGTTGTGGAGTTCAGGCGGGCGCCATTCAGGCGGGCGCCATTCAGGCATATCATCATCATCAAACAGTTTGGGCTTCTTTAACAACTGCTTATACGAACCGTCGTTCTTTTCTGGTGGTAGTTTGTTGTGAAGCTCGGGTGGGCCCCTTTCATTCGTGATCAAAGGAAGTTGGGTCAGCCTGGAATCATCAAACTTTTTAGGAGAACTTAAAGGCTTACATGCAAAAGTTGACTTTCCACATGCAACACCAAAGTCAAACTCAGGAAGATCGTCATCTTCAAAAGGTCTTTTTTTTAAACCCAAATTACCAGGGTCAGAACTGACCGAATTCTTTAACGGACTAGAACTAGACGAAGAACTACCCCTATCATGGTCCACATCAACACATACTGTGGTTAACGGTAAAGTCAAAAGCTCGTTATGATGACTCGATCCTGTGTTTTCAGGGGAGAGTTTTCTTTCAGTGTGATTGGAAGAAAACCCGGGTGGTGAATTCTGAGGCTGGGTTAGATTTGGGCTGTTTTTACCATCTGATGTGTTTGTGACAGGATTTATAGGTCGGTTTTTACGCCATACAACACAACCGATCATTGAGTCTGGTTTGTCATCAAGAACTGACATACCTTTAAAGAAACCATATTTTGCCAGAATTGTTATTATGGGATCGCTACGTGGACATATATAAAGATCTATACCAGGCAAAAGTTGTGCAAATCCAACCCTAGAACTTTTCTTGTATCCTTTGGCTACCTAAAATAAGTAAAATGAAACAAAGTATCACAAACGAGCCGTAGTTGTTTAAGCCATTAAACCACATTATGTGTTCACTAAAGTGAAATTATTACCTCTTTCATACCATTCAGCCCGATGTTAGATGATCCCTCATTCCAGCTTACAGAAATTACCTGCAGATCAGGAAGTTAGTTTTACAGTTTATGTATATTAATAATTCATCAACTATTTCTCACTTCGCCTTTTGTTTATCAACCATCAGTCGTGAAACGGTTCAATAAAAATGTATAGAAGAAAAAACATAAAAGGCTATTTAAAACTAAGGCATGATAACAGGCGTAAACAAACATGAAATTTTGACCATAATCTTCAGTTCATTTATAGCCCTAAATATAAGTTGGTTTAAGATTTAATTTCTTTTCCATCTTGCTTATCTCAGTTTAGGAAAACTAGCATAAGTTTTTTCACATTTATTATACGCATCTATGATCTATGGCAGCCTCTTGATACCGTACAAATTCTGCATCCATCTATTATAATTTTGGGAGGAATGAAAATGGATTTTATAATTTAAATCTTGGTTCCTCTTTTGAATACTGAATAGAATACCCTAGTTAAGATTAGATAGAATATATTAGTTAGGAGGTTAAGATTAGATAGAATATATCAGTTAGGATTTGCTACTTAGATAATAATTAATTGCAATTATCTTTATATATGCGATTAAATTAGGTTTCCTTCGTAATTATCAACATTGTACTTCTATTATTAACGCCCCGTTTGCGGTGCACACTTATGATGTATAGACATGTGGGTCCTCAAGGGACAAAAGTAAAACTGCACTAAAACTACCTGCAATGCTAAGACTGCATTTACTACATGCGTCCTAATCATCACTGCCACATCAACATTTTATTATTTCTTTCCACATGCATTCTCTCTCCTCTTTTTAACTCCAACACATCATTCCTGCATGCATTCTCTCTCTTCCCACAACATTTATACCGTTACCTTTTAAAAAAAAATGATTTTAAAGAGGTGGCCCACCTCTTTTCTTCTTTTCTACGCACGTCTCCACGTGCAAAAAACTACCCAAGTGCGGCTCCTCCTCCCGTCCATTGTGTCCGCCGGAATGATGAGCAGCCATGTCGGCTGGGGACGTGCGCGCTGCGGCAAGCCTAACTTTAACGTAAATTTACTTCTTTTGTGAAAATAACGTTAAAAACGTTTGGATGATTAACTTCAAACAATAACTTTGAGCCGAAAACTTCTTAAGAGCAGTCTCTTCATCCCCCCCCCCCCCCCCCCCCCCCCCCCCCGGCGACCCTATTAAAGAGTGGGATACATTGGGTAAGTTTGTTTGTACTTCTATAAATAGTTGATAAGTAGCAGAGAATACCTTATGGGGTTTTCAAAGCTGAATTTTAAGTTTTCCACAAGAAATTGATAGCATACACAAGATTCAAGCCAGGGCCTTTTCAAATTCTTAGACTTTTTTAATTGATGTTAAGGTTGCCCAATGTTGATTTGGTCACTTGAGTTTTCCGGCAAATTTTAACATTTAAGCGAAAATTTGAAATTTCGGCAAGTTTATTTCGCCTAAGAAGCCTAAAAAAGAATTTCTAAACCCGAAACGGCTCAAACAATCTTCAATGGAACTCATTTTAATGATGTGGGAATCGTATCGTTGAACTCTACAATATTATCTTTTAAGTTTTTGCTTTAACGTTTAGCTATTAAGTTTAGGTTTTAGAGCTTGGTTTTAACTTTTAGGTTTTATCTTTTAGGCTTTAAGGTTTGGTTTAAAGTTAAGATTTTGTATATGGTTTAGGTTTGGGGTTTAACGCTTGGGGTTTTCAGGGCTCAACAAGCCAATTTCAATGGCACGGAAACGAGTTTGTTCGGAGTTTGTTTGGGTTGGATTTTAAGTTTTCAAAAAACTTTTTAATCTTCTTAGGCAAATTTAGTTATATGTGTGTGTATATGTAACTAAAATTCAGTGTTGTGTGCGTGTTGTGCATACGTATAACTTTGAAAAATTAAAACTAAATTCCAATCTAATTAATCCCTAGATTCTACCCACCACACGACTAGCATCTAACGACTTCTACAACACTAAACATATTTTTAAATATATAAATGCGTACAAAATGTACCATTTTCCTTGGAAAATTATGTATTAGATAGGTCCCTAGAGTAGTAATATAGTATGGAATACTATTTTGAAAAGCAAATAACATAATCCATGTTATCAATATTAATACATTTCTTCACCTTCTCACAGATGCTATATGGAAACATAGATATAAAATATCATAACAAATTATGAAGTAGGTCGAGGATTCAAATCATGCAAGGTTTAAGTATAGTGTTAGGAACAGAGTGCCATGCGAAAGCGATTAACACACAAGAGCACAAATGAATATCAATTGGGATAAGCAAAAAATAAATGACATGAAAATTTAACGTGGTTCAGTTCAGGTGACTAACGTTCACAGCTGCAACTAGGGTTTATCTTTTAATACTCAAGAACTCAAAGATTACAATTACATGACTAAATATATATAGAGAATACAAATTAGGTTAAACAACTAAATGGGTCAAGTTTAGGGCCAGCTGCCCTAAAATGCCCCAACCCTAAAGGCCTACAAAAACCTAACATATAGGTGGTTGACAGTAGCACATTAGGAGCTGTTCTAACAAAAAAAGATTTACAAATAAATCACATAATGTTCAAAATATGAATATGTAAAATTAATTAATATAGGAAAAATGCAAGAAACATCTTACCATTAATCCGCGATTCCGCGAGCGAGGAAGATCTTGAACATATTTTTCAAATGCCTCTAATCTTACTTTTCCTTTAACTTCTATGAAATCAGGCCAGTAGTTACCAACCAATTTCTCACCACTACAGTTAAACATAGTATTAATATTTTTTATCATCTATATGACCAAACTTCCTTGTAAGCAGAGCATTCATCTATTTAAGACATTGTTATCACATGCAAAAATGTTATAAAAATGATGGTAGAAGTTCGATTCACTAATCACCCCTATGTAATGTAGCAACCAGGAAATTTGAGCATAATAAATACAATGCGATTTATCTTGCAAGAAGATTGATGCACCAATCTTGATTCACATATTCATACAGCATTCAGGGAGTATCTTAGATTCAAACAAAGAGTAGGAGAAAATACTAATATCAATTTAACTAAAAATAATCATTGTAGTTACAAAAATGTCAGAAGAATCTTTAATTAGCTAAGATTGAGTTGGAAAAACCTTTTAAAGATAGCAACAGCTGATAAAGTGACAGAAGAACTTAATTGAAGAGATCCTTGCCATAGTTGTTCAGCATTCTTTTCTTCAGAACTAATTTTTGCTTGATTATTTCTACAAGAATTATCTTCTGTCAAAGAGGCTGTTTCAACATTTTGAATATTATTTGTTGCATCTTCTTTTGAATAAGAACGAATTTCTTTTAAACCACCTGACAATTCTTCCACAGATGACTCTCTGCCAATAACAGAACTCTGCTGTAAGATCTCGACAAGTTTCATATATTCAGGAGTTCCTGCTTCAAGTGGTGCTTTCATTGGCCCATATTTGGAAGATAGAATCATGATCAACTCTTGCAGATTAGAATCAACTGCAGGTTGTCCTGCATGAGTTTCAGAAATAAGATTCTGCTCATGTAACTGATTGTCAAACTGATGCTTGAGTCTCATTGGTTCTATAGATGTTGGTTGATTAATAGGGAATCCAAATCTACCATCTTGAAAGTTTGACACAGAAGAAGTCAAAGTTGCTAAATTTATGTTGCTTGATAACCCGGTAAGATGATCGTTATTAGATAATCCTTGAAGAGGTTGAAGTACCATATTGTTTGAACAAGGTGTGTGAGCTTGTAAGTTAATACCATGTTTATCTTCCCAATTATCTTTCAACATATTAATCAAGTTGAATTCTAAATTGATTTGGTGACTGAAAGAAAAAAAAATGAAGTTGTTGAAACCAGCAAAACTAATGTGCAGCAATATAAAAAGAATTGATGTCTTCCTTAATAGAGTCCAAGCATGCTCAAGTTGGAAAGGTCATCCAAGCTATTTTATGTTATGAAAAAGTGAAAGGGTTTTTATGTTGCATGATGCATGGTGATCAAGTTTTACATCATTAATTTGATCTCATTATTTTTACTTTCAATTTGTGAGAACACATTTATAGATCTTGAAGTTAGATATATTTTTTTTTCTAAGTGGTAGTGTTCAAGCTTGAATTTACATACACGGGTAGAATGATCAGTGTTGTAAAAATCGCTAGTCGCTAGTCGGTCGGCGAGGTAGGGGCTAGGGATTAATCGGGATTTTTATGTAGAATTTTTCAAAATTTTAAATATATACACACAAAGATACACATAAATATAAATATAATACTTCAAAATTCAAATCTAAAAATTCAAACATTAACATATTACTATATTAGTTCAAATACTTCAAAGATCAAATAGTTCAGATACTTCCAAAATCAAATTGTTCATATACTTCCATAATTAAACAGTTCAAAAACAAAAACATTAAAGAAATTTCGTGTTACAAACATACATTATACATAAATTGGGGATTTTGGACCGATTTTTTAACCACAGCCGATTAATTCCAATTCCCGACTAGCACCGATTAATACTGACTAGGGCGACTAGGACCGATTACCGATTAATGGGGCGACTAGCTTAAAATTAATCGATTAGGGGCCGATTACTGATTAATCGGCCGCCTAATCGCGATTTTTACAACACTGAGAATGATGAAATATTTCAAGTATATTTATAACATTTGAATTTTCTCCACAGACACCTTTTTAATCTAAAACAAACCAAATGATAATCTTGCAGAAGTATATAAGATTATTGCCCCTTATTCCAAGGATAGAGTAAGCTGGTTTAAAACCCTAATAATTCCATTTTACAAATATATATATATATAGATATATATAGATATATAGGGGATGGTTCAAATGTTAACCCTTCCTTATATCGTTAACCCGTGTTAACCCGAATCTTTGTTTTTTTTTTTCATGGTTTTTATTATACATAAATAGGGGAGTTTCTTTTTTGTGTTTTTGCTAATTCATCACCGTTTAGAAATTATTTACAAATGTAAGTAGATGTAATTTATTAACATTTACTAAATGTAAGAAAATTACATCAACTTACATTTGTAAATAATTTTTAAACGGTGATGAATTAGCAAAAACACAAAAAAGAAACCCCCCTATTTATGTATAATAAAAACCATGAAAAAAAAAACAAAGATTCAGGCAAAAAATGTCGGGTTAACACGGGTTAACGATATAAGGGAGGGTTAACATTTGAACCTCTCCCTATATATATATATATATATATATATATATATATATATATATATATATATATATATATATATATATATATCACAAAAAATAACCAGAAACACCAACTTTACAGCAAAATAGTGTGTTGTGAGTTAGAAGAGGGTCTCCCTCCCCTTTCCATTGAAAAACTTCAACATTCTTGTGATTTTCATTTCTATCAAAATCTTTTTTAAAAAGGAAGCATGCGAAATAACTAATTAAGGCAATACTTATGTGATACACGCATATAATATATATATATATGTGTGAGCCTCAAGGGACAAAGTAAAATTGCCCTAATTTTAACGTTATTTACTTATTTTGTGAAATTAACGTTAAAGATGTTGGAATAATTAACTTCAAACGATCACTTTGAGCTAGGGTTTCCCTTCGGAGTAGCCTCTTTATCTTAACTGAGATTAGGGTAAGGTTTGTCTCCATCCTTCCCCCAGACCCTACTCAAGAGTGAGAATATACTGAGTAAGTTTGTTTGTTTATGCATTTCCCTTCAATTGTTTTCTTTGGCATTTAACTAATTAAGGTACCTTTCATTTTTTGCTTTGGCATTGTTAACTCTTTGACAAGACTTTCGCATTCCACTGTATAGGTTCGTATATTTCATTTATATGTTGCTTGTAATTGCTGTTTTATCATAATTCATAGCACTAATTGAGCATGCACCATTGATGACAAAAACTTGAACTTTAGCTAATGAAAGTTGCTCATTTTGGGTTACTCATTTGAGTTGGTAAACTTAAATCTGGTGATTAAATACAAAACCGTGACAATAATGATTTGTTCCCATGTATTTGCAGATCTTGTTCATAAAAATAATTAAATTCAGTTATTTGTTTTTAGCCAGTCTATTGCAACATGCAATCAAACTTTTGCATATGATATTTAGTTTATGAAAATTATGTTTTTGGCAAGTAAAAAAGGTCCAAATCTTCTATGTTTTCAGCTTCAGCCATGATCAGCAATTATGGAACATGCAGTTTCCATATGATCTTCTTTGACTTGAATGTAAACTGTGCTGTTTGTGCTTTTTACACTACCAGAAAGCTTGGCATACTGGAACTTAAACAAGAGAAGCACTGGGTTTTTTTTATTGCATACAATAATAATTTAATTTTTCATTTATCTCATCTTAGTCATTGTATTTCTTGTACATCAGAGTCACTAAAAGATGATTTCATGCCTGATTTGGGTACTTGTGTATTCACAAAGAGTTAAAAAATGATAGTTTCATATTCACTGAATTAAATCTAATATTAAATTTTATATAATAATGTTAAATTCATCAATTAAAAGCTAAACAAAGAGTGCAATGACTTAATGCCCAAAAAAAACTTCTTTTATAAATTGAGTTCATTTTTTGGAAAGAAATGCTTTTTAATAAATTGAAGGACATACCAATCTTCACAATGTATCTGCCAACCATTATGTTGAATTATTCCTGGATTTTAATCCCTTTCTTGGACAGAGTTACAAAAAAATATGAGTTTTTTTTTTGGCAAGGTAGCTTCTGAAACTGTTTTTCTGTCACGTTATTAGTGAGAAAGTATTGGGTGCAGTTTATAAAAATCAGATGTATATTGTTCGACTCCACCACAAGAAACCTGCAGGTATACAGTTAATGTAATCAATATGTAGAATGGAACAATGAGAAAACATAAATAATACGAAAAGATGTGAAAGCATAAGAAAAAATATGTTGAAATACACAGTAAAATATATGTAAAAGTGTTGCCTCTTAAGAACTCTGACTTAAGTTACTAAGTACCCATGTTATGAAAATCGTTAGGAGCTAGTCGGACAATGGGATTCTGGATTAACCAAATTGGAGTTTTATATGAAATTTTTCATGAATTTTATATATATATTAATGCGTGTGTGTATGTATGTGGAAAGGGTCAAATGAGAACTCATGTATAATGAAAGAACTCGATCACACGAACTACGATAGAACTCATTCCAATAACGTTAGAATCGTCTTGTCGAACTTAGCATTTAGATTTTATGGTTTAGAGTATAAAACTATAAATTTTAGGATTTAGATCTTAGTGCTAGGGTTTAGATTTAACTTTTAGGGTTTAACTTTATGTTTTAGTGTTTAGAGAGAGAGAGAGAGAGATTTAATCTATAAATAATCTTTATGTATAACACAAAAAGCTATTTGCACAACCTAAAGAATTATAAATTGTCATACTACACTTTAGAAACAAGAATTCAAAACAAAAGGTTGACTTTCTAGCACCACATCAAGCGCATAGGGCATCATGCACACCTCATGGTTGCAATTTTAACCAAGAAAAATAGAGGCATGTGTTATAACCAATGTTGTAAAAATCAATTCTTGGCTGGGAGTAATTGACAGTCGGCCAATAGCTTATGTCATCCAATCGGGTATTCGAACTCAGAAAAAAGTTCAAAAATTTTTAAAAATATATACATTTCAGATATACGAATATCCAAAATATCCGGAAAAAAACTATTTCGAATATCGGATATCCGAACTATCCGTCAATTTTCAAAATTGGTATCCGAATCCGAATTTTTGGATATCTAAGCTTCTGGATATCCGAATTTTTTGAATATTTTGGGTTTGAAATTTCATATATTTCAGATATCCGAACCACTGTTATCAATAGCGAGCATAGCGCCCGCTATAGTGAATAGCGGAGCATAGCGCCACCTTACCGCTAAATGGTTTTACCGACCAAATAGCGCCCAATAGCGATTTTTTCTTAATTTTTTAGTTAGTTTAGTGGTATTTGTTGGTTATAATAGCTATTTTGGTGGCGTGAATGTTTATTTATTGATTATAATGTTGGATCAATCTTGTATTTATTTATTAGTTAAAGGTTATTAGTAAAGTTTATTTACTTGTTTTTGTTTTTCCTTAAAATAGGCAGATTTATTAGACATAAAGTTTTGACTTTTTGGTTTATGTTTTAGGTTAAATAGGGGTTTAGGTTTATGGTTTCAATTGTACCAATCGATTATTCAATAAAAGTTCCGTGTTTTTTCTTCGATTCAATCTGTTTTGGGTTCTGGGAATTTACATCAGAAGCTTCAATTGGTATCAGAGCTTGGAAAAGCTCATACCTGCGATCGGAAGTCACTCATCGGCAGGAAGAATCTGTTTCACGATCGGCAATCATTCACGACGGGAAGCAATCGTGAACGGCAATCAAATCGGTGTGATCAGGGGCTGATTAGCTTTGATCCGAGCCAGAAGAAGGAAGTATAGTCCGATTCCTTTGTAATCATCTCAGCCGTGAACAGCAAACAGGGGCTGTTGGTACGGCAGGTTGAAACCAACGAAACTGGTGCAGAAAAACGAGATCGGCAGGGCTGAAGAAGTCATTTGCAACCAGGGAGACAGGAAAGCAGAGGCTGGTCGTGTTGGTGATCAATAGCTAGGGAAGATTGATCAGGGAGGTGTTCACAAGAGGGTTGGATTTCTTGGATCAAGCAGCAATCTTTGAGGTGTAAGCATATCTGATCGGGATCATGGCTCAACCAGAAAATCAAGCCCTGGTTGGATCATGGCTCAACCAGAAAATCAAGCCCTGGTCACTGTTAAGGAGAATAATACCATGTCTCTTCAATGCCTAGTATTATCTTCCACAAATTACACGGTATGGGCTATGAGGATGCGAGTGATTTTTAATGTTCATGGGGTGTGGGAGATGATAGAACCGGGAACAAACTTGGATGCTAGGAAAAACAACATTGCAATAGCTCTTTTGTTCCAAGCCATGCCTGAAGAACAAATATTGCAAATAGGAAACCTTCAAACCGCGAAGGAGATGTGGGGAGTTCTTAAAAATCGTCACTTGGGAGCGGATCGGATTCGGGAGGCAAGACTTCAAACTCTAATGAGAGAGTTTGAAAATCTAAAGATGAAGGATCAAGGTGTGATTGATGATTTTGCTAACAAGTTATCCGAGTATGCATCTCGAGCAAACTCACTTGGCTCGGTCATAGAAGAAACCACATTGGTTAAGAAGTTTCTTAATGGGCTGCCTAAACGTTTCATTCATATGGTGGCTTCTATAGAGCAAGTTGTAGACTTGAAGACCATCGGTTATGATGATGTTGTGGGTCGACTTAAGGCTTATGAGGAGAGGATTAAGGATGAGGAGACCCAAACCGAGCAAAATCAACTATTATTTTCAAGATCGGATGACAAGGCAGCAGAAAAGGGGCACAAATGTGAGCATTGTGGATGTGAAAGCTCTAACCGGGATGACTTTGGACGTGGCCAAGGTAGGGGTCGGGGGCCCAGGAGAGGTCGAGGTGGTGGTGAGCAAGTTCCACGGGATAAAAGTCGCATTAGGTGCTACAAGTGTGGTGAGCTTGGACATTACTTGTCGGAATGTCCTAGTTGGGAAGAAAAGAAAGAGAAGGTCAACTTGACTCAAGCGGATGAGGATCATATACCTTTACTTTGATGAATAAAGGATTACAAGATTGGGGGGGGGGGGGGGTGATTGTTGAATCAATCTTGTATTTAATTATTTATTTATTAGTTAAAGGTTATTAGTGCATGTTTGGGATTCCATTCAAAATTAACTTATTGACTTAATGAAAAAGTTATTAAGTTAAAAAGTTGTTTGTTAATTTAAAAAGCACTTTTAGTTTTAACTTTTTGAGCAGTGTTAAAAAGTCATTTTTAAGAAGCTACTTTTTCTGGCTTTTTAACTTTTTATGACTAAAAAGTCATTTTTTTACCTTTTCATACATAAAAGCTAATCCAAACATATTTTTAAAAACTTCATTTCAAAAGGTCATAAGTTCGTAAGCACTTTTAACAAAAAGTCCTTTTAAACTAAATAAGCAATCCCAAACATGCCCTTAGTAAAGTTTATTTACTTGTTTTTGTTTTTCCTTAAAATAGGCAGATTTATTAGAGATAAAGTTTTGACTTTTTGGTTTATGTTTTAGGTTAAATAGGGGTTTAGGTTTATGGTTTCAAATGTACCAATTGATTATTCAATAAAAGTTATGTGTTTTTTCTTCGATTCAATCTGTTTTGGGTTCTGGGAATTCACATCAGAAGCTTCATATAATTGATTTTTTTGTTGACTACTTGAATGTAAAACATTTAAAAAACATTCCACTACCTTATCGCTAAACATGAAATAGCGGGCGCTATTTCATCGCTATCGCTACGTAGCGTATAGGTAGCCTATCGCTATTCGTTATCAGTCATAGTTATCAATAGCGAATAGCGGAATATAGCGATAAGCTACCTATACGCTACATAGCGAATAGCGGTAAATAGCGACCGCTATTTCGTGTTTAACGATAAATGATATAGAAATTCAATAAATATATTTAGTAATCCAAAATACCACCAAAATAGCAACAAAATAACCATTCATAGTTTTATACAACCAAAATAGCTTAATGAACTAATAGGTAAAAGTTTAGGGTCAATTTAGATGTAAAATGTAACTTTGAGGATGATAATTGGAATTTTGTTATAGAAAAAGTAAAATAGAAAAGAAATTAATAAAAACTTCTCACCCTACATTTGTGTACGTGTGTACGTGCTCATCTCTCTTAGTCGACCATCAATGACCTGTGCTATTCAATCGAAATTGCCTACTGTATGTTGCTTTTCAATTGCAATCAGGAATCGTCTCTTCATCTCTGTCGTCAATTTCAGTCCAAACTCCAATTTAGTCATCTTCCTGATCGTCTGATTCCGTCACCCTCTTTGTCGTCAGATTCAATCAACGTTAAATTCGTCGTCGTCCATAGTCCACTCACCCTGCGTCGACTATTAGGGGTGAAAATTGGCGAAAATTGTGTTGTGCAGCGAAAATTTTTCCCGCCTGCCGCTATCAGATCGCGAATCCCTAATAGCGACCCCTTCTCGCATCGCTACGTAGCGCGCTATAGCTCTCGCTATGTACGCTATTGATAGCTATGTTATCAGTAACTATGATCCGAACCAGGCGATATATACAAACTGGTAATAACTATAAGATTTAAGTGTGTACATGTAACTAATTGTCATGCACTCATATTTCTCAAATATATCATAAAGATGTTACAAATTAATTTGATCATCATTAATAACTACATTGTTACGCCCCGTTAGCAGTGCGCACATATAATGTATATATGTGTCGACAGCTCTTGAGGGGCAAAAGTAAAATTGCACTAATTTTAACGTTATTTTACTTATTCAGTGAAAATAACGTTAAAATTGTTTCGGACGGTTGATCAAGCATCATGAGCCGAGGGTCTCACTGGAAGCAGCCTCTCTACCCCTACGGGGTAGGGGTAAGGCTGTCTACATCTCACCCTCCTCAGACCCTGCCTTAGCATGCTAATGGCGGGATATACTGAGTACGTTGATTGATTGATTGATAATAACTACATTGTGTTGTTTCGTAAATTGCAATTCTAAATTCAAGGTCTGGTTTTATAAAAGCATGAGACACTCCAAGGGTTTAGATCCCAAAAGTCAAGGTAAGAATTTCACAAATGCAAGGCTTTGCTCTATGTACATCAATATAAGCTTTATACCAAACACAAGTTGCATTTCTCTCATCTATTTTACATATTAGCCTTCATCATCATATAGACGATTCAAAAAGTTTTCATCCTTCTGGCTGTTTTTTAGTTTTTACATTATCCGTCCAAAAACCCTTCTTGAATACTCATTGTTCATTTAGCACTAACTTTAGACAAAGTTCATTGTCAATCAGGTTTCTATTCATTGAACACTTAATCATTCAATTTTTCAAAAACTCGCCATGAGCCTCCATATATTTAGACCTTTTAAAAGGGAAGTAGGATCATACAAAACAAAAGCCGGATCTATTCGGTGGTAAATCACTTAAAATACTAAACTCTCTTTACCACCCATTACACAAACTCAAAATACTTACCCGTATACTGAGCTCTCATTACCACCCCTTACACAAAGCTATGATCATTACCCGTATATAATAATTCTTTTACGAGGTTCTAAACACGTACCGGTTCACATCATTATAAAAAAAAAAAAGGAATGTAGCATATGGTATTTCAATTTTAAATAAAGATGGTTTCTTGAACTTTACAGAAGAACCTAAATCATTGTCAATCTTTACTAAAAACCAAGCCCTATCCACAGATCCAAAACCTTAAATTCGTTGTCAATGATGCTTTCAAACAAATCGTTAGCCTCCACAATTCACACCCACTTACAGCAAAAATCGACACTTTCATTATAGACTAAACAAGACAAAGAATAAGGATTCGCAACACAAATTACTGCATAAATCCAAGATGTAAGATATTGAAACCCTAGCAACGCAAATTAGGAGCAACAGTACACCTAATCATTGAGTATAACCACAAACCCTAAAAGATTATTGAACGTATACGAGTTTCTGCTTGTCAAAAAGCAGTTCGGT
The DNA here is from genome assembly GCA_009363875.1 of Mikania micrantha. Taxonomy (NCBI): domain Eukaryota; kingdom Viridiplantae; phylum Streptophyta; class Magnoliopsida; order Asterales; family Asteraceae; genus Mikania; species Mikania micrantha. Next base: position 72,939,796 of record CM018698.1, read on the forward strand.
GGTGAATTATACACAAATAAAGAAATATTTCTCACAATTTAAAATACCAACCTTGTTCTTGCTCGCTCTCGAAGTCGGATAGCTTGCATATCCACCAAGATGCTTCTGCAAATCCCTAGTTTATACGATTAAGGCTTTATGGGCATGTTTTTGAATTGGGCTCGCTATAAAATCAATGCATGTTTCTGTGATTGGTAGCCCAGCCCATTTAAGCGTGGTTTTTGAATCATTGTGATGTTATTTTTTGAATTGTTTACTTTAAATTGAGACACTTGGTTAAAAGTAAGTCTAGTTTATGACCGTTTCTGGAATTTGTTTCACTACTAGGCTCACGATTCGACTTTGATCATTATGGACTAGTAACAAGATCGAGTCCCAGACAAGTAATCCTTATTTTAACAGTCGGAATAGTAACAATGAAAATAACCCCTTCCTAAATGAGATTATACGAGGAAATGTATGAACCAAAATATGTTGTTAGTTGTTACTATGGGAGCAATGAGCATGTACAATTATAGAGAGATGTTAAGTACTTATTCTTATAGTATTGTTTCTGGAGTTGATAAACTAATTCTTGATGATGTCTATTTTTCGGGCTGTCCACCTAAACCAGAAGCAATTATAGATGCTAAACTTTTAAAACTTGCAAGTTTTGCTTTCAAATTTTTAAGCTTTTTTCTCTAAATTTTCTATATTATCACTTTGAGTCTCTCAAGTTTTTAAAGTTGAGATTTTATCTCATATAATATTATATAATCTATTTTTTTCCCTCAATAGCTTTTGTTTGTTAATTTAAATAATAAGAATAATAGTAATAATCGTTTATTATATTGACTGAAGGTTACATGCTAATACTTTGGATAATGAGATTGATATTGATTAAAAAAAAACATTGGTACGTTTATATAATTGTTTTTTATCTATGTTTTGATTTTCATAACTGAGTCAAAACTCATCCTTTAATATTGTAAAATGTTAAATTTTCTAAAATTTTGAGGTTTTTTACCATGTAGTATATATAATTGGATTTTTTTAGTAACTTTTGTTTGTTATTTTTAAAAAATAATAATAATGGGTTATATTGGCTTACATATAATGTGTTGGTACCTTAAAAAACGAGACCGAAAATGACTAAAGACATCGGTATCATTATAGAACTCCTTTTATCTATATTTTTGTCTACACAATCGAGTCGGCATAATGTGCGAAATGAAGGTCATAAACGTGTCATATCTTGCGATATTGTTTTGACTTTTCTTATATTTTTTGTAATAATTTTTTTTTAATTTGTACGTTATAACATATTGTGTATATAAGTGTTTTCTATTTACTTTTCAACCTTTATAGCCAATCCATTGTGAATTCATATGTTTTGTTAGTCTTATCATCACGTTGTAACACACATTAGTCAAACCGTTCAACTGCAACACATGTTTCTTTCAAAATTTCAAACTAACCCTACAATATTTACAAAATAAACTCTTTAATTTCTAATGTTTCAACTTGATCACGTATAAAACATTCAAAGTGAAACTGGAATGATGAGCACAAGACAACATATCATGACCAAATATAGTCAAGGGTTACCAACCCATAATCGACTCATTATAAGCAGCCTAACAGCCTAACCAATCAACCGAAACCACCATAGCCGATCAGTTATGGCTGCCATATATGTTTAACTGAGATGTTGGTTATGGTTTAACCGAGATATCTGAAGCAGGTTGTCATGTGAAAATGACCAAAAGGATGAAAGAGGTTCTTAATGGCTTATATGATGATGAAGGCTAATATGTAAAATAGATGAGAACAATATAACTTTTGTTCTACACAAAGCTTATTTGGTTATACATATAGCAATACCTTACGTATGTGAAACTTTCACCTTGACTCTTGAGATCAAAATACCAAACTTGGAATCAAATTGATTTGTAACATCTTCATAATATATATGCATGTAAAATATGATTTGATGACATTCAGGTTACATGTACGCGATATATTTTATAGTTATAAAACATGCCACTAATTTTATTGGTTTAAAATTGTATCCATGAGGTGGGCATGATGTGCATGTGGTGCAAATCATGAGGTGCATTATGAAGTTGACCAATATTTGAACAAGTAAATCACTTGATGTTGGAGCCAGTATAGCAAATAAGAGAGGTTGCTCATGTGTCAGCAAGCTAGTTATCTTTCCATAGTTTAAAATGTATTTCAAATTCATGACCCATATTTGCTTGGATATCCATTTTTGTTGTTTAGGGGTTTGAGTTATTTATGTGAAAAGGTGGTTGGAAAAGATATGAAACTTACACCCTATAAAATAGTGTTGCATTTCTTGACCGTCTACTCGATGATGGCATATAGCTTTTATGTATGGCTGTATGCATAGACTCATAGTGTAGTCAAGGGCTTATTTTCTTGCTAAAAAAGAGATAGGTCAATCATTTTGAGCTAAAACTGCATCAATAGCTTAACCAAATGCATTGGTAGTGGTGTTTAACGATTGTGATAAGTTTATTATTGCTAGCATGATGAGGTTGAACATGGTACGTTTAGTGGCGGATTCAGAAGATTTTTTTACAGGGGACAAAAAACGGGTCAATTAAAATGGGTCTAGGTAAAAAGCGGGTCTTGTTAGTTGAAACCATAAAAACAAGCCTATTGGATTGGGTAAAAAGCGGATTCCGTTAGCTGAAACCATAAAACAAACATATCAAAAGTATTTAGAAAAATAATTGCTTAAATAATGAGTTTAAGAGTTACATCAGAAGTTTTTATTCGCATAAAGTCAATAAAAAGAGCACAATTTTTATTGTTTACTTACAATTATACCCTTTTGTAATCAAGTTTGTGTCTATTGTAATCAGATGTGTGCCCTTATTTTGTTTCAAAATTAAGCAAAATTATTTAAAAATAACACGTTTTAACATTTGATCGTGGGTACATAAGGTAGTCATGGAACTTGGTGTTGGCCAAGATTGAATAATAGCCAAATTTTCATTTTTCCAATTTAAATGACCCTAGAAAGGTAGTTTTGTAGCTCCAAAAATATGTTCTGATTTTTTTTTTAAAAAAAAAAACTAGTTAAGCATGAGTGTTTCTATAACAAAAACTTAAGATGGTTATTTTGTGCATCTAAAGATGAATTATAAACAAATGTTCTTAAGACTAAATGAAAAATATCGTTCATATTCGACTCCAAGATTGATGGGACATTGAATATGTAAAATGACAATACCAAAAAGTCATGATACCCGTCAATGGTTTGGATTGAAGTCTTTTCCCACATCACAAATGACAACCAAAATTTGGTGATATCCGATTTGCAAATCAATCTTTGAGAAAATAATTATATCAATAATTCATCCAATAGTTCGTCTATAGTGAATATAGGGAATCGATCATGAACAATTTAAATTCCTTTTCAATTAAGTTCTATTTATCATTTATCAAATACCCATTAAACTTACTTGAAAATTAAACCTGATTATAATTTTAAACACAATAAAAAAGAAGAGAGTTTCATGAATTTTTAATGAATTTAAATTAGATGATTTTATTACAATACTTTTGTTTTGCTTGTTTTTATCACAACTAGTATCGTATTATTTACTTTTTATAAATTAGAGTAAACTTCGTTTTTGCTCCCTGTGGTTTGATCAAAGTACCGCTTTTGCTCCAAAAGTTTCAAAATGCTCGTTTTGCTCCATAACTTATGCATTCGGTCTCAATCAGCTCCAACCCACTAACACCGTTAATTCTTTCTGTTAAATAGAAGGGTATTTTAGACTTTTTACACTTAAGGACTAATTGTGTCATTTACCTAAATTACTAATATAACAAGATAAGGACTAAATATGTAATTTACTCAAATAATTACCCAACCCCTTTTCTTCCCTTAACCAGCAACCACCACCGTCGACCATCACCACCATCGTTGGCCGCCATCACCACCACTGTCGACCGCACCACCGCCAGTGTCTGCCACACCAATGATCCGTTCGGGTTAGGGAGAAAAGCAACAAAGGCAGATTCCTTCAAACTTCCAACCCTGCCACCCCCTTCCTCGTTGGAATCCCCCATGCGACCGGCTTCCCCTTCCAATCAAAAATTCGAGCATTGAATGCTCAATACATGCTCGGTCGACCACTATCCAACCTCCAACAACCTCAATTAAAGTTTAGTTCGACCCAATCACGCGTTAATCGGTCTTAACTACTCGACCGAACGTGATATGAACATAATACTCGAATCATTAAATTCCCATTCACCAAATTCAAATCAAACACATACAAAGCTTCAAGACGGTCCTATGAATCTTCTCAAAGCTCCAAATTGTTCTCAGAGTCACCCAATCGTTCGATCGAACTCATGAAAGGCCGCGAACTAACCCTAGTGGTGGTGACGGTCGACAGTGGTGGAGACGGTCGGAAAGAGGATGATAGCTAACAGTGATGGAGCGACCGATAGTGATGGAGCTCGGTCAATGGTGGTGGAGAGCTTGGCCGATGATGGTGAGGTTGGCCGATGGTGATGGTGGTGGCTGCGGCGGCAATCACCTTTTGTTGTGGTCGATGGTAGGGCAGAGAAGAGAGAAATACAAAGATTTACATAAGAGCCCTTGATAAAAAAATTTACACAACTAGTCCCTTTATTAACTTGATTAAATGACACAATTAGTCCTTAAGTGTAAAAAGTCTAAAATACCCTTCCATTTAACAGAAAAAATTAACGGTGTTAGTGGGTTGGAGCTGATTGAGACCGAATGCATAAGTTATGGAGCAAAACGAGCATTTTGAAACTTTTGGAGCAAAAGCGGTACTTTGATCAAACCACAGGGAGCAAAAACGAAGTTTACTCTATAAATCATTATGTTCATCTTTTAAAGGTTCGTGTTTTGTTACTTGTCTTAAGCACTAAGAGCTGTAGGAATTTTTAGAGTGTTTTCGTCAATAGCTCGATTATTATCTTTGTTTTTTTAACTTGTCACAGACCCTGGAATTTCTAAGGATTTTTTGAGACATCGTGTCTATAGCTCAATTATTATGTTTTGCTTTTACCTTTTTTCTTCTATGAAAGTCTATGACAAATAAATTGTTAATAATGATAAACAAGATGATTAAACGACAAATGAAATGTGAATAAATAACCTCTTATTTGAAAGAAAATGCTTTAACTAAAGATAGAAAATAAAATGACAAATGTTTGGTATGTGGATTGTGATTGAAGGATGAGTATTTCACGTTGCTACCAAATCATGTTTGCAAACCTGTCACAATAATCAAGACTAGAATTTCAGTCGCTGAAAGCAACTATAATTTCGATCGTAAAACCAACCATAAAAACCTATTCACTAAGGTTTGCGATCACAAGAGTGTATCTACAATGTTGATTTTTCATCTGAAAGGTAATTTTTGTTTTAAATATTGATTTTGCCTTCATTCGATTAAAAAAATTAACATGCATTATAAGTTTCATAAATTTTTGTTTCTCCTTTTAAAATGTTTAAGCTCTGCCACGTACTGATTACAGCTAAAATGCCAACAATATCAAGTCCCAAAGCTAGGAATATTATTATGTGGTAGATTAAAGAGATATTAGAGAAACCCAGGGACGGCCCTGAGATTTGGCTTGCCCAGGACAAACCGGAAAAAAAGGCCCCCTAAAGAAATCAAATATTAGAGTGGAGGTGCTCAAAAACCAAAAACCATTTGATACCGAAAACCGAAATGTATTCGTAACTGAAAAATCGAACTGAATTCGGAATTCGGTTTTCGTTTTGGTTCTAGCTGTATCAAAATTCCGAATTCGGTTTTCGGTTCGGTACCTAACCGTATCCGAATTTTAGTTTTTGATTCCAATTTTTTTTTATAAATTTGGTTTGTTCGGTTAACCGATTAAACCGAATTCAAATTTAAATTTATTATCTTATTAATAATATATAAGATTGAATTCGGTTTACTCGGTTGAATTCGGTTTATTTAGATCGGTTCATAAATTGTTAAAGCTTCCATAAAAGCTAGACTAAGCAATAAAGTACCTCGTATTTTTCCCTCCGCCTCGGGCTGTCTCGCGATACCTTCTACAGCTTGACCCGCAGCAGTACCTTGACCAACTCCAGGTCCAATAGAAGCAAGCCCTACAGCCAATCCAGCAGCAATAACGGAAGCGGCAGAAATCAGTGGATTCATTATTCGGTTTTTAATCAGTTTATTCAATTGAATTTGGTTTATTTGGATCGGTTTATTTGACTTTTAAGCGGTTTAAATAGCTTTCAATCTGTTTATTTGGTTTTAACCGAAATTAGAACCTAATCACTTTTCGAATTCGGTTCGGTTTTTCTATAGGGAAAAAAATTGAAAACCGATTAAACCGGACCAAATAAACCATTAACCGAACCAATTGACGTATTTAGTTTAAAGAGCATTAAAGTAACTTCATATACTTTAAGAAAAATGATTTATTGCACCATTAAATAATGTTTTTATAAATGTTTATTTTTAGTTCGATTCACCTTATTAATTCTCATTTAAATGAATCTGTATATATAAAAAAAATTTTATGCCCCCCTAAAAAAATGGACCCGAAACGGGAGTCGGGTTCGCCGCTCCCCTGAGCCGCCCCTGGAGAAACCTAAACTGTTAAAAAAAACACAAATCAATCAAACTAACACAAATAAATATTATCACAAGACGACAATGACTAATATTACTAATTATCACCTACCGTTTAAAAACTTAACGACGTTTCATTTCTTTTAAAACGGCTTCTCCTGTTTGGAACTTGTTCAATTAGTAATAATGTATTAAACCCAACTTTAGGATTTTCGTGACCTCCATCGACAAACTAGCACATGTTTAATTAATAAGATAAAAAATATATAACTATATGCATTATGCATTATTGACTTATATTAGTTTGTAAGATAGCAAACATTTACAAGAAAACGAAGAAATAATACAAATCAAGATCGACAACTCAAGAACTCAATCTGAAAATACAAACACACACTTATATAGGATTGGCTCAAATAAGAACCCACCTTAATTGAGGTAACCAATTAATCCTGACAAAATTCGCCCAAATCTTTGAATTTTTTTTTCATGGCCTTTATTATATATAAATAAAGTGGTTTCGTTATTGTGTTTTTTGCTAATTCATCAACATTTAAGACCTTACGTCAGTGTAATTGATGCAAAAATAAATATCACTTGCAGTGTAACGCAAACTTACATTTGGTTTAATTTTTAAACGCTCGTTAACTAGCAAAAACATAAAAAAGGAGCCCCTATTTATGTATAAAAAAGGTCATTAAAACAATTTCAAAGATTTGAGCGAATTTTGCTAAGGTTAATAGTTTACCTCAATTAAAGTGGGTTAAAAATAAACAACACATTTAATGAATAACTATAATAAATAAACTTAACCGAACATAAACAAACGTAAACGAACATGTTACCGAACGTTCACGAACACAAATGAACGAACACGACCTCTGTTCATGTTCGTTCCTTTAACTAAACGAACGGAATTTCTTGTTCGTGTTCGTTCGTTTATTAAACGAACAGACATAAACGAACATCTCGCAGAACGGTTCAAGAACTGTTCGCTGAACGTTATATTCGTTTACAGCCCTACTAATATATAACTGGAAGGGTAAAAGATGAACGATCATATTTTATATGTTATAAAAAGTTCTACTCGTTTTTTAAAAATTAAATAACTTTTACATGCTTTACTTTTTTTTAAAAAAAATTACATCATAAAATTGAGAATTTTATTATCTTTAATTTGAGTATAGTATTGTTATAGTTTTTTTAATTTTTTTTACGTATTCCGTGATTTTTATGTTTGGTAAGTGATTATACAGTTGGTCATTTAATGATGCATGTTAAATAACGGTCATTGATTTTCATATAACGTGGTCCGTGATTATTGGGTAGTGATTATACATTTTGTACTGATTATGTTTGTTAAAACACGGTCTGTGATTGTTATATAATGTGGTCCGTAATTATTGGTCCGTGATTATCCATGTTTTTCTTGATTATAGGTTTTAAATGTCAGTCTGTAATTTTATAAATAATAGTCTGTAATTTTACATGAACGATAAAGTTCCTTACCCTGATGGCACATGCCGTGTTCCTGTGGCTTCTACATTTAGCACGTTAATACTAATGTGTGTGTGTGTATAGAGAGAGAGGTAGGTTCAGATACAAAATGAGATTTTTGTAAAAAGTGTAAAAAACAAAGTGCTATTATAAATAACAATGTGCTATTATTGACAATGAACTATTAAATATTATAATAGCACTTTGTTTTTTATTTTTACAAAATTATCACTTTGTACAATAATCTTACTATATATATATATGGTGAGGTTATAGTAAAAAGGCTTAGATTTGTGAGAAGTGTGAGAAGGATTGTGGGTCATTAGATTTATAATTTAATGATTGAGATCAAAGTTGTATTAAAACAAGTTAGTGGAAGGGTATTTTAGTCATATACACTTTTGTTGAATTTTTATCATTTCCCCCCATTTTTTTAAACGGTCATAACTTTTATATACAATATTATTTTTTTAAAAAAATTACACCAAAAAATCGAGCATTTTTATCTTTAAAATGAGTATAGTATTGTTATATAAAAAATTAAAAAAAAAAAGGTTTCCCTCTACTTATTATATTTGTAATGCGTCATTGTGTATAATGGTCTATTATTGTGTCTTTTTGTTTGTGAGTGCTTCTTTTTGTCGTCGTAGTGTCTAGCTATTTTTTTTATAAATTCATGAGCTTTAAAAATAATATTGATGAAACAACAAAATCACGTACTTTTTATATGTAAATCATAATTATAAAACAAAACAAATTCCTTTAATACAACAATGTGTATATTACACAATGACCTGAACGTAAAACACAATGACGTTTAGATTGCACAATGACCTTAACATAAATCAAAATAATGACTATTACACAATGACCTGAACGTAAGACACAATGATGCTATATTACACAATCATCTGAAGATAAAAAACAATGATGAATATATTACACAATGACCTGAACATAACACACAATGTTTATATTACATAATTACCTGAACGTAAAACATAATGACACGTATATTACACAATGACCTTAACGTAAAACAAAATAATGACTATAACACAATGACTAGAACGTAAGACACAATTATGTTATATTACACAATCATCTGAAGATAAAAAACAATGATGAATATATTACACAATGACTTGAACATAACACACAACGATGATTATATTACACAATGTTCTGACGATAAAACACAATGATGATTATATTACACAATGTTCTGACAATAAAACACAATGATGAATATATTACACAATAACATAAACATATATACAATGACGGAAATGTATTTTTCAAAAAATAAAAACAATTTATGTTTTTTAAAATTATAAGTTTTATAAACATAATAGTAAAATAACACAATTATGTACTTTTAATACATAAAACATAAAAAATAAATAAGAACAATTTATTTAATGCATAAAAACAATAACAAAATAAGACAATATGATATAAAAATAAAACAAAATAATAAAAATATTAAACACAATGACATGAAGCATTAAACACAATAAATTGAAGCATTAAACACAATGACCAAAATACATTTTAATAAAATTAGAGTAATGCCACTTGTCAAATCCACAATCTTTCTCACCCTTCTCACCAATCTCACCCTTTTTACTTGAACCTAATCCTATATATATATATAGGAATGTGATCAAATACTAACTCACACTTAGAGCAATAACCCATTAACTCTCTTTACCCAATCAGAAATAAACACATGAATTTTTCTTTTATTATTTGATAAGGGTACATTAGTAATTTGTTTTATGTACTAACTTACCCCCTCTTTTTTTATACATCCATAACTTTTTTATACTATAATATTTTTTATAAAAATTGCACCATTTTACTCGTCTTATTTTTCTCTTTAATTCCGTTATAGTCTTGACTAGGTTTTTTTATTTTTTTTCGGATGTTCGTATTTACACCAATGTAACAAGTATAAAAATAACAAATTATTTGTAACGAGTTGTAACGAATTTGGGTTTACATTGTTGTAGAATAAATAGGGTTTACGTTTAAGAGTGTAAACGAGCCAAGCCGATCCCAAGCTAGTTAATTACGTTATATTCTTGACTATGTTTTTTTATTTTTTCCGGATGCTCCAAAATTCGTTATATCTATAAGATTGTAAATACATTTTAATACTATAAAAAAATTATATCTACAAGATTGTAAATACATTTTAATACTTTAAAAAAATACTATAACATTTTGTTGATAAAAACCAAAAGTCGTTATATATACAAGATTGTAAATACGTTTTAATACTTTAAAAAAATTATATATACAAGATTGTAAATATATTTTAATACTTTAAAAAAAATAGTATAACATTTTGTTGATAAAAACCAAAATTCGTTATATCTACAAGATTGTAAATACATTTTAAAACTTTAAAAAACACTATAACATTTTGTTTATAAAAACCAAAATTCGTTATATCTACTAGATTGTAATACGTTTTAATACTTTAAAAAAATACTACAACATTTTGTTGATAAAAACCAAAATTCGTTATATCTACAAGATTGTAAATACATTTTCATACTTTAAAAATTATATTTACAATATTGTAAATACATTTTAGTACTTTAAAAACCAAAATTCGTTAAAAAATCAAGAATATAACTTTATTAACGAGCATCCGGAAAAAATAAAAAACCTAGTCAAGAATATAACGTAATTAACGAGCTCAGGATCGGCTTGGCTCGTTTACACTCTTAAATTTAACCCCTATTTATTATACAACAATGTAAACCCAAATTCTTTACAACTCGTTACAAATAATTTGTTAGTTTTATACTTGTTACATTGGTGTAAATACGAACATCCGAAAAAAAAAAAAACTAGTCAAGACTATAACGGAATTAAAGAGAAAAAAAGACGAGTAAAATGGTGCAATTTTTATAAAAAAATATTATAGTATAAAAAAGTTATGGATGTATAAAAAAGATGGGGTAAAGTATTTAATATAGCAAATTACATTAATACCCTTATTCCCTTTTCTTTCAAATCAAT